>CM050655.1:10710242-11946600 GCA_027574665.1 Rhynochetos jubatus
GTCTGTGATACTTCCAAATCTACTGGAACTTACCCATTAAAGGAGTCAAATCAAAGTGCTCTGATACACACCACCTTACAATCCTGACATACTTTTGAAGCAGCCAGGCCCTGAATGCAATTCCCAACGGCAAACCAACTGAACCGGAGATTACAAGCTAAAACGTACTCACTGGAGTACGGCAATTACAAATGTGCAAGTCACTCTAGAAACTCAAGTTGTGCTTTCACAGTGATTTGTGCCTTCTGCCCAGACTTGGAGCTGGTATTGTGGTTAATAATGATTAATAGTACTTCATATCAACTAAGCCACAATTTTAAAATCACCTACGTTTCTTTGTTTGAATTCTACTCCTATGTGATCCTGAACTATCCCATTTAAATGGGCCAATTTTCAATTCAAAGAAACCTCTTGATAAAAACATTTCAACTCCTACTTACAATAGGCTCATTTTGTGGAGTTTGATGTTGCTATCGTATCAAACACTTTTATGATTAGGTTCGTAGGATTATCTGGAATGTTTTTACAGAGCGATGCTCTTTGAGCCCTTCAGGTACCCTAAAAGCACTCTGCATACTTATTTTACCAGCTCTTCAAATCTAAAATAGATCGGCTGTGGGACAGAAACCTTTTGTTAACGTAGCCTGTGCCGTGCAAAGACACCAGCGCTTTGGTAAGCAGTGATGCTAACGAAGCTTCTTTTCCACTGGCTCTCCCGTACGGATATTCCAACCCCCAAAAGATGAGCATGTTGACCTTTTTCCCAGTATGGGGGCATGTAAGGCCCTTCTTCCTCTCTCTGACCATTTTCAGGGCATTTATAGTCTTTGAGATAATTTGCCTGTCTCAGCTAAAATTAGAAAGATGTTCAAAGACCAACTAGGCAACACTGCAGTAAACGTCCTGGGGAAAACCAACCCAGTTTAATTTTAGGGCCTGAGGGTAATTCTGCAGAAGATTTTAAGTCCAAACAGGACTCTGCCTTTGAGGACTTTGATGTACTGTTAACTGGCTAAAAATATTTACTCAATTAAGGTGATTCAGGTTTTGAGGAGATGCAAAGGAAGAAAAAAAAAAAAGTAGGGCAAGTTTGCTCACCAGAAATGAGCTGAGTGCTAGATGCTGGTGTACAAAAGCTGCTTTACTATCCAAAAAGATTACAGGAATCTCACTGTGATCACTGACAGGAGAATGAATGCATGACACCAAGGTTAAGTTGTGTATCAGAACTGATTCAGAAAGCAAAAGGCTAAGCTGCAATATGTAACACTACAGTAACAGGGTAAGTGCTGCTGTAATTGTTATCAGGAATGCTGCAGTTCATCCTTACACATGCTGATGAGATAGAGAGTGAAGAAGGAGGTGAACCAAATACAAGCGTGTTAGAGAGGACACATCTTCATACCTTCCTTTAGCAGAAGGTTTCAGGGCAACTGCTCTATCCTGTTTATGTCAACCTACATAAACATACAGAAGTCATATATTTTAGTCAGCATTTTATCTTTTTTTCTTCCCCTTTTTTAATGCTTGTCAGTTCGTGTAATACTTTTTGTTTTGGCCAATGACAATGAAATTATTAAAACAAACGTTAACCTAGTCCTGGGTGTCCCACTGAACGGGTGGGAAATGAAGCATTCTGAGCCTACAAGCTCCGAAGCTAAATGAATTAGAAATCTTAGTGACTACCCAAAACACTGACAACCATGGCAGGATCTTCAGAGAGAGACAGAAACAAACTGATAGCATGATTATTCCAGAAGTGTAACAGGCCCAAAGATCCACATTTGCTCTTCAAAACTAAAGCTTAAAGCCTTACTCTTCTCTGTCATGAGTTCAGACCTCTCTTGGATACAACTCCCCACTGATTAATAGAGTTATGTAATAAAGCCATTTTCCTCTGGTGTTAAAAGCGTCTCTTCACTAGAGCCATCCTGCATCCCGGCTAGTGAAAGGATATAGGTACAGTTTGGATCTAGTGAAGCCTTAGCAGTACTTTTAGCCCCTGGCATTCTGGCAGACTCATGAGCTGGGAGGCTCGTGAGTGAAAGGGGTTTTTGATTCGCTGGGCTGCTGCACCTGCTAGTATGAGAAAAATCTAGGTTGTAACAGCAAAGAAAAAAAAAGGCAACTTGAACTAGATTCCAAGCTTCACCAAAAATCTGAGGCTCATGAAGTACCTTCATGAAAAAGAAAAGCCTGTGAACAGCAACTAGGTATTTAAAAGCTGGAGCATCTCACAGTTTGGGTTCTTATTTGGCTATTGTTTGGGTGGTTTTTTTAAACATTTCAGCAGGCAAGCCTCTAGAACAGTAAACCACAGAAGAGACACTTCAGTCAAGGTCACTAAAACTGAGTTTATCTATTTTGCATTTTTTCCTGCATTAACAGTATCGTCCATCTAGCCTTTAGTGCTTCCTTAAAGTTCATTGGCAGAAACACCTAAATACATATTATTAAATTTCCCTTCCCCTCAACCGTGAGCTACTAAACTAGAAGAAACAGCCCATCTCCAGTCCAGTCAGAGTATCTTTGCCTGATGCTGTACACGAAGATGCTCAAACACGCCCCATAAAAGCAGGCCTAGATTACGGTAAGTAAGCAAATCAGTATTATGGCAGGAATTTGCTAAGACTGCTACAGAAAACATCAAACCTCCTGAAAAACTGACGATGCCACATAACATTCTTTATGCAGAGAACGTCAAAATCAGTCTTGGGAATTTCTAGGGCTGGAATTCAGAAAGGCAATCTGGCATTTCACCTGTCAACCTGGACACAAGGGTTTTATCTCGGGATTTATTCATTAGTACGCCAAAGAACAGCAGGTACAGAACTCGGGTAGCATTAGCACCTCTCAGCACTCTTTGTAACTTCAGGGACAAGTTGTTCTTGTCCAAGATGTTCTGAACGCTTTTTCTGAGGCTCAGAATCAAAACTGGCCTTTTCCACAGCTGCAGAATGCCTTTTTTTCCAGTACGTAAAGACGATACCTCACAGCAATGTCACATTTATACCGTGACTTCAGTCTTAAATCCACAAGTCCTTGACAAATTCTCAGACTGAGCATGACTGTGTTTAAGGACCTTCATATGGTTGTTCTGAGGGATCGGGAGGCTCACAATTTTCAGAGGTCTGAGAGAAGACAGCATGACATACACCAAGGAGTCCTACGAATATCAGGGCAACATCAGACTCACTGTTTTTTGTAATCTGTACTGCAGGAATGAACTAGGGAATGTGCTGCAGCTTTGGGAAATAACTCCATGTCACCCTTTCAACTTTCAGAAGCAAAAACACAAGTCTAACCTCACCTGGCTACAGCAGCACAAAATGGGAATCAGGTGAGCAGAGGAGATGCAAAATAAAGGGGACCATCTCTCAGTGGAGGCACTGAGAGGCAGCTCTCACCTGAGAAGTGTATTAAGAACCCAACAAAACACAAACTGACATTTACCTGTACCACAGGAACCTCCTAGGACGTATTTCAGAGAAATGGTCTGTGGCACCATGGAGTACAATAGCCTCCTTGGCAAATGTAGTGCTGAACGCAAACTGTAGATCTTCTGAGACTCCAGAGCCCAGCAGCTGAAAGGACTACTTGATGGGACAGCATCTCAGCTGCATTCACTGGTTAAGGGCTTTTTTTATCCTGGAATAAATGGCTGAACAAAACTTCTCAGAGAGAAGGACTCAGATGGAGTATTTCATAAGCAGCCCTGTAAGTTAAACCATTTTCTAAAGAGGCTGGACTGCAAGTGTCTCATCATAATTAAATTTAATGAAAACAAACCAAGGTTGGGTTTTCTTTGTTTGAAACACTCATATAACATCAGTATCGATTTGGCCTTTCTAGAATTTATGAAAAAAACTTAGCAGTTACTTACCTCTCATTAAAAGACTTACAGACAATTTTGTTTTCAGAGACCGCTATAATTATAACAGAAGTGAACATTTTTTCCCCCGTGAAATTTTCTTTCTGGATTATATTAGCAGAAGCTATTTGTAGGAAAAAGCAGCTTCTCCAACACTTGCAAGGGCAGACTTGAGTTCTCCCTTCTCCCCATAACAATGAAATACATCTTGCCAAAGTCTTAAAAATCTAACAACTTCAGTGAATGAGTAAAGACTTCTCATGCTTCGTGCTCCAAAACTGAGGACCAAGAAGTTCCCTAGAAGCGCGGCAGCGTTCTGAAATACTTATTCCAACAGGTACAATCCTTTGGCATTAAATTTCTTCAGAAAGAAAAAGCTAAAAGAAACCTTTCACCGAAGTTATTCCTTCTCTTCTTCACCAACACACCTCAGCCTTGATCAAAGTCCTAACACGAGACCCGATGACCATCGGGCACGTCTAACTTTCCAAAGGCACTCAAACACCAGAACTTGCTCAGCAGATTCTGCATGGACACTTCTACTCGTATGTGTATGTACACATCAATACACACACACGTACCACCTACGCAGAAAGCGGAGATAGCTGAAAGCTGGAAGCAAAAGCACAAATACATCAATACGCAGAGGCACACCCAAAGCCAGCCATCTGGCTGGCACTCCATGGGTCCCCCCAGCCTCTCCCGCAAGCTGTGCACCCTTGGATAAGATGGAACTTTAGAAAGGTCCAAACGGTTTACAAACACATTCAAAAGAGCAAAAAGGAACAAGGTATTTCAGAACTACTTCAATTTCTGCACTCAGCTCTGTAACTGTGGGCTGATGTGGAGCTCCTGTGAGGACGTATCTGCCTTCCAGGCACAGGTATTGTGTGCTCAGCACACCAAAAAGGTAAGAATCTTCTGTTCAAAAAGAAGAAAAACTACCTCTGGCAAGAGATCAAGGGGTGTAAAGCACACTTGGCGGCAGCTATGAAACACCAGACAGGACCACAGTAGACATAAGCAAATATAACTTTGAAATTTCCAAATCAGTAGGACTCTTCAACAAACTCTCAGGTATATTGCAAAAAGAGCAAAATACAAATGTCAACCAATTTCAACGTTCAGTATATATTCCAGAAGGTTCTGCTTACCTGCGTTAGTACTGAGCTGGCTATCCTGTGTGCAGTTCTCATTGCCATCAGAGGTTGACTGTAGCGAAGAAGATGGTGCAGTTCTGCTGCGCTTTTTGTTAGCTTTCCTTTCTGCCGCCTGCCACTCTTCATCTTCATCCTCGCTTTCGCTCAAGTCATCAAACCCAAAGTACTTGATTTTGTAATTGGAACTCCCAGAACTTCTAGAGGCGCCTTCATCTCCCCCTCCCTCATCTTGATCATCAAACCCAAAAAACTCTAATTTGACATCCTTTTTGGATTTGGTATTGCTTGGCCGAAACCTGGTTGTAGTTTTTGTGGTAGCAATGTCTGCTTTTTTTCTTAAGCGTCCAGCTTCTCCCAAGTCAGTAGGGGCTGCTGTGGTAAACTCATCGATTCGTTCCATGGTGTCCTGGATGGTTACATTACAAACTGACAAGCAAGATGGATGTAGAACAGTGTAGTCTCTAGTCCGTCCAACCGTCCCTCTAAAACTGGTCCCACTACTTAAAGAAACTTTTTTTGCTGGGTTCAGACCATCATTATTCGACTCATTGTTTGCTTTGGATAAAGACTGACTAGTGCCATCCATTAGCTTGTCAAAATTTGTTGCCCCCTGCGGCTTTGCTTTGTTGGATCGACAATATGTCCTACAGTTGCTTGGCCTAGGAATAGTTTGCACAAGTTCTTCACTAATGGCTTCCTTTGGATTTTCAGTATCTTCTTTCTCACATTCCTCATCCTTGCTTTTCAGCTCCGAGACATTTTCATTGTCAAAACCTACTACATACTCTCCAGTTCTGGTGTCTTCAGTTTCATCCTCCCATTCATACAAGTGAGTTCTTAATGGCCCCTTCGTCTGAGATGTTTCTGATGGACAGTCTGCTGCTTTTCCGATGTGGGAGTCCCAAGAATCAGGCAAGTCCTTGGCTTCAATGTTGCATCCAGAAGTGTCTGTAGCTTCAGCATTGCTTTTGTTACTGTCTTCAGCATTCTCATAGATGAAGTGACTGTTCTTCTCATTATCCTCATACAAATTTTGTATTTTATCTACAAAAAAAGATAAATGTATTACTAAAAACCATTATTACAAAATCATCACCCTTGCGGGCAACTCTGAGAAGTCACAATACCACAGCACATATTCAGTGCTCAGTGACAAAAAACATGAGGTCCTTATCCTCCTGGTTTACACTTTTTAAGCCATCCAGTTGAAAACTTTTGCTGTAACAAAATAATCTCACCATTTCTAGCAGAAAAACCCAAGTTGAAATAAGCGTCACTGAGAATTTGTGCATCACGACGAGAAACAACCCCTCAATACAACCACTTATTTATCTATACAACCTACACAAAAAAGCAGAAAGTCTGCAGTGAAATTTTCAGTGAGGTCAATCACCCTTCAGTGTTTCACACACAAGCGACTTACAGTCAGTGGAGATGAAGAACCATTATAAAGCAATTTCTAATTATGTAAGAAAAAGATTTCTTCCTGTACACAGGTTGAAAGTGTTGTATTTTATTCTTATGTAAACATAACTTCCCTCAAATCCTGTTTACATCACACTGCTGTAAGTACACTAGTGTTTCAAATGAAAGCACTGCAATAGAGATTTTAGCATCTGATTTGCCCTACTTGAAGTACTTTTCGCTTTTGTGCAGAACTTAACAAGAACAGGTAATACCCTTGGAAACACAAGACATGTATGAGTCAATGTACTAGCTACGTTGGCACATACTCATTTTTAGTGCTACAAGATGCATTGCAGTATCCTACTGTAGTCAGGAAAGGGGATGCAGAGGCAGGTTACAGCTGCTCCTTCAGATATCCCTGGTCTCAGAACTCGATTGTAGTGAGCTATCATCACAGCAGAAGTGAAAAATCAGCATGGGCCACACAACCTATCGATGAATTTTTTTTCATTGTAGATTTGCTGGAAATGATCCTAAAATTCACTGCCTGACGCAGTAACTGTACAGCTACTAAACCCGGTGAAAGTAACCCACTGCCATATCAGTACTAGCAATGCTGCAGTCCCTGTTACGACCTCTACCGTGTTTTGATCCATGTACCCTGAACAGAACAGCACACAACTTCAGCAACATATTTTGTGTTGCTGCTTCAAATTAAAATACTTCGACTTCCAGAAGAAATACAGAAAATGCAATTCTCATCACAATTTTAAATTAAATCACTTCTGAAACGCAGGTTTTTCCCATGAACTCCTACAGCTCTAAAGAGCTGCTGCCAGAAGTTGCACGTCTCCAACACGCAGCCACACGTGGAGCTCAGGCTGTCAAAGAGAACAAATTCCACGGTAAAAAGATAATCCATTTTTGCAAGACGTGTTTCCAGATGACCAGCATCCACACTACAATAATGACAGGAACGACAGTACCAAGTCCACCACCTGTTGCCCTCTAAACCGGTAGGGAAACCATTCCCTTTGCTTTCCCTGAATACCAACAAAAGCTCAGTGGATTTGGTCCCAGGGTTTCACAACGACTGCATCTGCTGTACTCTGCTGCTGCACCTCACCCGAACAAAGATACCCAGAAATACAAGTGTGTGATTTCCTGGAAACACACTGTCAAGACAGTACAACCAAACACAGGAACCAAGGTGCGTAGCGTTACTATCAACACGCAGGGTACTGGCTGCCTGGGCCGGGAGAAGCAAGATAACAAGTCTGACTGGAGGGCAGAAGAGCAGCACATGAGGAGATCAACTGCAGAAACGGAAGCAGCTGGGACAAAGACAAGTACAAATAACAATGCTAGGAGAGAACACGCGTAGAAGATGAAGGTGCAGAACGCTGCAGCAAAAAGGCAGGCTCCCCTGCCAGAATGCAACCCCCAAGGTCGAAGTTTGTTAGGTAGCAAATGTTTCCTAAACTCATCAGTAGTGTTAAAGGACGCTAAAGCCCTCATTTTAGTCCTGACTGCACTGATCTCCGTCAGCTACCATCTGCCCAAGCGGCACAGAAGGTTCACAGCACTGACCCAAAGGTTTCGGCCTTCCTGAAGAGGAAAGCAAGCATTGGTGCTGTTCAGGGACTCCTGTTCACGTCTTGTTTCAAACTGAAAGAGCATCATCTCAATTCTGCCCTTGCACATACAGTTCATAAAAGAACTTCAAGGTGCAAGCAAGAAATTCCAGTAAGAGAAATGACTACCAACTCGAGTTTTTAGGTGGTTTAATCCTAGCTGAAATTCCTCAGGGAGACAGGACAAGTAGTATCTCACAAACAGCTTCTAAGTTTTCTGGGAGTCCAGCTGAGGCCTGTCATAGAAGTTTACATACTCAGCTAGAAATAACAGCAGCTCTTCACAGGCATACATGAAATGCAAAACTAACATCCCCAAAGAACATCAGGCCTAGCCATCTTGGTGACGGAGAGTTAATCTTTTCCAGTATCAATACGTTACACAAGCAATCTTGTTATTTCCATGTACATCTCATGCTGGTGATAACCCAAGAGGCCCAACCAAAATTAATCTTTCCGTAATCACAGACTGAGTTTGCCACTGCACAATATGTTTCCTCCCCCACACACCTTCAATATTCTTGTGCAACTGAAGACTACTGTAACATGTATGAAAACGAGAAAATTTAACTAAAAAACCCCCACTATCAGACTTTTCGTTTAAATACACTATTTTGCAGCCTCACCACTACCGTTCCACATCTGAGTGCACACTGAACTAAAAGTCTAAGCAACATTTAGGAGAAGTACATTTAAAACACCCTTCTTGGCTGACTAAACCACCTGACTGAATCGTCTGGAAGAAGTTGCAGTATGTGCATCTGGAAAGGGAATGGTTTTCCAATCCTAAGGAAGTCTGAGATTTTTAAGAGCTGCATTATGTACCAGGACCAACTGAAACCTCAGCTTCCCAGGGAAAGAACAGAATACATGCGTGCGTATGCACATTATAACCCAAGAGTCAAGTAATTCAGGAATCTGTTTTGAAGCTGAAATTTACATTGTCTTAGCTTGATTCATCTTTTCTGCTTCAGAGTACAGACTGTAGCTGAGATGACAAACACATCAAGCCTGAAAAACAGACTGAGGGGGCCAAAGGTAAATAAACATATGTATAGCTTATACCCATCAGTAGCACTGACAAGAAAAAAAAAAAAGAAGAAAAAAGTCACCAACTAATCTGATTCCAAAGAAACATTAATCAACTATTCTGAAGATGGTTGGTTCCTTTATGTTCTACTACAAGCACATGACAAAAATCATGACTACCCTATAATACATACTTACATATTATATGTTCTCTTAGAACTCCAAATTTTTAATAAGAAAAAAGCAAAGATATTCAGGGAGTGCATATTTCAGTCTTTCACTTAAGACCACTTCACCTAAAACATACTCCCTGAATTCTCCCGTTCACTCATCAGTTCTGAAGCAGTGTTGAGCAGTTGAAACCACCTGACTTTTTCAGTCCCTTACCAGGACTTTACTCTGTCAGTAACCAAGAGCTAAAGCCATCACCTACTACATCTTTGCAAGAAAGATGATCCTTGTGACACTTAGATCAACTACAGTGCTGATGTTATTTTAAAGAGGTTTTTCTAACATGCATCAGATATTTTGCCAAGTAACAATAAACCCAAAAAGATAACTAAAGTTCTCTCAATGAAAATATTAATTTTGATGATGTAGTTATTACATACACTGACCAACTATTCTACAAATCATTCTAGAACATGACAGAACGTGCTAAAATTATCCTAATAGTTGTAGGAACTGAGCAAGCAACAGTCCCATCTGGTTTTGTGCCTATTAAGGGAACATAACTTCCTACTCTCTTGTTGCAGCCGCCTCTTTCAGACCAACTGAAGCATCAGTGGAGAGGTGCATCATGACAAGAGCAAGCCTTCCCATTTGCCTTCTCCATGTCAGCTCTTTTGTACGTGCTGCACGGAGGTTGTCACATCCTTTTCTTCCCAGAGTGGCTCCTACTCCCATCTCCCATGTCACACTTAGCCAGCCTGCCTGCTCGTCTCCTCATGCTTGTTCCCAATAGTCCCAAGTACAAAACTGAGGAAACCAAGCAAGCTATTAATTCCTCAATGCCAGTTTCCACTGCCTAGAGAGAGCCACCAGAACCACACAGGCACTTCAAGGCATTAATTAGTACACCTGCACGTTTATAAAATTTGATCAGACTGGGTTAAGGCAGTAGCACCTATCACTTTGCCCATCCAGTCTTGATTTCTTCCTTGTTTCTCTTCATAAATAAATGTGAGTGAAATCACTTTCTCCAGTCAGCTCAGCCGTTATTTGTAACAAATAACGAATCCACCATGTCCCAGTCAAACAGCTTTATTGGTGCTTGGTTTACGCTTCCAAGCAACGATCTTAAAAGCCAAAAGTTGTCATCAATAGCTCTTCCTGTACCGCAGTAAGACTCCTGTTGCCTCTGTATAAGCCATGCACCTTTTAAAGTATGTGCATAAGCAACTTAAAATTCTGTGTTGTCTCTGAAGAGACTCCACAAGTACCAAGAAAATGCTAGATCTCATTTTTCACTCCCAGCTAGCAGTTTAATACAGCACGCAAAGTTACTCGTGCACTCCAATAAACGGCAGTTAACGTCCCCCTTCGTTTGGCACCTAGAAGGCCCCAGAATCTTACAACCACCTAGTACTTGGGAAGTATTAGTAACTGCAGCAGGGAGGTTTTCCCTTCATTAATAAGCAAGACTGATGGAAAGTGTAACCAGTAAACCATTTACTGTTCACCAGGTAGAAAGTTTGGCTTTAGAACTGGACCATCATAATTCATTAGTGGAAAATTAAGCAGTGACATTTAGAGGAATACTTCCTCGAACGGTACTTTGTCAAGTATGAAAACCTTGATGTTTTCATCTCATCAAGGTCCACAGTTGTCAGACTGAAATTTCAGTACCAGAAATTACTGCAAATCACGGGCTAATGGCCTAAAGGTGCATAATACCAACAATGCTGATAACCTTGATTTTAAGAATTACCATATTCATCTGTTATATTAATATAACTATTACAGCAGAAGCTACCATGACTGTAGGGAACACGTAACATGATTTTATTTACAGATACAGAAAGCAGAGAGAAAATATGAAAAAATGACCTAATTTTGAATGATTAGATATTCTGAGGTTCAGAAGAGGCATGTAACAACTCCTCTCAATTGCAACGGCAATTAGGCTCTTCTGAAGCTCAAATACCACAATAAGTGCCCCAAATAATTTCAGCTCAGCAATAGCACATACCTATAGAATCTACCAGAAGAGTCACTTTTTGTTTTCCAGGTACTTGCACAATATACCCAAGAACCGTAATAATCTTCTCCGGTAATCATGACTTGGTTTCTGTTTAAATTTCTAAAGAAAAACACCCACCCATTTATACATCCCTCTTGCTTTATTTTATTTTATGCTCTGGTTTGTCACTAGCAAGGCAGGTATGTCTGAAGTATTGCTGAGGAGTTTAAAAAAGTGCACTTGCTACTCTTTCCCACCCAGAGATGCACACAACCACGTTTCACAGAGCTAAGGGATTATGATGATTATTGTCCCAAGTAACATTTCTAAGATGACCATTAGAGACAAAATTTCAAGTACATACGCTACAAGATATTCAGTTCATATAAGGTAATAGTTTATATGCCTCTAGATACACGAAAACATTCAGACAGTGGGAATGTAACAGAGTTCTCAATCTCACTCTTTTTCAGTAATAAACCTTTAAACATTAAATAAACGCGTATCTAGACATAATTTAGGCTAGAGGGATATAAAGTGAATGTTCTGTTAATATATTTTTTTAACTACGTATTTAATATAAGCACTCCCTTATAATAGCATTTGTTCCACTTAATACATCCAACAGAAAACGCCTTGTGGGTACCACCCCTAGCCACAGTGGGACCACGTGTTGCTTCTTCACTTCTAACATTATGTACAAAAGAAAACGCAATTCTAGACTTCAAAAAAAGGCTTAATAAAATAAAAGAGAAATTTGCTTTAGAGATAAGACACCTATATCCTTCAGTTGGGCATCTCTGACAATTTCTACATCAGGATGTCACAGATGTCAACTTTATTTTTTCATTAAGTACCCATAACACAGCCCACCCTTAAAGTTTTTTCTTAAGAAGCTAGCATCTACCTGAAAATGTGCTCCCAAACAGACCCCAGAGGCACTTCCATTTCTTCACTGTGCTATATGAGAAAAGGAAGGAGTATCTCACCACCCACAAAACATTTAGTTCAATCACAGTAATAATAAGATACCATATAATTACAGACTTGAGATGGCGAAAGTGCTATAAAAATTGCAGGGCTTTCAAAAACTGCCAGCGTGAAAATAACCCCTTTTTGGTTAAGTTGTATGCCACCCATGAAATAAGTGTTTTAAACTGAATGTTACAAAGAAATCAAGATAAGTTACTAATTGAAGCTAGAAAGACAACTTCCAATATGCTTTGTCCCTTCAACCTTTAGCTATGTATTGTCTTCATGAAGAAGAAAAGGGAAGGCCCATAGTTTTTCCAGAGCAAAAGCCACGCTAGACCTGTTGCACAGGACCTCTGGTACTAAACCAAGCTGTCTTCTATCACAGGCAGTAAACATAAAAAGGGGACCCTGAGGAATCTCTCTATTCACCTGGCTCAAAAAACTTCACCTCTGAGTTGATGATGAAATACGAAATTGCTAGAAGAACCAATAGAGACATATGGCAATTGATCTCCACAGTTGGCTAAGCGATTCCAGTCACTCAATATTGCATACAAAATGGCAAAGAAAGATAGAAAGCAACGCATAAAAGGTTTTAAAAACGCGAAACTATCGAGTAATTCTAAACCTGACCCTTGACTGTCCCCCACTGCTTGGAGGGGCATGGAACACACTCCTTATTTCTTTCTCACCTCTGGTAATGACAAGCACCCATAAGGGGAAGTTACTGGTACAAGCAGCACAGAGCCGTGACAGCCACTGACCAACGTCATCTGAAAGCACAAGGAGCTTCGCATGAACCAAGTGAGCATGATCCCAGGACCCAGACATCAGCATCCAGACAGCAAAGGAACAGGCAAACCCCAGCTGTATTACTTAGAGCTGCAACAGGCCAGCAGAGTCCAGCGCAGCCAGAAAAAGACGCCTAGCCTGAGAAACAGCTCAGTGAGTAATTAACATTAAGTATTCCTGGTGGTGATGTGAAAGGAGATACAGCTAGCCAATACCAGGAACTACCTGGGGAGATGGAAGGAGAAAGAAAACGTCTTGGTGGGGACAGGAGTTTAAGAGGTCGCACAAGTGGTGCCAGGAGACTGAAGTGTTTTCCGCAGGATTCGTTACATATCTTGGCTGAGTTGCTCTCTTTTGTCAAACTAGAGGTACTGGTCATTTCGCCTGGCCAGCTTCACAGATTCCTCAGAGAATTTTTTAGACAGCTCAGACTGGTATTATATCATCACTGGTGACATACTAGAATATTTGCAGTAATGGAAGCACATTGATACGACAGACTGATCACCCAGCGTTAACATTACACTTTTAGCATTTGGGTACACGTTACAAGAACCCTCCTCATTCCCACTCAAGGTTTACCACAATAGCATTCACTGTTGCACTGCTCAAACTTGGTCAAAACGTGCTGCTCCAGGCAGGGCCTAAAAGCCGTGAGCAGGTTAATGCAGAAAGGGGAAGCCATAAAAACAATTCTTATCCTTTCTCACAGGAGATCAGCAGAAGTTTCACAGAGCCTTCGCACTTGAAGAGGACACACTTAAGTTTGGAGAAAAGGTAACACACTCTCCATTATCTACCAAAGCTGCAAGTTCACAATTTCATACCCTGACCCTTCGGGTACAGCATATACCAAGGTCGAACCCAAAACAACGGCAAGGGAAAAAAAATCCTTTAGGAAACCCGATTGCTTTCTTGGCAGAAAAAAACCCCAAAGGGTACTCCAGACCAGCCATCAAGAAATGTATCCTCCAGCCTACACCCATTTCAGTTTCATTTCCCTTTAACTTACAAGACTAAGTTGCTAAGCTCTAAGTCTGAAAACATCATTTCCAGCGCCATACAAATCAAATCATTAACGGTCTAACACTAATTGCCTAAAGTCAAACACTGCGTGCTTTTGTTAGCAACCCAGTGACAGAGCTGCAGCACCTTATTTGCTGTTTTTGAGTTCCTTAGAGCACAGAGCAGTCTCAGGCTGTGAGAACAATGTCTCAATGTAAATTTCTGACCTGAACAGGTTTGGGGCTCACAGAACAAACAAAGCTCAGTGCCCTACAACTCAACCACCACTCCCCTTCATTTTAATACTGAAAGGAGCACGAGTGAATTACTATACACAGAAAACAGCTACGAACTTAAAACTAGGTTTCTTTTAGTATTAGCCACAAAAACTCACAGGATTCATTGCAAATGTACAGATAGAATTAATCAGAAGCAAGGAAACCTTTAAAAAAAGAAGGCAAGTGGCACGATGCCAATTTTCTATTCCTCTACTTCTCTTCAAATGGACATCTGCCTACCAAAATAGATGTAAAAGCAAGAAAATGAGACATCAAGGAAAAGGCAGCAGTCAGGTTAAAAAAAAAAAAGTGTATCCAGAGCTTTCAGATCCCTCCAGCTACCGAGGGCACATCCATTAACAGGCCACAGCTCACGAACAGACCACTGACACAGGATGTAGGAAACAGTTTGTTAAGCTCATTATGAGCTACAGCTCTGCCTGATGTCCCTGAACACTTGGAAACATTTATTATGGCTCCATCAGACCATCACCAATGTTCCCAAGCATAAAGCTACATCACTTTACTACCTGAAGCTGACAAAGCTAAAGATGAGTCTAACAGGTGCTTGTATCACATTCCTCAGTTCTGGAAAGAGAGCCCAAATGAGACATACACACTGGGTCTTCTCCAGTTCAGACAGAAACCCAGCAACTGCAGAGAAGCCATGCTTTTCTCCAAATCAGAAAATGAATTTCATTACAGTTTCTCTCTCCTACTCTACATTGGAAAAGAAGCTTTTTTGGTCGGTAAAGAGAAAAGGTTACAGACTAAATTCCTTTGATGCATTTTCTGCCTATAACTGAACAGCTGGAAAGCACAGAAAAAAGCTTATGGATATAATCTGACAATTCTAAGAAATAGGCAAAATTTACTTAGCTCCATCATTACCCATTGATGCCCATAAGATCGAAGAGCAGTGCCTGTTAGCAGGCATAAACAGAAGATAAGAAGCGTAGCAGCTTCAGAAGATTAGGCTCTCAAGACCAGTTTCATGGTTGACAATCACTGAAATAACTAAAATTACAGAACCACTACATCCATAGCTATGATGACAAATTCTGAAGTAATTCTGGTTAGAATCACAGAATCGTTTAGGCTGGAGAAGACCTTTAAGATCATCAAAAGTCCAACATGAAGTGTTAACCTAACACTGCTAATACCACCACTAAACCATGTCCCTAAGAGCTTTGTCTCCAATACCTCCAGGGATGGTGACTCAATCACCTCCCTGAGCAGCCCGTTCCAATGCCTGACAACCCTTCTGGTGAAGAAATTTTTCCTAATATCCAATCTAAACCTCCCCCAGCCCAACCTGAGGCCGTTCCTCTTATAGGATTATGGTTCTTAACTCTCTTTGAATCAAATGAGTTCCCAACAAGTTTGCATGCAGGCTGGATAGGCACTGCTTGCCTCTTGGCAGATGTTTTAGGTGGCATCTTGTTTTGCAGAAGAGTTCCACAGAAAACCCTGAAGTGATGAAATATAATTTACTGTCATCACAGAAATATTTTCCTTAAGAGTAGTTTGGTTTTTTTGCTTCCTTTCCAGCACCCTGCGTATCAAAAGTCTAATGCAATTTATATGAAAAGTTAGAATTTATGAAGACTAGGTAAGAAACACATTCTCAGTCACATTACATGCCTTCATTTCAGTTAGAGTAGCTACTCTACTAACAGATAGCCTGTGAGACAGAGGACACCTTTCGTTCTCTCAAACCACCTAGATGCAGCCTTTCAGTTTGGTAACACAGTGCTCAGCATCTCTAATAAACCATTATTTTCATTCCACAACCCTAACACATTTTCCCTTTCCCAGAACACGAAGTGGTCAGCTGCTGCTGGCACACCACCACACCATGCTGCGGCTCCACCTCACGCAAGGCTGAACCCTAATCACCGCATCACTGCTTTGCACCATGGGCCCCTCTTTAAGCCAAGAGAAGTCGTAATTCCACGTAGACATTTTTCCGCTGGAAAATGCTACCAGCAGGCATTCTGAAAGGTTGTCTTATGCTGGGGCAAAGATGACACTTTCTGTCAGCCAGCATACAGATTCTGGTTTTTAAATCCTTGTATTTCCATGGAAGTGGAAGCCTTGCACAGGGGGGCAGGCTGACATTCCCTCTTGTGCAGAAAGCATCCACAGAGCTAATCACTTGCCTTTAACTAAGGCACAATTTTCAACGGTGTGGGAAGACGTTTTTTGTAGTAGCAAACCAGCTGCTTTGCCCCCTCTTTTTCTATTTCTTCAGCTAGCAATCATTAGATACCTTCTTGTCAGCAGCTATACCCAGCCTCTCAATTTCTAGCAAATTAAAGCCCTATAGCTTCCCTTGCACTTCGACCCTTTTTGTTTCCTCAGGTAAGTATTTTTGTCCAAGCTGCGCCTATAGTCTTACAGCTTGTCTCTCACAGCTGGAATAACTATCACTGCTCCTTCTCTCCTCTTTCTAAACTCACTTACCACTCTTGTACAACACTCTGAAAACCTCATTTAAAGTCTGTTTTAGTTCTGCTGAGTGTACACTTACAAGACAAATGTGATTTTAACACTGCCTCGCATCTGAGCCTATCCACATCCATAACAATATAAATTCTGATGGGACTCTACGGACACTGGTATTCCGTACAAAACCAACGCACCACACAGCAATGCCCACACTCAACCTGTATGCAAAGTCCACAACTCTCAAACGCAGGACAAGTTGCAGTTTCAGTACACAATGCTAAGACCCCCCTTACTACAGGAAGAAAACTATTTTTTGTCTTCCAGCAAAAAATTGAGCTCTGAAGAGCTCTACAAGAACACAAGCAAGATCAATTGGTCGGAAATCTAAAAATAAAATGGTCCTGAAAAGATGAGAAATTGTGCAACAGCAAATCCAACCGTCAGAAGAGCTGCTACACTCTAATACAAGAGTTGTCAGAGCCTGAACTGGCTGGATCCTCTGACGGCAAGTTCAGTGAGACAGAAACATTCTTCCGCAGTGGCAGCTCAGAAGGGCATCTTTTGCTCAGAGCAGCAGAAGAAAGCTGATCCAGGAAGCAACCTACCTCCCCCTTGCAGGTAAAACAAGACTACGTGTCATGGGCAACACAAGAGGATGGCAAATGTCAAAAAAGGTTGCTTTCACCAACTTGGGTAGTGTGAGCCCTTGTGAAAAAACTATTAAAGCATATTATAACATAGCAGCACTAGCCACTGTCAAAACAGATGCATCCTTAGGCTAAGTTGGTCTGAATTCAGACACTACTCAGATATATTGAGACCCTTTAGTGATTACAGTAGCAGCTTCTTAAAAGAAAATATGAGCTAAGTTTGAATTTGAAAAACCTTTTCCATACCGCTAGGAAGATCTCAGCAGCTTGAATGTGAAATGGCTTCCTTACCAACTGTTCTCTGCTTTCCCGCATGCTCTGGCCCGCTGAAGAGGTATGCACTTAAACAGGCTTTTCTCTTCTACAAGCACTGACCAACTGCTTTGAATGCAAAGTTATTTTGACTTTTTTAAACATGCAAGACCTTAAGAAACACTCAAAAGTTTGACCTTTTAAGACATTAAGAAACCGTCAAAAGTTTGACCTTTTAAAATCTAACCATTCACTGTACAAGTCCATAAAGACAGAATGATTTTAGAAGCATGGATTCTGAAAGAGCTGTTGAGATTCCCACAGTTGTTTGGGAAAGGGGAGTTAGAGACTGAGGGAGAAAAGTTTCACGTGCTCTGTACGTGTATACATAGTACGCATTTCCCTGCCATTAGGGAAAAAAATGTTGGAGGAATCAGAAGATTCCTTCCTAAACACTGGGGTCTTTTTTCTGTATTGCTATTTTAGCAAACCAGTGTAAATACTGAAATTCTGTTTAAGTTTCAGTCATTTCAGACTTCTGAAAACCATCCAAGAACAACAACACACCACCAAATCTTCAGAGAAGCATCAGAGTAATACCAAGGCAAAAAAAAATTGAGAACAATTATCACACTGGTTGGAACTTGGGCTACTGCCCCAGCGAGAAAATTCCGTGTGTCAGAGAAGGGACGACGTAAAAAGGGAGAAACATTAAAAACAACTGAAGAAGAGAGGACTTGTGGAAAAGCCCCAGCTACCTATATACCAGCATAACTACTGCCATCTAAACAACTCTCCTAACACTGAAGTCCTACGGGCACACATATTTTCTGGCAGACCTTTCCCCTCCTCTGCTATCAGTTTCTTAATGCTCTGAGCCGGCCAGAGCACAGCTGCAGTTCTTTTTAATCATGGTTGCTGCCAGCTGTCTCCTAAGGCAGCCAAACGCTCAGACCTCATTCAGTTTCCCCCAACTTTCTGCTCCAGTTTTGGACTGAATATGACTAAACTGAAATTCTTCCTCAAGAGGTAAATAAATTGTACTCAGCAACTCTGCAGGGGAAGACAGATAAGATTACTCAGACCTAACTATTATCTTCAATGGCCATGTCACCATTAAACACAAAATAGAAGCCCTAAAACAAACGGAAAGGAATACCCAGGCAAATCTTGTCGCCAAATGTAATCATGGAACAAACTTGCATTTGAGAAGTTGAAACTTAACTCCAAAGATAGGGCTCCCCACCCACATAATCAGGATGCAGCAGCTTTGCAGACAGTCACTAAGGTACTGTCAGGCTGGCCTGTTGGGAATAGACCCCATGACTTCAACGATCTTCTTTCCAGGGCAACCCATTTCTGCCAATTACTCCATTTACTCAGTATGCCTGGCAAGCAACTCAACGCAACTGGACCCTGCGTACTGGGCGATGAAGTAGTTCGGCACAGTCATACCCCTTCACTCCTGCACTGCCCAAGCCCAAGTTATTAAGAAGGACTGCATTTGCCATTTTGATTTGCCACCGCTATTGCATGAGCCCCAGGTGCAAGGAAGGGCATGAAGAAGTACCTAGGAACACCAAAGAACTGAACAGCAGACAGCAGGCACGTGTCCTTACAGCACCGAGAGCAAAACCACCTCCAGAACAAAGACTCGTTTGAATACCAGTACATACTCACACATGACAAGATGCAGAAGAGCTATTTTCGTAATGACTTTAAAAGTAAAAGGAAAAAAAAAAGGTAAATATCACAAATACTTTTCGTGCAATAATTTGTCCTTTTAACCTTAAAAGGCCTCAAAGGGCACTGCTGAGACAAGAAGCACAAAATCTGTACTTCACAACACAGCCAGAGGGACACTATTCCTGTACTGCTGTACTCTCAAAAGACAGTTAAAGACATTCTATCTTCTATCTGTCCACAGCAAGCAAAACATAATTTCAAGAAATAAGCTCACAGTCTTTGAAACAAATCAGACGATGACATGCCCAACTAAAATACTTCTCAGTTAAAAGCATCATTTAACCACTAATATTTTAACTCAGAATTAACGTAAATCAGCGATATTATTTCATAGTCAGAGAACAGGAATACGAGGTGTGCAAAGATGAGAGACATCATCCAAGCATCTGAGACGTCCCTCTACCCACGTGCCTTCTCTGGTGAAAGCATCGACATCTTGGCCTGGACCCTCCAAAGGCTGGAGTTAAGAGCTCAGCACTGGAGCACACAAGCGAAAGACAGCAGGGGATCACAACACCGCAGTCGAAACACAAGCTCACACACAAGCTCGCCACCAGTACTCCCCTAACCTGAAATAGCTGGAGTAGGGGAAGTACTTAGCCAATCTGAAACAGACTCATACACCACTATAATTATGAAATGCCATACCACCTTTCAAAATTCATCAGGCTTTGACTTTCTCATCTGAAAAATTGTGCTACGTTAAGTTCAACCCACAGGCTAACATCAATATCCTAAGAATAAAGTCAGTAGCACAGTTTTTCAAACCCGCACCTCGCCATTGGCTCTGCAAGGCCACGTGTGTTTTTACATCGCAGCTTGTGTGCAGGTGAGTTCAGTGGGAAACATTCTGTAGGGCATAAACCCAAAGAGTAAGTTTAACAGTCCAAAAAACAAACCACGTCCCACCAAGGTGTTTCAGAAACCCAAGTAAGCATCACTCTCTCAGTTTTCACCTCACCCTACCCTAAGACACAAAAGTGCTCACCTTCTAGCTACCAAATAGCTGCATTTTTGCTTGATAAGAATTACCAGGGTAACATTTTTCCGAAGACAGGACTTTCTACCTACCGATCCTCCTACCTTAAGAAAAATGACCTCACAATAACTGCTAATACATAATGCTCTTCTGCTATTTCTAATTTACCTGAACTCCTACTAAATTACTTGTTACGTAGAGGATTACTCATGGCCATTCTTCCAACAGTATTAAGGCTTGATCAAGCAACATTAGGGTAAGATTATGAGAAGCTTTCCACATTAAGAGCTTCCCAAAGCCTTTAAAATGAGATTGTTACAAGCACTAGCTGATGGCTATTAAAAAAAAAAAAAAAGAAAACCAGCATGACCTACCTTTTTAAATAAAAAAGATCCTCAACTGTGTTACATGGTTGCACAACTATTCAAACAACCAAAAAAAAGGGTTTTTAATACCAAACATCAGTTAAAATTAACTGCTATTGCATCACCTTCGTTTTGACGTCCAAAGAGATGGCCACTGAGGCAGAACAATAAATACATGTGGCGCAGAATTAGCAGGCTAAACCGGAGCGCGCAGCTTGCCCACAGCCATGTTCAGTCACAGTTTTCACCTTATTCTAGTTCTTAACCTTATTTCACCTAGGTTAAGAATTAAGATACAACGACGGCACACACTCTCAGGAAGTCTGGAGACCCTACCTCATGCACTGACTAGTCAGTGTCAGGACAAGGACTAGCAAACTGCACTTAAAACAAGTTAACATCGGTGCCAACAGAGCCTCGTTTCCTACACTAAAGATAACCTTAACCCATGTACAGCCGTGTGAGTTGACACTGCAACATCTCTCACACTGAGAACGTTAATATTGTTCTATCTGTTGCCTTCCCCCAGCCCTCTTTTCCTCTTCAGGAATAACAGAGCTTGCTGTCCCACAGATCTGTAAGCCCTCTGACCAAACCTGGTGGAGTTCAAGAGCCAGCAGGAAGGGAAAAATGGTTATGGGGAGGGGAGGGCATGTAAGCAGTAAAGCACATACACTACACCTTAGGAGACCACACAAGAAACCGCTTTTTTACTCTTACTCACATTTTCTCCCCCAGGTTCCCTCTTCCCCCATGCCCCCACCTCCAAATCAACAGTGAACTCTCTCCATTTCTCAAAGATAGCTTCAGACCCTCCAACTTCACTGAGCTGTCAGTGCAACGAAGAAGCCTTTTGAGTACCTACATTTACACTGGCCAACCAGACCACTATCTCTAATTGCTCAGTGTTCTCAGTGACGTATTCAGAGACAGTTTTTATTTACTTTGGATCAGTCTACACACAAGCATAATAGCTGCTGAAACCATCCAAGTTTCATTTACACTACATGTCCAAAATAAACACTACCACCAAAACTACAGTCCTGGTTTCCTTACCCTTACTGTAAGACCCTCACAGGATGTTTTGCAGAGATTCATTCTCAGTTGAACTTTATTTCTGAAGCAAGCTATGAAACGGGTTTTATCTTCATTTGAGTGGGTATAAACAGAATATAACGGATTCTGAAAAAAACAGTATCAAGATCTCCCTTGTCCTACAGTACTTGTGGCCGAATTGCAGTCAGTAACAGTCCACTCAGACTTGCCTACCAAGCTGCTACTCAGCTTCCTTCGAGACAATACATAGCGTAGTCTAACAAGTTCTGGAATTTAAATAAGCCTCAAATTAAGAAGTTCTTTTGCACTAAATACTGTATGTTATTATTTTCCACAATACTGGAAGCAGGAAGCACCAATGGAACTGCTGAAGCCTGTTCCCCTTGACCTTTCACGCACTATGCATTTTCAGAGCTCTATCACCTTTTCTCCCCACAGCTCTCACGTTTTCTTTTCCAACCTGAAAAATACTGTTATAACCAAGCTTTCCTACGTGGAAATGACTTCATTTAAAACCTGCTCTGCTACAATCTCTCATCAGCAACCAAGCGAACTCATTACTATGTCTTCTCCTTGTAAATGCTGGGGGATGAATCTATCCAATCTCCTATGAAAACTATATTCAAACTTAGCAAAACATAAACGGTATTTCCAGACTGAAGGGGGGGGTCATACTTGCAGATAAACTGCAGAAAACCATATGAAAATGAAAAATAATTCAGCAGCTAAAGTAAGATCAAAAGACAACTACACATCTCACCAATGTGTCTGGCAAACCACAGTTAAAATCAACATTTCTTGTTTATTCTTGAATTGTATCACTAATAAAATTATCCTGCAAATAACTGAGCTAAGCATATCTTCCACTGGTCAGTATCTTCTTGCCCACTGTGTTACAACCGAACAAGTACACTCAAATTTCCGATCCTAGGGTTGGGTTAACTACATCTGAGAACTCAAAGTTATCGAAGTTCTTCCCATCAAAGTGGATGACGATAACCCAGAGCAAGCCAGCGGGTGTCATCTTCATCAAGGTTCCTCTACTGAGATCTTCTGCCCAACTGTAGAAGCTGTGGTTTAACCAGCCTCTTAGATGAAAACTGCTAATGAGATTTAGTAACATCTGATCTTGTCTAAGAATGACTTGGACAAAATTACAGCGATGTTCAGCTCCACGGGCTTTGCGAATTCCCCCTCAAATGATCTCGCAAACACTTCAGAGCCAAAAAGCTGTTGGACACAACTGTTTCACAGGTCTGAAGCTTCCGATGTACACATTGATAAAGATGTGCCAATTAAGAAGAAAGCCTACCTTTGTGCAACTCAAGTTCAGAAAACTACTTTTTCCACCCAAATATTTAAGTAAGGCAGGTTATAAGCTGTATCTGCACCTGCACGGTAGTAACCACATACTACATTAAAGCCAGCAGCGTAAGAATAAAGTATCCTATTATTACCAACTCATCGCTCTTCAAAATACTACATGTTAAAAAAAACAAGCCACAAATGTACCGAGCTCAGAACACATTTTAGAAAAGGCAGATTATTATTCCGTTCTATCCAAGGCGGACAGAAATACCACAGGGACTCTATCTCCATTTGCAGACGTAAGGATTAGAGTGCCAAGGATCTCAGACCAAGGTTGTAGTTTTAGTTAAATAGTGGATCCTTTACAGTTTCCTACAGTTAAAAATTAATTGCCCCACGGGTTTATTAGAACATTTAAGCAACCCCTGAAAACAGGAAGTCTAAACACAGATGGGTAATAACCAGAGGATAACAGAACTACTGGACAGGTGAGTAAACATACCTGCAGTTATGAGCTTAGCACTGCTGCCTTTGCTTTCTCCATCTTCCACGTTTCTGCTTGTGCTCTTTTCTTTCAAGAGAGGAACAGTATTGTCAAAAGGTATGCACTTGCTGGATGCAATGTTTTCTCCGCTGTCTGGCTGATTAATTCTGCTGTTAGCTTCAAGCAGAGGAGTGAAGTCCTCAGACTGAGCAGCTTCACCGGGTTCCAGCTGAGAGGAGCTTTTAGGCTGTGCCACATTCTTCGAAGACACAGGAAGAGATTCTTCGTCACTGTCAAATCCAAATGGATCCTCTGTTACCTCATCTTCAACTTTGGGTTTTTTAGGAACTTCGGAAATATCTGGTTTGACATTGGGCCTCTTCTGTCCTAATTTGGCCATGAAGGTGGTTTCTCCCCATTTTGTACTAAGGGTGGTCCGTTTGTTGGAAAAGACTTCGTCAAACTTGGAACTGCCGTTTCCCCCTTTCCGGCTGTAGGTCTTTCCGAATCGGGATGTCATTTTGGCTCCTGTTTCATATTCTCTGTTGGAAAAGAAAGAAAAAATGTCAATTCACCCACTTTTTAGTACAAACAATTTTATTTCCACCCTTTATTGGGCCTACAAACACCAGGCACGTCCATTTCACAGGAGCAACAGATACATCATCTGCTTTCTACAGACTAACTCATGTACATGTGAATGTCATTATGCCAAAAGCTACTGCAGGAAGTAGGGCATCTACCAGCTTAACGCCAAAGTCAGTTACTCGCACGTTTGGGAAACAATGGTACAATGATCCTAAAGAAAAAATCTGCTATGAATATATTATTTTTGGTATTGCTTAGCTCTGATTTTACATTTTCAAGTATAGATGGCACTGCTGTCGTGACACATCAGCAGAAAACTAACAACATTTTCACCACATCTGAACGTGGAACGCCCTGCTAGAATCCAGTAACACTTCAGAAAGCCTCTCTGTAGTTAAATAAAAAAAAACTGTCAGAGTATTTTGAGTTGCTATAGATATTTTAAATACTAATTAATCACAAATAACTATGACAACTTCACCCCATGTTCTTCTCGCACAGACTTACTTAGCAAGCACGTTATTTGGCAACACAATGTGGTTTATGCCATCTGCACAGTCATGGCCAAGACTGGTACAGAGCAGTCCCCCATGAGTACACGTGACTGACGAAGGGACATGAACAAAGAGACTTCTCCATGTCTCAGAACACGGAGGACACCTCAGACAGTCCAGCATAAACCGTGACTTTTTACTGCCTGCTACAACTGTAGCCCGACTCACAGTTCGCTTTCTCAGGAGAATAAAGTTTAAACAGGAACACACCTAAAGAATTCCCTGCTGTGCTCTATTCCCACTCTTGTTTCACTCAAGAAGGAACAGACCACCTTATTTTTTTCCCAAAACAAATACTTCAACTACTGGACAAATGGCAACATAAAACCAAAACCATCATATCTGTTTTGTAAACCAGCACTTCTCTCTCTCCCTCTCTTCTCTGTGGGGTTGGCGGGGGGGGGGGGGGGGGGGGGGTGGGGTGTGTTTAGCCCAAGCATGAATAGGAAATTGGAATTCTTTATAGTCAGTCTGAATCTAATCAAGTCCATCTTTCTCTCTGACATTATCCCCCATACTGAAGAAAATATGTTAAAAAAGGAGACATTTCTTTAAGCTTTAGATTCAAAGAAAACCAGCTTTTAAAGAATCAAGTGCCTTCATATAAAGTATATGAAAAATAGCACTTAAAATCATCCCTGAAATTTAATCACATGGTCTATTTTCTCAAGAAACTGTTTTTATTATTATACCCCTGAATATGTGCTGTACTGCCTTTCCTCCAGATTTTAGTTTTCATCTCGACACTCGTGGCTTCTCAACCTGAAGTATGAGATTAGCTTCTGCCAGAATCACCAGAGTGGTTTCCAGAAATGTCATTCCATCACTTGGCTCTAGCAAGTCTGTCTCACTAAGAATAGTCTGCCTTTGTCAGACCAGGCCAACCTTCTCTTATGAACCGAGCGATTCATCGGCCCGTCTATGTTTGGGCAAATTTTAAGTGAATTAAAAGTATCGAACTTGAGCTTCAGAAGTTTACCAGACAGATGGTGTCGCAATGCAGAAGAGATACAGGAACAACCACTTTGGGAAGCGCTCCTCCCCAGCAGTTTAGCAGATGGATGGTAAAGGCACGTGCTTATCTACCGACCAGAATTCTGCTGTGAAACATCACCCTGCAGACTGCTTCTGGTTGCTCCTAGTAGGTGTTACACTCTTTAACCTCATCCCCAACCTCTTTTTTCCTCAGCGTCATCTGCCTAGTCTGCGCTGCTCCCAACACATAGAGCATCGCCAAACAACTCCTTTATTTGCTCCCCTGTAAGTAGCTCTAATTTCCTATTCTCCATCCAAGAACAAAACTAAAACTCCCTTATGTACTTCAGAACATGAACAGCAAAGCAAATCCAACTTACTACTTTTACCCTGCTGAGGCTTGAGAATACTTCTAATAGTAAGAAAAATATTTTATATCAGGAAGGCCAGTTTTTAGAGTTATAAAGTAAAATATTTGTTAACATCACAGTTTATAAACAATTATTTGGAGGGGGGGGTGGAAATCACTCACTGACAGCACATTTTCCTCCCCTAAACCCTGACTCAAATAAGTATTTCCAACACCACATTTCCAGCATCTGCAAAAATAACAGCAGATTTACATTATGACTTGTGCCTTGCAGTTTTAAAGAGAGGATTCCTGTAGTCAAAAGGACTTCAGTTTCAGAAAGTAGAGCTTCTCAATCTACATTCTCTTATTTAGAAGTTTAAAAATTGTCTCAGAAAGAGCTTTGAATCAAAATATCAAAACTTAAATACATATTCGATATAAGCAGCTTAAAAGATGACTATCATGGAAATACAAATAGACTATTGCATGAAGTCCTATCTTAAACTTAAAGATAAGGAAATACATATGTACCTCCTTACCTGCAAATATTAACAGAACAGGATTTTTACTCTTTACTTACAATTCTCCCTCGTCATTCATTCAGTAGGAAATTAAAAACCTGGCCAATTTCACACTGTTTCCACTCCCTGCCTCTCTCTCTCCTGCACTGTGCTGCAGTACTGGGAGCAGCGCAAGAAATGTACATACAAACAAAAACCCGAAACATAAATCTCGCGCATTTCCCAGAGCAAACTCGGCGGACCAGCGAGATGTAAAAAAACCCGGTAATTGCCCAGAAAGCCCATCAGCCGTCCCTACTCACTGCTCCCTCTCCACACCGTTCCCCTTACATAATCAAAGGAAAGAAAAATAGGTTAAATGCACGGAGGCAGAAGCTGATGAAATCCCACGGTGACAGTTTCTTTTTTCCTCCCTCCCCCTGCGGCGGGGGGGGGGGAAGAGGGGGGTGCTAGCGGAACCGGGTCACCCCACCGTGCACGCCCGGCTATTTCTGATGTCATTTCCCTTCCTCCTCGGCCCCCTCCCCCCGCCCCGCCGGAATACCAGCCCCCATTACACAAGTCCCCGGGCGGCCCGGGGCGAACGGCAGAGCCCGCCGGCAACCGCCGGCCCCGCAGGCCGCACCGCCCCCACCCCCGCCCTCGCGGCCCCAGTCAGCGCTTCCCCCCCCCCCCCCCCCCGAGCAAAGTCCCGCGACTCCCCACCCCGAAAACTTCTCGGCGGGCCGGGGGCTGCCCCCCACGCCCCCGCCCCGGAAGAGGGACGGCGCCGGGGGCAACGGCCGGCGGCTCCTGCCCGCCGGCGCGCCGGGGCCTGCTCCGCGGCCCGCGCAGGCCTCGAGTGCCGGGCGGCCGCCCCCGCCCGCCTCCTCGCCCGGCACCTACCTCGGCGTCGGTCGTGGCGGCAGGGGCGGG
Source organism: Rhynochetos jubatus (assembly GCA_027574665.1). NCBI lineage: Eukaryota > Metazoa > Chordata > Aves > Eurypygiformes > Rhynochetidae > Rhynochetos > Rhynochetos jubatus. The sequence goes on from CM050655.1 coordinate 10,737,772, forward strand.
CGGGCGGCGGGGCCCGGGCGCGGGCCCGGCGCGTTCCGGGCGGCGCCGCGGATGTGGCTCTCGCCGCGGTTTCTGGCCGTCGATCTGTCGCCTGCGAAAGGCGTTCGCCGACGGGACACCTCCGCCCCTCCCCCGGCGGCGACGGCACCCTCCCGGGGCGGTGCGGGCGTTAAGTCCCCCGGCGCCGCCTCCTCCGGCGCCGCTTCCTCCGCGCCGGGATTATCGCCGCTCTCGGGACGGGGCCCGGGACCATCTCTCCGCCATTTGCCCCGCTCCTTCCGTCACTGCGCGTCCCACGCCCGGCCGCCTCCCGCCGCCAATCACACCCCGCTTTACTCAACCGCCCGCGCCGATCGCGCGCATGCGCCCGCCCCGCGCGCTGCCTGCCGGGCCCTGGAGTTCGCGGCCCGGGGCGGGGGGCGCCTCGCCCGACACCGGGACTCGCACGGTCGCGGCGCGGCCCGGGCTCCGCCGCTCAGAGACCGACTCAAAAGGCCGAAACGGCGCGGCGCGGCCTGGCGGGACGCGCCGCCGCTGCCGTTCTGAAGGCGGGGGAAGCGGGGCCGGCGCGGGAAGCCCGGCCTAGCCGCGCCAACGCTTGGCCCCGGCGGCCCCCGATGAGGCGGCGGGTCGAGAAGAGGGGCCCGGCGTCTCTCGGGGCAGCCCCGGCGCCCTGCTGCGTGGCGGCCCGTCGGGGCTGCGGCCTGTCCTGGCCTGGCGACGGGAAGGAGCCGGGGCGGCCAGCGTTAAGGTCAACACCCGGCTCCGGAGTTTGGGAACGCGGCGGGTACCGGACCAGCCCGACGCCGACTCCATGAGAAGTCTGTTAGGCCAGGCAGCGGCGGGCAGCCTCCCCCGGGGAAACCAGACCCCAGCCCTCCTTGCAGGACTTCACTGGTACTCACAGCGCTTGCACAGGCCCCAGCCTTTACATCGGCCCCAGGGGGGAGACACGCTTTGCCGAGAAGTCCCACGAAATGAACATCGTGCGCCCAGACTGCCAGAGAGTGGCTTTCGCGTGCTCCTACTTCCACAAGGCAGTTCCAGCCACCCACGTACATTATATTTATGCACACCTTTTGCATCTTTGATTAACGATACGCTCTCTGTCGAGTGAAAAAATACTCGGTGGAGATAGGCACAGCAGATGCGTATGGGCACCCAACAATCATCACGTCCGCTACGTAACATTCTGTGAGCGGCATTTCTTAAAACGCTTGCGGAATAGCAACGTGCGGGCGCTACTAGAAAAGGTGTCCATTGAAAGAGAACGTCCTACTCACGGGTGGAGTTTGGTAATTTTTAAGAGGAGTGAGGAGCTCAGAAAAGAAGGAAAAGAAAAAAAAGAAGACAAACCAAAAAACCCACAACCTTGGAACCTATAATGGTTTCACAACACAAGTGATGGTATTAGCCATCTGTCTTGTAAGGAAAGGGTTTAAAATACAGGTCACAAACGCAAAATTAATTAAAAAATTTTAAAAGAGGATGATTTCACTGCTCAGAAGAGGTTAGAGTTGTCTCAATATTACTATTTAAGAAACATGACTTTTTTCTTGATTTTACCTCTACCCAATGCAAAATTACTGGCTTTCAATGAAGAGATGCGAGACTATGGTTTTGTTTAGTGATCCCATAAGTAAATCGACTCTTGGCCTTTACCTGGTATCTACTGATGTGCTGGTAGCTCTTAGGTATTACTTCTGAAGAACAAACACACTTTGAACATGCTCTCTAAAGCCAGGATACACCTGGTGCTAGAGAAAGTGAAGATAGAATAGACTGGGCCTTCCTGATAGGGTTGAGTTTTGTGTTGCGTTTCAGGGGAGGCTTACAAGTTTAACTGCATCTTACCACCTGACTTGGTTATTCAAGAGCTACCGAGAACAGGTTACAAAATTTAAAATACACAATTTGAATACAAGTGAGGGTTGGGTTTTTTTCTGTAAATATTCTTGTATCAGAGCTACTAATGAGTTGTTTAAACTTCAAGAGTAAAATGGATAGCTAAACCAGTTTGAGTTTTGCATACTACTGTGTGAGTCCAAAAGTCTTACTTGGTGACGAACTGATCTGTTAGACAAAGAGGGGGAAAAGCAGTACTGTGAGAGCTCAAAATGCTTTGAGGCTCTGTGGAGTTCTTTACAAGATAAAAGAGTTTGTCCTGAGAACTGGAAGGAGTGAAGAATATGGCCAGAGTAAGGAAGTGACACCAAGAAACTATTTGGAAATAACTTCATATGCAAATAGAAACTAAGAGTTGAAATTAAATTGAGTATGTTTCTAACTTAAAGCCTGGGCTACATAGGTCACTTAAACCGCAATTTGGAGGACTCTGCAGCATAAAGTCATGCAGAAGCTCTCACACCCCCTAAATCCCCCGGTCTAGCTTCGTATTTCCAACAGTATTTCCAGTGTTTAGAATCCCCATACAGAGTAATCTAAACCACTGCAGATCCATGGTCATGATGGAATTTCACATGACTAATGGAGGATAAATTAAACTAATTTATGTGCTGCCTATCCATCCTATCCTGAGTATCAGCACAAGCCCCTAAGTCTAAAAAACCCCTTTACTTAGATGATGATGATGATGGAAAACCAACACACTTATGTTCAAGACCAGCAGAGATGGGCCAATTTTTCTGCACTGACTTACTGGTGAAAATTTCACACCTTGTAACTTCATAAGCTCAGTAATTAACATGTTAAGCTTCACTATTTCTATTTTACCTCAAATATGCAAGTACCAACGGCAGTGGGAGGTAAGCAGCAACCTTAACAACTTGATCTTTGCCATCTTAAAAACTTCTCTGGGAAAGCCCAAGTGAGTCCTACAGCTCCTTATTGCATTCCGTTACTCCTCCCCTCCCCACCCCCCCCAAGAGAAACCAGTATCTTTGCCCAAGAAGCAAACAGTACCCCACAGGAAAGCTCTCACCACTACTCTGCACGCCCAGACCGCTCCCCTCAGAAACATGAAAGCCCCTCAGTCCACTCAGCACCTTCTCCTTTGCCTCTTCCCCTTTCTTCCGTGTCTCAGCCTAGCCACTATTTGCCTCCCAAGTTCTCTCCAGCTTCCTACAGTACTTCCTCCCTTGCCTCTTGTCCAGGTTGGGAAGGGATGGAGGAGGAGAGAATGTCCCGCTGCTCTTGCTGCACTCACAGCGGCTGCAGTGCTTTCATGTCCCAATTAGTGCCACTTCAAATGCTAAACATTTCAGCGTGTTTTGCTTTTTCTTTGCAAAATGTCAGCCTCCTCCTGTTCCTGTCCTTCAAGTGTCATGCTGCACGCATGGGCGAGAGCGCTCGGGGCTTTGCCATTTTGCTTCGCTGGGGCTAGAGTTTCCCCCTTGCTATTTGCATAGCAGAGATGAAGGCAGGGTGAAGAGACACGTTAAGTAACTAATTACCATGCGTTAGTCAACCTTTCCGCAGCAGCTCTGAAAACAGTCATTTATACATTAGTATCGCTACTAAAGCGTGCTGGAGGAAGTTCAGCGACACCCCCAGCAGCAGCATGGCAGCGGGCGAGAGCAGTGGGGTTGCCCTGAGAGCTGCAGCGGCTGGAGCAGAGCAGAACATAGAGGGGTGGGCAGGGAAGGGAGATCTGCAACCCAGTGTGCAGGGAAGTGCGATTCCTGTCAAGAACAGGGCTTTTTTCAGTGAGGTATTGCCGACGGATAGCATACTGCTTATTTCTGACACTGAACCCCGAGAAAAAAAGACTGAAAGGCCTTCAAATAGGGGATCTTTATACACTTTTGGATCTTATTTTTCAGTATTTGCATCATATCGTAGCTGTCCCCTCATATGAGGTGGTCAAACCAAGGCATTGTTCAGCAACTGAAAGGTTACCAAGCACCACTGGACAGCACGAAGGAACACTTACAGGAGTGCAGCAAAGGGGCAGTTCTCTGTGATAAAAACCAGGAGTTCCATGGATGCTGGCACTGATGACTCAGACCCAGACAGCTGGCAGAGAAAGTTGTGCTACTCCACCTTCTTTCTGGGCTGCACACCCATCTGTTGCAACCATGTGAGAGGCAGCATCGCCTCTGCAATGTAGAAGCCTCTGGAAAGACTAGTTTTACTCGATGAACCAACAGTAGTCATTCACCTACAGCCCAACTCTCAGTGGTTGTTCTCTGCAGTTTTTTCCCTAGGTGATCAGCCTGCAAGTCTACTGGAAAATCCTGTGGTGAAATACTAGTGGGAAGAGCACGAAGTAGCTTTCACCTTGTTCTAATTGTCAAGGTTAGAACTTCATTCTGCCCTGCAGTTTATCTCAGCAAGCTCTGCTGAGAAAGTAACCACCGGTGCTGTTTCCCACAAAGACTTTACAACCTGCCAAGGTGTTTCAGGAGAAGAAGTGCCTCATTTGCAGTGTGGATGCAGCCTAACTGTAAAAGCAGCAAGGAAAGTTTGGGGTTTTTGCTGAAGTAAAGTTTCCGTTGTCTTGTTGTGGTAGAAAAGGGGGCTGACTCTCTCAAATGCTTGAGATCTGAAGCCTCACAGAAGGAGCAGATTCAATACCAACCTCACCCTCTCCCTGAAGTAGGTTTTTTTAATTCTTCTTTCAAGAACTTTCTGTTTCATACTATTATTGAATTTATCTCTGTCTTCATGGCAGCAGCCCTTAAGGAAAGCTACTTGCTTAATTCCAGAGGTAGGTACCTACAGACACAAGATGTGGAGCTTCCACTAGTTTACTTCCTGTCCTGGTTTCATCTGGGGTGATTTTCTTCGCAGCAGCTGGTATAGTGCTGTGTTTTGGACTCAGTATGAGAATAATGTGATCACACACTGATGTTTTAGTTGTTGCTGAGCAGTGCTTACACTAAGTCAAGGACTTTCAGCTTCTCATAGTGCCCCACCAGTGAGTAGCTTGGGGGTACACAATAAACTGTGAGGGGACCCAGCTGGGATAGCTGACCCCAACCGACCAAAGGGATATTCCATACCATATGGCATCATGCCCAGCATATAAACTAAGGGGAAAGCTGACCAGGAAGCCACTGCTTGGGAACAGGCTGGGCATCAGCCAGTTGGTGGTGTGCAATTGTTTGAGGTTTTTAAATTTACATCACTTGTCTTTCTGGGGTTTTACTTCTCTTTTTATTATTTTCCTTTTCATTACAATTTGTTATTATTTTATTTCAATTATTAAACTGTTCTTATCTCAACCCAGAAGTTTTCTCTCTCACTCTGCCGATTCTCTTCCCCATCCCCCTTGGTGAGGGGAGGGGATTAAGTGAGCAGTTCTGTGGTGCTTAGATGCTGAGGGTTAAACCGGAACACTTCTCTAAAAGCTTCCTCAGTCTTGCAGAGAGCTGCTCTGTAACTGACAAGTTGTTCCTGTCCCGTTCAATTCCTAGATTCTCTAATTTCCAGCACAGATGCCAAAAAATTAAAGATTTAGGTATTTTGGCTTGATTTTCCATCTTCTTCCCCCACCCCCAAGTGGAAGATTGGCCAAGAGCTGAGTAATCATACAGGCACTGCTAACTGGCTTCACCTTTGCATCAAATAATCACTGTGGTCATTATCAGCTTGGACCAGGTTCAGGGACACTGCAGAGAAAAAAAAAAATCAGCATTCTTTTCTCAATCCACTGAATTATCCACTAAGTTATCAGTAGCTGAGACAGGGAAAAAAAAGTATTTGAAAGAGCATTGATTGCAGTTCTTCATTTTTACTGGATATACGTCAACGTGTACAAATACCAAATGTTCCTCTATGAAATAAAGGTTCTATTAAGCAGAAAAGATGTTTTAAAGTAGTAATAGAGCTCTGCTGGACTCCAGTGACACCTACTGGCAGAGAAAGAAGTTGCCAAACATCCCTTGAAAAGGTAGACGCATTAATTTATGCACCTGCCCTTAGGATCACTAATAATTTTTTTTGGCAGCTCAAGCTAAGAACCCTGTTACAATTCGGTGTTACAGTTAATGAAACATTTCGTGTTTATTTTTCAAAGTAGGACTTCTACTCCATCTGATTATTAAGTACTTGGAACTGCATATTTATCACTAAAAATACTCTCAACTCATACATTTTGCTGTTCACAGCAGTACATTAAAGTAGTCTGGTGGATTTTGGCTTAGTAGAGTACACTGGGACATGTCTGCAATGATTTTCTTAGTTATTTCATTAATATGGCTACAGTCAGAAAGTAAATAGTTTAATACATCTTCATTTGTTTTCAATTGCATGCATTTTGGCATGGATTCCAAAAGTTAAAATCTCATCAGTAGCACAACCAGCTCAGATCAGAGTTTTCCTTCTGACGAACCCCTGCTGTTTGTAGTGCTGACCTGGTTTGCCACAACTGTATTAGTCTTGTAGGTCATTCAGATATTTTTGAATGTAACTTCAGCCAGCACTTGCAAACTAATAAATACCCATGAACTCCCCAACAGACAGCTGGGAGTCCTCCTGACCCATTACCCTACCATTAGGGTCCACTGTGTAAGCTAGTTCGGTGTACGGGCATAAATATTTCTGTTTAAGCCAATTCGTCACAGAGGGTTTGCTTCTGAGGTTGACAGGGAAATAACATATGCAAGGTATTTAAACCACACTCTTGCCAAACAACTGGCCATAAACATCACAGGTAGAGATCTAGCCATTCACACTTCATTAGGCAACTTTGCCCTTACCACCTCTGGCAGGCCTAGAGTGGGCTCGGTTTTACCTCTAACATAAAGGCACCTTCAGATGCGGCTGAAGAAAGCAACATGCCCCAAATAACTTGATCAACTTTTCGTCCTGCAAATCCTTCCTTCAAGGAACTGAAACTTCCTGTCCGAAAGCCTATTGTGGTCATATCTGCTGGTCTCCAGTGCAAACTCTCCCAAGACAACAAAAATGCTGTGCAGAGCGGTGAGGAAGCATGACAATGAGCACCCACCATCAGCCAGCACCACAAATCAGCACAGCTCACAGAGTGTCAGCCCAGGCGTCCCAGATCGAAGAATGGACAGATATTCTGTGTATGAAGTTGAAAAATTGCTCCTGACAGAGCAAATCAGCCAGATTTGCACAGGCAGGGATATCTTTCTAGGTTACTGGGGAGCAGACAGAGACAGGTGTAAGGCAGCTTAGTTCTATGGTAAGATATTTACCAATTAAGTGCTGATCCCAGTACTCAGTAATAAAACCTTCTAAACTAGACTATGAAGAGAAGAATTCCTACAGGAAATTTAGAGACATTTTTGTAAGTCAGGCTATCAATCTGTTATGTGATAATTAAACAACGATTTTACAATTATGTCCATACATTGTCCTTTACAAATCAGTGTACATGGTTAGAATGAAAATATATTGGAGTAACAGTGGTATGTGCAGCTTGAAGATCTGGTGAAAGAATGCAGTTCTTTGTTCTTAAGCTTGCATGCATGGGCGCATCAGACTTCAGCAGAGCAGAACTATGCATGTGCCCACAGAAATCAGACGCTCAGGTGTTACTCCCTGGTACTCCGCATTCAGGCCCTGGGTTAACTAACTTCTCTGAAGTGCAGAGTGTCAGACGAACTGATAGGAAGTTGCCATGGTGACAAGCAAATGCATATAGAAAGATAGGCATATAGGAAGGACCAGCCCATAAAAATCCAAGAGGCTGTGTTTATACCTTGACTAAACAGAGATTCACATAATATAATTAGTATACCAGTATTAAAGCTTCTTGTAAATTAGGTGTTAATTTCTCCACATGTGGAACAAAAATATTTAATTGAAATTGAGAATAATCCATCCAGTCCTTTGTCAAATATGATTGGGAAGCTTTTCTTGGCAAATGAGGGAAGCCCGAGTCACCTGTTTCTGAGTTTCCATTTAAAACCAGCAGTTTAAATTTCTCACTAGTTCAAGAGAAAAAAAACCACAACCCAAACCAACAAGCCAAAAGCTATCTTTTATGTGAACAGATGCTGCGCTGTCTTCTTGAAGCTGCGGGCTTAGAGGCAGATTTGTCATGCAGCTGCAGGATGAACTCAACAAGCCCGCTCTGTTCCAGGGCTGCCATTCAGAACCTTTTGGGCAGCAATGAAAGAAGATCACATCAATTTCATGCTGGTTTTGCTGAAGCAGCAACACACAGAGACAGGAATCATGCCTGGATTGCAGGGGAGGAAGACATGCAAAACTTTTTAGGAAAACAAGGTATGGAAGACCCTGTCAGTACAACTTTTACATACACATCTTCTACTTCAGGGTACTTCTGGTGCCATGGCACAGCTTCTGGAACAGCCTCTGCTCCAGCTGAATTAGAGACTGAGCTCCATATGCAATTACATACCACATGAGTAGGGCCCCTATATCCTACTGGAGCACAGCTTTTAGAGACATCAGCCTCTGTCCCTGTCAGCAGCACTTCACCTATAGCCTACACAGGTTCTCAGCATTGTGTTCTGCATCACATTACCCCCAGTTACACAGCTGAACTACAATCCAGTGTACTTGTTTTACAATATGGATTTAGTTATAACAACAAGAGAAATTTCACCTCCTGATACAGAAAGGCCTTCTCAGGCAGGGGAGGGGAACAAGCTGCCCAGAAAGCCTATTCTTGAAGGCTTTCAAGACCTATCTGGAGAAAGCCCTGAGCAATCTGGTCTGACCTTAGAGCTGACCCTGCTTTGAGCAGGGGGTTGGATGAGTGACCTCCTCAGGTCCCTTCTCACCAGGACTATTTTATGATTCTATGATAAACTACATATCCAAATAAGTGCCAAGTGATCCATATGCTTTGTGAAAAGGGCATCATATATAAGCACACACTAATATCCGTACATTAAAATATATTAACTTCAGCTCTCATTAATACTAGCTGCTTAAATTAGAGCTCACAGGATACCCCATTCTCCAACACCATAGGTTAGGAAGGCTGTAGTGCATTAACAGAAAAAACAAGTCTCAGTACCCACTGGGTTATCCAGATCAATTGAAAAAGCATGCCTGGTTAGACATGGTTTATGCAGTATTCCAAGGGAGAGTAGATAAAGAATTAGTAGCAATTTGGAGATACACGGATTGCCTTTGTTCTGCCACTAGTTCACAGCAAACCCTAGCGTCAGGGGTTTAATGGTCTTGAAAAAAGCTTGCTATCTATTAAATGAACCACCTTTTACCAGTATGACCATCATCAGGGTTAACCACACTGACATATGAACTTACAAAATTAGATAAAAGCAGAGGCACACCAGGGCTAGAAAAGCAAGATATTGCAATGGATTCTGTCAAAATCCAGTTACTGAGCTTTGCCATATCCTTGGCTTACAGGGCACTCAGCAACCTCAAAGTACATTCATGCTATATTACACTTACGTCCTGTTCATTTGTACTGTTCCCCATCTTTCATGATAAACTCCAGGGATCTAGCCTGTATTTTTCTCTACTGCACAAGGAAGCTAGTGTTAAGCATGCCTGCTTTGGTTCATCTGAAGTGCCCTCAGATTGGTAACTTGGACATAAAAAACCCAGGACTTCAAAATTCACCTGAATGAACTGTCTCTGGTTAAGCAGGTTTGAAGTGTAACCTCTGACCTGCTTCAGGCCATACTTGTGCATTTTGATTCCAGATGCAGTTGGATCTGTTTACAACCAGAAAGTCTTTCATTTTTTCCTCAAAGTAGCAACTCTACTGACTTAGTTGAGGGCCACACCTGTACTGGAGGTAGGACATTTGTGGCCTGAGTCTGCACACTCAAACTAGCTCTTCATCAGGCAGAAGACTGTAGAAGCCAGGCCTGCCGGCGTCCCTCCTGCTGGTACCCAGTGTGGGCAGATGAGAGCAAACTGGTGTGACCCCAGTGAAGCTGCTGTCATTCCTCTGCAGGAGACACTTAAGAAGGACAAAGGCAAGCACCCATCTCCTTCCTCTGCTCATGTTTTATTGTACTCAGACATGTTACAATCAACACTCACCCTCTGGCTTGTTGGTAAATTGTGAGTCAGGAGACTCCAGCACCTTATGCCTAGAGAAGAGGAATTCAACTGCCAGATCTTTTCACAGACAAGATAAAGAGCCAGTCTCCCAGGAAACAGATCTATTCCACAAGACGTTGAAGAGGGCAGCTTTGTACTTCTCATCACGGCTACCTGCTTGTTCCAATACTTGAGTATACATTTATGCTGTCAACTAATAAGGAAATACTATTTTCCAAAAGCATTACACCTCAAACCCGCTCAACCTGGGGCAGCTCATTCAGCTGAATTTTGAAGTCCTGTTCTATGTGCAAATTCAAATTATTCAGAGGCCAGAAAGGTTTAACATGTAACCATAACAATGGCTGCACCCCACCAGACTGTGGATCCATCTAACATCTATCCTGCCTCCTGTCTAGGAAATAAGAACAGGGCAAGCGTGTAGTAGTTTACAAATGCTGCAGGAGGGGCACCAACGGGCTCTGCAACCTGCCACCCCTACCTCTGAGTGCCCTGTGCTCAAGGGCAGCTCAGGTACAGTGCAGCAGCAACACTGAGTCAGGCTCATGTGCACAAACTGTGAGAAGCCTCACTGGTGCTTCATCTACTGCACTTCAAGCTGCATTTAAGTTCAGACCCTCACATTAGTCTGGCTGAGCAGGTCTGAAGCACAGCCTCTAATCCTGAGCTATGTTGTAGGCAAGCTGCACTACACATGATGTGCCTTGCTGATCTGGACCCTGACTCAGCTTTCTCACTAGACCTGGATGAGCCTCATCGCTATGGACATGTCTAGTGATGGCTGTGGCTGCCCCTGGTTTCTGCCACTGGCCCTTCTCTGCTCTCACTGCAGAAGTCTTGTGGGATTGGTGAGGCCACTTCCCTTGCTTGCCTTGCTGCCAGCCTCAGCTCCTGGCTTGCCTGTCTTGCAAAGCAGCCCACTCTTGTTGGTCCCCGGTGGCAATCTCTCTTTTGAACAAAACAGGAAGCTTGATTCTAATCTAATATGGAACACTACAATTTGGTAATAACGAAGATGAGCTGGAGAAGTCTTGATGAATGCAAGTCCCACTCCCAGGTCCTTCTCCAAGCTCCATCAAGCAAGCATAAAATGCAGCCTCTCATATGGACTAGGTACAGAACAATTTAGACAACTGGCCCATAAAAGCAACACTTCAGAAAAAAATAAGAATAAAGAGCTTCTCTGCAGCTTCCTTTACACATCTACTTGCTGGAAAACCTGCTGAATGTCTCTAGCACCTTATACTAGAAGACAGATTCAGTAATCAGTAGGAATCAGAATTAGAAGTGAAGGCAATGATATTCATGCAGTGCAATTTACCACAAGGCATCTGTCTGTACATGAATTAGTATTTTCCTTAATTATCTGTAATAGGAAATCCCAAGATTCTCAGCTGGCCCTGTCAGTTAATATTAACTACAGACTTGGAAAATGATATAAAAATAGAAAGGAAATTGAATCCTGCAGAGTCAGCAGTAGAACTTTACAGGGAATTCAAAATAGAGCTACGCTGGGGACTGGTGTATTGGCACCATCGGTCCCACTCCACTGCAGAGTTTGCCAACACGATTCAGTACAACACCACATTTGGTTAACTCACAGCTCTCACACAGAGCAAAAGGACTACTAGGGATAGGAAAATCAGTAAAAGCAGCAAGTCCAGAGCACACATGATGATTGGCCACCTATGCTCACTTTTGATCATGCAACAGTTTGCTTTTCCAAAACTCTGAGGATTTGATCGTAAAGGTGGCTTAGCCCTGCAAAGAACCATGTAAGGAATACTCCTCATTTTGCCTGCTTGAAAAAGTTCTGCAGCTGCTGTTCTTCAGCTAAAAGGGATCTACTTTTCCATATGTCAGACCTGATTGTTTAGTAGCTGTCATTTGCTACAGCAGATGTAATTTGAACCTAGCAAACAGGGACGCTGGGGACTTGTGCTGGAGTAGGATAGGAACTCAGAGACATTAGGTAGTCTCACTTGAGGCTTCAGAGTATAGCTGGCACAGACATTCCTCAGACTGCATGACCAAGTCCATCTGCAGTTGCACAGGTTCAACACCAAACAGTTAGCAAAGACAGGAATGACAGACATGGTGTACAGGCTCCCAGATCAGCTGAGCATATGTATCTCTGACGAGTAGCAGCTACAGAATACAGGCCATACAGCATCTTGCAGAATGTCAATCCATCTGCACAGGCATAGCTGTAATCATCATGGAGACAGGGAGTGAGAACTACCAAAGCAGACACTTGTCCATTACTCTTAGGGAAAAAGAAAGTGTGCCGTCTTTCCCATCATCATTCCTCATTCAGGCTGTTTCACCTGCTCACTGTTCCTCTGGCATTTCACATCCAGATCCATCTCTTCACACCACATCCCGTCTCTTCCTTTCCTACTTCTCCTGTATTTTCTACCTTGGTTTCTCTGATGTGGTTAGGAGGTGAAAGAATAGACCTAAAGAGCACTGTAATGCAACTATCCTATTTCTCCATCACTGTATTTAGCTTCCATCCAGCTAGATAACACTTTGCTCTTTGGCTAAATCAGTAGAAGCAGTTTAGGTGTCTCTAAAGCACCGGAGTTCACTTCTTTCAAAGGGAAGCATGCAGGAACAAGTGAATAACGAAACTAAGCAGAGAACTCTGCTGGGGATTTGCCTGTAAGGAGGAAGCAAAAGACAATCCCAGTGCACACTGCCACACACAACGCTCCTTGGCTTCATATAAGACAGTAATTCAAATCAAGCTTACGCCCTCCCACCAACAGCCCTCAGGAAAGGCATTCATCACCAGATGGCTGCAACTCAGTAAAAAATTACTTTATATTAAAAAATAGGTTTCTATGTTAATTGAGAGCTTACTTTTTTCATCTCAAAAGACTTCCACAAACATTTGTTTTCTCTTTCAGGAGAGGAGGTAACTAAAGTAATTATGTTTCAAAAGGAAACACAGTCAATCCTCTCCTACAGAATTGCATTTACATTGATCTCCTTATAAACCCTGTATTGTGCCATGATAATTTTGAACATCTAAATCCACTGCTTGCTCCCAACCTCTTCAGTTATGTAATATGTGGCTTGGAAAATGTCCATGTAAGTCCAGACATAGAACCATAACAGCTCCAAATATCAGTGGGAATTACTTCTATTCAGTAGGTTTGAACAGCTCTGTTAGACAAGTGTACCTAAGAGTTACTCTGTAAATAAGCCTTGGCATGCCAAAATATTACTGCTTCCATTGTTTGAAAGTGTCTGCCCTTACATAAAAGCCTAAGTATATTAAATATTTACCTTATAGCTCACAATACGTCCATGATTAAGGAGCATTTAAGATACACATTAAAGATTTTTCTACACTAGAAAAAAAATTCATAATTCAAATTGAAATAGCTATGAAGACAAAATAACACGTTCTTAGCTTACGCTTTCCTACATGCTAAGTAAAAGCTACTAGCCAAAGTTATGACCCACCTTGTCATTCCTTAACAGGTATTTTATTGTTTCTTCTGTACTCTTGTCATCCTTCCTTGGAAAAATGACTCAACATGGCAACCTGCAACCTAAAGTTCTATGAGATAAACAAGTTGCACCTCCTCTATGGATTATCTTTTTTTCTGTCAGTGCAGGACTGTTCCTTCTGACACTGTTACGACAGAGCTATATATATTAATTTGGTGCAATGGAGCACGCCAGTGCAAAGCCTCAAAGTTGTCTCACTACCCTGCTTCCTGCTTCAACTGGTATTTCCACATCAAGCTTCACAAGGCTGTGCCATATCCCTGCACCATTTAGGGCTTGCACAGCCTCTTTATTTCCAGGCCCCACACACAGGACACTGCAGCCTGAAAACATGAGAAGCCAGGATCCTGCTCTGCCAAGGACTGTTGGCACTGTGGGAGGAAAAGGGACCAGACAAGTGTTTCCCACCAAGCAGACGACTGTGAAGCTTTCTGAGAGCAGGTCATTTACAGACTGTGGCCCCTGCCTCCCTAAGGCAAGCACCAAGGGCCACTGATGCCCCAGAGACCCTTGCCTTTAAAAGGTAGCAAGGGTTGAAGAAAAGCTCTAAGGAAGCTGGAGAACAGCATGAAGGCTACGTGCAAAGCAGTATCCTTTGAGATACACTAGCCTGACATACCAAGTCTGGTGATTTAGGTTGAACGTTAATTCCTATTACCATGGCTCAATGACAAATTACCTTTCCTGTAAACAGTATACACAACATCGTGAAAAAAGCAGTTCCTTGTGAGGCAAAGTGATTTAACAACCAAATGCTGAGGAAGGTGGAGGAACATTAAGGCTGTAAGAACTGTAGAAGAGAGGGGAAAAAAAATGTTATTCCTAACGGCAGGATCCTCCTCTATGCTGATGCAAAACAAGCTTACTTGATACGTAAGTCCTACGCTAAAACCAGGTTCTTGTATCTCCAGAGTGCAAGAGGAGGATACCTAGGAAAGGGCATGAGAAGAAAATAGTATCTGGTAGAGTCAGACAGGGTTGACTAAACTACTTTAAATATTTCTTATAACACCACCTAAGACTATCATCATTACTATCTCTGAAAGTTAATAAATAATTTCCACATGCTGTAAACAGCATCTGGTCTGTTTGGCATAATTATGCAGCTGAGGTAGCTTCTGCTGCCATGGTCCCCATCTGACTAGGCTGTACCTGCTGCCACAGTGGACAGCCCCCAGGCCGCCAGGCAGCAATAGCCAGCAGCTATAGCTCTGCCTTCAGTGTTGTTACCCCTCTGCAAATGCACAGACACAAATAGACTCTGCTACTGAACAGCCAATATTCTCTCTGGTAGTAGCCATGAGGCAGAATTTTTTTTTCCTTTCTAGAAGAGTGTAGTCTTTCATGCAGACAGGTCTGCACAAAGCCAGGACTCAGCCCGTATTTCTGCTATGAACTTCCTCAACAGCTTTACACAACTCTTACTTCCACGTCCCATTTCTGAACTACAAGATAAAAATACTGCTTTTCCCTTCCTGCCTTTTTTGTCTTTCCTCTGTGTGGTTTTGGGTGGGAGGAAACTCCCTTTTTTGACACTCTTAGAATGCAAGCCTGCTGACCCTTGCAGTCTTTTACAGCTTCTTGCTAAAAACAGGTCATTCTGTGGTGAGAAATGTTGCACTGGAGAGAAGGGAATGTTATTACTTCCCTTTTCTCAGTAGCCTGCTTTATGAGACCAGCATCTGGCCTGGCAGACCTCCCTCTTAAAGTATGGTAAGGCCTGGCTGATACAACAGGAGTGGTCACATCCAAGTTGCAGTTTGGCCCACGATGCTCTGTAACAAACCTTTGCCTTCCCATACTTTTCAATTATGATAAAGTCAAAATGCTCACACAGTAATCCATTGCCATATGGATGTCCTGTCATCATTTTATTGCTAGGATTTGACAACAGGGACTACCTCAAGCACCAAATAAAATACAAGTTTTCACTAAAACAATTGTCCTGTAATTACTTTCAGGAGCAGTGACAGCAACTAGAGTTACCCTCTGACTCCTGCGCACCTAAGGAAAAGGCTACAACCAGTGTAATAGGCATGCCTAAAGAAGCCAGAAAAGAGCTGTATCATTCCTCATCCTCAGACTCCACCAGCTCTCCATAGTCTCGTCTGCTGCACTTTGTTTTCATTCCCCTGAACCTGCTTATTTCACAGGAAGAACAAGCCACGCCTTTAGGAGGCAACATGAAAATACATTACAGAGTGACAAACTGGAAGAACAGCCTGAAGGGAAGTTGAGACCAAGCAGAGGGAGTTCTGTGAGCTGTAAGGTATTGTTAACAGTAGCACTAGGAAAAAAAGTTTACACTGAGTAAAAATGTAGTCATTTAAGATACCTGAAAGCCTTACAGATCAGTTCTATAGCTTCAATTTGTCAGGATGCAGCAAGGACCAGCTGTGCTCTAACAAACAAGGGGCCCAGCACAGTAACAAGGCTGGTAGTGCCCACTATACCCGAGCAAGGCAGACCCAGAGAAAGCAGCCAGGCTTGATCAAGTATTCAGCAAGTTGTGGCAGTGGTGTGGGTGCAAGGCCAAACCAGAAAATTGTTCTACAAATCAAGTCTAGTCCAGTAAGAACAGCCAGGGTCTGACACAGCTCATTAAGCACTCAGCAGACCCCACAGAGACAAGACAAACCTGAGACAAAGCCAGAAATACAGCAGAGAGGTCAAAACTAAAATCAATACCCAAATAAGACTAACACAAAGCTAGAGCTCAGGACTCCTGCAGCAGAGCTTAGACAGGGAAGGCTCAGACCTGAGTTTTAAGTAGAGCTCCTGGGCCCATGGACGGAGGCTGTGGGTGGGGGTCCCAGATGAGGTTGATTAGGATTGCTGTTTCCTGGCACAAAGCTTTTTGCACCAGTTTCACCAGTTGCTGAAAATCATAGTTTAAGTACTTCTGTTCTCTTACATTTGTAAATGAAAGGCACTAGTTTGCTAAAACTTTTATGAATGGGCTTAATTCAATAATACTTGCATTGGTGATTCATGCCTAACATTTTATGTGAGAAGAGCTTGATCCTGTGAGATTATCACTTTCACTATTTTTCTAGGGGCATTTGAAGACTAATTCAGACTACTGCAGTCAGTTTTGTTAAAAATACTACCTCCCTTTTCATTTAAAACCTCATATTAAATTATGCTAATAATACATTAGCAAAGCATTCCTCTGTTTGTATCTATGAAGCTCTTATTCACATTAGAAATAACTTGTATAAACTGCACTTGATACTTATATGAAACTCAAATTGGTGTTAATACTTTTCCTAAATATAAAATATGAATTCTGTAATAACTTAAAGCAAGGGTAACCACTATTAATTGATGAGTAAATAAACAATTTTATCCATCCTGTTACATGCACCACAGGAATATCCTCAGCATCCCCTGTGATCCTCAGGCTTTCAAAGAGTGGAAGAAGCAAGCTGTCCCTGAGTTAGTCACGGGCCCTGAATTTCAGGGTTCAGATGAAGGTAATGAGGCTCATTAAGTATGTACAAGTCTTCTCAACTTGTAATCCTAAGGGACAAATATGGAGCAGGAACCACCAAAGTATGTTATCCTGTGCCGGTTTATATACCTAAAAATTGCTTCTGTCAGATGCAACTGAGAATTGCTGTTTGAGCTACAGTCAGAATCCTTGCAATAAAGCCCTGTTTAGGAAAGGATATTCGTGTTCAAACTTATTTTTTCATGAGTTGGCATCTCTTGTTATAGCCCTAGTCTTGTGATGGTGCCCCAGGATCCCATGATAAAGACAGTTTAATAGGTAAAGCAAAAGCTGTGCACGCAAGCAAAGCAAAACAAAGAATTCATTCACCACTTCCCATGGGCAGGCAACTCTTCAGCCATCTCCAAGATGGGCAGGGGTCCTTCACATGTAACAGTTACTTGGGAAGACAAAGGCCATCACTCAAAACGTTGCCCCTTTCCTCCTTCTTCCTGCAGCTTTGTATACTGAGCATGATGCCACATGGTTTGAAATATCCCTTTGGTCAGTTGGGGTCAGCTCTCCTGGCTGTGCCCCCTCCAAACTTCTTGCGTGCCCCCAGCCAACTCACTGGTGGGGTGAGGAGCAGAAAAGGCCTTGACTCTGTGTAAGCCCTGCTCAGCAGTAACTGACACACCCCTGTGTTATCAACGCTATTTCCCTCACAAATCCAAAACAGCCCCATACTAGGTACCGTGAAGAAAATTAACGCTATCTCAGCCAAAATCAGCACACGCTCTCCTACAACCACAAAGAAAAGACCACTTGAAATATCACTTCTGATGTTCTCCCAGTGCCATTGTGTTCCTCCTTGGTCAAGCAGAGGCGTTTTGCAGTATGGCCAGAATACAAGGATGTGTTCTCATTCAAACCTGGTTTGTCCCCTTGCATGACAAGACAATGAAATTTTTTCCCATGTGCTGTATTTCTCCCATAGCTATGTCCTGAGGGTGGATTCGACTCAGCTAACCTTAGCAGGAGTTTTAGGCCTCATTTCTGCTACTAATCTTTGCCCTCTCTGTAATGTGGCGACAGATAGATGATGGCCTGTCCTGGCTAATCTTAGACACCCATTCCAGAATGGGATGTGTTGGGATGGAGGTGTTTAAAGAGAGCACACAGCTAGTTCAGAAGAGTCAGTTAAGTTTTCAATGGATGACACTATTTAAGATGAATGCCCACTTTTATAAGGTCTACATTGTATCTGCATAAAAATTTCCTGTCAGTCATAAGGATTTTGTCCCTTGTGACTATAGTTCTTTTCACAATGCCAAGAAGCTGTTACAAGAGCCCTAGGAGATGTCCAAACATTTCTGTTATTTATCCTTAACGTGGATATAGAATCTTTTGGCCTGAGAGCTGACTTTTCTGGAATTTCCAGTGGGTATGCTCCACAGTATCAGATATTAGCATTTGTGCTGGTCCCAGCTGGAGATTCGCTCTTCCATAGAATAAGACAGACAAAAATGAAGCCATGTGAAAGCTTCATATGAGTCAGGTAAATCCTTGCCTCTTTACAGCTTGCAGACAAGCTTAAAACTGACCGAGCAGTATATGGCAGACTTTCATACAATACAGAGGTCAGTTATGTCAGAAGGACATAAATTGGTTAATTTGTAGAAGACTTAAAATTTGCTGACAATAACAGAAAAGTAAATAGGACAGAGGAAAAAAAAATCTTTAAATCTGACCACAACAACTTGAGAGATTGAGAAAGCATTATTGTGTAATATATGTTACTTTCCCTCATGATTTTCTTTTGTTTAATACAAACTGTTTAACATATTGCAAAGAAATAAACCATCACCAAGGCTTGGTGAGAAATGGCCCAAGTAGCAGTTGAAAACCTTCTGGTATTGTTCCAAATTTCTATTTAGTTCGCCACCATTTTCTCAAAAGATCCTTTACCTGCAGACCACTTCCATTTCCACACAGTTCTTTGCTTCCAAAATTCAGTAAAGGGAAAATGAGAAATTCACATTATAGCTGACAAATAATGTTCTTGACTCCAATTTGTTGAAAAAGGACAGATGAAATGTCAGCTTTTCTGTACCTGCTTTTTGTACTAACAACTGATGTTTAGCAAAAGCTGTAAACTATTCAAGCCTCTGGCAAACCATGTCAAACATCTGTCGTAAACAAAAATCTTTGGTCGAATTCTGATACTGCAGTCTAGCCTGATGAAAGGTTTCTGCCTTAATCCTCCAATGCAGAACAGATTCTGAACAATAGGACTATTGTGTAAGTGAAGACCTGTGGTTGTTTCCTAAAGAAAGGAAAGGCAAAGAGGGAACTAGGCTTCTTTGTCCCGATCAATCAAGCAAACAGCATCAGATGCTGAAGAGAAGAAATAGTTCAAAGATGAAAGGCCAGGGAAGGTCATCACCACCTTCCCCAGCCAGGGCTGCATGGACCTGGTTTGTGGAAGTCCAGACTGCCAGGCTGACATGCTCCTTGCCTGAAGGAACCCAGGCGCCGCAGGAGAACCACCCACCTGAAATTCAGGTTCAGTTTGGCAGTGAACACAGTTCAAGTGCTCATCCCTACATAAACTGTCACAAGAATAATTACAGTGCTCTTACATCTGTAGATATGCAAGTCCAGTATGTGGATACTCTTACGCTTTTGGTCTTAAAATAGTAAATCTTAACTCAATAATTATCGTATTGTCTTCAGCTGACGAGACACACCCATGCTTCCAAGAACATCTGCACACTGCATGAAGTGGTAAAAGGCTTCAGGTAAAGCAGACATGGTAATTTTGGTGACAGTAGTGTGATGGAGCCCCATCTGCCCTGAAAGAACACAGATTGATGACTATTTCCTTAGCACTGCTGGAGTTTCCCTGGGCAGCCAACAATCTTCTTGGTCCAGAATAACACACCACAGCCAAAATAATCACATACATTTTTGCTAACAGCAACCAAATAAATTTCTAGTAGAACTGCTTAGTAATAACAACTATAAAAATACATGCACATGTATTTCTTTATAGAGAGGAGAGGAATTGCTATTGACTATAGAACATCAATAAAGACACTACCGATAACTCAGAATATTAATTTTATCCATAAGCATTTATTTTAACTAGTGAAATCTTACTTCTGTCAGACTGACAAAGTTTATGAGTTTAAAATCCGATTTTATTAACAGATGTGGGGAAAAAAAACGTGTTTCCATTGTGATTTCTGAAGTACCAGAACAACTTGTAAATGCCTGGATAAAGAAAATAATCTATTTAATTTGATTTTTAGTATGTTTTTATTTCAGCAAAGGAGGTATTAGCATATGGGAATATTCTGGGAAAAATAGACTTTGGTTACCATTTGCTCATGTCTATAAAGTCAACCAGTTAAAACCAAATCTTATCAAATTTGGAGTTATATTATTCCAGAAGTATTAAACGAGTTCGTAGTCTGTGAATGAATATCCACATGGCTAACTCCTCATGTCAGCATTCACTTTGCCTTAGGTTCTTTGTGATAGGAGAGAGATTTTTCAGGCTTCTGTTTCCCTGAGATATGGGATGGGGTTTCCCCCTGAAGCCACATTCTTACCCCTCAGACTGTGGAACTGTTATTTTCAAGCTGAGAGAGTTGGGCTTGTTCAGCCTGGAGATGAGAAGGCTCCAGGGAGACCTTATTGTAGCCTTCCAGTACCTGAAGGGGCTGACAAGGAAGCTGGGGGGTGGTGACGGGGACTTTTTACAAGGGCCTGTAGTGACAGGACAAGGGGTAATGGGTTTAAATTGAAACGGGGAGATTTAGATCAGGAAGAAATTCTTCCTGGAGGGGGTGGTGAGGCACTGGCACAGGTTGCCCAGAGAAGCTGTGGATGCCCCATCCCCGTAAGTGTTCAAGGCCAGGCTGGATGAGGCTTGGAGCAACCGTCAAAGTACTGCAAGAAAAGCCTGAGAAACAGCGATGATTAGAAACTATCCCCAACACAGAGAATGTTAATGTTGCATTACTCCATTAGATTTCTGGTTTTATGCAACCTCTTGGTTCTTAAAGCCTAATTCTTATACAGAAACCATGCTCCTAAATCTTCAGCCAGTCATTCTGGGTGCTTCACTTACAGGCTTTTCACTGGAATGTGTTTTTCAGAGTTCTGTTCATCAAACCTTGAAAATCAGAGCTTTTAACAAGGCTACTTAGGATCCTTTAAAAAAAAACCAAACCCACAACGTTGCATTAAATTCTGTGAAGCAAAAATTCATTTTAAAAGGAATGATTTCTCTTCCAATCATTAGGAGAAAGGAAGGAAAGGAAGCTTGTATCTCAGCTGGTTTGTTCTGGCAACTATTTTTAAAGGCACTTGCCCCTCATTAAGAGAGTTGCTGAGCTGAGATGAAAACTGGTTTTGTAGTATGACTGTGTTTTAAATGATACAAAGCTTTCCAAGAGAGACTGTGTGAGCGTTCAGATTTTTGTGCGTGTGCTCAAGCTAAAGAGTAATTTGGCATGGACCAAAATAACTTCATGGTTCAGCCTGCAGCCTTTCTGTGCTCTTTTATGTTGACAACTTGAATCTACATTCTTACTTACATCCAGAATCCTTTTACAAACCCACAAATGCCCCATCAATGTTTGATTTAGATCACTGAAACATGGTTTGAGAGGCACAGATTTGCTGAGCTGTGCTCTTTCCTGGCATACTGCTTTTAGCCACTGAGTTAGACAGACCTTTGCACTGACTCAGAATAGTCATCCTCATACTCTTCTGTTCTTAGAGATACTTACTAAATAGCAACATCTTTCTCTAGTGCAACAGGCGATTGAAAATAGTAAATAAATAATCCCTTGTGAGATCTCTTGCTCTAAACTTCCAAAATATCAGAAGATTCTAAATCCAAATTAAGATCCTAAATAAATGGCCAGTTGGTAAATAGGTAATTAGGGTGACATCAGTGCATGACAGTAAGACTGTATTTAAGAAAATGGGCTCATTTATTAAGAATTTAATTTAGCAGAAAGAACTTAGTAGTGAGACTTCTGTAAGAATTTGAGACTCAGGATTTGCCAAGGACCTGAGTGCACTAACAGGTCTTAATTGCTCTCACCAGCTTCACTTGACACACCCATCAACCCCCTCTACCCATGGGGCCAGGGGCTGCATTTAAGCTTAGGCCTGGCCCTACAGTCCTTTCCTGAGCCTGTCAGAGCTGTGCTTGTACCTAGCCTTGGACCTTATTAATCTGGCTCTAGGTACTGTCACTGACCATGACTTGTTGCCAACTGCTCCTAGCTTTGCCTCAGACCTGCCTGTTTGGCATGAACTTGCCTGATAGCCTACACTCAGCTGATCCTGGCTACGAGGGATGGTGCCTTGGCTGGTGAGGCTCTTGCCCTTCTGGTTTGTTATCTGCTTCCTGGCCCCTACAGAGCCTTTGTTGTTCCCCAAAATAGTCTAACACTCATGTCCTAATTTTAGTTTTTTTTCTTTATTCTTAGTTAAACTTTTGTTTATTTTCCTTAGTGTGAATACCTGCCTGTTTGATCATCTTAAAACATCCCCAGGAAAAAAGAAATGCTACTCTTCCTGCTTTACAGGTACTGAACTGGAGTTGCTGTGGAACCAAGGCACTCGTTAAACCATCAAGAAGATCCCCTGGAGAATGAGGACCTGTAGTGTTCAAATCAGCAGAAGGAATGGAAAAAAACTCTCCATTGTTTTCCCACTGCAAAGCAGCTCTGGAGGGCTCTCACAGAAACAGTCTGTCAGGTAACAAGCATTGCTAGGAAGGGAACATGCTTTGGAAACTCTTTCTGTGGCTGAATCTTCCTTGGGCAATTTATACTAACTTTGCTGTTGCTTTGTAATGGGGAGCTCAGATCCTCAAGCGATAAGAGCTGAATAGTAGAGCCAGGTTGACTTAGGCTATCTGAGGAGTAGATCCATGATAAAAGTACAAAAAGACTTAATTCTGTAAGGGTGATTAGACCTGGAAGTCTATTTTATATGGAATATCTATTTTGGTGCACTGTAAAAGTGAATCCTAGCAGGTATACTGTTCCTAAAATGTGAGATGTTTATGCTCAGAAAATCGGTTTGAGTTTCTTTGGTATCTAACTTCAGAATGCTGGCATGAGATTATTTTTCTATTAATTATTCCTGTTGAGTAACCAACATGATCACTGTTGACTTGCTGTCGGCAAGACACTAGAGGACACTGAGATCACTGCAGTTGTTTGATGGTAACTAGTTCTGATAGCTGCACAAGGGTGTTTCTCTGTGAACTGCGAAATAAACAGCCCTGTTTTCTCACTTTAAAAGAAACCCAAGAAAGTAACTCTACCACAAGTCAATGAAATGGAAAACAAAAATTCTGAGTAGACTGTTAGGTCTGTCCATAGTCAGCAAAACAATAGCAACTGTTATACTGATAGTGTGGCTGGGATTTTTTGAACTTACCTTCACTTAAACTTGTGAAGG
This sequence comes from Rhynochetos jubatus, assembly GCA_027574665.1. Classification (NCBI taxonomy): domain Eukaryota; kingdom Metazoa; phylum Chordata; class Aves; order Eurypygiformes; family Rhynochetidae; genus Rhynochetos; species Rhynochetos jubatus. Next base: position 10,761,170 of record CM050655.1, read on the forward strand.
CAGAAGCAGCTGTATTTCTCATTACCTTTTCTCCCTGACAATTAGTTACTTTAAATAAATGCTGAGAAAATGTAGCATTTTCATCTCTCTTGTCAAAGGCAGCAGCAATACATTTGTTCAGTAAAACATTCTTTATGTAGTAGAGGCAGAGGCTTAACTTCTTGGCTGGGTAGCTTTTTTGGGGGGAGCAAGGAAAGTGAGAATTTTAGTAAATTACTTTTTTTTTTTTTTACTAAATACTGCAAAAAGGGGTAAAAACATGCAAAGAAAATTTTGTCATCAGGAAAAAATGCCTTTAAATGTCCACCTTTATCGAGGTGTTTTGCAGTCTTAAGTCTGACACTGCTTAGAAAAGAGCCCATTGATTCTCTTAGTAGCAAAAGAAGCAGGTGGATCATTCACTCAGAAGTGAGGTAAGGCTTGTCTGAATCTGATGTTCCTCATAATGGGATCCACTTTATTACACAGGGGAGAGGTCAGTCACTTCCCACTGGTGACGTTCTTAAGTTTCAGCTTGTAGAAGAAGAAAACTGTATGGTGATGTGCAAAGCAGCTCAACTGCTTTGGGAAATCAGGCCAAGAAATTCACTATGTATCTAAGGAATGCATGTTTTTGGTGTTTCGAGATTACTTGTAGCCATCTAGAAAGAGTGGGAAGAATACAGTGCCCAGGTTTCCCAATCACACGTATGAATTTCAGGATATTCGTTCAGTGAAAAATTCGTACGGTAAGTAGAGATGACATGTCTAGCTATGTTTGTCTGCTGTGCTGCTAAACAGCTACCCAACTATGTGTTCATGATTTGCAGCATCACTGGCAAGTAATGAACAGGAATGCCACTTCGGTAGGGAGCACGCAGAATTCTAAAAGTAAAGTGAGAAATAATAGTTTGGCTTTCTAAGGATCAGTGTCAGCAGTTTTTATCACTCTAGTTCATACAGATTTGCTTTTGAGATATTTGTTTATTCAGACAGCTTTCTGTATTGCCTTTTCAACTCTGACAACACATTTCAAACAGAAGTCCACGTTTTTAGTATAACAAAACTCTGAGCTCCAATTGACTTTTTATTGTAACCACCCTGAACTACTTAACAATTCATCACCAAAAAATTAAGCAGAGTGTATTTGTTAAGGAATTCATGACACTACCAGAGAATAGAGGCTCACAATGTTTCCATCACTCTTGCTTAGGAATGTTAGGCAAGTCAAAGCATTATACCAGCACAGAATCAGTGTCTCTGCTCCAAAGAGCTTGTTATCAAAGTATAGGGAGACAAGAACTGGAGGCATACTGGCAGGCAAGTCCCAGGTAACAATAAGACAATATAGGTCAGTGCTGACAATACAGCCAGCAGGCTCCGTGTGCCTGCAGCGTAGCTACTGTCAGTGTCTCCTGCTGCCGCTGCCACCAGCATGAGGAACTGCACGAAGACAAGCAAATCATGCACGTTGGAAACTGTGTTCAGTGAATGATGGGAACTGGCTGACAGGATGTGAGAGCTGGCAAGCCAATGCTGTCTGAAAGATGAGAGGTGAGCTGGAGACAGACAATTCATCAAGGCCCTTGGAAGTGAAAACCAGCTATATATATATATATGATTTAATAGAAAATGGGGAGTCAAAGAAGGGGATGCATGGGAATGACAGTCAAAGCAATGGGCTGGGAGAGGACAGGATCAAGATGCAAAGGACTCAGACTGAGCTGGACATAGCCGTGCTGCCATACTTGCATCCTGTGATAACTGCCCTGCATTCCATTAATTAATCTTGGAGAAAAAAGATGTCATAGCAACTGGAACAGAAGTCAGTGAGAGTCCAGAGAAGGCAAATAGCAGAGTAGGTATTAATAAAGGCCACACTGCAGAGTTAAAGAAGAATCTCTGTTCATTTAGGGGCCTCGTGAACACTTGGGAAACCAGAGTCCAAGGTTATGACAGGCTGGATGATAGCCCTAGCAGAGAGTTTATAAAGAAATGAGCATATGGCTTTACACCTGTATACACTGAGAAGCTCTGATTATAGAACTGTGGTGGATTCTCTTCTAGCTTAAGCATTAGGCCTGTTTGGTTTTGGATTTTCATCCCCTGGAAGTGTCCACGGCCAGGCTGGATGAGGCTTGGAGCAACCTGGTCTAGTGGAGGGTGTCCCTGCCCATGGCAGGGGGGTTGGAACTAGATGAGCTTTGAGGTCCCTTCCAACCTAAACCATTCTATGATAATGTCTCTGTTATCAATGATCATGACAGAATCCCGCCCAAATCTCAAACACTGTTGTAATCTGAGCCAAATCCTGCTTCAGCTGCTGCTGGCTGTTTTGTCTTGGGCAGGACACTTGTCACTGAAATCTCTTACAGACCCAGCTAAAATATCCTCTGGTATTTTTGATTTGCACTCACTCTTCAGGCTGTTTTCAGAAACAATTCAAATACAAGATTTTGAAAATACAGTGATGTTACTGAGTGTTCTGTTTCTCCATCCTCATCTTGTCCAAATTCCTGAAAGGCCTGGGCACAGTGCAGGTAGAACAGCACAGCACTGGGCACCTGCAATAGCTGAGAGCTGCCTAGACTTAAGCAGCAGCCAGCGATAAAGCTGGCCACTTATTAGTGCAGTAACAATTTTCTCCCACCAGTGGATTGACAATCACGGTGGGGGTTTTTTTTCTTTTTACAGAATCACTGCTAGCATTTCTAGAAAGGATAGGATTTTTTTTCACAGCGATATTGTAAGACAGGACAGTATGTGCCAGGAAAAATAGCTGTGTAACCATCAGGGCAGTATATGTATTCTCTGCAGATCATTTGAAGACAATAGTGCTATTATGTAAGGAAAATGATGATAATTCTTTCATATCAAATGAGACTGCGCTTTTGTTTACCTCCTGGTTATCATGAACTATTATTTCTCAACTCCCAGTGCTTTCATTTTGATTGCTGTATGTGGATACAAATGCCTTCTTACTGTTCCTCTTCGCTTAGTCTTTTCATCAGAGATCTGGCTGTCTCCATTACTGTTCTCTCTTTTACCTGTCGAGATATTTATGCAACCCCTCCCCATGACAGGCTCCAGTCACTGAGTGCTTTCCGTTTCAGAAGTAACTACTACGTAAGTAGATGAGATTAAAAACCAAACAATCAAAGCCCAAATAGTAGCAATTGTTCTTCCTGTAAGCAGTACAAACCCTCTATTCATGCTGACCCAAACCTGGCACTGCTGTCTGTCACTGGCCACTGTGTGCACCTCTAACAGCAGTCAGTGCTTGACTGGGGGAAAATGCTTGATAAATAGAATTTCTGAGCAATTTTATTTCTCATCCCTTTTCTACCACTAATTCTTTTTTTTCAGAGTCCTAACCTAGCTGGGAAGCACATTATTTTGCTGTATCTGTGCATAAGCAAATCTTCCATAATGTCTGCTTCCAGCAAAGATGGCAAGGCAGCCTGGAGACCACCATGTGCTGACCCCTCCTTTCAGCCCACTGCAGGCTGAGTTGCCTGTGTGTCGTGGCGTAGCCTCAGGCCACAATCAAGCACCTCAGTCACTTGTTAGCCTTCCCCTCCCTCAGTGGGATGGGGAGAGAGTTGGTGGAAGAAGAGAGAAGAACTTGTGGTTTGAGGTAAGAACAGTTTAATGATTAACAATAAATGAAATAAAATGTAATAAAATAATGATGCTAATAATACTAATAATCTATAATGAAAATAGTAATTAACATACTATTAACAATAATAGTATGTAATGAAAAAGAAAACAGCAAAGGGAAAACAACTCCAAATGATACAGCTGCTTACCACCTGCTGACTGATGCTTAGCTAGTCCCTGAGCAGCAAAAGCCTGAGGGCACCTCCTGGCCCACTTCCTCCAATTTATATACTGAGTGTGATGCCTTATGGCATGAAATGTTCCTTTGGTCAGTTAGGGTCAGCTGTCCTGGCTGTGTCTCCTCCCAGCTCCTTGTAGAGGAAAAGGTGGGAATGCAGGTGCTGTATGAGAAACTGAAAAAGTCCTTGGCTTAATGTAATCATTGCTTGGCAACACTAAACCATCAATGTTATCAGCCTTCTCAGCACAAATCCAAAACACAGCCTCCTACTAGCTACTGTAAAGAAAATTAACTCTATCCCAACCAAACCAGCACACTGTGGCACAGTTCTGATTTATTACAAGCAAGACCCTAGCAAGGGAAGCTTCCTTTAAGTTTTGTGTCTAACTGTTGCCTGAAAGATGGGGAGGTTGTTCTTTCTGCAATGATAGAGCAACTTTTCTGTCATTTTAAAAATATGATTTCTCTCTGCCCACAGTAGGCACTAAAGTGCACGAGCACAATCAACTTTATTTCACATGTGTGAGAAGGGCTGGAAAGGTGAGAACTCTTATTTGGGAACCGGAAGTGGGGAAGATGTGCAAATTCTACCCTTCTCCAGGGAACTCTGGTTAACCAAACTCTTCTCGAATAATTTCAACTGGCATCTTCCCTACTTCCGGTAGTGCTTGTCTCCATAAGAGACAGGGTAGGATGTATCTGAGAACTCAGCCCACAAAACAAGGTAACAAGGGGTCTTCTTGCAGCCACTGCAAATCTAACTTGGCTGGTCTGGAGAGCTCTTTGTATGACTACTTTGTCTTCAGACTGTAAGGAAGGACAGGAGGGACAGAGGTGGGTTGACCTTTTCAAGCTACCTGGCCTTGAAGCCATAAGCCAATAGCATAAACTGGAAATACTACAGGGGAAACCAAGGCAGAGCACTTGGTGGATTGTGTCTTTCCATAGAGTAGCAGTCTAATGCCATCTTACGGAGCTGAATTCATATTGTTGAAGAGATCACTGACATAATCTTTTCATCTCAGTGGAAAACACTTTTTTTTTCCCCAAACTTGTGTTTGAATGGGCTTCTCTAAACCATCCTTTCTGGTCTGGCCCTTCTGAACTCAGCCCAGCCCTGGGATTCTCACTCTTCTGCTGTGAGGCTGAACAGCTCCGCAGTGACACACACCTGCTGGCTGCACCCAACAGTTTGTTCTTTTGCTGTTCACTGTAGTTCTTGTCTACCCTATAAAATTGGAACTACCTGTGAGGTGCATTATTCACTTCTACAGCAGAGCAGAAACCACATTAATTTGATTTACTGTTTTCTATTTTGTCTATTGATTTTTGGGTAGTCCCAACAGTGTGATCTCATAAAAGGCCATACAGAACTTTGCACTCAGTTTAACAATTTTATTTACAAAGGGCGTTCTTGCCTCCATGTCTCCTTGCCAAGTTACTCCAGGCATGAAGAACTAAATTTAATTTCTATGGTTAATAGAGCACAAAGATATATGTTATACAACTCCGCCTGCTTTGTTATTTGGGATACCGAAATTGCAGTACGCTGTGTGGGAACAGCTAGGAAATGGGAAAGTTCCCACCTGAAGGATCTTAGCTGGTAAAAGGCAAAAAGAGCACAGATGGTTGAAACCAGATTTCTGTATAAAATGAGCAACCAGTTTTCACCTGCATATCTCAGCAGGTAAGTTTGTTGTGGGTACCAGTACAGAAGGTGCAACAGAGAAGAGAGAAGCAGGTTTTCAGATGTTAGAGCCACTGACTAGCAATGCCACACTGAGTATGCAGGGCTCACAACTGCTAGCCGGGAGGGACTGTGTAAGGAAGGCTGCTATGGACTCAGCTTTTACAGTGTGGTATTGCCTTTTGAAAGGCAGATACAGAGAATGGATAGGTTTTCAAGAGAAAAAACCCAGTAACTCTTTCCCCTATCCCATCACTTAGACAAAGAACTAGTGTGTTTAGAAGGCAAGTAGAGCATAATTTGAGAGTAGCATTGTTATCCCCAAGATGTTTTACAGGGGTTATGAATATAATTCTCCCCATGGTAACAGTGAAAAAAAATCACCCAAGTTCCTTGTGTTGTGCATTCCTCACCTGTGGAAACTCATATCAGAACTGTATCTGCACTCAGAGAAGAGTGGGAGTACCTTTCCCATTCCTGAATAGTCTCTCTCCTCATGCGGGCCTTGGAAACCTAGGCGATCTTCTGAAAAGTTTAAGGAAGTCCCGGTGAGCTTTCATAAATAAGTCTCAGGGTCACTGATGCCTGGGTGACCATACTTCTGGTCTTCTAACTCTTCTGGTGTTTCCCTACAGCAGTTTTTATCTTCTAAGCACCAGATTACCTGTTCTTTTAGTCCACCCTGTATCCCTGCATATGAGCTGAAACCTAATTCCACACAGAACTCCCAGCCAAATAAGAGGATGCTGTCCCCTTTGACTCACTGTCAGAGAACTCCTGTGCTCATTTAGATGTTAATTAAATTTTACCATTATCTTTCCCTTGTCCTGTTGGACAGTTTTCTCGGTTTCATGGAAAGGCCCCAAAGTCCATGGTCTTTCTGCTATTTCTGCCTGTAGTTTATAAAAAGCTTTGACCAGAAGTTAATTATCAGTAGCAAGAGGTGCAGGTGAAAGTCAGGACTTTAAAACTGGTAAGGAGTTCTCACCATACCTCAGTATTACACAATTCAGAGAGATGAATTCTCTTTTCTCCAGAAGTGTCTGGAGGGCGATTTAAAAATAGTTACTTCTTAGTATTATACTTTTAATTGTTCCCTCTGGTTTAATACTGCATATAGACCAGAAGCGAATCTGAGAGAAAACAAGTTTTGTGAATGATTTGCTATTATATGTCTTTGACTTCCCAGGCCCTGGGTACAGAGAATGAGATGCCTCATACTTCACACCTTGCACAGTTCTAGGGCATGACTTCTCTTCTTCCATGGCAGCTGAGGCATCACATATAAAACCAGGTCAGCTGAATTGCCTCTAGCAATTTGCTCTAGCATGGGATCAGACAACTGCAATCATATGAGAACATTTCCATTGGACAAGAACCTTAGTGTTAGGGTCCAATTTTCAAAAAATAGTTCACCTAGCTTGCAAGTGCTTAGCACTCACAAAGCAGGCCCCAGAGGCTAAGGAAGAATACCACATCACTAGCTCTCTTTGGACTAGCATCTGCTTCTTACTGGGGAAAATTTCTTTCTCTCCCTTGTGCTGCATATTCTTTTATAGTATTATCTTGGCAGCTGCTGAGCTAATCAAATTAATCAATCTGGGAAGGCATGTGCAACAACACCAAATCTAATGAAACAAGAAGACACATAGTTTCTATAATGTCTGATTCATTTAAAGACTACATTTATTCCATTATTTGATTCCAAACATACTATGGGCTGCCCTAAAAATCACACAGAATTGGATGCTTCCAGGCTAACTGGAAATGAAATATTTTTGGTGCATTGGCTTGTTATTAAGATGAGATGAAATAAGAAGGAATCTGTGACCCAGGAAAAAGGAAAACTTAATGTACAAGGTGCATGTAAACAGACTGAGTGTTGTCATTGCACAAAACCGAGACACAAAGCAGAAAACTAGGAGGATTTGAGCAAAGAGAATTAGAATACTGAGTTAAAGAACACCTCTGATTTATGCATGTCCTTGAGGATTGTATGTTTCAAACTTTAGGTCTTATCAGTTCGATAAGAGCAGGATGTAACTGTACACAACTTCTTTAAGGTTCACACAAATGGGAGATCCCCCATTCCCTCCTTTCTCTCCACTTCAATCATTAAAATGCACTTTCTGCTCTACTCCCTTGATAAGCTTTATTTGAAGAGAGTACGAGCTTTTGCCGGTTCACACTGGGGCTTTCTGTAATGACATCTCTTGCCTTTTCAGCAGCAATGTGAAACTACCTTCCAACAAAGTCCTGTCCCTCACGCTGTCCAACGCCACTGTTTGTTGCCCTCTACCTGCAGCGTGCTGCATGCAAGCACTGCGTACGCAAGAGCAGAGAGTGCTGGATTTGGAGTTCACATCGATGTCTTTTGAAGTTTGTACCATTAATGCCACATCCGCCATTGCCCTGATATTCGTGTGTCCGATGTCCCACACAGAGATGAGGGGAAGAGCACACCCTAGAAAATGACCACAGAATCTCAGACATGGACAAAGTTAAAAACTGTCAGGTGATGAGCCACCTCTGAGCTCAGTTCCGCCACAGCTAGTTTAAATCTGCCTTTGTTGTGTCTAAGGCTGATAGACACAGGGCAGGGATACTCCTTGAAACCCCTCTGCCTTTCACTACAGGTCTGCTAAGAAGTATTTTTAAGATCTCGGAGTTTGAGAGCCTGTAGAGTCTCAGAAGTGTCTCCTCTGGTTAATGTTCAGTGGCCTGGTGACACAAGGTAAATGCTACTTTCCTTAAATGACTATCAAAGAAAGGGATTCTGCAGCAGCATCGGTGAGTGCTTTGAAACAGAGGCACAGCTCCCTGTCCATGCAAGGAAACTACATCCCCTTTCCCTCAATTTAAGGTTAGGTACAGCAAGTGTGAATTTAAGGAAAGGTATGTGAGAAGAGGAATCTGTGCTGAGCTGAGGGAATACAGTTCCCACCTTACTCTCACAGCCTTCTCACAAAAGCTTTCTAGAAACCGCTCACACCATCTATTTTTATAACCAACTGCGATGAAGCCAATAGCTTGCATTAGGGTCATTTTGATGGTGGGTGGAAGGCCTAAACTCTGTGATATTCAGGCTGCAGTATCTGCAATAAACAGCGTTTATTTGCTGTTCTCTGTCTATTTGTGTGCCTTTTTTTATTTTTTTCAACTGAAGAGCAGAGAAGGATGATGTCAGTGGGTTTTATCCCTATTTTTTATTTATTTTTAGAACTGGACCAACAAATAGCCGTGACCTAAATTCTACAAGACAGAAGTGCACACAAGCACATTGTTAAATATCAGAATCTATTTGAGTTCAGACAGTTTCAGCAGAAATGTACACATACATCTTCTTTAAAGCAGACTACAAAAAACTAATTCACTGATACAGTAAAAATTAAGAGTAAGGTATAATATTTAAGGCAAATAGTGAAGTCAACCTTTTAACTTCTTGTCTTCGTATGAGGATAATGTGGATATAGCATTAAAATTCAGACATAAATACGACAAAGGCGAAAAAGATAACACTATTACATGAGCACCAGTTTTATACTGTCATTAAAGTGAAGCTGGAATCTGGATGGAACAAGCTTCAAACTGGGCATGTGCGGATCCTACCGTCTCCTGTATTTAAATGGAAACCACTGCTGCCGCCCTTTGCTAAGCTGAAGATGGAGTGAAACAATCTGATGCTCTGGTGAGAAACTCTGCAATGGATCTCTCATTATTCCAGAGAATCTGACAATCTGCTTTAGACACACAAAAAGGTAAATCGCCTGGCTTGAATTCAGAGGAGGGCTTTTCTTTGTTATTGCCTAGATTTTGTTCATCTGAATAATCAGCCCATTCAAAGGGGGATCTCTTGTCTCTCTGAGGACCCCAACGGCACCAAAGTTGTGGAATCAACTCATGGAATGACTTGGAAGCCAATGTCTACACACTGATGGACCTGCCTCTTCGAGCCCCAACAGTAAGTGTTTTCTGTCACTAAAAGCTGTAGCGAGTAGTTCTGCTGGCAAAGCTGTCATTTACAGAACTGTGAATGGACATTTAAGGTACATGTACATATTTAATGCTGTAACGCAACGATGAACAACAGAATGAAAACTTAAAAGTATTTTTATTCCTTTATTTATTTACTGCAGAAAGGACTGTAGAAGCAGTGTTTTTAGCAGAATTACATATGCAGAAGACAGGGAGGAATGTCTAATAGCAAAATACACCAAATATGCTGCAAACTATCAAAACAAGAAGGTCTTGTGCATCAAACAGCTGTGTAGCTGTTCAAACACAATGCTCTCTTGTGTTATTATTCAAGATGGAAATCCCTGTCATTCCTGTAATAGTCTGTCAATGCAGTGGAGTGCTCATCTAAATGTTAAAGAGTTGTTATTTGCAGTAACCCAAAACAGCTGTTCAGGAGGTTTTCCCAGGTAAGTTCTATCAAAGCTCTTTCTCAGTTGTTAAACAGTAAAGAGAAAGAACATTTCCTTGAAAGTGTGAAGGTGAGAATCTGTTGTGATGACACTTCAGGATGGAATTTCTTTGGGCACACTAAAAATATTCTCCATCCCACCCCACAAGCTCAAGCCAAAGGAGTTCAGAAGGTCTCTTCCTGGTTGTGTATCTCAGTATACTATTAGGACTACAAAGTTTTGTTCACCTGCTGTTTATATGAAAGTCTGTCTAAAAGTATAGAATAAAAAAATTACCTAAGCTAAATTTAGAATTTTTAAAATGTGAAATTCAACTTAAAAACTTGACGTGGTCACACCAGGTGTTTTGGCATGGCCCACACAGCACAGTGGACACTTAAAAGTTGTGTGCAAGTTTCAAACATTGCAAAAGTTTTTATGCATAGAGAATGTTGGATTATGTGTTTCAGTTTGATCCTACCTCGTAATGAAGGACCGGTAAATATCTTATTGTTTTCACAGTACAATTCCAGTCTGTCTATTCATTTTTAAAATAAAACCTGGATGTGTGCAGTGTATTACAGGAAAATCAACAGAGAAGTGTCCTGAGCCAAAGCGCTTACAACCTAAATTAGATGGATAACATATGAAAGAGGATAGTAGAATATAGCAGGGAGGGAGAAAAGGGACTGGAGAGCGCATGGCAAAATGGAAAAGGATGCTAGAGACAGAGTGATTTATGCTGGAAAATGAAAATGGATTCTTTCCTTATTCTGCTGAAAAAGGTAATCAGTTGTCCATATCCTCTCCCTAAGGCAAGTATATTTTCAAACTCCTGCATTTTAATTTGACACAAAGATTAGTTTAAGAGAATTTCAGGACTGAAAGCAATATGTGCTGCTTGTGGTTGAGATTAAATCTGGGAGACAGGATACAAAATCTGCTATCCAAATTGCTCAATGGGACAAACATCATCTATGGAAAGCCCTGCTGCCTGCTGGAAAGAGGGCTTAGCAGTTGGCGTCACCCTGCTGAAACCATAATTGAGGTGGGATTACACTCCTCCGTGTGCTGCCTATCTTCACAAAGCAAGTGCCTACAGCGGCAAGCTCAGAAATTGGAGTAAGGAACTGTGAAGAAAAATAAAGTGCTACCAGTTGTTCGAGGCCTCTTACAGGTAGGCAGTACAAACACTGCACCTAGAAACCCTGGGAAATTACAGTTTTTCTGTTCTGATAATTTTTCTAAACTATATGATTCGTTGTAACGTAAAAGGCCTAAAACTACCACTGGTTGTCAAAGTCATACTGTGTAAATAAGCAGCTTTATTACCTGTGTTTGTAGGAAAATTAAGAACAAAGAGACTTAATAGATTGCCAAGGTCAGTGTGGGACTGCCAAAACTTGCGATGTTTTGGACCTGGGCTCTATTCCATTAAAACAGTCATTCTGCAAAAACGATGCCTATGGTTTGAACCTAGGTGAATTCATTAAAACAGTGACATAGCAGGCACTATTTCCCTTTCCCTGTCTTGTTTTACACCAGATTAGATACAATCGAGGCAGAAGTAGCTGAAAAATTTCCATGTCTTAGTCTTTTCTGTTTCTGGTTTTTGAAACAATGTCACACAAATCAATTAATCAAAAAGAGTGTTGCAATATGTTTGAATCCCCAGGTGACCTTATGAGGATTTCTTCTTTCCCTATAAATATAAACTAAACCTGCCACTGGGAGATGGGAGGAGTGGGATACAGCAAATATGATTTATATTCAGCACAAGTATTTACATGCATGGCCTTGCTCCTACCATCATCACGGTTAGCTTTACGACTCCAGTAATCAACGTCTCCAAGTGAACAACAATTAAGTTATACGATTTTTTTTGAAATCTGAAAAAGAACAGATTTTTTCCCCCAATAATAGTTGTTTGGGGTTTGGTTTTTTTAATCAATTAGGAAGTAACTATTTAGAAAACCTTCTCTTTAGAAAAATGTGTATAATAAACAGATTCCCAAGAGAGAATAGATGTAGGCATGAAATATTCCTGGGTTTTATATCTGATTTAGACTTCCTTCTAACCCAGAGAAATCCCTTAGGAATCATGGTTTTGTCCTGGACTGCAAAATTCCTTTATCCTTTCAGCTCTCTTCAGACCAGCACCTTGCAGGGGCTTGACAAACTTGATGGTGAAATACAAGTTCTGCCTACACTGAAGTTCTCTGTGGCTGCAGAAGGCACTGAAAACACGGCCAGTTCTGGTTTAGCTGGTTTGTTGTAGGCAGTAGACAAGCATTCCTTTAGGGAGAGCAAGGAGTATTTTCAGAAAGCAGACTGCATTAAACCTAGCTGTTTCCCCCCTATTCTAGTGTTTCCACTTAAACCTGCTGGAAGGAAATACACCAACTTAGAGCAACTTTCTAACTTCGTAACTTCTTGCCACTGACTCTACTGAGGCAAATGACAGACTGATTTAGAAAAGGATTACTCCTATATATGGAGGATAAAAATATGTTCCATTAAGATTATCCTTTCAAAGGGATAATAATCTTGGTTTAGGGTACAAACCAACTGCTAAGAGTCTCCTGAAAATGAAATTCCCACATCACTTTCATTATGCGTGTTTCACAGCTCTGTGAAACACCAAGTCACGGCCAAAGGCAGGTTAGCGTTTTGCCAAGGATACTGGTCTGAAACACTGTGGCACTTCCCAAGTTCCTTACCACACTAAAATTATCCATCTCATTCTGCAAAACTATAGTGTAAGTAAAGAATAAATATGAAATGACATGCCTATCAGAGATCAAAACCACAAATTCTTTCACAGTTCTAGCAAAAGGCCAGTTTTCATACACACCCAAACCATACTATAAAACATGCTTTTGAGGCTAAAATGCCATTCTTGACTAGAAGATATGTTCTTCAACTGTCCCTCACTACTTACTGAGAAGAAATTGTGTTACATTACTGTTACTACCTTGATGTCCTTCACAGCTTCCATGACCATCTTGTTTGCTTGCTTGAGAAATATGCAGTATTTATACTGGCTGACTTTGAGGAAGTTGGTGTTTCCCACTGAATTGTTTCCTACAGAATTAATGCCCATCTAAGCCACCCACATCACAGTAGGCCCATGGGTATACTAGCACCCAGTGGTCCAGAGCCTCTGGTACAAGCAGTTTTTATTTGCTGACTCAGGAAAGCTGTAGTCCATTGTCCATCCACTGTAAAATGTCCAACCTCTTAGCTTCCAGTTCAGTTTCTTTGTGCGTTTCATGATGTTTTGAACCATGTTACATTAAATAAACTGTGTTGTCATATCACATGGAAGAGAAATAATGAAGTGCTGGTTTTGCTTGTTCATTTTTCTTTTCTTCATTACGAGGTGTTTGTAGAAGGCAGGCTGAACAGAAAAACATGGAAGGTAACAATGCTATCTATTATCAATGCAATTGAAATAGTTGTTCAGAGTATTCTCAAAGGACAATTGCTCCAGTGGGGATTGACACAGTGGGGTTTTTATTCTCCCCTGCCAACCAAGTACTCACACCATGGCGTGACAACAGATACAGAGACTAAATAAGGCAGATAATCTGCTGGAGAAACTGAATAGAGAAAAGCTTTGGGAGTTGTCTGATTTCTTCATTATCCTGCTGACCTGATTTCTTCAAGCACTATCTTTTTCTCCCTGTCCTTTCTTTTGACGTACGATTCCCTTTGAAGATTTAGAGCTGAACTTGATACAGGCACGTGCTTTCATCTTCAAGTAAGGAAGCTGTATGTGTGTAACTCAGTGATGAGCTTGAAGTGCTCAGGGCCGATCTAATGCCTTGTCATCCAACTAGTACCTTTCCTTGAGTTAAAGAAGCTTTGAATCAGATCTGTATTTCCAATATAAGCAGAGAAATTACTTTTTTAAATAACTGACTTTTTCCTTTTAGAGAACAGCCAGAGTTGGACCCAGGCCTACAGCAAGTCCACGCTAAAATGTGAATTTATTCCTCTTTGCCATAGACCTTTGCTTTCCCCATATATTTAGTATTATTTATATCCTATCACTGCTCCTATACAAATATTATTCCTTTATGTTTTTCACACCTGACGTTTTTATTGACTCTGAATTTGTTTCCAACCTGAATAAGTAATTTTTAAGTCTTATACTATCCCTTAAATAACCTTTCCTCTCTTGTGATTTCTCTGCGTACTTATATTTATCTTTTAAAATTTTCCTTGCCCTTAGTCCTCCACAAATTTAATTCAAATTAAAGCCATTTTAATCTTTTCTTTGTAGTCAAAACAAGCTCCTTTAGTTGCTTCATTTCTGTTACCTCGATCCAGTTCTGATTAAATGGATAGCTATAGGGAACAATATCAGAATCTCCACTCCATTAATAATCATGATTAACTTTCTGTAGAACAACAGTTCAAAAAAATGTTCTAGCCACAAGGCTAAGGAGAAAAAATAACCAACCAACCAAAAAAAAAAACAAACCCAAACCAAAGAACACCCAATCTTATTTATTTAAAACAGTTTTATCTCAGACTCTTCCTCTCCACTTGCTATTAGTAGGGGGGTTTTTTGTTATTTTACTGACAGTGTGTTGAGGACAGCAGTTTCTACCTAGGCAAGATGCCCATTGATGTTGATGTGTTGACAGCTTACACGTTGCTGCAGGAACCTGAACAATAAATGTCATGATACTGTCATTCAGTTTGTGTACCAACCTTAACATTTTGCTCCAATTATAATAATAGCCAGAGCTACATTTTCTCTCTCCAAGATCAGAGTATTTGTCCAGCATTTCATTGCTGCTAATATAGAAACCCAGGGAGCGTGCTCTACTTGTTGAGGATTGCTGTGGGCAGATCTTTAGCACACAAGCAAGGACAATCTCTTCCACAATTCCAGACACCCCTGGGGTTCACCTCTTGCTTCTGGCAACCTGGTTTTAAATACACACTGTCTCTAATAACTTCAACCCAATCTCACAGTTGTATTCAGAAGTAATGCCTGCCTCTACTGTCTGAATACCCATTTCCTCTGATACCTGGGGTGTTGTCAAAAGCATTCTAGAGCCAGTGCCAGCCTTGATGAGAAAAGCCTGGCTATGAAGAAGAGATGCGATCTGTGCATGCAGATGAATGAGGACGGGGTTTGCTATTTTCTATTAATGCATTAGCTGGTTGATGCCAAGGCACGTTTAGGACAGTGGCTGTTGCACAGAGGTGAGCGTTTTAAGTCTCCTTGCCTGACCTTATATCAAAAGGCAGCAGAACAGTGACGATTTGGATGGCTGTTCTTCTCTTCTGTTTCTACCAGGTCATCGTGTTTCCTGGGTGAAGCCTTATTGTTTGCTTCATTACAACTCTGGCATCATTCGGCCTAAAATGTGTTTGTGGCTCCAGATGCTTAACTAAAAAATGGTTTGAAATTGTTATTTAAAATGCTGTAGTCATCAGACTTGGCTACTGAATTTTGCTAGGAGTTACTAGTTGATTAAGACACAAATGTTTTCATAAGTGCTTTATCACCTACTTCACAGAGAGCAAAATACCTTCACTCAGTGCAGAGCAAAACCAGAACTGTCATGGAAAAAGGCATAACGTGTAAAGAAACGGTGATTTAGTTTTTTGATCCTTAATTTAGTTTCCAAAATACTCTTGTTCAATGCTGCCAGGCTTTTGGTAGCCAAGTCCTGAAGACAGCTTGCAATTCTATGCTATTCAGTAGGAGAAACGAAATAGCCAAACTACTAAAGGAATAAATGCATGTTTATCCATAGCAGATCATTTCTACTAAGTCTAGCCAGTGATGTTAGAGGACAACAGGAATCATACTTCACAGGTATAGAAACTTTCCTGAAATGAAAACTACAGAAAACTTACTTGTTGTTAACTATTGCATTACTTATTGTCAGATGCCACGAAAAGGGTCCCTTCCTGTCTCTCGTTTTGTTCTCTATGTCCTTATCTTTCTTTTGGGAGAGAAGAGATTGCTTTTCTTCACCAAAATTCTGAATCATCTGTAAACATAAACTGCCCTTTGACCTTTGCACTGCTGATGGTATATTTATCCCTTGAAGATGATCATTAGTAAATGTAAATTGAAAGGAAAAAGCTTATTCTGACTTTTTTTTGCTTGCTGTCTCTGCGTTCTTGACCATTTCCTCTTCTAGAGAAGCACATGCCAGCTTATTCAGGGAAGTCTGACAATATGACCTCTTGTTTGCTCCACAGAAGATGACAGTGCAAGATGTTCCTGGTGCCTTTCCTACAGTGGATGTCCCAGACCATGCTCATTACACAATTGGAGTAGTCATTCTTATAGTGGGGATCACAGGAACTCTGGGTAATTTCCTGGTCATCTATGCTTTCTGCAGGTATCTTTGGTTTGGATGTTTTTTAAATACTCAAATTTATTAATTTTAGCAGTACTTTGACTGTGCCCTGTAAACGCAGTGCAGGCATAGTCAGACACAGCAAAGTGCACTGAGACGTTGCTGTAGGGAAAAAAGTGGCAGCCAGCCATTTCCCTCTGACTTCTTACCATTAACCATAGCCAGAGCAAAATTGTTAGCAAAATTGCAAAGAATCACCCAGATATGCCAAGCAACAGAAAAGCAGCCAAAGCAGGAACCTTCTAGTGAATTGTTTATTACTGGCTAAACTGTAACTGCACAGGACTGAGGGGATCTTTACCACCTGTGTGTCCCACCTATCTTTTCTATTTCAAATGTTTCCCTCCTCCTGCTGCTTACTACTCAGGTTCTTTTCCCCCTCTGTTCCTTACTGGTCAGGTCGCTTGTTTTCACATTTTCTTAACACTTGGCTTATTTCCTTTTGACTAAAGCCACATTCCAACTTTTGTATCTGAAAGAAATTGGATCTCTGACAGCAATGTGATGTTTTCACCATTCCTGTTCACTCATCCTGTGTCTGTTTTGTCACATTGGGGCACAGCACTGGCATGATGTCCAGGCCAGTAAGCTTCTACTTCATGACTGGCCTTTAGGCACTAAGTGAATAAACCAAAATAATTGCAATTATATGATAATTTGGCTGCATTAACTTAAACCACTGGATTGTGGATGAAAGCAGTCAGGGTCTTGAGCATATATTTATGTGGTGCATGAAATGGTAGGTTTCAGTATGTGCATTCAGAGTAGATACCAACAGGTGGGCAGGTGGGTGTGAATGACATGGCCTTAGGAACAGAAAAGGTGTTGGCATAAAGACCAGATACGTGAGGAGGAAGCACACGAGCTAGCTTAGCTCTTGGGCTGGTCCCATACAGGAAATCCAGTCACGGCAGTTCAGTGCCACTGGAGGACACAGCTTGAAGATGTTATAAAGACAGAAAGGGATACTGATAGCAAAGGAACAAGTACATCAGAAGTTTGGAGTACATCAGATGCCTACCACGCAGTCTCAAGTACTGGCAAACTGTAAGACAGCCAGCTGCCTGAAACAGAAATATGTTCAATAATTTCCCAGGCTACTGAACAAATCCAAGCGGCCCATAAGCATCTACTAATAATATCGCTTTGCTCCTACACTGACAGAGAAGGGACAGCAGTGATTGATTCTGGATCACTGCAAGGAACCCATCATTTATTCTGGTATTCTTCAACTGTGTCTAAGACTGAAAATTAGAGAAAGGAGCTACAAAGTTGAGTGTACCTTTTAAAACGCTGCACTATAATACTGTGAACAGCATATACAGGCAGGATACACAGAAAGCTGGCTGTTGCTCTCTTTAAAGTCAGTGTCTGGGCCAGTGAAGTGAGTGTCATAGAGAAGAATTGATGTAAAACAAAATGCTTAATGTGGTACATAGTGAGTTCGCTTAATCCCTGTATTTGGAAGTCACTGTTGATCTTATCAGCAGTGGAAAATGTGCTCCCCTCCCCCTGCTTAACATGACCCAGATCCAGCAAATCCATAGAGTACATCAACTTTAATTTCCTGTTAATCATGGACATGCAGTGCACTGGGTCAGAATATTTAAAGAACAGTATGATTTATCCCCATCACTGAGCTGGTTATCAAAACAATCCTCTAAAGTGCACCGGAGTATAAGGGTGTAAAGCTGAGCCTTGCTTATGTTCTCTCGTGAGGGAAATGCAAAGCACCCTGCTGTAGCTTGCTATGTAGTGTGTCTTGGTATTTGTGAAGCTGCCAAGGCTCACAGGAAAGAGTAACAGCATCATTAACAGTGCAGCAGTGTTTAGCAACATTCCTTCTGATCTTTGTAGGAGTAGGAGCCTTCATACTCCAGCCAACATATTCATCATCAACCTAGCTATTAGTGACTTCCTGATGTCCATTACGCAGTCTCCAGTTTTTTTCACCAACAGCCTCCACAAACGCTGGATTTTTGGTGAGAAAGGTTTGTATATATTCTTTCTTTCCTAAATATGTTCTTACCATAGTGGTAGTTAATCTACTACTTCCCTATCTTCAGGTACACTTGCAGTGTTGAGAACATTTCTCAATATTGTTTCAATGTTGACATAAATGTTTCTTTGACCAGTTTGTGTGTGCAATAAATACATACCCACCACTGGGAGGAAAATTACATACAAGAGATAGATAGGTAGATACAAAGGCTACATTGGCAGTGTAAGGAACAGGACTAGTCTTGCCAGCATTCTTCCCCAGTCATCTCGTAACTTAGTTACTGGCTGAGTCCTACGACAAAGAAGCACCAACCCCCCCAACACACCAGCATAAAGGCTCTTCTGAACAACCTGCTCTGAGACTTGCACCTGGCAAAGTGAGGTAAGAAAGCCTGGCAAAAACGTGTTTTCACACCAGAAATATGCTTTCATATATATAACTGTATATATAAACTTATATAACTGTAGGAAGAGGAAGACTAGTCTTTGCCTCTTGAACAGGTATTGACAGAGAGGAAGGTCAGAGCAGTAATGTTGCTATTTTGATCTCCAATGACCAAAACCACTTTTATTCCCAGTTCCATGAAGTGTTCAATTTCACAAATATTAAAATAAAAAACCAAACCAAAGCCCTGCTTTTCATAATTAGGTTGTTTGAATAATTAAAATCACTCATTAATATATTCATAGACTGCATATTTACTTCAGTTATGCTGACCTTGAGATATAAATGATTCCATGATATCAAAGTAGCTATAACCCACTGTTAAGCAAAACAGCTCTTTCTACGGGAGCTAGAGTAAAACTGGAGTTAAACAAGATGTTAATAGACTGCTGAAATGATCTCACTAGAAACATCAGTAATCAGTGAGTGAAAATATGTTAAGTATCACTGTCTCCAGAAATTCAAGCAAACAAAATCTTTGAAGTTTATCTCCATGGATAATGTAATTAGCAAGACAGCAGCTTTGAAATAGCATTGCAGCTGCTGGAAAACCGGTTCCATCGCTTTACAAATTCCAGAAGACATTAGTTCACAAGAAACACAGACTTGAACTCTCCCAGAAATTAATTAGCATGAGTAGATTAATCTCACTGCTACTTCTGTCATCTTCATTGAAAGGCTGTGAGCTGTATGCCTTCTGTGGAGCTCTTTTTGGCATTACATCTATGATCACTTTGATGGTGATTGCCTTGGAAAGATATTTTGTCATCACAAAACCTCTGGCTTCTGTTGGAGTGACATCGAAGAAGAAGGCCCTAATAATACTGGTAGGAGTCTGGCTGTACTCTTTGGCTTGGAGCCTCCCACCATTCTTTGGATGGAGTAAGTAAAATGGAATAATTTTTTTTTTCCCTTATAGCATTGGATTAAAGAGCAGTTACAGGTATAGAAGAGGGTTGATTAATGGCTTGCATATTAGGCTTAAATATATCAATTTGAAGAAATATGATAAAATATATAGTGAAACGGAAGACCTCTAATCAAAAGAAAAAAATCCAGTTGTAGTACAGCATATTACATGATGATGGCACTTTTCTTTAAGCTCATTACTTACTGAATAAAGTAAGATAAAATCAGTACATAAAATCAAGGCCAAATTTTATGAAGGATGCACCTGCTTATTTCACCACACCTACTTCTGTTGAGCAAAATTCAACGATATAAAAGTAAAATAAATGTATTTGTGGTTTGTCTGATCACTTTTTTCCTCCTCAAAGGTGCTGTGTAAGATAGCTGTCAATCTAAATTTCTTTATTCATATGAAAGAGGAATACAGTCTGGGTATTTTGTGCAAGTACATCTTCAATAAGTCTTGATGGCCAAATAGTACTAAGTGTTGGTCACACTCTCCATTCAGCCATTGGTATCTTCACTAAGGCTTCCAATCAGGATGAAATTTAGTAATAATGGATTAATTTCCTTTTGCAAATGTGAATTTTATGCCTACAAGTTGGAACACACAGCATCTTGTTCCTTGCAGCTTGTAACAGAGTTTCTGTTACTCTTCCTCATTTCAATCTGCCTCATACCATTAATTTGTTTCCTATGAGTCACCAGTTTCAGTCAGTAAGTTAGAATGAACTCATCATTCAAAACCCCAGCCCTTTATTGTGCTCCCTAATTCCAGGAGAGAATGTGTCAGCTCAGCTGAGGTGAGGATACAGCAATGTTTGCTTTTCCCAAAGGATGCAGCAACCAACTCAGTTACTGAGTAAAATTTCAGCAGATTTTTGTTACTGTCTTGTTATTGCCATTCTGGTCCCCCATCAACATGAAGCATGTTTAAGCAGGCAAAGTGCAATACTGGGAGAAGCATCCTTTAGTTGAATGAGGAACTGTTAGAACAACAGAATTGCAACGTAGACTTAGATTCTAGATTATTAATTGGAGAAGGTGGAATAATTTCTTGAAGGGTGTTGTTATCTTGTAATTAGATTCTAATAGCATCCACAGTACTAACTCTCATATGGTAATTGGATGCATCTGAACACATCTGGTGCAATATTTTTAAGAGTTCGACAGAAAATATCACTGTAAACAGTAAAAATTAAAATACAAGGGTAAGAGACATTGCTGTTGACGATTTCTTTACTGAACAGTTTAAGACAGTTCCTTTAACGAGCTTATATTTTATGTCAGACAGAATATTAAATATGCATGACTTTTTTTTTACTTGTACTCAGCTTTACTTCATGGCAAAATTAATTTGATCTGCACAATAAATCTCTCTCCTTTGCACAGTAAATTTCTCTTATCTGCAAAAGCTTAAAAAGTGGTAGCTATAGCAATTAGTTTCATTTAACTCCCTGGGAAGACAGCAATTTGACAGGATATGGAGATATTTAAAAACAATACGTGTCTGTTCCAAGATCAACTGAAGTATTTGGAGAGACACCCTTTGACTATGCTGAGCTTTAAACAGTATTCAAAAACTGAAAAAAAAATTACTGCTCTCCAATCTGAAGCCTTAGACTGCTAAACATAAATGCAACAGGGCAACACAGTAAAAGAAAAAATGGAGGTGTTTTAAATGAAGAATCATGTATCCATCTGAATTCTTTTTTCCTCTGATAGAATAGGACTCAATCCCACGTTATTCTGAGTATCTTTAACTTCTGCACTCAGAATCAGAATCACTTCATGGCTTACGCCTTCTCCTGTCTGCCCTTCTAGGTGCGTATGTTCCTGAGGGTCTGCTGACTTCCTGTTCCTGGGACTACATGACTTTCACACCGTCAGTCCGTGCATACACAATGCTGCTGTTCTGCTTCGTCTTCTTCATTCCTTTGATGGCTATCATATACAGCTATGTCTTTATATTTGAGGCTATCAAGAAGGCCAACAAGTAAGTAACCAACAGTCTTAAGTTTTCATCCTGCTGTTTAAGTGACTGCTTATTTTCTTGAAACAAAGACTAACAGAAGAAAATTTGGAAGTTTTTCACTTTTAATTTGTATGCACAACTGAGAGAGGAAACCAAACAAGAATTCCACCAGTAGTTAACATGACAAGTATGATCCTTAGAAGATCCATTCCTGAATTTAAGCCAGAGCTGTTCAGTGTATTGCCTAGTGATGCAGAAAAGGGTATGAGTAGCAGCAATAGAAGTCTGAAGGATGAGAAAGGACTTCAGAAATTAACCAACCGAAAGAAATACAAAAGGGACATCAGAGACACCTAACACCAGTGTTTTCCACAGGAAAATAGAGATGGAATTGAACTACACATTCCATGTTTGACAAAGGGTGAAAAAGAGGTAAAATACTTAATCACAGGTCTCTGAAACAAAAACTATTGTAAAACTAAAGGCCAGTGTCTGCCATTACGTTTGTAACCTGTAGATCTGCCCTGTAGATACCAGTGTATATATTTAAGGACTGAGAGTAAAGTAGCAAAATCAGACCTAGGGAAGCAAAGGTTTCTCTAACTGTATTTAATATAGCCTTGTGCAGTGGGCTCAAATACCTGCTTTGCATGGAAATTCTCCTGGTACAGGACTATTTTCTTCACTGAAGCACATGTGAATTTTGCCATTGATGAGTGCAGCAAAAGTGTATTGAATTGTGAATACACTCACATACATACATGAACACCTTAAAAGTGCATGACTTTTAGCATAAACTAGCAAAAGAGTAATTGTTGCCCCACTTTATGAAGCTATTTGCTCAATTCCCTACCTCCTCTCTTTGCTGTTGTATGTTTATTTCCCCTAGGTCTATTCAGACATTTGGCTGCAAACATGGAAATAAAGAGATCCAGAAACAGTATCAGAGGATGAAAAATGAGTGGAAGATGGCCAAAATTGCCCTGATTGTCATCTTGCTTTATGTCATTTCCTGGTCACCATACTCTGTTGTTGCTCTGGTAGCTTTTGCTGGGTAATTATGAATGTATTAGCAAAGGAATATTCAGTGAAAGCAAAAGGTGTGAAATTGTAAGAGACAGATGAAAGTCAAAGCTACTTGTCAAGTTTAATGCCCGAAGTGCATCCAAAACATTGACATATTTTGGAGTGACATTTAACAAATGCTGACTGTATTTTTTTCTTAGTTTGTCTTAAAAAAAAAAAAGAAAGTAAAGAAAAAAAGAAAACAGGGAGGTTATTTTACTGGTAACATAACAGTACTGTGCTGATGATTTCTGAGTGCAGAGTCTCTATGCTAGGATATTTGAACTATCTGAATTTTATTTAGTGCCAAAATACTACATAAGGGGCCCAAGAAGATCCACCTAGGGGTTGATTCTCTTTTCCTTCCCTACTTCTTTTACTTACAGAGGTTTGTTCATTTTCTTGTGTTACATCAAACTGCTGAAATTCCTTACGGGTATAACCAAGTCCAAAGTTAGTACATACTTGCACTGGGGAACTTTCTGATGCTGGATATGGAAGATCATAAATATAAATCATCTAAGCACGTTCTTCATCTGTTGAGTTGTCAGCATTTTATACAGCGATTTCCACAAAAGCATGATACTGTTAACACAGTATCTGTACATAGCTTGACACCAGACTGTAGTTGATACAACCCAGGTACAAGTAACGGATTAGTAGTCTGGATGCCTTGGCTCTATGCGAGTATTTCTCCCATATTAACATGTGACTCTTCCTGTGCTTCAGTTTAGCCTGTGTATAAGGGGTGTGACTATCTGCTCTAGAAAGGCTTGTCAGCTTCAAATCCTCAAGTGGAAGACTCCTGTGCGAGTACAAAACACTTCTATTTGTATTTTTAAAGTCAGAAATAAAAAGTAGGTCTTCCTAAAACTGACACACAGGATACACTTACTTCTGACGGAGCATTTTGGGAGGCAGGAGTGATGTTTGTTACACACCTAAGGAAAAGGCCACTGTCTTTTCAAACACAGAGTAGGAAGGCAGCTTCCTAAACATAGCACTAACATCTTATGCTTAAGACACAAAAATGCTAAGAGGATTCTCTCCCTTTGTATCCAGAGGGGCAATTCCAAGCAGCAGCTAACATGCACAGTCATGAAGGTAAACAGTTTCCTCATTCAGAAAGGCAATCCTTAGGATGTTTCCCAGTGTCCCATTTCCTATGATGGGGGGGGACTTAAGTACTAGGCACGCACCATGGTGATATGTGACCATCTAGAGACAGAGGAAGAGCAAGAAGACAAAGAAATGCAGCACAGCTACCTTGCAGCACTACTTGCTCTAAGATACCTCAAAAGAAAAAAGAAAAAGGACATGCTTTAAGCTAAGCATTTTAGCCATGCAGAACTGTCAGGCTGGCCCACATGATTCAGCATCTACTTTAGGAACTGGACTTGACTTCTAGCCCATGTCTTACACCGACAACAATCTGAACGAATGGACAGTGTTCCAACTGCAGTATGTGACAAATGAGCAATTGCAATTTCTGCTCATGAAGGCATCTGGTGAGCAACACAGCTTCATGCAGCTTTCTTCACCATTTCTGAACTATGCCTCTGAGGCAATCCTTCTGGGATTTTTCAGAGATTAACAGAACAAGCCTGGAGGCCTTTTGTGGACTTTCATTGCAACAAACTTTGATAAAATCACTGCATGCCATATATGGGAAGCAGACTTGGAATCTGTGGCTGTAGTCTTGGACTAAAGACAACTTATCTGCCAGAGCAACAATACACACAAAATGAAGGAAGAATCTTAATTCCTTTAGAAAATATTTTGGATGGGGAATACTGAGGTAGCACACAGTAATGCCCACTAGCATTGTTGGTCTACAGCTTGTATTTTATGGGAGCAGTTAGCTTAAGCAAAAGCCTTTGTCACTGTTGGCTTCTGTTAGCTGAACTCCCCATCAGTCTTACCAAAGCACTCTCTCTCAGGGTCAAAAACTCCATTCCAGCAGCATCATGCTGTTGTGTGTTCTCCAGACTCTGTGAAGAATTACACCTCTAAGCAATGCTTTAAAAGTATGATTAGGAGAAGCCATGTTAAAAATTGTATCTGAAGAACATGCTACTTGGACAACTCTTATCAGAGAAAAGCCTTAAATTAGAGGTGAAATGGCATCTCAGTGTTCAGGCAGCTGACAAAATGATTCTTGTATTACCACTGGCAAACCATTTCCACCTCATCACAGAGTGTAAATATTCCCATAGTTTGATGAAAAATTTCTTCACCAAGAAGATGACCTGCCATCTAGTCCGCAATTCTCTTTGCTGTTTGTTTGCAACACTAGATAAGAGACCTTCTGAGAGAGGACTGAGAGGAAAACCTGTTCTCTCCTATAATATTATAGGAACACAAGGCTAATTGAAAGATGGAGCTTAGACTGCCTTTTCAGGAAGAAGAACAGTGATAAAGAAAGGATGTTATCCTTGGGAGGAAATACTGACTGACTGGGCAATTTCATTTAGAACTCTCTCTACCAATGCAGGAAGAGGTCTTCATAGCCTCTAAGCAGGTGTACCAGAGAATCTGCCGGGTAGAAACTGCCTATGAAATGTTGTTATTTCAGTCTGAGCTGTTCTGTTGACTTTCTTCTGACCAAGACCTTATGGGAGACTTCAAACTACCTTCAAAAATTAACTCGCTGATAGCAGCATGGCAGGTAGACATCAAGCATAATTCTTTTATCCTTTAGAGTCACATCACCTACGTATATGCATGGTCTCAGTAACACATGGGCCTAACGTATGAGACCTGAAAATCCCTTCCCTTCCCTGTTCAGTTCAGAAAAATTCTTCCCCTTCACTGTTTGGTTCAGATCAGGCTAAAAATAAAGTTTGAATAGGAAAATAGATTTATTAGTTTTCTGTCCCTATAATGCCTCATCCTGCACACCTATTTAATGACATATTACTCAGCAAGCATATCTATCTCTTGAGTTTGGAACAGCTAGGTACTCTGATGAATGCACATTCACTTACTGAAGGCTGACTTTGTCCCTGGGGTAAACAACATGGGAATTACCACCATCCTGAGACATAGTAGTGAAGTGCTGCAAGAGAAGCCCCAAGAAATCATGTTTCTCAGAAATGCAATTAGGCTGGTGTTGATCTTTACAGGCAAAGGATGTAAACTTTATTCTCTCATTGTTTGGGTACAGAACTCCTCCTTTTACTCCCTCTGGTGCACTAATAAAGCATAGTCTTGTCAGTGTATAACTGCGTAGACTACACAGAACTCAACACTAAATATATAATGCATTTGCATTACTCCAGGTATTCCCACCATCTAACACCCTTTATGAACTCCATACCGGCTGTGATTGCCAAAGCTTCTGTCATCCATAACCCCATCATCTACGCCTTCACTCACCCCAAATACAGGTAAGTTCACTCTTCTACGCTATGTTTAATATAGCAAAGAAAATCAGACAGTAACTTTATCACTTTAAGGACTAGTACCTGAACTTTGCTTCACCTGCTCATTTTACCTCTGCAAGACAGCCTCGCCCTTGCCAAGAAAACTTCTCAGTGCCATATAAGTGTCAGTGGAATTTGTATCTGGAACAAATTACTATGCAGATGGGAGTTAGAGATGTTTATGGATACTGATCTGTATTTACAGATTAGATGATATAAGATAGAGACCTTCCCACCTCAGAGGAGAGCACCATAAATTTTTGAACTATTTTCATGAGCTTGTCAGTACTGCAAATAGCAGTCCATTAAATTACCCAGGGCAGTGAGATGCAATTCAGTAAGTCAATCCACCTCTTTCCTGTTTTGTGGGTCTTCCCCACCTTTATTCAAGCTTTCATATTTCAGATAGTATTTCTTCCAAGCTGTAACATCTAGGGTCGTTACCATATCAAGTTCAGACGCAGGCTGTGTGGTCTGATGGATGGCAGCAAAGCCATGTATATGCTGCTGTTTCACCCTTTACAAAGACCTACTGAGGAACTGGATAGAGAAGAGGTGGGCATGCACATCTAGGTAGGAAAGGACAGGAGGAAGAGGAAAACTAGGCAAAAGAGTTTCCTTCCGCTGCATACGAGGAAAGCAACACTGTAATCTAACTGCACTTTTTGTACAACTCCACAGATAGCCAGCAAACAGATGTGTAAGAGGAAGCTAGAATAGCTGCTTAGGGGAAGATTAAAATAATTCATTATGTGGTACTTCTGCAAGGTTCAGTTTAAAGGCACAGAATTTTATTTTTGCCCTGATTAATCTGAGAGCAGATAAAACATCATTTTAATAGCTCCCTTCAGTTCAAAGAGTTATACTTTAATGCCCTTATCCCTTCCAAGCAATAAATTTGAGTTCCGCAGAACACTGTGAATAAGTGATCTTGCAGGGTGATTGTATATGCGAGATTGGGTATCTGGAAAACTCTTTTTGTACTCAGTAATTTTCCAGTCCAGGCAGCATTAGTTCATCTCTCTGAATAAATGCATTGTTTATGATGACTGAGCTTTTATGCTAACAGAAAAAATCTGACTGGTTCTACCTCTCATCCATTAGAACAGCCATTGCAACATATGTTCCTTGCCTTGGATCCCTGCTGAGAGTTTCTCCTAGAGACTCACGGTCTTTCAGCAGTTATGCCTCTTCCAGACGAGCGACTGTAACCAGCCAGTGTTCTGAGATAAGTGGGCCGCAGAAAGGAAAAAGGCGACTGTCTTCTCTCTCTGACAGTGAATCAGTAAGGGAGATGCTCCCATTTTTAATTGCAAGTAATTCATTTTCATACAGAGTCCTTCCAAGTGGTAGATTCTTTAGGTGAAATGCATTATGGTGCTCGTTACAAGAAGTCCAAAGAAGAAACAGGGACAAAGTGAAAATACAGAAGGCTGAACTGTAAAAGCAGAATGTAGGTCTTCATATTCTTCATGATTTGTGACACTGAAGGAAGAGTGGAAAGATGGAACAAGAGTAATTTCAGAAAGTAAAGGAAGCTTAGAGTCAGAGCACCCTTGAAAGTCTGATCATACTTCAAGAACATACTTGGCCTGACCACAGATTTGGAGTATGGACACGCACAAAAAGAAACTGCTGGTCACTATATAGTCCTCTAGTGAAAGCAAGATTGTAATGAAACAGATAATGCTTTCTGAAAGTGGAGTGGGCTGTATTTGGAAACATATTAATCACCAGATTTAGACAAATCAGTAAATCCATTACAGAATCATTCTCACAGAAGACCTCAACAGCTTGCTGCTGCCAGTCTAAGTGAAGCCAAATGTTTTGTACAGCAGTTGGAGACAGGGCAAACATCTGGTATCCCAGGCTCTCTCTTGCAACCCAAAGATACATTACTAAGTGACTAAGCACATTAGTTTGTTCCTTGCAATTGTTTCAAATGAAATTTCCAAATATACAAAAAGCCATCATTTTCTCAGTGATTCTTTTTCACAGTCAGTGTAATGACTGTATCTAACCCAGACCAGTGCTGAATTCTCACGGTTGTTTATAACAGTGGTACTCCAAATTCTTTGCACTCTGTATTCTCTGACTTCTCAGTTCAATCAAAATGAAATTCTACTGGCTTGTAGCCACCATTCTGGTGGATTATTTTATAATTGGCTAATAAAAAAAGAAACATTTTTACATTGCATCTCATAGCCTGTGATTCCTGATTCTTAAAAAAACCCAACAAACTCCTTCAGGAACACTGTGTGTTCTTGTATCAGCATCAGTGCTGAGGAAGGGGAACCATACAAACAAATTCTTTTTGCTTAGGAAAGCCACTCGTAATATTCAAGGTAGAGTAGTGGAATGGAGAAGGAACATTACCCAAAGTAAAAAATTCCAAGCAATTGGAAGCATGCTTCAGTCTGGGATTTTCTATAAACCTTGAGGAAGTCTGGAACTTGTTCAGAACGATGGCAGAGTCAAGATTTTCTGACAAGAAAATATGTTTCCCTTAACAGTTTGATGTGACCATAGAACACTTATTTATTAGTAAGTAATACCAGTTTACCTTCAGTAGAGAGCAGAAAGAAGGGCTCAAGTTTAAAGCAACTTTAAAGCAAAGTTTTAAGCCAACAAATGATCTTTATGCAATTTTTTTTAAAATTCTGTGGATGCAAAGATAATATGCACCTTGGAAAACCCTGAAGAAACAATTTCCAGACAGTTCATTGCCATGAAGAGGAGCCAAGCTCCAGAACAGCTGCTCAGAAAATAAAGTTCCTTCCATTTTAAAATTCAATCAAATGGGACTGTAAGTGCTAACACACTCTATGCATGGAATGGGAAGCACAGTAGACACTTTTTAAAATGCTGGGATCCAGCAAACAGCCTAGCCCAACCTTTGTGCTTCAGCAGGAAAACATATGTTTAGGTTGTCCTTCTGGATATTTTGTTAAGCTCTTCTAAAGAATCTTCCATGGAGACATTTCAGTCTGGAGACACTTCATTCTCTAGACTCATCTTCATTATTTCTTCCCCAATAGTTAGAAAGCTGCTTCTGAAAATAAAGTCTTGATTGTCACTATTCCAAATTACTTTGATTTTTCTTTCCCCTTCTTCTGTGTTCCCCTTACCATTCCCACATTAACACATTAAAAAACCAATTCTGATCGTCCTTAGAGCAGGCAATCTGTTACGTACTAAAATTCTGGTACAGCATCACCAGTTGGGATTCTCTCTTAATAGTACAGATTCATCAGGCGAATTTCTCCAGTTCCATTAAAAGTTCACATTTTTCTACACCTTTTATTTTTATTTTCTTCCCTGGGGAAAGTTTATCAAAGTATCACTAATTGAAAGTATCAATAATTGCTTTGAGTATTTTCAAGCAATTACATACTCTCATCTCATGGAAGCTACATCCAAAGTTCATACATTGTTTACGAAAAACTCTTGCTGCATGAAAAAAAAATTAAGAAAGTACATCACACCGTTATGTTCCCCCATTTTAAGGCAAGGTACACGGTCAAACATAAAAAAGGCTGATTTGCCATGGGCTGCTCATCACAACCCCATCAGCTGTTTCATTATTTTTTACAATCTGTGGAATGCTGTGATTCCTCATCATTGTAGTGAAAAGGCTGACAGAGTGAGGAAAAGGAAAACAATTTTTGACTTCTAGGAAATTCTGGTGGATTGGGGCTTGTAATTTTTTTTTTTCATTATTTTCTCATTAATCAGAGCCAAATTTATAAAATCAGGGCTCCTTCATGAAACAAAATATTTCTAAAGCACTGATTATGCAGTCCCCAGACATTTCCTTTTCTTTATTTCTGCTTCTACCCAAGCCACTTTGGAAAATTTGGCCCTAATTCCTCCAAACACCTGTGCTTCCTCACTGGGTGCTACTACAGAAATACCATCTCCTCAGAGATACAAGGTGCAACAGACTATAAAGCAACACTATTTTGGTTGAAATTTTGCAGTGTATCCTGTGGAGAAAAAAACCTTCACACAAACCTAAGCCAAATTTTAGACTGAACAGACTTGACGGTTTTGTTTGTACCTCTTAGAAGCAAAGATTTCATGAAGTCATACATGGCGTAACTTTTGTGAAATGTCTTTTATACAATGTCTGTCTCTTTTACAATTTCTGCTTGGGTAAAACTGATTCTCATGGGGCAAATGGGACGGAAGTCTAAGGAAGCTAAAGTGATTGTTTTTACCGTATTCATTTTAGGGCTGTACTGACACAGAAGCTGATACCCCCAGTGTGTTGTCCAGACTTGCTACCAGGCAGATTACCTATGAAACGGGTAAAGACACAATTCAAAATAGTGACATAAGATCCAAACCTAAACTGAAGAGCCATGATTCTGGGATTTGTGAGAAGGTAACAGACTGCATAATATCTAAATTCCCTGACAACTGGTAGCTTAACAAATCTACACATTTTATCATAATTAACCATGAATGTTCCTGCCAAGAAGATGGGATAACCTACTGAGTTAACACAATTCGTAATGACTTAGAGGCTGTAAAAGGTCATCAGCTTTTCATTTCCACGCTGGTTCACTATTCAGCTGTCTTTGTTGCCTTTCTGACAAGCAATTGTGCTGTTTTAGTGAACTTACCATCTGAATGGTATGTTGTGTTGTGTCTGGTTTTAAGTGTGTATTCAGTAATACTTGTATTTCACTGTCCAAATTACTTGGTCAGTCTTTCTGTTGTCTCGCCTTTTTCTAGCAAATGAATATATATGGTGAGAGGCAAAACCCAAGGCTATCTTTAGCATATCTCTACTCTTCAGTCAATCCTCTGCTGTCCCCTTTTTTTTTTTCTTTTTCCTATATTTTGCATTTCACAGACATAAAATACTGTGACATACCTATATGTCATTTATGTCTTTCTTATCTGTGTTCATTTTTCAGACAGCTGTAGATGCTGATGGCATACCCACGGTGGAACTGAATGTCACCGAGTACACCGCTACACTTACTGTAAGAATTATTACTTTAATATTTGGCATGGGTCTAACAAACTGAGGGAACAAAACCTAATGACAATCCCAGTCTCTGAGCACAAATTAAGTTATTTTTGAGATGCAAAAATCACACAATACTTCCTGCAGAATACAGAAAACATGTCCACAAAAGGTAGATCGTTGATGAAACTAAGCAGAAGGAGAACATACGTACTACAGGGTTATCTGTAAGTCCAACTTCTCCAAGGAACGTGAATATTTTCTTGAATTCAGTAGGTCCCCTGGTGAGGTCTGTAATTTCCTTAGTGGAGCATGGAAGCATTAACTTTGTGCCATCTTTATAAGAATAATATTCTCAGTAAGCTGAGAGAGCCATTCCGATGGCTGTACCTCTGAGGCAGCCACAGTGTTGTGGCAAATACTGCTGTACAAAGCCACATTGTTAATTATTTAATGTTCTCTGTTTTGGGTAGCAGCAAACATCTAAAAAATGCAACTATAAGGAAATCAAGGCAATTTTTTGAAACATGCCATATCATCTATTCAGTAACATGTTGTGCTAATGTCTTTTTCTTCTTCCGTGTAACAAAACTATGGCACAGTGATAAAATTTTTCTGACATCTGCTACAAGTGAGTCAACTCGCCTTAATTCTTGACAGACAGGGGAATAAGAGAAAAGTGTTGACAGCTGAAAACAAGACAGTTTTATCTTCGCAGTATTAACCCCAATGTAATATAAACA
The DNA here is from genome assembly GCA_027574665.1 of Rhynochetos jubatus. NCBI lineage: Eukaryota > Metazoa > Chordata > Aves > Eurypygiformes > Rhynochetidae > Rhynochetos > Rhynochetos jubatus. The sequence goes on from CM050655.1 coordinate 10,793,022, forward strand.
AGTTATCTCTTTATTGTTAGTAGTGATCCTCATGAGATCCTGCTAGCCTCATCCTAACACTCTCATTTTTTGATCCTGTGCAAGTGACAGCTAACATTGCTATTGTAAAAAAATGCTAATTACTCTGTCCCTCAATTCCTGTTTCCACTTCAATCTCTAGTTTGCTTCCCCTTCAAACTATCCATGCTGTTATCACTATGTTTTACATCACCTCTTGCCCCAGTGAACCTAAACAGTCCCTCTTTATGGAGGCATTCATTATTTGATTGAATTCATAGACTGTCTGAGCATATTCACAGCACTTTTGTTCATGGCTGAATGTGCTGTCATTAGCCTGGTCTTTCATCAAAACAGACCAGCTCTGAAGTAACCAGTGCAAGGTTTGTGCTTTCAGGGTTGCGTTTTTTTTTCATAATTATTCATTAAATATTAAAAAAAATGTTCACATCTACTTTTTCCTCCATCCTTTACATTGGGTTTTGAGTTAGTTGTGGGGATTGGCAAAGCACTTATCTAAATATATGCCAGTTTTTCGTAGCTGCTGCAACCTGATCACCTTGTAGATGTTTGTGTTTTTCATTTCTTTTAAATCCTTGCATCCTTTAGAGAGGCGAGAGCCTGAATGGTATTGGACAAAGAAAAGGAGAGTCTCACCACGGACCTTCTACAGCCCAGATACCCAGCATTACAGTAACATACAGCAGTGTCCAAGGAGTAGAGCTGCCTTCTGGATACAACTCTGGTTTCCTGTACCCTAAGACCAACAGCCACAAGCAGAACAAGAAGTCCAACAGCTAAGTGAGTGGTGCAAGTCAGAATGTCACCGTAGCCGACGCCTCTGCAACATTTATGGACCAGCTGAATCCAGAACACCTTTCTACGTTGTTCTGAAATGCTCCTACAAAGACACAACACAAGACAAGCAAGGATAAAAGCAAGGGGAGTGAGCTTTTCAGCATCAGAGCTCTCTCCAGTGGTGCATTTTTTGATCTGAGTCACATTGTAATTTTATTATTTCTTCTTTATGCAGCTCATGAGACAATTTCTTTCACTTGGATTTTACTCTGCTCAGGTATATTCCACCACTGCAAGGATCTAACCTACCAGCCTCCAAGGATTAACTTGAGAGGGAAGAGAAGTATGAGATTCAAAACTGGCTGTTGTCCACTTAGTGTAGTTTTAACTCCAAAGCTATTCCAGAACTAAAGCTGAGAGGTTTGGGGGAAGATGTACATTACTTCCTGAAGATGCTTTCTTCATTATTGTGAAGTTCCTCAACCAAATGAAAACTTAATCACATAGTCAGTGTTCCCTTCTCTCATTAATGACACATTTTCCCTCATTCTCCTCTACAATCCAATTGAAAGGCAATGCACTTGAGCAGCAATTTGAGGTCTCAGATCTTTATTTTAATTTCTGAGATTCTGGGGGAAGAGAAAGGAATCACACTGAGGACAAGGCTATGGTCCTTCCCATATTTAGGTTCTTTTTCCAACAGTCACTTAAGAGACCAGTTTAACCCACTCTTCGATAACTCCCCAGAGCTATAGCAAAGTATTAGGAAACTCCTTCCAACTTTCCTTCAGCAGGTTTCATGAGAAGAATGCAGAATTCAAAGTAATGTTTGTACTGAAATGTCTTATGGGTAAGTCAATACATCTGGCTTTTAATAGTTCAAACTGGTTTACCTTTAGATGTACTTTTCTAAAGTAAATCCTGGGAGGAGAAGGGTTACTTCTCCAAAAACAGTTGTTCTAGAAATATGTGGAACCCACATCACCCTCACTTTAGCATTTTAATTTTTCCCTTATCTAAACAGCAGCATCCTACAGCTTTTTTTCATGGTGACTAAACCCATGAGATTGTACTTATTTCCTCCATAAGGAAAGGAACAGAATTCTATGAAATAGTGATTTTCTGCTTTCCCCTAGTGCTCCTTCTAGCACACGAAGAATTCATTCGCAGTCCATAGCAGTCTACTTCACAAGAATAGGTATAGTCAGTCCACAGTGGGGATATATACCTTCTGTCCCCAAAAAGCACTGGCATAAGTTGTTGCTGAAACAGTTCTTCCCCATGGGCCCTCCAGCAGTTCTCCCTTTGATTGTAATACTGGAGGGAACCCAGAAAGTCCTAAGTAAATCACTTCTTCCCAATGTCACATCAGAAAAAGCCATAAAATCAATTAAAGTGTAATCAGCTTATTCCTTTGAGGGGAAAAAAAATAATCAGTGGGTTCCAGAAGATTTATGGCATTGTTTTGAAGCACACTTTTGGAATCTTACTTCAAACTGAGGTTTATTAAAAGGAAGGTTATTAAAACTAAAAATGGAGGTGATAATGACTTTTGCAGCAGCCAAATGTTAGATCATGAAAAAGTGGGCTGTTCAGGCTGGTAATAAACTGCCAAAAGAAACAAAATGTTCAAAATCCAGGATGTTTTTATGTAAATAAAATTGTAGGCATTTGAGGTGGACAAAAGCTATTACAGTTCCTCCCTTCACCTACCACAACCGGATATTGTCTCCAGGCAGAGGACAATATTAAACTGATACAGCTTGTAATGAGAAAGAAGGGAGAAAACACATCATCTTCAAACAGGAAGTACTGATCAAAGATATTAATCAACTCTCAGGATTTTTATTATGACTTACTGCTTAGGCTTCTAAAATTATTTTAAAACATGAAGCATGTAGTTCTTTCCATCCTTCATCATGAAGGCCATTCACACTAGTGAATACTGGGAAGAAATGTTAGCAAATGCTGCCCATTTCCCATAGGTCACAAAAGGCTGAACCTGTCAAGAAAATAGGTCAAAACCCACACATGCTGTTTCATGTGTTAATAAGTACACGTTATGTGTCATTAAGAACTAGACCCTTTGCTCCTGTCATGGTTTTGTTCCCAAGTAGTATTCTTGAAGACTATACCCTGCACTCTTCTGCATTCCCTTCCACTTTTAGAGGGTATAAAAAGAATACTCCCATGGCTAGAAAAGCCTTACGAATCCACAGCATGTTGTTGTCTATATCCTTCAACACCAACATGTACTAGAGATTAGTTTGTATCTATAAAAAGAACTACAGCTGTTCGTGCTCATCTACTTACAAGAGGCTTGAAAACCATATATTAATTAGGGAGAATTTGTTTGGGAGCACTTCATAACTCGTGTACCTAACAGCTTTGCCTTCCCTTCACCTCTACTGAGACTACAAAAATCATTCAGGGGAAAGCCTACAAAGTTAATTTCACCTGAATATCTCTCGAAGTGATTCACACCATAACCACAGTGGCATTTGGAATAAATCATTATTAGTTCATATTTCATCTCATCTTAGCAGCTTTATTTGTGTCCTGTATCCTCTGCTTGGCAGCCATTCTTTCTGCTTTGCTGTCTCTTTACACCCTTTAACATAGATGATTGATTGGATTAAAATAATTCAGGACAGAGATGATTAATGTTTCAGTTAAAGACAACTGTACAGCCTGTTCTGCACTCCAGAGACCGCCTGTAGTTCAACATGCACTTGGGAATATTCCAGTGACTTGGAGGTGTCAAAGGACTAGGGCAAAACGGAGGCGCTTCCCTTTGGCCTTTTGTACTACAGCAGCTGTTCAGAGAGCAGCCTGTTGGCAAAGGCAACGCAAGCAGCGTGGTGAGTTAACAGACAAGCTCTTCACCTCCATGGGCGCGAGCTCAAATTCAGACTTGGGTCACAAGTGAAAATGGTTGGTCTGATCAAGTAATTCCGCAAAACTGCTGAGCAACTGGTTACTACTGATGCTCCTGCAAAGAAGGTGCCAAGAGCTGGTGTAAGAAAAGCTATTGCAAGCCAAGACTGAAGTACTGCATAGGGCAGCAGTCACAATTTGCCAATCTTTCCAATTTTCACATACTGACAGGGATCTTAGTCCCTGTGTTTTTCAGGTTACAGCCTCATTTTCCATATTTTTGGAAACTGTTTGCATCTACCACTGGACTAAAAAGTCTCCTCGTAGCACAAGGAGTAAATTTTCACACATTCTCAGGTAAGATAGAGTAGCAAAGAGCATTTTTCTTGAAGTCATATGCAAACCAACAGCAAGCTTGACATTCAGAAAAAAACAAAGGCACCTCCAATGCTTTTTGGGTGTTTCTATAGGATAAGTCGCATGTGTTCCTGTTTTCCTCAGTGTGACTGGTGCCATTTTTCACTTAGGCCATTCCAAGAAGTGCTGCAATGTGGCCTTCATCCTCTGATCCCTCAGTGAAAGATACTACAGTCTCAGTGAATCTGTCTCTGCTTCTGAAACCACTATTTCCACAGGGCTCCTTGGAGAGAGGGCCCTTATCTGCACAGCAATGTTACTGTCAGACAATGGTATTTCAGTGGCTGAGCAACAGGTATCTCAGTTCAGACACTTGTGCTCATAGCCCTGCAGTTGTTAATGCCACAGGAATGTGAGGAGTCCCATGTTATAAACAGATTTATATAAAAGCAGTCTTAAAACAAAGAAACAAATTAGTACTGCCATTCCTAGCAACCTCAGACATGGGTCACAATCCCATACACTAAACGTTTCATGTAGAACAAAAAGATTACTGTACCTTCCTTACCCCATCAAATTTGCAGCGTAAATATTCATTTTCAGACTCATGCAAAGTTCACAGTTGCCAAGCTTTAGAAGTTGTCCTATTTACATCCCTTCTAATGACAGCAGACTGAGGAAATCATCAGTGTAAGCTTAATAAAGCCAGTGAAGTTTCTCTAGAGCAAATCTACCCTTAACAGTCTAATATAAAGCACAAACATTAGTAAGAGGGGTTTGGAGGTGGTTTTTTTTTATAGGAAAATACTTCTTTTAGTTACAGCAGTCCTGGCAGCAGCAGGGTTCTGGTAGAGACACAGCACAAGAATTCTATGTACCTGGCTCGCAGAGCAAAGCAAATGCTGCAAGAGTCACACCAGTGCAGGAAAGTTCTAGTACATTTTCCAAACGCTGATCTCACCTCACTGTGTATAGACACGTCAGGATCTCGTGATACTAGGCTACAAAGCTGGCATCATGGTGTTTGGTTTGCATATTACCTACAAACACTTTTTGGCAATGAAACTGGCTCTCAAGATGGAGATTCACCTGAAACTGGGAGTAAATAGTAGGACCACTGGCTGGGAAGAATGGAAAGGGATTCATCCCTCTTTACAGTGAACTTTTCCTCCCTGCTCTTCTGTTGTTGTTTTTGGATTATTTTTTTTAAACTTACACAAACAGCAGTATTGATGCAGATTTAGTACCAAATTATTTTTTTTCATCACTTTCAGGAAAATTTTAAACAACCCTTGCCAAGGAGACTTTATGTGGGAGAACCTTTTTAAGATCCACTTTCATTTGACAATATATACTCAGTCATAATCCATCAGATCTGTGACTGAGAAGCACAGAAATTCACAGCAAAACCAGCCTAAGTAGGTCTTGTGATGCTAACTGTAACTTGAAAGATAAGCAGAATTTGTAGAAACACTTTTTTCAACTTCATCAGGCTTAAGTCAAGCCTAAGATATGTTGCAGAGCAGTGAGCTGCAGCTCAAGTTAAACTGTCTCAGCACACTATCGAACACAGACATAACCTAAAAGTGAAGCTCATCATGGGCCTCTTATTGCATTACTGTTTGGTGTTTTCATTTATGGAGTATGTGATTTTCTAATATTACAGTTTATCCCAAGATAGTTGTCTCCTCCTTTTATAATGGGAAATTTTATGATAGCACAGTTGCAGTAAATGTTGCATTGTATGAATTTCTGTTTCTTTCTCCCTACAAAGAATCTGCTCTCAGTATTACCATCCAACTTCAGCATTCTACCTTGTTATGAATAATTAGCTTCAGCCACTAAAAAAATGCACGACACATATGTAAAAATGTTGCTAAGGGGAACTTTGCGAACAACTTCTACCCACAATGTAAACACAAAGACATTTATTCACTTCCCTCCACATTTAGACTTTACTGTGACCTCCACATGTGTACAATAAGACGGTGCAGAAGGAGACACAAAAATCTGAGACTCCCATCATTGGATAGCACAAGCACTCCCATGTAAAGTTTCATACAGGACCTTTCCTGAACACGACACTTACAGACATACTAAAATTCTCATATGGTTTCCAGTGACTGGAAAAATAGAATGGAAAATCCATACCCGTCCACACAGTGCCATGCCTGAAGAGTCACACAGAAAGTGACTGTACCTCGAATGTAACGGCACTTCCAGCCCCAGGTACTTTAAAAATATATTACATATGCCCAGGCATACTGGTATAATCGATTTTTATAGGATTTTTCCAGATGCCTAAAGTTAATCATGTGCGTAAACATTTACACAGCCCCTCAGGACACACAGTTGAAATGAAGGAGTTAAGAGTATGTTAAGTCAGTACTAGAAGTTACTGAATTTTAAAAATTAATTTTAAAAATGAGCTGGGCTGTAAACTGTATTGTTATTAGGCCAACTGTGATTTGATGTAGAAAGCAGTACTTTGGTATAGCAAACCTTACAAAGGGGAGGAAGAACAGTCCTGAGAAAATGCACAAAAGTTGGAATCAAAAGTTCAAGATTCTGTTTTTGGGGGTTTTACATGTTTTCTGTGTGACCTTGGGAAAATCACTTAATCTTTTCATATCTCAGTATTTCTAATGGTAAAATGAAGATAATAAGCTCTTCATCATTACGAGGCTACTCTCAACTAGCTTTTGCAGTTTGTTCCAAGATTCACAACAGAAAATATAACTTCTTTTTTCCACTGTTCACATTTTCTTCCTTTACTGTACAGTTACCAGAAAGTCTAAACTATACTATTACGTATGAAAGTCAGAGATGGTTACTGGAATGGATAAAGGGATGCATAGTAATTCATTTTCTCAACAGGAGTTACTCAACATAAATAATTTATATGCACCCACCAAGCTGACTTCAGTTATCATTTACAGGTATATTTTACTTTGTATCATGAGTCAAGTAGAATCAAGCATTTTAATGGTAAAATGTAACTCATAAAAATATGTATTATGCAATTGTATACATTCTTTTATGTATTCCCTTGAGGAAGCTGAATATTAAAAACCACTGGATCAAATTTGGCTCTATGGTAGATAAGCGAAATGAGAACTATCTATGGAGAAGGTGCTGAAACAGATTCATGAGGAGAAGCAACTAATTAGCAGGAGATGATTTAAGAGGGGGATCCTTGAAAGAGGGCTTAGGCCTCATAGGTAAGGTTTGTCCCTTGAAGTCAGCAAACATAGTAGAATCATTCTTAGGGTTTTCTGCTTTATTAAGGGGACAAAAATCATTAATGTCACCAGCAGTGCCATCCAGGAAACAAGGGCAATATTAACAGGATGAAGCACCACAAAATCAAACCAACAAGATTTCCACAACCTTCCCTAGATATTGCCTAGAATGAAAATCAGAGAAAACTGCGTAGTGCAGCCTGCTCTGAACGTCAAATAGTTGTTTCTGTCTTGTCCAGACATGTGCTACTCTTTTCAAGGCCAACTTCTACTTTCATGCACAAAAGAGCTCCATTAATGTCAAAGGACTTAAGGTAGGACAATTCATCAAAGTTTGAACTCCAACAACTGCTAAGAATACAGTGAGGCTGAGCAATAAAAGGAAGAAATGAAGGAAAGAATAAGACTGTATTCTTAAAATAAGTATAGGATTTCTAGAGCTTGGAGAACACAGAGTGCTGGATTCTCTGAGGTAACTGCCCAGTGCTGAGCTGTGACTTCAAAATCAGTTCTCTATCAGACTCTGAGTAATATTAACATATATTTGACTGGTCATAGCTGTAAGCACATAACCAGAAAATAGAATATACCTCAATATTTTGGGTAATACATCTCCCTTTATCTGTCTATATTGTACATGTTATGCAAATTCACTTTAAAAAAAAAACTAAGGAAGGCAGGTTTAAAAACAAACCAGAAAATTTGTTTTTCTCTTTTTAGCCAAAAGTTTCAGATCTGAATTTATAAGTTCTTTCCCAATGCCACTGCTCACCTTTATCCTGTTGTGCAGACTGCAGAGAGCCTGCTTAGCTCAGTCCACCTCTCCTAGAGGATCTTCTCATTTTCCCTAGTCCAAACAGGGAGTGACTTGTCAACTGTTTACTAGCTAATGCACGGGGACAGTGGGCAGGCCTTCACTTACCCTTTCCAAGGACCTGTCATGAAATACCTGTTTCTCACCTCACTTCTCTTTTTAACCCTGATCTCCTGAGTGCCTGTAAACTCAGGTCTCAGCTCCCTTCTACTAGGCAGATCCTGCTTGACAAGCATTCCTTGTCACTCACCCCAGAGCCAGTCCTGGAGCCTCCAAGCCCTCCAGGGTCTTGCCTCCCAGCAGTGGCACCATCTTCTAGTGCTCACTAGTTCACAAATCTAGTACTCCTTTCCAAGCAGTCCTCAATGCCCTCAGGTGCCAAAATCAGCATTAACTAAACACAGCCCCCTCCTGGCTTTTAAAGAAACGACATATGCTTCCACCTCAGCATGTAAACAGATGGAATCTGGGTTTATAATAATCCTCCAACTGTTATTTAAAAATATGAATCCTTCTGATGCTGCTGTCCTCAGCTGAAGTCTCTGAGTAACAGAAGCACATAGGAGAACCCTTAATGTGTATTGATACATCTTATCCGAAGTTTTCTAGATGCACTGGTTAAAACTCACTTTCTGCTGCTGTTCAGTGAAGTGAGAAGAGAACTTCATCTGATGAAGGACTGAGTTGAGGTAGTAGCATCAGGTAGCTCAGTTGCTGGTCATATTCACTGTGTAGATTCCTTCTGAAAATCATTCCTCTGAAAAAGAAAAAAAACACACATCAGTCTTTCAGGTCCTGGATCATCATGTTCAGTCAGATGAGAAATAAGATTCATGCAGGAAAAGGTCTTCTCTTTGGGCACTTCAGGGGCCGTTTATTTTGACCAAAGGAATTAAAAACACGAAAACTCCATGCAAAACTCCATTTCAAAAAATCACATCCATTTTAATTCTTGCTTTACCCCAAATTATTACGGTAGAGAACGGCCAAAGGCAAAGAAAGCAAAAAAGACACACAGTTCAGGATACCCATTAGCACTGGATCAAAATAAAGTGACTGTAAATAAGCTCGGGAGTCCTAGGGAGTCCTAAAGTGTTGCAAAACACGGTAACTTTGTTGGAGAAACATGCCTCTTCTCCTTCCTGTTGTAGGCCACTATCAGCAAAGGAACTCAGTTATCTTGTGTGACTTTTGTCTTTGCTTCTTTCACTGACTCAACCCTCCTTTATTTTTCTCATGTGTAAGAGCCAGACCACAGTGATGTCAGACACAGGGCTAAGGGGGCCACAGCACGTGTCAGAGGGCTGCATCTGGCAGCTTCCCTTCCTTGGGCTGTCTCCTGAAATAGAATGAATCCCCAGCACAGCTGAAGCTGCTCCATTTTCACTGGGTCACAGCACAAAGGCAATTGCTTATTAGATCAGGTCATGAACACAGCAATAGTGTGAGCTTCCTGAATTCCAGCTTTTAAAAATGACATTACCGCAAGAGTTTTCAAAATAACACAGCTGACTGTCCAATATCATGGGAAGCCATTTCTGGGAAACCTAGGATTTTGGGTTTAGATAAAATCAATGCATTTCTTTTGCCAAAAGATGGCCAGGGCCACATGTCTTACTGGAACAGCGATACAGGTAGGAACAGAACAGTAAGGGCTTAGAGCATAACGCTTCAAACACATGAGGTGGATACTGATGGAAACTGGGTTTCAGAGGGATGTAATTTCTCATCCACTTTTTAGTGAGTTTTCTCTGAACATAAAATCATGTTCATAAAACATAAAACCACTTCAGAGGGATCCCAAATCAGCTCTGAATGTGTCGATAAAAAAATGTTAAAACAAAAAGTCCCACGTTAATACAGCAACGTCACCTACTAAGTACTTCATGTCTTAGTGATTAGTTTCCTATTTGCTTAAGATTTTCACAATACTAGTATTTCTTCCCCAGTTTTGGATGTCTCAGGACTGGAGACAGAGATTTAAAAAAGGATCTGGCTTGTGCAAGGAATATTCAATTGTATTTCAGCCACTGAAACTCCCTAGAATTCCCAGCCTGTCCTGGTTTCATCTGGGATAGAATTAATTTTCTTCTTAGTAGCTGGTATAGTGCTGTATTTTGGATTTATTATGAGAATAACGTTGGTAACACACTGATGTTTTAGTTGTTACTAAGTAGTGCTTATACTAAGTCAAGGCCTTTTCAGCTTCTCATGCTCAACCGACTGAGAAGGCTGCAAATGCACAAGAAGCTGGGATGGGGCACAGCCAGGAGAGCTGACCCCAGCTGGCCAAAGGAATATTCCATACCAAACGGCATTATGCTCAGCATATAAACTAGGGGAAAGCTGGCAGGGGACCCACTGCTCAGGAACTGGCTGGGCATCGGTCGACAGGTGGTGAGCAATTGCATTGTGCATCACTTCTTCTGTATATTCTTTGATGATCATCATCATCATAATTATGATTATTGTTATAATCATAATTATTATTATATAATCATCATTACTATTATTATATAATAATAATTTTTTTATTACAATTATTAAGCTGTTCTTATCTCAACCCACAAGTTTTTTCCACTTTTACTGTTCTGATCCTCTCTCCCATCCCACTGGGGCTAGGAGTGAGCAAGCAGCTGGGTGGTGCTCAGCTGCTGGCTGAGATTAAACCCTGACACAGCCCAAGTATTAATGCAACAGTCCTAGTGTGCTAGTTTTAGTCAGGAAAGAGTTAATTTCTTAACAGTAGCTGTGTGAATTGAGGCTGTGTTTTGGATTTGTGATGAGAAGAGTACTGATAACGCTGGTGTTTTTAATTGTTGCTAAGCAGTGCTTATACCGATTCAAGGACTTTTTCAGCTTCTGATACTGCACTTGTGTTCCCAACTTTCTCACTACAAACAGCAAGGGGGGGACACACAGCTCAGAGAGCTAACCAAAACTGACCAAAGGGGTATTTCATTCCATAGAATGTCATGCTCAGTGTATAAATTGAGGGTGGGCCAGGGACCATGTTAGTTGGTGAATCAGTTGGCTTTCTCAGTTGCTTTCTCATTTGTGGGGCTCGCACGGACTCTGCTGCGATTGCTCTCTGGCTCTGCCTCTCGTTGCTCAGGACCTAGCTATCTATCAGTCAGCAGGTTGTGAACAATCGTATAATTTGTTTTATTTTCCTTTTTTTTTTTTACATAGTAGTAGTAGTACAACTGATATCCAACTTGTGAAGTAAAGGGCTGAGGAACAAAAAGGAGTAAGGAATAAGACATTCCTGTTGACTTCTCTGGGAGTTGTGGTTGTGTTAACTCATGCATTCCTCTAAACATGGGGGAATTGAATCAGGTTACTCATATAACAGGATCCTGAATTTGTATCCTGCTTGTCCTCTCCTAGGCCAGTGAAATTCAGTTGGAAAGCTTGGCTGACCCTAAACAAACTTCTTATTATTAAAATTGCCAATAAAGCTACATATTAAATTCATTTGTTCATTTTACTTACTGTGATTGAATGGAGGTAGCCAGAACATTTTTTGACATGGTGTGCCTTTCTGTACCAGTCCTTTATTCTGTTTCCTGCATGAAAATTTTGTGCAAGTGCAAATTACAGAGCTGATTTGTCAGTGCCCATCTTAAATGAGTTGTACATTTTGCTTCTGACCACCAAGATATTCCTGATCTTCCTTCCTCTCAACTGAGAAACAATCTTCCTACCCACCTTTCTAAAAGGAAAACAAACTACCACTTGGGAGAATCAAGCAAAGTCAGCTAGCACGTTCTCTCAGCCTGCCCTTCTTGCCTTGAGTTCAGTTCCTCCCTTATTCCCAGCATGACTGAAAACACTAAGAAAGGAATGGAAGAATGTGTGAATGAAAACTGAAACTACTTGGGTGAAATCGTTATAATAGCCAAGTCCTCATGTGAAGCAGTTCTGTCACTGTATTTTGTTGCAGCATTTGGCTACAGTCTCCTGAAATGTTTGCTTTTGCACATATTCTTTTGTGTAGATTTATGTAACTGGCAGGACAGACTGCTAGCATGAATGTACTAAATGAAAACTGTTGTGATTAGGTTTCTGTCTAGTTTGTTCTATTTCCCTTTTAACAGACATACTGCTGCCAATAATAGCTTATTCCAGGTTATCTGTTGAGGTGATGGTGTTAAATAAATCTACATTATGCTTGAGGAGCCAGAAAAATTCTGTGGGATGTTGAAGGTGTGGCACTGAGATGCTACCCTTTGAAAAAAATCCATACACCAGCAGTCATTGTCCCGTGGCTGCCACTGTGAGAAAAACCGCTGAGCCAGTTCACATGTTCTATTTACAGTTAGCTGAAAAACTCTCGGAAAATTATGGGTCACTTTGCTTCTCCTTTACTGCTTTTATGAAGTGAACGTGTCAGCAGCAGAGAAAAATATTTGTTAACTCTGGTTTGTTAAAGTAGGTGACCTGGGCATTCTTTTTTCATTTGGAGAATCTAGAGTTCATCTTTCCCTTTGTAAATACCTCTTTTAAAAGGCTCTGGCAGTGTATATATTAATGCTTACACAATTTTTTAGTGCTCAAGGAAAAATGGTACTTGAATTAAGCCCTTATTTGGAAGAGCCAATCGGCTCACCATTTGCTCAGCTAAGTTTATCCTAGCCTTCAGATGTCACAATTAAAACTGTTTCAATAAATCAATAGGCTCAGCTGAACAAATCATCAGATAAAGGCACCAAGTAATCAAAGAGAACAAGACTGATGCTCATCTGACATTATTTTGTGGGAAGTACCAAAGATAATCAGTTCTGAGCCAGAGTATGGCATTAACTCCCTCTGTGACCTTGACAATTCAATTTACTGCAGTGCCCAAGTTCATCTGTAAATGGGCATATCGTTTACTCTTGGGAGTGCTGCAAGGCAAAATTTGGAAGTTTTTGCATAAAGGTTGCAAGATGTAGCCGTTTTTCCATACTCAAACAGAGGATTAGCAGTGCCTGTTTTGAGAAAGATGCAATGATGGATTAATCAGCCTTCAACTGAGAGATGCAGAGGAGTATCAGGTGCAACAGGTGAGAAGAGATTCACAGTACCTTTCCCTTCATACAAATAGCATGCATTTACAACTGAACACTTGAACAGTGAGCTAGAATTAAGAGGCCAACATTTAATTAGATGAACTAACTGAAAATAGATCAAATTTAAAGAGAATTCTAAAATGTCTAAACTGGAGCACAAGAGTTGGGGATACTGTGTACTCAACACTGACATTTTGAGGCTGGACTGGCCCCAAGTATGAAAGCAGCCTGGGTTACGTGTCAAGCTGCATTGCTGGCATTCATCCTGCTGACAGTCCATCTTGAATTACCTACTGCCACAACTCCATTTTCATGCTGTACTAGGAATGTGGAGCCAATGATGCAGCTCAGGGAAATGAGAGGAACAGTCCAAGGAGGTTACCATACGGACAGCATTCTTTTTTATGTTTGAGCAAAACCCTGGAGTTGCAATTCACAATGTTTTATTGAATGCTATGTAACAGCTTGATATTTTGATTGATTTATTTGGATGTTTGTTTGTCCCTGTATGTGGGCAACATACATGCAAAACTGCTAAGACTGAAAATGGGAATGATGAATCTCTGTCTTACAAGGGTAAAATTACCAAAGTAGAGTTCTCTAAAAATATGACTCACATCTGAGCCATGCTTGCTATGTTTTCCTAAGATTTTATGTAAAATTTCTGCAAAATAAAATAATTTTGCAGATCCAAAATATTAGATTCCTTTGGTAGCTTTTTTTGCCAATGCCAGAAATTAAGCTACAATCCCACATGAATCAGACTGTTAAATGGACATATTAATTTTAAAGAAATTCCTTCCAGTCTTTAGCAGAAGGAAAGGGAAAATTGTGAGTTGTTTTGCAAATTGCTTATTCATTCACATTCTGTCATTCAATGACAGGAGGTCACTGAGTCTCCAGCCCTCTTACATAGCATGTGCAAAGGACGGTGAAAGTCAGGACTGCTAAGCAGTAAGCCAGCAAAAGTGGAAAAGCCTCCTTTACTGGAGCTGTTATAGTCTGGGCAAGTGACAGTGCTCACGCACCCCAGATCAAAGCCACCATAGAGAAATAACACCTACACAGCCCATCAAACCCAAAGGTTACACCTTGGTATTGGTTGTGATCATGTAGAGGCTCCCAGAAAGCCACACTCATCACTAGTTTATTCCTGAACTCAGAAATGTAACCCCTTCAGCTGGGCAGTGAATGAGATCAGACATCAAAAGCATTACCCGGGGAGAAAGCACATCATGTTTGGTGCTGCAGTGTATTTACTTTACACGCTAATTTTCCTAACAGCATCGGTGGTGAGGAACCCCTCAGCAGCTGAGGAGGCCAGCCTTGTTGGGCAGCAATCATTGTTTTACATTTCCATCAGTGATGGTTGTACCTTCAGTTTACAGTTCCTGCAACTGAACTGAGCAGACAGCTTACCAAAATGCTTCATAACCCTAATGAAATCACAGTGCAGAAATGTATGAAAAATGAGGGGCTTATTTACAAGGAAAACAGTCTTTCAACAACTGATCAGAGGCTGACCAGCTAATGCAACAGTTGGGAAAATCAGACTGTGATTAGAAGGAAGGACGAAAGACTTGTAGAAAGACTTGTGGAAAACCCAGACTTAGCCCTTGACGGATCTATCCGAATTTCCCAAGAAAGGAAAATTGCCCAGGTTGGAATGAAACTCATGGGTCAAAAGCAAATCACACTGAGTCAGTCACAGAGAAAAATGGGCAGCTAAACCTAACAGTTGCTGCTTTTCCAGAAAGCAAATGGAATTGTTTGCACAGGATGGCCTGGCCAGCATAGTCTCAGTCTTCAGCTTTCCGTACTAAGTAGTGATACTGAAGGTGTGTCACAGAACTATCTCAAGTCCATTGGTAGGTCAGCAACGTATTTCTGAAATGTTATTTTTTAAAATGCAAGTTTAACACTATTACTAGTTCTTTCTAGAAAAAGAGAACAGAGGATTTTGACCCTCCAAACAACAGGCACAAGTTTCTGAGAACAAGTTTGTAGGCTCTTTTAGAGAATGCTGAGCAGGCAGAGCTCCCATACTTTCAAATGCCCTAGCCTTGAGTGACTTAATGAGCACACAAAGCTAGTGGATACCAGTGTTTCAAACATAACCAAATTATGAGACAAAACTGATCTGCCACTTATGAGAACAGGATTACCGGCCAACTTGCATTCATCCTTGCTGATGTGTTCACCATGGAGCAGAAAATCAGGTTGCTAAAGGCCTTATTCAGGTATAAGCCCTTAAATCTAAATATGTTTTTTTCTATCACACGTAGAATGGAATAATCTAACAGATTATCAGCCTATTCATAATAAAATCAATATATTTTCCCTGCATCTGGATCATGCTTTCCAGCTTAAGTCATCAAATTATGTTAATTTACAAGGCTTGCTCATCTGTGGAAGAACTACTTGTGGTCATTTTGCAGCTTTTGTTATTCACAGAGGACTTCTAAGAGACAGCAGAGTCGATGAGGAATTCAAAGGACGATAAAGACCTACAGCTAACGTCAAGGATAATAAAGCATGTGTTTTCATTCTGATACTCTTTTAACACAGATTCCACTGCAAAAAGCCTCTGACAATCAAAATTCCTACCCCTTAAACACACTACTGAAGGTCTGAGGAGGGTCTTAAATGCACATGCACATATCGTATTACGAAACTAGTACAAAGCACACGCAAGTACCTAGCCATGTGCCACAGAAAAATAAGATTCTGCTCTTCCCACCTAATCTTCCCGAAGAGAAACAGTCTGGATTCAAACAGAGTATGAACTTGTACAAAACGGAAGTTTACAGCATGGTAATAGCATTAGTCAAAGCTGAAAAAGGAAATATCCCTAGAAGTTCCGAAGCTTTCTGGTAGAACAGGAAAAGATATTTAGGTCTTTTGTTATACCAACTCCAGGACCAAATAATCACTTTCTTGAAAAGTACCTCCTTGCACAGGTACCCCCTGCAAATATCCATTATTTTCATTAATTGGTAGATATAGGAGTATCTATCATTATCAGAGTTGGTTAGCACCACCATTTGTCAATAAAGATACACAAAGTTTAAATAAATTGATTTGAGTAACTTTCTCATGTTTTACCGTACAATTTCACTGCTGCCTCAAGACTAATCTAACAGGCAATGGTTCATAGTTCTGATAACTGTGTAATAAGAAGCAATTCTAAAAAAATTACTTTGGTATTTCCATGGCTCAAGGCATCAGTAGTCACTTTTTAAAATGAAAAGCCATTTAAAAATAAATTTTCTAATTGCTTTCTTTATTAAAAGACAAACTGAATATACTGTAGTCAGCATTAACACTTCTTTCCCTAATGAGATGTATAATTTTAGCTATGAATGAATTTTGCAAGAAGTGATATCTAAGATGCTGTTGAAAATTAAGTGATCTATAAAAGTGACTGTACAATGCTTTTCTTCCTTCCACAGCAGCCATGCCAATATTTTCTGTACTGACTTTTTGGGGGGTGGGAGGGGGAAGTTTCAAGGATTTTGGTTTTGGAATCCATGGTAAAACTGATCTGCTCTATTTGCATGTTGCCTTAGATTTGACAAACCTTGCATATAAACTGCATTGTTTTGTAGTAATTATTGATAATTTCAATGCTCTGTGAAAAGCAATGTATTCAGGCATTTGAAAAGATGCAAAATGTTTCCTTTGGGCATGTAAACCGATTTGTCAGTGGAATATTTTTGCCACTACCATTAAGCCACAATCCATATGGATATGAGCTTTGGCCAAACAGAAATACAGGAATAATTTAGATCATGATTTCCTGGCCTGGTCTGTGTATTGGGCCAAAAGACCCCACTGAATGTGCTTCACAGTCAGTACTTTCGTATGCTGCACATGTGGAATAAAGAGATTTAAGGTTCTGTAAAACGAGAACTACTAAATCCCAACTGCAATTCCTCCAAGTAGGCTGGAACTGCGCTGAGAACGCACTCACCACGGCCAGTCTGCATTTCGGCGGTGTCATCGCCGGATTTACTCCCGCACACGACCTGCCAGGCACCTTGGGCCTCTCACTGTTCTGTTAACCGCTGCCGTTCGAGACCCCGCGCACGGGGTCCCGGGGCGCTGACACCTGCGCTCCCCGCGGAGCGCCGCCCGCTCCCGCAGCCTCCGCCAGCTGCGGCGCGGCCCGGGCCGAGGCGCCTGTCCCTGGTGCTGACGGGGCCGTCGCGGCTGCCGAGGGGACGAGGCCCCCGCCCGCCGCCGCTCCCCCCTGCGCCCCGGGAAGGCAGGAGTCACTCCCGGAGGAGCCGAGCTCGGTGCGGCTGCCGCCGGGGCCGGGAGCTTCCCCAGCCCAGGGTACGGTGCTCCTGTGCAGAGCTCAGGTGCGGCGCTGCGTGAGTTGGAGGGTTTCAACGCCTGGGAACAGGGCTTTTTTAAAAAAATAAACTCGTAAAGCAGTGTGTTGGTAATTACACTGGGAAAACAGCTGCCTTTTCTGGAATACTTCTGGGAACAGACTAAAAAGTCACACAGCAGCGCTGAATAGCAGGATGGATGTAGTGGGGGCCTTGGGTCTTGACCAATCGCAGGGCTCATACGAAGTTACCGCAAGGGAAAACAATCCCTTAAATTCAGGTGGGCAATTTGCCTTCCAACCCCTTTTTTCCTCCTCTTGGGCTGTCGTTTAAAACTTTTCCACTCGATTAAAACCACCATTACCTATCAACATCACTGAACCATGGATGGGGAAAAAAACTTCACTTCCACTTTTCCTGAGGGGAAATCACCGATTCCACACGTGCTCTGGGGGTGCGAAGGCTGCAGGCTCCGAGCCGGCACGGCACTAAAGCACATGCTCCCGAGCTTTCTCGCCCGCGCCGCGGGCAGACGAGGAGCCGTGCCCCTTGCGGGGAATGCCGGGCAGCACACGCCTCCCGGGCCGCCTTCCAGAACGTTCCGTGTCCCTCCGGAGGGCGCCCCCCGCACACCCCCCCGTCCCTCCCCGCCGCCGCCATTTCTCCCCTCACCGCGGCCCGGCGGGCACCCAGACGCCTAACGCCCGGCCCCCAGGATACCTGATCCCCCGGCGCTCAGCCGAACCGCTCCCCACCGCTTTGGGTCACCTTCCCGTTCTGCCACCGAGGCCAAAAGGTGATTTCCGTTTGAAAACGGAGTTTTTACCGGTGTCGGGGCCTCGCAGGTACCGCTTTCCCGGTTAACGGTCACCCCGCAGCCGCCCGCGGCGGCAAATCCCCCTCACGTTCCTCCACGCCCGCCAGGCGCCCCCTGGCGGCGGCCCCGGGGCAGCCGCTGCCCTCCGCGCTCCCGCTGGGCCCCGGCGCCCCGGGCACGCCACGCCCACGCGCGGCGGAGGCGCCCGGGAGGGCCGCGGGCGCGGTAAACGCTCCACCTTGGCGGGAGCGGCCTTTCTCTCCGCCTCTCCCTCTTCCCTCAGCCCAGCTCCCCGTGGTCGGAGGGGGGGGGATGTCCGTGGGTGCGTGTGACCGCAAGCGCCGCCCGCTGAGGGCAGCTGCGGCTCCCGCGGGGGCGGGGACGGGGACCTCCGCCCGCCGGTCCGCTCGGGGGTTTGGCCGCTCCTGCCGACGCTCGCCCACCGCGGCTGCGACACGGTAAAGCGGGTGCGTGGCCGGAGGCGGCGGTGGGCTCCCGGTCGGCCTAGAGTTACCGGTCGCGCTTCTCGAGATACTGCAGGTGGGCAAGGTGGGCGGCGCTGAGGGCAGGAGCGGGGCCGGGGGCGGCGGGGGCTGCCCGAGGCCTGCACCCTCCAGCGGCTCGCGTCTGCCTGGAGGGAGCAGCGTGCCAGCCGTCGCCGGCTGGGAGGTCAGCGGGAAGCCAGCCGGGCAGCAAAACGCAGGCGCTGTGCTAGCCAAAGCCGGCTCGCAAACTGTAGGGTGGGAGCCCAAGTGCCCCCGGAGGTTTAAAGAGTGTTTGTAGTGGGAAAGGTTGCCCGGTAAAGCCTTTAGTGGGAAGGCACAAACGGGGAGGTGAGTCACTTGGCTGAATTCTAACTTTTAGGAATCCGCTCGATTTGAGATGAAGTCTTGCATCCTTGTGCATCAGGGCGTAAGCATAGGGATGCACCGCTCCATCAGCGTGTTGTCGTGATCCTTGAGGAATCTCTGCGATGGGCAAGTTCCACTGACAGCGCAGGGTTCCTCTTCTGAGCCTTGTTGTACCTTCGTTGTGCTGTGCCAAACCTCAGGCTCTCTGGAGGCAAGCCAGTGCCCTAGAGGTCCTGTGACATCAGTGTCATAGCTCGGCCCCTGGTCTGTGTGGAGCTGACAGTGATCTGCACGTAGCCCCTGCAGCCACTTGTGTGCATTTGGGTTTGTGGTTTTTTTTTCTTTTGCTGTTTTCTCCTGTAAGCCAAAACAGTCCATTAGGATCCCCTGCAGTGAGACACAAATCACAGTAGTCACAGGATTGCTGTAAACTTGCCCAGTTTCAGCCCACAGTCAGGGAAGAATGATTAAAAACAGAATGGCAACAGATTTTGCAACCTTCTCTTTCTGGTTCAAGTACCTGTATCAGAAACCGAGCCCTGCATTTTAATCCGGTTGCTGCTGTTGACTCATTTTGTGACCTAAAGCCGGTAACCTAAGCACTATAGCTATATGTGTAAAAAGGACGTGGCAATAACAGCAGGTGTTTAGGTGTTCTTTACCTTAAAAAAAGGAATTTGATGTCTTGGCAAGGCAGGTGCCATGGAAGTGTTAAATATTACATGCTGTAGTGGGTGCCTTTAAAAACACTGCCTGAAACTCTGGTAAGGTGAAAACTGTGTAACCTACACTTAAGCCTAATACAGGGGCAAAAAAAGTCTCTGTAAACAGTCTGGTATCTTTTCCTCTTCCCTTGGTAACCCATCTTCCCACAGGTATGATTTCCAGTTTAGCATAGTTACCAGAAATCTTCAAATATTCTAAACATCAAGTCTGTCTACACTATGGTGTATACCCAGTTTTTTGTGGTAGTGAAAAGAGGTTGTGACAGGGGAAAAGAAGGATACCGAGCAGGGAAAAAGGAAGTGTGAAATGCCATTTTTCTGTAATGATAAAAGTAGTCATGGTGAAGGATCTAGAGGTGAGGGTAAGCAGCAAATTTGATTAATCACTAAGGTGATACTGGCAGTAGCAAACAGCCAAACAGAAAACAGTTTGGGCAGCATTTCCGAAGGCATTGTACTACAGAGAAGGGGGATAATCCCAGCATTATATTGCTCTAGCATATCTCCCCAGCAATACTGTATTCTGCTGGGAGGCTCAAACCGCATTACTAAAAATGTATTGGCAAAGCAGAATGTGGGGAAGCCAAGTGTGATAGAAATTTAGCTTCTTAAGAAAAATCAAAATACAGGACAGCTTGGTGAAGGGACTGAAGGGAACTCAGAGATACAAAGTTCTGAGAGAATTGAAGGATTCTGATGAAATGAGTGAAACAGAGCTGTACACGGAAGTACAAATAGGATTAGCTCAACAGTTCAGAGTTCAGCAGTGAAGGAAAGGCGATGGCAGTGAGCTTTTTGTCATTGTAGAATAGTCTTGCTTTGGAAGCAATATTGAACTTGTGCTGAACTTGTGGGAAAAATCTTTGTTCTTGGTAATTACCTTTATATTCAAATTGACATTGGCAAGGTAGGAATTCAGAGCTGAAAAACTTTTACATCTCTAATGTGCCAGTTTCCAGTTCTTTAGCACAGATTAGCCAGTATATAGCAGATATGTCCTATTTTGTCCTATGGATAGTGATGAGGATCAGTCCCCCAAATAGAGCTGTTGTTTCCTCACTATTCCATGTAGAATATCATTAACATTGGGTTAATTCAAGATTTTGGAAAACGCGAGGATTGCATTTATCAGACATCTGGTCCAAAGCTTGGGTTTTCTTCATGCATGCATCTAGGTGAGTAGTTCTTTACACGCTCCCAATCCATTCTTCTCACCTTTCCACTCTTCTGAAAGGGTGCAGGTAATCTTACTGAGGACAGTGCAGGAATCTTTGGGACAAAAAGGACGTATTTGTGATAAAGCTGAATGCTGCCTCCTCATGCTGCCACTCCCTCAGGTGAGGGAGACTGGAACAAAGACAGCCAATACTTTGTTCTGATTTCTTTTTTCCAAAGGAATATCTATCCAGCTTGTTGAAGATCTTTTTATCATAGAAGAAATGATAGTTTATACCTCTGCAGGGCAAGTCTTTCACTTGCCTAAAGAAAAGCCTAAAAGGTTGTTAAAACCTGCATGTGTCTCTTTATATATGCCAAAGATGCGTAGTCTATTGTGGATGAGAAGTCAAACTCTCAAGCAGCCTACTTCTGAAATGCTTAATGATACAAATGGTACAGCCTTGTTGCTGCAGTGACAGTAATTTATGGCTCTTCTACGAGCACATCTATCACTGTGGTGAAAATATAACTGATGAGTAATGTGGCCAGCTTAATGAAGTAATAGCAACTTGAACAATTGGAATTTCCATTACTTGTTTCCTTCCACCTTAATTTAGCATTGACACTACTGGTTTTTATTTCATTCACTTAAGGGCTGTGCACTCCCAAGCATGCAGTTGTAGCTTTCCTGAAGTCAGTTCACTGTAATACAACGTGGTCTCCTAGCACATGTGAATTGTTTCCACTGGTGTAACGTCTCTGACGTAGCTGTGAAGGACATCTCTGCTCCCGCTCCCAGGCGGTGGCTGGCGGTGGCAGCACTCTCCTCTGCTGTCCAGCCCACAGAGCCTGGTACCCATCCAGCTTCCTCACAACTGCTCCCATCAGTCAGCTGGGGACAGCACTGCGGGAACCTGGTGAGCTCTGGACAATTCTCTTGTGGTTTCTGTGGAGAAAATGTCACCCTGCTCCTGGAATATGTTTTTCCTTCAAATGTCACTCCTCACTCCAGTGACCTCATCTGATTTAGCATCTCTTCTGTCTGAAGGGAGGGAGCTGTAAGCAAGGAATAGATTTTGACATAGCTGGAGAATGTGGGAAAGAAGGCAAACCAAGAGAAACAACATGCTGTTATTTGAGCAAACAAGAAGTGATTTTTGGAACAGTCTAACAGGCAGTTATGTAAAGCAACTGGAACCTAATCTAAACATCACAAGCTCCTGCAAACAGGGGGATTGTCTGTTATGTACACACAGTTTATTTCGTCCCCAGGTTTCCCAGAAGGTTTTGCTGAGATCTGTGCTGGTAGCAGTGATGGCACTGTACCTGCTGCACCAATCCAGGTCCTGGATTTGGTCCAGATGTTTGACATGTTGAGAACACCCATGTCTCTCACCTTTGAAAGCAGGGCAGGGTTGCAGTGGTCATCTGGGTGGACCACCAGCTTTCATATTTAGAGGCTGCTTGTGTTAAAAGTCTGTAGAAGACAAGTGAGACCTGTACGGAGTGTCCCCAGCAAATGGAGCTGTGAATATAGCATGGGCTTCTTTACTATTTGCACTTCATTATTAGGCACAGAACTTTCTCTAGGCAGGCAGAGGGGAATCAAACACAGGAGGGAAAGGACTTGGAAAGGCCCGGAGAAAAAGAAGTGGAATATTTTTACTCCAAAATGCAGCTGGTAGTGATAGTGCAGGCACATGAGAGAGCGTGACCCTGTTGTGTTGAAGCGGAATATTGGCCAGGACACCGGCATATCCTTGACACTTTCTTTTTAAAAGTGCCAGGCAATGCTGAATGTCCACATAGACAGACAGGAACCATAGACAGGAACCAAAGGAGTAGGAACAAGTGACCTCAGTTTCATTCAAATGACAGTGCCCCTAATGAGATTACCACCCTAGTTTCCTAGTACACCACCCAGCCTGAAGGATCTCACAGACCCTTCCAGAGGTCCTAAACTGATAAGCAAGTGGCATGTTACACATGTGAAAGTAGGCTAGAAGCACTTAGTGTTTGATTGAGCAGCAGCCCTGTTACTTCAGGATTAGCTTAGCTCTGTTCAGCTTGACACTGTGCAGTTTTACTCTGTTCTGGGTTTTGCCCACCACCTGCTGTTCCCCGCCCCCCTTTTTTTTTTTTACATAAATGATTGAAAGTATAAGTATCGGAAGGTAACATGCACAGAATTCACAGTCCATAAAAATGTAACCTCTCTTCTAATACTTTTATTTCTGTAATACTAACTTTACTAGTGAAGCAATGACTTGCCATGTTTATCTTACTCCTGTTTTATTCCCTTCTCCTGAACCCTTGAAATGAGTCAAGAAAGGGCACTAAACAATAACTGAATTCCTAGGAAAAGAAAAGGCGTAGTGCAATGGGAAAATACCTTCAATCTGTTGTGTGTGCATTTAAAAGTAAGTAAATAAATAAATAGCTGCAGTACCAACATTCAGAAAGAGACCTACTGGATAAACTGGCAGGCCTGAAAACTCTCCTGTTTGAAGTGCAACAAGTTAGTTTTGTCTCCCCTAAAAGTAATCATCCAAACACCTCCGGTTGTGGCCTCATAAAGGCTAGGTTCCAAAGGCTGTTAATGTCAGTGTGCCCTCAAGGCGTTGGTGAGACATCAGAATCTCGTTTTCTTTTCAAGCTGTGTGTTGCTATTTGTGTTGGGTTTTTGGTCTGGGCCAGTCCTACTGGCTGAGTGCAACTTCCACTCAAATCCGTGTGAATTTCTGTGGTTTAATTTGGACCTCTAGCTGAAAAATAGGGTTGTCTGGTTTAGTGTCAGTATTGAACATAATTATTGCCTTGTACAAATGGCTTTTTTGCCACTGAATAGTAAACAAACACTTCTGTTGCCTTATGGTTTGAAAAATTATTGACCAACTCCTCTGATAGAGATTGAGGCCCTGGTAGCGTTTGCTCTCTGCCGTTTCACCATCGGTTTTGCTATTGAGTTTTAAGGTAGGTGCATGGGCAGAGTGACCTATTATCAGCATTCAGACTGAGCTACCTCGCTGTAGTGCACTATGTGGTTCTGATTGGCTGTTGATTATCAGAATAGAACTCACGCTTTTTGGTTTTTTACCTTAACATAATGGGTTACCCTTTGTAACCGGAGGGTAAAGGCAGGGGTGCTGCAGAGATACAGTAGAGTGTTTCTGGAGGTCCTGCACATATCAGTGACTTGGAAAGGGGTGAGCATTTATTGAATGTCTATAGCTTTACCCTGAGAGCAGAAGCTTTTTGTTTATGTTTGTAGTTCTTGCCAACAGCTTCTCCTCTTCCCTCTTGTTCTCTGTATTTTAGCTATTCCCAATCTAAGGCAGAAATGCTATCCAGCGTTACTGAACAAGTGCTATAAAGTTTTTATGGAACACCTAACAGCTGGAATATAAACTATGAAAAATCAAGGGGTGAATTAAGGAACCAGCGATTTATATTCTGAGCCTTCCACTTCAGTGTCATGCCTTTAGACTTGTATTGAAGTAATGAGACATGTATGTAGTGAAACTGTGCTTTTGCCATGGAAATTAAATGCTGATTAAAAATAACCCATAATACCTCTCTCTGCATTCAAAGATAATAAATTTTAATTTTCCCTTGAGAAAGCAAGGGCTAGTGAACCAAGAGCTGAACGTCAAGTTGTGGGGTTTTGTTTGTGATGCTAAATGCATGTAGTATATACTTTTTTCAGTTTAACAAACCAATGCGAAAGAAGGTACACTCTCTTCTTACGATGCCTTTCCTGCTACGTATGGAAAGATCTGTGTGAAAAGAACTTGTTTGTACTATGTTCTACATCATGGTGCAGTGAATGTATGTTCTAAAGCAGAAGTTACAAATGGCTGTGTGCTTCTTAACAGGTTATTAAAGAGATTTGGGTGTCTGGGATTTCAGCATGGGATTTTGTTTGCTTGTTTTATTTAAAAATGCATTTTGCCCATAAAGTAACTGAGTATGAAGAGGGGCTTGAGAAGCCTAGAAAGATCTGTCCCCTTCCCTGGGGGCTATATTAGACCTCTGAGTCATGAAGTCTTTGCATAGTAAGTGTCTGGTTACAAACCTTTTATGGGCCCTGCTCAGCTGGGATATCAGCATCTGCATTATAGCTCCCATCTATTCTTAGGTGATATCCCAGCACGACTGGACAGGCAAGGCAGAAAGAGAATTGCTTTAGTTATATAAATCTCTTCCCTTTTCTCATTCTGTCCTTTTTTCACACTTTGTCTACCCCATCCTTCTGTTCTGCAGTGCCTTGTTGCCTTGTGAAAGAGGTACAAAATGGCTTACAGCGTGACTCTGAATGGACCTGGACCGTGGGGTTTCCGACTGCAAGGGGGCAAGGACTTCAACATGCCCTTGACCATCTCCAGAGTAAGTGAGCAAAAAAAATTGATTGAGCTTGTTCAGGTTGGAAAATTGCAGAGATCTAGTCATATGTACGTTCTGACCTGGCCTACCAAAACAGAGGATCTTTGCAGCTACGTCTGAATAAAGAGAATATGATGTGGACTTTAAATATACCAGTTCAAGGTACAAGCTGGAATTGATGGTGCCTCAGGAAGACAGTTTTGGTTATTATGTTTTTTATGAATGATGATACCGTGTCTTTTAAATAAGCTTCCAGTTCTGTTTTGTACAGTGATGTCTCTTTTTCTGCTGATGGGGAGCCTCACTGGTCCTGTCTGTTTGAGGGGAAGGGAGTAGAACAACTCTAAATGGGAACATAAATTTGCAAATACATGAAGTCTAGGTGTTAAAACTGGGGATACATGTCCCTCTTTCGTGTGGGGGGAGAAATAATTGGGTGAAAATTAGGCATGTCAAGCAGAAGACTCAATAGAGCTTAAAATGCGACCTTAAATTATGCAGAAGCCTTCCATTTGCAGCTGACAAACAGGATGGGATTTAATAATTAATTACCTGGTATATCTGTCAATTACAGATTAGTCCATTTATTTTCTAACCTTTTTTTTGTTTTTTTTTCCCCCTAAAAGCAGTATTTTAAGGTGTTGCAATGGAGTGCTTTTTAAAACCTGAATTAGCTCAGTTTAATTTTTTTAAGGATGGATGTTATTCAGGATATCTGTAAGCATTTCCCTTACCTACTCTTTTCTAATCAACCTAGAGAGTTCTGTGTAACTTTTGGTTTGGGAACTCTGCTCTCTGCTATCTCTTAAGCTCCCTCCTCCCTTCTTTTTTTCCTTTTTTCTTTCTGTCAGTCTCAAACCTGTTTCAGAATGTTCAGATCCTTTTACAGACGTCTTGGTTCCTCCACAAATCACCTGCAGAAGGCTTATTTTGCAGTGCAGTGACAAGAGACGTTACTTATATAACAGTGTTTAAAAGGAACACCAGAATAATTTAATCAGCCAAACAAATAGAATGCAAACAAACGGTCTGCTCCACTGCAGAAAAAAAGCCACCTACGCTATTTTGAAAACTGTTTTTTTCATAATGAAAAAATACAGTCTGTTAAGTTGTGGGCACCGAATTGACATCTTTGCAACAATCATGATTCAAAGTCATCAGTGAGCCTCTGAAATCCTAACTGTGCTATTTCATATTCATACTGTAAAGCTCTGTGTTATTTGATCTCCCCTATTCTTAGGTGCAATATTCCTTTCTCTGAAGATAGAGCTTCATTTACCTTAATACAAAGTCCTGTGATGTTCTGTCAGTGTTACTAAAAACAAACAAGCAAAAAAACAAGAACAAAAAAAAAAACTGCCCACAAAAATAAACTCCCTTCATAAATTTATACTGATTTCACTATGGTAAATAGTTTTGTTAGTTCCTTCGTTACCCACCCCAGGTAAGTACAGAGAGGTGCCAGCGTATCTGTGCAGGCATTTTCATGACACCTTGCAGCCTGCACTGTAGGGCATTAATTTTGGTTTTTTACAAGTAATTCAGTCATACCTAGAGTCTGTCAGTCAAAGACTGGGGCTGTGGCACTTGCACTGTGTAAGACACAATCAGAAAAGAACAAACAGTTGTTTCCCAAAGAATCTGTCTCAGATTATCATCTCTTGACGTATAGCCCAACGGCTTGGCCCCGTATGCCTCTCATGGGGCTTCTGAGAGCATATGATGGGCAGGAGTGAAACTGCAATGGCTGGATTCCCAGAGGTGTGCAGGAATTGTCTGTTCACACAGCTGGCTGCATTTGCAGCAGTAGAAGTCTCAGAAATCACTGTTAAATGTTTTGAACTGTTTCCCAGTGAGGCCCAGTTTTTAGCTGGGAGCATCGCTTTTGTATGGGATTGGATTTGTAGCCTGCCTTAGGGGGGGAAAGCAGGCATGCAGAAACAAATGTAGCCTCTTTCAGGGTGAGCTGGAGCAGGAATGCCTGTTGGTTGGGATATTTTTTAATTGGTACACAGTGTAATACACAGCTTTTGATGTTAATGTTCTTAAAGTCTGTTTTTATTTTAGCATCTGTCACATAAATGTATCTCCAAACAGATAGGATATTCCCTTTAATCAGCAATTTGCAGTCATAAGTGAGTTGAGCTGTGACTTTAGCCACAATCGCAATCTTACCGTGGGGAAGGGAAAGCTGTGCTTACGTTCTCAAGATATTCTTGAGGGAGGAGTAGGGGAGGGGAGATAATTGTGACGAAAATCCCCTTCTTGGGAAGGGCACACAGCTCTAAATGTCGCCAGTGGATGCTGTACACTTATCTACAGACTGGTGCTGATCCACAGCTGCCCTGACACAGGATTAGACTTTCTGTGTGCAAAATGAGTCTTAACCCCCAAACACTTCCACTTACAGGATCTTATAACTGCTTTTAATACCAGATGTGCTATGTCCCTTTTGCCTACGTCGGCATAATATCCCTCTACGCAGGCAGGTAGGGTTTACGTGCTGACATGCTCGTTATACTCTAACTGCCCCCAAGCAGTGAGACTGTGAGTAGGCTGCAGATCCATCCTTATTCATGCAGGCTCTCTGCTTTTCTGTCATGCTGCAAGTCATACCATGAGGCACTTCCCTCTGATCTCCTGAGAAAGATGTCAACAAGAGTCTACCACACTGGGATTGTTCATCCCATCTGTAGTCTTATACCTTGCATGTTTCCAAGGACCTTGCTGAGAGGGGAAGCTAGAATTGTGTCAGTACAAAGCTAGCCCACACCTAGACAGCAAGTGGGCACGCTGGATTTAGGAACTAGAGCTGTGGCTTAGCTGTCTGTGGACCTGCACTTTGTCAGCCAGCCTGTGTAATTCTCACACAGCTTGCACTTGCCTGAGAAGCAGGGGAGGAAACCTGAAGGTCTTCGAAGCCTCCTGATAAAAGCACAAGATTATGCCATTGCTAATGCTTCTGTTCACGAAAATGCTCTTAAAAGAGTGGGCTAGGAAGGTAATTAATCAGAGCTGAGCTGTTTGGCAGTTCAGTTTTAAACGGCTCTTGAAATACTGGATTTCTCTTCTCTTCAGGTAGGTCCAGATGATCAGGTCACTGGTGAATAGTCAACAGCATAAGACACAGGAGTCGCAGTCAGTCAGCTGGGTGAAGATGTGTTCCCCTGGAATGGATTGTTCTGCTTATCTGTTCTTTATCTAAAAATAAGTGCCTGACTAACATGGCGGAGTGGGGACAGGAAAAGAGGAGACAAAAACAAGTGGAGAAGAGTTAAGGTCACTGCAGCTTTCACACGCCCTTAGCAATGGCATTAGCAAATAATCTGCAAGATTTAAAATACATTTTTCCAGTCCCCACCCTAGAAACTGTCCTACGCTCTAGAATAAATTCTGTCATGCGATGTCATGGGCAGGTAGCAGAGGTAGGAAAACAGTATTGACAGACTGTTAGTAAAACGGAGCACCTGTCAGTCCTGCTGAAATGAATGAGACTTGCAGGTTGTTGGCAGTGCTGAGCCGTCACCAGTGCTGTGATCATTTCCATAAATTGGGTCTTCCCAAATTGACGTGGGCAGCAAAGCAGGTTATTTTCTTGCACTTGCTTGAACTGTCTGGAAACAAGCAGAATTCATTAGTTTTAGAGACCTAATCCTCTGTAAGAAGGCTTTTAGGCATAGTTAATTTTCTAAGTGCTGTTACTCAAGATGGTATGATTATACATGGATGGATGCAATAGCAGAGCGTCTTTGTAGATTTGTGAATGATTATTGCTGAACAGTGAGCTTTTCTACCGAGACAGACTGCCTTGCAGGTGATGCAAGGAGCTGAAAGGTATGCAAAAGGTATCCTCCGAGATAGCAGAAATATTACCCAGAACAGTGCGGTAACTCATGACTGGTATACTCACTCTGCGATTATCCATACAGTTTTGTATTTCCTAATAGAGGGTTTTTTTCATGTTTCCTGGCTTCCAAAGCAAAAGCCAGATCCTGAAGCTAAAGCAGACAGTGTTTAAACAAAAGTGTTAGAGAACTATTTTGGCTTTATTCTATTAAATGAGGAAGAAGTTGAAATCTGGTGATGACATAAGCATAGTGAGGGGAAATGGCAAACAGTAATAAGGAAAAAAAAATTAAATTAGCTGATCTGTGTGCTTATTCTGACACAAGCAGCCTGAAACAACTCTTTGCCAGGGTGAAGCCCCTGTTCTAACATTCACAGTCCATGTCTCTGGAGGAGCAGGAAGGCTTTTCTCACATTTGTTGGGCTCCTTCCTTTCTCCAGGATCTTCTCTTGATTACTTCCTGTCCCTCCTCCCCTCCTCAGCCTACATTTCCTGTTGGCCTTACTGGATATGGTGTATCAGTGCCTTACAACAGGCAGGTGATGGGCAAAGGGAGTCCCTCTTGCCTTTTTTTTTTTTCTGGTTCTTGAAGTCAGGGAAACCAGATCATCTGGCTCAAGCACTGTGCCTTCTGCAGCTGTCATTTGGATAGCCATGTGGTGCTGTATGTAAATTGTAATCAGAATAGCCAAGTGTAGCTCTGCTGACTGAACTGAAGAAATTTAACAAGTTGCCTTGAAATGCTGATTCCACATCACCTGTTAAGCATCCATCTATAGTGAATTAAACTGCTGAGTAGTTGTCCTACAGCTACAACTGCGACTTCAGGAAGTTTTGTTTCATCTTCAAGGGTGAAGTCCTTCACAGTACTGAAAGCCACAGAGTAGTACTTATAATAGTTGATATTCTACAGAACTAACAGGTTAAGTCTCATGTCCTCTAAAAGCCTTCCTTTTTAACTGCTGTTTGGTAGAGAGGTTTACTCCCCTCCCCCCCCCCCCCCCTCCCCCCGCCAAAACTCAAATGACAGTTTCTGAAAGGAGTGAGTAATTTAATATAATGACTGCCTGAAGTCTAGCTAAGCTGTAGTAGTTTCTTATGCATGGGTGGTTTCACATTCTTTCAGTCTTCTACAACTTAACTCAAAATGGTTCCTTGTGAGAGGAAAATGAAATACTTCCAGGCCGACTTTTAAGAACACTCTAAACTTCTCCTCCTTCCAAATTTGATAAAACAATGGTTCTGTGGGTGCCAGCATTGCTTGGGGATAATCTGCTTAATTTGTAGATCACTTCTTGGGCAACAGAGTTACACCATCTGAAGTTATAGCATTCTGAATTTTATTACATGCAACCATTTGTTATATGTATGGATGTGTCAGTATCCTGAGAGAATACTAGTTACTTTAGATGGTATCTGCTTTCAAACTGATTTGCAAGCCAGTTCTGGAAAGTTTATAGCCACAGTTATCAGCAATGATTGCATTTCTGTGCCACCGAACCCTACAGCTAACTCCTAAGCCTCCTCATTAGGTGTTTTTTACTTGAGATGTTCCAGTAGTCAGCATCTATGCTACAAATGACAGTTCAGTATATAGGGTATTCATATGAGATGGTTGCATCTCTCATCAAACGTGAGTGGCATGTGTTTGTTGGACAAGGAGGGAGGGAGCAAATTCTCTAGTTGCATTCTTTTAAAATAATACTTACTGGAAAGAGATGGGTTTTGGGGCCTGGGGATCAGAACATCCCTGAATACTGGGGACTCGATTCGGCTCTCTGCTCTGAATAAAGCAGAACAGGTTTAAACTTGGCTGTGCGGGTGCTCTAAGGGGTAAGGCATTAGTTATTCTGAGGTAGGCAATGTTCCTTATCTTGATCAAAAATACCCTATCAGGTCTGAGGAGTAATCCCAATGGATCTGTCACCTAAGCTGCTAACTTTAAGAGAAGGTTTGATTTCAACCAATAGCTGGGTTTTGTTATACAAAGCAGTTCCAGCACAAGATGTTATTTTCCTTCCTGCTTAAACAATCATATAAGAAGCTTTTGCTTTCTTTACTTGCAGAAAACATTCTGAAAAATCAGTGCAGCTTATTGTTGTATCTTTAAACTCAAGGTTTTTGGGTGAAGAATCCTTTCATTTATATCTTAACATCATAATGCAAAGTGATTTGCATGCATGTACTGTTCTCAACCAAATAACTTTCAGGAAGGATATGGAGCTAACTACAGCTCTTGGTCAAATTATTTCTCCTTTAAATCCAATATGTGCTTGGAACTGAAAGGCAGCCTCTCCTATCTGTTTGTCTGATTAAAGTAATCACTAAATACTAGGGTCACTGCTGAAGGACAGGGGTGTATAAGGAATATTATGCACTCTGCACAGTATCTGTGCAAACATCATGCATAGCTCTAAGGTTCAGTTAATTCTGTCAGTGTTTTGAATTTCAGGAGGAACATTTAGCCCGGTTAGAATGTGGGCTGGATTAATATGAATAATGGACTGTAATAGCTGAGGTGCTGGCTTAAACGATGTTACATCATCAAACTTGCTGCTCTGACTGTTCTGACACATAATACATAACCAGTGGGTTTGAAGCCCTTTCTTTATTTCACCTGCTAAATACAGCTTCTCTGGGGTGTGATTGTATCTGAATCATCAGTGCTTGTGTGGCATTATCTGTGAGAAGAGCTCAGTGTATGAAATAATTGGGCTGAATGGCATCTGTGCAATTACCAACTCAGTTACAGATACTGTCAGTATTTCTTGGTGCTGGCTTTACTACTCATGCCAAAAAACCGCTCCATACTGACTCTGCAGCTTACTTTTCTGTAGAAGGGGGAGGAACATAACCCTTCCCTTGAACAGGAAGCATGGTCTTAACTGTGAGAAATGAGAGGTTCACAAGTGGGGTTAACCATAGTTATTGTGTGTTTATGGAGCAGGAGGTTTCTTAACCTAAGGAAACAGTTCCACAAGCCAAATGAGTTATGTTTATTTTTTTCTTGTTTCAACTTTTAACAGTGATGCTCCCTGGCAACTCAATATTCTGGTCTGACAAACTGCTCAGCCTTTGACCTAGAGTTTATTTAGTTGAGAATATAATTGATGTAGTATTTCAGGAAGTCTTCAGATTTACTTAATTATTATTAAATTTAATAATTTTGCAGATCCTTTAGAACTTGTAAACACAGCTTGAGGTAACCATTAAATTATAAATTTTAATGTGCTGAACTGTTAGTGCTTTACCACTAAAATGCACAATAAGCTTTTTTCAGGTAGAACTTTTTAATAGCGTCTGATGTCTGAACTCCGTAAATGGCTGTCTTCATAATGCAACAGATAACCTTGTCATCAGCTCCGTTCTGCATACATTATTGCAAAATGTTCTCCAGAATGTGGAACACAAAGAGGGAAATTAATCACAGAATCACAGACTGGTTTGGGTTGGAAGGGACCTTAAAGCTCATCCAGTTCCAACCCCCCTGCCATGGGCAGGGACACCCTCCACTAGACCAGGTTGCTCAAAGCCTCATCCAGCCTGGCCTTGGACACTTCCAGGGATGGGGCACCCACAGCTTCTCTGGGCAACCTGCCCCAGTGCCTCACCACCATCTCTGGGAAGAACTTCTTCCTGCTATCTAATGTACATCTCCCCACTTTCAGTTTAAACATGTTAATGCTTGTCCTATCACTCTGCAAATACGTTAATATTAACTTTCTATACTAGCAACAGCAGTTCCCATCTGATCACCCTTGTTGTCTAATTAGTACCATAAAAAGTATGTTATTTTATAACCTCTTAAAATGTGGGTATTTAAAAAAAAAAAAGCAGCACAAACCTTCAGTAGTACTCTGAAAGTATCAAAATGGTGTAGAAAATGCAGTGGTTGTTTTTATAATCTAGTGTTCATTGTGGACTGGAGCTAGCTGAGAACACGATTTGATATAGTTGATTTGTTTTGTGTGTAACTAGAAGTTTCTGCACAGATACCTGAGATGCCAACATTTTAATGCATAATATAGCCTTAAATAGTGTCCAGTATATTATAATATGAGACAGTGCTTTTCTTTTTTCACTGGGTTTTGTTGTAGGAAGAGCTCAGTGCTGAATGCACAGGTATGTTATTAATCCCCATTGAAGGATCATGAGGAAGAGGAGAGGTAGGAGGGAAGTTTTTGCTGAATATGGTAAAAATCAATACTTGCAAGTCTTGAGGAAAGAAATTAATTTAAAACAGTGTCTGACAGTGTCAGCTACAGTATGCTTTGAAATGAATAATGCTAATTGAAAAAGGATGGCTTATACAGCATGTTAAAGGGCTGTTTCTTCTTTATTAGTGTAATTAAAGCTTTAATAAAAAGGTTACCTGAGTGCCGAATCTCAGAATAGGCTTTTTGTTACAATGGTCTCAATTTTTAAATCCTAATTTGATAGAAGTATATTATAAAACGTAACAAATGGCACTTCATAAAGAATTTAATTCTTGCCAGTACAGAATGAGGGCAAGGATGTTAACAAGTGTGCTGTTCAGTGACATGGTGTTGACCCATAATTTACATAATACCATATATTTCAAAGCAAACAGTTACCACCTGTCAAAACTTGATGTATAGATGAGAAATAAGTGGTTTATTTTACTTAGCTGCTATCGTAACTTCAGGGCCTGAGTGAAATAAAAGTTTGATCATATGAACCATCAGCCTGAAGCTGGCTCTGAAGCTTAGTCCAGCCCTACTGTTGGGTATCCTTGGGGAACAGTCCTAAAACCTTTCATTTTCACATCCATGAAGAGGATATTTTTTTTTCCCCCCCCAAAATGTGAAGCCGTTTCTGTGGTGTTCTGAGAGGTTTAGGAATGAGAACACCCAGCTCTTAGTTATAGGAGGAAGAAAGAACTCTTTTTCCACCCACTGACTTTGAGTGTAAGCATTCTGCGATTTTTGGAATTAGGTCCCCTGAAAATAATTACATTCCAGTTTACAAATGGCTCCAGAGGACATCTTGAATGTGCTTCATACAAGGTGACTCCTCTCTTTGTTAGCAGTGGCTAGCAGCCATTTTTCCAAAAAGTCAATGAGATCTTGCTCTTCTTTTAGGAAGATGCAATGGGTCAAATGTCTTAAAGGCGTGCAAATCCCCTGGCAAGGGTAGAGTTACTTTCTGCACCTCCCACATGCGTAGCTGGTGTGGTGATCATCTGTGCCGCAGGTGTTCAGTGCCTGGACAGTGTGCATAAATAGGTTTTAACCTTTCCCCAAAACCCTTCCAAATACACTTGATTTGTAGCAATGGCAGCTGAGGATTTAGGAGGAACTCAGCCTTTCGTATGCTCGCACCAAACCCCTCCTCTCCCTCACTCAGACTCCAGATTCCAGCTGCTGGGCTATTTTGGCTCCCTCACTTGGTCAGCCATACTCGTTAATAGACATGAACCCTTATTGTCGTTAAAGGCAACAGGCTTAAGGGCACACACTTACTTTAAACAATTTATGGCTCTTCAGTTTAAAGCCAGCACTAGTGATAATTAGTCTTTGCGGCATGAAGAAAAATAACTGCAAGGCATTGTAGTCCTCATTATACCTGGTTAGGGTGCCATGCACACTCTTCAGAAGCCTCTACGGGATTCTCATGCTATATTTAAAGCATCCTGTAACTTAGGAAGCTATTTGGAATTGGAACGAATGCTACATTTACCTCAAGCTTCTGGAATGGGACATGGTATCCAAAACTCCAAAAATACTACATGTAACCCCAGATTCTGGTACATAGTGCCAAATCAGAATGCTCTGGTATTAGGGTGAATTTGGGCTGCCTTTTCTTGATCCTGGGGGTCACTGAGACCATCCTGCTCTATTTGAGAATGTCAGCATTCTCTCCTTACCTAGTCATAGCTGGTTCAAAAATGGCCAAGGGCAGTTGGTACTATGGGAGGTGTTTAAAAAAGAAATAGGCAGCCGAAACAAGATGTCCTTTTTCATCAGGGTGGGCTAAGATTAACTACTGTAGGAGATACATGGATAGTCTTTCTGCTAATTTTTTGACAGGAGTTGCAAAATACAAGTGATCTCCTGCCCTACTGTCAAAATTGCTTTCCTGTGTACAAGACTTTTGTCTCACTTGTTCACTTATCTAACGAATTCTTCAGGATTAAATCCTTTTGCCAGCTGTATGGGGTGGGGCGGATGAGAATCTCTATTACTTGTCTGCTTAGCTTTCTTAATGACAAGAAGTGGTCAAAAGTTTTTTTAAGTGTAACAGCTTGTTTGAAACATAATGAACCAAATGAGTTTCAACAGTTTAATGGCCTACTGCTTGGTACTGCTGCTTTTCAGTGTAATATTTCTAAAATTAAAGTATGTGCTGTGTTGGCATATAGTTGTCGTGTGTGGAGTTGTGGGTAGCAGGCTGTTGTAGGGAAACCCCTGATGGAAGGTGAACAGATCGTTAGGGTGCCAGAATTGTTTGGCTCCTTCATCCTGAGGCATAGCAAAACTATCCTGTCTTTTGAGGGAGGAGCCATCCCACACTTGAGAACTGTATGCCTTGGTTGTAGCAGTTGGCTGCAAGGACAAGTACTAATATTGCTGTGGACTGTGGGCATGTGGGAGACCCCTAACCTGGGCTCTTGGCATTCATTCTTGCTCCATGTGGGATGGTACCCTACTGTCTTCTTCCATACGCCTCGGATGCTGATGTGGGCTTCCTCCCCTGCCTGCCTTTCCTTGCTCTACCCTGCACATTCACCCTCCTCAGAGTCTGCCATTCTTTCTTTGCTCCCAGCTTTCGATGGTGTTCAGATTGAGTGCACTGTGAGTGGAGGAGCAAAGAGCTGAAGACTGTGTTTAGGAAGGGAAAGTTACAGACCCTTCCACAAGGTGTTATAATTTCTCACAGAAGAGTGAAGGCAAAGAGAAAATATGCAGGATGTAAGGGTGCAGGAAGGAGTTGGCTAAGCAGGGTACCTTGGGATGTTCACAGCTGCTCTGTGTGAAGCTGTGTAGCTTGCTGTTTCTCTGGTTATGTGTGTTGCTGTATTAAATCATTGTCTTTACCCTGTGTTGGGGAACCCAAGCTGCAGCTAATACCAATATAATTTCTGTGTTGAAAGTAGTGTATATCTCCACTGAGAATTCCTGGAAGACACTTTGCTCCCTTTACAACCACACATCCTATGACCCACAAAATTATTTTTTTTTGTCCTGCTCGTCAGCAATTCCCTTTTCCTACATTTCTGTGCTTAAGTTTCCGCAGAGCTTTGCTTCCTCACCCTGTAAAATGTCACGTTAGACTGTAATCTCCAACTTTGTCTTTGAAGAAAATATGCTGAGCCTATGTATTAGGACATGTTAATGCTAAAGAGGAAAAAAAAAATAGGCAGATAGTGGTTGTGAACATTTCTGTAAGTTCTTCATGGACACAGGAATACTTGCTTCTTTTTCTAGGCCCATATTATATCTTCTGAGGTTAACATGATTTACTTTATTGAATTTCTAGAAAATATTCTTTAGGTGACCTAAAGAAACAGGCAAGTGAGCAAGAGAGTTAAAAAATGTGCCCTGCAGAGTAACATTAACAGCAAGATTTTTTGTGGAAAATGTGCCCTGTGAAGATGTGCATGTGTGTCTTAAATGTCAGTGGAAAGACCTCAGTGACTCACAGCACAAAGGTTCTGGATTTTCAACTCACACAGATCCAGTACTTCTTCTTTTATACAGTGTGATAACATGTTTCTAGCTTTAGGAGTCTGAGGTGAATAAAGTGGGGGAAAAACCGAAGCAGAATAAACCTTCTGTGAGCTCTGGAGAATTTGTGAATTAATTCAGTGTTAATTGCAGATAAGCTTCATCTGGAACCAATTGTAATTCCTTTCCTAGTAAGAATGGGAAGAGGTCTAAGGAAGGATAATACACATGAACAGGGTTGCTTGCTGTCTGGAAGAACACGAAATGAAGAGCTATTGGTTTTTCCCAGTGTGTGTGACTTGTCACAGAGGTTATCCCAGCTTGTGACAACATTCCTGGCAACAAAAAAAAGTGATCACCACTTCCACAATATTAAAGACATATTTGCAGTATGATTGACAAGATGAGGAGGTGGTATATGATTTCTTTGTACATCAAGGGACTGGCAGCGAATGAAACCAAAACTAGAACTTAGCTGCTTTATTTATCCCTTGAACAGGTGCAGTACAAGCAGCTGCAATAAGATCTTTTATACATTCCACCCACAATTCCCTAGAGTTCATGTGTCCTAAAGACAACCTGGAGAGGAGGCAGGACACTCTCTTGTACAGTATTATATTTTATAAGTACAGTGTGAGTTGCTGATCCTTCCCATGGGGAAGGAATTCAAAGCTGGGTCTGAGTTTCTTGCAATTTGATGATATGGGTAGATGTCTTTTTCTCTTGCTGTTCTGTTTAGCTCAATTACTTAATTTGGTCTGTAAAGAAGTAGTTTTAATACAATTTAACACTTTAAATTGTTTTATTAACTGGACATTTGATGATATCTGAGGAAAGCATCACTAAGAGGATTTAATATTATTTTTTTGTCTACATTAATTCTTGATCCTCCTCCAATAGCTGTGCAGAAATTGGATTGGGTCTTAATATTAAATGCATCTCCAAGCTTAGTAGGCCAAGGAAGGGCTCTTGCCATGTAGTTGATTGCTAAGCCTCTTTGTTCAATGTGTAAAGGGTTTAGGAAGAAACTTTCCTTGTTGTCGTTTAATTTTATAAGATCCACAGTGAATGCTCTGGCCTGAATGCCAGAAGTCCTTAGTTTTAATCTTTCCCTAAAGTATCTGCTCTCAGCTGCTCTCTGAGAGGAGGGGTTACTGAGCCCTTACATCCACGCTAATATGAGTCTGTCCTGCGGTATACTAATGCTGTAAAGAGATACATGTAGAAAATATTCTCTAAAACATTTTTTTTTCTGCTCCAGACAACACAAGTTTACAATAACAGAACATGTATCAGGAGTTAGCAAGAAATTCCCCCAAATTGCCAAAGTCTCTGTGAAAAAATCAGAGGTCTTCCAAAGTGGTTCATACTTGCTTTCCATATTAGCAATCCACCACTGCTAGAGTCACATTAATGTGATGCTCAGTAAAAATCAGTGCTCTCAGTGTATCAGGAGAGAAGCATTTTTCTCGCTAAATTCTAATGCCCTACAGGAATTGTTGGTGACCACTTTGTAGAGATGAAGTTGAAACATCTAATTGTTTCTTAATATTAATCTGAATATTTTCATGTATTTATTGAGTAAAACCATAATACTAAAAGCTCCAAATCCCTATGTTTATTTCTGTTAAAAAAAAAAAAGAAATCAAGTAAAAGCATGTTTGTTTAGAAAGAGATCAAATCTTGAGAATAGATGAAGGCAGTGGTGACCTGCAATGTCCTTGGTATATTTATAGTTGAGCTTAGTTTTACATTTTTGGTTGGTACGCAAGAAGTGTTCTCCCCATTTTCCATTCTGAATGTATTCTGTCTGTGACCTGGGTGTTTATCTTTGGATGCAAATGGCCTATAGGAAAAAATCTCTTCTGCTTTTTTTTTGCATGCATGCATGTGATGAACAGGTACTCTTGATATGTACCAAAATATAGATATCTTTTCTTTGTCATTTTTCCCACCATGACTTACATTTTGCCCAGTTTATCTTGCTTTGCTGCCAGAATAAGTAAAAATCTAGGCTATTTTGATAGTATCTTTTTACTTTTTGTCCAGTTTTCAGTCCTTTAGTATTCAAGGAGATGGAGACTTGGATTTTTCTCCCAACTCTGGTACTTAGTTTCTTTTGCTAACATTTTTGGCCTGCCTCGCCTAGTTAGGCAACAGTTTTGATCACAGTGGATGTTTTTATCTTGGATGAATTTGCAAAAGTTTGCCCAACAGGCTCATCATCTTTAAACTGAACTTGTGGGCAGTACTATGACACCGAGGACAAATAGCCATTGGTTTGACTGCGTGTCTTGACAATTTCCTGTCTTTCTCTGGAGACGTGTTTAAGGAGCGCTGCCTATAAGCTGAATCTTAACTTCTGCTTAGCCTTGAAGTACAGTTTTCAATCCCTGTAATGCCTGACATTGTCTGGAAATTTATTCTTTTTCCTTTTTATTTTTAGCTCTGACACTTTCATATTTTGTTTTTCATGGCTACTTTTTCACTGCAAAGATTAGTGAGAGAGAAAGACTAGGACAGGTCTTTATTTTTTGACTAAAGTATACATTTTGTGACATGAGAACACGATGTTAAAGATCACATGGTATCCTTTCTTGCTAGCTTTACTCCAGCCCACCCTTATTCTTAGTCTTACCGTATTCATGTCTGTTTATATTCTCTAAGTAGAAACCCAAGTAAGAAGTAACTGCAAGACTGGACAAACAGCACGAATACTGGAAGTTTAAGCATATATTCCAAGGTAGTGAGGTTGTTGGCAAGCTATGTGTATACTAATGGATATGTAGGATGTATGTGGAAATGACTGGTAATTTTTGCTACCCCCATCTTTCACTATCAAAGTATGCTGCAATATCCTGCTAGGACTGGGATAGTATATTGAGGTTTAATTTGGATTGAGTAATGTCAAGAGAAATGTCAGGGTCAAGTCTGAAAGAAGAGAGAGCGCTCTAAGCCTATGAACTGGCATAGGACCATAAGGAAGAAGTTTGAAGGCTTGCCTAGTAGCTGTCCTTCCGTAACAATCCTCCGATTCTAATGAACACAAAATTAATCTCTTTTAATTTAAGCAAGGAAGCTGTAAGTGTGGAGAATAAATAGCCCTGCTTCCACTTCAGTGCTTGCTCACAATATTTATATTGGAGTTTAGAACAAAGATTATTTCTTTTGTGTTGATCTATGTTATTTTAAATACTTTCTGGTGTTGGTAACAAGAAAGAATGTTCCCCAGTAGGGGTAAACCCCCCCCCCCCCCCCCCCCCAAAACCCAAAAGAACCCAAAACAAACCCAAACCCCAGCCAACTGAAAAAAACTAAGTAAATTCTCAATAGTGTGAGAAATTATTTGGCCTTTAAAGAACCAAAGCTATTCAAGTCGCAAAAGTTTAGGTAGCATATAATTAAATCTTTTGATTTCACACACTTTGGACTGAGCACTAAGTCTCTGTGGCATGCTCAGTTCCAAATGTCTTTTTTTTTTCCCTTCCTTAGTTTTATCAAAGTATGAAAGTATTGACTGAGTGAGATGCTATTGTTGGCAAGCCTTTGATGGACACTCCTGGAATTTCATTGCAGGAGCCGTGACTTCTGTTTTATCTGAAATCTCACTGGCTCTTGATGACAGACAAACTGTTTTTAGTCTTGCACTGAAGGTCAGGCAAATGACTGGTTTCCAAATAAAGTAACTGAAGATACTGGAACAGATTTATTCCTGGTATAATTCCACTAGTTCTATGAAGTTACAGGGGAAATATATTTGTAAAGAGAGCCTTATGATTTGAAGGATAACACTACTGTTCTCGATCACTTGTGCATAAAAGGAGGTTGGGAAAAAATAGAGTTACATGTAAAGTTAAAATTACCTCTGTAACAGAAATGCTACACTCACAAAGAGTGATATTTTTACCTGGTATAAAGCAGCATAACTCCATTAAGGAGACTGAAAACCACAGAATGCGGTATTTTTTCTAGTAGCTGAGAATCTAGCTCTAGTTTTTTAATCAGATGAAATTGAGGTTTTCTGTCTGTGTATATATCTTAGGGTTAATTCAGGGAAAGTATATGCTGCTTGCGCTGCCTTCCTAGTGGCATTTGGGATGATTCCATTTTTTTTCCACAGATCTTCAATTTTAGCTGTAGTTTTGGCATGTCAAGCCTATAAACTGGCTATTGAGCAGACTGATTAAATATTTCACTTCATTTTTACAAGTTACCCATAACCTTAATTCATACACAAAGCAATAAATTGATTTTGCATATGGATCTGGAAAAGTCAGTAATAAATTATGGAAATGAAAACTACTGTTGTACCATTGCTCAGATATTAGGAAAAGAATAATCTACATCTTTGTAGAATGACATCACAAAGGCCAAAACTACTAGAAGCTACAAAAAATTTCTTGTAGGAGAAACTCCATTGCATAGGTCACAGTCATATTGACTGTTTCCAAAGCATTGTGAGATGTGGAGGAGCATATGGACGCTTACGGATGCAAGGAGCAGATGTACGTTAGCAGAGAGATACAGCTGTGACTAATAAGGAGGGGCTTTTCATCTCCTACTTCGTTAGTGAACTGATCGGTCTTAGTTGGGGACATCCAAAGTCGTAAATGCAGAGAGAGCCTTTGGTTGGTAAGAGCTGTCGTCTTGTAGGCCACTTAGTGCCTGTAGGGCTGGAAGCATACAGTTACCAACATCCTGTGACCCTGGGAGTTGGTGCAGGAATTCAAGATTAAGTTTTTACAAAGAGGGCATTATCCAGAATGTGAAATAAATGTAACTATGTTTTACATTTTTTAAAATAGATATAGTTTTTACAGTTCTGTGGCAGAAATGTGTCCCTTAAAGCTCAAACAAAATGTTTTAATGCTTTGGTCATACTTTCACTGAGGGGTTACGCTTCAGTAAGCTTTTCCCTTGGAGGTGGCAAAATGTTTCTTTGATGGCAGATACCCTGATGATCACAAAGTACAAACAACTGTTGCCATGATGAGGCAGGATTTCTCCAGGTTCGGTTAGCGTTGACTCTAATGTTATACCCCGAAGGCTCTGCTTTTCCAAATCATTCACAACATATGGTCTCTTTAAATCCATCAAACAATCCTGCACTCTATACCCTACGTTCTAATGTCAAAGCAAATCTATGTTCTACTTGTGGCACCTGCTGTGGCACATACTTCAGCTACTTCAGGGTAGTACTAAGCATACCACCATGCTTAAAGTCCTGTCAACATAGCTGTGATAAAGCCCCTTTGGAAAATGTATAGCTTCACCCTAAAATAATCATTTATCATAACTCATAAAGGAGAATTAATTGGCATTTAGTTCTTGTAATAGTTTGGATTAGTGCCCCTCATGAAACAGGGCCATGTATGTAAGTACAGGCCTCATATAGAATAGGACTGTGTTCATTTTTAACAAGACAAAACAATTAATGTTAGAAATAAATTCCATTTTTAAAAATACCCAAGGCAGTCAGTATATTAGCAACTGCCATCGCACTGTCAGGCTTTGGAAACATCAGGCTGTATTTCCTGACACTATCATAGCTTAGATTACGGGTTTATAACAAAAATAGACTAAACTTTTTTTCCTTTATTAATATCACTACAGTACAAATGATGGATTAACAAAATGGTGTATTATAATATTACTGTCCACTGTGGAAGAACCTGTGCTATGGATTGGCAAATACGTTGTCTATAGCTTGTGCAAAATCATACAGGTCCCTCAGCCTCTCTGGCATGTTACGTAGTATGACTGGATTTGAGGGTTTGCACTATCAACACTTGGATGATGTTTCCCAGATCATTGTTATATGTGTTACATAAAGCTCTAAAAGGAAATGGAAGATGCTTTAAGAGGGGGGAAATAAAAGTTACTTTCTTAGTATTAATTCATGTTTAGCTCAGAAGTATCTGTAGTCATCCCTTCTTCCCACCGAGGGAAGTGTACAACTCTGACATCTGTAATCCAATCTGTCCTAAATCCGTTATATGTTTGGTTTCTGGTTTATTTTTTAAATGGGTCTCCATGCTTCACAGGTGTGTCCTGACAAGTGGTTGCTTAAGGGAACTGCAGATAAATGTGGATGGATCCTTTTGATCCTATGGACCATTCTCCTGACTCAGCCACTAACATGGGCTTGTCTGCATTTTGCCAACACAGGCACCTTCAAACTTTAATTTCCGTGATTTAGGTTTGTACGTCATTCAAAAGATTGGCAAGATGGTGTGCTTTGAGTGTTCACGTTCTGGAGGAGAAAAGGACTGTCTGGCACAAAAAGAAGGGGTGTGCTACATGTTGACTTTGCAAGATGGCAAGTTGGGTGTGAGCCCTGCCAGCACTCTCCTTTGTGAAGTGAGTTTGCTGTGGCCATAGCCACGGTTGTTAGAGAAGGCTTCTCAGATGTAAAGGTGAGGTGGACCTCCAAATTCTACTTTTGATAAGAAGAGCAGGG
This sequence comes from Rhynochetos jubatus, assembly GCA_027574665.1. Taxonomy (NCBI): domain Eukaryota; kingdom Metazoa; phylum Chordata; class Aves; order Eurypygiformes; family Rhynochetidae; genus Rhynochetos; species Rhynochetos jubatus. The sequence continues at coordinate 10,836,427 of CM050655.1, forward strand.
AGGACAGAAGAAAAAGGGGACCAGGCTCTCCGCAATCCCTAGTTTTACTGCCATATTCATAAAACCAACGAACATTAACATAAAACTCTAGGGGAGATGGAAAGGCTTGTAGACCCCTATTCTAAATTAAAGGTATGTGCCACAAATGTCATTTGCGAAGAAATCATTGCTATTTGGCCTGAGGTGAAAATGCCAGCTCTGATGTGTTACTGCCAGGCAGCTAAGCAGTCATTTGTAGTGCTGCAAAGCAGTTAACAGGGAAACTGAAACACTTACGTTTGCACTGAAGAGAAAAACTGTGCTAAGTAACGTGGGATTGGGACCATAAAATTTTTGCTGTGCTACATCTTTTTCTGATGCGCAGACAGACCAGATGGAAAAATACAGTCCCAAGAGATGGACGTTCTCTGGCCCGTCAACCAAACAAGCTGGTGTCACAGGAGGAATATGCACAATGAAATTCATTTCTTGCAGGACACTCCTAGATTATTAGCTTCCACAACAGCTTGAATCACACCTTACATGGGAGGGTGCTTGTAATCATGCTGCTCCAAAAGCTGTTAGTCTTAGAGCAGTTCTGTGTTTTGCTCTTCCTTCTTTAGAAGAATTTAACCACTTTTCCTATTCTGACTTTCAGTTCTCCATTATGTTTTTTTTCCTGAGGTCTGATTATCAGTGTACCTACTAATACAAGCACAAGGCTTTCTAATTGCACACTGATAACAGTTCACGGCCTTCTTATCAGTCTTTACATAAGATGGGCATGACTTCGTGTCACATCTGAGTTGCAGCCAGCACAAGCTCAGCTTGACAGCCTAGTACTTTTTCTCTCTGGACTATCGCATTGCACATTCTTGCAGGGTCATGCATGATAAAAAAGGATAAGGGGCCTCCAAAGAGTCGTGACTGATACCTTATTGTCTATGGAGTTTTTGCCTCTGCACTATCACTGCAAATCTCTTCACAGAGGCTGCTACAGATGCTAGAATTATTATTGCCCAGACTACGGGGCAGAGGAGCACAGAGCTTAAAATCCATGCTTTCATATCAATTCTGTTTGTCTGTGGTATTCACACAGAGCAGTGGAGTTAAGTCAGAAAATGTTATATGTTTTGAAGTGGAGAGTGAAGACAGTGTCTTGTTCTTCTCTGACATAGCCAAAATCTTGTAAATAAAAAGTTTTGTCTTTTTCTTATGTCTCAGTCCTCCTTTTATTCTATTTATAATTTTATTAAGGACTCATTTTAATATTTGGATTATTTCTTTATACCAGTCTTCTGTATCATTTGCCCAAAATACTGCTTGATGTCTTGTTTGTCACGCCGTGAAACATGTTGATTCTTTATTTGCGGTACCTTTATTACCCTGAAGTCCCAGACCAGGGGAAGCTCTGGGCCCCATCATGCTGGGAACAGTCCATATGCAGAAGAGAGACTTCAGTGCCTCACTGTTTAAAACCAGAGAATCTCCTCAAATTTCTAGTATGTCTTCAGCAGAGAAGACAGCTAGATTAATATAAGCTTATATTTACATTTTCTCTGTGTGGTTGATGCATGTATCTTTACAATCAGCTACTCTTTATACTTAATATTTTCCCTGCAGCCTCAGAAGTCTGTCCGATTTGATAATAAAATTTTGCTGGTAAAATGCTGTTTCCAGTAGTGACTCAGTGTTAAGACTGAATAATAAGAGACCTTTTCTAGTTCTGATTTTGAATAGCTGTTGAAGAATAGCATCATTATGAAATTGTTGTTGTCTAGATATAGAATAGAAAGTTAATGTCACTGTGGAATAGAAATTACTTATTTGAATGTATGCTGGGCTGGGTATGACACAGAAGAGCTCTTTTCTGAGGATTTTATGTAGGAGATACGCAAGAAATGGAACCAGAAGGTAGAGGATGAATTTCTTTCAATCCTGGAAATGATACAAAAAGACAGAGAGGAAGGCCATTCAGAAGAAAATGCCTGTCACCAGCTGAGAGAACCAGATGGACATAATCTGCGGTACTATTTAAAATATGTCAAGTAAAAGTTTGGGAGCATCTTTGGACTTTATTAAAATGCATATGTTACTCCCATATCATATGCATATGTAATCTTACTGTCTCTTGAAGAGCTGTATAAATCTATAAATAGAAGACCCATCCTTGGATAAAGAGAGATTACTAATACAGTTCCATTTGGCGCTTCTGTCTGCCCCAGGAATCTCCCCAGCTGCCCAGTAACCATCCAAGCATTCTTAATTTTCATTTATTTCCGCTTCTTGGTATCTGAAGTAAAAGCCTCCTGCTGTTAAATAGGTGCATATTCACTTTGAGAAATGTTTTCTGCTGCCGGTGCGTTTGGCATAGTCTTGATGTGGAGCACATCAAAGTTCCATATCTGACAGTTAATAAATATTTTCTCTGCAAACATGATTCATGAGACTCAGCAATGTTACTGATGCTGTAAGAGAAGAAAGGATGTAAAAAATGGAAAGGATGAAAAATAAAAACTAGGGTGGGTGGGAGGCAGTCATCTGCTAAGTAATCCCCTGATTTAAGAGGGTTTAGTGAAACCTGGCCAAGATCAAACTCTGACAACACATTGAAACTCCCAAAACACCTACAGATTTTGTTTGCACATGGGTGTACAGCTCTCAAAAATATTACTGTAAATATAACTGCCTAGAACAGAGAACTTCCCTAATTCAATCAGTCATAATTCTGGCTGGATCTGAGATTTTCATATTGGCATTAGGGAGTACATCAATGTTCTTTAAAGACATTTTTGCTTTATGTAGTCAAAAATGTCACTTTATCTAGCCATTCAGATGATTGTTTGATGTCAAAATAGAGTGATGAAGCCATTGTCCTCACTGGGGATCAAAGTGGAAGGTTAATCTTTTTTTCTACATATTCCTTTCATTCCTCATTTGTATCAGGCAAATAAGGGTTTTACTAGCAGCAGGAATCCTTATTAAAGTAACCGTCATATTTTGTCATCCACACAACTCATTGTTTAGCTATTCACTTAGTGCCAGATGAAGGAAAAAAGACAAACTGGGCTTTCTTGATCAAACAACAACTTTCCTGCTGCCTCTTCCAAACCAGTTATTTTAGCATGCCTCACTGCAGAAGTTAGTGTCTAACACAGCCAAGGAAAACACTCTTAAGCCAAATTCTGAACTTGATTGCATTTCTTCCATGAGCTTAAATAGATGTCCTGTGAACATTTATTCCATAGCAAAATATACAACTGGATTATCGTAATTAGTGTATTTACCCTGGACCAGGCAAGGAAAATTCCGAAGTTGGACATGCAGAATTTTGAAACTTAGTGTGGCTGGGTGTGTAGCTCATTACATCCTCCGCTTCCAGTGCTTCTGAGAAAAACATCTGCAGTTATTGGGGAAGGAATGAAAGCTTTGAAATGCAAGCAAAGCACCCTGCAGAATAATTCTGTTACGGCCAGGCTATGCGTAAGTTACAGAGCTTGGGGGATCTATAAGGAGCTGTGCTCTGAATCAAGGATGGATGAATATCTTAAACTAGAATCAGAACCACAGTTACCTAGATAAAGCCTAGCTAAACATGCCAAACAGGCTCAGGATGATTTTCATACATAACTTACACACCTACCCTTTGTTACCTAAGAACATACAATAGATATGGATGTGTAAGCCATTTTTTAAAATCTACCCTAAGCTCCTAAGCCACTGATCAGGCTGCCAAACTGGTAGAAATCTTTATGATTCACTGTTACTTTCTTTCCAGGTATAATTAATTGCCTGAAAGAAAGAGGAATGTGCAGAGGAGTGAGAGTTGGAGGAGGATATGTAGACAGCATGCTTCACGCACACGTGTGCGCGCTGGGTAACTCCTCAGGGTATTCAAAACCTGTTGTTAGAGACCACAGATCAGCTTGTCCACAGTGGAGTGCTTCTTGGGGCACCTAAAAGACTGCTGGATGAATGCTGACAAAGTAGGTAACACACCTGGTGTTACTGCTGGCAAGGGGTCCAAATGTCACCCTCCTCCCAGCAATAAATCGGTTGTTCTGTGAATGTCAAAAAGCTTCTGTTTTCTCTATTGTGGAGGTAGTTCTAGTTTGCTAACAGTGAGTACTGGGAATATGTCACTGAGCGGGATGGTGAAGTAAACATGCTGTACCATTTTAGAGACCTCTAGAGAGACTGGGAGCTTGAATAAATAATTTTCCCCCTGCAAAAAAGAAAAATAGAAACACAGTAGTTTATCCAAAGATAATTGAGGCTGCTTATATTATGGACTCTGCTGAATCAGGAATTGTGAGATCAAGCTCCTGCCTTTATCTGGAATGGAAATTCCCCAAGAAGAGCTTTCCTTGTCGTGGTTGGGAATTTATGAGTCAAGTTTGAATTCAAAACTCGGGCATAAATATAGAAGACATGGTGTGATGAAGGTGAGTGGCATTGTTGGATCTCTGAACACAGGTCAGTTTAAATGAAGAACCATCCACTATAGGCTAATTAATGTTAACTTCCTGAGGTCATTGGTTTCCTAAAGCTCTTTCTAAATAACCTGTTTCTAAATCAGCTTACAGCTTTTCAAATGTATGGGGCGTTCTTGTCAAAACCTTACTTCAGTACACCCTTCTTCATGCTGCGTTTTCTTAACTTGGCAGTATTTTCAGTTGTACATTTCAGGATGTGTTGAGTCATAAACAGTATTGATGTTTAAGGAAGACTGTTTGTAAATCTTCAGAACATAGTTTCTTTGTCTTTTGTGTAATGTTATGTAAAAGACTTGAGATTCTCCCTAGGAAATGGTGCAGGTGGGGAAAGGAAGCTGATGAAGCGCTACTCTGTGGGGAAAGACGTGTCAGTTCAGTTTACCTTGGTGTGTAGCGCACCCAGCTGATCTGACTTCTGTCTGACCTACAATTACACAAGCTTGAGAGCCCTAGGTTAGCGGAGGAGCCACTCTGTCAGGGTTCACTTGGCTCTGTTTCATCACAACTGTGATGGTGGGTTGGAGAGAGAAGTCAGGAAGGTCAACTGTTACAGTCACTAGATCTGCCCATGTTGCATCAGTCATTGAACAAAAATCTCCGTATCTTTCACAGTAAATGATACTTTTTCCCACCTTATTAATTTGATTTTGTTTTTTAATTTTGAGTCTGGAATAGCCTTTAGCTACAGACAGTGCTAGTATGCTAAAACATTTTGTTTCTATTATTTCATTTCTATTACTTCATTTTGTCTGTAAACAGGAAGCCATTCTAAAGTCACATAAAAGCTGGTCATTGTAGAGTATATGGAAAATACTCCAGTATATGGAAAAAAGACAGAAACCACATTTTGAAAACTTCTCAGCTTAATACTGCTATGTGCTCTGAAGCCACTGGGAGATGTGTGGGTAGGTATTCAGATACATTTATGCAATAGAGGATTATAAAGCTGATGGATGTAAAATTCACTTAAAGGGATGCTTTTACCTTGAGAAAAACATATATATCACTGGCTTGTACTTTGTCAAATAAAATATTATACTCTGCAAGCTCTAAGTGGGAAATTTTTGAAGATTGCTGTACCCACCACTATAATGGGTTAAAACACCCAAACCAGCATTGGCACCATCACGCTGTAAATCAAGTTCAGTCTTTGTCCTCAGCAATACCCACATCCCTCCTTAGGCAAGATAAAGAAGAGATAAAACAAGCTCCTTCCTGTTTTAAAATTCAGATTGAGTTGTGTTAAACAAATGTGATTCCTGCGGCTTCATAAGGGAAATGGCATCTCTGACTGAAAAGCTAGGAGAACAAAGCTTTAAGCTATTACATTTTAACAGTTAAAGGAAAAATCTTCAGTCTCTGCAACTTCCCTTGCTTCCTGGAACATTCAGTAGTTTATGTACTTGTTAAATGCATCAAGATAGTATTTTACCTGCTACATCTGTAAATTTCCAAGGATCCTGCTGGGATACCTGGCAGGATGTCATGTTATGCACTAAACATGATACAGCATATTACAGAAGAAATTTGCATTGCACTTTCTCTGGGGAACTTTGCTTCTGTTCTTTTTTTATTCACTTGGATCTTGAATGGAGTTCTTCACTCTGAAGTTTGAAGCCTGTACTTTTATTTGTTCTCTCACAGAGCATGGATGAATGCTGCAGGTACAAAACAGTTATTCTTGTGGGTAAGGAGCATGTTTAATGAGTAATTGATGCTATATGGTGGATGGTTAATGCAGGGCCATCCAGTTGAAACAGATTCGCCTTGGCCTCTTAAAACCTTTGATGCAAAAGTAATGGCACGATACCCAGAGTAGTTCTGGCAAATTCAGTTCTGATTCAACATCTCTGTCACTGCGGATGCGTGCTACCTATATTCTTCTTTTCCACAGATACGTTTGTGTGCGTAGTATGCTATGCTAGCATCTGTAGGCAAAGCATGGTGTTGAACACTACGTATTTCTCGTTCAGACACGGGACTACTGTTTGCTGTGTCGAACTGGCAGCTCGTGTTTTAGTGATTGGAGGAAGAATTACTGCCCTGGTATTCTGGTGGCCATTTCTTTGTGGAAAGAAAAAGAACACAATAACCAAAGATTAAATGTGCAACAAATGCACGTTTGAAGAACAGTTCAATGTAAACCTGCATCAGTGTAATAAGCACCCTAAGTTACAAATACACAAGAGCAGAGAGTCACTTGTATCAGTCAAATCTGTGCGGGAACATCAAGACTGAAAGTCAAAACTATTTTGTATCGCTTAATATCAGAAGTGGCTGCTGCAGACCACTAACTGCTGAACTAAAACTCTCAGTATCGTCTCAAATGCCCTTTTAGTCAGGCCTTACTGTAGCTGAACTGATCAAAAGCCCTTCAGGGTTATAGAGCTGAAATACATTAAGCAGAATGAACTTGAAAAAAAAAGAATACCGTAGTGGCCAATAGCAAAAGACATGAACCCTTCAGTTTATTGATAATGCTTGTAAGGGGAGACAAGTTGTGTTTGTGTGAGGAGGTCAAAAACTGCACGGAATGTAGAATTCAAGATGATGGCTGTGAAAATGTGGAAGGGCATATTGGTAACTGAGATCTGTCTACTTGAAACACAAAGAAACATCTGCCTTATAAAACTGCCTTAAAATGAATTAGAATCTGAAAAAGAGAAGTAGGGAAGAGGAAGAGGAACGGGAACCAAGAAACTTGGCAGTTTGATCCTGCAAGCACTTACAGGCCGAGTGTAATTTCCCTGCAGGGAGTTGTCCTGTGGAAGTTGACAATCTCACACGAATGGGGCTGCCAGAATACTAAAGATCAGTACCTCGGTTATATTCTCAGTTCTGATTTGCATTAACGGTTATTAAGCTCTTTCATAGTAAAGACGAACTTACTTACCTGTTCTTTAAAAGCTGTTGTCGTAACAAAACGATCAAAGTCTGTCATTATATGACTCACCTCTCTGCTTCCATTTCATTTCTGCAAGATACATAGCACACACTGTCTTGGCACGGTCGTAATGCTAACTGAGAATACACTGAATAGATCTAACAGCTATTTTTAGATGAAGACTGAGAGAAGAGAGATTACCATTAGACATACCGTACAAGATTTAGAGAGCTGGATTGTCTTCTGATGGTGCCAACACATCCCATTACAAAGTCACATCCATGCTTTTACTATGATCTGTACAGTTGATGTACACAAACCAGTCATGCTTCTAACAGGCTAAGCTGCTAACTCCAAAATATTTCCTCTTTTTATTTTTTAACAAAGGATTTAATTTTTTCAGTCAGACAATGTGGCATTGATGCAAGGAATGGAATGGTCTTCCTTCCAGCCAAGGACAGGAGCATTCATGCTCACTCTCAGAAAGTCCCCCAGAGCCTTACAGATTGACACAGAATGGTAGGGGTTGGAAGGGACCTCTAGAGATCGTCTAGTCCAACCCTCCTGCTAGAGCAGCATCACCCAGAGCAGATCACACAGGAACAAGCCCAGGTGGCTTTGGAAAGTCTCCAGGGAAGGAGACTCCACCACCTCTCTGGGCAGCCTGTCCCAGTGCTCCGTCACCCTCACAGGGCAGAAGGGTTTCCTGTTTTCCAGTTTATGGCCATTGTCCCTAGTCCTGTCACTGGACAAGGCTGAGAAGATAAGCATTGCCTATATCATGCTTTTCATTTCCCAGCTGAAAGTCTCTTACATTTGGCTTATTTTTATCACCTGGGTCTATTTATGTTGACAGGAAGGGCTAGCTGTCTGCCTTCTTCCTTGAAGAGCCTGTATGTTGTGCATGAGCAACAGCCTTGTAAAGGCATTAAGCAGAAGGAAAATCTGTGGTGTTAACTGAGGTGGTGTCATTCCAGCATGGCCTGGTGTACCTGAGGCTGAGGTAAGCCAAATAGCTCAAGTGCCCGTAGCCCTTCTGCTCTTGCAGTACGGCTTTCAGCACGGGATGTCCTGATCTGTAAGTGCTTGTCTGGCCGTCTCACAAAATCCGTGTGCTGCTGTGGCATCGTGGCTCCTGGTACCCAATAGAGGTAGATTAAAGCTATTTTGGGTGTTCTCACACGTATTGTAATCTCCCTTCCTAACTACAGATGAAGGATAGCCTGAGAGGCCACTTCAGAGTATCTCTGCAGCTTGCCAGCTCAGCTCTGTTTAATGTAAATGGAAGCTCTTCAAGTGTCAGTAGCATTTTGCAAATGCCATGAGTGTTCATTTCAGGCTGGTTTTGTTGTCTCATTAAAAACAACAGAAAGGAGGAGTGGGAAAAAAAAAAAGTATAGCCTGGTAGTAAATGGAAAGCAGGGAGAGAGATGCTTCAGAAAAATGGTAGCTGCAAAAAGGGAATTTTCTTTAGGTTTGGTTAGTGATGCGCACAAGGACTTTTGTTTCTAGTTTTCTACACTGTTCTGTCTTTACATTCAACCGGTCTTGCTCAGCAATCCCATCTGACACTGAAATGTATAAACACCATCATCAAAGACAGTGGGGTGTTTGCTCTGTGGTGCAGGTTATATAGGTGGCTTCGTTCTTTGCTCCTGGTTTATGCCTTCTGGCACCGTGCCGAATGAAATGGTGAATCTCTGACTGCTGACTTGTCCCAGTGGGCTTTATTCCTTTTCTTTGCTGTTTGCTCTTGTCTAAAATTGTCTTCTACTTTCTAAGAAAACCGATGGTTTTCCCTTTGGAGCTGTTACACATTTGTTGTGGGGACAGGGATGGGAAGTAACTCATTTAGGAAACAATAATACAAATTTCCTCAATTAACTTGTTTACAGTGGGAGAGGAACTGATGTCTCCAGTCTGGGGATAACTACTTGGGTTCGTATGGGCATTCACCAGGTCAGTGTAACTAACTGCTCTGCGGTGGGTCTCTCCTGCTTTCAGTAGGTCATGCTCCAGTGCATAAAAGACAGAAGTTTTGCTTCCCCACTCCCAAGCCTTGTGAGCCTCAGTGCTTGGAAAGCCTATGACGGTTTGTTGGAAGTATTTACATGAAAACCCACTTGCAAAGATTTGAGAGAGAGATATAAATGCCGTTTTCTCCATAACAGAAACACATTTTATTTTCTAGTGATCGTTAGTATCTGTCCATTCCTTTTCTTGTAATAGTATACTATAGTCCCTGGTAACCAGTAGCTTTTGTCCTGGCTGATTTCTAGCCTTTCCGTGTAAAGGAAAATACTATTGTAATATTTGCTTGTATCCCAGAGATCCTGAAGAGGAAGGGGTATTCATCCCCAGTGCTTTAGTGTATTTCTAGAGTTAGTGAATACTTGATTCTCTGAAACATTGTTCTTAAATGAGACAAGTATGACTTGTTGATCTGGGGGCTGTGGTCAGGAAGGGGTCAGGCATAGCTCAAGTCCTGGAAAAAGAAGAGGCCCTGGCTGATGCTGCGAGCTGCCATATGAACACTCAGTTGTATAGGCCTCCCTATGTATTTTTGTCTGCTCTGTAAATTGGTAGTTCCTTAGGGTAGGAAAGCTGTGTCCATCCATCTGTTCATGCAGTCATTCTCATTAGTTTTTCAAACCTCAGCCACTCAAGTGCTGCCTGATCCCTCTCACTCCCCTTTGGAGCGTGGCCAGGGGGAGCTTGGATGGGAACACGTGCCGTTTGCAAGGTGGTGCAGCAGCTGCACGTTGCACGCTGCCTCCCAAGGCCCCCGCTAGTAGTGTTTACTCCGAACCCTGTGCGGGCTTGGTTTTTCAGGGCACAGCTGTCACTGTCCTACTATGTATTTACCTAGTATACAACTCTGCTCACAACAGAGCGTAGTAAGAATTCTCTGTAGTACATTGAAGGCAACGTGATACTATCAGCCTGCCCACTTGCTTTGAGTTGGGAATACTGGAAGTCAGATGTTTGCCTGGTAGGAAATTTGTGAGAGCTGAAAGTTCACATCTCTGAAGTAGTAAGTGTTCCTCTCCTTCTCTGGGAGAGGTGAAAGATGCTTTGCTTTTCAAGATGAAGTCTGTGCTTGGGCTTGAGGTGCTGAAGAACTACTATTACAATTAGACCTTGCTGTCAGTGGTACCCTGGGTTGGATTTGGTATATAAGCTGGCAGAAGTAGCTGTACCTTGAATCTCTGGTGGACATCTCACTGTAGCATTATATAAAGGCCTTTGCAACACCTGACATCTGAAAGCTATACCGTAATCCAGAGCAAGTGAGTTAAGACTATTACAAATGCTTTCTGGAATGGTTCTGTTAGACTTTGCCCAGAGAGGTTTCAAGAAAAAAACATTGGTGGTCAAATTGAAAAATGTATATTTTACCTAGACAGTACCATATTTCTCTGCTTTTGTTAATAGAACAGAGGCTGAAATGAGGACAAGCTAGAATTTACTGTATAGACAGATCTGGATTTGTGGTCTAATTCCACAAGTTAATTAACATTCACCCTTCATTTAAAAATATTTAAAAAAAAAATTTTTAAATAGAAAACAATCCCTAAAGATTTCACAAAGACACAGTGAGATCTTCTCTGTTTGTGATTATATTTACTAAATTTTTAGTAGACCAGAGACACATATTCAGAGGAAAATACCAACAGATAAACACTTTGCATTCCATTCCTTTCTGCTGGATCTTTAAAAATGGGAACAAGATAGTCTTGAATATGCCTTGACACTTCAGATCTGGCTGCCCTGTATCGCCATCTGTACACTGGTATTTTGTCTCTAACAATTAGTGACTGTTCTCAGTGTCTGCTGTAGATGCACCCCGTGGGTTCACTTGAAAGTCTCACAGAGAACGCTGTTAGCTTCTAACTAAAATAAGTATAATTTTGTACTTTGATTTGAATGTTTTATACAGATTATGATTCCAGACTTTAATAATGACTTCTATACAAAGCTCTACAGAATCAAATAATCTACATAGCGTGCTCGTAACTAGTGGGAAGACCAGGGGAAGAACTTCTTTCCTGATACTTATTATCGTTCTGAATTACAGATCCAATTAACTAGATGGATCTCTTATTCTTGTGAGTGTTACTGAATTTTAGAGGTAAAGTGCTGGAGCTCTTAGTAGAAGAGCACAAACAAGTAGTCTAGGGAATTGTTGTGGAAGGACTTTTTATTTTGAGTATGTACATATTTTTAAGTGTTTTCAGGTCATATTAGGGAAGGCAGGTGAAGGAATTTCACTTGACGCTTGATGAGAAGTGTGCGGATTTGTGTTGGGTTTTGATTTCCTTAGGAATGTAACTTCATGGTTTCAGCCTGACTGAATTCTCAGGGGAATTTTGGCTCATAATCAGACACCTTTTTCTTTTATGTTCACTAAAGGAACAGAGTTGTTGACTGCAGCCTTTGTTGTAGCATTTTAGATCATCCTTGGGTGTTTTTTAGACGTGAGGAATGTAAGGAAGTGAGTACCTGAAAATAAGAGCAAAGATCTATAGCTTATGTCTGTACCCCTTAAGTACAGACCTGAGAGCAGAGGACGACTGATGTGCTCACTACAATTTGTCTGACTGATGGCATGTGAAGACTCTTCTGTTTTAGTTGGAATCAAGTTTCATAAGTAGCCCTAACGTATCAGTGTCATCCAGATGCAAGCTGAGGGGGCTGTGCAGAATTGAGGTCAGGATACTGTCCGTTGGGAGAAGATGCAGTCCACAGGTATCTGGAGCTAACAAAACGTGATGCCATAGTGAGTGACCAGATTTTCTGAACTGTTGTCTCAGTAGTTGGGTTTTTAGATGAAGCGTAGTGGCTTCTGGTTTCTAAAAGTGTGGATCTGCCTTTGGAGTGTCAGGTCCAACAGGTTGATGAGGTCACGTCAGGTATGCAGTGATGTGTCTTGGTAATGAAGCCCTAGTTGCAGGTGGGTGGGGTTAAGTGGAATGATTTCCTATAACACTCGCTATAAAAGAAGCAAAGCATGTCCAAGGCCCCTCACACGCATTCATTTTCCGCCCACTCAATATAATGAATTAATTGGGGGAAAAAATCGCTTTTAGGAGGAAAAATACAATAAAATCGTGCAGCAGATAGTGGTTTATTAGTTTTCTGCTTCTGAGTAATGTCTCTATATGCTACTCCAATATTAATAATGAGAATTATCCCCCTGAGGAGGAGATAATACATGGTAAGGAAATGCCTACATTGGGCTTACCCTCTCAGTAGGGCAGTAATAAATGTTGTTGTTCCGCCTGTACAATAACAACAGCTATTTCTGTATCTTTTCCTCATTATAATTCTAGGCAAATTCTCTGTGCTTTGTGCACAGAATGCCTTACCCTGTTATGACTTTTGCTCTCCTTTCTGTTCCCACACAGATCACCCCTGGCAGCAAGGCAGCACAGTCGCAGATGAACCAAGGGGATCTTGTGGTAGCCATTGATGGAGTCAACACTGACAGCATGACGCACTTAGAGGCCCAAAACAAGATCAAGTCAGCCAGCCACAACTTGAGCCTCACTCTTCAGAAGTACGTTGATACAGGTTTAAGTCTTTGCGTTCCTAAGGGCATTCTACGAAACCTGTGACCAAAAGTGTTTTATCCTTGCCTGTTAGATTTATTTGAAGGGTTCATGGCACAGGTATGAGATGGAAAGCCAAAGTCGGCTCTGATTCTTGTAGGAATCAGCATGGATTCTTATAGAAATCAGTGTTGTTGATGTGCTGTGTGAGTGTATCTGTGTTGAATTTAGCCCACTGAATACCGGTGTAATCCCATATCCATTCAGGCTTCTGTTAAAAAATAAATCCAGCAGTGATGTTTCTTTCGCTTATTCCCGTGTGGACAACGCACAGTTTTGAACGACTGTTCTGGAAATGACCACTGTAAGAAGTGTCATGAATGCCTGGGAGGAACCTGTCATTCACAGGGTGAAAGCAGGCCGAGAATTTGTGTTAATTGTCTGACACCTGGGAGCTGGGGAGTGGCCTCTGCATCTGACAATGAGAAAGATGTAGCCTGAGCGCAGGAGAGGAAGTCAGTAGAACATGGAGAGGGCAGACATTCTCACAGAGATGTGATGGAAGTTGTGTTGCCATTGAGAACACAGAATCTCTTCACATAACAGGTCTCAGCTTTTCCTGCTTAGTGCTGCTTGCTTTTTAGGCACCTTGCTCTCAAGTCACATAACCTTGCACAGAGATCTTCTGTAATAGTTGCATTAATATTTAAAGCTCCATAATTACATGAAGCCAAGTAACTGCTATTTTTATTGCTTCGTGGAGAAGACAATTGTTACGTGGGCTAGGCAAAGAACTGGTACGGAGAGCAGGTTGTAATGTCGAAGTACAGTTTCTGAGAATATGCCAGAAAATGGATGTGCAGTAAAGCTGAGCACTATCAGGAATGACTAACACATAAGGGAAAAAGATCTTCGGCTGAGGTTTCCAGGGCAGATCAGGGCACTCTAAATCAAAATTCATTTCCCACATGGCTGGGTAACTTCCAGGTTTGTCTTTAAGTTGGTGTTCCAGACAATGTATGCAACAAGTACACAAAGTAAAAATATGCTAACGAAATTGCACCATATTTGTTAGCTTCTGTGAGAACACTGGGTAGACTTACATATTTCCTGGAAATGTAGAATATGTGTATTTCCTGGAAACAAGTGTAAATGCAGGCTCTTCAGATGTTCCAGGTTTTATAAAAAAAAAAAATCTTGGAGATTTTACCCAAAGGTCTAGCTGTTTCCATGAACGCCAGGGAGGCAGGGAGATACATGGAATAATTTCTGCCACCTCGTATGATGTGCATGTGTGCCCCTAGTGTGCTTAGGCAAGTTTGGCAGCCAAAACTAAACAGAGACCAGGAGTCTAATCCTGAACGTGCTGAAATGGGCTTTATATCAGAAGCCGGAAGAAAACGGTCTTCCAAAGTTTTTGAAGGAAGGTGGGCATATCTTGATGCATGTAGTTGAACTCTCATCCTATGAATGCTTGTTCTAATGAATGCTAGTGATATTATGAATATAAGTATGATGTCTTTAAAAAAAAAATTACATTGTTCTGGATTATTTTGTATTTGAAAGTTAAGGAAAATCCTTTCTGATAATTTATATTACGACTTCCGTCTGCTGCTCTATTGGATCCTTGTGTTTTTACATTGAGAGAAAATGTTTTAGTGTGCCTTAGCTTTTTGCACATATTGGACCTGAAAAGTGGTTCAGTGGCTGCCTCTATGGCCTGGCATTTAAAACTATGAAGCATTACCTCTCCTTCCACACAGAGGAAGGGTTCCCAAATCTGTGACTAACTAAACCAGGTTATCCTAATACACATCACAGATGAAAGTCACTTAAAACAGTAATTTTGATTAAGTGTTGGCAGGGATATTTCATGTGAGTGATTGTTGTGCCTTTGCACTTGCTGACCTCTAACACCAGAACACCAACAGCTCTACTGGCCACATCACTAAAAAAAAAAAAGGTGTTTTACAACATCCCGGACAGGTTATTTATTCTTTAATGATTGAAGTAATTGTTAGTTTTTCTTAAAGTATTTTCAGACTGCTAAAGCTTTATTTATTGTGGAATATGCTATTCTTTGTCCACATAATTCTGGTGGAAGTACCATGATTTATTGCTTTCTTGCTCTATTGTTTCTATTGTTTCTTTTATTTTTTAAGGCATTCCAAAAACAGTAGTATGTGATTCAGATGTGGATATCTTATGTGGATATCTTATGTGGATAATGAAGAGCCAAAGTAAGCAGTAAATGGAGCGTTCCACAGACGGAAATATGCTTGCACAGATAATAGATGTAGATGAGTTAAGATACTTTTTGAAAAGAGGAAAAATGGCATAAAGTGATATGAAACACTCTTAAGCACAAATAGGTCAGACAGCTTCTTTGTTAGCAAGTAAAAACTTACACAGGTGATGCTTTGGCATTAAACTTACACAATTCATAGAATCTTTTCTTCTGTGTTAGTTGCTTTTTGATATGAGCTGTTATTTCACACTGATGACCCATTCAGCCTCATGAGAGTTCTATGGGGAAAAACAAATGACAAAGACTGAAAAGTAATTGTATTTTTTTAGTAGTATTGTTTCTGAGATGATTAGGGCCTGTTCAAGAAGTTGTGCTCAGAGGTGTTAAGCTGGTTCACTTTGCACAATTCAGTATTTATACAAACTAAACCTTGTCAGCATGTGACCCCAGCCAAATGATGTAGGACCCTATCAAAGATCCACGATCCCAATGTCTTAAACTTTTGGGAAGTTATATTAATTTCACCTTGAAAAAGCATTTTTCCTTGGCACAAATGGGTTAATTTGCCTAAGTACAATAAGACTGTGGCGGTTCAGTCACCTGCCCAAAATTTTCAAGAACATACACTCTTTTTCTCAACAATAATTTTTCAAAAATTGTATTTGTGCAAAGAAGAATAGGTAACATGGAAAAGATGGGAGCGGTCACTAATAATATTTTTCAATCCAATAAGAACAAAACAGGAGAAAGGCAAAATCTCCTGGGACTTGGTTACCTGGAAAATGACTGTCTTAAGAGATCATTTTAATTGTTAGACGTGGCTTGCCACAACAAAACTGGTGTTCCACCACAGTGGACCATCAGAGGGACCCGGACAGGCTGGAGAGGTGGGCCTGTGCCAACCTCATGGAGTTCAACAAGGCCAAGTGCAAGGTCCTGCACCTGGGTCAGGGCAATCCCAAGCACAAGGACAGTCTGAGTGGAGAATGGATCGAGAGCAGCCCTGAGGAGAAGGACTTGGGGGTACTGGTGGATGAAAAGCTGGTCATGAGCCAGCAGTGTGTGCTGGCAGCCCAGAAAGCCAACCACATCCTGGTCTGTATCCAGAGAAGTGTGGCCAGTATGTCAAGGGAGGGGATTCTCCCCCTCTGCTCTGCTCCCGTGAGACCCCACCTGGAGTTCTGCATCCAGATCCGGGGCGCCCAGCGTAAGGGTATCAGCTGGTTGGAGTGAGCCCAGAGGAGGCCATGAAGGCCCCACCCTCTGCCATGGGCACAGGCTGAGAGAGTGGGGCTTGTTCAGCCCGGAGAAGAGAAGGCTTTGGGGAGGCCTTCTAGCAGCCTTCTGCTACATGAAGGGCCTACAAGGAAGCTGGGGGGAGACTTTTTACAAGGGCCTGTAGTGACAGGACAAGGGGTGATGGGTTTAAATTGAAAGTGGGGAGATTTAGATTAGATATCAGGAAGAAATTCGTCACGGAGAGGGTGGGGAGGCACTGGGACAGGTTGCCCAGAGAAGCTGTGGGTGCCCCATTCCTGGGAGTGTCCAAGGCCAGGCTGGATGAGGCTCTGAGCAACCTGGTCTAGTGGAGGGTGACCCTGCCTATGGCAGGGAGGTTGGAGTTATGGTCTATAAGATCCCTTCCAACCCAAACCACTCTATAATTCTGCTATGGAAAAACAAAGCTAGTTTCCATAAAGATAGCAGAGATGGGTAAACTCAGTTATCTAATTTGTATAAAAGTTTAGAAACATTGGAAATCCTTTCAAGTGGAAAAGACATATCCGTGCATTAGGAAATTGACTATGTGATGGGAAAACTTAAGCCCTAAATTTTGATGATGTTGGACGTTTATGTGAAGGAGTCATGTGGCTCTACAGAATATGTTTCAAGGTTGTGGAATGCCTTGTCAGGCAATCTGTGACTTGGTTTTGCTGTTGCAGTACTGGAAGTAGAAGTGAACTTGCTCGCTTAGTCTATAAGGCCAGGCAAGAAGCAGTGCAACATGAAATCTAGACATAAACGCTCTGAGACAGAAAGCTTTCTGTTTTTCTGATGGCTCTTGGCTCTCGAGAGCGATGGCCTTTCCTTTTATTGATCTTGGCCATGAAGGTTTCATGAGCATTGTTTACAACCTGATAGTTCAGACAGTGTTGGCTGCTACTCACTTTTATTACCACACTTAAGTTCCCTGTGGGGTTTCTTTTGCAGGGTGGGGAACTGGTTATTTTTTATTTGGCTGTCAAGAAAGGCTGTACATGGTGTCAACACTTGTGCAGGCCATCAAATTGTGAGATATCAAATGTAGCAGAAGGCAGGCATTAAGAATGCCCATTCGTGCTTGCCTGCCTAAACAGTGAGAGCCTGCATTTCTCTGGCTATCCAACGTTAGTTTTTATTCAAGTCCCATCAGTCTGCGCTGTTCGAGGTACACTAACCTAGCTCTTTGTCGGTGTCTAGTGCTTAGGCCTGAGTGGAATTCTCCGTGTTTCAGTCACGAAGCATTATGGGTTCAGGAATTTTTGGATGTCAAGTGCTTTTTCAGACAGCTTCCTTCCCTAAACTCCCTGTAAAATCCGTTGTTACTACCTCAGCCATGCTAAGTTTTCACATGAAACTACAAAATTAGGAATGGAGATCTTGCCAGCTATGCCAGGGGTTTGATGAGGCAGCCAAAACTTGTCTTGGTACTGGCTTGAGTGAAACACTGCATTTTCTGACTGCTCATGTCCCATGTCTGGCTGCCTAGTTCTCCAGAGCCTGCAGCATGCCTCCCCGTGCTGCCTTTGGGAACCTAAAGGATGCAGACAGGCAAGCAGCAGGGAGTTGAAATATTTGGACCATTCCTGGAAAAAGAGACCTGTGATCCAGTGGTGTGGAAAAGTCTGGGACCTTCCAAACCACCACTGCTTCTGTCAGTTTAGAAGACAAAGGAATACACCTAGGAAGTGAATTCTCTTCTGCTGGAGAGCAGCAGTGAGGGGAGAAGGAAAGGCATTTCTTTGGCCCTCTGAGGTATGATAGTATTCAGGCAAACAAGGCTGATATTGTAAAAGTCAGACACTGACATGGATTCAGCTCATTCCTCAGAAGCAGAGGGTTGTGGTGGAAAATGACATTGCTTTGCTTTTAATCTTTTTGTGACCTCCTGGAGTTTCCTTCTCAGTCATTTTTTGGTATCAGTTTCTAATCAGTTACTTGAGCCACACAGCTGCCCCCAGGCATTTCAGTTCTGGCCCAGTCAAAGTTCATCTTCAGCTGGCTGGCTGTGCCACCGACACGAGGCAGGAAACTTCCTGTCCTGCAGCATTCAGCGCTCAGGTGAGAAACGAGATGCATGCAAAGTCTATTTTTATTTCATACAAATGGGATTCTTCTTTAAATTCACAGTAAAGGCAATGCACGAGAGTGCAGTATTATTTGTCAACAGGTTTCACTGGAGCATCCACAACGTTCATTTGATCTTGACGCAAGGAATCTGATCAGCCTCTTTGGAAAGGATTCACCAAATGTACTGGCTTCGTTTTGGAAAGTGCTGTAACATGAGTGCGCCTCATTCTGCTGGCACAAACATTCCTGTGACACTCTAAGACTCCTGCCTTGGTGTCACCCTGTGCTGCTGGAGAGGAGCAGGGGGGTGCTGGCTTTCTGTGCCTGGTGTGCGGTGACACAACCTCCCCCTCCCAGGGCATGCCAACGATGCTGCCCTTCGCTTCCAGGCAATCACAACTGACTGTCTTTTGCTGGAAAATCATGAGCTAAATAACCCTTTTCTCTAGTGAAAGGGAAGGTGTCAGAGAAAGCTCCGAGAGACTTACGGTAAATATTTAATAGCTTTTCTGTCTTGTGCAGCACCAAAAGGTGGCTGATCCTGCAGTATTTATTTCAGGCCTACTATAAATAAAGCATGTGGTGACAGCAAACTGCAAGCAAGGGGAATTCAGTGGTTATTGTGAACTGCTTTCTTTTGTCTGAAGCTGTGAATAGTAACCGGTTCTGTGCATGTTGTCGGTCTACTGATGGGCATGTTTTAAATCAGATCTAGGCTGCATTTATGCTCGGAAGAGGGTATCTATACCATTTTAAAAAGAAATTAGAACTATATAAATAATATTGGCGAAAACACAGTAGTGACAGTCAGACTACTCTGTACAAACATTTCCTAAAAGCACTGTAGGAGATGATTAAAAAAAAAGTATTTGGAATTCTTTTCCCTTGTTTGAACGATTCCATTACATTCATCAGACTAATGATATTTTCACTCTGGGAATGTGTATATATTAGAGGTAGAATCTGAGCCCATATGAATATAACTTACTGGTTTCTTTGGAAAGGAACACTAATTCTATGATAATTTGCTGGTGTTCAACATAGTGAACATATTTCCTGAAATCCATTCTTGGAGTAACTAAGTTTTTCCTGGTTATTCCTGCCTTTCTGACTGCAGTCTTAAAACTATGGAAACTAAATGCCCCGTACTAATTGACTGCTCCTTGGATGAGGCTGCAGCAACACTTTTACTCTCGGGAGTCCTACCTGGACTCAACAGCATAGCAGCACTTAGAAGTTTAGGGAATGAGGACCACATCAAGACTCTGGTAAGGATCTCTGAATTACTGGGTGCACCCGTGAGGTGGTTGTGACCATGTCAGACTGGATTAAGGATATGAGTGACTCCCTCCTGTCAGAACATAGTATTTGACAAGCCAGCCTAAAGTGTTGACAAAATGTGCCATTTGTGTTTGATAACATTTTACTAGAAATGACGGACTCTTATCATATTTTCAAGTACAAATATGATCATATTGCCATAAAAATATAACCTGAAATTAGATGATGCTTAAAAAAAACCTAATAAGACTACAAAAAGAAAAAAAACAAACTAAAAAATGAAGCTTTGTCCTTTAATCCATTCCTTTGAGTTCTACAGAAATGGTGTTTAAACATGTCGTATGATTCTCAGCAGGATTTAAAGGTTAAATTAAGAAAGTACTGGCTGAATATCAGAAAGAAAGAAATTCAAAGCTGGTGACTGTTGAATATTCCATGTGATATTCGCTGGAATAATTATGATCTAGACTGGACCAAGTCCTGAGATGTGCAGCCATGTAGACCGTCTGTGTTGGAGCCCTCCGCAGTTCACCCAGTGAGCACCTTAGTCTGTAGGTAACACCATGTACCTGGCTCAGGATAGATACTACAAGATCAACCTTCAGAAAGATGAGAAAAGCAGAGTAGTTAAACGGCTGCTTATGTGCTTTACTGAATCACAGTGTGTATAAATTCTAAATTTTAAGCAGATTAGTAGAAAGAGGAGAGCAACACTAATGGTGGATGTGACGTGATATTAGTTGGTTCTCTTTGTTTAGACATGTGACTAGAATTTTTGAGAGCCTGCAATATCCAAGGTTTCCTCCCCAAACTTCTGATGATGCTGGGTGCTCAAAGCGTTAAAAAAAGACACACCCTACTAGAGTATTAAGGAGGTTGCCATGTGAGCTGAGAGAGGTGGTCCTCCCTCACTCCTTGTGAAATAGAGGTGAATCCTGTTGCATGCCCAGTTGTCTCTGTACACAGGTATGAGAGGACAGTAGGATTTGTTAATAGATGTCAGGCTAGCAATTGGATGGGACGGTGAGTTACGGTATTTGAGTAGTAACATTTAATGCTGTTGAAATTAGTGAGCAGCTTTTTCCATGGAAAATGAAATAAAATATCAGTGTCGGTCACTGCAATAAATATATTCCTTACATGAGCAATTTAATTGAGTGGACTGCTGTTTACACTCACTGCATAAAGTGTCCTTGTTAGTTTTAAAAAAGAGCCTGGAAACAGTGGATATAAGCCAAAGCTTTAAAGGGCAATGAAGTTTTCATTACGGTAAGATTCTACTTAGGGATTAGAACTAAGTGTATATCACTTTTTTCCCCCCCCTAAATACCAGCTTAGAGGTGAGGATAAAAATCATCATTTTATTTGCCTAAAAAAAATATTCTCTGGATGAGCTAAAGATAATCTCCATGTGAATTTCACAGATTCACAGAGTGTTCGGGGTTGGAAGGGACCTCTAGAGACCATCTAGTCCAACCCCCCTGCCAGGGCAGGATCACCCAGAGCAGATCACACAGGAACAAGTCCAGGCAGCTTTGGAAAGTCTCATTGTGCTCACCATGGAAAGGTCAAGGGTGCATCTCACCCGAGTCAGGGGGCTGACACAACGTACTAAATACACGACAGTAGGGATCTTTCAGACAAGTAGTTATTGGTTGCATTCTGCAGTGAGGAAATAGGTATGTTACCCCAAATCTTACAGTAGACAAGAAGGTCACAATGTATTATGGCTGGGACTTTTTTAACATGGATTAGCTTAAGCATGGACATGTCAAAATGTAAATTTGACACTTGAAGCTGATTGGAATGGATGATACAGTATGTGGAATGAGGAATCATTCAATCAGGTAAAATACTAAGACTTCACTAAATCAATCTCTTAATGTGTTGTTTGTGCATGTGAGCTTCATATTTTCCTCAGAGCCTTTCTACTGTGGTGTCTTTTGCCCACTGGCCACTACAAAAGCTGTCAGGCCTCATTCCTTTTTCACAAAGTCATTGGTGGATCCATTGTTTCCTACAGCGAGAGCAGAGATGCACCACGGTCTGTTCTGCCAGTCTTTCAGGCACCTTCAGGGGTTGGCCACCTCTTTGTGCCTGTGCTCCCCCTGGCTGGTGTCTGTTGCTGAGCACTGGGCACAGGGTAGTGTTCCTGCGTTACTGTAATGACAGCTTCAAACAGGACTTCAGTACCTAAAAGAATTTGTTGCTTTTTGGACAAATCCTGGCTAACTTTCTTGACTTAGCAGTCATAAGAGGTAGAGTTATGCTTCCACTCAAAATCTCTCAGGTACAGGAATTAATGGAAAGCTCATTTTTTTTGCTTGGAAAAATCGCTTTGCATTTGTTTTAGTTTGTAAACAGAAAAGATGAACGCATAAATGAGGCTGACTGTAATTAAGATCTAATCATCCATGTTTGCTAATTTTTCTCTCCCATATATCACAATTAGAAATGCTCTAAAAGCTACATGGCACACTGTAAAGTCCACATCCTAAGTAAGAGGAATTACAGGAAAATCAGCTTCACCAACAGCTTCAGGAAACTAAAGAAAGTGATTTGTGGTCCGTATGCTCAAAGTAACCTGAGTTAGGCTTTTGCTTTTAGAAAAAATTGAGTGGCGAAGGGAAAAATAGACTTTGTCTACATAGTGTGAGAAATCTGTTGGATTTGGTCAACACTTGAATGTCTCTGTATCAACAGAAGGCAGTTACAAAGCGCTGTATCATTCTTTCGTGAATCATCATGCCTTTGAGGTTTGGCTGTGATCCCCTGACTCTGGAGCTGGCTCGTTAGGGTGATGCTCTACAGCCGTCCCCAGCGCTGCTTTGGAATCTGTACCGGGATGACTTTCACCCCTAAGGAAGCTGTTAAGAAGCCAAGAGATGCAGGACTGTAGCGGAGCCTGATGCTGCTTCAGTGGGGGTAGTCTGCGTCTCGGGTACACTGCATGGCAGGGGAAAATTGAACAGGGGAGATGGCTGTGGTTCACTTCATATATTTTTCAGCTAAAGAACTTACATAAATATTTCTGATTCTTGATTGTTTGAAATGATTTATTATGTTTACTGGGGCGAGCTGAGTCATGTCTCAAGACTAGGCTCTGGTAGGCTACGTACCAGCACTGAATCCAGTGCCTCTTCTGCTCTTAATTAATAATAGCTAATTCTTTGCTCTATGCTATTAGATCCTTTTATAACCCAAATGGTTTTTTCTGCTTTTGTTAAACTGACAAATTATTATATTATTTGTACGTTTACCTTAAATATATTTTGTTCTAGCATCTCTCACTAACTATAAATAATACAATATAATCATGAAATCGTTAACAATAAATAGCTATGCTGAACACAGAAATTTCAAGTGAGACGCTCTATCTGAAGATTATATACCATTAGGCTTCATCCCTCTCTGGTAATTTTGTTTGTATTTCAGCCTCTCGCTTTTGATTCTGTAACACGCAATCCATATTCTGCATTTAGCCAATTTATTGTTGAGATGGGAATAGTGGCTTCCTATGTAGAATCAATACCCATTTATAATCAGATTCAAGTGATAACATTGTGATGTTAACAAGGTTTTGTGAGCTACAGTAAAACACTGTACAACTGAGTGATATCTTGGGTAATTCAGCGTTAAAGCAAGTTCATTTTCAAATTCTAATGATGTGCTTACTCCAGTTCTGTAGCTGCATGACATTTCCTGGTACAAACCTATGTTTCTTTACGGGTTACCTGAGGGTTTGGTAGTGATAAGGAGAGGAAAGGTTTGGAAATGGTTTTAAAACAGTGCAAAGAGAGGAAGAGGAGGTCAGCGAGAAAAATAACCTGCCTTAAAAAAAAGGTGTCCGTGCTCCATGGAGGTTAAGTGTCGAGCTTGCTATGTGTGTCAGGCGAGTTCCCTTTTCCTTTCCCTTTCTATCCCATAATGTTTGCGGCTGTCCCTGTCTCAAATCCCTTCTTAAGGAGAATGGGTATTATTACATACTTCCAAACAAATTCTTTCATAGGTTTTTTTGGATAGCATCTTCCCGTTAGGGTGGTGCCATTTATGTGTAAGAAGCTTCTGCCCATGTATTGCTGTGGGTACGAGCATTAGGTCTGGAAAGTGTTAATTGCCTGTTGTGCGATCTGAGTGCAGCACAGTGCAGGGAGATAATTAACAAATCGCTCATCCAGCCAAATGCTAATATTTGCATTCGCCATTGATAGACGGAGAGCAAAACTGCTGATGGAAATACTTTCAGTTTTATTGCAGGCACAGATGAGCATCTCGTCCTGAGAGAGGGAAAGCAGGTCTCATCCTAGCCCCAGAGTGGTGGCAGTTGTGTTTGAAGTACTGTGAAATGTTCAGGGTTCCGTCTTCGTGATTCTCACTGCAGTCACTGGAACTGTTTGGTGTCCCAGGCAGCACTGAGAGAACGAAACCCTGGTATCGCAAGGCCCAAGATTTTCTGTGCAACACAAGAAGTTGCTGTTTGGCTACTTAATTCACTGTTGGGTTGAAGGTTTAACTGACACATTACTGATATTAGCGTTTATTAAATGGACACCTCAAACTGATAACCCTACGTAAGAGTCTGTCCCTCTAACGTCTCTTCCCTGCCCCCACCAAATTCTCAGGAATATAATATAAATACACCATCAGAAGCCCAAATCTACATGCTCCGTTGTTCTGCATTCTGCTGTGTGCTCACCACCTCCACTCCAGAACAACTCCATTTCAGTGAGGTGCTAAGTGTGTAAAATGTTTTCTACGCATTTCTAACCCTTATAGAATCTGGTTTATTCCCTTTCCGTGCACTTGACTCCATTTTCTAGTGGTTGAGATATGAAGGTACAATTATTAGGGTGCTCAAAAAAAATATAAATAACTGCTCACGCGTAATAAAATCCAAGCAAAAGCTTACTGTAAGAAAGGGAATGTTGATCCTATCTGTCCTGAGAATTAGAGAAGATAGACCCTGACAGAAGATATGAAGTATAAAAAAGCCCCATGAAGACAAAAAAGAGCTATTATGTGTTAGACGGTGTCACCTCTCCGCAGGCACGGTATTGTGCTCCCCTGAGGACACAGATTAAGCTAATAGTGCGTTGCAGAACTCTTCTGCAGCCCGCCCCTAGGCAGGCAGCTCCTCTGAGTGCAGTTGAGTCCTAACGAACCTTTGTTGTGAGTGCAGAGATGCCAGGACTGGTCAAGTGTTCTTCGATTAAAGAGACATTCAGGTATGTGGGAACAAGTAGAAACTTTGGCAGCCGTATCAGCAGTGCTATCACAATTGCACTGCTTTGCGAAACTACATCCGTCTTGGCTTTGAACTTCGTTAAGAAAGGAGCCAGTGTTGAGAGGGAGGGGAGCTGTGTATGTGGGAAGGAGGAGACTAAAAAATAGCAGAACGGTGTATTTGGTCATCGTTAAAGCTGGTTTGAGTTTTCATTTTCAAATGAGGTTTTTGTTTCTATTTTTAACTTTGAAAATAAAGAACAAAATGTCGAACAGTCAAAATCAAGTTAATTGCTTCAGAAAAACAATCTTGATGGAACATTTCAATATCAAATTTGAAATGATCACAGTAATGTGTGAAATTTGGACTTTCATCCTCCTCATAGCTCCACTAAGCAAGTACACTCCCTGCATGTTTGGAATAAAATCATTTTGCAATCTAAGGTTTAAAATGTAAACCTGGACACACACGTTTGGAACAGCACCGTCATCACTTGAAAAGCAAACTGGCGTTGCTGCAGGATTTGCTTCATCTAGCAAAAGGGGGAGGAAAAAAATGTCCTGAACTTGCAGATGTTTTTCCCTGAGGAGTAATGGCTCTTATGTAAATAATCACTTTATTCTGTAAGTGCATACGCTTTCATTCCACAAAATGACTTCACCTCTGCTGCCCTTTTCTCTGGTACAAGCCTCTGCTAAATCTAGCAAGGCTCATCCTTCTGTTTTTAAATATCAAAGCTGTAAGCATCCAGGGCAGAGTTGTGTAGGAACCTCAGTGTTTTAAAGTACCATCTCAAAACCTCAAAGTCACTGTGAAATAAGTGTGATAGCACTGTGAGTGGCAGATGTAGCTTATCAGTGATGTGGAAGAAATACAGCTTTTTAACATCGTCTTCTGTGGTCGGGTAATGAGTGAGGCAAAACCAGGCCTACGGTGAACAGCAGAAGTGATACAGAGTGGTCTGGTAAATAGACCCCTTTGCTGCAATACAAACGTTTTCCAGTTGTGCATCAAACGTGCAGGATGTGCTTGCTTGTTATACCTCTGCACGTGACCAACGACGTTTACGGCGCCGAGCAACGTTGGCACTAAAATTCATGGTCAGGGAGCAGGGGGGACGCTGCGTTGCCCAGCTGTGGTCTTCAGTCTGCCCAGGTTCCCCCCCAGAAATAACTGGGTGTACCCACAAGTGGCACCAATGGAAGGAGGATCAGAGTGTCCCCATAAATCTTTGTCTGTTCATACATTGTCGCAGTCAATTTTCAGCAGCTCTGACTGTGTTCTGGGCTGCAGCTGATTTTTTTTTTCTTTCCCTTTTTTGCTGTCTTTCACGATACATGTGCGTGTCTCATGAATATGATTTACTGTTTCTCATTTTAAGGTAAAATGGTTGGAAGAAGGGTACAGCACTCACTTCTGAGGGAAAGTCAGTTAGTAGCTCTCCTGAGGAAAGTTTGTTGTAGGCAGTTAGTGATTAGCTCTCATTCTTAGAACGTGAAGGTATACATTTCTCAGGTAATTATGTCTTAGGGAGTATGTTGTGATATATTCCCAGTGTAAGTATCAACGATAGTGCCTTGTACAAATTTCTAGCCTCTTGTTTCAGGAATACTTTGTGTCAGTGAATTTCACAGGGTGATCACCTATTGCTTAACCAAATGCTGATTTTCATTCTCTCCTCAAACCGTATCTCGTGGTGAGGTAGGCATCTATCATCTTTGTTTTCAGCTCTCAAAGAAGCATAATTTACGTATCTTCTATATGGAAATCTTCCAGTTCCTGTAAGGATTACTGCTTTTTCCTAGTTTTATTTTGTTTGTTTACTCCTGTTTATGGAAATATTTTACGTGTGGCAAGTAATGCTAAATGCACAGCCCATTGTGAAGCTAGGTATTAATGCAGGGTTTGCCACTGTGGATGAATCCAGTGTCTGTCTAGCTCAGCTTTCTGTCCCTGGTAGATGCCCCTGCTAGGTATTGCAGAGCGCATCCCAGCCCCCAGTAAGGAAATAATGAAGCTAACACACAAGGTCTTCCACTACCAGTCCTTCAAGTTGTGCCATGAAAAATGAGAATCTGTACGGTTACTTATTTTTATCATGTCTAAAGCAGCTGTTGGGGCTTTTGTTGTTAGTATAAATATCTGATCCTTTCTGATATCCTGCTGTTCGCATAGTCTCAATGATGTCTTGTAACAATGAGTTTCACCTCAGGTTACTCAAGTACTCTAGGAAAAAAATGTTTGCCTTTATCAATTTTATATGTGTTGTCTTTTCAGTTTCGCTTAATGTCCAGGAACATAGCTTTATTTCCCTTTTTCTACCACTCATTATTTTCTAAGCCTCTGTCATATCTTCTCTTACTCATCTCCTCTCTAAAAAAATTCCAAATGCCTCGGTCACTTCTGCTTGATTTGTATGGTTTTAAATATTTTTATTTCATTTTTGTACCTGTTCTACTTTTGGAATGTACTTCTTAAAAGATGAAAATTCCAGGCATAATCCTGATCCGTAGGTTGGCAATAGGGTATTACTTGTATAATTCTGGTCCTTTTAACTATTTTTACGTTTTTCATTTCACGTTCTCTGGTGATCCCACGTGTACTGGAAAGGTTTCAGGGGGATGTTCAGCGCCATGCAGGTGCTGGCAACACCTCCCACCCATGCATCTTCGCTTACCGGGGCATCCTGGCGTGCTTCAGTTAGCGTTTGTCCCTGTGCTTGCTTTCTTATGTTCCAGTGAAAGGGCAAACTGGGCCTTTTGAAAGCATTTTAGTGGGGTTTAGTTTTGGTTTTTTAAATCATCATGTACGTGTATTTGTCAAATACAGGTGAAAGGCAGGCATTTGGAGTGGAGTGTGGTTAATTCAAGAGTGATCTGCTCCTTTTGAAACTAAATTGCCTGAAACGAAGCCCGTGCTTCCTCCTGCAGAGAGGTTGAAATTCTGGCAGTTGCTATGCAGTTTAAGCTATTAAATAATAATAATCTTCTGAGGAGTTGATCTTGAGATGCCTCAGTACCGAAGTTTAGCCTCTGCGTTTTAAGACACTTCTAAAGTCCTTTTTCCCAGAGTGCTGCCCAAACCTCAGTTTGTCTAGTTGTGGCTGATGGGCATCCGCGAACATGCAGTGTGTCTCAAGGTACTGGAAAACAGATGATCTCCCAAGTCAGAGGCTGCTTCCGTGACTGCTGTCATTTCTTCTTCAGAGAATCTATCCAACTTTTTCTCACATTTAAGACCTTCATAAATGAGGTTGTAGAAAAAACATGATGATCACTAGAAAAAAGTCTAGGTTGTGCTTAGTTGTCACTCCTGATGAAGCAGCATTTTTGCATGAAATTAGAGCTGAAAAATAGGAGTCCAGGTTGCTAATAATTTTTTCTTTTTTTTTCTTTTTTTTTTTTTTGGGTGGTCCCCAGATCTAAACGTCCAGTGCCAGTTTCAACCACCGCACCCAGAATTGACTCTCCCAGGGCTGTAATTCCCCACCAGAAGGTATGTGACACATTTCTCCTCAGCCAAAGTTAACATAATTTAGCCAAAGTTAATGTAATTTTTATCTACTGCAGAGAAGGCAAATACCTACTACAGGAAATAGCTTTTGCCCGCTCCAAATAAGTAAACGTTGAATGAATGCTCAGGCAGCAAGACTGCCACAGTGCAGTGTATTAGTGATCTGTATTTTGCTAATTTCTGATTACCAGAACCAAAGCATCTGGCTGTCCTCTGACGTGATCTGCTCTAACCCGTTCTGAGCAGTTTGTTTTCATCTAGAAAGAGGCTACCAAAGCTTCTCAAAATACACATTTGCTATTATAGATTCTTGGGAAAAAAGAAGATTAGACTGTGCTTCAGTGTATCCAAATCCTGACTGCTACTGAAGACACTGATTTGTAAAAAGGATATGAGGGCGTTTGAAAGCCTGCATCACATTACATTCTTGTCACATCATTCAAAAGATGTGGGAATAAAAAGTCAATAGGATAAGTCAATTTAATGAATAATAGCGAATGGCAGAGGAAATGGATGGCTTGGTTTCTGTTGTCAAAGCTCATTGTCTTCCATAAAATAAATGTTCATATTAGAATAAACAGCATTCACTGACTGTACCTGGCAACTCATCATCTGTGTCTTTGGAGGCACTGAGGAGCAAGGATACCTGAAAGATGGTATACATCCTTAGGCACAAGCACCAGGCAGGACGTTTGTACTGCTGACAGTTTAATTAGAGACATGGACAGGAAGTACAGTCTCCATTGCTGCAACTTCACCCCTTCTGTGGGTGCCACTTTCATCCCTAGCACGTAGTATAAATTAGACACACTGAAGATCAAAATACATGGGGAATTGAGCGATGTTCTTCTGGTTTTGGCAGTTCTGATTTCCACAGATCAGTTTTAAGTAATTTTTATAACCGCCATGCTTTCCACATTCAGAGCTCAGAAGGTAACATCAGCCCTGTGACCTCTGCAAATATATTCAAACTAACAGAATAGGATGCACTTGGGGAGAATTGTTTGATTCAGTTTTATTTTGTCAAATTTGAAACAAACCTGTTTGGCCATTTATTACTTGAGACAGAAATAATGTTTCACTCTGATCTTGTGAACTATTTGGCAAGGGAAGATGAAATTAAGAATTTACTTTGCTCAGAGTTGTTTCTGCTCATGTCATGATTTAAAAAAAGTCATCTTGGAGAAAGTTACTGGAAAGAGTCACCAAACAGTACTGTGGAATTCCTAGAACAAAAACGATGAATCATTGTTTTAGGCTGGTGTTTGTCTGCACCAGCAAAGTACCAGGGACAGGAGCGGTGTACTTATTTTTGCTCAAGAACCACACAGAATGCTGTTAGTTTTCAAGGCAGCAAGTAGGCGTGTGTCTTCAGAGTTCTTCACCCACACAAGACACTGACAGCTACCTTTGGGGACCCTCAGGAGCACCTGTGCACGTATGACATTCTCCTGCTTCCACCACAGGCACATAAAAGCTTTTCTACGTCAGAGTTTTGGGACTCATTTCATTAGGTGTCTTCCCATCTTGCCTGGCAAGTGTCAGTTTTAAAATTACTGCCATAGGCATTCAGAGCTGTTGACCACACAAAACATTTCTCTCCCTTAACTGTCTACCCTACAGAAAAGTTAACTCCATGCACTGTAGGGTTTTTTTTAAAGGTCCTAAAAGTGCCTTTGGCATGAAAGCTGTGAACTCGCTTTATATTTCCTGTTTTAGCCCTTCAGAGACAGAGGAGGATCAGAGGACGCAACCCTTTTTTGGGAGCGTGTTGTCTCCCATTCTGTGCGTCGGCGCTCCGGAAAGGTGTATAGGAGCTGTTGCAGGCAGCCTACTCTGAACGGGCTACAGGCAGTACTTGCAGCTGAAAAAGAGATTCACTGGAACCTTTCTGGATGGAAAGGGTGGTGTCTAAGGGAAGCTATGATGAGAAAGAGGGAATCTAGCAATATTCAGAAAGGCCATCTTAGGTGTAGGGGCTTTGGCCCAGGGGGAAGAGGTAGCAATAGAGCGCAGGAGTGGGGAGCCCTTTGCAGGGCAAGAGGAGCAATGTTTGTGTCTCTAGTGTATACTAGTATCCAACAGTAATTTGTTACCCAAAGAAAAATTCTTCTCTGAGGGTGGTATGGAAGGGAATTAAGGTGTTGAACCATTGGAGAAGTCTCAAAATCCAAAATCAAAAGCCTTTACTGATACAAACAGTGGTATAGGGATGTTGCAATAAGGTACATTACAGTAAATATACTTTAAAAGTCAAGGTTTCTTTGCTTGTCCCTTTATTATTTCCAGTAACGGTATCACTGTAGAGATGAAGAATTCTGTGACACATAGGGAGAAGTTGTTGCTTCCACATCACTGCTTGACAGTGTTTAGACATTGATGGTTCACATGAAAGGACTTTGATTGCATTTCTTAGAACAGCAAAAACCTACCTTACAAGACAGTCGTGACAGTGTTGTCCTCAGACATCGAGAGAAGTTTTTCTCACCTTTCTCTGAGCCAAGGTTAAGGCATGGCAGTGTTAGCTGCAAAATCTGCATGTGCAAGTTCAGTGTCTACTTGAAACCATAAACTCCCTTGTACGTTACTGCTGATCTGATTGCAGCTTCCACTAATTTTCAAGCATGTGTTTCTTCTTTGACTGCTGTGGTCATGGTTTTTTATGCTTTAGGAAAATAAGTTTAGGAAGATAAGTGTGCTTTAGGAAAACAATACATTCTTTTACAAAGATGTAAGGAAGGTATAAAAACCCCAGGGTCCTTCACCATCACAGACACTTTCCTGCACTCTCCTTACTTTCTTGAACTGATCAGTGTTATGGATGGTACAGGTCCTGCAACAATAAGTACAGTGTCAACAGAGCTGTAGGGCTGCTGTTGGAAAGAAAAGTTTGCTGATCTGCAGTTTCACTATTTCCTTATCTGACGTTAATCTCAAACTCGAAACAACTTTCATTTAGTTCAGTGAAATCTTTTTGATTTAGGCTAAGAAAGAAGAGATGATCGACTTTAAACGAAGCATAGGATGAAGAGCTGGTTGAGCCAAAAGCTGTTTGTTGTCTTTGAGCAGAGCCATTCAGTGCCATGGTGTCTCCACTTCCTACTTTCTGTAAGAAGTTTAAAGCAGTGACTGCCGCTGGGCCATGTGGGGAGGTCAAACTCATTAGCGTGTGTTAACGTTGTTCTCTCGGAAGTGCAGGAGGTGAATAAAGACTCTTCAGTCACAGCAATAGGTAAATAAAAGGAAATAGAAATTGAATGTTTATAGTTCCGAATGGAAACTGAGCGGATTCACAGCTTCCTTCTACTCCGGAAGGTTTGAGACTCCTCAGCATCTGTCCCCGTTAAGCTCATTTGCTGACAGGACAGTGGGAAATTGAAACGCAGTTTCCCCTCGTAGTGAGGGATCGCTGCAGGATCACAGCAGGATGACAGCAGGATCACAGCATCCTTCTGGAGGGAAGCAGCCCATTGCTCAGTGTCACAGCCTCCTCTTCTGGCTGGCTGGAAGGGTAGCACCAGGCCTGCATCGTTTGAAATGTCAGCTTGCTCTTCCAGCCACCGAGGCAGCCTGGAGGGGATGGAGAGCCGGGAAGCAGGGGTAGGTTTGTTCTGCTGGCTGCATTCATGTGCTGCTGCTGCTGCTCAGTGATGGAAATCTGGCCGTCACGTTCAGAAACGGGTTTGGAAACGCTGCACTGATCTGGTTTAGCCACTGAACTGGAGATGGAAAAAAATTCAGAAATATCCTACCGGGAATAAACGGAATGAGAGATTGTCAATCACAAAAGGAAGGAGCTAAATAAGCTGATAATTGGGCAGTAATTCTTTAGAAGGAGCTATACAGCTGCTTTCTTAGACACTTCCATCTCATCCCTTTACCCCAAACACAGGGAAAACAACTACCTCAGAACTATTAACTGAGAACGCAGAATGCTAACCTGGCACTGTTGGGTTCCTAGGAATTCTGGTGTTGAGTTACCAGCACGCTGGTATTCCAGCTAGAAGTTGCTTGAGGCGTGAAGCCAAAGCTCCATTCATGTCACAAAAATGAGGAAAGTCATCAGCCATCATTTTTCATGGAGGTCCTATAATTTTCCCTTTGTCCAGTGTTAGTCTCCAGCAACACCAAAACTATGCAAATGCATTAGGATTAAGGAAATACCTGGCATTTCTCTCATTAGCCATTGAAACTGGTAGTTTATAATCAGATCTCCATGCACATCCTTTTATTATGGCATTTAGAAAGGAAACCCACGGTTAATTTAGATAAAAGCCACCGAGTTTTCAGGGTAACAACCAAATATAACTCTGGCATGTCCTTTTTCTTCTCTGTTGCCTCTGGGGTTTGTTTTGTCCCTCTCTGCTCGCACGTAAAACTCATTTGCACAAGTGGCAACTTAATTTATGAACATGGCCTTGTGCGTTTATGCCTTTTCTACAACCCATTTTTAGAGAGAATCCCTGGTTCCTGTTTGTGTAATGATACCTGGAACCTTGCAGTAGGCCTCTTAAAGGTTGGTTGTTTGCTGTTTTCTGTGTCAGGGTATAATGGCTGAAGTATGTAATTCAAATGGATTTATTTTAAAAGGCATAGTCTGAAAATGCTTTTAGGATTATCTGTTTCTACAGCCTCAGGCAGCTATTAATGCCAGCTAAAATCTCTTCCTGTTTATTACTAAGAAAAATGTTCTCAGTTCATTTTATCTGCCTCAATTTTTGATTCAGAACAGCTTAAATGTATTTAATGTCATGATTAATTATATCCTTAGACCTTTAGGGGTTTTTTTGCAATTAATTTTAATTAATCAGGCCATATTATCTTGATTTTTTTCAAATGTAATCTCCCTAAACTTATATATGCAATATAGACAAACCCAAGAGGAGAATATAAAATATTTATCTTTCTAGTGAACCTTAGTTTCAAAATCAGCAGATGACATTAATGATAACCAATACTAGCAAAAGTGGAAAATCAGAGGCCACATTATTCTCAGGCCTGTGTTTCATGCAAGGAGATGGGGGAGATGTGTGTGAGACATTGAAGATGGCAACTGGAGCAGTGCCGGTCTAAACGAGGCAAAACGTCACGGCAGGCCACCACCTGCTCTTGTACGGCCTTTCGTTGAGGGCAGATGGTGGGCTCCTATCCTCCTTGGGGACAATGCCCCTGCCTGTCCCTGTCCCCCAGAGCTGGGCTGCAGCATGCTGCCAGCATTGCTGGGCGGCCTTTTAACAGTGAGCAGCATGGATTCTGGGTACCAGTTATGGCTGCAGCGTGTCTTGGTCCAGAGAGAGAGGTTGAAGCGATCCTTCTCCTGCAGCAAAAGCCATGTAGACACGTTGGGCTGGAGCAGGGAGCTCCTGGGATAAACTGCAAACTGATACGACGGCTCTAGAGAAACCTGTGAATTGCCAAGCGTACAAATAGTTTGTTGGGTGCCACGGCTATAGGTTTCTTCAATCCAAAACACTTAATTAGAGACAAACAGAAGTGAAGAATGAAACAGCTTTTGAAACTATATAATTCATTCTTTTAACATGTGTGCTGAAGTTTCAGCACTTGGGATTCTAGATTAGAGATGTTAAGAATAATCAGTAGTAGAATCTAGCTATTCGTGTTCTGGTCACTGAGCCTTTAGGAGGTAAAGACTAAGAAAACAGCGTAAAGGTATAAAAATCCTTCCAGAAAGTGAAGTTCGTATTCCTCTCTGATCAAATTGTCCACGCTGCAGGCAGGCAGTCTTCCAAACAGCACAGAGCTGTGGTCACTACACGCTGCCAGCAGCTGGAAGGACGTGAGGAATTTAACCCTAAGGGTGCTCTGTGCTTCCCGCAGGGTGCTGAGTACCTCCAGTCCTTGGGACGTGGAGGGTGCTGCACTAGGATGAGCCTGAAGTAGGGATGGGGTGTCTTAGGCAACACGAGCACAGAAGTGTCAGGTGAAATGTCCCCAGAACCATGCGACGACTTATTTTCTGCATTGTGTTGCTGAAAAAGCAGTGTTTTCCTGTTCTGATACTACCTTTTATTTTGGTTTCTCAAAGCTGTTTTAACAGCAAATTGCTTATGAAACTGGAGCCCGTAGTACTGCATTTTTCCATGGAGGATGAGGTTGGTAGAGTGTTTCTAATGTGAGCACCAGCACAGACTTCTGCGAGCGTATATTGTAGGAGAGATTGCTGTGACTTGGACTGGGACAACACACCCTGCTGTCCTAGTTAGGAATACTAGCGGGGATGTGACTGTCGGATCATACGCTCGTCGTCTGCATAGCTCACGCACACAGTCCTTCCAGCGGCAGTGGTGCAGAAATGATCAGAATAGAAGGATCCCGTCTGTGGAGCAGTGCCTGTTCTCGGGGCCTGTGGGTCTCTCTGCTAACCATGCTGCATGGCCTGATGAGCATGAGCCAGAGCCTGTGAGAGCAACGCGACGCGTGGGCGGCTGTAACGCGCAGTGTACTCGTGGGGAACAGAATGGCGCGGTTTGGAATCATTACCTTTGTGTAATAATGGCATTGACTTTGCTGTTTATGTATTATCTCAAATGTTTCTGACCTCAGAGTTTTTAAAGATTTCTTAATTACCCTAGAAATTAATGGAAAATGTTGTCTTTGTATAAAATTATTGCTGTGAGGTTGACTAGTAGCAAATGCTCTTTTAATGTTAAGCTTTATTCGTTGATTTCAACTAAAACCCAGTAAAAATATGCCTGAGTATGTTTTGCTTCCCTTCTTTTAAAACAATGCCTTTCTCTGTTGAAAATCTTCCCTGAAAGGTTGGGTGCTCTGGCCCCAATCTATTTATTGCAAGTTTATCAATATGTTTAGGAAGCAGTGATATGTTATTTTTGCATGTGTTCTATGATTGCTCTTTTCTTTTTTTTTTTTCTTTTCCTGGCCTGCATGTTTGCTACTACAGGAACCTGCTTGGGAAATCAATGGCAACAGAACCACCTTCAGTCCTCTAACTAACACGGCGACTGGGCCTGTGGGTAGTATTTTAGCAACCAATGGAACGTTTTCAGGCTACCTCAACAAGCAAGAGATCAGCTTTTCTAATAGCTCCTCCTACTTAAAGACCACCACAGTTAGATCTTCCATGTCCTCTCAGTCCGTGACTCCTGACACTTCTCCTGCCAAGAGTAACGTAGGTTCCAAACGAAGCCCTGTATTGACCGATGGCAATAGTCCTTTACAGCAGCTGAGCCCCGCGAGGCAGTATAACAACCCCATTGGCCTCTACTCAGCAGAGACTCTAAGGGAAATGGCTGAGATGCATAAATTAAGTCTCAACCGAAGGGCTTCGGAAGGCGGACTTCCTAGAGGGTAGGTACCGCGGTGAAACATTTAATATTTCAGTAAGTCATGAATTTGCTAGAAAATGAATGTAATAGTACCTACCCTATTGTGCATTTGTCTGATAAATCATGATTAAGGTCTGGAACGATGGTTACATTTTCCAGTACCCCCCCAAACGTATACACAGTACCATTACAGAATAACTCTTGGTCTTTGGTATCTGAATTGCAATGTGGATTGGCAATAGGCACCAGAGCATGAGGAGGAACACTACAACTGCAGTAGCTGTGATCATCCC
The DNA here is from genome assembly GCA_027574665.1 of Rhynochetos jubatus. Lineage (NCBI taxonomy): Eukaryota > Metazoa > Chordata > Aves > Eurypygiformes > Rhynochetidae > Rhynochetos > Rhynochetos jubatus. The sequence goes on from CM050655.1 coordinate 10,872,534, forward strand.
AGGGTTCTGGCATTCAGTGATTTAAACTAATGCAGGTAGCCTCGTAGAACCAGGGGTTGCTGTCGGCCGTTAAGGAAGCTGCTATAAAACAGGTCTGTCTTTGGTACTCTCCTAAAGAGAAACTGCTTTGGCCAGCAAACCTGACATGCTAGACTACTGGAGTGTCCCGCTGTGACTCCTGCCTTAATGTATTGGCTTTCCTATGCAAAATTAGTGAAAACTGCCATATTTTGGATCCTCTGGTTTGAGCACTGTCTGTCTCGCATCCATTAGCTTTGCTTTTAACTTGTCTGTAACAAGGAGTGATCTCTAGGTGGTAGTACCCTGACAGTTTGATGCCATGCCATCAAAGTTTTCAGTGCAGATCATCTGTTTTACTGGTAGGTTTGTGAAGTGAGGAGCTTGGACTACATACAATGCATGAGAAACAGCAATGAGAAACAGGTTTTCCTCATTTTTCTGCCTCCATGTATTAATTTGCAAACGAATCTCTAATTTCTTTATTTGTGTTTATTTAAAATGAAGATAAAATTCCTTATTATGAATATGGGAACTAGTGTACTTGACACTGGGGAGCTGGCTACATGAGGAAAACCAGAAAATTCAGACAATCCGCTCGAGGCCTGATAGCAAATGTTTTCAAGTACTTTATATCCCACTGCAGAAGCTATTTGCAAGAGTAAAACCAAGGGGGTTTAAGTTGCAGCAAAGTAAGGGTATTTTATCCTGATATATGAGCATACGTACCTGTTCTAGATGATTCAGGCGGTTTAGATGATTCATTGTAACTCTCTTGAGCAGTCGGCATGAACAGTCCTAATTAACTTACCTGAAAAAATCCTATCCTCCCTTCTCATACGGGATAATTAAGAAAGGCAATTAGTGTTTAAAAGAAAATAATTTCAGTTCGTGAGCAAGATCAGCAAAATAAACCTCAGAACGCTTCTCTCTCAATTTGCAGTTTTCTTGAGGAAAACTAACCCTTGTCTAATTCCAATATGCAGAGTTTCCTGGGAGTATGTCTCGCTGCCTTCACAGCCCTCCTTAACATCTGCAAGGGGGAGGGCGAAGGGGCTGGATTTTGGATGGCTCAGCGGTTTGGCTGTTTTCTTACACAGCTGCATCCATCACCCACCAAAGTCCGCGTGAACCATTCCGCTGATTCCAGAAGGCATTGCGATGTGACCACGCGACGTGACAGCCGTTGCTGGGGTGCAGAAACGGTGTACCTGCAGAAACACTTCACTGCCTTCGCCCTGCTGCTTTTCCGTGGTTTAGGTCTCCTCCTTGTGTACGCGGTGCACGCCCGTGGCAGTGCACTCAATTACAGAGTAAGGTGCTACCTCAAAACAACCATCTGAGATTATATTTTTTTTTTTTAATTTGATCAAAATTTTAGGGAATGGCTGTCTTACCTGGCTGTAATATCTGTAGCACTGATGAGCAAATCAGATAATTATGAGAAATCATCTAAATGTTCTGTTAAAAAATTCAGCCTTTGTCCTGCAGCCCAGGCAAAATCTGAAAATATGAGAGCCCGGAGTTACTAAGGACATGTGTCTTTTCAGGTAATTCCCCTGAGATTTAGACAATTGCACCTCTCTGTTCACATGCAGAGAAAATTCAGCGTTCATTAATCCTGTCATTCCCACTCCCACTTGAGGGTTACCCGTGAAGCGAGAGGCATCTTTCCTACCGCTCTGCGGAGCGTAACACGGAACCTGTAGCTACCTTGGGCCTTGGTATCACGCGTGATAGCCTCGGTCTCATTGTGGATACGAGTGGAAGGGCGCACAAGGAGAGCACTGTGAGCTCTGCAAAATCTGCTCTGGACTTTGTTGTGGATGTGCTTATCGTATACAACGTGAGATGCCACGAAAAGGTGGGGCAGTGAAGGCGCTCCGAAACTGTCGATTTACGATGCGTTCATGAACGCGTACTTAGCAGCGTCGTAAAAGCTGTAAGACAGATCCGGTCCGAGGGGTTGATCTTAAGGTGTATTTCAGTTTGGTGTCCTTTTCACCAAGTCATTTAAACTGAATTGTGTGAATTGCTGTTGGAGGTTTAGCTAAACCCTTTGGAAAATCCTTTCAGAAAGCTAAAATTAATTTTGAGATTATTTCCTTGATCCGTGAAGAATAACAAAGCGTCTGTTTCCCTGGTATGCCTTCACGCTAACGCTTTATCACCCTGGCCCAGGGTGAAAAACAGAGATGGCCTGTTAAGAGCGTGGCACTTGATGTGCTGAAAGCTCTGGAAAGGCGAGTATTAATAAATAGGAAGAGTGAGTCATAGCTTGTAACATGTGGTTCTTTTTCATTCCAGTGTAAGTTATTTTTCGCATTGTAGGTCAGGGGCAGTAAATACCTGTCCCGCGAGTACGTGCCAGGTGGCTTGGGTTACTGGCTTCTGACGGTGTGACCTCTGCGAGCAGCAACTTGGGTGTTTCATGCATGCCCGTATTTAGAATCGAGCTAAAATAACGTGTGCCTCTGAACTGGAGAGAATTTTCTCATCACATACCGGAGTTAAGGAGAAGTAAGGCTTTACTCTTTTTGAAGGAAGCTACAGTAGCCTCTTCACATCTAAAGAACCTTCACGGGGACATGTGGCTTTTGAGCTCTTCTTAGCGTGTGCACATAATGATTTTTGTCTCTGGACATATTTTTTATGCAAACGAGTGGTTCCTCTAATTAAGGTCTTTTGGGGAAGGTAGTTCCGCCTTTAAAATAATATTTGATGTGTAAGGCAGAGGCCTGGATTGGAAGATCACAGCAGGCATCAGCGTCCACTTCAGAAAATGATACCGTTACGCTGTGTTTCGTTGTAAATGAGTGCCCAGCTGTCCTGCACAGGCCTAAAATGGGGATAGGCTCACTGATGTGCTCACAGGCTACAGCTCCTTCCTAATATATCTTACTGGTCCTTGTAACGGACTGGTGTGTTTGGCTTAATGTAGGGTTTATAAAGTTAGGATATTCTCCAATCCAAGATGAACGGTAGCCGCAGAAGGTGAGCTGTGGGTGCTTTTCCATGGAAAGGCAGAAGCTTCGGCCCATTCGAGTGGTTTTGATCATGAAAAAGGCAGCTGGGTGAGGCAACGCGAAAGGACCGTGTGTAAAAAGCAGCAGTGATATCAAAGGTTCCGCTTCACAGTGTAACATTGCTGTCCAGCGTTTTGCATCAATCCCAGATCCAGAAATATTACAGCAGCAAGCTGGGAGGTTCAGTGCCCAGTTCTGGCAACAGCATTCTGTGCAGCTAAGGAAGAATAAACGTTTATTAACTGATCCGGGACTCTCTTCCTTTTTATTTTGTGCAAAATACGCTGAATTACTCTTCACCCAAGAATACAGAGGCAAAATATGGGTATTCTAAGCTTTGAAAAAACAAAGTTAAAGCAAGTGTCATAGCCCATTAAGCTGTATGTGCAAGCCACAGAAAGAGTTGCTAGCAAATAATATAATATTACAGCCTGTCCATCGCTCCCGGCTTTGGCCCGCGTAAGGCCTACGCTGAGTTTTGTATTGAGTTTCTTTGGCATTACAGTGCAAGCCACTGTCACTTCTTGTTTATGCAGCGAAGCAGGATGTAGCATGAACATATGTTTTTTCATACCGTATACATACCAGATGGAATAAAATATCCTGATACGGATATCCAAAAAGCCACAACATGGATGGACTTGCTTAATTTCTCATGGAATAAATTAGGAATGACTATCTGAAATAAATTGGCTTGGAGCATGGTTGGCATAATGTACACACAGATTTAGGCCAACGGTTTGTTAAATACAAAGGCATTTTCCTTAGTTTTACATTTAAAACATCTACCAGTATATTCTTTGGATATTCACCAGCATATAAAAGACCAAAAAGTCAGTCTTGCAGTACCAGCTCTGAGGGCGGCCTGAGGTGAACAGACTTCATCCCTGAATGTTTAGTATCTGAGGGAAGAATATAATCTCCATCACTCACTTGCTATTTTCAGATGAGGATATACTCTCAAATGCTTCTTTCTTCCCTCCGCTCCCTCCCGCCGTGCACTTTGATAATAGTACTTTAGGGATGCACAGCAATACAATCATGTTCAAGGGTCAGCCAAAATGCCATGGTACCCTACTAAGTCCTAGCGGATCAAGCATAATCCCTACGTTTTTTCCTTCCTTAATCACGGTGGGGTTTTCAGCATACACTTCCTTTTTGTTCTTATTTGTAGATGGTCTGAAAAAAAGCTTTAGTAAGCTTTTGTAAATACCTTATGCCCTTTGCACTCTCAACACTATTGACGTTTTCTGTTTGGTTGGTTTTGATGTTGTTTGTTCTCTTTCTCTTCTTTTAGGTCATAACCAACACCGCTGCCAAGTTAGTATCACTTCTATCTAGTGCCAAGTATTTGTGTTGCGCTGTATGTGTGAAGGTTTGTTTGCTGGGGTAGCATGATCCCTTGTGTTCCTGCTGTGTCTGCTTGCAAGTGCAAATATGTTTCTTTACAAACCTTACCGGTGTGGCAAGCGCCACAGGCCGCCACTGGTGTCCGGCGGCGCTGCCTCCTAAGCACGCCATGTGTTGGGCATTTCTTGGTGCTGTTCTAACGCTGCAGGTGGGGTCAGCATCCGAGCTTGCTCAGCTCTTGTAAGTGCTCTCAGATGTTGTCATCCCTGCATGCCAGGTTTAATTCCTTCTAACTCTTTAAGCAGTCTTCATGCCTTCAGGATTTGGGGAGCCTTATCTGAGCTGGTTTTGGCGTATGATTAGTGATGTATTTTTTAGCCTCAACGTTAAATTCATTTCCAAAGTTCTACTCCGTTAAATTTCAAATTCAGGTTGGTATGAGATACTGATACGGAAAAGATCTAAAAAGTAATCTACCTTCGTACGCGTGTCACCCAAACAAGAAGCAACACCTGATTTGAAAATGTGATTGATCGGCTTTATTTAGGAAAGTTCACAGAGCCCTCAGCGCTGGTCCTTAGTTTGGTAAGGGCAGAGGATTGTCTCTAAATTCCCCTCGTTCTGTCTCTGAACTGAGTGTTGTCCAGAAATTGCTGGAGAAACTGGTTTAAATTCAGCGTAAGACAAGTAATTATTTTAGATAAGTGTCAAATTTAAACTGACATGGGAAGCTTAGAAGTAGTAGAATACATAAAGTTGAAATAATACTTAATGCGTATCATTTACACTGATCTGGCATTCTCTGTTGATTTTAAGGAGGTGTGGGTGTGATGTCGTGTCAATGATGTAACTCCTTTGGAGTGATGAAACTCTAGCTAATTTACATTGATAATTATTCTGTTCCAGCTGTCCTAGAAAGCAGAAGTCACATTATAGGGCTGATTTTCATCTTACCTGCTCCGGGATTTATTTTTCCTGACACTTTTCCGGCTTGGTAGGAAAACCCCATTCATTTTGCAGAGGTGCTCCAGCTGGCTTTAGGGTCTTAGCTCTGCCACTGTGCCCCAGAGCACAGCACCCAGTATCTTCTGTTTGCTTCCAGAGTTATAAAGACAACTCTGCAGTTGAAAATCTGTACCCTTTTCGCTTGTTTTTATGGGAGTCCTGTTAACTTCAGTGAAAGTTTTGCCTTGGTATGTGGAATGTGACTCAAACCTCTTGAAAGAGGTCACTGGAACTGTTTAAATACCACAACTGAACGCCTAAATCGGTACTGCTGCTACCGTTGGGGAAGTTCTACGATGAGTAGCTTTTATTTTTGTAATTGATTGTGGAAACCAATTGCTTTGAGCTTTATACTTCAAAAGTGGCGTATTTGACCTCCGTCTTTTGATTCGCACAGTCTGCTCAGGTCTTGGATTTAGAATCTCTTCAAGACTTCCAGCAGCGTGGGCGAAAGAGAACACAAGGTTCAAGATCTCGAGAACCTGTGTGTTCGTAATTCCCGTCCGATCGCTTAGGGCATTGCAAAGAAAAGAGATACCCTTGTTAAAGCAAGGCACGCGCGTGCCGAAAAGTCAAGAGTATAACGACCGCCACGTCTCTGCGCACCGCCCTTCCACTGATGTCAGTGTAATATAACACCGTCATAGCTGATGGAGAGAGATTTTAAACGTGAAAATGTCGTTGTAAAAAGATGATTTTCACTTTTCGAATGCATAATGCAGCCAGTTCCCTCCCTTAAAATGTCGATGTGTGTAACTAAGGGCTGTGGCTGTAATAAGGGTGTGCATATTTATGGCTGTTCCTGGAGCATGTGGCTGTTAATGTCCTATTGAGTATTTTGAGTGATGTGTGACTGTCCATCCTGCGTCAGGGCATCCCACCGAACAAAAGGCTGAAAACACAGTGCAGTCCCCTGGCTGGGTTCAGAGGTGGCACATCACCCTTCCTAAGCTCTGGAAGATTAAGCCAGCTTTACCTGATTTTCCTTTTTCCTCCATGCCAGGCTGAGGGTTCGGTTTTAACACCCACCCTCTGTGGCCAGCCCAAGGCAGACAGCCACGCTGTTGTTCCCTTGCCAACCAGAGAAGCTCTGGGTCAGTCACATGAAAAAATTCAGCGGATGACTTAACATCAGCTGAGCAACTTATGGTGTAATGGCTTTAAACTGCAAAGGAAAACTGTTCCAATGAAACGGGGTTGCGTTTTTGAAATTTCTTTAGAGGGGGAGATATACCCATTGCCAGCTTTTGGGCTCAGTTCAAAACAAAACCTTTGTGAAATATCCGTTACTTCCCAGTATTCCCAGTTTTGCCCAGTTTGGCATACGGCATCTATACTGTTGACATGCTCCTGCTACTGGCAGGACGGGAACAGCAGACTGGAGATTCATCTGACCTCCCACGGGTTAGAGAAGAGCAGCTACTTCAGCGACTGACCGCTGAGGTGTAGGTTGCTCATGGAAACTGCAGGCAGTACTCAGTCCTAACTCCAGGAGTAGAGCAAGGTACGGCTAGGCTCTACAACCAGGCCAGGGGCTCTGGACCTGAGGTCTGACAGGAATCCAACTCGTTTTGTTGCAATGGGAGCTTCACTGAGCCTGCTCCAGGCTCAACTTCTAAATTAAAAATCCTTGCTCTTAAACGGAAACGCTGGAAAATACGGCAGCTACTCTGCCGCTGGTGGCTGTCCCGCTGATTGCAGCATGGGATATTTTCATCTGAGGCTGAGCATTTATCATGCCCTAGCAACACTTACTGTAGAGATTTTGGGAAGATTAAATTAGTCTTTGTGAGGGAAGCTTTGACGATTAAAAGGAGCAAATACTAAATTTCACTAGAATTCTTAATCCAGATAGAAATCTGTCTAAATAATAGAGGTCCTGACATCTGTGCCCACTGCACTCTCTAGCGCTTGGCAAGATCCTTCTGAAAGAAGGAATGGATAAATAAGGAGTGTGAACAAACGGGGAATTCTCGGCAGTGTGTGCATCCGTGGGCATGCATGTGTGCATGTGTGTGCATGTTTGTATACACTGAGATGTATATATGCATGTAAGAATAGAATTTTAATATGTGTAAGTATCACATCATTACCTAGGGATTTGTCATGATTTTTAATACCTTGACAACTGTCTCACCTCCGCCTACACACCTGTGAGCCAACACAGAAATGGCATCCGTTACCGCAGCCAGCTTTGAGCTGGCACTTGTTACCTCTTGTCCCTCGTCCTCTGACCAGAAGCTTTTGGGGCGAGATGCCACGGACAGCCCCGCACACTCCTCTGTTGGCCCTTTCCCTCTCACTTCACTGTCACACCTTTCTCCTCTCTTCCCCTCTCTCCCCTGTCGAACCTCACTCTTGCGTAACCCAGCACGGAGTTCACGGAGCGTTTCAACCCCAACGTCCTGAAGGACTCTGCCCTGTCTACGCACAAACCCATTGAGGTGAAAGGCCTCGGCGGCAAGGCTACCATCATTCACGCCCAGTATAACACCCCCATCAGCATGTATTCCCAAGATGCTATCATGGATGCAATTGCAGGCCAGGCACAAGCCCAGGGTGGAGAATTTGCTAGGTAAGGTTCTTTCCTTGTGTGGAATGCCCTTGTTCTGCATGATACATCTAACAGTCCCTACGCGCATGACACGGCACCTCTTCCCGGGCTTCTTTTTATCTTACACACAAAACCCACAAATCAGTCCTAGGTAGTGCTTGAAAGCACTTGGTTGTTTTGAAGTTAAAAGGATGGATAGTTAGGAAGTGTAACGTTTCTTTTTTGGTCTCCTTCCCAGAACTGGTAAACCCCTCAAAGCTACAGCTAGCGCTCTGTATATGGCAGTGGACGGCTCTTCATTTGTGCTTTGTGATAACCACTGTATTACATGCCTGTCTCAGAACAGGAAAGGGGGGCTGGAATTTTTATTGATACCTGAAGAATGCAGAATATTTATTTGGTACTGGCTACTGTTTCATTCATCAGGGTGCAGTGTTGTCCTGTATCGTCCCTGTCCCTAGTTTACGTGTCTTACGCATATCCGTTGGCCTCTGGCAAAATCCACTGAGCTTTAATAATTCTGCTTCTCCCCGTGTGTGTTTCTGGTAATCTTTTCTGATAAGCCTATCCACAGTGGTGATGACTTAACTGAAATTACACGTGCGATGAATGCAGCCCGGTTTCTCTCTTCCTGCCCAAAACAGAACTTACCTTCTTTTCATGTGACACCAAAATGTAGGTATAGCAACATCCTTTAACCTAGTTTCTTTTGAATATGCTAGCTGCAGCCTTATTCTAAATTTAGGTATTTTACGTATTTGCTTGTGCTCCCTTTTACTGGCTATTTCTCTTTTTTTTTTTTATTTTTTTCCCCCTATGGATTTTTTTGCACCGCTGCTGTTCTGTTGGCCAGCCCAACACTCCCTAATGATGGATCCCAAGCAATACCTTGAGTTGGTTTTGTCCATGACGCGGTGAATCTCCACAGGTGTAAGTCGACTCAGATTTCCCATGAGCCAAATCCCATGAAAGAAGTTGATGCTCTTGTTGTTCCTGAGAATGGTTCACATCTTTCACAGGCACGGACTGCCGAGTCCTTGCACCGGGAGCAGCAAGAGCGGTGGTCAGCACCACTAGCAAAAGCTCTGCTCTACATTTTTTTTCTCATTTTGGACGTGGAATCCACCTATCACACGGGTTTTTTTGAATGAGATGGTTATTTCCATAATCCTCTTGTATCAGGCAGTTCTAGTGGAACATTATTTCTTGCAGACAACTCCATGACTATGTTCTCCCCTTAATGCTGCAAAACCAGTTTTTCTGCGAGATCCACTATATAAACTGCCGTTTAAGCTTTTCCTTCCTTACAGAACATTCACCTGGCCCCAGAAGAAACTGGTGTTTCTATTCCTTAAGTTTTACCTTAAGTCACTGAGATCAGAGTCAGGCTCATGGCGCTTAGAAAATGCCCCACACGTACGGAATCACCAAGGAAAACACAAAGGAAAGCATTTAAATTATTTGTACTGCAGTTATTCAGACCTCATGCTGGAACTTAATGGTAGAAAAATTTGAATGCCCTGACTTTGTATCCTTTCTTGCTCTTTGTTTTAATTGATTTTCTATACCAAGAACCAAGAGTTGGTTGGAATAAAACTATGTGGCTGGTACATTTCTGTCAAACCTCTTCCAAATTCTATTGTGCAGAATTTTAGCCAAATTCCCAAGTCATGTAAGTAGACATAAATCCAACAGCTTCATTAGGGTTACGATCTAGCAGTTCTAGTAGCATAATCAATAATGTGATTGAACAAATTCAATCAAGTCACGTGTATCCTCTACAAGAAGTCAGCTTGGCTGGATAATTTACTGGTCTCCAGGAACTGTTTGTTTGTCGGGTTGTTTGGGGTTTTTTACCTCTTAGAGTTTTTTTTAAGAGTTGGAATCAGTCTAATATCCAAAGTCACAATATTTTGTTATATGTCTACATCAGGGGCAGAACACTGCAGTGTTCCTAGGTTTGTACTTCTAATCTGCTAAAAATAATTCTGAATGATGACTCCAGGGAGCGATTCACATGGTAAATCAGAGTTTGTCATGACCTCCAAGAAAAAGATCATATTGCTACTTATTCAGAGAGGTTTGACCGTCTTTAAAGCTTGATAATAACCTGTGGCTTGTGTGATGATGTGGAAAAGGGGGACAATTTTTATTGAATCCTGCTAAAATACCTTGGGCTATAATATGAAAAACCCTCAAAAGCACTAACCCATTTGGGACAAATTTTTTTTTTCAGTAACATCAATTTGAAGTAATATGCTTAAGGATGCGTGGTATTTCTGCTCATACACACCCAGATGGAAAAAAATTAAATTAGGAAGAGGTATAACAGAGGTATTAACATGGTTATGTGCATCTTTCGGCTGTCTGCAAGAATCAACTGTCACATTTAGGTTTATGAAATGCTCGTAATCAGCGAGGCACTGTATTTTACACTTCCACGCTGAGTGGCTCATATGTCCTACTTACTCATCTACAATATAATTACAATTTTAAAGAAGAAAAAGGCCTGCTGCATTAAAGACACTTGGAAATATTCCAATGTATTGCATTAATTTAGTTCAATTTATAGGAGCGTGTTTCACTCTGCTAGGGAAGGTTAATTCACCAAGCTCCATTTCCTCCCTTAATCATCCACCATAAGGGTATTAATATGTCATATTAATGCCACACATTGCTACTGTGAAATTTGTGGTCCAGATTCTAGCGGTTTTTAACTACTTTTGAGCTAATGACATATCTATCCATACGCTTTTAAACTGCTTTTTCGTATCTTGGTCATAACATAAGAACAAAGCATTTCAGCTAGAGGATTTAAACAAAGGAACTTGAACTGCTCCTGGTGTGCACGCCAGAGCAGGGGGTGGTTGCCACCAGCAGTGCTATCCAGTGGTTTGTTATCCAGCCCGCAGCAGTCTGCAGCTGTGGAACCCGCTATCCCATGCAGCAGGGTTTTAAGCTTCAGCAGGATTAAGCAGTAAGCCTGGGGATGTTGGTTAGCTGTTGGCCAAAACCCGGCGGTCACCTGTGACAGTACACAGGGCAAGGTACTGTGCTCAGTCAGCACGAAGGCACAGCCCTGAAGTGGCAAGTGCCTCTGGGAACTTGAAAACGGGGTCACTTTTTGGGGAACTTTAACTGGACCCTTTGTGTGACCGAACTTGTCAACGTAGCCCAGTGAGAAGTGGCAGCAGAACGGCCAGGAGGGGGTTGCTGACTTACCTTTGGCCTTAGAGCCTCCCTGACCCTTACAAAGACCGTTTCTGCGTGAAGTCAGCGGAGGGCAGAACTCACTCCTTGGCTTCCTTCCCGGGCTCAGCAAGCCCGTCTGCCCCGGAGGGCCAGAGGAGGAAGGCTACTGCCCTCTCTCCCATCTGAAGCAGGGTATGACACCAATCTGTCCGGTGGTGCACACAGGGCACGCTGCTTCCTCCTGCAGCGCGTCTTCCACCCTGAGAGACCTTTGTACAGAGCTTCTGTGTTTTGTGGCAGAGCTTAAGCTGAAGGGTCAGGTTTTTTCCAGAGCTGTGCTCCATCGCGTAGGTGGTTGTGCTGAAACACATAAAAGAAAAATAACGGGGTTTTGTACCCTGCTGGGTCCTCAGGAAAGTAAGAACTTTGCATATACAGCGGGTTGTGAGGAATATAAACACTCCTCTAATAAAAAACCCACCTCCTAAAGAGCTGCTTTTGGGTCCGTAGCATAGATAAGCACACTTCAAGATTCTGAGCGCTGTGCAGTCTTACTTGAAGAACACATCCCATGCTATTGTCAGGTGCGAAGCCATTGAAACACCCTACAGTGTGCACTGCTGAAGAAGAGGAGGGTGTCAGCTGGAAAACACTGATATTTGAGGCACTACCTGGTGATGTTTTTTCTTAGAGCGTACGTTATTGCTGTATGTAGGATATCAGGCATGCTTCTTGGCTTTTTCGTGACTCCTGTCAGGCGTTCAGATCACAGAGCCACCCTCAGGCGCAGTGCTGTGTTAAAGAACACCGATTTTGAGCCTGAACCAAGGAAGCAACTTTTATAGCAGGCGGCTGCTCCAGGAACTTGATAGCTGTGACTTAGTCGGACCAAACGGCCCTTGACCGTTAACGGAGCCTTTTCTCAGTTTTAGTGAGGCTGAACACGCTGCTCGCAAAGCTCTATATGGAATAGCATGTTAAAGCTGTTACAATAAATCACTGGCTTCAAAAATAGACCTTGTATTTAGAGAAGTCGTGGAGCCAAGTTATCCAAGCACACCTCATCCCCTCAGTGTATATTTCTGCAGCTCTGTTAATATTTAATTTTAACTGTATGCTATGCAGAAGTTATTTTTGCCGTGAAAAAAAAAAAAAAGCTATTAAGTTACTAAGTCTGTTTCTAGCTCGCATCGTAAATCAAAGAGAGGTTACCTCATCTGAGCTACAGAGCTTCGCAGCTTTGACTTCAGGTGAGCAAAATTGGAAGTTCCTTCCTGGATGTGTCACACTGCAAGGTGATTGGAGATTCGTAAGAGACAGATACATTCTGCTGTTAAAGATTTCAGATACAAAATAGGCATGCGAGTCTACACTTCCCATGCTTCACATGTTTAGTAGACAATGAATCCAGAACTATGGCAGCTGGATGGTTCATTCAGGGCTTGGCAAAGAATAATAATCTCTGGAGAAAGCTATAAAAGCCTATCACATTATTTTTATAATGAAATACGGTTTTCATTTCTAACTGCAACCTTAAAGTACATGGGCACAAAACTGTAATAAGATATAACAAAACAGTGTGAACATGAAGCCGTTTTTATCGGAAGTAGGATGAGACAAGAACGCTCAGAGAAAGAAACGCTTTTCCCTGGCGTGCTCTCCTTTATCGCCACACGTTATTCTAACCACTCTAAGCTTGTGGCGGCTTTGGCTGAGGAAGCACGGACAGACGTTTCCAAGCATTTTCAGTTTTGAATATGCAGCTTTGAACGGTAACAGGTCATTTCCAAGACAGAATGAGCCATAACATTCTTAATTCACGTAAAATTGATCTACGTGTTTTTTTAAGAAGTGGTATTTTCAAAGCTGTGCTTTGGATTGGTGATGTTCTGGGTGAGAAGCTGTAAGACCAAAGAGAGGTTGGGATGAAAGCTTCCATGTGGTGTTTCACACCGTTTTGCTTTCTGAATTGCAGTACCCTTCCTCTTAAAGACCCTCACGTAGACAGTGCCTCCCCAGTCTATCAGGCTGTGCTTAAAACCCAGAACAAGCCTGAAGATGAAACCGAAGACTGGAGCCGCCGTTCTGCCAACCTGCAGTCTAAGTCTTTCCGCATCCTTGCCCAGATGACTGGAACGGAGTACAGTAAGTCAAATAACAAAACATCCCCCTCGCACTGATTTTAGATTCGTGTCTTCGTTTTCTCACCCCAGTATCGGCAGCTGATGCTCAAGGAAGGCTCGTGTTGAGCTTGTAGTCGTTGTCGGTGAGGGCTGCGATCAGAGAGCCCTGGGCGTCACTTGAGGGAACGAGGAAGTCCAGTGTTCAGTCTCACCTCATGCTGTATGAAGAAAATTCCTTGATCTGCCAGGGGCCTCACCACAGAATTAGAACAGACTATACAGTAGAAGAGCATTTGGGATCCCGTAGCTCCTTCTTAGAACCCAAATCCCATAGCCTTTCACTTTCCAGCAGCCTAGACATAGGAGGCTGACCATTCACCGGAAAGAAAGCTGAACAATTTATGTCACTTTTAACAGCCTTCTATAGAAGGATCTCCCAGAGGTCAAAAAAACCCGTGGATCACCACCTTTACAGTTCTGTCAGCCCTGTTACCTAAACCTAGATCTGCGGTGAATGTCATGGGAGCTTGAGCTTTGTTGCCTGTGGAAATGTTTTTCTGACCACCTTGGTACTACCCTCACAGCTTCTTTCTGCTGTAGAGAGAAGGAAGTTCAGGGACCTTTCCCACATCAGGGCAAAATACTTAGTATTTGCTCCTCACATGACCCTGCGGCTGCCTCTCATGTTTCCTACAGAGCAGCAGGCCCTCTCTCCAGAATCATTGCCTGCAGCTGTGAAACACTGCTAATAAATGAGTGAGAAAGTAGTCGTAACAGCTACTTTCCTACTAACATCCTTCTTCCTAGCTCTAGGGGACCGCTCCTCTTCATGCTGTTCTTACAAAACCCACTGCTGCAAAAGCAGCGTGAGTGCACCTTTAGACAGGCTTTTGATATGTTTCTAAAGATCTTGTAATTTCATCGTAAAGCCAATTCATTCCTTCCTTTCTGTTTCAATGGAAACATTTTTTTGCCTGCAGTGCAAGATCCAGATGAAGAAGCCCTGAGGAGGTCAAGGTAGGCAAATCCCTGTGGAAAATACGGCTTTCTCCTTACTGATAACCAAGTAATGTTTTAAAACAGCATTAATATGAGTGTACATTATTATCTTTTTGTCTTTTAAATATTCTAATACATTTAATTAAAAATCACTAAAATCAAAATGCTGTCAGGGAGAGGCATTTGAGTGAAAAGGATAACAAAGCAGCATGTTTTTAGGAAAGATGGTGCAAAATTCCTGAAGCGTGTGTTCGAATCTGAAAGCTCTCTGCACATGCACCTTCCGTGTACTTTACCAAGTGTGTGAATGCAACGAGTTCCTAAGACCAAGCCCTGTGTAACTACTTGACTGTGTAACTGGATGAAAATATATAATGTCGTGATAGCACTGAAATTTGCGAGCAATTTATTTGGATGACCCTGTGACTGAGATTTGATTCTTCTGAAATGGTACAGTAAAGGAGTTGTTTCCATCTGTATCCATAAAGCATTTGCTGATGTTTTGTTTGGAACAGATACAACCCAAATTTGTACAATGTGGAAGCACAGGACTGCTTTTGCTAGTGGATGAACGTATTAGTTTCATATGATCTACCAAAACCACGGAAAAAGTGGATATGTTCAGCGATATAATAAGGAACTAAAGATTTGTCGTCGTCTCGTGTTGTCCTGCAGAGCCAGGGAATAGATTTATTAGGGATCCGTACGTAGAGCTTAAAGACTGCGGTTGGATCGGAGCATCCTGCGCGCAAGCCTGACTTTGTGTTGGCATACTTCAAACCCCCGTATCACACGAGCTGCTCTGGGCCGCTGGACGGCTCCGTCATGTGCCTGATACTCAGCCCACTTTCCCTCCTTGTTCTTTTTACTGCCTTGTGGCTTCTGTGAAAGTTTCTGATCACAGTGCAAGTTACAAATGTTGACTCAGGGAGAAGGATGTCTGCCACCTTCCCTGTGAAAATACAAATATACTTTCAGTTTACACTTGCTATCAACCTCCCACGGCAGCTCGCCAAAGCTCGTGGCTAGGTGCCTGAACATCAGGCTTGACGTTACGTCCCTCGCGGATTTACTTCTTCCCTCGAACGTGCAAGCCTAATGCTTATTAAATGTACTGGGCGTTACCTGTTTTGATGTGATAGCACACGTCCAGTTCCTTACTGTGAGGGGATTTAAAGCGCTGTGCTGAACTGCAGTCCCCCGCACACCTCTGAGAGTAAGAAGTTGTTTTAAAGCAATGGTCTTTCTAGCTCTGGTCTGCGGCTTTGGGAAACACTAGATGTTGGAAACTTCACGTGGTATCAGATAGGCTGCGAATAATTATCAGCATGTGGAAATTGCACGTTCTGTTCCGTGTAACCTCGAGTACGTGACTGTATCCACTGTGATAGATAGGCGCATTTTCTGCGGTTTTGAGGTCTCGCTGTGTTACCCCTTCTTTCACAAGGCCAGTTAGGAGTTTATTTAGGCACAGCTGTATCACCTGCACAGCTTTTAGGGCATTCATTGGTAGCAGAGGCAGGAGGGAATACGTACCAGATAGCTCTATGGGTACAGCGCAGCTGGCATGAGCGCTGGTGCAGGGAAAGAACTGGGGCCTCCTTCCTACCTCACTGATCGTTTTTGACCCGTCTTGGTGGCTGGGCACCTCCCCCAGGTGTTGCACATACTCCACTGCAGGTTTGGTAGCAGCAGCCCTGGTCACGCATCCATCCACCCGCCGGCCCCGCTGCACCCCTCTTTAAGCCCTTGGCAAGGTCCCTGCCACTTGTGATTGTGAAAAGGATGCCAGGAGCACACAACCCAGGCTTTCAGTCCACTCTTCCAGCACAACGATGGAGTAGAAACTCCTCTTCACGTGCCAGGCTGCACAACCGCACTGTTCTCCATGCCCACATCTGGGATCACCTGGAAGGCTTCCTGGGCTCCCAGAAGCACCAGCTTTCCATGGCGCTGTGGAGCCTGAGCCTTGCCAGGCGCAGCGTTGCAGTAATCCCGCGCTGTGCTGGCATTCTGGAGAAATCCTTCGTGTTCCCAAACTGCAACTGCCAGAGGATTCCCGGCACGGGGGTGTCGGGCCCTGCGGCACGCTGTGGGCGACCTCTCTCTGGTCACTCTTCGGTGTGGTCAGCAAGAGCCGCGTGAAACGGTGATCGGGTTTCTTCCACACGCTGAGGGGGGAAAACCCAACGCGCGTAGCTTATTTTGGGCAGAACGGTTTTACACGAAACCAGTCGCTTCTAGGTCGCTGCTCCTAACTTCGTGACGTGTGCTCTGAACAGAACCCATGGGGCTTGGGAATTTGCAGGTGGCAGAATATTCCTTTCGGTTCATACTAACGACTGCCCTTCGCTCGGCCCGCTGCTGTTTTCAAGGCACGCGTCAGGTTATAACTTGCTCCGAAAACGTTCCATTGCTCCTGTGACGATCGTTACGGAACGTTTTCCGGAAAGATTTCCGTTTCAAGCCAAACAGATGTTTCTGAATACCTTTCCCTTGAACGGAGGGGTGTATCTTTAAAGCAGTGAGGGAATTCTTAGATTTCATGTGAGACCCACTGTAGCTAGTTTGCTGCAGCGTAACTGGAAAAAATGCCATCATGTGAACGTTCAGCATTTCAGCCAGCACTACTTCATATATTTTAGTTCCTCAGAAGCGTAAAAGGTGGTTTGCGAAGTCACACATCGACTCCTTCGGGAGCGTTACTTGCATGACGCTTACCAGGAACAGAGCTTTGGAAACAGCAGTGAATTTGTTGACATTCAGTCTATGTATTGTTCTGTGCTTTCTGCAGCCTGAGGAGTAAAACCAGCCCGGTCTGTTCATTTCGGTTTGCCTGGTTTCACTCTCAAGTTCCGCTGCATTAACACAACAGTCTTGCGTTTGGGGTGTAAATAACGAAGGGAGATTACCTTGCTTGCAATGAATCAAACACCTTTTGCAAATAACAAGAACACATTATTTTCCATTCTGTTTGATATGCTTCTCCTTGACTGTGCTCTCATCCCGCATCCTCCTCTTTCCCGTTTTTATTTACAAAACCTGAATTTAAAGCATGGAACATCTAGGAAAGAGTAAACCCTGAGAGCTGCTGAACACCTCTTACAGCGTGCTGGAGCACCCTAGTCTGCAGTCAGAGGTAGCTAGGGGTGTTTGCAGGAGGTGGCCACCACTTCTCAGGGCTCCGCCTTGAAAATCCCATCTTATTCTGCTTTTCGACACAGGCGACAGGAACTGTTTATGCCGATGCCCACACTGACACTCACTTAGGCTGAGAAAAGCTACTGAAAGCACTGCTGAAGCCTGGGGCTGATGGTCCTTACAGGAGGTACAGCAGGATATAGACAGGCTGACCTAGGTGTTACAGAATGGAAAATAGGTGCGTCGATTTTGCTCTTGCATGGAGTTAACTTTCACTGACTGCTCAGCGGGGGGGCAGGGAGGGAAAAGCCGAGAGCATCTGCTGGCAGGAAAACAATGGGATTGCACTGCAGTTCTAGCAAAAGCAGCCCTGTAATACCAAGGACAAATCAAAGAATATGAGGTTATATCAAGTTACTTCTTGGAAATGAACAACTTTTATCCAAAAAGGATCACCCAGCGTTCTTTGCGCTGATTGGAAGGTGAGGCAAAAATCCAAATAAATTGCCGTTGCCCTAGTTATACGGCAGAGGAGTGGTAGCCATGGTCCCTAACCCCTTTCTTTCTCCCTCCTTTCTTTCTTCTCTGTGTGTGTCTCTTTCTCTCTCTCTGTCTCTGTCTTTCTCTCCCTCTCTCTTTCTTCATGCCACAGGGAAAGGTTTGAAACGGAACGTAACAGCCCACGCTTTGCCAAATTGCGCAACTGGCATCACGGCCTGTCAGCGCAAATCCTTAACGTTAAAAGTTAAAAGCCCACGTTTAGCAGGCACATACCCGAGACAGAGTTACCGTAAAAAATTAACCACTGTCCTGAGAGCCTAGGAGTGTCACACGCACAGGAAAGACTGCTAGGGCCTTTCCCTGAGTGCCTGTCCCCTGTAGATTTCTGTTGTTAGCCTGGTATCCATTCGCTGTCACCATCAGTAAACATAACGATACAACCCAGTTCAAGTTCTTCATGATAGAGTAGAGTAGCTCTTGTCCTTTACTGTAGCAAATGCAACTTCACTGTACAAGAAAACATCACTATTGTACTCTCTTGACTTTAATTCTAGAAGAAAATGAGAGAGAGGGAAGTTATTGTCAGTATTTCTTAGGAGGAAGAGGAATGAGACTCTTACGGAGCTTTACTGCTGTAAAGATCATTAAGTAGGAGAAAGAAAGATGAAAAGGCAAACTGAGCCTGGCCTAGACTTTGCTAAATGAACAACACACTTTGCTCGCATAGTTGAACGCTGCCGTTTGAAGTAAGATATTAGCGATGTGAAGTTATATTTCCTCAGTCTATTATACCGGTAGAAGTCGCTCGCTGAAACCATTGCTCGAAGTTTTCTGTTGGAAACCTGAACTTGTCACTAGATGAAGGCTAGAGATAGCTGTGGTTGCTCGGGATCTGTAAGGAAATGGCATTTTGCAAGAGGTGATTTAGGAGTCAGAAGAATATATAGTACGACCGGTGCACTGAAGTTTTTAAAAGCATCTTGTAAGTTTTAAGGAATATGTTGCCCATTCTGTATTGCTCTGGCGCTGACCCACGTTTTTTCTGTATATAGCAGCATGCTTTATCTGAAATAAAAGGTTTAAAACTAAAATAACCATGTGCCTGTTTTACGCAGTACTTTATTCTGGTTTGTAACAAGAGCTGCTTCAACTGATTACTGAAGGGAGGAATTTCCTTTCCACGATAGGAAACTTGGTCAGAAAGCTTTCCCGTTACCTCTAATTCTTACTGACTTTTAAGTTACCTGAATTAGAATAAACCTGAGGAAGCAGTTGAAAGAACGACAACAGAAATGAACAAATACTGTATTAGGCGTGAATGAAACCAAAGCGTAATTAATAGATGTCGGATGACAACGTGCTGATAGTATCGCTCAGCATTCCCAGTTGAGTAATAGGCAATCTCTGGCAATAACGCACTGATTTGTGCCCCTGGCGAAGGGACACTGCGTGTGCTTAGGATGGGATCTTTTTGTTTCAACACTACAACGATGCTTTGCTTTTAAGCTCTGTCAGTCAAGATGTGGCAAACCTGTACCCAAGACCCCCAGATATTCCAGTTTTCTGTTTGAAGTACACCAGGAGCAATGCCTCTTCCCTTTGCAGTTTATGCTCTGATCATTGAATGAAACAAAACATGCAACTAAATTAAATGGCGGTTTCCATAGAAACAGATGGTGTTAGCCCTCAGCAATCTGCATCAGGAGTCCTTAGTACTAGTTGAAGCAAGTTTCTGGAGGTAAAACACTGGTCTCTGCACCGGGAGGCTGACTCTTGCAGTCCTGCCTACAGCCCTCAACAATTCATTGTTTTCATTTACTCTATCAACTGCAAATTAGGTACCTTTACCTGGTAGCAGTAATTCTGATCAGAGACGAGTGAATGAGGTTAGATTGAAGTTCTTACACTTTTTGCTGCTTCCACACATCTGGAATTCATATCACCAGTCCATCCGTACAAGAACCAGGTTTATTCAAACTCCCATTGTTTTCCTGTGTTATAGAGGAAGGAAAAGCTAGCAATCGTGGAGGAGTGTGCATGAATGGACAAAATACCACAATGTTTAAAGGGGAAAAAAACCACAGCTATCATAGTTTTTAAAAAACCAGTAAATTCTGAGTATTATTTAAGAGTACGTGAGCACTGGTTCCTTTCAAAATGCATTTCATTTTTCTTAGAGAAGTACCATAGCAACTAAGTCAGCGTGCCGTTGAACAGACAATACTCATTTATAATTTCCTCATGGGGACACAAACAGATTCTCATTGCACCACCTTCTTAGTGCCTGTGGAAAATCAGCATAACTGCATGAAGTAAGAGCAACATTTCAACTTCTGAATGTTGCTAAGATCAAACTTTGGTTCAGAGTGGGGTATTTTTATTGATATATGGGAAACTTTGATAGAATTTAAAATGCCAATAGGCAATTAACATTTTTTTTTCGTAAACATCAAAAGTTACCTATGTAAAAAATCTTCCAGTTCTCATTTTCAACCAAATTAAATGGTTTTCTGAATATGTAATAATACACCGCTTAAATAAGAATTGTGTGTCTTTAATGTTTTATGAACACAATACGGATAGTGTTTGTTTCAAGCAGTCCTAGTGCATGTACTGTAATGGAAAAGAAAATGCCTAGATTATATCTCCATGTTTACACGGAATGTTATTCTTAGAGATATGTTTTAATAATCAGAAAAGCACAGTTTGATCAGATACGGAATTAATGCAGATGTAATTAAGGAACTCGCTCCCCTTAACTCTGCTTCAGCGGATTTAATGATAAAAATTCAGTGTATATAAACCATGTAATCAGATAGAGAAATAGCTGAAATCCCTTTTCCTTGAGGATGTAAAGTAGAATCTAAACAGTCTCCAAGCTTGTAGAATTCCAATTCCTTATGCAATTACAGGGAAAAAGTAATAGAAAAACCTTTGGTATTTGGGAACTTTTGGAATGATGACCTTCTGTGAAGGTGCTGTCATTAATCCCTAAGGCAGGGTTGTTTACTTCAGCATATTCCCACTGCTTAGTCCAGTCCCTCTCACAAGATCTCCCAGGCGGTGGGCTTTGTTGGTTAAACCGGCAGTCAAATTTTTCTATCCAGTTTCTTGTTTATATTAGACTAGTAGTTCCTTAACTCTTACTCCTCAAAAATCCGCCCTTACGCCGTCACGGCGATCTTCAAGCCCAGAAAATGGAAGTTAGAGATCTTTCTGTACGCACCTATGAAGAGGCCTTGGTTTTCCCTCCTGAGCGGGAGGCAGACCTCGTCTCTAAGGCGGAGAAATTGGGCTGGGTCTGTCGTTCTGCTGCATCTCAGTGCTAGAGACTGTAACAGCCTCAGGCCTGGTGAGAATCACCATCAGCTGTAAGAACCCCTAGCTCTGGTCTAGCGGAAGGTCAGGTCTGGCCCGGCTGTGCCCCGTTTCTAACACATCCAGGCTTATCTCGCCGTATGCTGCTTCTGACTGACTGACCCCATCTCGCGGTGTTTCTTGTCCATTTGCCGAAGTTCTGCTGTTCTGCCCAGGAAAATTAGTCTCAGTTAATGACAGCGAGGCTTAAAATAGGTTCCCGACTGAAGACTCGCTGAGTCATGTAATTCTTTAGAGTAGCACTGATGATAGACAAGTGCATCTGTCCCACGCCGAGTGTATTTTGAACCGTGACTGTTCTGCCGAGCAGAGGACAATGGTGGGTGACAATACTGTCTTTTAAATAGCCTCCATGCCAAAAATAAGCACGCAGGATGTGGATAGTGATATTAACCCCCTGCCCTTCCCAGTACTGCCAGTAAAGCATAGTGTTATAAGCATTTAATGAAGACACAGCAAAGCTGATGCCAGTAGGAAATCAAAACCAAAAGGCCTTCCAGGTAAATGTGCTTGTCTGGTTATGACACAGGGAAATGCTCATTTTCTGCTGTGGTATAAGACCGTTTGATCTAAACTAACCCGTTTCCTGAACCCTGCTGCCTTGCCTTCGACCCGAGCGGTGGCTTCCTCACCTCCTGCGGTGCTTAGCGTGGCACAGGAACGCTGGCTGCATGCAGTGTGTGCTGACGGGATGTGGCTAGAGTGTGCCTTGAGGAAAGCAGGCATGAGAACTTGGCCCCTCTTGCTTTCATGCATGAAGGGATTACGAAAGGAGAAGGGTTCTGCGGCTCCTTCCCTTGCCTCCCTCTTTTCACGCCTGCCTGCATGGGAAGGAGAGTGTTTGCTCTGTAGTAAGCAGAGAGGTCGCTTTCTCTTCACTGCGGTTTCTCGTTATACACAGCTGTGTGGAGTGTCTCTTCGGTAGCCAGGAGTAAGCGTTCTAGGGACTACTGCATCGCTTCCGAGAAGTCCAGCTCTTGCGTATCACAGTGCTGTCTGAAGCCTTCTTCAGGGGTAGGAGGGGTGACACCAGTTTTTCACGTGTCTGCTCAGGTTCCCGCAGGGACTAAGTTGATTTTGTGGCTCCTTCGTGAGTTCGGTGACTGAAAATACATGGGTACGTGCACAAATTTGAGTGTGCAGAGTTAAAAAGCTAGAATTTTGGTATGGTGCGTGGTAGTACCAGCTACCGCCGTCCTTTCTCAGGTAGCCTTTACTGAGCAGCTTTCTGCAATGTATACGGAAATGAGTTGACTACAAATTGCTCTCGAGCACAGTAACGTTTTGTTCTACTGCTGCTTACCAAAGCCATCTGACACCACCAAGACAAGCTAAGGCACCCTGACCCCTTCCTTCGGTTGCCAGAATTGCCAGTGATTAGCATTGCTGACCTGCTGGGTTGCCAAAAACTTCCCATCTACACGCTGATCAGATCCCCCAAATCCTTTTGAAAGCCAGACCTTCTTTTTCCAGAACAGCCCATGAAATAAAGCAGACTTCTGGAGGTAGCTTTCTCTTCTAACAAACATAACTGCAATCAAGGCTGCTAAGCACATCATATTCTGATCCCAACTTGCCTTTTAGCACCTAAAGAGTGACAAAAATATAAGAATAGTGAAATAACTCGATTGTCTCTATAGAATTCTGAGTGGAACCAGAAGGGGCAATCGATCAAATACAATGTGTTTCTTCCCCAGATTACTCCTGGAAGTTCTGTAGGAAAAATTAAGTTAGAGCTCTTAAATTCCTTGTTTTCAAGCCAGTTCTCTGTAGAACCAATTGATGAAAGATGGTGACAGTAAGGTATGGCGTGTCCGTATCAACGTACTCACTTCAGATTGAAAGAGTGAGGCCTCCAAATGAAAGTAGCAAATACCATGAAGCTTTTCTTAAAGTAGTTCAAAGAGAAAGTAGTGCATAAGTGAACAGGGCTTGTTAAAGCTCAAGATCCATTTCTCTGTGTGTACTGACCTGTGTGTACCATCTCGTCTTCACCATCTCAGTGTTCTGCATGTTCCTGTCCAGCACTTTGCTTCTGCAGGGGCAGCAATTCCCATCGCCTTCCTTCCTACCGTGCAGCCGCTAAGATTCTCGCATGCGTCCTTCCGCTGACGTAGATGCTAACCGAGGTGCCAGTGCACAAGGCTGCCTTTCTCTCTGACTGCTGCCTTGCACTGCCTTCAGCCTGCCAAGGAGAAAGCAGTCCTTGCATGCAGCAGGCTTTCCAACAAGCACGTGTAACCCGGAGCTACTCGGTCGTGGTCTGCGGATGGTCAGAGTGGCTCTTGGAGCTTTGTTTAGGGTGAGCTGGAGATCTGGCTGATCGCACAGCACTGGCACTGCTTCCTTTTGTTCTGCTTCTGAATTGCATTAATGTCAGCACAATTGCCCTAAATACTAATAACTTACTAAGAGTTCATTTCCACGTAAGCATTTGTAGTTGTCCCAGAATGTTCCGTATTACAAATGAGAGAGAGGGAAGGTAAGAAAATCCTTAAGGGAATTTATGAAATAAAGTGTAATCCACATTCTCAAAGAGTGACAATTGCTCTAATTCATACCGCTCACTTCTTTGCTTCTGGAGCTGAATAGAAAAGACACAACGGTGTATTTCAGGTGCAGCTTCGAACTGGGGATAATACCATGCAGAGAAAGTACGAATTTTCTCATCATGGAGGTCCAAAAATCAGAAAGTAGCTCTACAAAACTACCAGCTGTAATTGAGATCTGTGGGTTGTTGTTCTTCCCCGGAGAAAAGTGATGCGAAAGGGAGAATTTCCTGGTGTGCAGCACCTAAACCTGTGGTGCGTTGGGTTTGTCTGTCATGGTCGCAGATACGGACCGCAAGACCCGTGTTCGGGTGCCCGGTGGCACGTACCCGATCTACCAGTGGGCTTATAAAGAGCTAGAGGGAACCATTTGCGTAAATCCAACTGCACGCTTAAGGCCAAGATAGGGAATAATCATCTGAAACGCCTCCCAGCTCAAACTGCTCCACATGCTCAGAATTTGGCGGTCTCTGTTCTTAGCAGAGGGATGTGCTTACCAATAAGATAAATTGGAGTACGTGTACTTGCATGGCAAACATCACTGCGTAAATCTTGG
Organism: Rhynochetos jubatus; assembly: GCA_027574665.1. NCBI lineage: Eukaryota > Metazoa > Chordata > Aves > Eurypygiformes > Rhynochetidae > Rhynochetos > Rhynochetos jubatus. The sequence goes on from CM050655.1 coordinate 10,896,926, forward strand.
AAAAGAGTTAACGTCCACCAACACGGGTGCTGCTGTACTTCCAGCTGCATTTGTTACTTGACTGTTAAATATAACAGCATACCAGTAGCCGCCACTAAAATGCATCCGTAGGAGGTGTTGCTTTGATTTTAGTGGACTGCTTTGACTGAGTTTCATACTACTTGTTGAGAATGAGTTGCTGGTTGTGTTTTCTTCCACCGGCTATACGGTAATGCTTTTCCTGTTCTGTGGCACTGTCTGCACCAAGCTGGGAGAAACGTATTGCCCAGTTTTGGGAAGCAGGCACACTAGTAGGATATACTGCAATCAGTTTGGCGTGGGCTGCTCACATTGTTAACTACAGTGGCTGAAAAAGAGAGATCAGCTCTTCTACCCCTTTTTTCTGATCCCAAGCCGAAGTTTTCACTAAACCAGCATGATAGTTGTCTTCTGTCCTCTCCAGTTAACTGCCTACGATTTCTTTGTGTGTCTACGGTGACTCTGTTAAGATAACAAAAATACAGCTTGGGGAAACAGAAGATAAACCATCTCAATAGCTTCATATGCATGTGACCTTTCTGCAAACACAGAAAGGTAGAAATAGCCTCATGGGCTCAGGACAGCAGTTCATCCAGTTTCCGACAGTGCCAGCATCTCATGCCTTTGAGACAAAAATGCTTGGAAGGCAATTATAAAATAGCTTTCACACAACTTTACTCCAAAACATCCTAAAAGTTTTGGGTTTTGGTTTTGTGTTTTGGTTTGGGTTTTGTTTGGTTGGGTTTTTTTTTTTTTAATTAAACTCCAAAAATTACTTTGTGACTTCTTAAGAGGAAATTTTATTTGTAGGCAAATACATTTATGTAAATATAAGTACCCGTTAGGATGAAAGCTACCGTAAGTCTAATAAGTATAAGTTCTGCAAATCCACAAATACACTACTAGAAAAGCAGAATTTATAATTTCAGTAGATATAGACCTAACTAACCTGCAAGTCTTGATAACTATTTCCGCTTTGAAAAAAAGCCAGTATGTAACTGTCAGGTTCTATAGAAGACGACTGAATGATCAATACAGGAAAATACTGATAAAGTGAATAGTAATATTTATTGAAAAATCCATAATCTCTTCTTAAAGAGAGTCATGTGATACTTGAAATAAGCTCTCCTGAATCCCAACAGACTATTTCAGTTCTTTGTCCTGCTGCAGACCTTCTTTTTGACCATGAGCAATTCTCTTTTAAGTTTTAGTTCCTCATTTGTAAAATGAGAAAAACAGTCTTGCTCCATGAGAACATGGAGAAAAAAATCGATTGCAGCGTTCAGTACTGAAAGACAGAGAAGAACTGAAGGGCCACGTGGTCACTCAGGATGCCCAGTGCTCCTTAGGTCATCAGGCAGTCATTACAGGTTAAATGGTTCTGTCTCGACACCGTTTTAATGGAACAGGGAGGAGCTCTTCCAGAGTCTAGGTCTGTTTTGCTCCAAGGAGAAGGTAGATGGAAAGTGCACATGCTCCACATCTCAGGTCACCTGTTACATGCATATTTGTTTGGGAATCTTTTATGTTTGGTTTCCAAAACTGAAATAGAATGGGAAAGTATTCCAGTGTCCAGTCCACGTGGTTCAGATTGAACGGACTCATTTACTGGGAACTCTCTTGAGTTTCTTCAGGCTTTTTTTAGGACCCAACAGCACACACGAGCCTGGCTTGCAAATAAATTTTACATTTTGTTATTCAAACTATTATAATTCTTGCTAGGGTGCGGGAGAGTAAGACTCTGTTTCTGTCATTTCATTCCCTCTGTCTTTATGACCATGTAGCGTATTTTTATGAGAAGGAAACATTTAATGATTTCCACTGTATGACATTCTGTGTAATTGGGAAGGCAGTATATTGTGTAAATCTTGTTTGAGGTACATGTCCAGTATTTAATAAAAGCTGTGGGACTTGCACTGTTCTCTCAGAACAGGCATTGACTGAGGCCCTTCTCTCAAAAGCCGTTTAAGCTGGGGAATAAAAGGGCCGCAGACAAAAACCTGTTAATATTAAACCCTCCCAGATATAGCTCAAAACTAGTATCCACTGCTGTCGCTTATTTGAGCAGCCCGTGTAGCCAGAGACACAAACCGCTTAGAACGTTCCGAGCCAAACTCTTCCATGTTGCGAAGGTAGCGACTGCACTGAGCCTGCCCCAGGGATGTGTTTGGCTCGAACGTTAAATTAATTCTGTGTTTAGTTAGCAAAAAATGTTTGATTGTAAAGGCTGGAAATCCAATAGTCTGTTCCTCAAAATGGAAGTATTGCCAATAACTGACACATCTGATCTTGAGCCTTTCTCACGGTTAGACAAGTGGGAATTACTCCTGTTGACTGGGAAAATAAATCGGTCCTGGAAGCAAAACTGTGAAGAAGTGTTATGTGCCTTTCAACTCCCCTTTCCCGCTACTCTCCGCCTTTTCCTTTGCTTCATCCTGTGGAAGTATGTTTACTACACTTCTCTCTCTTTAACTTTCACAACTCCCCTGCCATCGTCACGCAACGTTATCCCATACCTGAACACTCGGAAAAAGCTTTCATGAAGTCCCGACCTCAAAGTCAAATGATGTTTTTCTGCATTCTTCAGTGTAGCCACAGCCAGTGGGAGCAGGAAAGTTTGGATCAGATGAATAGTAACAACAGAGGCCTAATGCTGCTTCTGCCTGCCCTTTGGTCTTGACTGTCATTTCTTACGGAATATTTGTTAGCACTGGAAAAAACCCAGTGCTCTATCCTTTACAGGCTGTGACCGTGTCTAACATTCTCGCATGAGTATGGCTCTTGGTATACTAACCCCCCCACCCCCTCACCCTGCCCCGTTTCTAATCCATCCTCCTCTACTTTGTTTCATGCTGGCTTTCCTATTCCCAGCATTCCAGTGAACCCATGGCTTGGTTACCGTAAATACAGTGTTTGGTTTCTCATTGCTTTGGAGTGGTGAACCAATTGATCTTATTGGGGCGTTTACTTTCAAGCCAGGTTCTTTCGTTCTGACCATAATGACATTCTCGGACAGCCACATCTGAGGGTCATTTCAGACCTACTTCTGGGTTTGAAAATCTGCCCTCAATTCATGTGTTTTAGGGGTTACATTTTAGTCAGAGGTTCTAAAAATTGGTAGAACACACCTATGCCCAAAGCTTTGCTGATGTAATCTGGACTGGGTGTTATAACTTTGTTGGAGCTAAACTAAGGAAAGAAGATGTGATTGTACATACATGTACCGGCATAAACACGGAGAAAAATATATGAAATACTGCTAATAATGTGGAAAATATTAAGAATGGAATTCCAAACAGAATGTAAGATAATGACAGGAGTCCAACAAATCCACGAGTAAATACAAACCCCTTTTTTCCAAAGGATTTTTCAGAAAGAAGGTTCCGTTTGGTAAATGAGGACACTTGCTTCATGTTGTGTAATTTTAGATCCCAGTTAGGAAAAGTGTTCTCATTTGGCATATTTCAGCGTTAAACGTGTTGGAATTCCAGCACAATTCCTTAAACAGCAAAGGACGCAAGCACACACTGAATCATTAAATATCGAGACCATCTTAATTACTTAATTGGATTTCAGACTTAGGAGTCTAAGGCTAAAGGATTCTATTCCTCATGAAAATGCCTCTGTCTTAACTTCTTACACAGATAGACGGTTGCTTGCACTTGAACTGATCGGTGCTTTTTCCAGGTGTGGTTACAGAAGAGCGGCCTAATTCTCTGTCACTGCAAGAGAGGCTGACTTACTCCTCACCTCAGTGCAGGAACGATTTCACTTGTTTCTAATCCAACCTAGACTGAGAAAACTAGGAGTTATTTGGGTAGGACAGAGACTTTTCAAGTGATGCCAGACATACATAATCCGTCTTGATGAGTCTTGAGGACTGCCCGAGTCTGATTACTTTTACTGCTTGGAGTTGGCATCAGAATATGTTCTGCTGGAACATTCTTGGAACCTACATTTAAGAGGGAACTTAACGAAGTCAAAGCTATGCCTGAAATCATATACCTACGTGGAATGTCTAATTTGTAACTGTTAGTTCTCCTTCATTTTCCTTTTAATACCGAGGCGCAGTTGTGCGCACCTGAGAAGCGTACAGTAAATTGCGTATTTGGTGGGTTTCACTGGGAGAGCTGAAGAGGTTTCTCACCGCTATATGAGCAACCACTCTAGGATGCTTTTTGCAACCAAACATTTCTCCTCGACCCATCTTTCTGCCTGGTTTTGTGGTTTGGGTTTGTGTTCTTTTTTTGGCTGGTGGGTTTTTGTTTCACCACTGGTAATTGCATTTGCTTTATTCATACTGTATCCCCTCCTTTCACAGAGACAAGGAAAATGTTGCTGCAGCATCAGAAAGCAGGTAATGTTTGCTCTGTGTGTTTGGCTTCCCTCCTATTCAGACTTTACCTCCACTTTCCTCATAGTGTTCTTACCTCAAAAACACGAGATTTCTGCACCGTTTGAGCAGATGATGAATGCAGACGTTTCAACTACACGGGTTGGTTGGGCATTTCTTTCTCCTGTAGACTTCAGAAAGCTCCGTGAGATGGGGCAGGCGGGGATCGTGTTTCTCAGAACGTACAAACCTGAAAAATAGGCAGCTTTTCTCAGACATTCTTGAAATGGAGTATTGTCAGTTTGTGATGGAGTTTTAAGAACAATTTCCATTTTAAATTTTGTCTAGGTTGTTGAAGAACTTTTAAAAATCTAAATAAGATCATCTCTTTGGTGTTTTAAGAATATTTACCTATCAGATTCTTGCATATCTTGATTGATCCTCGTTGGGCTGTGAGATTCAAAACATCCCTGTAAGTCAGTTCTTTCATTTCGAAAGTTGTTTTCTCCCAAAGAATCTCCGCGCATTTGCAGCGATATACAGAAAGGCATTGTTTCCTACTCGGTCACAGACTGAAACACACAAGCACTGCAACACAGGTTCTTCCTGAGTGATTCTGACCAATTGTTTAACGGCGCAGAGAAACGCCTCTGACTACCTAGTGATGAAAACTGCCGTCCTCTCTCTTGATTCCTGCCTAAACAACGTGCAACCACGTTTTAGTTTTGAGCTTTATACGACTGCACGCATCTGAGCGAAGGTTGCACAGAGTTAAAATCCAAGTGCAAGCACTGTCATTACTAGTGACACAAGCAACAGCAACTGGCACTTGGGACAGTAGGGACACTTGATTTTTATTTGTAAATGAATTATGTCAACAGAATGAAATATAACTGTTGATTCCTGCGTAACAACTGTGTATAAATGAAATAGGAAGAACCAGGTAAGACATGGTAGCATTTCACTAGCAGTTTCATTTGTGTAAAATCACCTACAGGACTGCACAGCTGCTCCACTGAAGTGTGTCTCTGTATTTTTTTTTTTTAATTCTTATTTTATTTTATCAGGAACAATTTCTGATGTATGACTGGTGTTAGTGTCATACTACACTGCCTTAATCTCGCATGCTTTGTCATACCATAGCTTTTCTCCACTTCCATTATCATCACAGCTCTGCTATGTGTCTTACTTTGATATTCCTAGCAGTATGGTTTCCAGATTTAACACAAGGTACCTTGTTTAATTCTTAAAGCCTTTCCTGGTCTTAAACTAATCGAGTGTCTAGATTTGTCATGACTTCATTTGCAAGATCATGATCTCCTATGGTATAAGGGATTTGGAGATACAAGAAGAGGATACTAGATATTTACAGATATAAATCTTCTTCCAGGAAGAAGAAAAGACAGAAAACTAAAGCCTTCACTATTAAACCTAGACCGAACTTGATGAGGTTCAGCAGTTCTGCGTTGTTTTGGGTTTGTTTTCTGAAGGCTTTACTGCACAGACATAATAACTGCTGTTAAGGGGCCAGGTATCAGCGTTCTAAAATGCTGCTTTAATTGGTAGGGTAGCCAGTAAGCACACATACCTCTGAAAACTAAAACATCAGAACACCTTTCTTCTGTGAAACCACCAGCTGCCCCTGAGGCTGGAATTCTGTCTCTGCCTCAAATACCTGCTGATACCTAGGAAATGGGTGACGTGATGATAAATACCCCGTTTACAAATCCCCTTGTAATCTTTGTTACCCAGGCCTACAGCCACTGCGCATGCGCCACAGTATGTGACCTCAAGTATTTGGCATCCTCCTAAGTCATGCGCCATGGATGCCAACACTGACAGTGCTAAGGCAGTGGCCTCCCAGGGGTCCGTGAGGCTTGGAGCGGGTACAAGTCAGAGGGAGGCTGGTTTCGTCACTACTGGCCCGAAAGTCCCTCTTACTTCATCCAGTAATCCAAGGTACACTGTGACGTGTAACTGCATAACTGACCTGGTTTGGAGCTTTGGAATGGTTTGGTAATAACAACCTCTAACTCCTCAGACAGAAATGCCCATTGCCTCAAAGGCAGTTGTCCAAGCTGTGCAAGTCCCAGCAGCTTGGAGTTCAGGCGGGTTTCACATCTGAAGTGGCACTCCTCAGGATGGCACCTGCGCTGTAGAGACAACAGCCAAAAGCACCTTCTGCAGGGCAGCCGCAGCTCGTACGGGTCCCTGTGTTTTTACAGACACTCCCGTATTCAAATGCAAACCCCCTCCCTGTCGTGTCTTTCTCTGAACCCCTTCTCCAGCACTTTTCGCTATTATAAGAGAGAATTTTTGCCTATTCATTTTCATTTTTGGTCTCTGTATTCTCAACTCTTTGAGAGATCTGTCGGAGGACTGGAAACAAACGGAACTTCATGCGTTACGTAAAGGAGACTAAGTACTGCTTCAGTATTCCACGGGATTGTCCCTTGGACAGGAGGTCTCAGAACTCAGGCTTTTACTGAGAGAAAGGAGTGTAATCTGCACTTACTTCTGTAAATGTCAGAGTGCGTTTGTTGCTGTGTTTTCTCATGATGGTTGTTAACCATTACTATCCTCTTAATCTCTACTGATCCGTGTTCCTTTTCCTGAGTGAAAATCACCTGGGAAGAATACGTGTGTTTGTTTTCATCCACGTAACTTACTCACATTGTGCATTTCATGTTTGTTATCACAAATACGGAGATGTTTGAGAACATCCATTTCCTTTGCTTTTCCTTAAAATGCAAAATACTGTAAAGACTGAAAGTGTACAGGATGATTGCATTAAAACAAGAAACTCTGTAACATTCAGAATGATGAAGCTATTATAATAGATTATCTGTTTGATAAAGCAACATTCCCACTTATCAGGTCTTAAAATTCTTCTGCACCTGAAGAACGTAAAAAAACCAAACCCAATTGGGTTGAAAAGGAGGCAATCTTCAGGGTAAAACAAGTTATTTTATTTGAATATCTAAATAAAATTACTTAAAATGTATAGTGGTTAAACTGAACCCAGTCAAGTTAGACTAAGTTCTTTCTGCAAAGCTGAGAATTAGTTACCAACTGCATAATAATGTATGTAACCAGATCACCCTGGTTTTTAAGGTTTATATCTGCTTCATCTCTATGTATTCCAATTCCTTGTTCCGTTAATTAATATATTCTGCCCTGCAGGAAGGTGATCAAGCCTTTATCATTTTAATCATGTGAAAAGAACCATTACAAACAGCATGCACGATAAAATTTGTTTGTATTTCTTGTAAGCTCTCTAAGGTATTCCAGTATGTTTGCATTTATTGTATTTATATGTGTTTGTCCAGTTCAAATCTGTCTCCCCACAGGTCCATGTCCACCCATACTCTTTTTTTTTTTTTTCTTTTAAATATATATCACTGAGTACACAGAGTTTGTTTAATACTTTGGAGATCTTTACGACAGTTACGCACTCATTCTAGGTCCTGAGGAGCCTGACTTGTTGAATCAGTGCTTCTGAGAGACGCTAAAGACAGTATTAGCTGGAATGGCAAATTGCTGAGAGAAGGGATGTTTGAGGAGTAGGGGTAGGCTGAAAAAGTCATGGAACTGTAAGCTTTCCTTGGTTATTTGATGCTTACTGTGCTCAGGAAAGAATGGTTTGGGCATTCTTGATGGGTGTTCCATCACCCCGAGAGGAGTAAGAACCCAGAGATGTGGTGATCCACTTCTGAGTTGGGTCAGAAGTAGTAAAAATATATCCGTTATGTTCTTAAACCACTGCTCGTGGACAAGACAACTGTGTCATTTCCAGTAATGCCCCGATTTGAAAAAAAAAAAAAAAAGACATATTAGGATAACTATTCAAGAAAATGAACCTAGAGCACCATGACGTGGCATCAAGAAAAATGTCTCTCATGCCTGGAGGACATAAACTTATACTGTCGCTGAAGTTAGTGTTCCAGAACAGTGTCATGATCTGAAAAATCAGCATTTGGTTCGTTTTCAGCAGCTTATTTGTTCTGCAGATAATAATTAATAAAATCCTCAGTAAAATCTGCCTAAACACAAAATTAAGCTTTTGGTTTTTTCTTGTTTATCCCTTCCCCCCCCCCCCCCCTTTTTAATTTTAAATGACCTAGTGATTTTTGTGAGGTTTATTGTCATGCGAATAATGACTCTGCATATCGCTGTTGGTTTGCTGACATTAAGTTCGTTGAAACCATCAGCAAAGAACTCGTAAGTCCACTTAATCTTTTTTTTTCTTTTCCATTTGATGTAAAGCTAGCGGAAGACAATAAACCCAACCTCCCGAAAGGTTGGTTCGTGCCGTAGCAGCGGATGGCTTTGCACTATCTTGCGAAGCTGTCTAATAGACAACTTGTTGTCTCACTCTAAGAGATGGGTAATACTTTCCAAATCCGCGTGAGGCTGCAGGGCCGAGATACCTTAATGAGAACCGGCTGCTCTCACAGCAGGTGCTGAAAGACACTAAGAGTTCAGTAGGTTAGTAACCTGGCCACAGGATACGAGACTAGATTTTTATTATTATTCACTTTGATTAATCTATTTTGCAGTCAGATAAAATGAATTAAACATTAATCTTTCTCTGCCCGTGTTATCTGTGCCACAATAGCACAAGAGGGCCACAAGGATAACAACTCACATTCATCATCCAAGTGGTTTTAAAACTGGCATAGTAAAATTTTACGTTACATCTTCCCCTTGTGTTGTTCACGCTGCTCTGTGCGTAAAAAGGCATCTTACTGTTGGACGGGTTGGGCAGTGTAATGTAAGGTGAATTTAGGACAGAGATGAACGGACTCCTCTTAAACCTCTTTTCACTACCTGTATTGCATAAAACCGGTTAAACCCAACACAACGTGTGCTGCCTGGATTTCTAGACCACCAGAACTTGCAGGAACCTTGCTGATACAAGACTATGATAATATCCTTTAAACTGCTTTTCTTCATCTAATTAAAAAGTTGACTCCTCCTGGAGATGATGTTTATGTTAGTAAATATTGAGCGAGATTTATCCGAGCTCAGAGAGTTTGTGCAGGCTCTTTGCGACCATTGAAGTCCTGAACGCCACGTTTCCTACCACTGGCTTCAGCAGGAACAGGACTTAAGTGTTGTGTCATGCCTGGGATAAATATCAGTCAGGCAGAACCAAAACTGCATTACGGTCCTAACTGCACACCCGACAAGGCCTAACGAATGTCTTTTTTCTTTGCATAATTGTGCTTTTCCCTCAGTAACGCAGCCTGCTACTATGTTTGCAGCTTCAGGTTCAAACATAGTAGGTTTTATGCTCTACATTTAAATACGCACCTTCATAAGATGCTTCTTGTTTTATTTAATTGAACTCTAATTAGTACCCCTGTTGAGCATGCTCCGGTGTCTACCAGTTCTGCCTCTGCTCCTGCACCACACGCTTCAGCACATCAGCCTGCTACTGCTGCTCAAAATACCGCCAGCCCGATGACGCCACCAGCAACCGCCTCAGTAGTGCAAGAGTCTTTCTCCTCCTCCTTCCAAAGGTAACGCTTCATTGCTTTGTCCTTCCGCAGACACACTCCCGCGTGGCTCTGGAAATGCTGCATACGCATTCTTAAGTGAAGAATGTAGTATGTAAGAGCTGTAACCCAGTTGACATGCTTTTATACATTTTGGTGTGTTTTCCGATTTCGAAGTACGTCGTTCATGTTTGAAAAGAATTTGCAAAATGAAACTGCCCTGAAAAAATGTAGCTTGAAGCCTGCAATACAGCTCGCGTTTGCAGAAAGCAAGGCTGGCGTTAAAACTAGACATAGTTTTTTACCACTTGTAATAAAACCAAACCAACTCCTAATAGTTACAGTGGTTGAATGAAGGTTCTTTCAGTAGCGTGCCTGCAGTATGACATGAAATGGAAAATTAGAAAATGTCATTTACTCACGTGAGCTTACCATATCACGTCAGTAAAACCTGGTGGGCAATGAGCACGATGTCAGTAAACCCGCACGTTCGATGACTGACTTGCTCTGTGAGGTGTTAAGTCAATCTCTATTTGATTTACGTACTCCCTTTGCTCTGGTGAGGTTTGGCTGTAGGGCTGAAGTGCGTTTCAAGGAGGTATGCATTCCTAACGCTTGTAGTACAGTAGGAGTTACAGCGGTATGGTAAAATCTGTCAGACGGCCTGTGAAGAAACGCGTGGGATTTATACCGCTGTCACTTGCATTGTAGTGATTGTGGGGATAGAGTGAATTCTGTTGGTGCTTATTGTACTTTTATCTTTGGTTTTAGTTTTTGTTTTCTATATGAATTTTCCTAAAAGGTGTATATTTTAGCATGCTTTAAAAATCCAAGGAAAACCACACTTCCAGTAATGTAAACTACTTTAACTGAGACCTAAAATATAGTACATCATATCTTAGACATGTGTAAATGGAATTGAAAATACTCTCTTGCCTCTTTCTTGTTTAATTTTGCTAGTTGACTTAAATTATTGATGTATACCAACTACTTAGTTTCTCACCTCAGTCAGTTTTTCCTAACCGTCACCTACTGGACTCCAGTGCTTTTATTCCAGTGCAAGAAAATCAATCGTCCAGCCAGCAAAGGAGCTTTGAGTAAGGTATTATTCTGTAAGTCTGAACTGTGCTGTAAGGCACTTCCAGATGAAACGATGGTACAGTTCAAGTAATTTTTATCCCTCAGTTGAAACTGCAACGTGAAGAAAATGGATTATCTAATATATGCTTCAAAAATAAATGCCTCTACTAAACGAATCATGCAAATGACGCGTGTTTTCAATAGGAGATTTTTGTCTAGTACTGCTTGCATATTAAAAAGTTTAGCTTAGACTCAAACATCTTCAGATCTTGCTGATAAAAACATGTACCGTTGATGAAGTCCTGTCCTGCAATACTGTCTGTCTTAATTACCAATAGACTCTGGTTTCCAGATGTAACGGAAGGTGTGCGTTCTGTCTTGTGTTCCGTAGGAATGTGCTTGGTCGTGCTATCCTGTAAGTCTGCCCATGTGCGCTACAGAAAACCTGTTCCTGGTAACTCTGCAGCAGTCCCCTTGTATCTGAACTCCGCCGGAGCTTCATTCTGATGTCACTATTTTTGTGCCTGTTCAACTATTTTGTACATGATTTTATGCTTTTACTGTGTCTTCTGCAGAGTGCTTGCAGCCCCCAGCTCTCTTTCACAGCCTAAGTCTTTCCGTGGGTCCAAGAACATGTCATTAGCAGCTTCCACTATTTCATCTGCTATCTCGTCTCAGTCTAGGTATATCTGTAAAGCTCTCTTCTTTTTCTTTTAACTAAATTTGGTTTTATTCTGTATTGCTCTCTCTTATTTAAGATTTTCAGCTTCTTAAGAGATTGGCTTGGCAGAGACTACGGAAAAGCATGGGGTTTTTACAGGAATAGCCTTCTTGCTTACCTTCCACGTTAAAACTGAGCTAAGAAACACCTAAGCTTTAGATTGAGGATACGTGTCCAAAAGATCCTTTTGGAACAAAGGTATTTCAGTTGGTTGGTTAGTGCTGGGTTTGCCATCTTTAAATATTTGTCCGGTGACACTGGGTGAGAATGACAGTCTCTTTTTTTTTTTTTTTTTTTTCTTGGTGAAAACACAGAATCACAAGAACCACAGACCTTCTTTTATTATGCTCTTAATCATCACTGACGAAAGACCACTGATAGGGAGAGCTAGCATGTCACTAGAAAGAGAGTGCTGTTGTGCCGCCTCGCTGCTAAGCCTTGTAATTCTTGCGTTAACACTTCGTCAAGACTAACAGAGGAGAAAGCAGTAGATTTTAAGATTCATTATTTGGATGCAATTTTCAGAAATAATAAGAAACTGAATCAGTAATACATCTGAAATTACAATTATCCCTGTCTGCCTTACGCTGATGATAAAGGTAGGTAGGAGTCACCCAAAGGTAATGTTCGGAGTGAACAAGCGCCCAAGTTGAAGGCTGCACATCAAGAAGTGTAACGATCCTTCTCAAGAGTGTCGTAGCGCGCAGCAGTTGCACAGGTACACACTTAGAGGCTTTTTGGTTGGTTTCACATCACTGAAACCACTGCAAAAATTAAATAGCTACAGAAGATCAGAAAAATCCTAGGATTTAGGATTGAAGCAGGGCTGTTTACAGCCATGGGAATTACACAGGGGATGTAATTCCCGCATGGAGCGGATAAAACATAAGAAATAAAATTAACTGCTGATGTGATTCTATTTGTTTGAGTGGAAGTACACTAATCGTAACTGTAGTTTCAATTAAACTATGAAGTTGGTGAATGTCACCAGAATGTTACCAAGAACAGAGGTAAGAACAGATGCCTGGGTGTTTACTGCCACTGACGTCTAGTTGTGTGTATGAACTCTCAAAATTCCAAAGTGATGAGTCGTTCAGGGAATTCATTATTTGTGGGTATCCATCATAAAATACCTAATTTTCACATGATGAGTACGCAGTGCATTTCAGAAGTAATGATTACAACTGCTTTTTCGTTCAGTCCTGTGATGTGAATGCAACCTAGTGCTCTACCTGCCAATTATTGTGTAAGACCTACCTAAGGTGTAAGACCTACAGCATCTCAGCTTCCTACGCTACTGCCCTAAGACCTCACTTATCAGTGGTGTTGTGCTGACACACGCTTCAAGCTGCTATCAGCAGGCAATTGTTACTGTCTTAGCAAACACCTCTCTTGGAAGCTCAGTCATTCAGCGAGCCTTGGGACATAAAGGCAAATCAGAAACTTGTAGGACATGTAAAAAATTGGATCCCTGATAATCAGGTACCAGAAGCAAACTCTTTCTTTTTGGAGGGCTGTGCTGCAGCTGAAATAGGTTCTTTATCTCTGTACACTACTGTGTTTGTTTTAGAAACTGTCCTGTGTTGTAGCTCACGCATTCAAACTTACGGGACTAAAACCGGCTTCTAAATTAATTTATATTTCAAATCTTAGAGCATCTGACAGTTTTAGAAATCAAGCGGTGCATTAGCATGCATACAGACTTAAAAATCCCGTTTCAGCGTGACATATACCACTGGAGCACTGCAGCCTTTCATATCAGTTTAGTTCAGAAAACGCCATGGATGACCTTAACCACAAGAGCATCCCCATCCTGTAAAACACGCTCAGGTAGAATGAGGCTGAGACTTTACCACCATTGTCCCAGTGTTTGTTGTTATTTTGGGTTTTTTTCCTTCTAGATACCTTAAAAAAGTCCACCGAGAAAATACAGGAGGATTTCTTGATCAGTGTTCTTAACTATTTAAATCTGATCGTAAACTCTGGTAGATCCAGTTCTGTAGTGATTTTGCTTTTGTGAGCAAGGCCATGAGCGTAACACCTAACATGAGTAAAACCCTTACAGTGCTCCTAAAGAGGAATGTTTGAATTAAGCCATTAATCCTTAACTGATCGTGTCACTCTTACATTTAATCTGCGATGTTATCTTACTTTTTCCCTTACGATCTTACTTACCAAGAAGGAAGCATAGCAGGAGTGTTTTACATAAGCTGCCAAGCTCTTCATGCAACTGGCTGTTCCATCTGGAGGGTAAAAGCAGGGCAGTCGGTGGGATGGCACTCTGGGAATACAAAAACCGGAGAAACCACGGCGAGAAGTTACGATCGTGGTTCTAAAAGGAAGGTGTAGCTTCTGCGATCCTAGGATTTTAATCCAAGCGCTGTGTCTGTGGTACAGGGAAGAAAAACTCTTCTCCAGGAGCCTGAAAAGAACTGCCATATGATAGGCTGCTGGCAATTCTGGCAGATGTGGGGGGGTGATTGTTGCCCTGCGCCGCTCTGCGTTTAGCCCGGAGCCGTGTTTATTCTGAATCCTCTTCTTTCTCAGATCATACGTTGTGCAGGCTTTCAAGTACTCTCTGTGTTTACGTAAATTAATCATTTGTGTTCTGAAATGATGCTGTTTCCCCAAGAAAAAAAAAATCTACCTGTTTACCTAAGATTCTGTTTAGTCAAGGAACAGTAGAATGGTAGTTCAAGGGAAAAGTGCAATGGGATGGCTTGATGGTGATGTTTCTGCTGTTTCCTGCTCCTCCTTTCCATGGCGTTGTCCTAGTTACCCCTTAATTAGCTAGGAAGCTCAGCTGATCTTTGGACTTTGGTTCACTCCAGGTTTGCTTTTAAGATTTCGTGCAATTTAAGCTTATGAAACTGATAGAAAATCGTACCTTTTTTTTTTTGTATGCTAAAGCAAATAAATGATGAACGTCAAAGCAAACAGTCCAGCAGCTGAATTAGAATTCCACAACTAATGAATGAGCAAAACTTGATGAGAGTGACTTATGGAGCAATGTACTCAGCTTATTTATTTATGTTACCATTATTCAGGTTTCACTACGATTCCTAGTTTAAATAAGAAAAATGGGATGTAATACTGATCTTGTAGCATTGTAAACATGCCCGTGTTGTTCACTTTGGCACTTAAGAGCTCCTCTTATTCATAAGGACATTCGCTGTAGGACAAGATATCCCAATTTTCTCGGTATAGTTTTTTCAAATACAATTTTTGTCTCATTTTAGTTTCAACCGGCATTCTTCCACCTCCATCAGCTACCAGTCAAAGAAGAGGTATAAAAATGTTTTGTGCGGCTACTCTACCTTAAATGCACTTAACAAACCAGTTTATTGCTGCTAGTAGGCATCTAGTGAAGTATTAACATAAAAATGATCTGCTTAGAAATATTTACTCTTCCTTTTTCTGACAACTAATAGTTTTCAGAGCCAGTATTTAATTCGCTGCCTGTCACATGCCGTTGGCTGCTACAGATAAACTCAGTGAGGGTGCTTTCACTGCTTTTTGAGATGCCGTTGCTTCCTGTTCCATTAAAGCATCTTTGATCGTTAGGACATCTTTTTATTCTTTCTTTTTTTCTTTTTTAAATTCCTTTAATCACATGCTATTCCCTTTTCTTCAGCAGAAATTCTGAGAAATCTTTTAACTTCACTAAAACCCTTTAATGATGCAGTGTAACACTTTATTTCTCTTTGACAAGCCTTTTTATCTTCCTTACTGTACTTAATATGCATCATACACTTGTAAAACAGCTCAGTAGTTGACTTCTTTTAATTTTGCCCTGATTTTGGTACTATCAATATGATTTTTTGTGTGTGTTGGTTTTGGTTTTTTCATCTTCATTTCTCTGAACATACAGGGAGGTCCAGTGGCATGGTTTTAACGTGCTTTGAACTTTGGGAAACAATTGAATTTTGAATAACCATTTTTCTTCATGACAGTCTAAGTATCACTCATCTGGCTCAGAACTTCTTTACGTATTTTGTGCATTAAGAGAGCTTCCAAGGAGTCTTTCTACTGATGGACGTGCCCATCTGGGAGTAGATTTTCCTGAGTGTATGCCATGTTCAGATTAAGGCTGTATGACACATGACTTTAAATCTTTTAATCCACATTGCAAATATCGATCGCTGATCCTGTAAAGGTAAGTATGTTTTACTGGTTTTCCGTATAGTTTACCTTGAACAGTAGATGTTCAACAAGGAGAAGTCATTTGATAGTGTGTGCACAGCTAAAGGCATTGTGAAAGCTGTATGCGAAGGCAGTGTACCTGAAGTGTACGTCTTCCTGCCCGTGCTGCGGTAGGAGCAACGATCCTCTCTCCAGTGACCCCGAGTACAGTGTGTTCTTACGCACTACAGATGAGGAGGTATCAACAGGAAATAGATGGTAAGAATGGGAAGTAAAAAGCCTTACGGTGCTTCGAACAGCTTTGGCAGTTACAAAATCACAGCACGGTTCACAACAGAATTTACAGTGAATACAAACCCACTGGAACAGTTTATCTTGGAGAGTCCTGTTCACTCACGGTCCAGTGGACCCAAATCCAGCCCTAAGCCCTACGCTAGGTACAGAAATAATTAGCTATAGTCATTGTAGCAATAGCTGTTTCTAAGTGTAACTAAATGGACAAAATAAATCAGCCTGAGGCTACAATGCTGTGCAAACTAGATCTGTAGTATAAGCACTGTCGGAGTAGCAGAAAGCGATGTTGTGACGATGGGTTTATTACGTTGAAAATTTAAAATCAAAAGTTTACTTTTGTCAGGACGGTTTTTACCTGTATTGGGAGGAATTTGCTGGGTTTGCCATACATAAAAATTACAACTTTCTCTCCGCATGAGAGAACAAGTCAAGATGGGCTGATGGTCTGGCAACGCTGGATGCTTCTTAGGCTGACACGTTTCCCTGTAGACAAAGCCAGTATGGCAATAAGTCCTAAACTGTCAGCACAACTGGACAGGGCTCTGGTTCAGACAGATAGTGAAACTGAAGGGCACAAGAAAGTAAAACTACGTTATCAAGGTGAGTGAGAATGATGTTCAGTACTGAATGGTTTTTATTACTGCACACACCTCGCTTTCTGTTACTTCCCTTCCTCGTACTTCTTTATTCTCTCTTGCCTGCTTTGTTTGCAATGCTCTTTTAGTGGTCTGTGAAGCCAAGTCACTACAAACAGAATCATCCTAAGTAATACGCAAATAGAAGAGGCATGCATTTCAATGTGGTACTGTGATCAAACAGACTCAGCATCCGAGCCATAAAATAGAGAAAGATCATTTCTTATTGATGTTCGGAATCCTGAGCCAGTGTTTTTAATCTAGAAATGCAGAAACTGCATCATAATATTGCATATCATGTGCTTTTGGGTCAGCTGAATCTGAACATTAGAAACATTAATGTAAATTGTGGTTTCAGTCTAGAGAAAATAGTGTCAGAAATGGTTTTTAAAGGTCGCTACAATCTTTTCAAAAAGAGTACAATACTCATAAACAGTAGTTAGTATTTATAGTAGCAGTAGTAATTGTGCTGAGCCAGTATCTTTTGAAGTCAGTGAGACAGCCCTCATTGATTTATCTCAGACAAGAACAGACCTATTTGTTTGTAGAGGCACACAAGACCCAGACTTTGTGTGCATGTTCCTGAAGTCTGATCCCTTCCTCAACGGACAGTTCCTTCAATGAATTTGTCATATTCCTTCAGTAAGCCATTTTCTGCGAGAAGAGCCGCTTGACGTTACTTGAAATCATTATTTGGCTAATTTTTCTTTCCCAAGACTTGTCCAAGCCTTTCTTAGCAACGATAAGGACTAATGAATCTCACTGTTCTCTCTGTAGCTCTCAAGGACAGTTCCTCTCGGAGTGCTGTGGAAGCTGCCAGATGTGTTATTCCATAACCAGTAACGTTTGCTGTTTATCCAGCTTCTCATACCTTCATTTTGCTTTTAGAAACACAAGCCAGTCATATACACCACTGCCAGTTTCTGGAAGCTACGGTGAAAGTCCTGCTGCTTCAAAACCAAGAGTTGTTACTACTGCCAGCATAAAGCCCTCTGTCTACCAGCCAGGTAAGGTGACTTGAGAGTACTGAAAAGGTTCAGACCTGAGATGCACATGTATTTCTTTTAGAAAAAGAAAATGCAAAAAATGCACATTTTGCAGTAGGCCACGCCTATCAGGCAAGACTTGTATACGTGGAACCAAATGTGGCTGGTTGCTAGTTTTGCTTCAGGTTGTCTGCAGCTTTGAGGATTATGTTGTATTTCTGTTCTGCTGTGGAGTGAAAATGTGGAATAAATGGAGGAAGAAGAATAAAAGCAAGGAAAAAATCTCTAGCGAAAACATCTGCAGCCTGACTTTTCAAAAGAAATACACTTGGAAAATAACCCAGCGCACCCAGTTAGGAGCCCAGTGATGCTGCAGAATTGATAAAACAGCTCAGGGAAGGAGCTAAAACAAGTGAAGGTAGCTTGAGTAGGATGTATCTGCAAAATAGATAAAGCCATATATTGAGCTTCTCAAACTCAGGCTTATATTTGAAATAAAGAATGACCTATTGAAGTACTTTGTAATGCTATGCTTCCATTTCCCACAGATCCAATTACCGAAGGAATATATTTGATTATTCATTCATGTGGAAAATATGCTCCTTGATGTTATTTAAATTCCCTTTGTATTAATGTGTTACAAATGGGGTGAACTTCTAAACCCCTTGATGACCAAAATGTGAACCTTCAAAATGAACAAATTAAATGAGGCAGCAGAATAAATCTAAATGCAGTTCTGTTTCAAATTAAGCTTGTTCTGATCTTAGCAGGAGAATTAAAAAGTTGATTTATATCTTGACAGTCAACTAAATATGAAAAGGCCAAGAATTCTAACCATCTTAAACTCTGTCTTCAGTAATGCTCTATCTCTGGATCTACTGAAATGAAACCAACGCAGAAATTTTACTTAGGTATAAAGCAGACAGACAGATCAATTGATTGATCTTTGTATTTGAGATACAAAGGTGGCAAAAACTAGTTCAGAGCCATCATAAACTATTTGAGGGTCTCAAAGTCAATAAAGGTTTCAGCTTCTCCTCATTTGCTTTTGGTTAAGTGTGTCGGCATATGCCATGTGTTCACTGAAGGCAAATGTTGTTATTTTCGTCTTGCAAGAAAAGGAAAGATGAAGACAACATTTATTTCCATAATGCAGAACAGAGCAGACTGTGGAAAGTCAAAGTATCTCCTAAATACACTGATTGATGCTGAGCCCCATGCTCGTTTGGGGGAAGTCTAAACTCCAGTTCTCAACATACAAACCTGCCGCTGGAATCAATGAGTAGCTCTGTCCAATTAGTAGCTGTATCTGTTAAAGCAAAAGCTGTCTGTTGAATTAGGCTCAGAACAGGCCATGCTTTTGTTTTCTGCTGTGACGGGCATCTTCTTTGCAATTCTTTATATTGCTGGGGGTGAGCCCCTTGCATCCTAATAAAGGCTTAAAGTACACAGTGTGGAAACTATGTGCTGTGTCACAGTGCATACAACAAACATACTTCAGCTGTACGTATTGTCTGCCTGCGTGTGAAAATTCTTATTCTGCAGACGTTGCAAGGGTATAACGTACTCTAGGTAGAGGACAGGAGAGAATTGGGAATAATGTGATATATTACAAAGACAAAATTCAAACAGCATTAAAGTTGGCAGAAACGGCAAGTCTCCCTGTATTGTTTAGGAGTTTGAAATATACAATAGACGATTCTAAAATAACTTCGTAAGTGAACCCCAGAGATCGGGTACAAAAGAGATTAGAGAGAGATTTTATTGAGGATGTTTGGTGGTTTTTTGGTACCTTTTTGATGTTATATGTACTTGATGTAGCAGCATTTCATGCTGGTTTTGGAACGTGAGCTGGCCCTACAGAGCTGCAGCTGCGGTCCTCAGCAAAGTGGAAGTTGTCACCTGGGAAGTAATGGAGGCAATGGCACTTCCTGACACCGATTGGAAAGATCAATAGTACTTTGAAACAAACCACCGATAGAGAACGTCCTCACCCATCTTTGTCAATGCATACAAGTTCTGTCCTGCAGTGTAAAATACAGCCTCAGTCTGAGACAACCAGCTCTTCTCAAACGATGACATAGGAGATCACAAAATCCATCTTTTTCTTCCAATCTGAGTGCAGCCTCAGGCTTTTGCAATAACTGCACCTTCACTTCAGCAAATAATTCCTTAGACTTCTCTTTTCATCAATCCACTGTGTGAAAAGGCTGGCATAGTGGAGATTACTATATGGATTTGCAATGCAGAATTTAGAAGAGGAATGCCTTTACGCTAGCCCCCAGGGTTAATGGGAATGTGGGCCAGCAACTTCCAGATTACAGTACCTACCAACAGCCCCATAGATGCAATATCCAGAAACCTGAATCAATCACTAAGAGGGTTTACAAGACTATTTTAATCTGTCTCGGATCGAAAAAAGTAATGGGGCTAAATTGGGTTAAACTGAAATCAATCTCACAACGAAACTGCACGGGTGAGCATCTGGCTCAGATAGGAGTAATCAGTAAATCTACACGTTAAAGCGAGAGTACTACTTTGACTAACCCAACTCTGGTGGGAATTTTCAGCTGCTACGAATCTCTGTTTTCTTCCTATAGAGAAAGCTGTGAACTCCGTAATCTTTTCCCTTCCCTGTCCCATAGATTTCATAACCCGTTTTGCAAAGGAGCATAGATTTCTTTCCCGAGTGAAGTCCACTAGATGGCAGAAAACACTCGTGTCTTCCTTTCTTACAGCCTTTCCCAGACTAAACTAGTGCTTTCCTGTATTCCAAGCAACATGAGCGTCCGTTCTATACTACAAAGTAACCTGACTCCTGAAAATAAGAGGGCCAGTCTTTCCTTTTAAATCCGTAAGAGAAAATATCCACTGACGGTAAATGAAGGGCTGATGAGGAGAATTCCAGATTCCCCAGAAGAAAGGAATTGGCTTGTTCCTACAGCTGTTAAGTGAGACCTCTTCTCCTGCCGTTCTCTCAGGACAATAGTCCCATTCTTTCTCTTCTGCTGTAAGAGTCTGAGGGCAGAGAGAAACGAGGTGACAGGTTGAGTTACTGAATTATTTAAAGTATTCATTTTTGAACAGTTAAAGATCGGCCTATACAATACTGGCATTTCAAGTATCTATTCTCTCATATACTGAACCTTAGTACTTCTTACCAGCAAACAGCACCTTTTATCTGCTGCATGTCTGTTGGAAGGCTTTGAAATACAACACGCAAGGTGAATTTGTATGGCAGTGGCTACTAAGACAAGAGAGCTGTTCGTGTAAATTTAGGGTCGTAGCTAAAAAGATAAAATAGATAAAAAGATAATAATTCCCTCTTAATAACAACAGCTAAAATCTCAAAGGTAGTGAAACCTTCTCAATACATTGCAGTGACACTATTTTAAATCAGTAGTAATTCCAGCCTGTTCACAGGCACAAAATATATTGTAATAAATCCAGCCTGTAAAATTATATGA
Organism: Rhynochetos jubatus; assembly: GCA_027574665.1. Lineage (NCBI taxonomy): Eukaryota > Metazoa > Chordata > Aves > Eurypygiformes > Rhynochetidae > Rhynochetos > Rhynochetos jubatus. The sequence continues at coordinate 10,918,104 of CM050655.1, forward strand.
TAATGGCTGAAAAGAGAACTCAGAGTAGTTTCAAACACCCAGAGTTTGTCATTTTGCAGTAATTCCCCTGGTATCTTCTTTCAGCAACAGGGGAAAAAATATTTTGCTGCTTTATTTTAATGCAGCAAGTAGCAAAGATAAATAAAAAAGAAATAGAAGGTAGAGAGAATGAAAGACAAAGACTGTTCCCCAGTGTTTATGCTTCAAAGGATGCCAGGTTCATCTGAACCCAGATAAATCACGTGCTGTCTACATTGGTTGGAATAAACAAACTGGAAAAATGAAACACCGACATTGTGAGGTTAAGGAAGAAAAAGTGAGAAACTAAGAGGCTGCAGGATGAATTTACTGACGACAATCATAGAAAAAGACATCCTAAAAATGGTACCTGGACTGCCTTTGTTCTTCACTTCTGGGTCTCAATGTCTGACCGTTTTGTTAGGCCCCCTGAGAGAGCCACTGCAGTTCTGTGCATGAACGAGAATTGGCTCTGGGGGGAGGGAGAATCCTTTCACAAAACGGACTGAGCTACAAGTCACCTTATTTAATTACAGAGCCTCATAGGTGGGAGCCTTTTGAACTCACCAATTAGAGATGAAATATTGCCTTCTAATTTTGCCTAGCTTAATACCGTAATACATAAATAGCAACAGCCACAGGGTTTAAAGAGATTGGATATAAACTCTGATCTGAAATCTTTAACGACTGTTTACCATTCCCACGTAACAAAAAAAAAAAAGAAGAAAAAAGCAGCCTCCAGCTAAGGTGGGATACAGTTTTATGAAGCAGAAACTTTGTTGATGCTGTAGCATAAGGAAGTTTTATCGAGAAGACGCATTAGATTCAACTCTGAACTCAGTGAAAAGAAAATCACCAGGGTGATCACAGTGGATGGATATAGATGCAATTTGAGCACCCGCAATTGCCAGGAATGAGTGTATGTTAGCCTGTGTGGCAGGGTGTGGGCTAGGGAGGGGAGTGTTAAGTAGAACATCATCTTCTCACCACTTAATTAGCCAGAAAGTTCCACGTTACATTCGGAACCCCTCTTGGTTAAAATACCTTTCTACCTGCAAGCCCCTTAAAACTGTAAACGTTGTATTTGGTTGTCATTGTATGGCACTGGGATCTGCTACGCAGAGTGTTTGTCCAGACTGCAGGACACCTCGCTTCTGTTCCCAAATCTCTGCTCTCTCACTTAGGCCAAACACTTCAACGCTCCAAGCTTCTGTTCCCCCTCACACAAACCAACAGTCACTCACTTCTTTGTTTTCCTTGCAAAGGAAAAAACTGCTTTCAGTGCTCCTGTTCTTGGCAAAGTGAGACAGTTTCTTGGGCAGTGACTTCAGTCCTACACAAGGCGAGATCTGACACTCTGACAAGAGCAGGGCAGTGGGAAAACTTCTCCGTATATATGTGCCGGCTCTAGCTTCTGCTTATTTTTATGAGATAAAGCTCCACCCAAGATTAGAGGCCGATGCATGCAAAGACGGAGGCAGTCTGCACTGAAGATTTTATGCGATAGCCAAAGGGTGGAAGAAAGGAAGCGTAATGTTTCTGCTTCATACGTGGGAACTGAGGCACAGAGATACTACACTTTGCTCGAAGTTATACAGGAAGTCTGTGGCAGAGCCAAGAACCGAGCTGAGATCAGTCATAACCGCAAGTCTGGCCTTCCTCTAAGTGCTGTTGGCTTTGTCTTGCTGGTCATGTGAGCTGAACTGGCTCCCTCAATACTGCTTCCAGTGTGCTCTAGCTCTGTGTTCCCTGTGTGACCCTGTTTTCCTCCAGAAACCTAGGAGCAAAACCTACAAATACTAGGTAACAGTGACATCTGTGGAAATCGCTGCATTTTAATGAATACAATGAGATCAAAATTTAAGCATGGCTTCTTACTGGAATTAGGGTGAATTCCATCTAAAACCTTACTATGCAATCTGGCCTTTCTGTTTTTAACCTCTCTTAAACAGATTATATGGCAGTCGTTGAAATTATCACAGAATTGCTATATCCATTCCTACTAGAAAATGAAGAGATGTCCTTGAAAATGCCCTCCGTAAAATCTGTAAAAGCCAGTAGGCAATGACTTCTGTAATGCATGTGAATTGAAAGTCAGTGATTGTGCTGATATCCTTGACTCCAGTCCAGAATTAATGAGCAATAATGGGACAGCCCATAATTAAATGTCATCTGAAGCTTTGATTTTTGTGTGTCATGGAGTACCCTTTGGTAAGTATTGCTGTTTTGCCATCAGAAGAAAAGACTTTAAAATACTTCTCGGTTTCTTTTGGGATACTTAAAACAGCACCAGCACCAGTCCATTCCTACACCCCTGCCAACGCTGAGCCTGCAAGTCGCCCTCCCTGGGTAACAGATGACTCCTTTTCCCAGAAATTTGCACCCGGAAAAACTACCACCACTGTCACAAAGCACATCCTACCCAGGGGTGCTCCAGTACCACCTCCTGCCTCAACTTCTGCTTACCCATCTCCAGTTTCAACTTCTTCCCAGGCTCCTGCAATAGCCCGGGGAACAGTTCAGAAGGCTGAGCGTTTTCCAGCCAGCAGTCGAACTCCTCTCTGTGGGCACTGTAACAGCATAATTCGGTAAGGTCATGAGGTTTTGAAGAGGGATGAAGCAGAAAAAAAACCAAGTATCAGAGGGACTGGTTATTGTACATTAATATACAGCACCAGAGCCTAGGACTCAGTTAAATTACCCAGCAGGAATGTCTGTTGTCTGCTTCATTAATTTAACATTTCCAGAGCTTGTTTTGCTATTGTGTGGTTCACTTTTTATCAGTGCAAAGTTACACACGCTAATTGTTTGTTTCTTGGATGCTGTGGCAAATCACTGTTTGTTTTTCAAACAACCTTCTGGTCCCAAGGTACCCCTTGAAGGAGGTATGTACCACCTCACTGGGAGGGTTGGGGGGAGGGTTATGGAGAGAAAAGGACCGAGACATCATTTTGGAACAGCAGCCAAATGTAATTGTTGCTTTTGTGTCTGGAGCAAGATAATGCCTACACTCTATTACCAGTGATTCATAGCATGCCTCTCCCTTCTCCTCCCCCAATTCATTCTGCTGGACCAGTGCCCATTGCTACCCTGTGGACTGCTAAGCAACATTAAGTAATCAGTGTTTAATGACAGTCTCCCCCACTAAAAGGACCTAGTTTGGTGATGTAACTGCTGGTCACTGCCCCTTCTATGTTCTGAAGTGGAAAGACTCCAGCAATATCACTATATCTAATTACAATCAAGAGTAAATCACCAAAACGAATGTAATGTGTCTTCCATGTAATCAAACAGCGAGTTGTCATCTGATAGTCTGACGTTTCTAGAACATGCCGCACGCAGCGCTCTCTCTGATGAGAAGAAGGCAGGAGACTTGAGGAGCTATTGTGAGGTGTGGGTGTGTAGGCTTGGAAATTTGCCTGCTTCTTCATGCTTTCAAATAGTAGCATGATCTTCTGCGTTACAACCCTTGGCCTTTTCCTGCTGTCTTTGCAGCTGTTTACAAAGACCACTTCCAAGCTATGCAGATAGGAAAACATTGATGATTTTTCCAACCGTTGTCTGTAAATCCAATGTATGTGACTAAAGCGTGATGAACTATTTTAACCAATTGGCAAAGTGTTTGAGTAGTGGTCTTGGAAAGGACCAGTTCTGTTCAGGCTTCTGGATGTTATTTTAATGTGCACCTTTGTGGTTCAGGTAGAATGCTTGTTACACGCCTAACAAAGTGGGTCTGTGATCTGGCAGTCTTTTTGCAATGCAAATAAGAGAATTACGATCCTTTACAGGGGGCCTTTCCTGGTAGCCATGGGTCGCTCTTGGCACCCGGAAGAATTCAACTGTGCTTACTGCAAGACATCCTTGGCTGATATGTGCTTTGTGGAAGAGCAGAATAGCGTGTACTGTGAGCGCTGTTACGAACAGTTCTTTGCGCCAACCTGTGCCAGATGCCACACTAAGATCATGGGGGTAAGAGAACAAGCTCAACCCTTTCTCCAACTGCGTGGTTCACTGAAATACGGAAATAGTTTGGACTGTAAGCAAGGAATATAGATATTTAATTATCTCCCCCTTTTTAATAATACTTTCCCAGACTGTTGATCATTTCAGAATGAGAAACCTATTGTTTTGTAACCATTTTTATCTATCCGAAATCCTGGGTATCTCTACCTTAGAGTATGGAATCCAATTACCATCTCACTGAGTGCAAAATAAGTAACATTTTCTGGATAGTTCTTTGCTATCTAATGCACACTATGTTACTTTTATCTATCTTTTCCCTCTAGTTACAGTAAGAGACTTGAACTGGGTGGGGTTTTTTCTTATATGAGACTGAGTCTAAATATTAATGGAGACATCAGTGATCTTGGGAAGAGGCCCGTTGCTCTTGCTGCACCTCACTGGTAGCTAGCAACACGCCTGCCAAGAGGAATTCTGCTGACTTCTTATAGTTAAGAAAACATATAATAAATACAAAGATCTGAATTCCAGAAAGGCAAACATAGATGCCACTTTTGTCTTAATGTACTCAGGCTTAGGTACAAATGAATGTGCTCTGCATGTACCTTAGATGGTGATGAGGTTGGGATACCATAAGATAATTATAGCAGCATATTTGTGTCTGCAGTTACAGCGAATATATGACATGATTCTCTCAAATGAGGAAGCCAGGAGTACCACACTGGTTTTTTTCCTGCTTAGCTGTCACCTTTTGACATGGGTCTAAATGTTAGCATTGACAGACTAGATGCTTTTCTCTGCAATTTCCAGTTAAGGATGGCAGCATCAGACATCTGTGGTGAAGCTCTGACTCCGGCCAAGTCTTGTTTGCTACTGCAGCAGTAGGAGTAATTTTACAGCAGAGTACTGACTTAACTTACCTAATGAATGCTGGCACAAATCAGTTCCCCATTATGGATTTTCATCAGGAAAATAGCAAAGATGCCAGCTGCCTCTATTTATATTAATAAGATTCCTCAATCTGGTTTTTTGCTTCTTAGCTCGGTGAGGTTCATAAATGGATCCAAACCTATTTATCAGTGATAGTTGTTTTGCAAACAGTAACAGAAGTTAATGAATCTCAAATGGTGATTCTCTAATGAGATACATGGTAAACATAAATTAGACCATTTTGTCTATTCACTGGATTGAACAAACAGAAGAGGACTTCAATCCCTTTTGCGATAGTTAAGGGAGATTAAAAATAACCTTTAAAAGAGAATCAGAGTCTACACATACAATTGGAAGCAACATAAAATAGGATCTAGATTCTCAGCTGGTGTAAATCAATGCTCTTTCACTGAAGTTAACAAAGTTATTTACACCAGTTACAGAGCTGGCCCTTTGAAATCTGGACTGTTTGACAGAGATACGCTGCCAAACATTGTCTTGGGCACAAGTAAGATGGACGGTTTAGCAGGTAACCGCGCATCAGAGCTCAGTGCAGCAGCTTTTGGACTTGGAGGGCTTCTGCATGACAAGATAAGAATAAAGCCGTAATAAGAGATTGCTCCGTACTAGATAGAAGAAAGAAGCTGATAAAATCTGGATACTCAGTTCAGGAGAACATCATTTGCACAGAGTTTAGGGTTTTTTGTGCTGAACACGGCCTAGGAACAGACAGGCAGACTCATTTTCACTAACCACGTAAGTTAAAATCTAAGACCCTATTTTTTTTTTCAGATTTTCACATTAGTTTGTGAAGCATTTTGGTGAGAAGCTTTAAGAAATCAGTACATCATCAAAGTTGCTTTGAAACATCAGACTTAAATCACTTATCCCCTGCATGGATTTCTTGGTCTTAGAAAATTACTCTTTAAAACTGATTTAACAAATCATACTCTCGCACTGAAGGGTTCACACTAGTCGTGTCAAAACAAAGGAGAACATAGTCAGAATCTTTGCGCAGAATCTCTCCTGCAACAGCCACTGGGCGTGTTGATACAAACAGCTGGCTGAACTCTGTTGTTCCATTTTGGCAAATACATTGTTCTAGAAAGTTCGCAGTCCTGTTTCCTCCTTCCTTCCAAAAGAGCCCAATTTCTGTCATAATTCTTTCTTTTGAGGGGGGGAACTGACTGATACAGAAGGGAAAAATGTCAAGCATCTCTGCCCCGTGTTTTTCTCCAGTAGGTAGATTGCAGGGCATGCTATTCTGCTGGGGATTTTCAACTGTTTGTTTTACAGGAAGTGATGCATGCCCTAAGACAGACTTGGCACACCACTTGCTTTGTCTGTGCTGCTTGTAAGATGCCGTTTGGGAACAGCCTCTTTCACATGGAGGATGGGGAACCCTACTGTGAGAAAGGTACGGCAAACAGGACAGTTCTGCTCAGTAATCATGTGCTTCATGTTGTATGGAGGCAGTGTGAAAACAAAGTAGCTGATGAGCAAAATAAAATCAGTTACCCATCCAGCATGGATTTGGTTTCCACTGTCCGTATAAACAAGTGTTTCCCTCTCTGTATTTTTCTCTACTTTATAGAATAAGAGCGCTGGTCTTTTGCCTCTATGTCCCAGAATGCCTTACCTCGTTTCTCTCCCTTACGTATGATGACACTTACCTTCCACTTCTCCCCCTACTCTTTTTTCCCTGTCCCCTTTCCTTCCCTGGTAGATTCTGCTTCACTAGAAATCTACAAGTTATTGAGTGAAAAATTCTTCTATTAGGGTTCTGGTAGTCCTTCTGTATGGTATGTGTGAGTTGCCCACAATCTCTCTACTAAGTTGCTTGAATTCTGACCTCTGATACTGCTGCCTTACCCTAAAATTGATCAACCACCATATATGAAGAGGTAGCTCCGCTCTGATGTGCAGCACAAGCTAGTTCAGATTTTGTTTTCTGAGCGCTGCAACAAATGAACTGCTTCTTGCTAGCTAAGAAAGGAAAAGGCCAGGTTTTCCCAAACTGTAATACGGTTTAATAAACGTTGCTTGCCATACAGATGAGTTGCCTGACACGGTCAGGAAGCAGGGTTAGATTTAAGTGGTATTCCCCCTGTAAGCCCTGCCTTGTCCATTTAATTGGCTACTGGCCTACTTTTCTCTGGAGATTCCTTCTTTATGGCTGAGCAAATCAAATTTTACAAATCAGAGTAACTCTTAGTGAAGAATGAAGACGGTGCAGCATGAATGACTTGGCACATACCCTTTAAAATTGCAGCTTTTGCCATAACCTCTGCCGGCTCTCACAAAGTCCATATACCTTTAGAATTTCTGCTGATCTTTTTCAGTGCCAAGTCTGTCCAAATTGCACTTGATGTTCACAGTAAAGATGTATTAACCAGCCAGTATGGGGCTTCCATAATTCTCTCCTAATGCACACAGAACATAAATCCAGTCATGGAAACTTAAACTGTGCTTCTGTACCTCCCTTAAGCTAACACGCACTGGCTATTAGACTGTGTTTTGTATGACCACATGTGTCCTTATGAATAGCTTCCACGTACAGGAAAGCTAATTTAAAACTAATGTGAGAAACATAGCTCCAAATTTCGTGAAGTTTTTGTTTGTTTCCTGAGTTTGTGTTGACAACTGCTGTGCTGAAGTGGGGGTTTGCACTGAGTTTGTATTTAAATAATGAAAGAAAAGAAACAAACTTGAGTGTGTTTCAGCGAATGCAGTAGGAACTGAGCTAAAAAAATGCAAAAGTTCATCCTCTGGAAACCTTCTATTTCTCTTGGATTTAATATGATGATGTTAAGAGTTTGTTCTAAGTTTGCTTTTTGTGTTATTTTAGATTATGTTGCTTTGTTCAGCACAAAATGCCATGGCTGTGATTTTCCTGTTGAAGCTGGAGATAAATTCATTGAAGCTCTTGGACACACTTGGCATGACACCTGCTTCATTTGTGCTGTAAGTTGTGTACCAAATACTGTCTCATTTCTTTCTACTCATAAATTGTGAAGTCACATCAGAAGACCTGAAAGCAGGAATGACAAACATATGCCTGAGGATGCAGAGGGATTGACTTTCATTTTTCACTTGCAGATTGAGAAGGACGGGAGTAATTTCTCTTCTCCTCTGTAAACTTTCACTAGAATTATTAAATTTGACCATCACAAGTGAGTGCTTTCTAATAAAACATCCAGTTCTAGAAAGTACACAGGTAGTACTGCTGCTGTTATTCTTTCCAGTGTTTGCCAAATAAAGATAAAGCAGGATTTAAATAAATGAACACCATACTGAACAGTACAGCCGTAATCTTACTTACAAAGCAGGGCAGTTTGTATTTCCATGCAGAATGCTTGTTCAAACTTGCAAAAAGAGGAGTCTGTTTAGAGAGAGTGAATAGTAGTTAGCATAGAAGTTAGTCAAACTCATCAATCTGTGGTGTGCGTACAGCTATGTAGCGTGGCCGTATTCCCACACTCTGCACACAAAGTAGTAAAATCCATATGATGAAACAAGTACTTTCCATATGGCTCTAATACAGCCATGCTGCTCTACAACATACTGTTCCTAAGGTAATCATATCTAGAACCTCTAATTAGCTAAAAATAGTACGTTTGCCACACCAAAACTGAGAGTGACAATTTCTAATGGTGTTGAACTCTAAAATTCAGGTTGAATAATAGAACGTATTGAAATGCATATAAAACTCTAAAGCTGAACTAGCTACTGGTACATGGAAGTGTGTGACACAAAAGCATCCTGTGAAAGCTGAAGTATCTTTGGAATCCTACCGTAGAAAGAATACCAAGACAGCGAGTTTCCTTCACAGCCTAACAGCTATTAGTCACTTATAAAAGACACTTTCTCTGAGTATTTCTTGTTCTTTTTTCGCTTGTTCATTTAACTGCATTCTTATGTATTTATTTAAATTAGAAGCCCAATTTTCTGTGGAGGTGAGTTTTGTTAATGCAGTTCTCACAGCAGTTTTTTTAGGAGCTAACTTTATTTCTTTCAGTGGGTTAAGCTAAATGCAAATAAACACAATTCTTCGTTTCTAATGCGCTATCCTCGTATCCATTCATGTGATTTTCCTTCTCCTTGCGGTAGCCCGTCACTGCTGGTATCACTCACTGGTCTTAAGTTTGCCACGAGCATTAGGGAGGACGTTTATTCTTGTTCCTAGATTCTGACGTGTTGACTTGTTTAAGTGGTTCCAGTAAACTCTGACCTTGGCAGTGGTGTTGCACTACCCCCTGTACAGTTCCAGGGCAGTGTAGGCTGCTCTAAACCTGGGCTGCCCTGCCTCAGCCGTGCATTCTCACATGCTTTGCTATGTCGACACCGGCACTTACGCAGCCAGGCAGAGCGCTCTATGGGTTGAAGAATAACCCGGTAAGAGTAAGTAATTAGTTTTCAGTGATACCGGCTGTCTGAATGACTCACTCCTTGATCACATAAGCACCCATACCTCGTCAGTGTACCAGCAGGAACGAGTACCTAATGGTGCCGTGGCAGGATGGTACCCGGGCACCACGGCACCTCACCAGAGCGTTTTAAGATCGGACGTTACAAGGATCGGGATCTAGGTCTTAAGGCCTGAGCTAGCTGCAGGTGCTGGAGCAGGCCACTGTACTTGGACGGCCGGCATAAGCACTGCTGGGACATGCTGAAGCTGCCCAGGGGATCGTGTACCCAGGCTTCGTTTTAATGGAAACTAGTGAACTAAGTGGGTAGTGGTGGCAGAAAAACAGAGAGGAGAGCCTGACCTCAGCGTGGGGTAGGAACACTACCAAGGCATGCACTTTGATCCAGGAAATCAGGTGTGCTTCTGCCGAAGAAAGCGTGGGCAGAAGAGGAATAGAGTTGAACTTGATAATCATGTCCTTTTTTTTTTTTTTTTTAATGATTCCTGATTGTGTTTATTATTAATTCTAGGTATGCCATGTGAACTTGGAAGGTCAGCCATTCTACTCCAAGAAGGATAAGCCCCTGTGCAAGAAGCATGCCCATGCCATCAATATTTAAAAGAAGAGCTGGTAGTCAGTAATGCTGGGGAAAGACAGATGAGTAACTGGGCAGTTATAAGATGAAAACTATGGCTAGCATTCTTGGTAAAAGCTAGGAAGTTGATACTTCTAAAGTTTAACCTTTCCCGTAAATGCAGAACATACTTTTGCAAGGTTCATACAAAAACCTATGGATGAACAGTCAAAACCAAATGAACTAGTCCCTTATTAGAGCAACAGCTGGGGGAAATATTGAAATTAACAAAAAACTGTAATATAAAAAGTAGTGAACAAATACAGTTTCAAATGAACTGCCCACAGCAGTTTTACTGCTTAGACCACACACTAGTGTTTAAGAACAGCTGAAAAAGTCCTTTTGTAATAAGCCATTTTCTTTCCTGACAAGAGTGAGTAAGTGCCACACGTACAATCATCTGTAGAACCAAAGGTCATAGCTTTCAAAGGAAAATAAATAGATTAGGGTTTCCTCTATGAGAAGTAAGCGCTATTCCATTATGTCGCGGTGCTACCTCATAGCATCAAGTATTTTAGGTTCTTTTCAAGTAAGAAGTCTGCCTTGAATCCATATGTAGCTGGGAAGCCTAGGAGACAGTCCATAACTTAGCTTGAAAATAAAGTGGAAACAGCATTAACTCCTTCCATAACTCAGTAAGATTGAGAAAAGCATATTGGGTCAACCTAGCTGGTGCACTTGGCTTACACGTGCACAGTAGATTAGTTCACTTTCAACTCACAATGGAAAAGGACGACTAGCTTTCTCCAAACTGCTCCTCCATGGAATGGAATAGGGCTGGCTGGAAAGGCCAGCTTTTAATTCCAACCCAGTTTGGAAAAAATACTCAAAGTTGCTTCAGTTTCTGATTCCCATTGATATCAGTGGGAGGTAGGAGTGTACTGCTGGACCTTCGCACTGATGAACACAGACGACACACGTCCACCTAGCACAGCTAGGAAGTGGGAGAGAGCCTGCAAAAGTTCCCTGTTCTATCCCACGTAGTTAGGAAAAGGGCATCTTTTTTTTTCCTATAGGGAATTAACATTGATTTAAACTTCACAGGGCAGCATAACACCCCAGGCGCTTACTCTTTATTACTGTTGTTAGCTTATATGCAACCCTCCTGAACTGCAGTAGTATTTGCCATGTAAAGCAGTAGATAGGCTCTGACAATTAGGATAACCATACTCTCGTCTCTTCTGATATTTTAAGAACAGGTTTCAAGTTGTTCAAACAGTTATTTATAAAACTTTTTTTTTCTTTTTGCAAAAGAGCAATACTTGCAGTACTGATAATACTTTTGAGTTATTAATTCTAAATATCAGTGACTTTTGTATTGGAAACAGCAGTCGGGTAGAAAACAGAGTTAAAATGGAAAATCTGACCACTATTCAAGTTCTATTGATTTGTTTAAGTGAGAATTCTGTGTGTCGACAGCTTGCACTACTGACAGTTTTGAATCAGTATCTCTGAGGATGCATTCTATGGGTCACATTCTGCTGCCATCTGCACCCTATTTTACCTCGTGTTTTGGGTAGCAAGGAATGACATAGCATTGTCTGCCTTTTCCCTCCTACGGGTAATGCCCATTTTAATAACACTGATGTGTCTTTTCAGGGATGCAAAGCTACCCAAAGCTTAGGGGAGGAATAAAAGGAATTTGGCGTTCTAACGCGAGAGTTAAGTTAGCTGCAGGCAGTCCGCATCTTGGACAAAAATAACAACCTGAACTGCCTGTGGCAGTTTTGACGTGTAGGACCTGTATTAATTCAGTAGGTATCTTAGTTCTCACCGATCTCAGCAGTGATCTGATCTGAGTGCTACAGGGTCAGGTTTCTGTATGCATGGATTATTCTAAAACACTAGTACATTATATGCAAAGCCTTTTTGTTTTTTTTCTACAGCAAACACATTTTCTGTTTTCAGTTGGTGCTGGGCTGGTGTGAATACGGTTCCATTGATTACAAAATCCAAAGACCTGGCTCATGATATTCTCTAGAGGAATAAATTGTAATCATGGAAGTATTTTTTTTTTCACTCACATTTGACTTAAATACCTTTTCATAATGCTGAGATAATTCTAGATTTCCTTGTAATTTTCGAATGTCATTCAACAAAACCATGTTTATTGTTTATTTAAAAGAATTCATACCAGCATTTTATATACTAAGACTGCATGGAAAATACTCCTTAGGCAGATTTCTGTGTTGCCCACTGACTGGGACTAGTCTCTTACTGTCAACATCAAAACAAGGAGTCGGACTCCTTGGGAGGCCACAAAAAGCTAGGGCTTGTGATGCCTCAGGAGAATTTCATGAGGTCTTTTGCCTCTAATCCGCGTGTGCGTATATGTGTGTGTCTCCCCCTCCACCTTCCCCCTCAGTGCCCCTAAGAGCTCCCTCTTCACTGGGGTGTGAAGGATACAGGATTTTAGGAGGTGGCCAGAGATGGAGGGCTGCAGTTGAGGCAGGGGTACAGTCTGCGCAGAGATGGTGGTGGGCAGCACGGCTGGGGCTGTCTCTTCTTCACGTTCACAGGGGAGCCCAGCTTGGCAGCTGAAGTGGCCCAGGTCAGCCTGCGAGTTGCTGGGGTGGATGGGGGGGTGTGAGACAGGGGTCTCGGTGTGGGCAGGGGAAGGGAGGCTTGGATGAGAGAAGAGAGAGCACCTGCAGCAGCCAGAACTAGGGCCTCTGGTTGAGTGTGACAAGATGAGGCGTTGTGGAGGGGGGAAGCCCTTCCTGAAGCTGGGGTTGGAGGAGGGGGAATAGCTAGGTAAGGCCAGTTTCACTAACTTGCATGTTAGATAGTTGGGGTGGGCAGAGGGGGGAAGGGGGAATAGCCAGGGTGACTCACTAGTTAGGGAAAGGGCTTGAAGCAAGGAATTAGGCGCTCACAGTAGTCCAGAGATAGCATGAATATGTATAGAAGGGCTGAGCAAGGGGGGTACGGGATCCTCTCTAGTAAATTTGAAGTCAGTACTGCAGAGAAGGGAATGCAATATGCATAAGCATAGCTGAGCTAGCTTGCAGCGTGGCTACAGTGAAAATGCAGCAGCACAGACTTCAGCGAGAACTGTACTAGCTTGAGAGAGTCCTGCAAACTGCCTTCTCAGTGGGAGCCATACTAACATGAAAGTGTCCTGAGAATTTCCTTGGACAGATAACCTGCACTGTAACACATGCCCTGACTCCAGCTGGCGTCTGAGCAAGTGAGATTGAAGCTAGTTTACATATCACTATATGAAGTACAGTGATATCTCTGAATAAAGAACAGAGATACCCTGAGGATTATCATGTAATAAGTTTCCTGTTTTGACTTGTGCTGCTTCATAATGTGGTCCAAAAATAGAAAGTCCATTTACCTGCCCTTGATATCTGTATTAAGATATAATTTTTGCACATATCTGAACCAGAAATTTGTGAATAATAATGTAGTATTTTGATTTTCACCGGGGTAGAATACCACATAACTGCTGATACTCTTCTGCCACATGTCACCTTTGTGACATGGAGGGGGAAAAGATATATATAAATAATTCAGAATAGGCCCTTCAACTATCACTGAACATAAATGCTGTACAAAAATATGCAAGATGAATAATATGTACTTGTTTATGTTCTATGTCTTGTAATAGGTGCCCGGGACAAGTCCTAAGTTCCTCTAAATAATTCTTTTCTTTCTAAATAACGTGGGGTTTTACAGAATAAAACAAAGATACTGTACCTCTGAATGATCAAAGAGCAGTCTTTTATATAATTAAAAGTATTCGATAACTTTTCAGTCAAAGGCTTCAAAAATTATCTTAATGCTTTTTCTCTTCTTCTGTTATTTTGCAGAACAGGGTAAATGAAATGTTTCCAAAGTGGTGTCGTGGTTTAACCCCAGCCAGCAACTAAACACCACACAGCCGCTCACTTCTGCTTTACCTATCAAAGTGTTTTTATCTCAACCCACAAGTTTTCTCACTTTTACTCTTCCCATTCTCTCCCCCATCCCACTGAGGGGAAGTGAGTGAGCGGCTGTGTGGTGCTTAGATGCCGGCTGAGGTTAAACCACGACACCAAAGAAAACTGCTTTTTTATCTGGAAAAAACCCATTTATTACTTCTTTTCTTAGAAGTTAGTTTTTACTGTATTGGATTTACACATTAGACATTTCTGAAATCAATTCAAACAAAGGAAAAATATTTCACTTTGGTCCTTCATTGGTCAGTAGTTTGGGTGAAATATTTTGTTAAAGATTATTTGTATTTATGTTGAATAATGTGAATGTCCACAGCACTGAACACACTCATTAGTGTCTAATGCTGAGCACGCTGATTTTTATTTGCAACATTTGTCATCTGGTAGCAGATATTAATTTGTTTAGTATTTATAAACATCAGAATTTGAAACGGAGTGATTTCTTGCCTGCAGTGATCATATTAGAAGTCTAGGTTTTATAATATATTGACATGTTGCCTTGATGCCACAAGTGCCCTTGCTTTTAGATATATATTTTTTCTTAAGTTCCTAGTTATTTCAGAAACAGAATGTAGTGTGGTTTATGAGGTGTGAGTAACTACCTTGCATGGATTATCTGTGCCAACACGAATAAAACAGTCTAGTAATAAAAGGAATGTGCAAATACAGTTAAAGTTTTATGATTTGGGCATATTTATGAATATGGCATGTGAACAGCTGACAGCTTTCAGCCACGTACTCCTGATAAGAAAGCATACGCGAGCTTGTACTCTATACTTCAGACCTGAAAATAAAAATAAAAAGCGTTGGTTTCAACTTTGTATCAGTCTTGAATGTTTTATTAACCGAACCATGCTGTTCTAAGCAACAAATGTTAGTACGCTTAAAAGATGTGATGTACTAACAGTACATGTCCTAACTTAGCAAGGCTTTTATAGTCACGGACCTTATTGTGTCAACAAACACTGTTTACAGTAACTTTATAAGGAATGGGTAAATTCTGTCTTCAGTTACACTGATGCATCTGAGAACAAAGTTTGATTGGGTAAGTTCAGGTGGGTGTTCTTCCATTTCTCAGCAGAAGTGACTTTAAATAATATACAAAATGTTTTAAAGGTCCTCCTTGAGCTCTACTGCCAAGAAATACTTCCAAATGAAAGGGTGTCTTCACACAACAGCATGGCTTATAAAAACAGCCATTCTGTGCATTCCTAATCCACACCCCTCAGGAATGCAGGATTTTTAAAGATACAACTAATTATATTAAACCTAATTAAGACATTACATGATAAATGGACAGACTTGGCTTTAGATGGCATTACAAAGTACAGTATCAGGAATCACAACTTTGTGCTCTTTGATTTTATTTCACAGCCCTAATTTCTGTTGACGCTGTGCGTAAGGAAAAACGCAGTTCAGAGGAACGAACAGAACACACGCAGTTTTCTGTCGGTTCAAAACTGCCCTTTTCAGGACTGTCTGCTCTGACCTCTAACCTTTGCACAAGACAGTGGTTCCTAAACTGTGCACCGTGATCTCGGGAGAGTTCAGCTGTTGGAAGTGGAAGCAGTAGAGACACGAGCGTAGCGCTGTGCCAGCTAACAGGGTGCAAAATGTGACTAGAGCAAAGTTCATTAGAAAAGGACGCGGTGCAAAATAGTTTGACAAGTATTGCATTAAGAGATTCTTAATAGAAGAGAGATTATGATTTGCGCTTCAGAAAATGGCGATTTCAAAACTATAGGCTTTGGCATTGTTTTCTCCACTCCACCACCCCCCCCACCCCCCACCCCCCCCCAGTCATGAATCTAGAATTCAGCCAGTTTCTGTTGATGAAGAAAGAAAGGAATGTGTGAATAAGATTGCTGAAACCATTATTGCATACACAATGAAATGCTTTGTTCTCCCAGCCAAATCGGAGAGTTATGGATAAGATTCAGATTATATTCAGGCATAAATTCTGTGCTGTACGCCTATAAAACATGCCCTTAGATAGCTGTTAAGAAGACAGTTCCTTCTCCTCTTAGGAAGATTACATCAAAAGAAAACAGTAACAAACGTGTGTTGTACGAACCAATAAGGACTGTCTGACTGAGTCACAAGACCGTTCTGTGTTACAAGGACAAGCAGAATGATTTTGGTTTCTTGAATGAAGCTAAACTTCTGAGCAAAATATATTTTTCCTTTGAAAGTTTCCAGGTTTTAACTGTTAGGGAATAACAAATTAGTATGCGTGAAGTATCATTAATAAATCTGCCTGCACTACAGAAGTATTTTCTAATCTTACTAGTTTAGAATTCAGATTATTGTCATTAACAACAAAGATGTTATGGAAACTCTTCTGCTTCCGCTTAGTTTTACCATGTGTAGGGTTACTGAAAAAGAGTTGCTGCCTTTATAAAACTGAACTACAGATTTATTTGCCTCTTAATTAGAAGTTATAGATAAAAATACACCTTTGAATTGAATAAAGGTGATGGTCCTCCGAATACTGCTTGCTACAAGAAAGCCAAGAAACTTCCTATTTTCTGAAATGTTCTATTCTTGTGGTGCATTAAAGGGGATGGTTTTGCTTTTTAGGAAGCTTAATAAATGTCTCTAGCCACAATTAAGGATCTCATTTCAGAACAAAAGAATGAATTACAGGATTTTAATTATTTTAAGATCTAATAGTATGTAGACTGGGAAATAATGCTGGGATCAGGGTTTAGTTTGATTTAAAATAATTTAATGTGGATGAATGCAAGCATTCCTATATGCATGTATGTATAGAACATATATGTGGAGGAAAACACTCGGAACCGAGGCTCTGATTCCCTTTAAGTGAATGTGTCATACCTGCATTATTTGAGCCTAAATTTTTGTCATCTAGCCCATTATTTACTATACAGAGCATACTTATAATGCATTAAACTGAGTGCATTAGTTTCAGAGAGAAACCTAGAGACCTAGATTCAGTTACCAGTTAGGAATTTGTGCTTTACGAGCTAACGTCTCCAGACTTCTGATAGCATAGGAGATGTGGGAGCAGACAGAAGGGCACACTTTCAAAAATCTGGCTTCATATAAAAAATACAAATTCACAAATAAAAATGTTACTTGTGCATTATAAACCAAGACCAAGTATAATCTTTCTGAACCAAACTGCAGTGCCCAACACCACTGGTAGGCCTGCATGTTCCCTGACCCATTGTCTCTTTCTTCCCGGAAATTTTTCCCTGTATTGATTCTGAGGACATAATAAATTTCTCTATGATCTCTGCACATGTGGAAGCCTGAACCAGAGTTAGTTACATGATTTTAAGCTGTGTAACAGTGTGGGGTAAAATGTAATATGATGTGCTGCTAGTGTGAGTGTATTCAGTCAGCCTACTGCATCCTGGGAATAACCAGATTTACTGAGATTTACTGTGGATACACAATATATATGACACTAATTGGAAGTTTCTGCTTTACTGCATCTATGCTACACAGCATCTGTGCTACACTGCACATGCTTCTGGCCAAAAAAATCCTTGCAAGAAACATAATAGCAAGAAATTCAGGTTCTAGCTGTCACATCCAGTGTAGCATACCTGAACCTGAAGTGTGGTGCTGTGCTATTATGACAGAGCATAGTTACCCTTGGAGGCTGTACTCCCAGGGCCAGCCGCTGCAGCTAAAGGAGAATAGGGCTGTATTTTAAACCCGTGATGATTTTCTGCCATCTGTATTTCTGGAATGGGAGCTTTTCTGAGCTGCCATTCTTCTGTTACTTTGTTGTGACACCAACGGAACTGAATTCAAACTTGCAAAGATTTCAGTTCACCTGGCAGAATTTATTTGTGCTCACGCTGAAGGGCTCCACGTTTCCCCTGTGTCCCTTACTCAGCTTTGTGTTACACGTCTTACAATGGATTGGAAGGAGTCAGGTGGTGTGAATTACACCCAGGTACACAACCACAGACTTTTAGGTTAGGAGAAGCATCCTGAGAGATTAAATTCTTAGTAGAAAATACATAATGCATTATCCACCTTTTATAGGCTTACTTGGCTGGTGGCTGTCGGAGACTTCATTGATTTCCTAAGCAGTCACAGCAGCTGCTCTCTGTTCAGAAGTTCTCTAGAAACAAAGAGTCCGTGTTATTAAACAGTAGATATTACAGTCTGGAGGCAGTGTATACCCTTAGGGTCCCGATTTGCACAATTCAGTAGAACCTCAAACAGTTTTTGCTCCTATGCAATTCCCACCCAAAAACAAATTAAAGAATGCATAAGAGAGAAATGCTGGGCTGTTACTACTCCTCCCTAACTCTAGGTAAGAACCCTCATCCCCCTCCAGCTTAGGGAAATTCACTGGCACAGAAAGGTATAAATTACATCTCTGTGTGCCAGCTTCAGAGAACCTGGCCACAAATATTTAGAGTGAGAGGATTTTACTCGTTCCTCTAAAGAACAGCAACCGTCTTCTGCTTCCTCTGATCTCACAGCATAAAAAAATTAACAGAACAATCTTTAGGTCAAAGGATAGTTAAGGAAATGTGTATTTTAGACTCTTCTTCTTAAGTGCAACTACTTAAAAGTGAGCAATTGCTAGCAAGGAGGGAGCAAATGAAAGCAGCAAAATGAGGTAGAAATGTAGGAGGGTGAAAAGGCAAAGCAAAAGCCGCTTTCAGGACAACAATTAAGCACCCCATTTACCCTTCCTTTCTTCATCACAGGATAATTCATTGTAACTGAATTAATGGTGAAACGTTCAGTAATAGGCCTTGGTAAGGAAATAGGAGCAGTGTATCAGGATATCCTTTTTCCGCCCCAGAGTACCAATACTTCCAATTTTATATACAACGGAAGTAATTAGTTGTAACACAAAGAAGCACAGCTGTGTTTCCTGATGGTCACACGTGCAATAGCTGCTATTGTTGAGCGCTTTGAGTATGTACACTGAAAACTGTTCAACTGCTTTGAACATTTTATATTTTGCAGATTTAATTTCCATGAGTAGCTTTTGGATTTATAGTGGAATTTTAATATGCTATTATCTTAGATCCAATCCTGCATCCCTAATCAGGTAATTTTTTGCTGATGCCAGTGGGAGTTGAAACGGAATTAGGTAGAGCTGCCAAATCCAGAGATTTGCAGACACGGGCCAATTTCTCATTGGAAGCAAAGGAAGTTATAGGCTATTTGTCAGGATTTGCTTTTAGTTGTATGTATGTATTTAACTTGTTCCAGTACACATTCAAGATCTTACAGACTAAGGGGGAAAAGCTTTATTGCTATGCCTTTAATTTCATTACACATTTTCAGACATATTAGCTGACTGCTGTGACTCAAATGCAAGCACCTCCTTTTCTTGTTCTTAACTTAGATGATCTACATTATTTTGTTGGTGCTGGAATATGAAAAAAAGAGGAGAATGAGAGTGTTTCGCTGCATTTGTTCTTATTTAACAACAATGCATTAATGGTTAAAGATATGTTTAGACTGAGAAAACAACGGATGATTTGATTAATTGAAATACTTTAGTTCATTTGTTTTGTATGGGATTCAGATCTGTTTCATTCTAACAAGCTCGGAAGAACGTAGCATTTTCAGTCTCTCAAATGTCCATCTTTGCCCATCTCTGCACTACCCACTCCCGCTGCCAGAAACACATCCACTTGAATCCACGCTTCCTGAGGGCAAGGCTGTTAGACACACAAGACAGAAATCTTCTGTATTGAAAATAATTTGCCTTGCCTAACAGCAGGTTTAAGAAACATGTCATCTTTCTGCATTGGCTCAGTCTGTGTTGCTGAAAAGGATCGTTATCAAGAAGTGAATTTTTTGTTGCAGAGGCTCGAGGGGATGAAGCCTCAGCATCAGTAGGAGAAATGTTAATACGGTGTGGTTTTGGATCTAAGGATTATTCAAACTTGGAAAAGAAACTAGCAAATACCTCTTATAATAAAAGGTAGAGGAACACAAACATATCTGAGATTCTCAGAGAGAAACTAATTAAAACTTGCTTGTAGATCATTTGACACTGCAGGCTGACAGTTAATTCAGAATACAAATTTTAAAATCAGCACTAAAGTCTAAATAATCTTCTCGGAGCAAATGAAGACTTTAAGGATGTTATTTGCATGCATCTAGGGGAAAACATTACTTATTCTCCAAACAAAGTGATGTGAGTAAAGCACCCAGGTGAAGCCTCTGCTGGGCCTGCAAGTATTTTCTTCTTCTGTGTACGACTGTTAATGTTCGTACTACCCAACATTGGCTTTAAGAAAAACAAAGTAATTTGAAATGTTTCTTTGTATTTATAAGGAGAGTTGTCTCAGGGCTTGTTATGGCCTGGTGAAAAGATGGCAATACAGGTTTTGTACCTGGGAATCCATTAAAACAGAAAGATACGGCTCCACTAGGCACAGGAAAAAGAAACAGAAAAGGCAACAGGAATTTTGGTTCTTGACTGGCAAAACGTCCCCTTAGAGCACTTGCAAAATCAGGCAAAGCGCTCTCATGACTTTCCAAGATGCAGCTGAGTTCCCTGCTACGCAGCTAAGGAATCTGTTCGCATCCTGCGGCAGCTGCCTAAGGCACGCAACAGGTACAGCCAATCTGTTCTCCTTCCTCCCTGTCCACCTGCGCAAGGCTGAAGAGGGAGCTGGACTGCAGAAGCCCAGAAGTAACCCCAAAATACACCACGTGCTTAAGCTGTGGGAACAATTTCCCGTTTCTGTGTGCCTATCTGCGCGTTGAGCTGTTATTCGTTGGGGTGTCTCCAGTGCTCTCCAGTGCTGCCCGGTGCTCAGTTCCACGTCACTCTTGTTGGACTCGCTGGCTGACGCTTGCAGTGCTGATGAGTACTTTTTTTTTTGGCTTTTTACTGTCAGTCCTTCACTAAATAGAAATTTTTAAAAAACACCTTTCTTCACCAATTTCATTCTGCCTTATTGAGTTAATTACGCTTACATTTAAAACGCTTAATAACATCCATGACATTTCTGAGTAACAAACAGCTGAATAAATTTATAATCAAAAGAATGGGCTTTCAAGTAAAATAATTTTGAAAAACAAGACAAGGCCAAATTCGCGTCATTTTGAGTGAAAAAATTGTCTCCCTGGCTGGAGGGTAATACTCTCTTAATATGTAACATGGAATATTTATTTTGGTAACAGTAACAGAGAAGTACTCATCTAATTGCAAACAGTTCTCAGAAGTATATTTGGACCACAGATTTAAGGCATATGAACTCCAGAAACTGAAGGGAAGAAGGATCTACAAAGTTACAGTCCTATCACATGGGTGACCTTCTCCCTATACATACCTCTTTGTTCTTAAAGATCTTTTGATATTGAAGATTTGCAGTTCCCAAGTGATTCCAAGAACTAATAAGAAATTCCTGGAGAGGAAATGACAAAGCAGCTGGAATACTGTGCAATTCAGGATTTAATTTTTTTTTAAATACAGCTCTCTTCACCCTGACAGTAAGTCTTGAACGGCTTCTTCTGTATTTTATGTTAGACTTTCACATCCCATCCTGGCCAAATGGCGAATGAACATGTGTTTGTTTTCAGATTTTAAGACCACAGCGTCTCTGAGTGTTGCTCGATTAACGAAGTAAATGCTTCATGTTACCAAAACCTGGTGTGCACGAGTTTTTGTAGATTCCTAAAACTTTCACCAGGTGAGATGTCTGTTACTGATAACTAGCTCATGGGAACCCCGTGCCTTGCTGCGTGCCTATCACCTAAAGTGTTCATCTTCTAGTTTAAATAGGTATCTCTGCCTATCCTGCAGGGTAAACGAAGCAAATCAGGCGTGAATCTTCGGGGTTTACTCGATAAAAACCTTAGGTTAAGTTTCCACAGTTACTTTCATCTGGGGAAATACAATGGGGTTCTTCAGACGGCGCACAAAGAAAAGTTCCCTCACCAGGTCGAATACCTCACATGTCAGGATTGGGCAACAATCCCCTTCTCACACACAGACCGCTCCATGATTGTCAATAAGGAATTTTAGTCAACTCACATTGTTTTCATACTTTTGTTGTAAACCCGTATGTTTCAAAACTGACGGTTTATACCTGTATGACCCTGGAAACGTTGAAAGTACTGCACTGTTTTGGAAGATAGCAGTACTTTCCATGTGACGTTTCATCAGACATCCATCACAATCCAAATACTTCTTAAGGTTGTTAGGATTCATCATTTCAGATCAAGGACTCAGTTCTTCCTGCAGCCCTAATGTTATTATGATGTCGTTTACTTTTACTGGCTCTATTCTGTGACTGAGACGAGTATCTGCACAGCGCTCCTCACATACGCAGACAACGGGCAGATTGGCCACGGCGGGGCAAACTTCATCCCCAGCAACACTTATTTCTGGCCTGACAGGGGCTACCACTTGCCGTATCTTCAGTCCCCAGTGCCCTGAGAAGTACTAGCCAAGACGGCAATTTCTGCCATGTGCAAATGGGATGAAAATAACTGATCCATTTCACAGGAGGGATCAAATAAATTTCAAGGCTAGCGGCTTTTGCTCAACTTGTGCATACTGGATTTAAATCAACATGCGACATCTGAAAAGCACGAGACTGCATTACCACACAGATTATTACTTAAAGAGATGCTAGCTCTAACAGCTTTGGTTCTGGTTGGGAGCACACACACGCTCGTTGCATTCTTCTTCCATATTGAGTGTCTATTCTGTTGCTATAATCTGATAGCAGACAGAGTGGAAGAACAGCAGACTCATATTTTCCTTTGAAATTATAAACATAAGCATACAAGTTCTGTATTGCTTGGCATGAAAGCTGTGATTTTGTCTTTCGTGCGGGCTGTCTTTATTTTGGACACTGACAGATTTTTCTGGATGATGGTCATCGGAAAAAATTTTCTACAAGTCTAGTAAGACAAGCCCTGCATTTTAAAATGCCTATCACCGTAGTATCTGGCCACCTACACTTACTAGGTGTGCCGTTAACTGCCTACATTTTAAAGGGGTCTGTGAAGTCGACAGGTTTGAAACCATACTTCCTCTTGTGTTTTGCTACATAGGATAGTATGCAAGATATACACATGGATCGTTAGGTGAGTGCTTAACGCAAGGGAATGATTTTGCCGAGCCAGTGCTCTCATCTTACATTCAGGGATGACAACTCAAAGTGCAGTACACAACATTTACACGTCCTATCTGATACCAGCACGCAGAAACGGAGCTAGACTGTGGAGAGGTCAACAAAATAAGCAAGCCCGTGTTTCCCACAATATATGCACATGTGGCCATTTGGCACCGATAAGTGAGATTGCTCCCCAGTTGGTTATTCTCCAGGAAAAGGTTAGCTGGGCAGGCATCTTGACACTAGCAATTGCCGGTGTGTCCTGAAGGGTGTTTTGGTCTGCAGCAAAGGGAAACGGAGTAGGCTTGTATGATCCATACGACCTTCATTTCCCCCTATAGTTGGCTTTGTGCAGAAAGTTCTTGATGCAGAACAGCCAAGTGACGAGGGAAGACCACGTCAGCAACACAACTGCTGCCGCTTTGTTGAGTGAAGGACTAAAAAAAGCAGCCCAGGTGGGAATTGTGCGGTCTCCTCATCATATGACATACCGTCACTAAATCTCCTTCTGTGCTGCTGCTGGGAGACCTCACTGAAAACAAGACAGACAAATTATTACTCTCCTAATCTGTCCTAATGATGAGGAGCTTGGAAATGCAATGCAAATCATGGCCTTCAGCAGCCTTATCAGTGTGCAAAGCAGCTCACTGCAGAGGTTATAATGTACTCCAGTCTAACTAACTGAGCTTATTTATGGAGAGATGCAGGGACTGGAAAAAACCCAAACACCTCTGCCCTTCGCAATGGAATGGGAAGCCCTTCCATCCCTCCTGGCCAGCACTATTTCTCTGCGGAGCCAGAGGCCCACCTGAGGCCCTCGTTTTTCCCTACGCTGCCGCCGCCATCGCTCGCTCGTCGCCCACCCCAGGGCGCACTGCAGTTCACATCAAAGCTGCAACGGCGACCCTCCAGCCCACCTACTCTGCGAATCCTGGCACTTTGTCCATTTTCCACGGCGCCAACTCCACGAGCCCCTGCGGATGGTGCTTCCCTGGCCCTGCGGCCATTTCCCGCCTTAGCGTCGCCGTCCCTCTTCTGGGCCAGCAGTGACGCCTACCAGGCCGCTTTCCGCCCTCGCACCTACCCGGCCTTTCCCGGTGCACCCCCAGCACTGGGAACGCACCCCCGGCCCCGGGAAAGCCCCCTCAGCGCCGGGGCTGGGGGCGGTGGGCCCGGGCGGGGCAGGGAGCCTAGCGACAAGCTCGCTCAGGCGGCGGCTGGCTGCGGCCTGCGCTCCCGCCCGAGGAGCGGCTACGGGGGAGGAAAAGCAGGCCCGGCGAGCTCCTCCCGGCCAACTCTTTCCCGGGGTGCCCCGCCAGCCCTCACCGCCCACGGCACGTGTTGATGGAGCGGCGGAGGAGGCGGGCGCCGGGCCGAGGCGCGCGCGCGTTCCCGCCGCCCCCCCCCCCCCCCCGAGCTCCGCCGTGCGCGCGGCCGGAGCCGGCGGCCGCAGCGATTGGAATCCGGCTCCTTCCCGCCCCGCCCCGCCCGCGCGCCGCAGGGACGGGCCGCGCCGGGAGCGCCCTGCCGGGACGGAGCCTGCGCCGAGCCCGGGCCGCGCCGTCCCGCCCTCGCCCTCCCCCCGCCCGACACGCACCCGCCTTCGCCCCCCCCCACCACCACCCCGTCTCGCCGGAGCCGTCGGGGGCCCCGGGAACGGTCTGCGGAGCGCGGCGGGGAGTGGGCCCCCTTCGCCTTCCCGCCGCCGCGGAGGATGAGGAGCCCCCACCGCCGGTGAGTGCGGGGCCGCGGAGGGCCCGGCCGTTCCGTGCGTGCGGCTGGGGAGCCTCGGGGCAACCCTCCCTCGGCGCTGGCTCTCTCCGCCGTCGGGCGACCCTCGCCCGGCCGGGGCTGCCCCCGGGCTCCCCCTCCCCGGCCGCGGCCCGGCGCCGAGCAGCGCCGTCGAGCGCGGACGCCCGTGGCGGTTCGCCCGTCTGTCGGCGGGTTCTCCCGCCCCGGCCTTTCCCTCCGGGGGACCGGGGAGCGCCCCCCCGCCCCGCCCTGCCCCGCCGCGGCGCTGGGGGCGCCCGCCCGGCCCGGCGCGGGGCCGCCGGCGGTGGTCGGCCCGCGGGAGGCCGGGTGGGCGCCGCGCCGGCGCAGGGGCTCCGCGGGGCCGGCGGTTTCCTGCGTGGGCACGGGGGCCGCCGGCGGGGCCTGGCAGCCCGCGTCGCCTTCTCTCGCCCTGCGCTCCCTCCCCCCGCGTCTGCGCCCCTGGTGTTGTAATCGCGGGCTCGGTGCCGAGCGGCCCCGGCCGCGGCGAGCGGCAGCGCCCGTCGTGGGCAGGGTGCGAGGAGAGAGGTGCTTCGGCTGCCTTTTATGCGAGCTTCCAGCAGAGCCGTGCGCGTCTTGGGGGGTTGTTCGGGCCTGGTACCTGTAGGAATGGAGAAGCTCCTTTTGTCCGGTGAGGAAGACTGCGCTGGATGGAAGAAGTTGCCTGATTTGTGGTACATCCCGCTCCTGCAGTAAGAAAGTTGGCACGAGAGCAGTTTGCATTCAGATGTTTGTCCATAGCCAGACATACCCCATGTTGTGGCATGTGTATCAGTCCGGATAAAATTGTTGCTGGCAACGTATTTGTCCTTTTTCTTGTACTTTTTGTTCCTTTGGTAACTTTTTTCTGAGGTTATTCACCACATTTCGTTTGTTACGTGGGGGGGTATGTGGGTGTTTTATATGTATTTATACAGGGACACACAGCCCAGTCGGCTTTGAGTTGTAGTCTGAAGTTCTGTGGATCTTCTCGCGCAGCTGCAGGATTCAGCTGCCAGGTTTTAGTATGTCTCGCTGGCTGCTCCATTCCAGGGACAACGAATATATGCGGCTGGATCTGAAATTACATATTTTATTTTTTAAATTGTGAAGTCATTAGGTTTGAAAGGGACCTCTGGATGTTATCTGGGCCAGCCCCTGTTCAAATTAGAGAAGAAAGCAGTGGGTAAATTGCAAGCCTGAAATACCATGTTACTTGGAATTCACTGATCAAATATGTGTTTACTGAAACAGTATGTTGCTAGGGCATAGAGTTTCTTAAAGTCAGTGTATGGGACCCAAATTCTCATGCTTTCGACGCTGCTCTGCAAGATCCTCACAGTGAGAAATGTGTGCTTTGTTATGAGAATTAAAGAAACTGAATATGGTAGTGTGTGTAAGTGATATATGTGCTTTTTCTGGATACCGACATTCAGGATTTGAGAATCTAAAGTGTAGGGAATGTAACCAAACTAATTAAATTTGTTCTCTATAGTTGCTGCATTTATTGAACTGCTTCAAGTCAGGGCTACCAAAATCGTGATCGTGTTTGGGATTGAATGTGGTGCTTGTTCACATGTGCAATAAACAGTGTCTGCTTCTTTCAAAATGGACATGTGTTTGCCATAGACAAGTATTCCTGTTGTATGAAATGTCAAAGAGAAGAGGATTTTGAAGAAGCAATAGATAGCTTTGTCTCCTTCCCAGAGTCCTGAAAGGCAAGCAATTGATGGATAAACTTTTTTTAGAGTTATTTATTATCTTCTTGTTATTTTTTCTTGGTTTTTAAGATTAGGAATGATGATAATGTTTTATTTCTTCTCCAAGCAGGAGTGTAGACTCTGGCTGTGTAATATTTAAAAAGATGGACTTGCTAAATATTAACTAAATTATATTTTTACAATGAGAAATCAGTGCAGGCTATGTTACTATTTTAGAAGAAATGTTTTGAAAATAGTGATATTAAGTAACTCTGGATTAAAGGAATGTCTCTTAAATTGTGCATCAGTCAGTGTAACTAAGAACTCCACAGCTGTCCAAGGCATAGTGGGGCACAAACGTGTAGATAAGAGGATCAGAGTACATCCCCTTCACAAAAGGCATCAAAGAACAGATATTAATGCTTGCACTAATTTTGGCATAGCCAGGTTTTCCAACAGAAACAAAGCCACCTTCTCCAAAGCCATTAAAAGCAAACAAACCGAAGGAGAAAAGCACCCCTCCTTTTCTTTTTTGTTCATCCTTGTGGCTGGTAACTTTTATGACGAGGATGGTATCTCTCTCTCCAGGAGCAGGTAAAGGTCTGACTCGTGGAGCTGCAGTAACGTCTTCAGTAAATCGCTGAAAAGCGTGGATGGGTGAATGAGGCCAGGCAGTACATGGCAGGGAACGTGTTACAAACGAACGTATATGTGTCTGCTTTGCTTATGTCAGGCGTCAGTTGAAGATCTGTCCTTTCTGTCTGGATATCCAGGAAAATGCCTGGTATCTCTTGCTTCGTCAGTAAAAGGAGGGCATTTTTGGTGTCTGGGGTTTTCGGCACTTAACTTACAGACATCTGTAAATAAATGACAGAAGAAGCTCAGTAATTTTAAGATGCATCACGCCGGAGTTGTATGTGGGTGCAGATGGAGTACTCGGAGCCTTGTTTCACTTGCTAGTGCTCCCAAAATGCAGGACTTGGGGGCGGGCACGGAGTGCATGTGCTCACTAGCCTGGCAGCAAACTTTTCCTTTTGCTGCTGCTGATTTAGTGGTTCCACTTTTTCATTTCTTGGACAGGATTTGCAGAACCCTCTGCAGTCACCCCACCACACTCGCACTGATGGTCCCCAGTCACGATGATGTCTTCCCTGCCTTCCACAATGGTTGCTGCTTTAAAGGGCAAGCAGGGAACTTTTCTGCCTGCTTCTCTGGCAGGCCCTTACAAGTTGCTGTGAAGTCTGTTGAGGGTTTGATATTCTCAGATAGACTAGTCTGAAAAATGTTTAAAACCGAAAACAAACCTAAAATTTAACCTGCAATATTGTGTCCTGTAAAAATAATATGGAAACTGGAATAGGTGATCTTTGAAATTGGGCAAAAAGTTGAAGTAGTCACTTTATTGGTCTTTGTTGTGCAGAAAACATCATTTTAGTGTTCTGAATGCTCTTAGTGAGAAGATACGTGGAATAGCCATTTTCTGAGGGATTCAGTCCACAAACATGTGCTCAGCACTACGAACTCTGGGTATGTAATCCTCAAGAGGTTTAGTTTGATACAAACAAATAGCTGGCCCTCTGCTCCCCAGGCACTCAGCTAGAGGACAAGCTGCCAACTCGCCAGAATGGGTTTTGTTGTGAATTGGCTTCCCAGACCTCACTGGGTGCCTTTACAGAGCCTATTAGGTGTATTTTATGTCTGCTGGCCCCCAAAAGCGAAACAAAGCAATTGTTCTACTAGTCTTCAATATATCTT
Source organism: Rhynochetos jubatus (assembly GCA_027574665.1). Classification (NCBI taxonomy): domain Eukaryota; kingdom Metazoa; phylum Chordata; class Aves; order Eurypygiformes; family Rhynochetidae; genus Rhynochetos; species Rhynochetos jubatus. The sequence goes on from CM050655.1 coordinate 10,946,292, forward strand.
CAATATATTTTTAAATTCATTGTAGTAAGTGACTGACACTGAGGCATTTTAGGTGGTCGTGGATTTGGTATCTAGAGATGATGGAGAACTTCATTCATGTTGTGGTAGTGATAAGATGCATGAGTTTCTGTTCACGACCCTGTTGTTTCAGCTGTACGCAAATGGTATGAAAAATCTGGTGGTTCTCTTTCAGATATATAATCTGGGTAGTTTTATTTCTTGCCAGTTTTCTAATGGATGTCTTGTCGCCTTCCCATTTTTTTGAATTCTGTGCTCATCATGGTCTCGTTAATATAATTCAGAATGAGTATTAAAGTAGGAAAACAAATCCTAGCTCATTATTATGCTCGTATTCATAGATGGTGTATGCGTGATGAAAGGAGAAGCAGCAGCAGTGCTTTATTTAAGGTCCAGTGCGTTACCACCTCAGAATTTCTGAGGTGGCATCTGTTGTTGCAGTGAAGTGATTGGATTGATGGAGCTCTTCTTACAAGTCATCGGCTGAGTATGCTACCTGTACGGAATTCAGTGGTGGCTGTTTTCATTGCTGGGGGGGGGGGGGGGAAGTAGGGTGAGGGGTGTGAACTTTATTTGAATCCTTTAAAAGGTTCTGGTAAGACAAAATCTGTGAAGTAGTAGTTGATAGACACCTGCAGCGTGTGGCTGAAGGCGCTGATGCTCGTTTTTCCCCCAAAATAGAACTTCCCAAAATACAGAGGAAAATATTAGTAGGTTTAAATGTAATTTTAGTAGGTGACAAGTTGGCTGTGTGTTACAAGGGGAAAAACTCAGTATTACTAACTCAGCTCTGCAGTGCTGTAGCTTAATTTGCATCGTATGTTATAACAGCAGCAATGCTTTTTACAAAAATTTGAAATGGCTTAGATTTTTTCAGTGTCTCCTCAAGTAATTCTTTTACATGACTGCTTCAGTCAGCTTTATTGGCATAAAACATGTAAGCAACTAGCAATTCTTTGTGTCCGTGTTCCTTCAGTTCACCATCTTAAAGACAAAACTGTCAATCTTGCTGTGTTTTGGCCAATAAAAATACAAGCAGATGTAGCAGGGATAAGTCAGAGAAGTATCAAAGGAAGTCTGAGAAGATACGTGTCAGGATACAGACCTGGTTGCTGGAATTTATTTCCTTTTCACTGTTGCAGCTGCTGAAATGGTCTAAGTTTGCTTTTCTCTTGTCTTTATAGAGTTAATAATTAACAACTTTCTCTTGATTTGGAAAAAGAACTAAAAATGTTCATAGCCCTCACACGTGTGAGAGCCTGATCCCAAACTTGAGTGGAGATCAGTGGGCAGAGCCCAAGCAACTTCTGGAGGACTGAAGTCGTCGAGAATTAATACGCTGCTCATGAAAGACTTGGTGTGCAAATGATTTCATTATTCTGAGAGTCAGAATTTCAAGGGTATAGGAGTGGTGAATAAGCTCAGATACCATTTCCTAAATGACTCATTCTTTTCCCTATTCTTTGATCAGTTGGACATTCAGAGTGCAGTGGTGGTGCAGAGGCGTAGGCACTGTCCCATGTTGTTGTGCAGGGGTGTAGTGGGTTTGAAAAGGAAGCGTGCAAAAGTAAGGTGTGAGGAATCGTTCAGCAGGAAGAATGGATACTGGAAATAGGAAATGCTGTGTCACCCCCTTGTCCCCAGTGTTTGGGAATGAAAGAACTTTGAGAGTAGTGTGAGAACAGGAGTGGCTTATCAGAAGAAGACACTGACCGTGGCTGAGAGAACCAGAAAGCTGGGTAAAACGTGCTCTTCCCTTGCTGCATATCCTTCTTTGTGGAAGAGAAATTCATTGTTCATAGAATGCCTTGGAGAATGTTGCAGGAACCCTCCCTGTGTTGTCCAAGGGACAAACCCTGCAGTTGTCAGACACCGCTCCGGACAAGTGTGTTAATCACAAGACGGGACTGGGACAGGGCACAGGAAGGTACTGCCAGCTGATGGGCTACAGCCACTCTCGGATCCAACACCCGAAACGTGGAGTGTCTTCTCTTCCGATTATTGAAGGGATTTTAGCAGTAATCAGAAATTCAGTAGTGGTACGGAGTGTTAAGCAGAAACGTCCCTGCTGATAGAGGATACAGGAAGTTTTATTAGGACTTTTATTTGTATTGCTTTCAAGTATTTTTTAAAAGCTTGTTTTGAATGTCTCCTCTGTCAGAGACAAAGCAAACAATAAATCTCACTGAACGAAAAAGTGCTTTGTTGTTTTTATGTATTGACGTGTTTTTCTAATTTTATCTTCTGTATTTACTAGGTCGCAGCCATTTAATCTTTTTTCTTTTTTGTGAAAGTATCCTACAGATGCGTTTCTGTAGTATTCTGAAGCGCATGCCATTCATTAGGCTTGAAGGTAGTGCACTTCACCCAGGCAGGTTCCTAGGGTGAGCTTAAAATAAAAATAATAATTCAGTAGGTTTTGCAGCCAATCTGTCGCGTTTGCGGAGGTGAAATTCTTTTTTAAAACTCATAGTGGAGACCGAAGTTTAAGAGAGACAGTATTGTGTATCCTAGTCTTCTGCTTTGGTTAGACGGATGGAAATGCTTTTTTTGAACAGTGCTAACTCCATTTAATTTTGAGGGGGTTTGTTACTACTTTTGCATTAATGGATTCTTTACTGGGTTGATTTGACAACCACTGATAATGGTTTACGCTAATCTTTGTATGTTTAGTAAAGCTGTTTTGGTACATGGCCAGTTATTTTGTTGTAAACTTACAAGTATAATTAACACTACTCTAAAACGAAAGGATCGCAACTGGAACGTTGTCCTACTCAAAAGTTAGGGCAGAGGGCTCTGGTGAAGCGTAGGAACATTCCTGTATAGCTGATATTCTTCAGTTTCCTGCTCTTAAAATTTCATGGAAGGAATGCAGTTCGAGACTCGCCAATTTGGGTTAAACCAGGAACTGCGAAATAGAAAGAACCCAACCCAGACAGTTTTTATTCAAACCCAAGCCTCTGTTGAACTGTCTGTTCCGCCCCTGGCCCTGCTTCACTCCCCCACCTCTCTTCAAATTCACAAGTTTTTAAATGTAGGGATGTTTCTAATTTAGAAAATTATTTTGGCATAATGAACTAAAACAGAAAGGAGGGGACTAAACTGAGGGAGGTCAAAAAACAGATGGAAATAGAAAATCTGAAAACATCCAGTAAAAAAAAAAAATCACCCTTGAAATAATGGAATCTAAATGCTGAAATTATACATCTGCTCGGCAGCTGTGCATTCCTTAGCCAGAGGTTCTGCTGCAGAAATGGCATTAGTCAACTCTTTCTCAAAGTTTCAAATGCTGTTGTATAATATTTACATCCCTCTGTAATACTTCTGGTAATAGTCTTAGGAGCCTGGGGTGGGTTGAGAACAGAGGTGGAGGGGAAGAGCTGGTGAGCTGATGCAAGAATTTCCTTCTTTGTCCTTAAGCATCTGTAGCGGGTACGGTTGTTCGCTAGAATGGAATTCTGTGATTTTCTTTCTTGGTGGTTCTTTATGAGTGTCTTTTAATTTCTGCTGGCTTAATTTCATAGGTGAGGTTGGTTGCAGGAAAAAAATAACCAAATAAAAATATATGAAATGAGGGTGCACGAGTGAGAAAAAAGCATGTTACAAATTAAGAAACCTGCCTCGAGTGGTTTGCTCCCAGGAATGGCCAGCGGTATTGCTCCAGAGGAGAGTGCAAGACAGCACCAGACAACTGTGGAATTACACTGCTCAATGGAAGATTCTTCCTACATCCTAATAACCAGGGGATGTTAACCATGAGACTGTAATGCACATTAAATACGTTTACATATATATCCACAGCATGTTGCTGTACGGTATCTTAAAATGTTAAACCATTTTAGTTAGAAATTGTTTCTTTAAGATATTAAGTAAGTTGTGAAAATGTGTAATTTTACATTTTCCTTTGTGGGTTTTTTATTATTATTTTGTAGTGTTTTGATGACGTTAGTGTTCATCAGAGTTACCCCTTGGTACTGAGACTGACATAGCTTAGAGCAGGATTTCGAGCAGCGGTTGGTTTGAGTGCTGATGGGAAGGGTGATGTAGTTAGTGTACGCCTGTGATGATTTTTGCTCGGTAAAAAGATAACCAAGGTGACTTGAGCTTCAAAGAATTTTAGCCAAAATGTTGAAGGTTGAGGTTATGTAAGATACATGTTATGTTTTTCCAGAAATAGTGAATATTGTTTTCAACGTGTTTCTGGTTTTGGAAGAAGTAATTGTTTACAGGAAGATACTTTATTTTACTGTGTGCGCTTGAAACAACTGAAGGTAAAGTAATCCACAGAAGCTGTGGGCGTGCTGCCACAGGTGGTAGGGTCTCATGAGGAATAGAAAGAGCAGAAATGGGACTTGGGGCAGGGTGGTGGGTGGGCTCAGGTAGCGGGAATGTGGGCAGAGGAGCATGGTGAGAAAGGCTGGCAGGGTTTGAGCCCTGGAGTGCAGCGGGGAGGGCCAAGTGGACAGAGGTGGAATTTGTCCTTCAACAGAGCCGTTCTCTAACAGGGTTTCTTACCTCGGGGAAGGAGTGACAGAACTGTTTCTCCTTTCTCTGTATGTAACTGCATAGCACCTCTTTCCATACCTATCCATGTATTTCCTTTCGGCAAGTAGTTATCGTTCCCTAGTCACTTGATGTTTCCCACCAGTGCCTGTGGCTTTGTCATAGTGTGAAATGAGGTTTCAGGCTATTAAGGCGTAGCCAGTACGAAGGTTCCCTTCACACAGACTAAGCTGAGTATTTATTTGGATTTCACTGTGTTGGCCATACGTTGTGGAGAAGACTGGGTACAAACAGGAGAAATCAGAAGTCTGTGTGCTGTGTCATGGCTGCAATCTTGTTGAGATCAGAGATGTCTTGGGACAGCTGACATGGCTGGAGGGCTGCAAGGATGGGTTACTACTCCAGGAAGGAGTGAAGTGACTTCTGCAGTGAAATGACTAGTTCAGTGAATGGATGGAGAGCAGTGAATATTGTTTATCTTGACTTCTATAAGGCTTTTGACAGTGTCTCTTGTAACATCCTCATTAGCAAGCTGATGGAAGTACAGACTAGACCGATGGCCAGTGAGATAGACTGAAAACTGGGTGAGCTACCAGGCTTAAAGAGTTGTGACCAGCAGCATGAAGTCCAGCTGGAGACCAGTCACTAGCACTATGCCTCAGGTCGATGCTGGGTTCTGGTATGGTGCGACTCTTCATAAATGACCTGGATGATGGAATGACAGAGTGCACCCTCAGCAAGTTTTTAAGCAATACAGAACTGGGAGGGATATTAGATAGGCCAGGTGATTGTGCAGCTGCTCAGAGGGACCTAGATGGACTGGAGAAGTGAGCAGAGGGGAACCTCATGCAGCTCAACAGAGGGAATTGCAAAGCCCTGCATCTGGGAAGGAAGGTACTGGTACAGAAGGGCAACTGACTGCCTGGAAAGCAGCTTTGCAGAAAAGGACTTGGGGTTTGTGCTGGACAACAAGTTGAACATGAGCCAGTAAATGTGCCTTTGAGGCTATGGAGGCCAGCAGCCTCCTGGGCTGTAGTAGGGAGAGCGTGAGCAGGTTGGGGGAGGTGATGATGCCCTTCAGCTCAGCACTGGTGAGCCATATCTGGAAGGCCCTGGTCTGTTCCGAGCTCCCAGGAAGGTACCCCTGTAGCAGAGAAGTGCCAACAGCCTTGCTGGAAGCAAGTGACAGGGCCTGTTCTGTTCTGCGTGTTTGGAAATCGTGTGGAAAGGGGAGTGGATGGTGAGGTGGTGAAACATGTAGCTGGTACAGGTGTTGTAAGCTGACTGTAGCAGTACTGAATGCCTGGATGATAAAATATCAGATAAGGTACAGTAAGTGCAATGTAACTTAATTCAGATAGAGGAAAACCAGTAATAGGCTCTAAATTAGATATTAACACCTGGGGAGATGCTGGATATAGTTTTCCAAACAGCTTTTCACTGTGTAGCTCTGGCTTTAGATTGCACCTATCAGCTTATGGTGTTTAAAACGGGTTAACTCCTTCCCTTTGGCTGTGTGTTTCCACTGTCACTTTTGTATTTGTGACCAGGTGGCAGATAGGATATGTTTGGTAATCTGGCTGAAAACTAACCTTATAAAAAAACTCCTGGTTTTTCAGTAGTTCCAGCTCACTGTGATACCATATGAGGAGTAAGGGGAGTGACAGGGCAGCACTTCCCTTCTTACAATCAGCACAGCCTTAAATAATCTTAAGGTTTATAAGGTTTTTAAAATGTGATTATGCAGCTGTACACGTTCATTATATGTGGACATGTATATGTAGTTCTGGTAACACAATTTCAACAATCCTATTAAAACTAGCAGGTAATTTTTTTTGTTTGGTTTTTTTCTTCCCCCACCAGTGCAAATGGGATGCAGGACTAAATAAATAAACTTGGGCTTCTTCAGTCTGGGAAAGAGAAAAATGCTGAGGGAAATGGTGATTGTAATCTTTCAAACCTTAAATGAATTTAAGAGACTTATAGGGTATGATTTTTCACTGCTGGGGTTTTTTTTTTCCCCTCCACTTTATAAGGGAATGGCAGGTTACAAGCACAGTAAAGTGTGGTGTTTCTGCCCTTCCTCACAGCGAATACTTCAGTTGAAGGGTTGCTGCCACACTATGTGGCTGGGGATGAAAGTACTGTGCAGGTTTGCAATCGCACGGATTTGTTGAAAGATGTGTCTGTTGATGGCAATAGTACAGTCACTTGTGTCCAGTTGTAGGTCAGGAACCCCACAGGCTTCTGGATGGAGCAAGGGAGGACTCGGTTCTTCCTTCTGTCCCAGCTGGTCTGATAGCAGGCGGTGTCGCAAGCAGTGCTCGGCTAGACATCTGCTACAGCGCAGCAGGCTAATTCGCATGCCTTTTATCACACCCACACGCACCCGGCACGTCAGCTCCTCTCCTCTTGCATGCAGTAGTGTCTGGAACGCCTACAGCTTTTTTATGTTGCACTGGCATCGAGCTGCCTTCATTGACACGTTCGTTGGGTTTGGTTTAATGCTGTTGCCATCAGACGTGAAGTAACATGTTTTTAGCGTCAGCCTTATCTTGAACATTCCCTGTTCAGGTACTTTATTTTGCCTAGTGTGGAAAGACTGATAATGCAGTTTCCTAAGGACTGGAGCAGTGCAGCCACGTAGACTTCCAGTGATGTCTGCAATGAAAATCTGCTGGATGAATAACTAACGAGCAGGTGAAGAGGGCAGTTCTGTGCTACAGATAAGCAAGCCTAGCAGCCGGGTACACTCGAAGGGCCAGTTCTGCTCCCTGTTAACGCCACCCTTGTGCGTCCTTGCCTTTTCCTTTACAGCAGCATTGGCTGGCACTCCTCTCTCTGATGCTGTAGGAATTTAAACTGGCTGAAAGCCGAGTACCTTTTTTTCTGCCTTTTTTCCCCTTGGCTTCACTTCTTGCCGGTCTGGCTGCGGTTGTGGGGGCAGACCAAGTGTCAGTGTTGGCATGCAGAACAAGAGTGCCCCTTCCAGACGCAGCTGAGCTGTAGTGTAGTGCGCTTGCTTTTGTAATTAGCTTGAATAATGGTGATCCCATGTAACTTCTCTATATTGAGTACATCCCCCTCCCCAAAGCCAAAACGGGTTGAGCAGAAGCTTTACTTTCCCATCCCCACATTCCTCTTTCTTTGCTCTTCTCTTTTTGCAGTTGTGTCCTTTGCTTTGTAGTTTTGTGAAGTGTTTTTGTCTCTGATGTAATATGTAAAGTTCTGGATTTTGGCAAATTCCTAATACCTAAAACTTCAAAGACAAGCTGCATGTATCAGCAGGCTTGAAGATTAGATGCCTGGTAAGATTATGGAGTGGATGTCACGCTGTCTTGGTTTCAAAGGTCTCGAGCTGTGTTAACGTCCCCAGAGGTGAGGGATGTTGTGATCAGAAGTGTTCAGGAAACTTGTTATGCCTGATAAGGGGGAAGTCAATATGCACATACTGTCCAGCCAGTGAGACATGTTGTTTGGCACCAGAGGACGTGGGAGGGAAGGAGAGCGAGATCTGTGGTTAGAGGAATATGCGTGTGAGTGGGGAAATGGCTATGTTGCGAAGGACAGGGAGAGTGGAATCATACAGGATATAGGGAGAGAGCTGGGGCAATTACATTGGGAAAAGATACAGACCAAAATAGTACATGAATCTGTAGGAAAGCAGGCCTTCCTGGGTCTGTCGCTCATAGTGCAATTTGTTTGGTGTGTGATGACTACTCCCCCCTACCACCCCTCAAATGAAGAGGAAAATTTGAGATGAAACAATCACTTGAGGTATAAGAACCAGAAATACCGTAGGTGTGTGTTTGGCGTCGCTGCCAGGGCAGAAGGGATCAGTTCAGCTGGTTTTTTTCTCTTCTGTTTTCCTCATGTTACTTAGGCTTCAGTAGAACAGGGAGAAGGCACAATAAATCCTTTATATAGCAGGAACAGATATAACGACGGGTATGCTACTCCCAAATCCAGGGAGTTGTACAGAGTTAGTCAAAAGGAGCTTAAAGTCACATAGCATCTGGCAAGTGGAATGTGGATGCTCCTTCCTATGTGTTACACAAAGCTGGCTCACGGCTGTGAATGGGAAAATGTATTTGAGAATTAAATACAATCTTTTAGAATGTATTTTTCCAAGAACTGCTGCAGTTGAAGCAGCAGATGAGCTTTTTGACAATGGACATAATGGCATTAAATGCTGTCCTAACAGTGTGAGAGAATAATCTAAAAATACAGTGTTGAAATGTCTGACAAGGTCATAGGAGTGCCAGTGCAGCCACATGTTTATGTATCGGTATGTAGGCAGTCCACACTCCTCCACCTGCGGGACCTGTGATACTGCAACAGCAAACCATTCTGTATGAACTCCTTGTTGCAAACTTGCTTGTTTTTGAAAATGCTGGGCTTGCCAAGTGCTACTCTTTTGCCCTGAATTTTCTTTCCAGCGGGAAGCATTATCATCCAGAGCTTGCGCTTTTGGAAGGCATATAAGGAAATGTTTTATCCTCATGCAAACAAATTTGCCAATAACGTTGAGTTTTTAATTTAGAATGTAAGTTTCCAATAGTATACTTCAATATATTGTGTAATTTTGATACACCCTTCAGAAGATTGCTTCTCTGCTCTTAAAAGCAGTAACATGGGAATAGCTTCATTGGTCTGGACCCGTGGAGGTCAGTTATAGCTCAGTGGGACTGCTTCTGCACAGTTGTGTCTGAGATGGGTGTCTAAAGTGGCACTTGCTAAAACAGTTAGTGATGTTCACAGTCACACGGCTCATAGGAACTGAAGTGTGTTCAAAAGGACGGTTTGTTTAGAATGACAGCTGTCAGGCTCTGCATTGCTCATACGCCCAAGAGTAGTACAATTGAAAGAAGTTAGAGGGCATTTTCCACTTCAATACTCCTTTTTAACAGTACTTGCTGTAATCTGTTCTGCGTCTCTTCTGCAGACGATATTTTTTTTACCATGTATGTGTTTTTCTGTGATAGGTGGTCTGTAGCTTTCAAAGAAGGCTGTGATTGTGAAAACCAAAATTGCTATAAACCGGTCTATTTCCTGACACTTTTCATTTGTTACAATTAATTTCCATTGACCGTGTGAGTTTAGGGTTGTTGGTTTGGGTTTGGTTTGATTTTCTGTTGTTGTTGTTCCCCCCTCCCGCCCTATCCTCCAGTGACTGGTTGTTATCTTTGCTGGCGTGAAACTTGTGCTGAACCCAAGTACTAAAGGCATTTGCAAATGTCCTCAGAAAATATCAGTCGTTTTTTCTCTCTGCTCTTGCGGAAAACAGCGCGTTACCAGAGAATCCTCAGTAAAATATGTATACGTTATTTTTAGCACAGTAGGTTTGACCCCTGTTGAAGCCTTCAGGATTGCTTTGTATTTTTAGGGCTGTCTTAATTTTCATTATATATAGTGCTTGTGTGAAGTATCCCAGTAATAGGTCTTGAGACCAAAACAAGACCTGTGGGAGTGAGGGGGAAGTTTATGTTAAAAAAAGACACAACAAAGTACAACTACAGGGAGGATGCTAAGGGTGGAACTGTTACATAGGCCTTCTGAAAGAGAATCAACGCTAATAACTTCTTGCAAGTCATTTAATAGCTGTCAGGTAACGTGTTGGGGTGTTTTGAGCTTCAGTTTTAATGTGTAAACATACTTGCTCTTCCACTTCTAACCAACAATTTAAATACATTTTATTCCAAGTTCGCATTTATTCTGAGTAAGCATTATTAAATATACTTTAAAAAGAAAAATAACTGATGATTTGTTAGAATATTTGGGGCATTTTCTGTTACCTTGAGGTTAACAGAGGAATGCTGAGTAAAACAGAAAATACTGCCAGTTAGAAACTGTGATCCTACTTGGAGTTTTGGTTACCCGATACAAATTATAAATTGGAAGTAAATGATCCAGAAATAAATTCTGTACACGAGTAGCATGCAGGTTCCTTTGGGGAAAGATTTAAAAGGCAATGTTTTGCATAATCTGAAAGACGAAATGTATATGATACATACAAGCAAAATGACTTTGTTTTGCCTTCTCTAAAATAAGAAGAGGTCTTGCAAATACAAGTCAGTATTTGCAGTAAATAAAAATATGTTGAAGTGCTCATATTCTGTAAGTAACAAAGGCATCAGAGTAGGATTTTTGTTCTAAGACATAACAAAATAACCCAACCCTGCAGGTCTGTTGCCTAGAATATAAGGATAAGGTAGCTGATAGGGCTTCTGATCCTTGACTTGCAGTAACTAAGGTTAAGAAGTGTTCATGGTGAGGTTTTGTGTAAATGTTTTAGTATACTGATACGGGTAATTATTTTAATCATCCTGCCTATTCTAGGCTGTGGGGTTTTGTCCCCAAATTTGAAGTCTTTTGGAAGCCCCCATCATAGTGGTCTGTGATATTCCTCACTAGATTCTGGGATTTTGCCTGAAAACACTGCTTCAGTTCAACATCACTTTGACATTTAGAATTTGTTCCTATTTTATAGTTGGGAAACAATCAAGGAGAAGCTGAGTGAAGGATCCAGTAGGTAAAGATCCCACAGCTCTGAAATATCCTTTTTTAACTTCTTAAATATATAGAAAGATCTAGGCCCAAAACTTGATGGCAGTTACGAGTTTCTGGCAACCTTTGTTGTTGGCGAGATGTTTTTCACCCCAGGGTGATTCGGCAGATAGAGGGTACGCTGTCCAAAGGCCTCTCCTTGGTAGAGTGGCAGAAGGATCACCACCCTTGCAGTGCTTTGCAGTGCTGTATTTAGTCAAGCCAACCAAAGTATAAACCATCTCTTATGGATATTGCCCAAGGGAATGTCCGTGTGAGCTCCTCATGAGCTCCTCATTGCCACGGTGATGCCCTAAAGACTTCCACCCTCCCGAGATACCCTGAGGGCTTTTTTTCTGTTCCTGATAGACTAACATTTGGTAATGTGTTTAATGAGTAGAGTTACTACTGCTGGAAAAATGTTTTTCATGTTGTTTTTTTCTCTTTTCTTAAAGTGTGCTATCACTAGAATGACTGATAACTTACTTTTTGCAAGTCTTTCTCCCTTACCTAGTAGGATAATGGCATCTCTGCGATTTCAGTATGCTCAGAATGACAAAAATCTTGGCTATTTTGTTTACAGCAAAATACTTGCCTGTTTTCATGCTACAGAATTACTGTCTCCTGGAGAAAATAGATGGAGACAGTTGGTGTTCCTATAAGAGCAGCAGTACCTGCTGTGGTGACTGTACCGTGTGCGCAGTTGGCGTGCATGTATGCAATTGACCTGAAAACTGCGTCCTCATATCCTCAATAAACTCTGCGCGTGTAGTTTGAAAGATGAAGTGACTTCGTAACAAAGCTGTCCCTTTCATTTGGGTTTATGGAGCGGTGTTGTGAATGAACCCGTTGATTTCATGTACGCGAATGCTTTGGTTCTGAGGCCTTTTTAGCGAAAACGAGCTATTCCCTATTCTTGCTAATTCCTGGGTTCCGAGCGAGATCTGCCGGTCGCTGTAGGTCGTGGTGACAACTCGAGTGGCGGGGTAGAGCCGTGCCCCGGTGGCCCCCCCCCGCCGGCCGGGCGGCGGTGTTCCCGGGCCTGGCTGGCAGCGCGCCCCGTGCGCCGCGGCTCCGCGGCCTGCGCCGGGCCGGAGGGAGCTCGCAGGGCAGCCGGGGCTCCCTCCTCCTGCGGGAGGGGACCGAGCAGCTCTCTCCCCGGCCAGGCAGCGCCGGGATGCCATTTTAAGAGGTTAAATGGCTTTCTAAATGCTGCGGGGCGGGAGGAGATCGGGTTACCGGCGCCGCCGCTGCGCCCCGGGCCCGGCCCCGGCCCCGTTCCCGCTCGGGGGCTGGCTTTCAGGGGCCTGGGCGAGGGAGCACGGCTGTCCCCCGGCTCCCGCCGGGCCGGGGCCGTGCAGCAGGCACCCCGGCTGTGCGGGACGCGCTCTTCGGCCACCGCCTTCCGTTTCTCGAGGATTTCGGGGTTTTGGGTTGGCTCTGAGTAAGCATAACGACTTATTAGGAAAGAACTTGGGTTTGGAAGTATTTTTAGATATCAGAAATCCTTGTGGCTCTGTTGGATTTTGCTTAGCTCTGGCAGTGTTTATAAGGACTTTCTGGAAACAGATTATTGTGCTTAAAATACTTCGAGAGCTAGAAAGTTAATTATCTGATGCGTTTATTTCCTTCTCCTTTGTCAAGTTGCCACCTATATTTACAGTATTATGTAAATTTTAGGGAAACATTTACCTTTTTTTTCATGGAGATGCAGGTTTGTGTATTTTGCTTGTTTTTCCATCTCTTCCCATGGATACAAAATAGCAATTTGAAGTGCTGTGTTTTAAAGATCGTATAACTTCCATTTAATGTTTGCACTGCAGCAACACTCAGTTGTTCTTGGCAGAACAATGGTTGTGTACTTAGTGCACACTTTTTTAAGCCTTCACCATTAAAAAGAAAAAACCTGCAGGAGAATATCATTAAGACTTTTTGTAATAGAACTGTGTTTGTATCTGAAGTTTTAGGTTGACTTTGGAACCGAATGCTCCGTGGAACATTTATTGTAGTTGTTACAGTACAAAGATACAGCAGCGTCAGCTTCTATCTACCCTTGCTGTAGGGTCGTTAACCGTCTTGTGTACTTCTCTGAGGCTGCATGAATATTTGTAGGTAAAAGAAACAGAGGAGGAGATCTTGGTTTGAAACGGACCATGCTGTGTTGTTGGTTTTGGTGTGGTTTCCCCCCCATTCAGTTTTAAATCATTCTGCCAATGAGGTGTCCTTAACTGTTGACTTATTTTCTCCACCTTCTGTATGATACCACAAAAATGAGATAAATAATGACTCCAGATTTCCTTCAAGAGCTAAGTACAGCTTTGTTCGTGTGAAGACTCAGCAAGGGCATGAGATACCACTTTTATCAGAGCGTAAATGATGAATGCTTTATATCAGGTGCTGTGAAATGTACAAAGCAAATCAGCTGCAAAAAAACCTTTCTCTAGCAACTGTTTGGAGTTGTATGATTTGTAACATAATCTGAAGCTGCTAGATCATGGGATTTTTCTGCATGGCATATAACCTCTTTGTAGCAAAAAAGGTAAAATGATCCTGGTTGTGGTTAGCAGTGCAGCTCTCTTGTCAAAGGAATTCCTTTTACTCCACTCCCTCCTCCCACAAATAAAAGCAATCACCCACTGAACTGAAGAGTCCTGTGTCAAAATTCCGCAGTTGTTTTAGTTAGCACCAAGTGCTTGCAGAGAGTATCTTGTTCTGATGAAAATTTTTGCTGAGAATTGCTGCTGCTTTATCTATCCCTAAATTCCCCCAAACCGAAAGGATCAAACTGATTCTTTCGGTTTAGCTGCAGGGAGTCTTCAGCGTTTTTTACATCTCCCAGCAGAAGTGTTTCTGCTACAGGTTGGAGAATTTTTCTTCTCTGCAGCCTGAACATGAGAAATCTAGTCTCGACTGGTTACTGCCCACTCCATAAGTTTAAAGCCTGAACGTAACCTTTCTGGGAAGATTGAGTTTACCCTAAGGTCAACAAAAATTGACCTTAAAAGCAAAAATGAAAATGGATACTGTCTCATTTTCATAGTGAGGCTATACGTAGTAAAAATAAATTACTTGGTCACCTCATGTCTCTTTTTAGCCCGATTCTTCTGTTTTCTCAACTTGTTGTGCCCCATGCTATACTTCAAAATGTGTGTAGTGTTGGTTAAAAAATGTTTATTCCTGAGAAGCAGTATATAGTGGATCAGCTGCTGCTGAGAATATATAAAGGTGACTGATGTAAAAAACAAAAAACAAAAGCAAAACCAAAAAACACCTTTTTGTGTCTGTTCCAGTGTGCATGTCCGTAATGGGTTTCAGTGCAGTTCAGATGGTTGCACTGTTTTCAAGCCGAGATCTCTGTGTATAGTGCCTAGAAGTGCATTTACAGTCCTGTTTTCACATACAACGTATTTCACTTCGGTACTTGCGCCAGTTCAGAAACTTCAGCCAGTCTAACTGATGGTGAAGCCCCTGTGCTGAGATTCAGAGTAAAGGAATGGACGCAGAGCTCAGGGTAAAATTGTATCACCAACACCCAACTTCTGCCTTCGTTGAAACGGAGCGTAGCTGCTGCAGTCGTGCCGTAAGTTAGCAACGAACCTGTCTGAATTACGTTCCTTCTGCCCACGCGTGCTTACCTTGCAAAATGTTTGCATAGATCTTCATAAAAACACTTCCCTTAATCTGCCGTGGCAAGCAACAAAATTATTTTGGCACTAAAATAACATGGTATCTGAGCTAACAGCCTTGCAACCGGAGGACATGCTCGGTGTTTCTAGCGTTGCTTTTGCTGTAAAACTCTGTTGTCCACCTATCTGATAGGGCAGTGAGATAATAGGTGGTTCTGCGCCTTTCACTTCTTTTGTTATATTCCATGTAGCAATTGTGGTGTCCGGGTTAAGTAATTTCATTGTCCTGATCTGTCAGAAATCCAGCTTATCAACACCAAAACCAGCCAACCAAACCCAACGCTAAAGCCGTCACGTGAGTTATTTGAGGAACCTCATCCCTTGATTGCAACCTCTGGTCTGCAACCAGGGAGCGAATAGTGGGATCAAGACTAAACCTTTTGGTTTTGGCTTACTGTTGTGAATTACAACAGAAATCGTAGCCAGTGCAGAGCTGGGTCCCCCAGTAGCAGAGAGGCTGATGCAGTGGTGTGGCCTGGAGCAGGGGGCTGCCAAGCGCTGGTTGTGCTGAGCCTGCAGAAGGCTGAGCAATGATCTGTCTGTTGTCTTCAACTACCCCCGGTGGGTGTTTAGAGAAGGTGGAGCTACAGTCTTCCCAGGAGTGCATGTTGAAAGGATGATAAATTAGTGGTTACAAGTTACAGCAAGGTAATTTCTTAGTGGATTTCCAAGAAATGAGAATGGTGAGGCACTGGGACGTGGTGCTGAGAGAGGCTGCAGAACTGCCAGTCAAGATATGTGTTCAGGATACCACTGGACAATGTCCTGAGCAACTTAACCTAGCTTGGAATTCAGCTTTGTGCTGGGCAGGAGGTTGTACTTAAGTGACTTCTAGAGGTCTCTTCCAGCTTCTGTGAGGTGACGGTTCTGCCTGACAGCAACTCGGGTGTGTAGGGTTGCCAGTTTCGTGGTCGCCTTGCCTTCCTCCGGAGCTCTCGCAGTTTGTCTGCCATCTGATTTCTAGCCCAATCTAACAGGTTGCTTGGTTGGTCCTTTTATATTGGCATCATTTGACTCGACTGAGTGAGCAGGAGCAAAAATTGCTTGACATTGTTCAACACCAGCCGTGTTAGTTTATCTGGCTGCAGTGGTTACATTTGATCTGTATTGTGTATCGGGGAGTTGGAAACTGGAACTACGGTGTGTAGTTTGCAAGTGTACCCCCAGCTCCCTTTGTTTCCCACTTGAGGGAAGAAATCAGTTTATAGCTGTGGAGCTGAGTGATGGCCCTTGTTTTAGGGTCAGATTGGTGGGCTTTTCTAGTAGATCTTTCTTTAGAAGGAAACTTCACAGGTTTTTTGGGGTTTTTTTCCCAGTTCATGTCTAAAATTAGTTACTTGTAGCTAAGTTTTATTTATTTCAGATGGCCTGAGTTCTAGCTTTCTGAAGGTTTACGTTGGGGCATGAAGAACTATGTAGGCTTTTCTTTCTGTTTATTCCCCATTTGTGGTAGTCTCTGTTCCCTGATCTAAGTCTGTCTTTATACAGACAACTGAGGCAGGAGAGCTGCCAAATGGTTTAGTGCTACAGGCTATCTGAAAATCTCAGTTTGAATATTTTGTCAGTGGGAGCTATTGGGTAGATGCCTAGCTTTTTTTTTTTTTTTTTTCTGTCTGACCACTTAGTTGTCCAAATAGATTTGGGCTCCTATTTTATTTTAAATCATAGCATTTGTATTAGCAAAAGTAACTGTAGATGGTCTTGCCCCGCAGCAGTTACTACTTCTTACATCAGGGGTGTTTGTGACCTGGGAAAAAGAACGTAATAGGATGGATGTTGAATGCTGTTTGTTTCTAAGAGCGTATTTGAAACAATGGAAAGACTTTTAGAAATGTTGAAGTTCTCAAGTGTTTCTTCTGTCAGTGTTAGATTTGGCAGTGGTTCACAAACATCAGAAACAATTTGCCAGGGAAGGAGTAACTCTTAACGTACTTCTTGTGAGTCCCATGATTTTTCTGCCAATGTTACAGTCCTATTGTAGGACTGCAAAGGGGGGAGGTTTACTTTGAAGTGAATTGAAATAGTTTTCTTACTTCCCTTTGTGAGGTGGGATGTGAAATGGCTATAGGTGGGATTGTTGGCCTGTAAGCAATCATTTTTATATAGATATAATTGAAAACTGACAGCAGTTCTTTTCAGCATCAGTTTATACACCAGGTTTCCAAAGTCAGGGAAGGACAGTGGTATTTCTGTAATATACTCTGACAGGTTTGAATTGGTGTTCTGGCTATCCGCAAGTCTTGCACAAGTAAATCACGTTCTTTTTCCAGTTGGATTTTTCTTGGCCATCTTATCAAATGTGAATGATATCAGTCAACTACACAGAATCCTTTTATTTTAAATGTTTAAATTAAACTGTTAAAGAAACCATGTTGGAACTTGGTGGAGGACCAGAAACCTTAAGGCAGGTTACTAAACTAGAGAAAATTCCCCAAATACTAAAGGCAAAAATCTTTTTCACCCGTTCTTTGTGTATTTTCCATATATCAGCTGTGCACTGGCATAAAGTAACATCTCATAGCCTATCCCCTTGTTACTGCCACTCTCAGTTTTGACTACTTCTGTACTGTACATATATAAATGGACGTAGATGATTTCAAAGGACCAGCGTTAGCTTTCAAATCATATTTACTTGTAAGAGGGTGCATGAATGAAGCCCAAAACAGAATATCTCTTAATTTCTTTATATTGTGCGTTGATAGCAATTTTGCAACTGTTACTTCTTTTCTATAGCCTGGGGTTTTTCCACCAGACATCATTAGAAGTTGAAATATAAGCATTTAGTGTATTTCTTGGCTTTCATTTAAATCTGTGTATTTGATATTTTTTCTTTTTTTTAGATTAAATTTTATTGCAACATCAACAAGAAACTGAATGAATCTGTGAACTGGAAAGCTTTCTCAAATATGGCTGTAGTATTATCAAAGAAAACTCAAGAAAATGTCAGGCAAATACAACTGGGTTTTTTTTTCATTAGGTGGAGGTTTTTTTGTTTTGTTTTCTCCTTGCATTAACTCAAGCTTTAAAAAGCAGTCAATTTCCTTGGAACTCCTTGGAAATTTGGACTTTATTCCTTGTCTTCTGATTTCTTTTTGTGTGTGTTTATATCATTTAAATTTGAGTGATGGCTTTAAATATGATTACTGTTCAGAAAGTAGAGGTGCTCTTGCAGTGGATTAGCTAATGAAAGAAGTGAAAATTGTTCCTCCCCTGGTATATTCTTTCTAACAGCTGTAGTTGAAAATTTTCTCACATAAAAAGTGGCTTTTTTGATTGTTTTTAGTAGCATATAAACGGAATAGCGTCAGAGGAAGCCTTTTTAAGGAGGACAAAATAAAGATAATAAGATAAATGTAATAAAGATAAGGCTAGATTATAGGCAGCTTCCCATTATAATTGTTGTGCAGTGTTTCATCGTACTGCAGCAGGAGTAATCATGATTTCAGTAGTTCCTAGGTTCTCCATTATCTATTTTAGTTTCACTCTTGCTGACAGTGGCTTGGAAAGCCCTTTATCTGCTTTTCAGTGGTAGCTGTGTATCCTGGTGATGCTGTGTAATTGGCGGTTCACACAGTTACTTGTCCTAAAAACATAATATCAGAACAGTCTAAAGTATTAAATGGGCTTTTTTGTTTGTTCAAAGTTGTATCCTGTCATGATAGAAAAAAGAAGCCCTTGTAGCTCATCAAAATACATTGAACTTTAGAGATAACGTTACAGCTTCAGCTGTGAAAACTTCTAACGTTCACAACTACGTCAAAGAGTTGTAAAATTGTAAAATTCCTATTCTTAAAAAATAATCCAGGTGCTAAAAGACCCATAGAAAACTGCAATAATGGAGAAGTGATTTGTTCCTACCTCACGTGCAGTAGTAGATTATCTGCTTTTTCGATGGTGCTCTATAGAGTCAGTGCAGCTGGAGCAGCGTGGCAGGGCTGAGGAGCTCTGGGGTGAGTACTTCCCGTCCGGTATGGCTAGGTTAATTCTGGAGTATTTTAACTTCTGTCTGGAGGGCAGCAGTAGCTAAACCAAAGCTGTTCTCTCTCCATGTCTTTTCCTTACCTCTGTCATTATCCTAAATGATCTCCCTCCTCTTCATCCCGTTCAAAGTATAAATATTTACAGCTATTTAAGACACCTTGCTATATAAGTTGCTGATAAACTTTTCTTTATGAACTTTGAAGCTGAGGGAGGGGGAAATTATTTTGCTTCTCCTCCTATTGGTATACCTTCGAAAGTCTCATCTGTCAGCTTGAACAGAAGGGTATCACTTCATCCTGTGATGAAGTTGTTCCTGTATTAGGCTTAACATACTCTGTATCTTTAAGAGCATCTTGATCATGCAGTTTTCAAATGTTCAGGTGTCTTTTTTGGCCAGGAGACAGGTAATAGGGTTTTGAGGATGCTTTTCAGTTTCTCAATTCAAGTTACAAGTGTGATAAGAATTGCATATCCAAACTGCTGCAGTTTTTCAGTATCTAAGAATGTTCCTCTTGAGATAGTTTATAAATATTTTGCTACATTTATGGACAAGTCTGGGCTTATTTAACAAAACACACACATCACCCCCCAGCCAGCCAAGAAGACCTCACCTCCCCCAAATGAGTTTGCTGGAGTGTGCATGGAAGAACCGATCCTGTCACTGTATAAATTGCAGCACATTGGGCTCTGTTGATGAAGAGGTAAACCTTAGCCCTGAGTGAGCATGTAGACAAGGAAAGCCCTCAAGCTCTTCATCAGAAGAATTTGTGAATGCTTGAATCATGAAGCTTTTTGAGCTGTATCCTGAACAACATATATTGGAGGGAGTGTTGCCTCCTCTCCTCACGTTGGCTCAGGAAACACAAAATAACCTGAGGCCGTTTTATGCCTTGGCAAGAGTTGACAGTCCTGTTCAAGGACACTAATAGGAGGTTTTGGTTTGGGTCACGCATATCTGTGTCCCATGTCCTTGTTTCCTTCTTAAGGTCCCCACTCCCTTCTCTGATTTTAGGGAAGGCCAAGACCCATGTAGTGTGATCTGTAGGGGGTTTTGGCATTTCAACCCTCAAAAACTCCGTTAAACAGGTCACTGAATTATCATATAACATTCTGGTTTACTAGAGACAGACAATTGAGAATTTCTGGATCTCATCTGACTTCGAGGCATACACACACAAGCAGAATATATTACAGTGTCTTGAGCTCACCTTTTCCTGGGTCTCCTACGACTTCAAACTGGTGTTTTCCTTACCTCAGATACCCTTTCTAAAGAAGGATGAGTGTGTTGCTCAGTTGCTGTCTGGGGTTAAACCATGACAGTGAGTTAGGTTATGGAGATGCCCGTATCATACTAATGGCAGGCATCTGCTGTAGTGATTGCCAGAATATGACGGCATGTTTCTTTAGTCAAGAAGTAGTTGCGTTGTACAGATCTTTCAAGTTCAGCTTTCTCTTTATACTTAAAGAGCTAAAAGCTTGTTACTGAGTTGTTCTGTGGCTATGTTTAAATACACTCAAATATTTGTTGTATTTTAGTTTTGAGAATATACTAATGTGAGAAGGAATGTGCAAGAGTACTGCTGCTGTTTGGTGGAACTTCTGTTTAAACATAGTAATTTCTGCTCCCTTTAGTTCTAACTGATGTGTGTTGCTGTAAAAAAAAAAACCAGGCAAAATATAAATAAATAACCCTTTATGAAACGCTTTAGGAAAAAATTACGTTTTTCTATTGTTTGGGCAACTTTTCCCCTTCTTCCACCTGCATAAGGAAGCTGCTGCCCTGAACTGGGATTCTTTTTGTTTTTGGTGAATGCTCTGGGAAACTATCCAGTGTTGAAATCTATCAGCACTGACAAGCATCTTGCATTCTTGTCGCACAGGGAATGCTGATGTTCCAGTAAGTCACTAGTGGGCTGAAATTGGTTACTGCAAGGAGTAAGGAAATTCAATGGCTTTCTGGTTTGGGGAGAATGATGTTATGCTGAAAAGGCCTACCTGAAGACCGATGCTTTGGTTTCGTTGTTATTATCTATTTAAAGTATGAAAGCAGTCCAAGGAACACTCTTGTTGGCAAGGTTTGTAAGTCATATGCAAGTTTGTCACTTGAGCTACACCTAGATGAGGCTGAATTCCTTCCGAGCCTAAGAGGTATTCGTATGCACTTGGGCCCTTTCTCGCTGAATCTTTGAGTACTGCTATGTGTAGTCTGTATTCTGTGTTAGAATAAAGCACAGAAATACATGAGATAAGATAGACAACCTTATATGAGTGTCTTTGTTGCCTTCCTCTGAATTTCACAGTATTGATTGCTTTTTTTATAAACAGTTCCCTAAGTTGCTTAGGAGGAGGTGGCATTTGCGCTACAGACTACTAGGACAGGGGGTAAAAATATTTAGCTGCAGATTTGCCTGTATGAATTTATAAAATAGATGTAAAGGATATGAAGTGTTCAGTCAGCTGAGGTTCATTTAGAGCTTTAGCATATATAGATAAAGAAGCTACCAATGCTAAGCATTTTGCTGGTTCTTTTCTTTCTTTCTGTTAACCCTGGTACTTGCTTGACAGTTTAATAGAATCCAGATGATAGTGTAGAGAGGGACAGAGGTTACCTCTGTATTTGAAATCCTTCTTGCATTCCTCCTTGGTTAAAATAAGAATTTTATTCACTTAGTTGAATAGGAAACAAAATGCCTAAGTTAGGGGAAGATGCAAGGATTCTTTGTTTTCCTTTCTCTTTAATATCCCAGAAAATAATATTGGCGCAGCAATTACTTAGGGTAATTAATAATTTAAAGTACATCTGTAAAATCTATTTTAGCTTTTTTGTTAAAAGTTATGTGTTACGGGTGTAATAATAATGTATACATCTGAAATAGGTCTGTTTCCATCTTTTTTCCAAACTTTTTGTTTGGTTGGGGTTTTTTTAGGTTTAAATATTATTCATTAGCAACAAATGGAACAGTGCTGGGAAGATAAAGTCTTCCTGTGATGGTCCATGCTCCATGCAATGGAACTTGTCTCCGCTAAACGCAAAGTGGTGTTGTATGCGGGGAGCTCTCTGCTTGGTTAGTCTGAGCAGAGCAGCTATGTCTGCTGTTTTCAGGTTTTGAGGAATTGTACTTCAGGTTACTCTCTGTTCATGGACTTAAAGGCAGAAGGAAACCCACATAAATGCCTACTCCAGTGTGCCATAAATGCACTTGCCTGTAACAGATATGCTATGCCTTTAGTGGTCTTTGAGCAGTGGAGAATCCACTGCAGTCATGGGTGAGTCTGTAACTGATAACTCTTGAAAGTGTATTTCCTCTTTGAATTTAGAGGAGATTGACATGTCAGCTGCTGGCTCTTGTGCCTTCACTAAACAGAAAAAACTGCTGGTGTCAGAGGAGTTTGGAGGTGTTTTTTCCTTTCTTTGTTAGAAGTCACATTAAAGCAACAGTGTCAAGTATCTTAAGTTTCTTTTCGGCAGTGCAAGCTTTCTAGAACCAAAATAAACATGAAAATTTTAAAAACGTTAGTGAACAAGGTAACTTTAACAAATGTAGACATTTCCCTGATGGTCTGTGCATTGGTGGAAAAGCCTGTTATTCTTTATGCCACTCTGGACTTCACTGTGTTCCAATCTCCCTTCTCTACTTCCGAAGAAGAAAATAATTGCTTGTTTTGAGTGTGTTTTGCTATAAAGTGTGTATTAAAACATGTGGTCATATTTCAGGAGTCTTCTCCCACCCTAAGTATGCTTAATTGACTAAAAAACCCCTTATGCCTGTCTTCTCCCTTTTGTCCCCACATCCTGCATCTTGCGTTCGTCTCTGTAAGGAGCCAGGTCTTTGGCAAGTGCAGCAGAAAATCACTTGCGCTCACCAGGTCCATCTTAGAGCACCCTGTTCATCTACAGCTCGTAGGACGATGCTTTAACTTCTGTGTTAGTATATTAAAATGTGTCTGGAGGAAAGTGGTTGTCAGGTTCGTTAACATCCATCAGCACTGTGGAAGTGGTTAAAGGTATGTGCAGAATACAGTGCATGTGGTTCTCAGCAGGCTTACACAGATGGGTGCTTTTCAGCTCAGGTGGTAGCACACCCCTGGTGCCTCTAGAGCCTTGTTGACAAAAACCTCTCTCTGTCTGAAGAAGCTGTGTGTCATGTAAATCCTGCCTGTGGTGCCTAAACCCTGCCATGGATTGAATTTAGCCATTCTTTCTGAAGTCCTTTTTTTCGGGATACATCCCATCTTTTGGTTAAGAGCAAGTTCTTGTGCAAAGTTCTCAAAGTATTCTGATTTCATAATTACAACTTCTTTTTGAGTTGCTATATATACATAGGTATTTAATGTGTAATCTCTTCGGCAAAAAATAAAGATGACCTGTGTTTTCTGGGAACAGGATCAACAGTTGTGTGCATAGCGTATCAGGATGAGTATCACCTTCTTTTATTAAACAGGTGAAGTAAATTTCAGTCCATTTAAGATCAGATACAGTAAAACGCTACCAAGGTAATATATGGAAGGCTTATGTTGTGCTGTTGAATTATGAAAAATGGCAAAACTTTCGGTTCTGTATCTTCTCTGCCAAAGACTCGGTTGTTTCTCTAACTAATCGCAGAAAGCCAGAAGAGTAGCGCATTATGAATTCCTGAAGTTTTATCCAAAAAGATCTAAGGTACAGACCATGGAAATACCTCAGTTTTACATATTACATTTGGTCGAAATGATTTCTGAAGCTGTCTAGAATAATTTGAAATCTTTACAAATGCCTTTCTTTTCGTTTTGCTATACGGTATCGTATAGTAAGTGACTTTAAAGAGAGCTGGAGACTGGATGTGATGTCTTTGAGCTAGAAGATGTTGTTTGCAAAAGGCTGGTGTGCTTGGTTGTCTCCTCTGAAGACTTTTTTGGGGAGGAGTTTGGTTGTTCTCCAAATGTCCCATCATTATTTCACAGAAATGAGGTTGTATTCTGGGGAATATGGATGGGCCTACTGGGAACCAAACTTTTTATATGCGTATATTTATATATCTTTATATAGATGATTGTCTGGAGCTGGAATCTCCCAAGAATGCACAGATCTTAGGCAGCGTTCTGAGCTGCCTCATCTGCTTCTTATTTGAGCATCCTTATTGTAGTCAGTTTTTCCAAAGCAGTATTGATAAGTCCTAGCTAGTCCAAAGGGAGAACACTTTACAGTGAATTTTAATAAAATTCTAGTGTCGATTAAAGTATGACTAATCAGTTATAAAAAATAAAGTATGTATTGTGGGTTTTTTCACTCGGGATTACATCACTAGGAGCCTTAATTTAGGGTTTAGTGTATAAATACAAATGCCTTTCTCTCCGTTCTTGATACGATGCGTACTGCATGAATTTAAGGTAAAGGTACTTCCCTGGATTTTGTAGTCACTGCCAATTTTAAGATTTAATGATAGTTGACTGATTCTTTTATTTTACTTTATAATGGTGAAAACAAATGCAAATTTTAAGGTTTATATGTTTTAGCAGAACTTAAACAGATTTTGTTGTGCAAGGCAGGAATTCTGGGCTTTTGTGCCACTGAGGCCAACAGGATTTTGGTTTCAGTACAGGCCATTTAATAGAATATGTGAATTTTTGTATTTCCTAGGGGGGAAGAAACGAAACGTTCAACTGTATGCCAGTTCCTAACTTTTGAACCTTAAGGTTTCCGTATTCTTTTTAATAGTTATCACTGCTGACAACTAAAATGCAGGATGACTGACCTTCAGCTGTTGTCTGTCAGATCCAACAGGGGAAAATACTCATACTTTGTGTTCCATTGTGGCAGACCGGGTTATGACAGAGACGTAGGTGTTTATTTTGCTTTTGTGGGAGAACTCTTTTGAGCTGTTAAATAATTGTTTTTATGGTTTTTAGAAGAAGGTTAATTGTGAGGACTCTGAGTATTTAAAGTCCATTTAAACTGCCAAAAGTGTCTAGATACGTTTGTATTCTTGTATCTGAATGAAAAGGTGGTAATTTTTCAAGCACGTTGTGTTGGTTCCCCCTGGAGCATTATTTTATTCTCTTGAATGTTAAGAGTGCAGCCCATGTCATTTTCTGTAGGAAGACTTATGTACCTGATAAGTCTGCCCATGGTGAAGGCCTTGAACAATTTGGGGGGGGGGAGGTTGTGTCTGGGGTGTCTCCTGATTTCCTTAAGGATGCTGTCATGCTTCCATGTGTTCAGAGCTGTTGAGATGATGGCTCTGACTTACTGATTTGCTGAAGGCAGCGATCTCCTTGGAAAGGTTTTCTCATTCCCAGCTCTGTGTTTCTGTTACTCGTATTCTGTTGTCAGAAGGTAACAACCCCACAAGCTGTGTTTAATACAGTTCTCCGTGGGTATGGATCAGTTTAAAAGTGAAAGAAACCAAACATCAGTCCTATGTACGCACACAAGGGTGTAGGTCAGTGTCTAGAACAGTAGTGCGGTTCTGGGGTCGTGTTTGCTCTGTGGCATTTTGACAGTGCCCAAGACCATAGTATCTTAAAGTTGTGGCAGAACTTTTTTTAAATCAAGGGAGTTCCTGAAAATGTTTCTCACCATTTGAATTACTCTGTAAAAAGACAAATTGAAGAAATACTTGACCTCTTGCAGGAATCTTAGGGGGAGGGAGAAGAAGATCACCTATCAAAATGTGGTCTGCTCTGTCCTGTGGCACAGGCAGAAGCCAGATTTCATTGGCTCTTTTGTCAGAGAGAAATTGAAGTCTGGGCAGCATTCCCAGGGTCGGTGTTATGATAAGAATGTGCACTTCTGGGTCTGTGTGCCAAGTGATCAAATTTTATTGTTGCTTCCATCCACACAAGGCAGCCTATTAGCCAGGTGGCGAGTAGGGCCCAGCAAGGGTCCAAAGTGTGCTGGGAAAGCTGACTGAAATTTGACTGATAGCTAATCATCATGGAGCCTACGTGCGTTTTGATTAGGTCATGAGGAAACACTTCTTTCCTGTGAGGGTGACAGAGCACTGAACAGGCTGCCCAGAGAGATGGGGGAGTCTCCTTCCCTGGAGACTTTCCAAAGCTGCCTGGACTTGTTCCTGTGTGATCTGCTCTGGGTGATCCTGCTCTGGCAGGGGGGTTGGACTAGATGATCTCTAGATCATCTTCCAACCCCTAACACTCTGTGAATTCTGTGAAACTCAGGGGGGCTTGTGAAGTCCATGGCATCACAACTAGCTTTATGTTTTCAGGGAAGTCAGGTGCAGTAGAAGACTGTTAACCGTATGGCCAGTCTGCCTTCGGTATCCTGAGAGGAAGTTCAGACTGCAGGTGGACAAGCTTTGGGGTTGGGTACCTCCAAAGCTGAGGTAAAACAGTTCTAGATCTCTTGAGAAGCAACAGTACTTGTTGAAGAACTGTTTTGGATACTTGGAGAGCCTGTGGGGTATGATGAAAGAAGGAGTTGCACAGCAAAGGCTTTCACCCAGTTGTTTTCTGACAAAGCTTGGCAAGTCAGATTGTGACTTGACCTCTCCATGCTGAATGAACTGTCTGGCTTTGATGTGTCACCAGCACTGCAGGCTCATGGGACTGCCTTTGAGGGTGGCCTACTATATAACCACTTCGGTTACAACAGCGAGCTGTTGGCAGATTGCTTTTAGCCCCAAAGTATGGAGAATCAGCTGAGTTTTCAGCTCCTCCTGGCTCACTGGACAAAGAACATGTAAGACATCCGAGAGGAATACTGTGGCTTCCCTGGGAACACAGAGCCTGCTCTCACAGCGCAGTGGGCTGTGGAGCCCTTCAGATGACTCCAGATGATGTGGCTAGGTGTGCCAAAATAAAATATTCAAGATATCCTCTAAGAAATTAAGAGGCTTAAATTCGTTCTACTGTAGGAAGTTTCATCTGCCAGGACAAAGTAAAAGCCTGGTGGCATTTTCTGGCCCTACTGCTGAGGGAAACTTTCATTATGGGTCTGAGGAGGTTTATGTCTGGATTCTCATGGCCCCAGTAATGAATTCCTTGTGTCACTAGATGCTGTGGAGAGTACAGTGCATTGTGATTTCTGCAGATTCATGGCATTCTGGAAAATGCATCCTGTCTATCTGTCTGGTACTGCACAGTCCTACCTTACTGGGGAACTTACTTGTGTTCTGATACTTGTAGATACACCCTGGGGCAGTGATTTTTCAGGAGCTTGGTCGTATAGAACACTTTGTCTTATATCTTGGCAGGAAACTCAGATGATAAAAACAGAAATGTGTAACAAGGGCAGGGAGAGTGCAGATTTGTACAGATTGGTCCTGTATCTTCTGTCTGTATCTTCTGTCCGACTGGAAATGAAAGGTCAGTCAGATTTTTGGATTAGTGGCAGCAGCACCCGTTGTTCTCCCTGTCTGCACAAACAACCAGCCAGGTTAGGTTAGTACGTATATTGACCAGTTGACGCTTAAGTCTGTATTATTTATATGTGATACCTTGTTTTCATCAAACTATTCCAGGGTAGTATTTCCAAAGGTCTATAAACCCACCCACAAAAGATTACAATTTATTACTGCCATAAAGGATCCATGTAGTAATCAATAGAGACAACAAAATCCAGGCTTTCCAAGGACAATCTGAAAAACCTAGAAAGATCAGTAGTATCCTGAACTGGTTTGAGTCTTGACCAGATATGCAGGAAGGCCAAATCACTGTAATACAGATGTGAAAAATAATGTAACATGAAATGCTGGAATATTGTATTATTCCTTGCATTTTAATACCTTACAAGAACAACTTTGTGGTTGTTTATTAAAACTCAGGGGAATGCAGGTATAAGAACAATTTTTAAAATAAACTTTCATATAGGTATATTTTTACTTAAGTGATTTTGAACTAGCTTACCTCAAGGATTGGATAAATGTGCGTGAACCATATTTCAGGGTCTTGCCACCTGGAAAGCTTGGTGACTAGAGGCTGGAAAGTGATAGGCTTGCTTGGCCAGTTCATTTCATTTCATGTAACTGTCCCATTGAATTTGAAAGGGCTGTTTGTTCAACAAGATGTTCCTGCTTATATGCCTTCACTGTACCACAGACAGAACCAACCACCAAGCCCAAAATGTGCTACAGGCGGTATGATGTTTGCTCTTTCCAGCATGCTCTGGGATTTTCCTTGCATGTAGATTTGTTGAAAAGGTTTTCCTTAAGAAATTCCTATCTTTGGACATGAACTTTGAAGTAGGCTTTGGAAAGTTATGGCTGCTTTCTGTTGAAAATTCCACTCAAATTTCACAGCTATATTAGACTTAAAAGCTGTATACTCACTATTTTTCACACTTTGACTCTGCTAAAAACTTTCCAGATTGGGTGCTGATGTTTCTGAGTTAATAGTATATGATGATCCCAAATTTCATATTAACAATTAGAAAAATTCCCAAATAAATCTGAATTGAATATGTGACTAGAGACAAGCGCTGTGAGGCTCTGTACTTCTGAATTTGTGCTTCTTGTAGTCATTGTAGTAGACCATATTCTAATCAAGTGAAGGTGGAGTTGTGTAAATAATTTATTCAATAGTTTTATTTTGTTCTTGATAGCATTTCTCTGGAAGATGCTATGAAGAATGACACTAAACATTTTGAAAAACTAATCCATTAATAATGAAGCATTTTAGCTAACTCCATAAAATAAATATTTAAGTCAATTGATTTTTGTGAAATTAAGTGTGTTCTTAAGTAGCATCTCATGCTGATGAAGAAATGGAAGAAATAGTAACATGGTGAGGTCACTCGCATAAATTAGTAATTATCATTAACTTCAGTCCCATCTCCGACAGAGGTTTAGTACTTCCCCTTTTAAAATAGGGAGAGATGAATTTGGAACTGACACAAAAACTCAGTCATAGAAGAGGCTGTGTCCATGCTCCCAAGCAGTGTGGTGTAATAGGATCAGATCTGTCAGATGCGGAGAACCTGGCATCCACTGCATACAGGTTGTGAGGGTTTTATTTCGAGCTGGTCCTGGGCTGATTCCTTGGCTAAATTCCTGTTAGTGATGGTAGCATGTACAGTGCATACCTGAAGCTTGTTCTCTGTTTTAGTTTTATTCAAAATAAACCTGGTTCATGTGCTTGGAGACTGCTTGGCAATGTAAAGCAAAGCAACGAAAATAGGGTTGTTTGGGAGACTTCAAAAGCACCTTCCTGATTTGAATTAAAATGCTAATGTTGACATACCTAGGGTTGTGAAGATCAGGCAGGTTGCTAAAGTAATTTTGCGTGGTAAGAGAGCTTTGGATATGTGATACACAGGAGTGGGATCAGAAATGAAATGAATGCTTACAAAAATGAAGAATTAGGAAGAATTTCATAGATTTGGGAGTTTGGAAAAAGTACCAGGAGGACATAGTTTTAAAAACAACAAAAAAAAGGCCAGCTTGGTTCAGAAATGGCTTTACCCTTGTAAAGCAGCCTCTTTAAATAATACAAAGTGGCCTTTGCGTAAATCAGATACTAGACACAAGGGGGTTGGAGGTGTTGTAAAAACAGAAAGCACACCAACCTTTTCTGTTTGTAGTTGTTTCTTTTGGAATCCAGCAGAAGATGAACTCAATTTCCTTTTTCACACAGAAAAAAGATGGATATGTTTTTCAGATTCTTTACCAACTTCCTTTAAAAAGTGAAAACAATCTCCACAAATGCTTTTGCATGGCAAGAATGCTTTTCCCCTTTTACCGTGGAAGAAATAACAGTTAAGTGTCGGCCTGTCTGCTCAGTGGAGACAGTTGTCTTTAAGAACTAGTGCTATCTGATATTCAGGATGGTTTCGAGTTACCATTTTACACAAATTTATTATTTATTACCAAGACTATTAAACCTCAGTGTGTGAGGAACAGTGCTTATAAATTGACATGGGGACAGAAGTATTCTGACCTTCTTGTAATAGTCAAGGTCCTTATTAGAAAAGAGAAGGGAAGTGGATGCAGAAACACTTCCTCTGCTGGAAACCATGCAGGTGCATGGCTTGTCCATCCCTATTCCCAGTACGGTTGGCATTCCAACCAAATCATTAAGTCCCTACAGTGTAAGATCGGTTATATGGTTTTCAACAGTGTAGCTGGATTACTGGTGTTTCGTGTTACTTTCAAGGTTATGTGTGCAGCCATAAGACTGGGACTTCTAAACGATAAAATTCTTGCATTATCTTTTTGAAAGCTTTGGATGATGGAAACACGAAGAAATAGTGATGCTGCGATAGAATGTGAGGAGCTGGCAATAGTTGGCATATGCTCAAGATGAGATCCAAGTAGTAAAGCTGCAAAGCCCAATGTAGCTGTCCACGACGCATTTGTAAACTTTGGGGCTTGACACAAGTCAAGCTTGCTCACAATTGTTAGTGCTGCGTAAAAGCCTGTGCTGTGCTTTCGTCCAGAGCTTGGATGTGCGCCACTTCAAAAACACAAACAAAAATCAAACCCAACCCGTTGCCAGTACTTTTTTCCAAATTCTTGGCTTGCTTTTTCTTCCCAGGAGTACTCATGCCTGTGTGCAGCTACAATACACCTATTGATTATTTCACGGTATATTGCAGTTCCCTGTGTACTGGAACTAATGGGCTGACACCAGTGGATTTTTGTTGTCAAGCTGCAGTCTTACAGATTCTCCAGCGCTGAATAAAGATTGACCTGCGCGTTGTTTGTTTGGTTTTTCCATTGGTGTTGCCAACAACGTGTCTTTCCTCCAGTCTGCTGCCTTTTAAAAAAATAAAAAATAATAATTGGAGAAACCTGCTATGTGGAGGCTTGCAAATCTGGCTGGTATAGGCCAGGTGAATCTGAGAGTTAGTGGGAGAGATCAGAGAAGCTTGTTTTCATAGGAAAACTATCTACAGAAATTTTTAACGCCCATCCTCCCCGACATCTCTGTTCATCTAAGACAAACCTGTATTTAACCTAAAGGATATAAAAAAACCAACCCCCCCAAAAAGATGATTTCTGAGTGAATAATTTAATGATATAATATAAATAAAATTATTTTAAAATGCTTTTTGGTGTCAACATTTTACAAATATGCTGCAACTGTGCAAGTAGTAGAAATGCACGAGTGTAAGAAGTTTTTTTTTCTAGCTAGGAGCAGTTAATAATAGCAGATGGCTTCTGTGCTTCCAGATACAGGACCTGCAATGTGCAGTTCACACTGTGTACTATAAACTATCAGTACAATTTCTTCAAACATCTGAAGTCAAATTCTCTTCCTGTTTTACAGATTAATGGAAATATGCATTTCCATAATATCACCTTTGAACTAATGAAGTGGAAGTACAGATGAAAACAGTCTGGAGGAAGCTTGAAGTACAATACAGTTTCTTTCAGTTTCCTAAGTGTGAGGTAAGGTTAATGCATGCAAAATTTTATTTTGGGGTAAAAAGCCTATGATAAGCAGCCACCGTACCTTTCTTATAAAAATCTCTGAGCCTTCTTTCTTTGTGCTAGTGACAGTTTTGAACTACATATACTTTCAGGTGTATTTTTTGAGCCAGTTTGTGATTTTGACACTTGCAAACCCCTATGAAAGCAAGTGCTTTAGTTTCAAATGTTTATTAATACAAAAGAAGCATTTTGTTTGCATCTAAAACTTCTGTCTGATAATTTATGTGTTAGTTCCTAGGTGGTGTACAAAGAGAAATTGTGATTAAATGTCTCTGGTTATCTCTTCCTTGTTAAGGTTCAGTGAAAAGTATCATACATCTCTCACAATTCTCAAGAAGGTTTATTTTAATCTTTCTTTAATATGAAGTCTCCCTGTAATACATACCTTCATTGTACTTTTTCTAGTTCTACTGTATTTTTTAAGACAGCATGAAACTTTATTCTATCTTGTTAGTAGGGTAAATGTCTGTCTTTTAGTTGCAGCTGTGAATTTGTGCAAGTCTTCAGCATTTCTAGTGTGATGTACCTGGAGAAAGGAATGCAGCTTAGTATATGACACCTAATCAGTATGGCTACCTGTGCTTACCTTCTGCAACTGATCTCCTCTATCATGTTGTCTCCTGATGTAACAAATATTTTTTGGTTCTATGATTACTTTGTTTTCTTTGGGGTATTGAAAACGGGACTTGGTTGGCTTCGTCCCTCTCTCCCATTAAATGTAAAATACTTCCTTAGTTTGACTTGCCTGCAGCAAGGCATCAACGAGGAGGAGATTAAAGACTAATTTACAACTACTGGACCAATAACTTTACTTGACAGTTTAGGAATAACTTCCTACTTCTCAGCTTTTAGTGTCTATAGAGTACTCATCTTTCTGTTTCCTCCCAAAGCACTGGTGTTAGAACCATCTCTTCTCATATGATGGAGCCTGTTCGTTCAGTAGCTAGGAACACATGCCAAGTGTTTCAGAATGAAATCTGCCAATGATGAGGTAGTGTTCCTGCACTGGTTTTCTTATTAACCATCAAGACTATGTAAGATCTCCTCCATTCACTTAGGAAACAATTACTCTGTAAGGTTGGGTTAGCTGCCACTGAGTTTCCTTGGTGGCAAGCTATTTGCTAGGAGTTAATTCTGTAACAAACAGGCTGAGCCACTTCAGGCTGAAACCACAAAAGGGAAATGCAGTTCAGTGTGCTCAAAACATGTTCCAGGAGTGGAGTAACCAGAAGTCCATGTCCGCTTTTGAATCAGTTGATCAAAACAGGAAGTGCCAGTGATTCCACTCCTGAGCCTCTCTGTTCTGTGGCGTGCTTTCGCACGTTTTGCTTGTCCTTTGACCAGTATCCTCCTCCAAGTGCTTTCCTTACCTCCATTTGGTCCAGGTTGTTCCAGTGGTGTGACCATCTCAGTGTAAAACAGAAGCCTTCCCTATTGCTAGGCCAAGATTGTCTAGTTGAGTTCAGCTGTCCAAGAATCCCTTCATTTTACAGTTTTTGTGTGGTCTCTGCTCAGACTCCTGTTGAAAGTGTAGTGCACAACACACCTCAAGGAAATCCAGGCAAGTTCCTGTGTCGTAAGGGGAGAGCTGAATTTTCTATCTTATTCCTGTACCTGAGGATGGAAATTTTATGGGATAGGGTAGAGAACTAATTCAAGAACTTATGGTGAGAAAAGGATACAGGAAAAGTATTCACATTACAGTCTGAAGATGTTTGTATTGATAGCAATGTATTTCACAATCAAATTACTGTAACATGGATATGGAATTAGAAACATACCGGCTTTTCTTTTTTGCGTATTTGTTGACTGAATGTTTAGATTTAGAATGGTAAGATGTGGTTATCTACTAAACATTAATACAGAGATATTTTTTTTTTTCTTGAGGCAAAACCAGTAAGAAAAGAAATTCTTGAATTGAAAACAAAAAGAGAAACCTATCTTGAAGCAGTCTTAAGAAGTTAGTTATGGACTAGGTTCCCCTGAACTAGGTTTAAAAGTTAAGAATGTCCTTCTCCAGAGGTTCCAAGGTTATGCTGTTATGGTAATTTTCATGAAAAGTTAGGTGAAATGTTTCTCAAGTGTTGTAGTTGATACACGACTGCATGCAAATAAATCTGGGGGTCTGGACAAGCGAGGCAGCTGTATGCCAAAAAGTAGTAATACTTCAGTTGTACAAATGATCTGAAGAGCAAGCTAACAGGGGAAAAAAAGGCAAGGTAATACAGCTTGAGGAAAAATAAAGGAAGTATGCAGCTCTAGAATGACTGATGAAGGATGATGGAAAAAGTTACTCAAGCTATTATGAATTTAGAGTAAGGAAAACGTAACTAGGAAGGATGAGCTGTGGCTTTAGGGGAGAAAAGAGCAGCCTTGCTGCTATCTCCACCAGAAAAGCATTTTGGTGTTGCCACAGTAGACAGTTCTTGATTTACTTAAAGTAGAAGTCGTTGTAAAACATGAAAACATTACAATAGACAAGAAATGGAGAAGTAGACATTACTGTAAAGTTTTATAAACATGATGGCATACCTGTGTCTAGAAAGCAGTGAGATACTCTCGTCTTAGTAAACAGAGACCTGCTAGAACCTCAGTGTTACCTATGCATTCTCATGTACCTGGTTATTGGTACCTGCAATATGAGCACAAAAGTAATGAAATGGTTGTCCCTATCTTCTGTAACTCTGTAAATGCACAAATCAGAAAGACAGCATATTTAGGACTAAGTACTTGGTTTACATAGTCCCCAGACTTCTTGCCTCTCAGTGAAAACTTGTCTGGAACAGTGTTTAATATGTATTAAAAAAGAATATTCATGTGGATCATCAGTTGCTTAAGTCACATGGAAAAAAACCCCATGCACATGCCTGCATTTGTTTGAGTTGCATACAAGCTGTTGAAGAACAGAGCAGCCTCCTGTTCCTGATTTTTAACATGAATTTCCTGGAAGCAGAGGCTCACAGTAATGAGGAAGCTTCTGTGCACCATTTACTCCATGTTTGAATATAGAGAGGGCGTTTTAGGTTTTAAAAGTCTGCAGTTGGTCACTGTTAGTGACAGAAAATTTCAGTCTTCTAGAGTAATGCTGGAGGGGTCCGTAGCCCCATACATGAGGACAGTTTCCACAGTGAAGTTGTGCAAAAGGGTCACCAAACAGCTACACTTGACTGTGCCTTAAATGCATTTTTTTTTTTTCCAAGATGTAAAGTCCTGTTCTCATTCAAACGTGTTGCTTCAAGGTGCTGGTTTTTGAAATACTGATTATTTGTTTCAATCATCAGGTAAAGCATATGAAAATTTTCTACAAAAGTTGTTTGAATCCTAGACTTTCAGTGGGTTGAATGTGATTAGGGGTCTGCCTGTACAGAGGAGACTCTGAAGTCTTTGAGGTGGCAGTGTATGAGAAGAGAGATGTGTTTGGAAGTTCTGTGCACTTTAAATTGTCATAGCATTTGCAAATGTACGCTTGTGAGCTGCTCATTTTCCCCCCCTCAGTAAACTTGTTTGGTGATATCCCCAATCTTTGAATTAATAGGACTTTTTTGATTAAGAAAAAAAAAAAGGTTTCTTTTGTCAATCTTATAAAGTTAGCATCAACAGTTCTGTGGCTCTTACTGTCCCCATGCATCAGTAGATGGTACCTTTCCCCTCCCCTGCCCATGACTCAGCCAGAGCCTGAGCAGTAGCTGAATCCTTAATGTGGCCATACAGTCTCATGAAAAGAGAGCGTAGTGTCGCTGTTCCCGTGACTGCAAATAAAAATTAAACAAATAAAAATTAAGATCAGAAAAGATCTTTCAGAAGTCTTGAGTCTGTGAGAATGGCTGTGCTTTCTGTTGTTGATCAACTGGGTTCAGTAGGAATTCAAAATCCAGTATGAAATGTACTGCATGCTTGAAAGCAAGTACGTCTCCTAACTCCTTTGATTTGTAAGTGTTCCTTTAAAATGGGTTAATGCATCTGAGCATTTTACAGCTGGTAAATTGATAAGCTGAAATGAATTCCTTAGAAAGCAAAAACATTCATCTCCGTGGCAAACAGATGCTTAGTTTGAAAAGAAAAAGCTAATTATGTAACTCATGTAACTGAAGGAAGAGGAAAAAATTCACAATTGAAAATTTTATGCTTATCCAGAAAGTTTTTGACAGCGTTAGCAGTGTTAATGTATCAGTTTCCAGGTCTGATAGAGTTGTTTTACCATAGGGCAGAGCTACACAGTGATACTCAGTTATTGCAAACTGTCAGAGACCAACATTTTAAATGGATATAAAGGGGGTAGATGGGTACATTCATGGTGAGTGGATCCCTCTGTGGGTATTGGTGATACGAGTAAATGGTGCAGCCGAGGAAATGAAGGAAGTGGGATATCTGGAGAAAGTGGTTTCTAATCATTCTCTGGGTTTTATAGTCTTGGCCTAAACACTTCTTCCTGAGTGCTCGTAAGGTCAGGGCATAAGAACAATGGGCCAATCTGCCTCTTGAGTAGAGCTGTGTTTAAACTGCAGTATCTCACCTGCTGGTTTTGTTTCAGTCCAGTTCTTAACTCAAATACGTGAAAAATACCCAAGAAAAAGAGGACTGAAAAAATACTCAGGATCTGACAGAGGATTGGTCATTACAAGATACTGCATGGCTTTTGATTGTAAAGGTTCAATAATGATGACTTCTTTTGTACCCTTTCTTTCTGCAAAAAAATGGTTCTTTATTCCCTTCAACTCACAACAAAAATGTCTTCCCATTGTGGAATCTTGTTTTCCTGTCACCCTCAATTTCTCCTTTACAGATCTAATTTGAATCATCCTTAATTCTGTCGTATTGGAGGTGATTAGCGTAGGCTAAAGAATCATGAAAGAAAGAAGGTTCTGATAGTGGAGATGTGGAAGGAATGACTCTTAGGTGCAGTAACAGCATTGATGGAAGTAACATAACAAAAGGCAGAGGGGGGACCTTATCAATGCTTATCAATATCTAAAGGGTGGGTGTCAGGAGGATGGGGCCAGGCTCTTCTCAGTGCTGTCCAGTGACAGCACTAGGGGCAATGGCCATGAACTGGAAAACAGAAGGGTCAACCTGAACATGAGGAAACCCTTCTTCCCTGTGAGGGTGACAGAGCACTGGGACAGGCTGCCCAGAGAGGGGAGGAGTCTCCTTCCCTGGAGACTTTTCAAAGCCACCTGGACTTGTTCCTGTGTGATCTGCTCTAGGGGATCCTGCTCTGGCAGAGGGGCTGGACTAGATGCTCTCTAGCGATCCCTTCCAACCACTTCCACTGTGTGAAACTGTGAGATGGTTTTAAGAATCTGATCTTGAATGACTGGGGAGTAACTGAATTGCCAGAGTTAATGAAGAGGTGAGTTAGGAGACAGATGAATGTACTTTTAAGATTTTTAGCTTAAGGAACTGTTGAGACATCAGAGGAGATACTTTCAAGTTTAAGGATGATGGGAGGAATGTTTGCAATAAAAGTAAGTGTCCAAATCACTCCTGTAGTACTCAATATGGGCAGTTTAAGTCACCACAAGGGTCAAAGAGGAAAAGGAAAGCAAATGTAATGAATATGAGTGAGGAACATACAATCTTTGTACTGTCTTAGTCCTGTTCTTTGTTACAATATAGGGAGAAAAGCAAAAATCTGAATGAAAAGAAAAAAAAGTTTTATTAGCTGAATGTTGAGTTTCATTTAATCTAAACACAAACAAAACCAAACAAACTACTACCTTACATGTTGATGTTTTTGATTCTTAGCTCTGCCGTGCAACAGCTGTTGAAAAACTTTTCTTTCTTTGTATATTTAAGATAACCTTTTTCCACTAGGAAAAGAAGTGGTGTAATTGTTTGAATTCTAATGGAGAGGGACCACCAATAAATCTACTAAACTCTAAATTATTTTAAGCTCGTTGAGCTTTCTAGTCATGCTTCTTGTGTGTATGTTTGGGTTTGAATTTTGTGTGAAAAAAATGTAACAGTATTGCTTTAGCCACTTCAATGCAGGGAAATAGGGGACTGTAACTGTTGAAGTATAAACATTACCTTTGAACTCTGTCTTTGTCTACTTATTGAAAGATTACTGAGTTTGGAATTAGAATGTCTTTGAAGCTATATTTGATGAAAGTACATTGTTTAAACTTAAGAGGAGTAGTTTGTGTGCATGTGCATGCCATGTTGTTTCTGTAGTTATTTAACCAAGCGGATCTACAATGAATTTACGGTTTAACTTTGGTTTGCTTAAAAATGTATTCTTGTCTCAGCAAAATTTGCAGTGTACCGACAGGGTAAGATTAAGCTCAGGCACATACATCTAGAGTCCTGGAAACTTTTTCGAGAACAGTAATACTTTCTTACATACTTCACAATTAAAAATTAAGTATTGCAGACAAAAGTAGAAACTGAATGTAGTGTAGAGCTAATTTTAGATTATTTGTACTGTGGAAGCACTTGCTTAATACAGCTGTCTAGTTTAATATCTCCAGAATAGGTGAAATAACTGCATGTGAGGATGTGTTGCTTTATATGTCAGTGTTTATCACTGTGTGATACTGAGAATAATCGAATACTTCACAGGTTCTGTGTAAGATAATGTTGTAACTACAAGATACTCGCTGATGGATTTGAGGTTTTATTATTTTCTTTTTCCTTTTTTTTATTCTTTTCTGCTTGGGCCTATTGAAGCTTTGTTAACCTGCTTTTCATGCGTCAGGGTCCTCCTTGCAAGCTCTGGGAGCTGCTGGGGAGGCAGCTTGTGAGCTTGCTCCCCCCCTCCCACCTTGCTCATGTGCTGGAGGTCAGTGCCTCTGTGGCAGTATCAAGCCAGCCCCAGCTGTTGGGACCCCGGCATATTAATTCAAACCGCCACTGCTGCTGGGTTAGGCTATGCTAGACTTGCCACCGACAATACTTGCTCACTTCTCTTGCCCTTGCTGTGGAGGTGGTAACCTCCTCGTGTTTTGTGTCTGGGGCTTGTAACCTCGTAAACATAGCCCAATGTGGGTTTCTAGGGTGAGCATCCAGGCTCACAGAAGGGCTGTGAGCTGAACTCAAAAGAATTGTAAAAGAGGTTGAAAGGGCGCGTTCCGACAATTTAAAGTTAGAAGGGCAATATAACTAACGTGAAGAACAAACCTAAAAGTTAAATGTAATCTGCAATGTACATTTCTAAAATTTTCTTTCTGTAGTAAGAGTGCTTTAAAGAATAATTTCCCCCTACCACATCTGTGTGTGAGCAGAGTGTAGAAGAGCAGTGTCTACTACTTCATTTATCTGGCCTATCCAGCTGTTAAATGGCCTCTTTGGGAGACTGATGGAGACATCTCCTTGAGAATATCTGTGTTATTTACAGGAATTTGTGAGAACAGGGAGACTGAGTTTGTCCTGTCAGCAGAGTACCCTGCTTCTTATGGGCATGGCAAGCCAGGAAAAGGATTGATGCTTTCCTTGCCAAGCAGCATTTTGTATTAGCAAATGGTGATGATGTTGAACCTGCTGGTCTTGCCTCCGCAGTTTGTATTTATTGAGCAAATACTCCTAAAGGAAGCTTTGCTCTTGCACATTGCGATGAGGAGTGCTGCATTTGGTGATTTAAAAAATACATTTCTCGTTTGTGAAATAGCGCTTGGAAGCGTGTTTTTATCTTGTTTGTGAAGCGATGTATGGGATACTTTGGACAGCAGTTATCTCACGGGTAGCAAAATAAGAGCATGTGTCCCTGTTGACAGTTGAAGCGTTTTGAGGGCAAGCCGTTCGCTTCCTGTGAAATGCTCTTCTGCTGGCCATCTCCAGTGCTAGATCGTGTCACTTGTTTTATCAGGCCACACCATAGTGTCCTGGTCCCATACCAGAGGGAAAGCATGTGCCGTTACAGAAGTGGACAGCAGCAATTCCTGTGCTTAAGGCATCACTACTTGGTTTGGGGGAGTGTTTGTATTTTTGGCTGAGGTTTGTGTTGTTTTGTTTTCTCAGTAATGTGAAACTCGGTCTTCCGTGGCTAGATTTTAAAAAAAAACCAACAAAGGAATGGGGGTCTAGATCTCCTTTATGTTACTCTTTCCTGGAGCTTCCTTATTCCCTGCTCCGTTTGGAGAGTACATCCTTGAGTAACTGAAGTCAGTCCCGCAGTGTGAGTGTGGAGGCTCCCTGGGTAGCACTATCAAGTTGACTCTTCTGACCTTGGTAATTACTAATCTATGCAATCGCGGATTTCGCAGCCTTGTCAGCCTGGCTTGTTTAGCATTTTAATTATTTGATAGGTTTTTACAAGTCTTGAATAGGAAAAGAGGGTTTAAAGAGAAAAATCTGGAAAAAAAGAAAGAACCCCCGTGTTTATTCTGAAGGGGTAGAGGTCTTCTGGAGGGGAGCCGGCTTGCAGAGGGGGAAGACAGTATTCTTATGCTAATCCACGCTCTGGATAAGGAGCAAAGCAGCCGTGCAAACAATGGAAGTGGAGCCAGAAAGTCTGCTCGGCAGTCTAGCACGCCTTGCAGAGCATGTCAGGCCGGGCGCCTAGGGCTGCTCGGGAGGGGCCGGGCGGGGGGAGCTCTCCTCCAGCTTACTTGAGGGAGCTGGCAGCTCGCCACCAGCCTTGGGAAAGCCTTACCACCTAGAAAACAAGAACCAAGGGTGGAAGTGAGGGGAAGGGGGAGAGGGGTAGTGCAGCCTGGTTTTCATGTTTAAAGAAAAAAGCGAACCCCCAAAACCCCCTTGACTTGTCTCAGCTTTGTTGCTGCTGTTTTCTTGTTTGTACCAAAATTGACATTCAAGTGATTGTTTTTTCGGTTTTTTTTGTTTTTTTTTTTTTTTTTAACAGTAACCACTTTTTCCAAACAGCGTTGTGCGTGAGAGATGTAGGGTTTAGCTACTCAGATCTTAGCTCACACTACCCTCATGTGGGCAAAACGCTGAGGTGGGGCAGTGCTGGAGGCTGGAGCTGCAGGCTGGCCCGAGGACAGTGATGGAGAGCTTCTGGTTTTCTGTTCCTTCCTCCTCCTCTCGTAGGAGAAACCCACGTCAGAGGCATTCGGGGAAAGAGCATGGGTTCGTATAGTATGCTTTGTTATTGATTAAATTCACTCACCAGAAAAAGGCTGTTTTACTGAGGCACCATGAAATGAAAAATGTGCTCTGCAACCACCAAATAAAACCCCAGTTTCTGCAGAGCCCTTCATGGTCCTGTAATTCGCCTTCAGCTTTTCCCCTTCCTCAGCCTGGGTGTGGTGTTAGTATAAAATAACTGCAAATCAAAGTGTGTGATGGGCCTCGTAGGCGGTGTGGTATGACCATAATGTTTTCAGTAGTGACACTTGAAATTTGTAACAACTTTAATGACTTTTTATCTGGCTGCTTATGTTTAGTGAAGGAAAAGAATTCAGTAAATTTTTTGTGAACGAAATGTAAAAGGTTTAAGTTACGTTCCCACTTTGGATTTGTCAGATTTAGAGATGGAATGTATTGCATGTGGAGACTTCTCCTCATTCACATTGACTGGTATGACAGTAAGGAACTAGCAAAAATGATAAATAGATAATAAAAACACTTTAAATGATAGCTTCTGGGTAGAATAGTTGATGTCATTGATGGTATAAGGAGCATGGGTGTTCCGTTTGCCAATTGTCTGCAGGGCAGAAGCTCTCAGCCAGTTAATCGCCAAAGTGATGGAGTTGAAAGAGGGGAAAAGCGTCAAGATGAATAAAAATTGTGTAGTGAGATCCTGTTGGAATATGAGAAAACAAGAGAATGTTTGTAACACGCTAGGGTATGTCTGAATACCTGGTGGCACTGGGAAAATAATTTTTCTGAATTTCATTACTGCTAATTTAATGGCAGAAACTTTGTAGCAGTTAGTTAATTGGATTCCAGAGTAACAGTAAGATGGGCATTCAGGAGTCCAATGAGTGGCGTCCCCAATTACCTAATTGTGCTGGGCATGGTGAAAAAGCAGCTAGGCTTTAATTTCTCCATGGTTAACAACTTTGTTTGTGAAACAGACAGATATATCATCATTTAGTAGTTTGGCTTCTAAATTCTGCAGTAGTGTACACACGTTTGATATTTGCAAGCAGTGTGAAATCTTCTTGTAACATTTTTGTTAGTGTCCAAAGTAGATTTTGCTGATTTTTTTCTTCCAGATGCTCAAAAATAAGTCCTTTTCTAATACTGTGAACTCGTTTGCTGTAGAAAGCAGTTGTTAGGGGCTCGTGTTTTTTGAATTAACAAATCCACCACTGCGGTACGTGCATTATACATGTCCTGCAAATAGAACTCAGGTATGTTTTTCATTTCAGACTTTGAGAAGTGTGTAACACTCGCAAGCATGCTTCATTAACCATTTCAGATTTTGTAGCGCTTGGTAGAGGGGAAAGAACACTGAAATTAATTACACAATCTTTTGGCTTTAAATTTATGCAGTCACTAATAATTTTAAATAATTCTAACACAGTCTGCTGTGTAATGGAATTATTTTTTGTAAGCTTGCAGAGATTAGTGCCTAAACAAATAGGGCACTTACTCGAAGCTGTTTTTATTGATGGCCATGAAACCACCTAGCTTGCAACAACCAGCAGTCTTCTCCATCAACTGTGTGATTTCTTCATAGACTTTGGTGGTGGATTTACCTGTGTTTTTGACTTAGTAGGTTTGACAGCACTCAGCATAGCTAGTTCAGCTGTTTCAGTATGACACTTTTCTATGATTTGTGTAGTCATGCCTTGCAATATAATAATAGAAACACATTTAGAAAGTAGGCTTGTACAAGTATTTGACAGGATTACACAGTACAGAATCTGAAACTTTTATTTAAACTTTCTTCACGTTATAGTATTGGTTAAATTTGAGTATTGGACTTTGAATAAGCTCAAGTTAACTATAGGTATTTTTGTGTTATGAATGACAGTGGGGGGGTAAGGGCTTTCCTGGATCCGAGTTTGTTCCTGTCTTGTCACCTGCAGCTACAGTGAGAGGGTGACCTTTGCAAACTAAAGACTAATTAAGTTTTTGGACTCAGTTTAGTGTGAAAATCTGCCCTAAAACCTTCTAACCAGTGGTTAGGAGTTGTCTTCTAATTTCTGATCTAAATAAATTTTAATGGCTTATCCATACCTCGTTATTGTTGAATCATTAATTTTCTTCAGATTGAATAGCTGTCTTTGTTTCCTTGTGTTTATTCATATGTTACGTTTTTCAAAGAATAATGCTTTCCCTGCCAACTTTAACTGTATTTATATTTTTCTTTTCTTTTTGTCTCCATTCATAGGGCTTTCCTGTTCTCCAAATTGTATTATCAGTTCTTCTGGGCATGTGTTGAATTTATCAATCATGTTGTCTCTGTGCTGTCCATGTTTTACCATTTCCCCTGGGAAATTTCTCTAGGAAATCCTAGGGTGGTGGTTGTCTCTGCCAGCAACATCACATGGATGTCTCCAATGTTCTGTAATGGGCTAGTGTACTCGAGAGTGCTTGGGCATATCTGTCTCTTATGTGTGAACGCCTAGTTGATGCGAAGCAAAAATTCTTCAGGCTTCCCAATGTGCATAACTTCCCCGGTTTTATGCTGTTGTATTTAATTCCATTTCTATGACTTCATTTCTTCATGTGATCCAAATCTTCTTGTGTAAAAAACCAAAAAACATTCAACTGCATTGACACTTCATGTCACACAGCATAGTTTATCAAAGTTTTACTTTTTGTGCTTAGTTCATTAATGAAAAGGGTAAGTATTCCTGAATCAAGGCCCTTGAATGTCATTTGAACTACTCTGGTTTTGAAACTACTTGTCATCTGCCCAGTAGTGAATTCTTTACTGTTCTTACAGTCCCTCTTCATCCAAATGAATAATTTTCTTTGTGGCACCATATCAGGGTTTTTTTTAAGCCCTGATAGGAAAGTTGTTGCATACTGGCTTAGACTGACGGGTTTATCTGTGGCATTCTGTTCCACCTCGAAGCTGTGTTCAAAACTGTACATGTGGTGAAGGTAATATGGTTACTTAAGTCACTTCATGCCACTGTTACACATAGGAGAATCAGTCAGTATTTTTCAGTTTTTACTTTGGCAAATACATTTTCTTGCTATTAGGTATACTGCTGCAAATGTTCTGAAACATCTTGTCTGTTGAAACTGATTTCATGTTCTAATACCTGTGAAGTCTGAGATTGACCCTTTTTTTTTCTCATGTGTTCCCATTAGTATACTGTCTTTGTTACATTGAGCACTGTCATTCTTTATTGAAATTTGGGACAGTGTAGCTCATTTGGTTTGGGGGTCATGCTGCTAAAAGTATGACAGAGCCACATCTAAAGAACAGTTACCACTGGACTCTCTGCTTTCAGATCGTTTTGGACCATATGACAAATCTTGCACACTTTAGCTTCATGTATTGGGAGCCATATGAGTGTAGGGCTAGACTTCTGTGACAGTGCCATGGATGCACAGCTGAATTGCTTTTCAGGAAAAACCCCACACAGTTTTAATAACAAAAGCGTTTTCTTCAATGAACTGTTTTTAGGAAGGATAATTAATTACACTGTAGACTAATTGGGCAGTATGGTTGATGAGTAAATTACGTCTTAACAGATTATGATTGAACACTTCTTCGTGGCTACAGTAGAGGAAAAAAAAAGATTTAGGACTTTGAAATCAACTGGTTGGCTTATGGGTTTGGGTTTCTTCAGCATCACTCTGATGACAGAGTAGCATTCCAGGTTAATTTGTGCTTTAACGAGTTTGAAGTAGTCATTTAGTTGTGTCATTCTACACTGTTAATATCAGGCTGGTTTTGGAGAAACTCCAGCTGTTGCTCACTTGAGGTAATGTGCCTTAGTGGGGCTGCCAGTCTCCTTCTCTAATGGGAATCCAGGAGTGGCTCAGAAGAGCTGTCACTGCGGCCTCTCTAGTTTTGTCAAATGTATTTTTTGTTGTTGTGGTTTGTTTTGTTTTTAGTGAAAGATATTCTCATATGTAGCTCATAACTATGTGATTTTGGGGTGTGGCATTTGTTAGAAGCACTAGAACAACTAATCTGGTTTTTGAAACTGGGTTGGTTTTTTTTAAGGTGTTAAACTACATAGCTATATTGGACTGCCAGGTGATTTTAAGAAACACCGCTTCCAGTTCTGTGACAGAGCGACATAGGCTGTTAGAGAACTAATTGTCTTAGCTTGTTTAGCTCAGAAAACTTCCATGAGGAAAAAAGGAAGAACTGTTCAAAGGATGGGTGAAAAATACCAGACATCTTTTCTG
This sequence comes from Rhynochetos jubatus, assembly GCA_027574665.1. Classification (NCBI taxonomy): domain Eukaryota; kingdom Metazoa; phylum Chordata; class Aves; order Eurypygiformes; family Rhynochetidae; genus Rhynochetos; species Rhynochetos jubatus. Next base: position 10,990,621 of record CM050655.1, read on the forward strand.
ATAGCTGTGGCAGGAAAGCTCTCTGGAGTTCACTGTGCTGACTGAAAAACTGCCTCAACCCCTCCACGACAGGTTTTTGACGCAGCCGTGTTGCTTCTGTAGTGAGGGCATTAGAACAGGCCGTGTGTCCCCGCTGCGGTTCACGCGGTTGGTGTTGGGACGTTTTGCTCTAGGCCTCCAGTGTTTCACCGGCGGCCCGAACTCCCCTGCCCGGCTCTGCAGTGGCACCGCTTCCCTGACCAAACCCTGCGGCCGGCTGGGGGTTTTCCTGGTGAAGGGCCAACCCCATGCTGACGGATGAGCTACAGGAAGATCACCCAAGTAATGCTTTTAAGATGTCATAAGGGAGTTGTAGAGGAACAGAAAGCAATAGCACTCTTACTGGGTTTTATTTTCTGTTTTTGAGGTGTTCTTTTAAATACTGATAAGCATTCTCAAATTACAATGATTTTAAAATGTGGGATTATAACAGAACTTGGTCTCTGTGTCCTTTTATTAAATGTTTTTAGATACATCTTTATATATTTTTATGTTTTAATACATATATAGCTGTGAAAAGTGTACCCAAATCCTCCATTCATTAATATTTCAAAATACTGGTTCTAAGTGAAGAATGTTATATTCAAAGAATAGGCTTGGACAGTGTTATTGAACACTACCTTAGATTGTCTCACTGAACAAAAATCACCATGAAATTGGAAGTGGGCTGCATTAAAATGTTCTCTTTTCCCATTTCTTCTTGATTTTTTTGATAACATACTGTGTAGTACAGGGGTGAATACACGTTGCACATGAAGTTCCTGTGCCCTCTTACCTTATTGAACTGGGGAGGAAGTTCACCAGTTTTTGAAAGCTTAAAACACTCCTGCTCTTGAAATGTGGGCAGGTTGAGAATATATCATCCTTACTGCAACTTGCATGGAGAACAACAGAGAAATGGTATTTAAATATACGGTAAACGGACTATTAATGAGGTTTTTTTCCTTGATGGACTGCAAAAATAATACTATAAATGAAGTCTTTGTTGTTTTACTACATATAAGCTGTTGGCAGTTTTCGTCTTCCACGTGTTTTATTGAGGATTGAAGTTCATGGCAGTTGGAACACGGAATAAAGCAATAACACCTAGACTTATGTTGCTGGCCTGATGTTTTTATAGCTAGAAGGATGATCACTGTTAGCTGTCAGAACTGGTCCCATTTCTTGTGACGAGGAAACACTAAAGAGAAGGTATAATTTTGTTACCATACTGCTTTTCCCTCTGCCTCACCAGGGAGTTTATTTCAAAGTTTGTAGTGCTTATGACGTCCGCAGAGCGTGTCGTTGCGAGTCCATCCCGCTGTCACTTGGCAGTGGTGGTGGCAAAGGCCGGGGCCGCTGCGGTGCTCGGCGAGCATCGCTCACGGCCGGAGGCGCCCGGCCCGCAGCTTGCCCCGGCTTCCTCTGGCGCGGAGGCGCTTTGTCGCTTCATTAGGGAGAAGTCAGAGACGTGTGAAAAGTAGGCCAGGGGTCGGGGGTGGCCTGCCCTGGCCCCGCCGAAATTGAAAGTGACGGACACCTCCCGGCTCGGCCGCTAATTTGCCTCCATGTTAAATGCCTCCGAAGCACTAATTAAAATGAAAAGTTCTTGGCTCTCACCGGCAGACAGATTGAGTTATTGATGGTGGAAGCGGCCACCAACAGTAATTGCAGCCCATCCCTGAGCGAACGCCAGTTTGGGCATTCATGAGCAGCGCCAGGCTGACAGGGGTCAGGGGGGTCAAGCCCACCGAAACAAGAGGCCGAGGAAAGGCAAAATCACTTCTCTGTTCGTCTTTGTGTAACGTTGCTTTTGTTGCGGTTAACTATTTAGGTGTTCGAGCTGCGTTTTAGTCCTTTGAGGCCCAATTATGCTTTCCTTGTGAATCGCTGTGGAAAGTTCGTTAAGCAGAACGTGACCACAGCTACTACAGCCTGAAAAAGTAACTTCGTATTCAGTTTGGCTGTCTTAGCGCTCTGTTCATCCGCTGGATGAGCAGAATTACATTTATTTGGGTTTGTTTGTTAAGTAAGGGTGTGTGCATATAGTAGCATGAGTTTTCAGGAGGGATTAATGTGCACAAGACTTGGGAATCGGGAAGGATGTCGGGATTTTGAATTGGGAGTTCAGAGATGAATAATAAATGTTCATTGGTGTTGTGAATGGAGCTAACTTTCTTTTCTCCAGAAACTGCTATAACGTATCAGTCTACAGGAAGGAAGACTGGATTATAGTTGGTGCTAAGTGAGAAATTAACTTCTTCGTTCAAATGTTAAATGAGATGGTGCTTTTTTTGAAGACCTCTAGTACTAGTCTAGAAAAGTAACGTTTTAAGTAAATCAGGTAACTAAGCTGACTATTTCAATACAAATTTAGCTTTCACCCAGGAGAGAGGCTGGGTTTTACTGCAGTAAAGCTTCTCTGCAAGGATGTTTTCAACTGGTGGCTCAGCATGGTGTTGTATTTTCCCCGCAGTGTTATGGGAAGTGACCACTGAGTTTCATTCTTAAGAAAATTAATAAGTATAAATTTTAATTTCTGTAAATGTAATAGTTTTCAACCAGATGTACGTGTTAATCTGTTGAATGTTACCTATGATAGCTGTATGTGAGTCTAAAATATATGGCTGTGACTAGTGAGTTAACAGACCTAGTGGTTTTGGTAGGAATGTAAAACCATTGCTGTGGATTGTTACCAAAGTGTGTATTTCAGAAGAACCCTGCTGTTCGGTTGGAAAGTAAATACAACTAAGATTTTCAGTTATTAATCTTAATAAACATGCACTTAAACTATTTTTTTGCAGCTATATGGTTATGATCAGTGTGATGAGAAATGTTTAGGGTTTTTTCTTGTTTCAGAAAAGCGAAGAGTTTCTTAACACGTTGTTTTATTGTGTTTTTCAGGAAACGAAGTTGGAAAAGTTACAAAATCATCTTTGCAGTCAGGCACCAAATCTTGTATTAGGCTTCACCGAACAGGCTAAGCTTAGCATTTGTCAAACAGAAGGGCCAGTTGCCTTGCACTGAAAGGATTAAAAGTGAACAATGACTCGACTTAAAGTTTATGAGCGATTGCTTGGAGCCTACCTGCTTATCATTCTCCATGTTCAAGGTAAATGTGTACTACTTGAAATAAGTATATATTATTTATCTGCAACAAAGATGTGTGTATTCTAGTGGTTGGAGCAAGGTTTTTCTTGTTTGGGGGTTTGGTTTTGGGGGTTTTTTTGTTACTTTGCAGGCAGGTAGCTTATCTGTCTGACATGCCATATCGACACTTCCCTAAAAAGAGGGACACAATAGTGGTCATGTGGTGTTGTATAGATAGGTTTCTTTTGCAATTGCTTAAAGACAATACCAGAAGTGCATAATATGCTGTGGAGCAAGTTACGTGCACAGCAAAATTGAAGGTTTGACTTTCTGAATTAGTTTCCTATATGCGTGCATCTTTGATCCCTTCAAACTTGACCCACTGAAGAAATTGCAGTATGCTGTTCCCCGTGCCTTCCGCTGCTCCTAGCAGCCAAGCGATAGTGTGGGATAACTAGTCTAAATAAATCTGTTATGCCAACTCGTTGGTCCGAGGTGAGGCTGTGTGATCACAATAGCCTGGTTTTCAATTAGTGAAGATACTCATTTGTACGTCTGTTGTCTTTCCAGCCACCGATTATCAAAAACTTCTGGAAATCCAATTATCATTAGGTCTTTAACTCCTCTGTCAAATTGGGTTGAATTAACAAGAAAAGTATTGGGGCCCAACTAATGCGACTGTCTCATACTCTGTCAGGAGCTGAAGCTTAAATATGAAGATTGTAACTAGTTTGTGGGAAAATTATTTTATTATTATTTCCTTACTCGTTACTAGCAACTGTACTTGGTAGATCTGGTTCTGTAATTGCTTCTGCTTCAGAGAAGTGTCAGAATAACAGAATGGTATCTCATCTGTTACTGGTATGACACTCATGTTTGGGACATGAGCAGTAGTGCTCTGCATGTCCATCGAGCATGTACATCCATAGGTGGTCTCTGTGTAAGATTTCTCATTCTCCCAAGTGTGCACCTCTCACATGTCTGAGTACATAGAGCTTTCAATATGTTTTGAGGGAAATAGGCAAGACTAATTTCGTGCTGCCATTTTAATACTTGAATGTAGAATCATAGAATGGTATAGATTGGAAGGGACCTTCAAGATCATCTAGTTCCAAACCCCCTGCCATGACCAGGTTGCTCAAAGCCTCATCCAGCCTTGCCTTGAACACTCCCAGGGATGGGGCATCCACAGCTTCTCTGGGCAACCTGTGCCAGTGCCTCACCACCCTCTCCAAGAAGAATTTTTCCTGATATCCAGTCTAAATCTCCCCACTTTCAATTTAAACCAGTTATCTTTGTCCTGTCACTACAGGCCCTTGTAAAACGCCACCCTCCCAGCTTCCTTGTCAGCCCCTTCAGGTGCTATAAGGTCTCCCCGGAACCTTCTCCAAGCTGAACAAGCCCAACTCTCAGCTTGTCCCCATGGCAGAGGGGCTCCAGCCCTCTGAGCCTCTTTGGCCTCCTCTGGACTCGCTCCAACTGGGTGATATCCTTCTTATGTTGGGGGCTCCAGAGCTGGATGCAGTAGTCCAGGTGGGGTCTCATGAGAACAGAGTAGAGCAGGAGAATCCCCTCCCTCGCCCTGTTGGCCACGCTTCTCTAGATACAGCCCAGGGTACGGTTGGCTTTCTGGGCTGCCAGCACACACTGCCGGCTGATGGCATCCACAAATATAAGAAGTCTTATATTGTCTTTACATACTTATATCAATTACTGCTAAATGATTGGTTTTATTTTGAGATACTCTTTGAGCTTGTTACTTTCAAGAATAACAATTTTCTGAACCCATTTAAAATGGAAAGAGAAGGAAACCTGGTGAGGACCCAGATGACAATATCCTGTTTCTGGTGTATACCTGCGATACTAAATTAAGGGGTTTAGCAGAGCTAAAGAGCAGATTTGCATCAAACGTGTAATGGACCTGCCCCTTCCAAGCCACTTGATCCTGCTGCTTCCATGAGCTGGTACTTAACCGTCTTGTAACCAAGTGCCAGGGTGTATTTGGAAACTGCCGCAGCTTCTACCCTGGGTAGGGGGAGGAACTTAGGTCAGGAGACTGTACCCTTAACCATAACCCAAACCTTTATTAAGCATTAAATATAAATGACACTGAAGATGCTTACCTGGAATTGACCAGGGATGAGCTGTCAACTACCTGAATTAAATGAGTAATGCCTCAGTGCAAGGAAGATCATCTCTAAACTCTTTCAAGTATCATCCCCCACACACATTCACAGCTCAACTTTTGTGGAACAGAACTCCCTTCCCTGGATCTGTGCAGAATTGAAGTTTGTTAAAGATAGTTAAAAACTGCCATTCTTCTGTTCAAGTTTTCTGTGGGGTTCAGTCCAGGAGGCTACCACGGGCACACTGAAGGCTTCTGTATCCTTGAGTATAGCCTACAGAACTGTAAACACTCTTCTCCCAAAACTGGACAAGTGTTCCTGTATAACTGCCAAGTTATTTGAGTGCTTTCATCTTTTTAGCCTGTGGGGGCTCAGAATACTGTCTCCTAACTTCTAGGTATGTGCTTTAAGTGCTGATGTTTGGCTTAATTCAGTGCGTGTGTGTAGGCGTGCACGCACATATTTCAGGAATGGGGAAAAGCATGGGTCTTGGTTTGAAGCTTTGCCATTGCAGCAAAGATTTCAAGGTTGAAAGCAACAAAATGAACATAAATCCAGGATTCTTCCATATTCGTTACATTAATTAGTCGGGAGAGGGAAATACTCGATACCAGTCCCTTTTCCTGTTGTCGACATAATTTTTAATTGGCAAGAAATAGTTCAGTCAGTATTCAGACAGAAATAGCCTAGTTTGGGTGTAGTTGAAGTTTATAGTACAGATTTACAAAGGTTTACATGTAGCTCTATGGTGATTTTGGTGAGAAATTAGGAAAGAAATTTTCATGGTGAATGTGGTTAAGCATTAAGCTGCCTAGAGAGGTGGTTCAATATCCATTCTTAGTCAAAATTTAACCAGAATGAGATTGATGAACAACCTGGTCTGGCTTATAAGTTGCTCCTGCTTTGACCAAGTGGTGTGGTACCAGGTGACTTCTAGAAGTCTCTTCCACTCTAAAATACACTCAGATGTAGCAGTTTGCAGTGAGACTTCTTCTCTAGTGTTCAGGTAGTTTTGCTGCTTCTTGGAGCAGACAGCAGCTTCTTTCCTTGAAGAGGTTGGGCATGATATGCTAAGTTGTTCTTACTGAAATCATGGTTACTTCTTTGCATCAGTCAATAATCAGCATTTTACTCAAAGGCAATAGCAGCTGAAGGCACAAATATTTTTTTTCTTTATGTAAAATAGAAATAACACAAAATACACAGGTCTTATGGTGACTTAGAATTAAATTACATTAACTCTTTCCATGATCACATTTATTAATAATGACTCAATAAATAACTTACAATAAACAGTGAAATTAAGTTTAAACACCTTGTAAGTCTTTTTTCAGCTTCTAAAGAAGAAATTGCCTTGTCTTAGGAATATTTCTGACTTTCAAATCAATACTGAGCAAGTTCTGAAAGCCATGGGAAAATCGAGCTTGCTGAAATGTTGTTGGTTCTTTGATGCAAGTTGCCTAAGGGCTTGTCTTCACACATACAAAATATGCTGTGTTTCTAGAGGTGGTGAGTAGAAAAACTGTCGGGTCTCTCTGCTTGTCCCTAGATTCATGGCAGAGGTGTGTTTAAGGGAGAAGAAGGAAAGAATGTAGGTGATAGGGATCAAGTATTTTAAATATTTATGGGAAAGAGGAAATCTAAAGTGAAAAGACTAAAAAGTGGAAACTGAAAGTGAAAAGAATAGCTTCAACAAGGAAAATACATGCAGGACATTACAAAAATGCATCATAAAGGAACCAGTAGAGGTGGAGAAGACAGTTGAAGAGTTGAAGAGAATTTGTGTGATTTACAGAAAGAGGAGGGAAAAGCAGAGGAAGTAGAAACACCCAGCATATGTGCTTTCAGTGACTGGCACACAGCTTACTGGTTTGCTCCCTCACGTATTTTGGAGGCTTCTTCAAAACTGTAGGAATCTTAAGACTTACCAAGACCTGAAAGAGTAATAGCAAATGTGACTGTATACATGAATATATGCACACCAGATTCCTTTATAGGTAACTGCATATATTGATTAGTGTGAAAATATTCTTACAACAGCAGAGAACAGGGGCAATTCCATGATATTTTGGATGCACAGCTACTGTTTCTGAGGGCAGGGGGGACACAGTGGTTACCCTTTGGATTGTGTGTTCTTTATAGCTTATGGGACTCTTCCACTGAAGTTGAGAAATGATTGGAAATAACACATTTTCCTAAATTTTGTGCTTTGTTACTCACAGTTTACTATATGATGTCATGTTAGATGTGTGGTTTGTCACACCTTCATGTTCTTCAGAGACACCACAGGAGACCAGTATTTTAATCTTTGTAAATTAGTTGACTAAAAATGTATTAATAGCAAGTTTATTAAATGTTAAAATTTAAAATCATTAGTGTTGATATTAAATATTAAAATAGAATTAAAGTTTGCATTGTCCACTAATGAACTGTAAAAAATGTGTCAAGATTTGGTTTCACTGTCATACTTACTGTTACTTAAAGATTTGATATAAAAAAGGATATTAGCTTTTTTTTACTTTTTTGCACCTTCTGAATTTCAGGTGAAATAGTTACTGAATGTAACCATATAAACTAGTCTGGAATAGAGAATTTGTATTGCTTTTGTATCGAGTACATTAGAACAGAGAGTAGTCTTCTGTAGAAGTGAGTTCTCTGGGGAGGGGAAGTGGGACCAGAGACCGGGGATTGCTGGTTGGGAAGGTAGCGGGGCAGGGGCTGCCTATCACTATTGAGCAGAGCTCCTGGGGGAGTTGGAGGGTGGTAGAAGAGATTTTTAAACAAGTAGTCTGGGAACATGGAATGCTGGGATTTTTAAGAACCAGTTCTGCTAGATGGAGTTACCTCTAACATGCCTGGTCTTTGCAGATCACAGGCTTGATATATAAAAAAGCAGTACTATAGGGAGAATTGTAGTTGAAATGCCAGACACAGAGCTCATAGAAGCATTAAAAGATACCTTCTTTACATGCATAAATTTTTCTTTTCTGATTTTTTTAAATTATTATTTTATACTTTAAATATAAAGTATATTTATATACGGCGGTTTAATTCACATATCAGTACATGTTAAATCACTATGAAAGTTTGATAGGTAGAAAGATGAAATGTCCTTGGAGTGGATGATTTTATAGTATCTACATCCTAACGTAAAAAGGAGTAATTTAAAACTACCCCAGAAAAATTTCAAGGTATGTCTTTTTCATAAGGAAGGCATCTCTAACATAATCATTAGATTATTGATGTGTTAAAAACCACGGGAGAGGTAGAATGGTCACGTAGCAATTAGGGCTTGCCCTCGCAAAAAGATGCCGGGATCAGTAGCCCATCTGAGGTGCCCGCAGCACGGGCAATAAACTGGAGGAGCTGGAAACCATTGTGCTGCAGGAAAACTGGCATAGTTGCTATCATGGAAACATGATGGGATGACTCGCGCAACGGGAGTGCTGTAATGGATGGCTATAAACTCTTCAGAAGGGACAGGCAGGGAAGGAGGTGATGTAGGGTAGCTCTGTGTGTTAGGGAGTGTTTTGATTGTCTAAAGGTTGATGATGGTGATGACAGTGTTATGGGTAAGGATCAGGGGGACAGCCAACAAGGCAGACCATGGTGCGAGTCTGTTACAGACCCCCCCAACCAGGATGAAGAGGAAATAGTCTATAAGCAGCTGAGAGAAGGCTCACAGTTTCTAGCCCTCGTTCTCAAGGAGGATTTCAACTTATGATGGCTGCTGGAAATACAGTGCAGCAGAGAGGAAACAGTCTGCAAGGTTCCTGGGGTGTGTGGAAGGTAACTTCCTGACACAGCTGGTGAGGGAGCCAACTAGGGAAGGTGCCTGCTGGACCTGCTCTCTGTGAACAGAGGACTTGTGGCTGATGTGACGGTTGGAGGCTGTCTTGGGCATAGCAATCACGAAATGATAGTTTCCAGTTCTGGGAGAATTATGGAGGGGGGTCAGCAGAACTGCTACGTTGGACTTAGGGAGGGCAGAGTTTGGACTGCTTAGGAGCCTGGTAGATGAAGTCCCTTGGGAGGCAGTCCTCAAGAACAAAGGAGTCCAGGAAGGCTGGACATTCTTCAAGAAGGAAGTCTTAAAGGCGCAGGAGCAGGCTGTCCCCCCGTGCCAGGAGATGAGCCAGCAAGGAAGACCACCCGTCTGGCCGATCAGAGAGCTTTGGATGGAACTCAGGGCGGGGTGGGGGGAGAAGTGGAGTTTTACAAGCTCTGGAAGAAGCGGCAGTCAGCTCAGGAGGACTGGAAGGATGTCGTGAGGTTATGCAGAGAGAGCATTAGAAGGGCCAAAGCCCAGCTAGAACTTAATCTGGCTGCTGCTGTAAAAGGCTATAAAAATATTTCTCTAAATACATTAGGAACAAAAGGAGGGCTGAGAAGACTCTCCATCCTTTATTGGATGTGGGGGAAAACACAGTGACAAAAGAATTAGGGAAAGACTGAGATACTTAATGCCTTCTTTGCCTTAGTCTTTAATAGTAAGGCCAGTTGTTCTGAGGGTACACAGCCCCCTGTGCTCGAAGACAGAGCAAAGCCCCCAGAACCCAAGTGAAAATGGTTAGTGACCTGCTACACCACTTGTGCACACACAGGTCCATGGGGCTGGATGGGATCCACCCAAGGGGACTGAGGGAGCTGTTGGAAGTGCTCACCAAGCTGCTTTGAATCCCTTACCAGCAGTTCTGGCTAACTGGGGAGGTCCCAGCTGTCTGGAGGTTAGCCAGTGTGACAGGAAGGGCTGGAAGGAGGATCTGGGGTACAAAAGGCCTGTCACTCTCACCTCGGGTCTGGGGAAGGTTATGGAGCAGTCACCTTGAGTGCCATCACGCAGCATGTACAGGACAACCAGGTGATCAGGCCCAGTCAGCAGGGGTTTATGAAAGGCAGGCCCTGCTTGACTAGCTGGATGTCCTTCGATGACAAGGTCAGCCACATAGTAGATGAGGGAAAGGCTGTGGATGTTGTCTACCTGAGCTTTGGTAAAGCCAAAGTGTTGGACTTGGCAGTGTTGGTTTAATGGTTGGACTTGTTGATCTTAAAGATCTTTTCTAACCTAAGTGATTCTGTGATTCTGTAAAGACCTTTGGTACAACATTCATCTTTTATGGGAAGAGCGCGGTGGGTGAAGTCCTGAGCATCAGCTAGCCTCAGCGAGTGGCTTTAGTACCAACAGGAAGGCAGGTGAAGGTGGTCTTCTGACAAAGATGATTTTTATTTAAATACTGCATTTATCTGGGTTTGCAAGCTTGGATTAGAATAGCTACAAAGAAATGCTGAGAGTTCAGTAGCTCTGCTAGGATAAATCCCTTTTAAGGATAATGTACTCTGGAATAAAAATGGGTTTATGTGGGACATCTAGATTATGAATTTAGAAAGCTATTGAGAAACTTGAGTGCTACAGGCCACTGGTTCTAGCACTAACTTTGTAGAGGTAGAGGGGATACAATTAAGTAAGAAACTATAGGCATAATTTGTCTTTAGTATTTGTCTTCTTTCACTTACTGCTCTCTGTCTCTGCATTTCTTAATAGAACTCGGGTTTTTTTATGGGTTGCACAAATATTTTTTTAGATCAGAAGACTTAATGAAATTATATATGTATCCTGGCATTGAGTTGCAACCAAGTTAGCTCAGCTTTTAGTGGTTAATAACACTCCACTGTCACGCACAATACCTTTTAAAGATTATCCTTGTTAATATTAGTATTTGAAGCCATGCTTTCAAGTAGACTTACATTTCAAACTTCATGGGATTTGTAATATACTGTGCTGCTTTAAAATATGTTTTACAGTCTAACTTGTCTTCTGTGATTAGAAGTAGTTCTTTGAATAATTTATATTTTCAATCAAGGCCTGGATATGATATGTTGGCAGGCATTGTTCTTTATTATTAAAAAGTTGAATTCTAAACAGAAAAACGTTTAAATGTCATCTTGTTTGTAGCAGTTGTTCATGCTTCTAGAAATGTATCATTAATGCAGTATCTGTGAGACAGTGTTGTGATGGGGCAGAGCAGATGACAAACTGCTGACTTGAGGTCCCATCAGCTTATTTCTCTTTACTGTCTTACACTGTGGTTACATGAGAAGAGGGAAATGTTTCAGCTCACTGTCACTCTGGTATTTTATTCAGTATGGTGAGTTTTTGAAATGTGGTACATTTCAAATGTACGTACATACATCATAGAGCAGTTTGCATGTTTAAAGGTTTATCATACTATCATTCTCAAGGCTGGAAAAACAGGCTGAAACAGGTCCAGGATCTTGAACAAGTTCTCCAGCATGTGACAGTTCATTCGCTTCAAGTGCTGTAAGGTGTTGCCCCACCAGCCCTGTGCAGTTGACAGGTAGAGGATAGGAAATAATGGAGAAAGGAAGCTTTGTGCCTGAAATCTCTGGATACTGTATTTCAGCACAAACGTTTTGCTTTTGAAGCTGTGTGTAATAATGCAGAGCACTTACACCTTTGATGGTTACGTAAGATTTGTGTATGTGTGTTTCTTAGCTGTGCCGCAGAGCCAACAACTGCATGTCTCATGGAAAAGAAGCCATTAATTACATCATCAGTTAGTGTAGGGTCACAAGATCCCTAAAACATGATCCTCCCTTTCTCTGTCTTGCCCCCAGAAGGAAGATAAAGCAGTGTGAATGTTTGAGGTAAAGTTCTGAGGATGGGGATAATGAAAGCATGGGTGCAGGAAGGTCAGGTGGTTCCTGAAACAAGATGTCTTTTAGGCATATCCTTCATTCACCCTTCCTCGTTTACCCAGTATCTGTTAACCAAGAAAACCAGCAATGAAACATCCTATGACCCTGTTCAGACCTAGATCTGCCCTCTTAACATCTCTGGTGAATGGCAGCCAACTCATTTTACACATTCAACTCCTTTCCGCGTACCGAGCATCTGTAAGACAGACAACAGTCTTTCTTGAAATGCTGAGGATGAATTGTACCGCTGCAGTGAAGGATACAGTTAGGGATAATGTCTAGGTAGGGGCTATTAAAAAACATTTCTCTGACATAATCCCAGTCTCAATATTCTCCATTTTTCTTCCTTCCCTGGATACTCAATTAAACTCCTGTTTAATAAGAGTTCTCTTTAGAACATAAAAATCCAAGAGTGAAGTGGTTTCCCTCCCCCCAGTTATTGTGCGATTCAGGTAGCAGTAGTAAGCTGAAAACAGGCTACCATGGAGTACTGTTTCTCTTTCACATTACGAAGATAATAATGTTCTAGTCTAGTTTTGCTTTGAATAAAAATCTTTGCCTGTATAAACAGTACAAAAGACAAAGATGCTGGTTCTTCGATAATGCAGTTATCTATTTGGATTTTAGTTGGTATGTGTTCTTCATAGGTCTTGTTATACAATCCATCATAATGAATGTATTTCATCTCAGTATTAGTATAAAAGGTTGGTATACCTATAGTTGTGCTTCAGTGTTAGTTTACAAAGAATAATACTGCTTTAAAAGATCCCAGTCCTGCATAAAAATGTTGTTCCTTCTCTTCTGAGCTATGTTTTAAGGGTTCCTTGATTTCTAATTGAAAAAAGGCTGCTTTCAGTGCTTAGGGTAAGAAGATGGATGAGTGACTGTGAGACATAAATCATAAAGTATTCAGACTTTTAACTTGTGGAATGTCCCTGAAGATAAAGGTGGTTTTGTAACATTAATTAGGAAAGATACTTTAGTAGGTCACAAAACTAGAAGGAAAGGCAGTATTTGTACATATGCAGTGGCTTTTCCTTTAAATATTAAGTAGAATTACTTGTTCTGTGAGCAGGTAAGGATCTCTTAAATGTGAATGCAGAATGTTGTGTAACATCTGTAGCAGAATATTAAAATGAGCTTTCTGTTACGCTGGGAAGGAATCTGTAGAAAGAGAAAGGACAGATGGAGGAGCTGCTGTTTCATACATGCAGAATTCCTTTTGGTTTAATCGGAAATACCTGTTGCTCAGGTAAACTATTATTCTGGCACTGGACCTGCTTTCCTGTTAACAGTCTGCATATCAGGAATATTTCACTTGGGCATTACTGAATTACTGCTTGAAAACCACATTTCATATAAACCATGGCAATGTGATTTGAGGGTTTAGGTAAACGGTGCTGTACTTTCTTAAGATATACTCTTAATTGTGTCTGCAAAAGGCACAGTTTCATTGCTTGCAGGGAAATTGCTGAATGGGGACAATGCACTGGCTGTGCTGTATTAATTAGATAAGGAAATCTGCAAGTCTGCTTTTTCCAGAACAAGAGATCAATTTTCACTAATACTTAACAGCACATTTGGCTGAATGATATAGGGGATGTTACTATAGAGTGATAGAGAGTGATATCTGCACAGGGTTTTAATCGAGTTTTCTGCACATCTTTCAAGCAAGGTACAACAGAATAGTAATGTTGTCGTTACTCTACAGCTAGTGTTTGGTTGGTTTGACAGGAAGGAACACGAATCTGTTCAGAGAGACACTGACTTTCCTGATCAAATTATTTTTTTCTATCCTTAGAAAAATTGAAAATTTTATTGTGACGAAGATGTTCATGAGAGGTGCCGAGGTACCTCCACTTCTGAAATTATAACTGGATTTGTAAAAGCTTCTGCCGATCCTAAGTGGCTGTTCTCTTGTCTTGCACGCTGAGCCTCCCACAGAGACATGCTGTAAATTGTGTCAGTACAGGTGATAGCCTGTTCACAACTCTCCTAGCTTTACTTGGCTCACACCTTGAGGACTTAGAGCTAAGAATGCTGTTAGGTGATGGACAGAAACAGATTTTCTGTTGGTAAAATTAAGCATGAATAAAGATGGAGAAGATGGATGAGGATGTTACATCTCATATAGTGGTCACAAAGCATCTTCCAAATGAGGCAGATAATGTTTGTAATTTTTTTTTTTCTAGATATTCTTTGCTAAGAAGACAACAGATGGAATTTTTCTTCTGAATGCCTATATTCATGAAAGCACTTTAATAATATGTACTAGAACAAATGATCCTCCACTCTCCCACTGCTGAGAAATTGAGGGCTGCTTGGAACATAATTTAGCCCTGTTTTCATTCTCTGAAAGCTTGTTTGTGTGGATGTTCGTGTTATTTACTGAAATTTAATTTGCAAACAAGATTTACTTTAGCTCTGTTTTGAAGTACTAATGCATACAGAGATCAAAACACCCAAGAGATTTTGGAGTTATTACTGCTCTTCTGTGAGACTGTGAATCCATAAAATATGACTTCAGTTCAGAAAATTAGAAAATTGCATATTGAGTACATTCAGTCATGCATAAAATTATACTGTTGTGGTTATCAAGCGGTCAGCATTTTGGTTTTGTAAACGCATGAATGAGAGAGGCTTTCTTCACAAAATTCTGAGCAGTTACATCACTACTTTTCTGCCCCACCTCAGAAAGGGAAAATATCCTCTGTTTATATTGATTATGGTTGGAAGGTCTGCTGTTAAGATACAAAATATTCCAGCTATTTCTAGAATAAAATTATTAACTCAGATTTCTGCCATAATCATGGGAAAGGAGGTTCTTATGTCTTGTATGATTCAATTATTTGTTAATATAATTATTTTACTGTGTTTTGCTTGTAAAGTTTTTGAACAGTTGTCAGAGTTGCAAAAATAGTTTCTCTTTTTTTTATTTCCTTTTTTAAATATCCGGGTCAAAATCCAGACAGCATGCTTCATGGCACAGGAATGAAGACAAATCCTGACCAAAAGAAACAAGTGAATGGAGTAACACTCGCTCCAGAGGACACCTTACCTTTTCTGAAGTGCTACTGCTCAGGACATTGTCCGGATGATGCTATTAATAACACATGCATGTAAGTATGGCGTACAGGATAGAAGGCTTAATTTTTTTTCTCATGAGATAGCAAACTATCACTAGAGTGCTGACTGAGATTCTTTACCATCATTGATTAAAAACTCTCTGGTTCTGTGGAGAGCTGAGAACTAAAACCCATAGTCAACTGTATGTAAAAAAATACTGCTTTACATCACCACACCTTAGAACCACTTGCAACCGGTCATTTTGCCCCCCAGCAACTGCTTTGAAGGATTGAAGTTTTAAGTTACCTGTAGCATTTTGTAACTGGGTGAGTATTATATGACACAAATCTGACCCCTCTGATATGACTACCTTCTTGCTTAGTATAATATATTTTCACAGAGTAGTCAACAGGTAATGTGAGCAACGTAGCCATTTACTGAGCTATGTTACACCTTCCTGTTACACATTCATTCGTTGTAGAATATGAGGGAAGGCGGAGGGGGAAAGAAAAGCCTCTGAACTTCAGTAAGAATTAATATAAAGATCCCTAATAATATAATCCAAACATATTACTTGCTACTGTAATTTGTCTTCACTTTAACGTGAAATATTAAGCCTCTCCAAAGCTGTCACTGGGCAGATAAAGCAGTTTTTGTGAAACCCAAGGAGGTGGAATAAACACTACGATATTTTTTAATTGTAAATACAGGTGGTATCCTACAAACACAGTTTTGAACCTAGAAAATGTTTGGGTATGGTCCAGTATTTTGTCTTTCAAATCCTTTGGCATTTATTTTTTGCTTTTTATCGCCCTCTAGTGCATGCACTCAGCATACGCCATACTATTTTTTTGCCTCTGAACCAATAGCTCCATAGATCATTATTCTGATAA
This sequence comes from Rhynochetos jubatus, assembly GCA_027574665.1. Taxonomy (NCBI): domain Eukaryota; kingdom Metazoa; phylum Chordata; class Aves; order Eurypygiformes; family Rhynochetidae; genus Rhynochetos; species Rhynochetos jubatus. Next base: position 11,006,531 of record CM050655.1, read on the forward strand.
TAAAGCTATTAGACGGTTAATAACACTCATGCAGTGTTCATATGCAGGGTATTTTATGGCATTATGTTCCCCAAATTTACATTTCTTTACATTAATTTAAATTAAAAAATGTGGCTAACAAAATTATTTCCGGATTTATTTTCCTTAGTATGTGTGCTGAGAGAATTAATAAATTTTTAATTACTTAATGATTGTACAGTATGGAAAGCACAGACCTACCATTGTGGATTGTTTTGGGATTCCTTACAAATGCTGTTGATATTTTCACATAATACAGAAATCAAAGCATTTGTATAAAGAGATAATGGGGAACTGAAGTGCAGTATTTAGTAGAAGAATGTATTCTGTTGGTTGCTTTCAACTTCAGAAAGTGGGTTTGGAGGTTTGTTTTGCCCTAAAGGCTGAATATTTGAAAGCGCTTATGCGGGAAAAGTGTAGCTAAGCTTTTGACCTTGAAATAACCACCTTTCGCATACTGGGACATCTCTGAGAGTTTATCATTGCAGTTTCAAGAGCAGACACAAGTGATTTTTAATTTTGTTGTACCCTATACAGTTCTAGTCAGTAAGCCTTTTTAGTCAGATCTCCGCTCTTCCACCCTCTCAGTTGTTTCTGATCAGCTGTGGGTGTGTGGTTGGATGTGAGCAGTCTTGAATGGGGGGTGAGAAAGACAGAATATTCAGGTGGAAACATCCCTACAGTGTTCTATTTGAAAGTACTGCAGGGGTGTTATGTTCTCAAACTGTATGGTAACCACTGTGTTAAAGAAAAATTTTGTTAGATAATGCCATTCTAGTATTCTTAATGGGTTTGTGGTCATCTAATGATGCGTATTAAACAACAAACATGTTGGTAAAGTGCAATTGATGTGTTTATTCCAGAACTAATGGGCACTGCTTTGCTATCATTGAGGAAGATGAACATGGAGAACCCACACTTGCTTCTGGCTGCATGAAGTATGAAGGTTCAGACTTCCAGTGCAAGGTAAAAAATTGAGATATCGTTAAAATTTAAGATCTCCGTGGAGATTATGTAGGGAAACAGCATAAGCAGTTTAAATCTCTGTACTTTTTAACTGCAGTCATAGAATTTTGCATGTTGCCATTTTTCACTGAGGAGAATGGAACTGAACAGTTGTGGGGGAGTAGTGACAGAAAGGACACTTAATGGTGTTTGAGCAAAGACTGGAATAGAATCCTAGCTTGTTGGAGTTCTCTGCAGGTATCTGTAAGCCACTGACAACATGAACAGAGGACATCAACCTTTGTCACCTGTTTCCGCAGCTGAAGAGACAACGTTATAGTCAACCTAATTTATCTGAGTAGTTTGTGTTTTAATGAAGAATTTCTTGATTGTTTTAAACTGAAGAAAACAAAGTTCCAAATTATTTGGTGGAAGAGCATAATCATAAGCAATTGTCCTCACAGATTATACAAGAGCTCCCTTAAAGTTTCATGGCATTTAGACAGTTTATCAAATGTATATGCTTTCCTGTCCTACACAGAACATTTTTCCTTTCTAAAATGGCTATGTGTCATTAATTGCATGAGTATAACTTGCTTTTGAATTAAAGGTGTATAGTTAAGCAGGCTGCTGCCTTTAGAACTTCCTTATCAGTTAGAAAGGTTGGAACTGAAAACACAGTTAATAAAATCAAGGACGTGTTTAGAAGACACAGGTATAGCACTAGTGGGGCTAATGAATATTGCCTTGGAAGACTGATTTGCTTTTTCTTTTGTCACATTACTTCCATTAAACAAAGCTTTCAGAGGTAATCACCAACTGGGTTGCTTCCCCCACCCCTCTCCCCCCAAAATGCTATCACTGTTCCAGATACTCAATTTAAAATCTCTAGGACTGGAGTTTCTATATAATGTGGCTGTCAGTGGCACTGCTTTTTGGAAGCACTGTTCATGTCAGTTACAGCTGTGAATGTTTGGGGTTACTGCAAATCAGACCTGAGGTGTCATGGTGACCACCTGAAATTTTTCTTGTATTTATATTCTTGTCTTACCTTCAGATTAATCTTTGTGCCACTCCATCCTTTATATGGTGTTCTGAAGATGTTTTTGAAGCAAACACTGCTGCAATGATGAGCGCTAGAGAAAAATTTCTAAAGAGATTATTGTTTTTTTAAATGTGGTATTTATTTAGTGTGCAGTTAACCGCTTTTGACCAAGCGTAAACATTTTACAGTGTATGAAATAACGGAAGTAGGAACCATCTGTTTCTGTGCACCAAGTAAAAAAGTTCCATGAAAACTGATAACATAGAATTTATGCACCAGGAGAGATTAAATGATAGATGCTTGTTTGCCACTGTGAAGTTCTCATACATTAAACAGTGAGGTTGAACTGGGTTTTTTAAAATAAGATATGTTGAACTTTTGTCTGTGCTGTGTTGTATCAATAGCATCACCTGTCCCCATCATCACTTCAAAATCTGAATGTTTATTCAATTCTCCTTCAACAGGACTCGCCTAAAGCACAGTTACGTCGAACCATTGAGTGCTGTCGGACTGACTTCTGCAATCAGGATTTACAACCGACGTTACCGCCACTTGATAGTACAGGTAAACAGATAGTGAAGGTTCACACTGCTACTAATAAATGCTGTGTGGATTCTGTTCTTCCTGATCAACAGATAAAAGTAAGGAGAAAATGTAATTACAGTATTGCACAGATCTGTTTTTCTTACAAAGTAGTTTTGATATGAAGCTCTGTACTACACTTCATACGTTATTTCCAGTTTTTCTGCCAATTCCAAGTTAATCTTTTCCTCCGTCACTCCTGATATTTTTATTCTCTTACTCAGTTTGCTCATACCTTGTTCTGCTTGTGATCTTTTGATTTGTTTTTATTCTGTTTCCACAGCTTGTTTGCTTTTCTTTTTAAAATGGTTTTCTCTATCCTTGTTGTGCTTTTGCCATGATGAATGTATCTTTATAAAAAAAGTATTCTGACACTGTTAACTGTTATCTACTGTAAGTTCCTTCTCTTCTTTCTGTTGTTCCCAGTGAAAATAGGTTATATTTTCGTGCACTTATTCATTGTTAGGCAAGTTGTGCTGGTTTAGATGTTGCTTAATACTTTCGCAGAATCCTAACTGCAGTAAATCCTTCATTTCTGTTTCTAAGAACAAACTAACAAGAGTCAACCAAAACCAACAACTCCAAAATGTCAAATTAAATCCTTTTTTTTGTTGTTGTCATCCAAATGAAATTACCTTTACTTTTCCAGTGTACATACTTTGATATCAAACACTATAAATTTTGTGTTGTTTCACATGAACTGATACATTATATGCATCAGCTGTTTTGTTCCTTGGACATTTTGCAAGTGGCTCCACACACTGTCACAGAATCAGACTGGTTGAGGGTTGGACAGGACCTCTGGAGATCATCCGGTCCAAGAGGACCACCTAGAGCCGGTTACAAAGGACCATGTCCAGACAGCTTTTGAATATCTCCAAGGAGGAAGACTCCACTCCTTTGGCAACCTGGGCCAGTTCTTCATCCCCCTGTGTTTCAGTTTGTGCACATTCATATACATTGTATATACCATGCCTAAATAAACTGTTTACAATAGCTTAATTAGCTTAATTAATAGACTTTGGAAACTTTGCCTTTTTGTTTTTAATAGATGGACTTTTTGATGGCAGCATTCGTTGGATGGCAGTGTTGATTTCTATGGCAGTCTGCATAATTGTCATGATCATCCTGTTTAGCTGCTTTTGTTACAAGTAAGGAAAGCACTTTCTTCATTGGCAATATTTTTATTTTCCCAAATGAGTGTAAACAGAACAGTTATTTTGTGTATGTACTCACTCATGTATTTCTGACAAAAATAGACTGGAAGTGAAAGCTTTGTAACTTACTTGCACGTTTCTGTGGATAGCAGTTTGCATTGCTAGGAAAACTGAAATGTTCACAGGATAGAATTTAAGTGGTTTTGGTCCTTTCCTCTGGCTACAAAGAGTTTATAGTTTTCTAAGCTACATAGAACTTTGATGCTAGAGCACCCAGTAAACAGGAATAACTTAATGCTTTTTAGGGTTTTGGATCTTCAGTCACTTTTGATTAGTTAAATTCCATCTACTTCTGAGGTTTACCTTTGTAAAGTGCTTTGGCAAACCTAAAGCAACAAGGATGTCTTTTTAGAACTCTTGTTTTCTCTGCTGTGCTTCCAAACTAGATATTTGACTGCTGAGCTGTGGCAATTTATGCAGGTGCAGTTTAAGACTCTATGCCTGCGTCTGTCAGCTCCAGCCCTGTGCTGGAGGTGATCATTGTTCTAGCAGCTTCAGCAGAAATGTGCATGTGTCAGCCTCATCTGCCATGGTTCAAGGTTCAGCCTGTTAGTTTAAACCAAAACCAGTGGTGTTATGCTAGTAACACTGGCTGTGAGCTGAGTATTAAAAATACTGGATTTCCACTTGACTCATTACAGACCAACGTGCCTCTACATGCATTACAACGGCTTTTAATATTAAAAAACTGTGTAAGTTGCATTTCTGAAAAAAGTGGTACAGTGAAATCTTTTTTTTTTCTTCTTTGCTTTTCCTTTTAAGAAAACTTGTACATTTAAATATCTTTTTTTCCTAGCTCAGTTTACTACATATTTTGAAGCGTGTTTTGGAGTTCAGCTTAACTTTTCCTGTTGCTTTTGCAGGCATTACTGTAAGTCGATGGCAAAGAGGCACTGTTATAATCGTGACCTGGAACAAGATGAAGCATTTATTCCAGCTGGGGAGTCTTTAAAAGACCTTATTGACCAGTCACAGAGTTCTGGGAGTGGATCAGGACTACCATTGTTGGTAAATAATCTCCACGGTTTGGTTTGTCCCTAATGCCTAGAACAAAGCAGTTTGTTCATACAGTATGTTAACTATTTTACATGCAGTTATTGTGAAAGATACAGTGCAAGCTAAATGTGTACAAAAGTACTGTGGAGTGCAAAATTAGATTGTATGTTAGGAAATACGTTGGCATCAGCAAAATTTAAAGAAAAATTAGAGCTTACAGCCATTAAAATAACAATGCAATGGATGAATAATAGTTATCGAATTGAATGAACTCAGATATGTTTTTCCTGAGTGTCCACTGTCCAATAAAACAGACTTGATTTTTATTGGCTGATGGTTCATAATCTTTTATTTACCATCCTATATAATACTTGCATAAAAATTAGCTAGTGAGATGGATGACTAATTATTTGTGAAATAGAAACAAGCAGAATGCAAGAGAAATGCATCTGAATTAAATAAGAAGCTGAACTGATTTAATCTTTTTGCATTTGCTGTACAATTCTTCCTTGAAGGCAGGTACAATGAGTTTGAAATGGGAATAGTCAAAAGTAATATAGAACAAATTTCAGAATGGGATCAAAATTCAGGGCAATCCAAGCTTGAGATGCAGCTTGTCCAGGTACTTTTGCTTAATTGCTGGGTTTCCCTCCTCCACCTTCCCCTCTTTTTTTTTTTTTTTTCCCTAGGTTCAGCGCACCATTGCCAAACAAATTCAGATGGTGAGGCAAGTTGGAAAAGGACGATATGGTGAAGTGTGGATGGGCAAATGGAGAGGTGAAAAAGTCGCAGTGAAAGTGTTTTTCACCACAGAAGAAGCCAGTTGGTTCCGAGAAACAGAGATTTACCAGACTGTTTTAATGCGTCATGAAAACATCCTTGGTAAGGAAGCAGTACATTGGTTGGCTACTGGAGGGCTTGTATGAGGCTGAAGGAGGAGAAGTTCTTAGTGGGTGGCTTGAGGGCTGTATGGCAGATTCTGTGAAATAACCAGATGGGTGTCCCTTAGTGGAGGCTAATAAAATGTTACTAAAAGTGTAGAATAATGCTGCTCTTGGTTGGTAACATGTCTGCAATCTGTTTGCTGGAAGACTGGAATGGTAACTTCATGTATAGTTGAAATGTAAGCTTTTACATGATCAGTTTTCTTTAAGGGAAACAGGTATCTTTTTGATACAGTCCAAGACAGTATAGCTTTAGGAATTCTTCCTCGTTCTGTTGTGTAAAAAATACATGTACAAATAAATTGTAACTTGGTTTATATATTTCATAGGTTTCATAGCTGCAGATATTAAAGGCACTGGCTCCTGGACACAGCTTTACTTGATTACAGATTATCATGAAAATGGATCATTGTATGATTTTCTGAAATGCACTACGCTAGACAACAGGGCTCTCCTCAAACTGGCGTATTCTGCTGCATGTGGTCTGTGCCATCTGCACACAGAGATCTATGGGACACAGGGCAAGCCTGCTATTGCACACAGGGACCTGAAGAGTAAAAACATCTTGATAAAGAAAAATGGAACCTGCTGCATTGCTGACTTGGGTCTGGCAGTCAAGTTTAACAGGTAGATGAACAATTCTCTGTAATGGGAAAACTTTTTTATATCTTTTCTGCCCCAGATGTCCAGTTTAAAAGGAAGATGGAGTCACTTGGTTGCATGCTTTCAGGTTTTTTACAGGTTTGAAAATGAATTGTTGCTCTTCCTTTGAATGCTGGGAAGCACTGAGGTGAAAACAGGTTGTTAAGAGAACAAGGAATATACTCTTGTTGTGGAAAATATAGTAGCTTTGTAGAGGAAAGGAAGAGGAGACTAATTAATTTGTTATTCAAAACTGGCCTTTCATATTAATTGCTAGCATGTAGTTTCATTATAAATTATCTCAAAGTTTGAACAATGTAAAGAGAGTTGAAACTTAATTGAAAAAGTAGTACTATAATAGTTACTTATTCCTTTTTTTTTTTTTTAAGGTCAGTGGAGCCAGAGAATTGACTTTTTCTACCATAGAGCTTGAGAGAGGGCGTAAGCCTTTGCCAATAATTTTCTGAGTTGTTGCCAAATATATTCATCCTTACAGTCGTTTTTAATTCGGGGTTTTTTGGTGTGTTTTCAGTGTCTTGTTAAAGAAGCAGTAAATTGTTAGCTTCCATACTCGTATCATTTTTCTAGATCATCTTTTTCAGGGAGGTACAGCATACTGTAAGTGCAATATTGAGAGCGAAATGAAACCAAGAATTTGTAAATGGCAGCTTTGCAGTGTAGCTGTTGCATCGTACAGGATTGCATACCATGTCTTGTAATAGACCGCAATTCACTAACTTCCTAATATTTTCATATAGTGACACAAACGAAGTCGATGTTCCCTTGAATACTAGAGTGGGAACAAAACGTTACATGGCTCCAGAGGTCCTAGATGAAAGCCTGAATAAAAACCATTTCCAGCCGTACATCATGGCTGACATCTACAGTTTTGGGCTGATCATTTGGGAAATGGCTCGGCGCTGCGTCACAGGAGGTAGACTTTTAAATATTCTTTATAACATCTACCAGGCCCTTGTCCCACTCAAATAATACTTCTCCAGAAGAGTAATAGAACAAGCCTGCTCTATCAATCTGTAACAGCAGTAGTAACAGTCTGTCCAGAGTACAGCTTGAAAATTACAGAACTGAACCTTTTAGATTGTTACAGTTAAGCATCTCAGGCTTTTTTTCCTTGCTCAAAAAGCAGAATGCCTGGTCTGGGAGAAATAGTGGGATGCAGTATTTCACCCCTGTGCTGCTGTTCATTTTTAATGTGCAGTTGATAAGGTATTATTCTGTTGTTATACCTTCTTGCATTTCTGGTGTCATTCAGTTTTCTCCTTACGCTTACTTTTGTGACTCATCCTTCCTTTTCTTTCACTCTGCTTTTGTGACCGTACAGATCTTTACTTGTATTCTCTTCTTCTTCCATCTTATGCTTTCTCCCTGTTTCTTTGTAGCATGTAGTGGATCAGAAGATTTCAAATTCTACATTGGCTGTCAAAGGGACTGCAAGGAATTATTGTAGCTATTAAAATCAATAGTAATTATATTGGCGCTTTTCTGGTAGATGTCTGATTGTTTTAGTGACATTTTCAGACTTTTATCACTGTACAGCAGTGTGGTGGTTCTGCCTTGGCACAAAATTGAGTTCGTTTTAGCTCTGGCTAAGGAAATCTGAGAGTAGATATATAGATTTAATATTTTTAATTGTTTTTGATCTTTCACAATTATCTCCAGGTATTGTTGAAGAGTATCAGTTGCCATATTATGACATGGTGCCAAGTGATCCATCCTATGAGGACATGAGAGAAGTGGTGTGTGTCAAACGCCTACGCCCAGTAGTATCGAATAGATGGAATAGTGATGAAGTGAGTATGCTGAAAGGAAAACATTGTTCAGTTGGTTCATTAGTATGGCGGGTATATTAGTTCGATAAATATTAAAATATTGTAAACAAGGGATTACATTCAGACATCTTGAAAACCTCACAACAGCAGTAGAAGAGATATGTTTGATATCTACTCAAAATACCATGTATTTTAGGTATCTTTTCAGTGATCTGCGGGGAAGATACCCTTAAGCAGCATCCAAGTGTATGAATATGGCTCTGAGACCATCTTTTCATATAGTAGAATATTTTTCAGGATTGGAGCTAAAACTTAAATGAGTTTTTAATTGGTTTTGTTATTCTAATGTGTATAGTATATTGGTTTGTGGCATAAGGTATTTCTTGCAATATGAAGCAATTTCTTTGTGCTTGTAGTTTTCCTCTTTTTTTCTGAAAAAGTGGAAGTAGAAAAGAAAATTTTACTGGTACATTCCAGGACAAGCCATGATATTGCTATAATACTAAATTTAAATATGTTTTTAAAGGGTCACTGCTTGAACACAGTAAATAAGTAACTATTTCACATAGGAAGCTAGATATCCAATATCCTTTCTTCCTCAAATCCTTGATTTCCTTTAGGAATTCTCATTTTTTTCCATACTATATTTGATTGCTGAAAGAACTTTTGTCACATCTTCATTTTCAGTAAACAAGTTCTCTACTGTTTTTCAGCCACATATATAGAAACATTTATGCTTATTGCTACCCTTCTTGTGCTGCTGTTCTTGAGCTGTAATGATAAAGTGATGCAGCCTTGTGAAAGTACAGAAACACTTCAGTGTAGTTCCAGCTACTGTAATACTGGGCAGTGAGGGGGAAGATTGGGATGTGGTTGTTGAGCTTTGTTTTGTTGGGGGTTTTTGGTTTGTTTTTTTGGTGGTGTTGTTTATTTTGTTGATCTGTTTATAAATAGTTCTCTATCAGCAGTTTTGCAGGAAATGTAGAAGTTGCACATTTGGACTTGAAAGTTCTGTCATTTAGTCTTGACAGCAAATCAGTATTAAGCACCTCAGGTCTGTCAGTTGTTAAATACTGTTCCTTTGTTTTTTCTATTTTCCAGTGTTTAAGAGCAATATTGAAATTAATGTCTGAATGCTGGGCTCATAATCCTGCCTCAAGGCTCACTGCCTTGAGGATCAAGAAGACACTTGCCAAGATGGTGGAATCACAGGATGTAAAGATTTGACATAGTAAATTGACTTTGGAGAGCAAAGCTGAACTCCTAGATCTTTTCACTCAAACATGGGTGAGACCTATGTGGAAAGAGGAAATAACTGAGATTCAGTATATTTTCTCAGCACACTTCTGCAGGCTGCTAATCACATCTTTCAGTACTTCATAGACTGTGATACTGAGAGCCTCTGTACACTACATGCTACGTATATGGACAGCCTTGGTGAAATACACATTTTGGTTTTGTTTGAGCTGCATTGAGACTTTGGTCATACTTAGTGAGTCTCCAGTAAAACTCTGGGTACTGAATTGAATGTTCAGATTACAGTGCTTTCTGTGAAAGCCTAACAAGCTATATGGATTCAACAGAGATGGAGAATATAAGCTTTTTTGGTTTTTTTGCCTTCTACCTGATAAAATCTAGTCAATCCATACAAAGTTTTTGTGAAACAGCCTGTAGGTTATGAGTCTGTTTGTGATACTACGCAGTTTAACAGTTCCTTATGCCTTTATGTGTGTGTGCCAGAATTATTTTGCTGTCATTTGGAAGAGATGAGAAACCTTTTAAATGAACGAAGTTTTATGGTCAGGGCTCCATGCATTTTGTGGCTCCACAATCAGAGGTTTGCTACAGAATTTACTCCTTGCCTTAAAGTTATCTTCCAAAATCTCAGTTATAATTTTATTTCTATTTTTGTTTTGGTCACAAGGAGAACTGCAAAGATTTGAACCATTAATAAGTTAAGGAATGCCTACCTAAGTCTGCAAAGAGCTTGAAACAATCTCTCTTTAAGGTATGGACTGCCTTAGTCATCTCATTTACAGTCTAGTGGGCTCCGTAATTGGATGACCATGAAGTTTGGTGTATTTTTGACAATGCCACGTGCAACCAGCCTTTTGTCTTTAGAATATGTTACATCTTAACAGAAAGACCACTGAAGATGCGTTTTGCCTTTCTACTTTATTGGGACTTACTGGTAGGTAGGTGACTATTATGCTCTGAACTTTTTTCCATACAGGAGGGAATCAGCAGTAGGAGCATGCTTTTTAATTGTTTGATGAAACTAGGCAGAAGATAGGTTTTGAAAGGCTTGAGAACAAACCTAATTTACAAACACGGAGGAGGGAAGGCAGGAAACACAGGCTGGACAGTCAGAAGATTAGAGAATACAGTAAACGTCAAGACCAGGAGAACTGAATATGTGAGCTGTTGGAAAGAAGATCCACAACGTGCAGAAGATTTTGAGCTGTGTTGCTCTGATGTAAATTCAGGAGGCCGCATCTGTGGACCACTTAGGGGACAGTAACAAAATTCAAGGTTTGCAACAAGGTAAATCAGAGAGTATTTTTTTAAGTTCTAGTCAGGCACACTTGGGAGGAATGTTGTCGAAAGATTAATTAATGAAGATAACGTAGGTTAACAATTGCAAAATTCGGTCCTATTCTGCCAACTATTTGGCATGCACAGGAAACTGGTTCCCTCCTTTTCTTCACTGACCCAGACAAGTTGGCTGAAAACCAGAACTCCTCCCTGAAGTTACAGTAAGGCAGAATTATTGATCTGTTAATTCCTTTGGCACTTCCACTTTGAAGTTAGAAAAATTGTACCATAACTAAAGTTGTAGCTTCAAATGCGTGAATCATCTGAAGAATGAACACACAGTATTGGAACCTATTGGATAATTTAAGTGCCTGTAACTTTGTACTGTAAATCTTGTTCTAGATAACTTTAAAAAGGGAAGTTATTTATATGGTGTGTTTTGTGCTCTAGTGAAAACACCTAGTCCTAGGTACATGTGTACAATAGATACGTGCACACACACACATATGCCATAGTCGAGATTTGAAGAAAAATATTAGGAATAATATTAAAATTGATGAAAAAAATGTTAAAATGATTTATGCCAGATTATTTCTTGTCTTTAAGGTATGTACATGGAGATTGTTTTGATATGTGTTTGAATTTCCCTTGGAAATACAACTGCTAGAAAACAATGTAATGCAGAACTGATGTGATTTGTGAACAATTTCAACCTTCTAACCTGTTTTGTTTTTTCTTTCAATTCTGTAATTCACGTAATGTAAATGGTCAGGCAAAAGATTGCAGTATTTTTATTTTCTGTTGTGATGTACAGACTTTATTTAACAGTTCTACATATTTTATAGAAAACTAGCTATTTCGAGGGACTTTTTTTTTAATAAAGTCATTACTTTTGTTCAGTAATGTCTTTAAGTATTAATATGTATTCTGGCTGAAAAGTTCATAGGTTAATCATATGATTTTAACTTATTTGAAAACAGCAAGAGATATATGATACTGTGCCACAATCCTCATGATAAAGGGCTTTTTAAAAGAACATTTTTCTGTCCATTGCCAAGAAATATACAATGAGTTCAAAATTGTTAATCATGTCTTCATGCATAATTTTTGCACAGGTAGTTGGAAAATATTTGGTATGAGCCAAAAAAAGTAAGGGATAAGCTTTTTTTTTCCTTCTAGGATTTTTATTGATAAGAAGGAAAAATGGTTATGTAGGTACCATGACAGAGTAAACTTTCAGAGCATAGAGGTCTATTTAAATGAGCCCATTCCTATTCAGAGTATTTTTAAATTTCTTTCGTAAGTTGCCACAGCATTATTAGCTGTTTTGTGAAAATTTTAATTCATTTTTTTCAAGTCTTCAGGAAGTCGTTGCCAGAAGAGTGGATTTTGATAATTTTAAATTACTGCCTTATTTTCTCCTCCATTGTTTAGGCATTTGCGGGGCAATAGGATGGTGATCTTTGGTAGTCATCTTAAGACCCTAGTTGACTTACACATTCACTTCAACACAGAAGTGAGCTGAGTGCTGCAAAGATGATCTCTGAGAGGGGGAAAAAAAGAAATCCTTTTGCCTTAAGCTTAACCTTAATTTTTCAGCACTTCAGTTGCTAGGTTCATACTCAAGCGTGTTGTGCATATGCAGTTTTCATCGTCCTGGACAGCAGCTGCTAGGTCTTTAGCATTCCATGATTCCCTGTTACTCCAAAACATGTTATCGCTGAAGGACCTGGTTGCATAAAGCACTTGAGCACCTATCTACATTCCATACAAAGCCATTCACTGTTTGGAACCTAAGTATGTCTATACTGATTTTTCAGCAATCATCTGGGGAGGTGGGGAACAAACTTCACTCAAAGCCAGCCCATTAATTTTTACATAATTAAGCATACTTAGTGCAGATTCTGAAATTAAGTTGTTGCTTTATGCAAAGCTGTAGAGTTCAGAAGCCTTTAACGTCAGGGAGGATAGTAGGATTCTTCTGTTGGAGTGTGATTAATCTCATTTTGTTGGTCAAAATTTTAAGCACGTCATCCCAAGAAAAAAAAATCCCCCATGACTGCCAAATGTGTTTTCATTCTTCAAATACAAAAGTCAGAAGTGTAGAAAATACCTTGGGGAGTATCAAGGCTGTGGCTTAAAAGTTCTTAAACACATACTCACATATGGAGGGGGTTATTTTATATTTATTTAACCTGCTCCATGTGATTTCAGTTATGTGGAAAATAATTTGAGTCACATATAATTCTGACTGTTAAAGCAGCTGAATATGGTATTCCTACAGAAAAATGTAGGCTTGTGTTTTGAGTTTATTCTGAGATTTACTCAATATGTAATTTTTCCTGAGTTTTACTCAAACTGACAGTTTTTCCAGTATCCATCAATTTTCCCAATTATTTTCTTAATTACTCTATTTTGAATTATTGAATAAAATATAAAATTAATATTGTTATCTTCATAGTAGTCTAGAAGCAAATTTGTGATCTTGACATAAATGACTGTTTGAATGTGTTTATAAAACAAATCATTTGGATACATTTCATCCACTTTTGTCTTCACAGCCTGTATTTTAAGGGTCTAAAATGTGTGAAAAGTATTCTTTGGCTATTGCAGATAGTTTTGAAGGGAAGTGTCAAATACTAAAACAAATAAGCACTTCCTCATTCTTCTGTGCCAGTGCCTCTGAAGTCAAAAGTCTTTATCCCGTGCCCCCAATCTTAATTCCAATAGGGGTGATGCCTGAAAATGGCTGGCAGTGCCGCACAACACAGTGCTTTATGGATCCATGGTGTATTAGCCTCGGTTGGTATAGCAGAAGTGGAGTGCCTACGACTTGTAATTTTTGAACAAATCTCATGTAATTGTTGCTTTGTAATATTTTACCTTTGAACGCATCTGTCGAAGCCCACATCATGTAGTGACATTTGTGCTCTGATATGCCATGCCCCAAGTGAAATGTACTATATTGTATACAAGAAGAATAAATAACATTGTAGTTAACCTAGAGAAGATGTAAATAAAATATGAAAGAAGAGTGGAACAAGACAAATGGTCACACTCTTGTGTGTGTTATATGCCAGAAGTGTAGAATACTCCTTTAAAAATGTAACACACTAATGTATTTTGTACAGCATCTGCTTTAGAAGGTGCCTTATTGAGTTTACCATGAATTGCTTGTTCTGTACACAGATTATGTCCAATGTATCATTTTTTAAGTAAATAACCTTATTTTAGTACATATTAGTTATGTGTTTTGTTACTATAAGATTTTGCCTTTAAAATGTAATGACTTGGAAATCATAATACTGTAACTAAATAATTCCCTAGTTTTTAATACCTTGTTTATGGTTTTTTATTTCCTCACAGTCTTTGAGTAAGTTGCTAATGGTCACTTTTATTATTCAGTGGTGTTCAGAATTATTTGGTGCTCAGTAAGTTCAGGGTCTTTTTTCCTTGGACTGAATTTGGGCACAACAGTAAAAACAATGTTTCCTTCTCCTGAATTTTATCCCTGTCTTTAAAAAAAAAAAAAAAGCCAGAAGCAGGTAAAAATTTAGTATCTCTTATTTGAGCATATGCAGGTTCACTGCATGTGGTTTTACCCGTATAAATTTGCCTCAAGCTCTTCAAGTGAAAAAAAAAAAAAAGGTGGGGGAGGAATTGGGGATTCTGTAATTGGTTTTTGTTCCCTCTGTATACATTCTTTTTGTGTAGTGATGTCCACATTAAGAGGTTTGAGCTAGTATGTGCTGTTGGTTACGCAGTTATGCAGGTGCTTCTGTACAGCCTGATAAATTCACAGTGGTTTTTAGGATTGAAGCAAATGAAGACCAGTCAAGGAGATCTCATCTGTGAGTACACAATTCTGTAAAATCTCAGAATTTCTCTCATTGCAGAGATGTATCAGTTGTTACTTTTTGTAGCATTCACGTCTAGTTTGCAAGCAGGAAGAAGTAAGATCAATTTCTAATCCCTTTTTTGCTTTGATTATGAATAAGCTTGAAGGATAGTTTTTTACAATGGGTAGGAAGTTTAAATATCTGAGCATTGTATAAACTGTTATCAGTGTATTATTAAGTTATAATTATAACCCCCCCTTTTTTTTTCCTTCCTATAAAGTCAAGAGTTAAATTCTTGCATTAGAGTCCTTGAAAGTACAGTGGAAGACTAGACTGCGTGTAGTTTTAAAGCTTTTTGTCCTCACTGGATAATACCAGGAAATTGTACTGCACAACAATTTGCTCTCTTTACAGTTAGTGTCTTGGCAACGTAAACTTTTTCTTACGGTTGTGGCTACTGTGTAGTTTGTGGAGTATCTTCACTGATTACACTGGTCGTGGTTGAATTGGAAACTGGGGGTTTTATATTAGCGTTACAGGAGGACGGAATGAAAACAGTAGGTAACTGAAACCGCACCGGTCTTGGTTTTGATGAGCACTAAATTTCTCTTCCCCTAATGTGGCTTCTTGAAATGACCACAGGATGGTGCTATGTCCTAAAGTTACGAAGATCCTTTTGAAACCACTGGGGGATTTTGATAAATGAAAATAAATTCTACTGCCTGGTAATAATAAATATAAAAATGTTATAATTTGTGCATGAATTTTTTTTATATAGTTAAAAATAAAGTGTAACTGATGAGCTTGCATCAGTGGTTAAGAACTGAAACAGCTATATTCAGTGACGTGTGTAAAAACCCCACATATTTATTAGGTGTGCAAGCCTGAAAGCAACCTGAGTAGCTGGTGAATTGAATCAGAAGCTTTTAAGTAAATTGCAGAAGTATCACTGATTTCATAAAGGATCAGATTTAATTCCATTAATGTCATTAATCCCTTCTTCAGCTTTATTTTCACCTCTCCCCATTTCAGTCTTTCTCACTGATGTGAATGTAGTAAGTCCATACCAGCTGTGAATCTTGAGTCATGGGAGGACCACTGCTGTGGGCTGACCACCTCATGAATCTGGTTCATGAGCAGTGACCACTGTGGACCTCAGACTGGCTTGATGGGGATATCTGAAATGGGTTCAGATGAATGTGCAGAACTGAGGCACTGATGGATCTATAGAGAGCAGAATTGTTGATGTACAAGGAGATCATCTTAGTAATGGAAAGGAAAAAACCAATAGGAGACTTTAATTTTAAAATGTAAAGCACTGTAAGATGACATTTATAAAGCAGTAAAAGTTTCAGGAACAAAATAATGATGTGAAGTCATTAAGATGCACAGCTTTTCTTACCTTCTATAAAGCTTAGTGGCTTGATCTGGAAATCCAGAAACCTGAGCTATCAGCAACATTTTCTGGCAGTTACAGGATTTTTGGAAAGTGTGTTTTTTTTTTTTTTTTTTTAATGTGAAGCTCACGTTGACAATATCTAGATCTTGGAGTGAGCATACATGTCTCTCTGCCTGTTGGTGCTTGGCTGAAACTGCCATCTGGCATGCTAGCCTAGTTGGTCTGCTGTGAGATGAACTGAAGCAACTTGTCTACTCTTTAAGACAACTCTTTTCCTAGTGCCTACGGTCAGGTTCCGTTTGGTTCATATGTGTGAAAATCCCCTATTCTTAATCCACCGAGCCAACCAATAGCTTTTTTTTTTTAATTGTCAGTTCATCATCCTTGTCCTCTTGTAATTTTCGTGAGAAATATTTCTTTCCTTTAGGTCCTGGTCTGGAGTTTGCTGTCTGGTCATTAAAATGACATCCTGTAGACTGTTGCCTAACAATGCAGGTGATGGTGATGACTGCGTAAAATCTTTTAAAATAACTAACAAAAACTTCCTAAAAACCCACAAGCAGCCAACAAGTGTTTGTGGAGAGTTTTAAAGACATTTATACCAGTAGTCAAATAGTTTGCTTGCATTTGAGTGATAGTTTAGATAGAAATTTATTAAAAAGCTGATGTAGTCATTAAAAAAACCAAAACAACCACCACAACCCAGTAGCTTAATCATCTTTTCTCTTGTTGCTCGAGGAGGAAATTGGGTTTACTGGCTTATGCAGCCAATAGAATGTTTTAACCCATTATCTTTTAAGTTTTTGCTTCATGGTCTAAAAATGACAGTGTTCCAGTCAAGTATGTTTCTTTGTATATGCAGGTGGCTAACTTAAGCACATATTTGAAGAATACAAATACAAAACCATCTTTATGCTATCATTGTGTTCACTCTGGAGTTGATGATCTCTGAACTTGCCTGGCTGCTTCTTCCATAACAGTAAACTCTGGTAAGCATAAGGATAAAACCTTTAATGGCCCTGTCTGGGTGAACTGCTGTCCTGTCTACTACCTACCACGTCCTTTTCCAAGTATGGCTTTTCATTCCAGTTGAAGGTTTCTGTCAGAGCTTTAAAAGCAAGCAAAGTGTTTCTTTAATTGTGTCTGTCTAACCATGGAACTTAGCTGGTATTCGCAGAACTGGCGTGGGCTGAAGACGGGGTGTTCCTTGCGCTACCCAGACCTAGGCAGCACACTTGGCTTGGCGCTGCAGACCGCTGCCACCACGAAAGCCCCTCATTGGAGGACCGCTGGTGGAAATGTCTGGGTCACTCCAGTATAGAAGCTTTGTACTGAAAGAACCCAGTCTTACAATTTCATCTTCCTTTTTGACATTTCACCTATTCAAATTGTATTTCTCTACCTTCTCTCAGACGTTTGGGCAATTTGTGAGACAGAAGCTGATGCTGAGCTTGCAGGTGCTTTATGCTGCCAGCTGCGAGATGTGGCTCCGTGCTAGGTAAATGGGGAGAACTGGGAGTTAAATCTTGAAATTCACCACTGGCTAGGAACAGGTGGGAGATCATTTTTAGTCCTTTGCTTTTTAGATTTTTCAGGATGGAGAATTAACAGCGTTCTCAGCAAGTCAGTAGCTAAAACTGCTTTGTAGCTTTTATTTCAAAAGGTAAATACTGTCTGCTTGTCAAACTGTTGTCTTAAGTACAATGTGTATTGGTACCGATGTGGGTTTTAATTTGTAGTTTAGTGTTGCTTACAGTACATGTAGGTAGGGAGAAAACCCCTTAACAGCAGGATAGATTCCTGTTAGAAAATGCTACCTTAAAAGGGCAAAAAATACATAATATAAATATACCTTTCTCAAAAAATATTGGGAGATGTTAAGTATGTATAATTTTGGCAAATTTAATTGTTTTAATATTGTTTTGTAAGGTATTAGAATAGACACAGAAAAATACCACAATAATTGACCTTTTCTAAAATGAAAGCCTTTGGGATATTTAACAACAGAAGTTTAGGATGTGACTGGACATGATCATCTTGAGATTTTTGAGGTTCAAAAAAATGCCACAGTTCAGAAAATCTACTCTTTGGTTTATTCTAATCATAAATTTATACCAGTGAGCTTGCTTTTTTGCTGTTAGTTTCATTTTCTTGCTTGGTTGGTTTGAAACTGTTTACTAAATGCTGAACTCTCAGCTGAATTCATTATGTTCTTCAGGATTATCTTTAGAAATAAACCTGCATTTTCACCAGTGTTTTTGAAATACTGTTGACATTTTCCTAATGTCTAAATGTAGATGTAATTCATTTAACAATATTATATTACTATTAAACTTTTACAGTGTAGTTGAAATACAACACAGACCCAGAAGCAGAAAGTCTGGGCCATTTCTAAGATCCTTGCTTACAAATACTAGGAGAGGGTACATCTTACTGGGCTTGATCTTCTAGTGTTCATGCTGTGCACAGACTGAAACACTTAATTGGAGTGAGATGCAGAAGTTTCGAAGACAGTGTGTGACTGCCTGTGGTCCACAGAGCACTAAAAGCTAAAATTGTCCTGGCTTCTTGGGTTTAAGCTACTATTCATGAAATACAAGAGTTGATATCTACAGTCCTATCTAAAATCTTTTCCTTGCCAGTAGTGGAGGTGTTTGTCATGGGAGGGGAAAGGAGAAATTATTTGTGTTGTGAGGGAGGTCCCACAAAGCGTTTTTTCTAATGACGTGCCGTTCTCACAGTGGAAGAAGGATTTGGGAGTGTGTGCTGATACATTTGGAGTCCAAACCGTTAGCTTATCACTTGAAAGAAGATCCCATTGCTGCTCATAAGCAACTAATCAAAAGCCAAACACTTCCAGAAAAGAAGCATGAAGACAAATCTAGGGTAGTGCTATGTTTAAACACATGCAGTAGGATTGAATACATCACAGATGAAGCAATAGTGAATGGATCCATTGCATCTATGGACGGATATCAATAAAACGTCACTCTTCAAGTTTTAAATAGTAGAAATCCACCCATTGTTGTCCCAGGTGGACTCCGTTTCATTACAGAGCCCTGCAGCAATTCAAAGCATACTCTCTCCCCCTTCTCCATTTCTGCCATAGCAAAAGTAGTCATGGTGTTTCCATTTGGTGTTTTCCTCTGGCTACTCGATAGAGTTCTTTTGTACCCACGGCTAAAGGAGAGTTGTCCTAATGCTGGTCCTGAGCTAAACTCCACAGAGATGACAAACAGGTAGACACCTTTATGCGGTGCTTTGAAGTAGCCGTGTTCAGGGAAATAGCTGTTTCCATAATTGAGGTAAGTTTCATTAAACCTCAGAGTCTTTTCTTTATCCCTTCCTTCTGAGAATCCCACATGGAATGCCACCAATGAGTCTGAAAAAGAAAGAGGAACAGGATGTTAGCAGTGAGCATTCCTGTCCCCAGGATCATCAAGGTGGGAGATCGGGTGAAGCCCTGTCAGGCCTGATTTCTGTCTGCTCCGTTGTAGAGCTAAATGCTTGAAATGATAGTGTGCCTGGGATTAAATCAAATGGTTCCCTGGAAATACCCAAACCACTATTCCTGGAAAAGTATAAGGCTGAGACCACCTAGGGGGAAAAAAAAAGTAGCACTCTTGCTGTCCTAAAAATAAATTAGTTTGAAATACATACTCTGCTTACTCTGTCTTAACTCCTACTCTTTTGTGGCACAGATGCCTACAGGGACTGAGTTTTGCTCTGTGTTGTATGTCCACAGCAAGGGCTACAGTCATAAAAGCCAGTGCTAAAGCTGTGGCGGTTGTAATTACCGGGTGCTTATGGCCACATGTTTGCAGGGAAAGGGAACTGGACAGTCACAGTGAAGTATAATCCGAAAACTTGTCTCTGAAGCTTAGCCATAAGAGAGAGTGCACTCTAGTCAGCCCTCCCTGTTCCACTTGTGCAAATTATAGCCGACAATTTAATGTTTCTGTCCACCTTAGGATGGATTGTGGTGCTCTCAGTATGCTCCTTCCAGACTCAACATAGGACAAAGAAGCAAGACCAGGAAGCCAGCACTGCTCATCAGCTTCAAAAGACAAAACTGCTGCTACATTAACAGGAGCATCTACAAATAAAATTTGTGTTCTAAACATCTATAGTTAAATTAGTTCAAGGCCGATTGCCCAGCACCTGTAATGGGTATCATTTTATTGGCCTCAAGTGAAGTGCAGCAGTGTAGCAACTTGATTTTCACTCAAACTGCCAGGTGGGGGAAGATGTAAATAACGTCAGAATTTCTCCCCCCAGCATCCCACAAGCTGTCTGACAGGTCTCACAGTTTGCATGCTGTGTGCGTGGAACTTGCAGCAGGGTCCAGAAAGAAGCTGGCCTACAGGTGAGCAAGTAAAAGAACCCACCTTTTTCCAAAAGTTCTGTCTGCACTGTATTTCTTCCACTTATTGTCTGCACATTTTCTCTGTGCTTCTCAGGCTTTCTCTTGTCTCTTTGCTTGTCCTGACCTTTCTGTTGCCTTCTCACTTTCCTGGTCAGCATTGACTGAATCTTTGTTATGTCCAGGCTTATATTTGAGGCACCTAATTTTTCATCGCTTCCGAATAGCTTTTTAAAAATCAGCAGATGTTTCTCCAGCTTCTGCTTGATGGTTGCTAAATCTGCGGAGAGAATTTCCACAGAAATGTTGAGTGGCTCGATTACGTTTGCTATTGTATGATTGCAGCAGAGATTGATGTCACTTCTGGATTCGTGCCTCTTGATTGCCAGGCTCAGGTGTTTGATGTCATTCTTCAAAGTCATGATATCGTTGTAAGCTGAGCTATCCAAGGAGTCGTCTTTGGCAGCCTCATAGTTAGGTTCCATATGTTCTACGATGCTGCGTTGACTACTGGCTTCATCTAGAGTAGAGGATGTTTGTGTTTCTTCTTGGGGATGCTTAGGAGATGTATGAGCATCATGATTATTTCGATGACCTCTCTCCGAGAGATGAAGTCTCTTTGTAAGAGATTCTAAAGTCACATTTTGTTCTTGGAGCTTGTCTGAGATATCTCTGAGAGATTCTTGCAGCTGAAACACTGATGTTATTAGGATACTAGGATTTTCTTCAAACAATACTTCCATAAATTCTTCTCCCAGTAAAGCCTCCAGCGCTGCTTCGTGCCGCATGGCGTCTTCCAAGAGAGACCCAAAAGAACTGTTGAGATACCTGATGTGTCTATGGATTTCTTCATCTTTCTTCTTCAAGAAACCTATGTCATCTGAAAAAGCCGTAACTTGCGACTGAAGCTGTCTGTTCTCTTCTTGACGGAGATTAAGGGACTGATGGATAGATGGAAAAGCTGAGGAGAGCTCTTCAATTTCATTCCTCAAGAGCTCTCTGAAAACTGACTCTAAGTGCTTCATATCCTTGAAGTTTGATTGGGTGCCCTCAAGAGAGGATGTGATATTCTTCAAATCTTCCTCTAGCACATCAGTGTCAGAAGGTATTTTCTGGCAGTTGCATTCCTCCATGTACCTCAACAGATCTGAATAGTTTTCCCGAAGATTGGAGAGAGTATAGTTGAGCTCTGCCATCTGCCTTTCCATTGCTGCTCTGTTTTCTTCCATAATGAGTGATTTTTCCATTAAAGTTATTGTAAGATCTTCTGACCTATACTTTGAGATATTTTTTTTTAACTCCTTAAACCACCTCTCTAAAACTTCAATATTTTGAAAGGCCACATCTGATTCCATGTAAAGTTCTTTCAGCTGCTTTGTATGCCCTCCCAAAATGTCATTTATTTGTCTGATGGCTAAGTGGGTATTTTCGTCTTTGGGACCGTGATGTGAGGACAGTTCTGTTAAATTTTTTTTCAAAGTCTCAAATTTATTTTCAAGCTTGTGTTGCTCTTGTTGCACGTTTGCTATGCTGTTGTTCAAAGCTAAGAAATGAGATTGCTGTATCTTGTGAAACTTCTTGAGCTTTGTGTCAGAATCTGCCTTGCTCATGGTGAGATTATAGTGAATGCTGGCCTGTTGCATTTGCAATTGGTTCTCTATATCTCTTTTCACCTGATCAACTTTCACTACGTTTTCCTGGACTTTTGATTCAAACTTAGTTCCCAGCTCCTGGAATTCCTTCCTGGGCACAGAGCTCTCTTGGAATCTTTCGATGTTTTTCTTGTTGTTTTCCACATCATGGGACAGGTTTCTTACCATGTTTGAGAGGTTTTGTAAGCTTCTGTTGAAGCTGGCCCACAGTGGGTTAAAATGTTTCCTTAGGAAATTCTCCACATGGGGAAACAAAACTTGCTGCAGAAGCCTTTCCTGTTGATCTGTTAACATAGTAATAGAGAAATAAACAAAGAAATTCTGCTTTAGGAAAGCATCTTAGTCTGGCCAGTGTAACTCAAGTACCTGTTTTTCTACAATAACTGCCATCTTACTCCCCCACATCTGAGCACATGCTAAATTTTTACAGTTAGAAATCAAGATTACTGCAAACCACATAGTCTTTGTGCCTGCAGACAGTAACTTCGGTCTGTATTGACTGCCCCATTTAAGGCATAAAATACTGCATTTTGAAACCTGTGGACAAGCAGTTTCATGAGCGGCTTAACTGCACATTTTCATGACAGTTCTTAATTGGTGGGGTCTTGCTTATTTGACTGTCTCATGTTCTTTTTCTGATGCTTACTGCAACGTACTTCCTACTTCACAAAGTTCCGCAACATCTTAATAGCTGAATATTCGAGGCCAGGACTAAATAACTTGGAAAATCTGTGAAGTATCCATACTAGGTATGAGTTATTCTAAGGCTTGATTTTTAACTTTAACATTTGAACTTGAAAGCCTTGAAGTTCACTGAGAACAATACTTCTGTATGATTAGAAAATGTTTCTGGGAGCTAATGGCTCGCATTATTAGTAGGTCAAATTGCGTAGCAATGTGTCATCCACTGCAATATAGGGCAGGAATAATGTTTCAGAGAAGGGTCGAATGTTGCCTTTTGATGCATACACCAGTCTGATATATTTAGTACATCAGAGTATATCACGTGAGTAGGAAAAGAACAGAGCTCAAACCTAAACTCTGCATCCCCATAGAAGAAAAGCTGTAGAAGCAGAGTAGCAAGCTAACGAGTAAGTATAAGCAGCCTCTCTATTCTGTGGTTAAAGCATATTCTTAAATTCCAGGAAAGTGCTAAGGAGTCTGCCTTCTATCTCATTTCCTGTTTCAAGTTACTCTTGAATTTGGCTCATTCACTTGTATTGGGATTGTGTCCATTTCTGCTCTTTGGAAACAAGCAGCAGACCAAGGAGTATCAGGGTGGTTTTGTTTTCAGATTTTCATTGTGATCTGCGTGGTTTTGCAGGGCCTGTTGTCAGGCTGATAATTCTGTGTCAGACCTCTCACCTGAATTGCTCTGGTTCACTTCTAACACCATGCTTGTACCGTTGTTTTCAAATATTCTCTGTAAGTCACCTAAGTTGCTGACTGCTTGATGAATATCACTTTGAAGATCATCCAGTAATGCCTCATGATTTTGAATGACTTCCAGCATTTCTCTTGAATCCACTGATGTTGACACTAATCACAAGATTCAAAAAAACAAAGTCATGCAATGGAGGGCAGCGACCAGGAGACGGGTATTCTTACAAGACCTGCAAGCTCTGAGAACACGGGTGTACTTTCTGCTCTGAAATTTCTGCACTGCCATTTAGGGGGGTTGTTGATTTATAGCACCTAAACACGCCCTCTCTTTGCAAGGATGGTTTTTTCAACAGTGTTGAAAACCAAATATATTTTAATATTAACAGAAGAACTTCAGCCACACACTAGCCATGATGGCAGGAAAATAGTCTTCATCTAAAGCCTCCCCAAGCCATCCAAATGTTCTGGAATAATGACTCCTTTCAAGCCAATTGACTTAAATAAAAGGAAAGGATGAAAAAGCAGTTGAGGTGCCTTGCTAAGGAATCAGAAGCATAGGGTGTAAGTGTAGCCCGTTGCTCTAAATACCTGCTAATTTGAGCTGTAGGTTTCAGAGTGTACACTGAGAGTGGCAGAAACAGTTATATCCAAACTGTGCCATCCTGGGGGACCTCTCACCCTCCAGGGTTAACTTTGACCTTTCAGTCTAAGGTTTTCTAAACTGAAGTGCTGCAAAGCAACTGGTTATTCAGTGCTGAGAATGTAATGTAAAGATAACTCTTTCAGGGCCAGAATGAAGAGCCAGTTGCTAGAAGGTATTGGATAGCAGTGCAAGCCACACCGTTTCACAGAGGATAAGGAAAGGGTTATTCTTGGATACTTAGGTTGGCAGGATGGAGCGCCTGAGATACAAGTCTGTGGTACCTCATAATAATATTGCCAATGCTACTGGGTAGCTGCTTTGAAATGGCATTTTGACTCAATTTTTTTTTTTTCTGTGAAGACTTGTGAGCATGGTGTGCTTCCCTGTGAATCCACGCAGCAGAGCAAGGAGGTAAAGCGTCCGTGCCGTCGAAAGCTTGAACGCTCTGCACCAGCTGGTCACCAGCTAGTGTACAACTTTGACACTTGGGCTGCTTTGTCTAGAGCATTCACGTACTGCTACAGCAAAAGCCCTCATTTAAGCCAATAAATGAAATGTAGTTGTGCAAAAGCTTTCTCAAACAGAGCTTTCACTAGAGAGAGTCTCCGTAGCTTATCATGTTAAAATAGCAGCTAAAAACTCCACCTCTTTTTCTGATTAGGGACTGAGAGGTAAAAGAATGGCAAGCAAAGTAACTTCAAGCACATACTGTGGTTTGAGAACTCTTCTTCCCGCCCTTCAGTTTGACTTCCTGGCACCGGAATAAAATTGGGATCTGCAATTGAGAGGTAAATACATCTGTGAAAACGTTTCAGTTGCAGACACTACTACGGTAGAGCAAGGTGAGGAAGGACAGTTTCATGTGTAGTGTAACTGATGTGGAGACAGGAACGTCTTGTCTGGAGATCTTTGCTTACCGTGCTGCACCTGCATACAGCATTGCATAACCTGTAACGCTCCGTAGTAGGGTGGGGGTTTAATTTGTGCTGGGTTACTGGTTACAAGAAATGAGTCTATTACAAATAGATGCTTTTTTTTCTCAGGGTCCTGTCTAATGAGCTGCAAATTCATCTTCCTTGTCCCACAGTTACCTGGATGTTCTGGTGGCTCCAGCTACAAATAAGGAGATGAAGCAGCAACTGGTTTTGGTTAATGAGTGTAACAGATGAGAGACTAAAGCAGAAGCACTGCGTTTGGCAATATGCTTCTGACATTACAAATGAAAGCCAGGCTGGGGCATCACGTTAGAGAGAAATCTGCGAAGGAAAGCTAAACCTGCAGAGATAAAAACGAACACTCCCATTTGTCTGTGGAGCCTGTTTGGGTAGGTGAGTTAGATGTTGTGTGAAATAAATGTATGATGCTTTTGTTATGGTTGCCTTCATTACCAGGGGTAATTGCCTTTCATCTGTTTAAATTCTCCTGCTTCTGGAGTATTGTTTGCCAAACCCTGCCAGTGTTAAATTTGCACTGCTCCCCGCCCCCCGTCTTGTACTGGACAGCTGCAGATGACATCATTCCACAGGGCAGAGGGTTGTAGTCGTGGGTTGTGAGTGAAGGCTACTGCTAGAGCTGCCGTGGCACTAACAGCCTGGGCTCTGCTCTGGTGGTGTAGAGCTGCCCCCTGCTAGCAGCTGGAATCTGTGCAAAGAAGAGGCAGTGATACAGGCTGGAGGGTGCACACTGCCTGCCATGTTAGAGGCTGGGTGCATTGTGATTTCCCTAGGCAGGTGACTTCATCCTCTAAGCTGACCATAGGGACCCCTGACACATGAATGCCTTTATCTGTGTGTAAAGATTACAAAGGTGCTACTAACAGAAGAATAAGTAGCTAATGCTATTAGCTGCTAATTAACTATTGGCTGCTAATTGTGGCTAATTACTTGTTTACTTGCAACTGCTCCCTGTTTCAAGTCATCAGTGATTTGGGGCACAGCAGACCAAAGAAAATAAAGCACTGATTCTCAAAATAAGGAAAAACAAATAGGCAAACTTATTTCTTGCCACTCTCACTGGCATTTAGGCATGAGTTCTCACACTTGTTCTCTGACTTTCCTTACCATGCTGTTCACAGTCCTTGTCGATAAATCCAGGGCAGCATTTCCACTGCAAAGACTTCAAAACCTTCTGTTTCACTTGATAGACTGGCTTCAGAGCTGTCCTGTACCTGGCGAGTAAGGGTCTGGGTGTTAGATGGCAAGTTATTCTCAGCTGGTGTCACTTGGGGTGAGTTCACTGACTCTAGCAGTGGTCTGGTGCCAAGTGTGTCCTAGATGACTAATGCAGAGCACAGTGAAGAAATTTGTTTTATACCGTGTCACTGCTGCTTAGTAAAACATTTAGGCAGTCCTCGGCAATTTTTTTCCCCTACACGAGATAGCTTTTTAAGTTATGCATGTGTATTACGACCTGAAAATAATGGGAAAATTATGGTCTCTGAATAAACATGTAGGAAGATTTGAAAAATCACCTAATTACCTTATAGTCCTGTACTTGATGACGGAAAGGCATTGTTCTCTCATGTTATTTAAATGCCTGATTGTCTTAGGTACATAAATGGGATCCTACATCACTTTGGTATTAAACTTGAATTGGTGATTTAATTCTTTTTACAATGTGTCATTAAATACTTCTGCAACTATCATTTAGATACTTCAGAGGAAATAATGTTGGTTTTATTTAGAATACTTACATGATCTTCTGGCAGTCTGGTGCTCCGTTTAGACAGGGCTGCTGGGAGTTGACAATGTACTTCTCCTTCATGCAGGCTTCTATGTATGTGACCAGCCGGGACTGCATGAAGGAACACCAGTTCCTAGTGGAAGAAAGACACGGGAAAGGAATTTGAAGTATGTTTCTTAAAGTCTCTGCTTGTAACAGTGCCAAGAAAGAGTGAAATGCAGAAGGGCCTTGTTTGTTTGGGTTTTTTTTCCCAGCTGGATGATGAGGAAAGCGGAAAATGCTTGCTAGCTTCTCCCTCCACTCCCAGCTCATTTGTTTTCATTTGGGATGCTTATCTGGTTTTGTTACAAAAGGGTTGATTGTCTGAACTTTGATGCATTAGTTCCATTTCCAGTTCTTTCATTTAGCAGGAGAAATTTCCAACTCCCGATAACCTGCAGGTTAATGTCACTTTAAATGTCAAATTGCCTTTCTAGGCATGTTGCCATTTCAGATGCCTAATGACTGACTCATTAGGTTGAGGCAGATGCTGCTGAAAACTTGATCCTACACAAAATCCATTAATAATCAATGTCTTCCGAAGTATTACTTCTTCAAGACAATACAGTAACTGATTAGATTTTATTAATCAGACTAGCTGTGAAATAATTTCTTCCATCACCTGCAGGAAAATAATATTGGATAAATGAGGGTAGTTTTCTTGGGTTTTAGTTTTATGTTCCTAGCAGAGACATGGGAGTTTTCTTAGTCTGGTAAATTTTCCAAAACAAAATTATATAGACATCTGTTAATCCCAGACTGTAGGTGAGCCTCTTCCTTTTCAGAAGTTTAAAATCACAACAGGGAAGTGTACTGTTGGTTGAAGTTTGATGGTTAAAATCCAGGATACCAGAAGTGACAAGAACTGAGGAGTAATAACTGTAATGGGAAATGAAAAACAGTGGTGATTAACATCTGATCAGTTACTCATTGCAATTATTGTTGATAAACTATGCATGTATTCAAGATACCATTTCAGATGGTGCGTTTACAGAAGTTTGCCAGTTAAACACCAAGGGATCTTACCGTTCTCCATGGGTGGAAAAGGGGTGTGACAGCTTTGTTTGGACAAAGAAGCTATAGGGAGACAGGGAGTCCCTGCTCTCTGTTTTCAACTCTAGAGGAAGAGCAATTGCACTTTGCAGACGAGTTTGGCTACACGTCCTGCCTGTTGTGGGAAACCACCTACCGTGGTTCTCTCTCAAGCTGTGTGTGCACACAGGGCCATGAGGAAGTCGCAGCATATCCCTTAACAACATACTGGTGCTAAAATGTCCTAATCCTCTTCCTTGGGAAAAAGGTGGGGTTGAGATGTTTGGAGAGAGAAATGAAAAAATATATACCAGCCTCACCAGGAGGTTCTTGTACTCCATGAGTTTGTCAGAACTCAGGTTACAATGGAGCAGAGCATTGTGTGTGGGAGGGAGCTGTGTCCAATAAAGAACAGCTGAACTTTAAGCAGTATATTTTTAAATGGGAACACAGGAACCAAATCTCTGATAATCAGCATATATGGAAAAAGTTTGCCTCTCAGAGTGAGGTGCAGAAACAATGGTGAACCGAGGCCCGCACAAAAGCAGAAGCTGTGGCCAGACGGAGGGGAGGAAAGCTGCAAGGAAGCTGCAACGTCAGGAGGAAAGGAAAGGGCAGGCAGCTTGGGCTAGCTGGGAACAGCTCACCAGCCTTACTGGGACGTACAGAGCCCTTTTTGCTCCCCCGTTTGTTATGGAAAATGTGATTGTGATTGTTTGCATAGGGGTTTGCTGAAAAACCCTTCTTCTCTTGCAAGCAGGGGCAGGAATCTGCAGGAAGGCTGACCAGGAAAGCAGGCTGCTGCAACTGCGGCTGTGCTTGCAAGCCAAAACAGCTTTTGGTGAGCTGTAGTTTTAAGGCCTGTGCAAGTGACTGGGGGGATTCTTGTGCCTGTTATCAGCAGGAGTCTAGTTTCCTATGGGACTGAGCCAGAGGACAAATCCTCAGGTTTTTATGAAGTCATTACTCCTCAAGAGTCAAATGCTCTGCTTGTATCACCGGGCACTGGAGTGACAACCAGTAGCCCTACACACGAGCTCTGCCTGTCGCCTGCCCCCGAGGTGTGCGCATGGCTGACAGGCTTGGGAAGGCTGCATGGCTTCTCGGTGGTCAGCGAGAGGTGGGTAACTCAGCAGAGACCTAATTTGTGCTTGTATTTAGGCTGTTCTCTTGTGCCCAGCAAGCCATAGCTGGGAGTGGCTTTTCCCCCTCAAATCCTCTGTTCTGTGGTTTGTTTTTTCCCCTGGGGAAATAAACTAACCCAGCATTGGACCTCGCTGGCATAGTTGCTAGGTGCAGTATCTTCACGGCATGCCTGCCAGATCCAGGCAGGAGTCTGCATTCAGTGTGGAAACCTGTTAACATAGGATTCTTTGGCTTTAGTGTTTTATTCTTTCCAGTGGAAACATTCCACGCCCTGTGAATCATCGATCTGGGCTTATTTGGTTTTCCCACCATACACAGCGCCCGAACAAGTGGTTTGAGTCATGCAAGCCATGCAAACCCAAACCAAATGTTTACGTGCATCAACGCGTGTGTGAGCAAGAATGTGGCATCCTATGACTGTGAGCACTTTTGCTGCACAAATTTAATACAAAAATTCAAGGACTCCCTTTCAAAACCTGTCAATGTGTTGCAGATATCTGCTTAGCTTCCCACTTGTAGAAAGGGCTTAAATGTATCACAGAATGAATCGATGGTTGATCCCAACTTGATGCTTGCTTTGGACAGTTATGAGCATTATGCAGAATGAATAGCATTGAAAAAAGGGCAGTTTTATAAGTCTCTCAATAACTTCTTTTAATGATGGTCCATTTTTCTTTAGTATCTGATTACTAGTTCTCACTTGATCTTAAATGCTTATTCATGGAGCTGAAGTGCTACATACTATCATGTTTTGGTTATAATAATAAAAAAAAGTAAGTGTTTTTGAGTTCCATAAAGCTTATCAAAATTCATTCTTTCATCAAAGAAGTAAATTAAGGAATATTTTTCCCATCTGTAATGAGCTGCAATATAGATACGTGAACCCAAAGGTGAAACTGTTACTGCAGTATTTTTTGCACATCTTGTCAAATGCTTCCTTTAAGGAAACTGGTATCTGTTACTAAAAATACTCCTTAACTGTATTAACCTTGTGGGAAAATATGTCATTCTTTAATGCTAAGTGGAACAATTTTAGGACTTGCAAAGGCTTGATCTGAAGTTCAGTGAGGCGAGCGGGACTTCTGCTGGCACCAGTGGGCTCTCAATCAGGCTCTGAGGTTGCAAAGAGCTGCTCTTTCACAAATAGCACTTTCTTTATTCAGCTGGCTTCTGGAACACAGCAGCTTTGTGTTCTGCTTCTGCATTTTCTTCCCCTCTTTGTAATTATGTCGCTTCATTCACTGAATATATAACCAACTTAACACCCTCTGCTTTTATTCTCTTTAATAAAGTTCCCTTTTGATTCAAGCCTCTGCTGCCAAGGAGAGCAGAGACAAACAAGTTGCTCATGGGAGGAGAGCAGAAGAGGTTTCTCTCCAGTATGGTGAATGGTAATGTTTATCACAGTACTGAAGGCTGGAGCAACACTTCTGGGAGCTCTAGCAAATCCAGGGCTACAGATGTTTGATTTGTTCAGTTGCTTTTCCTGTTTCACATTCCAAGCAAATTAATCCTTTCTCTTTAACCAGGAAAAAAGTATCTGAATAACTTTATTAACAAGGTAGGTTTTTTCCTAGGCTTTCTTCTAATGTGCTTATTGAATAGACTCTTCACGTGCATCTGTCCATTTTTGCCTTATTTTGAGGCAAGTGTATTCTTTTGTCTGGGGTTAAATACATCTGATGACAAGGCAGTCTGTATTTAAATAAGGTTGAGCGAATTTAGGTTAGTTCAAGCTCCTTTTATTTGAACTTTTGAAGTCTTTAAAGAAAAATTTGTTCTTACAGTATTTTTTTCTTATGTCAGATCCTACTTCTGCTTTTACTGAAACATAGCAAAATGCAGGCAGTTCTGTCTCTGATTCTTGTGCCATAGCAAACAAAACCCACAGAACCAGAGGTTAAAGCAAGATTGCTGGTCTGCAGTCATTAGCACTCTACCTAAATGAATACAGAGTGGTCTCTTTTTTCATACAGTGCTACAGTGGCAATCACAGCGTGATAGTGAGTGTGAGTAAGGCTCCCCCAGCTCAGCACTTACATGCTTTATTTTACATAGTTACATGTTCTCATGATTGGCAGTTCAATGCATAATTTCAGATACTTCCTAGGTCAGTAGAATTTTTTGTCTGAACAAAAGCTTCAGGACTTGAGGACGTTGTTTTTCCATACGTTTTGGTACTCCTTTGGCTGTACAATTGAGTTGTCCTTCACCTGTTTCCTCAGGTTTCTATTCCCAAGGAAGCCAGTTTCTGTAATTACTTGGAAAACTCCTGCCCAGCCATTCCAGCCCACCGCTGACAGAGCGTAGAATTTTCCAGCTTCATAACACTTTCCTTTTTTATACAGTGCAAAAGGCACTAGGTACACAATTATTGCTGCTGAAGTGTGCTACAAGATGATGATAGAGGACTATGGTCTTCTACTTTAATCTAGTGATTTTTCCACTAACTTGTGCAGTATGACTAGTGATTTACACCAGTTGAAGTGGAAAAAAGAAGAATGCGGCGTTAGCTATGGAATAATATGTGCTGGTTTTTATTCAGTGCAGAATTCTCACTGACAAGAAGCCGCCTCAATAAAACAGAGGTAAAATTTCACACTTAATCTAAACTAGGACTATGCATGTCAATTTTAAGACAGAGACATACCTTGTTTTATTTGTTATAGAATGCAGAAGGTATTCAGCTTTTGGAAAAGGTGCTGGCTCTCCCAGGAAGCTCTGTGTGCCACCAGGTTTTTAATCAGCAGACAGTGAGTGATTGTGGGAGGTCAGTCAGTGAATCCTCCAGCTCTTCCTGAGCAGCCAGCAGCCCTGTACTACCATCAGACAGCTGAAACTCCTGTTTCTCTGTCTTTCCCTTAGGATGAGCAGAGCTCCCTCTCAGGCAGGGTCTGTGGCTCATCCCACGAACCACCCTGGTTTTCACTGGAGCTTAATTAGACTGATTGATTTCTGGTTCACCTTAACAAGCTGGGCTGAAGAGTGGCCAGTGGTAGCTTCCAACATGTGGATTTCCATACAGTGCTGGAAGTCTTCCAGAGCCCTGGGCAGTGCTGGCCGAGTGCCACTTTTATTTCAGCAGTAGTGCCAGGTGGTCTGTTATCAGCTGGGACTTCTCCTGCAGAATGTCCTAAAGACTCAGTGCAGTGAAGGCTCTGAGCAAGTCTGGTCCGGAACCTGGAGCCTCCCTGGGAGCAGGAGCTCAAGAGAGGAGAGACTTAGCCGGGAGCTGTTTTTGAGCCAAATCCAACTGTTGTACCAGCTACTTCAGAGAAATAAATGCAAGAGGTTTTTCCTCTTCACAAAGCATCCCAGCCATTACCTCATTTCTATTATCCTCCCCACAGTACGAGCTCTACAGCCCGCTCAGAGGGCAGCTTACACTTGGATTCCATCTTTTGATTCCTGCAGACTTAAGTTCACCCCTGGTATAGCACACTCATTCCTTTGTCAGACCTTGTCTTGAAGCAGGAATCGCAGCCAGTGACCACCCAGTAGCGCAGCTGTGCCAATGCCAGTGACTCAGAAATGCACAGGGAGGCAAGCCTCCCCGGCGCCGTGCGCTCGGGGCTCAGGCAGTGTGCGTTAAGGGCAACACGCCCCGATTGTGTTTTGGGAATGGGTGTAGTTTTGTTCAGGATTTGCCACTGTTCACTTATTCAAGGGGTATTGATCCTCAGGAGTAGGAAGGCATCAGATCCATGTGGTCATAGTGCTGATGGTCCGTGGCTGTGCTGAAACAGGAGGCCCTTTGCTGTCTGTTGAAAGAATGAATTGCTACAGCTTGCACTAATGAGCTGTTTAAATTAAAGAATCCTTTGGACACAGAGGGTTCGATAACTCCTGTATCGCATGCGCTGAAGCCTTGTCCTTTGCATCAAATACACTAATGGGGAGCCATTCCACCTGCAGCTCAACAAGAGAGCCAAATGCTGAGTGGCATTCTTGGTCAGTAGGCACTGTCTGAGGCAAAAGCTTTGTTGGAGAGTTTCCTAAAGTCCTGAATGGACCCAAGTGCCTAGCTTTGATAGGAAAACATTGCTTCTGTTGATGAACTCGGCACTGAGAAAGCTATTGTTGAGCACTCAGTGGCCATTCTGCTGGTTCGCAGGATGTCAGGGGCTGAAGATCACATCTGGCTGCATTTCATCCAAACGTGGTTTATTTTAAGTGTATGTTCTACACCCCTTTGTTGGGAAATTTCAGTATCACGTAAGCTTCCTAAGAAAATCCGTGTCTCGTTTTGAATAAGATGAGTCAGTGTGAAAATTATCTTAATTAAATCAATGGATATTTTCCTGTAAAAGCGCACAAAGCAAATAAGCTATTAGGATTGAGCATTGACTTTCCCTAGAATAAGACTGATTTGGATTTTCTCTGCTTGTCTGTACTTCGGAGGATGGTGGTTCTGTATTTTGACCCCACGTAATCACAAGATGCCTACTTCGTTGTGGCTGTCTCAGTGCCAAATTAAATCAAGAGATATGTGTTTCGGTGAGATAACGCTGCACCTGGCTGATATCAGGAAGCCTTCCTGTAAACAAGGGTGACTTCACAGAATCCTGTGTCCAAACCTCAAAATGTGTTAATGCAATTAAGGATTTCCTTATGCTGAAGATTTCTGCCTTTGGTACTTAGAATTCGGGGCGGGGGGAGGGAGGGTTGGGGTTGCTTGGTTGGTTTGTTTTCATTCTTTGCAAACACTTCGTAATTGTAAGAAAAATCCCAGTAGGTGCAAGAAGGAGGATGTGTTTGCAGATTAAAGAGAAAGAGAACCAAGCCAGATGCCCAACCAGAGGGCAAATCCAAAACAGGGGCTACTTGGCAATGATAACACCTTTGGAAGGGCAGAGAAGAAGGTCTGTGAGACTGCCATCGCTGGGGAAACCAGCTGTAGTTGCTGTGCTGCTTCCCATCTCATCACCACAGCCCATTTCTGCCTTACTGCCTGAGCCATCCACAGCAAGGGACCAACGCTGCCAGCGTGCTTACTGAGGGAGAAAGTTAAAAATAACCTCTGCTTTTTCCTAAGTTTATTTTTAACCTGGAATGCTTGGGTGATCTGGTTTACTTGACAGATAGGTCAGGCCAGCTGAGGGTACAGGCAGCTTTGGGCTTTCCTGTCAGAGCCAGCATGTGGTGGAATCGCACCTTTTAGATGCTTCGTTTATATTTTCTTTTTTTTTTTTTTAATGAAATATGAACCCTAAGTGCATGAAATGTGAGTTGTCAGCCTGGCTGTTGCTGGTGTTGCAGGCACAGGGATTAGAGTGAAGCCAGCGGACTGATTCTGGTCAGTGCTGAGGAAGGATAGGAGCCTTGGGCTACAGTGCTCACTAATGGTGCTTCAGTGCATTGCCTGGTCTGAGAAGCAATCTGTTTGTAGGGAGAGAAAACAGCCCTTCTGAGTGTAGTAGCAGTCGAGGTCTTTCTGTGGATCTCAGATCAACAGAGGTAAGTCCATGGCAAGGGTATAGGGAAGATGGCATGTTCTTCCCAGGGCCAGGGAAACTTTCCTTTCAAGGGCTGGATCACCATGTTCCTGGTCCCCATACAACTGCGTGGAGTTCTGTCTGCCAGGGTCTGAACTGTACGACCCGAGGGCGGGCACACAGCTGCGTATTTACGTGGCCCTCTCCTCCAGCCGCGCTGAGGCCAGCTCAGCACCATGCTGTGCTCAAGCACGTGTCCTCACCAAGTATTTGATGGAAGTGGCTTTAAAGAAAGAACAATCTTCAAGGTGGCTTGTCAGTTTAGGACGAGTTTTCACAAGCTGTCAGGTGTGTCATCCACATAGCAATTATCAGGATAACAATAGCGATGTATTCTCTCCTAGATGTATTTGTTGCCCCTTTCAGTGTGACGTCGTCAGACAACAGTTGCATTGCTTACACCTAGTGGTAAGTATTAGAATAGGTGATGAGCTAATGAAAGCTCTTATTTTATATTTAATGGATCAATTCTAGAACTTCATGCATCTGGTCATGTCCCCAGTGTGTTTTCCAGCCTCAGTTTAGCTGCCCGTTTCCACACACGGGAAAGCCACCGGCAACAGCAGAGCTTTCCCATGAGGATGCATTAGGCATCTGTTTTATCAACGTTTTATTATAAAATGTGTTTATTACCTATTTTGAGCATTAATCATTGGGTATTCATGAAATCCAGAAGCTGTTTTTACTGTTGTTGCCCTTCATCCTCCATTGCTACAACAAATACTAATACAGTCCGGCAATTTCACAGTACGGACCTCTCCTTATACACGTGCTTTCCTTTTCCTTTTAATTCTGCAGAAATTTTGGGTACGTATGGATCCATTTACCTCAGCCATAGAATAAAATATCTAAAGTCAAACCACTGAGCTCATATGAGGCATAGCTGCTGGGGGGTGGGGGAACAAAACAAAAAGAAAGATTATTTCTTTTGGAAAATTGTCCCTTTTTGATATTTTTTATTTTGTAAATAACAAGTACAAACACTTGTCCACTTTGAACAGACAGGGCTTCCCTGGTGCACTCAGACAGAAGCAACAGCTGAGATGCTAAACTGATACCTGGTTTTTCCTCTAAAGAACAGTTGAAACAAAAGGATTATTATCCACACATTTCTGTTTTTAAAGAAGTCACCTAAAGTCCAGTGAATTCTTGCTGATATTCTTATTTTAAAACAGTTATCAGAATAATCTTACTGTTCTGAGAGGAATTCATTGGTAAGGTAACATATCCAAGCATTTGACAGGCATCTAATGAGTCATTTCACCTTACATGTTGAAACAGAAACCAGAGGATTCTGTCTGACTAGCTACTAGCTGTGATGGTCTCAATTATTCAAATAACTGCAGTAAGAAAAATAATAATCTGAATTTTCAAAAAAATCTGAGAATATTTGGCAACCACCACTATTCTTAATACATAGGGAAAATAGCAAGAGGTTGGGAAAAAACCCGTAATTTTTGTGAGAAAATGACGAGTCCAAACTTTGTCTCAGAGACAAAGCTACCATAGGTTTTGTTTGTTTCCTTTCTAGTTCTGAAAATAAGGAATTTTCTTGCTTCAAAAGCAGACTAGAAGTGGGACATAATTTTGTAGAAAGTATTCGTCACCACCCCAGGCTTTTTTTATGGCACGTCTTTATCTCCCTGTATCTCTTAATTCCTGCTTAACTCCTGATGCTTGCTCTCCCCTACAGAGATATAAGCCCAGCTCCTCGATGTTTTTTCCAGGCCATGTGACACACGTGTAGGAGGAAATACCAAATTCCTGACAACTTCTGGTCCATGCCTAGCAGGTTACTCCGGCCTTGTGCACCTGACATGCACTTGAGGACTTCAGGCTCTGAGAGTACTTTGCTTCAACCGTTGCCAATGACTTTTAGTATTTGGAGCACAGGTACAAGGGGAACTGTGCTGTCTTTCTCATCTGCATTCTCTACCCTTTGCTTTTGGACATAATTCCTCCTAAAGTCTGGAATTTCTTTTGTAAGACATACCAGCTTCCTGGGCTTGTGTGCACTGCCAATGTGATATCTCTAGCAGAAGAACAAATACCTTAAAGCTACTGCCAGGCCAGGTTTTGATTGCCTGTAGTCATCAGCATAGCCTTATAATTGGGAAGAACGTTAGGAGTTGATTCATTATGCAACTATCTCCATAAAAGGAGGAAGTATTCCTCTTCTTGGGAGGAAATTAGGGTGAGTAATAGCTGGTGCTGAACAGAATTACACAAGCTGGTGCTGGACAAAGTTGCATAGCAAAGGAAGAAATCCCTATTAGGGCAGTACATTACAGCATCATGCTGACCTGTGCATGCACCTTTTTGCACCATTGAATTTTTGTAGTACATCGTTTTCAGAACGCTCTCAGTATTCCAACCAGCAATCGGATGATTACCACCTTGCAGCATAACGTGGAAGTCCAGGGTACCACTTAGGCTTTGATTTCCTTCCCCTGACAGTGTCTGAAATGCATTCACCGGAAGTTGGTGAATTAAACAACAGTGTTTGTCACTACTGAACACTACCCGTCAGGAAACTGGAAGTCAACGCTTACAGGCTTTACAAAATGACTTAAGGTTAATGGTGGGAGGTACAGATTTGTGGGAAGATGTTGTGTGAAGGACAACAGGGTTTTAAAACACCATGCATCATGGAAGGGATACCTTAATTTTACATGTAGATGAGATTAGAAACAAGATTGCATACTTTAGTGTGAAAGGGAAGCATGACATGAGCAAGGTTTATAGTCTCTTTCTATCTCTTGTTTTTCTTCAAGAGCATTTAAAGGGAAAAATACCAGGGCATCCTAACGCACTGAGCTGTGAACAGCACTCACTGTGCTGCTGTTTCAGCTCTCCCAAAACCAGGGCTGTGCAGTACCCATCCATCAGGGCTATAAAAGATTCATTCACTGTCCTGCTTGGTTTTCATCTATTTTAAACATTGAGAGACCTACTTACGTGCCCTGTAAAACTTTCACAAATAATGGTGTTTGGAAATCTTTCTAGTGAAGAACATGCCTTTTCCCCTCAGGTTGGCTACTCTTCTGCTATAGATCACCATGAGATGCATTTCACTGTTGGGAGGGTTGAATTTGTGGTCATTTTCATGCTTATTTATTATTCCTTACTTTGTTATGTTTAGTCCTTGCTATTTTTATTTTGCTAAGATCCTGCCATTCTCTTTCCATTTCCAAGGCCTGAATCTACAGCCAGGCACATTCTGATGATGGGTAAAGGTTGTCATGATCAGCAAAAATAATCAGCATTGGTTTATGATGAGAAAAAGTCAGTAAATTAATTTCCTGTGGTTCGACTGTGCCAGAAATAGCGTTTTGGTTTATGGTGCTATAGCAGAACTGGAAGGCTTCACGTCTGCCAGGTGTGTCCAGACCCCTAACCCCCTTCTGCTGTCTCGGGCTGGGCAAAGAGCCGGTTTCGTCCTCTGCAAGCTATTCAGCTTTCTGTTTCTGTAGTTTAAATGTTTAAACCCCTCCTGTTTGGATATAGATTGATCCCTAAAATCAAATATATTTTAATCAGAAACATCTATTAAGACTGGTCCGTTATCAGCAGGTTATAAAGGTATCGGACAGCACTGGACTATCATTACGTGTAAGACAGACACATTGGGGTACTTACCCATTTCGGGACTGCGGGCTCACAGCTTCCAAATCCTCTTTCTGTTCCTGATGCGCGGAGATCACGCTTGAAGGGTAATCTTGAGTATCCTCCCTGAGCCCTTCTGCCTTCCAGTATCCTCCTTCCCCGTGTGACAGAGGAGTCCTCTGCGGATATGCAGAGGGCTCGTGAACGGGTGGCGGCGAGCGGTGCACTGAACTGTCATGATACCCATGGTGGTCGGAGTGTTTGACCGGCTTTGTCAACCCTATTGTGTTACAGAGGAGCAAAAGCTGCACTAGCATCGCGCGGTTACACCTGTCTCTTGTTCTCCTCTCTCAAGCTCAGCCTGGATTAACGCAGGAATGCCCCGGCAATATTCTTTATCTGGAAAGTTGGAAGAAGGAAGGAAAAAAAAAATATTTGTAACAAAGAGCGGAAAAAGCTTTCGACCCTCCCAGCTACTGTGGAAACGTCCGTGGCTGTTGAACAATGTGAGTCTGGTTCCTGTGTGGGGCTCAAACGTCTCTGACAGGGGGAAAAAAAGGTGGTAGGAATATAGCTTATTCAAGGAACTTCTGAGCTTGGCTGCCTGCTAAACTTATCTGTGAACAGGAACTTGGCTTTTATCAACTGCCTTCTCCCTCAGGCACAGGAAAAGGATGTTAGCTTAAGGAAAGGAAGAGAAAAGAAAGGAAAGAAAATATTGAGCGGTGTAACAGACCCTCATTACGGTGCCAGAAAATGTCACAGGCCTGCTTGCTCCAGTGTCTGCACATTTTTTATTTTTGAGGCTGAAATTCCCTGGCTTTAGCGACAGAATGTCCATGGTATGTCCAACAAATTAGGGTCATTCAGGTGTTCAGAGTAAATGCACAGCGAAAAGGGGCTTACAAACATCCATTTTTGTGTGACCTTTCCAGAGTAACTGAATCATATTCTGTGACCATCCGAGTGGAAGATTTTCATGATGTAGACTTTCAGAGGGCTCTGGATTATGGAGCATTTTTAAGAATTTCTGTTTAGGTTGTCATCTTTGGACCTGACACCTAATCTTTTTGTGCATTTTTTATTAGCGTTACGAAAAAAAACCCACTCACCACAACACCAAGAGCTGCTGTAAACAGCTATCTCTGTGACCTCACCCCAAATCCTTAAAAAAAGAGAGGTTGGATGTAGGTTTATTACTGGTCTTGCTTTAACCTGATGGGGCTGCCTTCAGTTTTGTTGCTATTGTAAACTGTATTTCTTTTCTCACTTTCCTGCAGGGTGATGCACTCTGGCATATTTAAGAATAAATGAGGGAGAATGATGCTCCACTGACAAAGCAGGTGGAATGCTAGTACAGGACTGCTAGGTCATGTCCCTGTTTGACGAGATGCGCAGCCCAAGTTCAGTACATCCTGCAGAACATTAAATGTAAAGCTTTGCTTGAGACGGCCTAATGCCAGCTGAAAAATAGAGGATAAAATCTCTAGGATTTTGGAAGGCCTTGTTATGAAAGGCTGTGAATTTGCATCTGATCAGTGGTGGGATCTGCACCCTTCTCCTTCCGATTGCCCCTCTTCTGTGCTTAGTGGAAGAACCTACAGAAAATGCAGAAGTGCCCTTACTACTGACCTGTGACAGACCCGGCTGTGTGAGAGCAGTAGAGAGAGATTTTGATAATTTTGAGGGCAAAACTTGCTCTGGCTGTTGTAGTTACTTCTCCAGGGAGATGAAATCACAAGTTCTGGACTGAAGACTGAAAGAAATTAGCAACTTCCCTCTGTTCCTTCCTGCTGCTTTTATTTCAGAATTGTGTGCATCCTGCTAGAATACATGTTAATGTGTGAATATTTTATGTGCCATGTTTCACATAGAAATGTGCCTTTCTTACAAGTAACTGGATGTGACGTAAGTGCTAGGTTTGTTTGCTTAATAAGGCCCATTATCTGGAAGGAATTGAAACAAACATGAGGCAAAACAAACAACAGGCTCATAACCTCAGCTGCTGTGTGATCGGGGCTTGCAGAAAAGTGGTTTTGTGCTACAGATATTGAAGTTGTCCCACTTGTGACCTGCTTCCAAACCCTTTGGACTTGTCTTTCGATGTATACCTTTCCACTTAATCTTAACTCTGCCATTAAACCTTTATTCTTCGTGGATGTGATACCTCCCAAGTAGTGGGGCATGTCTCCTGGCTCAGAGCGTCTGCTGCTCCTTCGGGTGCAAGAACCCATCCTCTGTGCCTTTGTAACGGTGCTGCCGAGGAGTGCAGCAGTCGGGAGGCTCAGATTGCTCAGCCTTTTGCAAGTTAATAATTCATCATGACTTTTTGGCAGCGGTTATGAAAGATGTCAGTTGCTAGCATGCTCAATATTTCAACATCTCTTTCCTTGTGGTGGGCATAGCGTAGGATGCTGCCATGAACACATGGAAGGCATCAGTTATTCAAAGGACCTTCCTTACGGGATACTAGTCAAGGTTTCTGTCTAACAGCTATTCTGATTTCGGGTGTCTGAATGACATACTCGGCTTATACTGCTGGTTCATAACGTTAGATTTGTTGGCAGACTAACACGTGTAGAGGAACAGGTGTGAGGAGTGTGCCTATTTTAGGAACAAGATACACCACAACTTTGTCTCCTTTTTTGAGCTGGTGCCTCAGCGTGGAACCAGGGAAAACGGACGTGCAAGGTCATTTGCTGTAACAATTTACTCATTGCTTTCTGAGGTCAGTCTCCTCTAGGAGATGAGAAAGGCAACCTGTGCCCTTATTCATGAAAATACTTTTCCCCCAAGTATTTCTGAGAAATATTTCTTCCAACTAGTCTTCAGATTTCAAACTGCCCTTGAAAGAGTTGATACTGCCAGTTACACCGAGTTCTTGGGGCTGCCCTGGGATCTTGCAGGTAACCGTCAGGACTACTCTTGCCGTGTCTGGTAATTATAACCATTGCCATTAAACACAACTCTTGGTTCCCTCCAATGTTGCCTGCCCCGAGAGTTCCATGTCCCATTTGCAATTCCATAATCAAGTTGTCAGATACCAGCACCGCCTTCTGCATAATCTGCGTAAGATGCAAAATCTCATCTTGGCCCATTTATGTTTGTTTGAGTCGGAGCCCTGCGGCTACAGTCCAGCTGTAGGAGGTGGGTGACCACACAGTAAACATTGCCAAACAATACGCTTGAGACATGGCTTGTATGGACCTGGAAAGCAAACTCCCTGGCTGTTCCAGTGGTGTCTTTGCAGAAAGAGCCCTTAATTTTCAATTAATAGATTCAGATATCTTGGTGTGTTTCTATTTTATCTTCCCAGATTCACTGCGTACTCCATAATGCTCTTAATTATAGACTTAAATTCAGAATCTCTGTATTTGAAAGAAAAAAAAAAGCCTGGGAAAAATGTTTAAAAAGCCAAGAAAAGGTGGAATTATTTTAATAAGCATGTGTTGCTTTAAATTCGTATATCCCAGCTCCAAATCTCTGCAGCAGAGTGAGTAACTGAAAGGATTTTATGTCTGGGAAGATGAATAGGACCATTTTGTTGATAGCTGCACAGCAAAGGGCTAACTTCTCATTAGGCAGTGGGGTTTTAGATCTGGAAAATGCTGTCTCATTCCCTGCGCGCTGCCGATGCGCACACGTGCGTGTGCAGCAGCTCCACGGAAGGGGAGC
Source organism: Rhynochetos jubatus (assembly GCA_027574665.1). Lineage (NCBI taxonomy): Eukaryota > Metazoa > Chordata > Aves > Eurypygiformes > Rhynochetidae > Rhynochetos > Rhynochetos jubatus. Next base: position 11,048,199 of record CM050655.1, read on the forward strand.
AAGGGGAGAGGAGTGTCAGGAAGGCTCAGAAGCGATTCCTTTCAGTGGTCTGTCCCTCAGGAAAAGGAGATGGGTTCTTGTCAGCTATATTTTTCTTGGTTTGCTCAAAAGCTTTCAGTGGTATTCAGTGGCAGAGATCAGGCCCAGGCTGCTGTACTGGCAGCGCTCTGCTCGCTGTATGCGTGCCTTAAAAATGGCTCGTCCGTCAGCCTTCACGGGATTCATTCCCTGGCAGAGGAAATTACTCATTAACTCTGCAAACGTACATGCAGGGGTTCAAGTCCTAAACTGTTTGCCAAGAGGATGTCAGACAGAACTGCTTGTTTTTGTTCGGGCATGAAAATGAACGATCTGAGACAGTGTCTCTCTTCTGCATTTTGAAGTTTTCGTAAACAGAGAGAGAGGATTTCTGTTTATGTAGAGCAAGGCTTGATCCGGGTGACGTGAATATTATTGTCCATGCAAAAACTTCCCGAACCAAGGATATTTACCAGCCACAAAAGCAATCTGTCTTTCCTTCCCTTACCTGTCTTTCAAGCATCATACACCACTTAATAGAATATGACCAAATCGCACTCCTTTTATCCAGGAAGGTGCCTCGGTCAGCTGTTAGTCTCCAGGCTAAGTTCAGCGGTAAAGGACAGGGTTAAGGTTGTGTGTGCGGAGTAACTTGCAATTAGGAAAATTGAAGATGGAAGAGGCGCAAATTAAGTAGAATCCTGGTTTTATCTGTTGCGAACAACAAGAAAAAGACAGTAGAGGGCAGGGAATCTTGATTTCTGCTTTGCATTCTTTCCCTTTCTTTTTCGGTAATAGGTAGGCTTGAGTGAGACTTGTCTTGCCCATATTCCAGAATTCCTGGCAGGCATTGCACAGGCCTGCCTCCAGATATCAGCCACCAACCCCCAGAGAGAGGTTTAGGCACGTGGGAGGCGGGGAACTGCGCCTCTCAGCGACCTTGCAGAAGCTGTGGTGCTACGCAGCGAGAGACTGGATGGACAAGCCTGAACAGCCAGAATTCAGACTTTAAATGAGCAGCGGTTGGATGGTTTGTCATGGCACAAGTCAAGGCAAGGCTTTCCTTTGGTATTATGCAGACCAGCTAAATGCAAGATATGAATTTGTTTACAAAGTGATATGAACTGAACTCCAGGGGAAAAAATGGGAACTGGAGGAACTTCTCTTTAGTGGATTATTTAATATAGGGCACAAAACTTACCAGGCACAAAGTTGAGATCCTATCAAAATCTTACAGCCACGGTAGCTTACATTAACTCTTGTTGTTAAGTTTGCCTGAGGCAGGATTGGCAGCAAATCAGGATTGAATCCTCTGCTTAGGATAGGAATATGGTACCACAGTTGCCGTGGGGTGGCAAACATTCAGGAGCTGTTATCGATGCTTGCCCTATATAGATCGCCTACAATATTGTCTTGAGTCCAGAGCTTTCCTAAAAAGGTTTCAAGGTAAAACAATGCCTGTGAAAACTGCCTGCTGATTTGGGAGGGATCCAAGAGCATTTAAATGCTTCTTGTGAGCTCTTTCTGAAGGTCATCAGGAGTGGAGAAGGCAGGAAAGGAGTATCCCACTCGGGTACTGGCTAATTCAATCTGGTGATGATTCATGTTTCATATCCCAGGACGGCTTGAGATTTCATGTATTTGTTACCTTTTATAGCAATGCAAAATATGTAGAATTCAATTGTACGGATCACAATGATGGAACAATAGCTTAACAAAATCAAAATACGCTTTTCAGCCAGCCTTATCAGCCTAGGCGTTCTCCTGAAAATACCAGTAAAACCCATAGGCCTGGGAAGCTCTGTGCTGTGCTTTAATGGTCTTGGAAAGCCTAGTGAAAAAGTAAATGGCCCCTGTAGTGATTTCCAAAGATGGTAAATTCACTTTTTACCAAATGTAGTAAAAACAAGACCCCTGCCCTGTGCCTGATGAAATCAGTGGGAGTCTTGCAACTGGCTCCAAGAGCAGCTACTGGGCTAAACCACTGGTTGTATGGCACAGTAAGACGCAGGTATCCGCAACTTAACAGTACCCTGGGAGCAGAAATGAACGTGAGCTGTGCACTTTGGGTAGTGGTCAATCAGCCACCTAAATGAAATTTTGAAAGATGGTAAGAAAAAACCTTTTTTCACTCCTTGCTGCAACAGCCTGGAACAGTGAGAGCTCCTGTAATAATTGGTATGTTGCGATGGATGGCCTTCCTCTGAATCTTGCACACTTCTTAATTAACAGTTGATACATTTATTAGTCTGTCAGATATTTGGCTCCTCTACGTTCAAATGTAAATTTGTTCTTTGCTTGTAAGTAAGGGGACTTAATTGTGAGGAAAAGAGTAGTAAATGTGTATGTTATTTTCCAGATAAGTTTTTTCAGTATGGAGTAAAAAACCCACTCCCAAAACCCAAAGAAATACTGTTAGTTCTGCAGTAAGAACCTTGTTGGTGTACATTGTCTGCGTGTATGTATGGACGTGCCATTTGTTATTGACTTTTTTCTGTGTAGTCATTCCCCACGGGACACTTCCAGGCTGATAACTTGTGGCAGCAGTGGCTTACCATCCACTACACTTCACAACGTTACTGTGTGCTACCTTCCCATAACACACAAACCTCTGAATTTCGCATTCTGTTTGTCTGGTAAGGAAAAGCCAACGCTGGTCAGGGTTTGTGCTCAGAGGCCGGTGCTCCATGGCTCCCATAGTTTCAAATATGGCACTATTTAAAATAAATACATTATCACCTTGTTGCATCAGCAGGTGCTTGCGCTGAATTTCAGTTTGCTAGCGGGACAGTAGCTGGTTTGGGCCACTCAGCATCCACTTCAGGAAACAATTTAGCTTGAGATACTCAACTGTGATTAATGATCACATGTTTTGGTGTGTTTTCCAAGCAGGCCTTGGGGCTGGATGGGTCCTCTATGCCAACAGTGAGATTTCTCCAGTCAGCTCTCCGCTGGGTGATTTGCTCTCCCCACTGTGCTCTGCAGCACAGACCTCCAACGGGAGCCATGGCATCGGTGCAAAACGTCGGCTCGCCCTGCAGCGGCGGAGCAGAGGTCTGGCTGCAGCAACTCGGAGCGGCAGATAGGAAACAGGATTTCCCCCAACAGGCATCTGATTTTTCAGAAATGAACTGTTGGAACGGGATGCACAGCCCAGCAAAACCCATGATTTATCTAAATTCTTTCAGATGTGGCAGGTGGGACTTCCAGCTCCCTTCACTTGAGCACCAAGCTCTAGCCAGTTCCCTTTTTCTCTCAGTATTTACCAGAAATAATGTTCTTGTTACTGTTTTGTGCAGGGTGGGTTCTGGTAACTGCCAGGCCAAGAAACCTGACACTGTTTGCTTCAGACCAGCTTTGCGTGCTGTCCACCCTCGGGGAACCCAGGAGAGCTTGTGCCTGCCTCCTGCCGTAGCCTTGGGGAGATGCCCTTTCAGGAACTCAGCTCTTCAGATAAAAGGTCTCCCTCTTCACATGAGAGCATCCTTGAGTGAGAGCATCGCAGCTTATTTTAAAAGCTCTGTCTGTCTGGAAATTTTCCAGGCAGTCCCTTACCTACTGATGTTCTCCTCCTCCTCCTCCTCCTCTCCCCCTCCCTTCTTAAATCTTCCCAAGCAGATCCATATCATTAATATTTCAGTGTGAGCTGCTTGCAGGCATTGGCTACGCTGCAGCGCAGTTCATCAATAAGAGACGACGAAGGCTGCGAGCTTTGCCACTCTGCCTTCATCCAGCCGAGGAGTCAGAGCGCAGGCAGAGTCTGGCAGAGACAACCAAGTGTTGCCGGAGCTGAGCCTGCATCTTGCAGTCCCGGTCTTGAGGTGCTTTTTCCAGCTGTCCCTTGCTCGGATCGCCCAGGCATTCCCGTGGCGAGCAACGAGGATGGATGTCTTTAAGAAAGGTTTCTCCATTGCTAAGGAAGGGGTGGTGGCTGCTGCAGAGAAGACCAAGCAGGGAGTGACGGAGGCTGCGGAGAAGACCAAAGAAGGGGTGATGTATGTAGGTAAGAGAGGACTCGTTTTAGTATACGTTTGAGCATTAGCAGCCGCATAGATTGTCTCTGAGAATATGATATTGGGGCTAAAGCTTGGGAGTGAAGAGCAGGAGGTCAGGATGGCACCCTCAGCTGTGTCACAGAGTCACTGTGTAAGCCTGAGGTGCTACATCTCCCTGTGCCTCAGTTTCCCCAACTGTAAATTAGACCTGGAAATGGCCACTACTTCAAGGGTGGCAGAAAGAGTGCAGCGTTAGGGAGCAGATGCCTGGGTGGGAGGTTTCTGCTGTGACCATTCACTGACCGCTGGCGGGGTGAGTCACTCCCTCCCCGAGTGTCTGAGCACTGCTGCTCTCCCCTTCACCTCCACGCTGAGGAGGGCCCAGAGAGGAGCCAGCAGCATTATTAAGTGGGGGTTGCAGGATGCATCTGTTTCCCCACAAACATACCGTTTTATCCTGAAATCTTTGTTCGCCGACCTGTTTCGTTCCCCATGCATGCATTAATCTTGCTTTCCAAGAGACGCCCAAATTCTGTTTGCCCAAAGGATGGGATCTGGAAAGCGGCACGTCTGATGTCCTGCCTGGAGACCTCTCTCACCGTTAACGTGCTGTTTCAGAAACCTCCCTTTTCAAGGTCACCCTCGACACCCGCTGTCTCTGCTACCTAGCGCGTGCAATGATGTGGCTGGATGGTCAGGTACTCCAGATACTATAGAATCTAGGAAGTCTTAGGTTGCTCAGACTGATTACCTCGCTGCTGATTACTGCACCTCACGCAGCTTTTTGTGTTCGCTAGATGAGGGAGAGAGGAGTTTTTTTAGTAGGAAAGTTTACATGCAGGCTCTTCCTGCTGTCGTGCCGCAGCATCCACAGCTGTACGTAGCTACTGTATTTAAACACCCTTACGGACAATAGCTACAGGTAGATAATGGTACATTACAAATGAAATACACATTTTATGTGTAGCAGATCTGATAGTATCTTCATCACAAAACTCTAAATACTCAGCTGTTGGCGTGCTGTAAACGACCATGTGTAACGGGTGATGTTTCAGTTTGAAGCTGGCTCGCCAGATGAAGAGGTAAACAGCATCCCTGCAAGCGATTCAGCTAACCACGGTAACCAGCCTGCAAAATGTCACATCTAGGTGTCAGGTGCTGGCATCACTGCTGCTCCAGCTGCTTCCTGATTTGAGTGATGTCAGAAAGAGTTGTTCCAAATTTTTATGCGTAATTCCTCACGTCTGTTCAGTCATGTTGTATGTCTCCGTACTGTGACCTGTTTTCATTTTTGCACAGCCATGAGGTACAGAGTCTGCTTGTGAGATTCTAACCTTCTCAGTAAAGTTTTCTAAAAGCCTTCTTAATCTCTGAATGAGGATCAAATAAGGATCAAGGTGAAGATTAAGAGCTTTCACCTTTCATTTTTTCGGTTTGGTTTGTTGGTATACCACCAGTTCCTGCCCTGTCACGCACTGGGTAGCGCTTTGCCTTGGGACTGATTCAGTTCCTGTTGCACGCCGCGGGGTGCTCAGCCCTTTGGGGAAAATTCAGTCTTCCATAGGCAGGAAAAGTAAAGGCCAGAAGCTGATTAGTTGAGGGAACTGATTTTTAAAGAAGCAGAGAAGGTGGAGGGCAGGTGTATCCCTGAAAACTGGAGAGATTAGTATGTCGTTTGTGGTGCCTTTTCTCACTCTGGGCCACTTGAAGGGTTAATCAGAGACCTGAATTGTTCCTTCCCTGCTCCTTCCTTTGCAGAACCCTACCCCAGCAGCTTTGGTCTAGAGCGTTACGTGACACAACCTGAATTTTTGGGTGTAAGGAGAAAATAATACTTGTATAAAAGCTTGAGGGTCTTTTCAGAACATCGGGAAAGGGAGGAAAAACCCCAAATCCTAGGATGGATGAAGGATCCTAGATCCCTGACTTTGGTTCAGGTTTGTGTTAACTCATTGCTGACCCTCTGAGGAGGATTCCAGATGCCTGGGCAAAACCACAACATCTGGTGAGTCGCTTGCTGCTGCCCCAGGAGAAAAAGAATGATGCTCCATCAGAGACATCCGCCTGGAGCGGACAGCGTCACCGGGGCACTGCAGCCGCCTCGTCCTTCCCCTCTGAGCCGCGCCGGTTGCATCCCCACAACACGTGCCGGGGCCGGTGATGTCTCCCTCCTGAGCTGACGCTGCAGTGCAGTGCACAGCTGGGCTGGTTAGAGGGGCTGAGCGTGAGCGACTCCAGCATGAACTCCTGCGGGACTTAGAGCACGTCACACTGTCCCTTCCTACCGCACACCTTTTCCCGCTGCACGGCGCTCCACCACCCTGGTCGCACCATTGTGATACCAAAGCTCTTGCAGGTGATTCACGGCACTCAGAAGAGGCAGGATGTGTGAACTTTGAATTCTGTGTACACAAGCTGCAGGCAAGGACTAATGAGTGAGATGAGATTGAGCATCAGGTGATTGGTTTCTGATTCAACAGATGTGGGTTGCTGGCAAGGGCGTGTGCCAGGAGGCCAGATTCCATGTGGTGCAGAATGGATGCTGAGCCTGAGTCACTGGGTGTGGTCAGGAGACTGGGTGAGGAAGAGAAGGCAAGCTGTCCCCTGGCTGCAGGGGTGGCACTTCCCAGTGCCACTGCTTCTCTTGTGAAACAGATTCAGATGGTTGTCTTCTAGCTGCAGCCCTCTTTTCTGGAATTATTTTCCATCAGAAATTATGGCACCTGCCCACTTCCCTCCCCCTGCAAAATAACTGAGCCCAGATAGTCACCGTAAATCGAAAGTCGGGTAATACAAAGCACAGCTCAGTCTCACTAAGCATGTTTAGTGCAAAGCTAGTATGGCAAATTAGGCACTTGCTTACCTCACAACTGCTGTTGGACCGAGAAACAGCAAAGGAGAGCTAAGCTTGAACACCTGTGTCTGATGTGGGAAGATCTGGTATGTCAAATCAATACTGTGACAGCTCCTGCAACCGGAGCAGGATGGCGCCTGAGTTGAACTGCGTGTGTTTGGCCTGTTCAGGAGCTCTGGGGTGCTGGAGACTCGCATCTGCTCTGCTCACTGCTGTGCTTCTGCACACGTATGTATATCACGGGCATCGTTACCAAATCCAGCTCACAGCAGTGCCCGCGTATCGTACGCAGCATGAGGGACCGCAGCTTGCTGCAGTAACGAGGATAAAGTACAGAGATTTCATCCCTTCAGTTCTAACGCGGTTCGGGAGGGTGGAGTGAAATGCTGTAGCAGAACAGCTTTGTTCTGCCCCAGGCAGCCTTTGCAACCGCCAAAATAAATCAACAGTTGAGAATTGCATTCAATAACACGTAGCATGTAGCAGGCAGAACAGAGCTGGGCTGGGTCTGTTGTTATCAGGGCGCTGCACCTGTTTTGCTTTTCAGGCTGCTAAGTGAGGTGGAGATGTGGTCTGTAGCTGATTTTTCCCACCACACCCATGGATGCTCCAGTACCTCTGGAGTTAAGGATCTGCCTGGCTCTCTATTCGTATCATTTTGACAGTTGGACATGAAAATCCTTTTGTTGTATCAGTACGGGAAACTTGAAAGAGCCTCTAAAGGTGCAGATGACTTACAAAATACAGTAAGGTGGGACCAGTGGGACATTTTGTCGTGTGTTTATCTTCCAACAGAGATAAATTTGATCCTCTGTTTTTGTAATGTGAAAAAACATTTAGTTACTGCGGGGGCCGCCCCTCTACGGTATGATTTAACGTACGTGCTGCAGTATACAAATAGAAGGGATGTATAACAGGTCGCTTCAAGCTTGGAGGAAAATCGCAGAGATGAATTAATTATTCTTTAAAGGGGGCTACTTGTGTTGCAGACGGAATGCCCTCAGGTCCTGTTGGCTTTTCCGCCTTGAGAACAGCGAGATAAATTACAATGTAAGCATATGTATGGTGTACTTTCATAATCTGAGATAAAAACATCTGCGTTCTGTGTGTCGCTGCGAGCAGGCGCTTACAGGCTAGGCTGGGGCTGGGGGAATGGGAACCTAGTAAGTAGTTATCTATTAGGCGGGTGGTTGTTCCGTAAATTCAGCCTTCAGAGTCTTTATTAGAGGTACAGACTTTCTCCAGAGTCTTTATTAGAGGTATAGAATGAAGCTTTATATGACCACTGCAGCCAAGTCTCCGCTGGAAAGCGGGGGAGAGTCACAGACGTGATTCCTTGTCTTGAAAGACTGAGGAAGGTAAGATTTTACCAGCTGACTTAAGCTCATTGTAAAAATAAATGTATATTAACATTGATTTATCTTCAATCAACTGCTCTTTTCACTTTGGAAATATTCCAGGGACAATCTTTCATACTTCAGCATGGTATAATCAAGATTTTTCAGGTCTAGGCATCTCCAGACAGTCTGTGGTTGAAGTTATCCAACTGCTGACACAAAGGAACTCACTGACTATTGGGGAAGGAAGCTGGTCCCTTCTGCCAGCTCTGCAAATGGGTTGTGTCTCAGCAGGAGGTGCTGGCAGCACCACGGCTCCCCGCTGCACCTCATCAGAACAGAAAGCCATCCGTGTCCAGAAACCAGGGGCTTCTTTGCTGGGTAGCACTGATGGGCTGTGTCTTTCCTTTTGCAGGTACCAAGACCAAGGAAGGCGTAGTGCAAAGTGTGACCTCAGGTAAGAGCACAGCCCAGAGAGAGATGTGGAAATCCGTGATGTGTTACTGGATCTCTTGATAAGGCCATTGCTCCTGCCAAATGGAAGGTCTCAGGAGGACACCACTGATCTGCGTGACCTTCCATTTGATGAATGGAGGGTGCTTGCCAGCAGCGATAATCATTCAGGGGCTGGCATTTGCAGTGCACATGGGTGGGAGAAAATGTTTAATTTCACAATGTCAAGAGTGCTGCCCAGCATGCAGGGAGGATTTGCTTGCACCGGATCCCATCGGGCCAAAACTGTGGTCTTTGGGAGACCCCTGTCAGGCAGTCACAGAGTCAGGGACCCTAAGGGATCCTTCTAGGTATCCCAAGCTCCAAGCTCTCCTGAAGAGAGATTTAATGGATCCTTTCCCTGGAGAATTTCATGACAATTTTTCTACCCAGGTGTATTGAATCAAACAGAAGGTACCCAGAGAGCAGTCACATGCAGTCTGCAATGCTAAGTACCTTATTTGCACTATTGTCTCATAGTATCTTACAGTGAATTTTTCATTCTCCAGTTGCCCACAACAACTGACAGGCTGCAGTGCTGCTCTCTGAGCAGCGTTTTGAGTCAGGCAAAACCCTCACGTACATGATCTAAATTCAGATGTGATCTCATATAAAAAAATCCAAAGAAGGACTGTACCAGGGCAGACTTTGCTTACCTCAATGAAATCGTTTTCTCGTCCCAGTGAATTTGGCAGCCTTTTGGCAGTGCCGAGTTCATTGACTTTCTGCTTTTGTTCACATCCCAGTTGCTGAGAAGACCAAAGAGCAGGCCAATGTGGTGGGAGAAGCTGTAGTAGCCAGCGTGAACACAGTGGCAAACAAGACTGTAGAAGGAGCAGAGACCATCGTGGCCACTACAGGAGTTGTAAAAAAGGTATGTTTGTTTCTTTGGTGATGTGCAGGGTTGAAGAGTCATCTTTGAATTACACTTAAAATATCTGTAAACATTTACAGTTGATGATTTTACCTATTCAGTGAGAGCTTTTCAGCAATATCTGCTTTTATATAATGCTTAATATTATTGTATAATGCTTGATATAATCACAGAGTCATTCAGTTTGGAAAGGACCACCTGAGATCATATAGTCCAACCTCTTAGGGTCAGTGAGAGCAGGTTGCCCAGGACCGTGTGCAGATAGGTTTGGGCTATCTCCACAGATGGGGACTCCCCAGTATCACTGGGCAACCTTTGCAAGTGTTAAACCATCCTCACAGGAAAAAAATAAGTGTTTTCTTGAGATCAGATGGTCACGTTAATTTGTGCCCATTGCCTCTTGTCCGATCAGTGGGCACTGCTGGCAGGAGTCCGTCTTCCCATTTTCTTAGGAATGTAGGAAAACATTTTTCACAGGGACTTGGGTAGAAACACGACTGGGCTGCAGTGGGTATCTGGCCAGAGTCAGAGCTCTGGGACGTACGGGGTGTGAAGAAGCGGGAGCTCAACACTTGCCCTCATGCCTGGCCAGCCTCTGGCCCGGCAGCTCCGCGGGCAGTGGCCATTCAGGCAAAGCCTGGTCCCAGCAGAGCCTGACCCTCCTGCTCTGCTTTGTGCCACTTTTGACAACAACCACACACTTGTTGATAAAGGCCGCGTGACTCAAATTGTTCACTGATTAAGCCAGATTCAGACAAGGTGTCTTCTGTACTCCACGCTGACTTGGCAAACTGGGTTGCTTCAAGCGAGGGGATTAAGGGGCATGTGAAAGAGCAGAACAGCTCCCTAGATGAAGGCAGCATCATTACAGAAGACACTTTCACCGGGTGGTAACAAACAGCCACCGTTTGTACCGTACAGCGCTAATATTTGGCAGCTCTGTGGTAAGCCCAGCCGCATTTCCCCTCTTCAGAGAGCTGTGGTCAGTGGCGTTGATAGTGACATGAGCTACGTGAGTCACGGCAAACGAAACCCAGAATCAAAGCAAAGCGAGGCTGGCCAAAATTGTTTCAGTTGTTCAGACAGTTGGCTGATGCATTTCCTGACCTGTACGTAAACACATTGTGATGTGAAACAAAACTTCTACACGCCGTATAAATCCTGAGAGAATAGCCTAACAAAAGGGGAGAACAGCAGCTACGAGTGACGCAAAATGTCCTCCTGAAAGCATGTGAAAAGGGCAGATACAGAAGTTCCGCTAAGCCCTTGGGATAAGACTAATCTCTATTCCCACAGGGAACAGCAGTTAGGCTGCAGGAGCGCAAACAGTGGTTCCTAATTCTGTGGGGCCAGACCCCCTCCTGCCTTTTGACTGACCGGGCACGGGGTGGTTGACCCAGGAGAGCTTGCGGATGGTAGGAATCCATCCGGTGGGCACGGAACCATCTCCCCTTCTGGCAAGGACTGAGCGGCAGCAATCTTCTTCGCCTTTTCGTCCTAAGTGAGAGCCCCTCCAATGACTGACGAGCCACAAATTACAGGTGTTAAATTCAGAGCTCAAACCAAATGACGTTACCTGTTTCCATCCTTGCGCAGGAGGTTCTTTAGAAAAGCAAGGCCAAGGAAGTCACAGGAGAAAGAAGTTCAGGAAAAATGTTTGTTTCTGTGAAAGAAAGGGGTCGCACTCTACTGGTTTAGTATAGTTTAGGAGTATAAATCTTGTAGCCATCCTCACTCACCATACTTCAATTGTATCTGCTAAATACCTTTTGGATAGCAAAGACATGGAAGGTTGTGCTCCATGTGCACACCGGCTGCGTCCCAAAGGCTAATGGTTAATTGCCGTGGAGCTAGAGCTGCCCCGATGGGTGGGCCCTGAAAGGAGCAGAGCAGAGGGGTTGTGCTGGGCTCTCAGCATCACCTGTTTTCTCTCCAGATCTGCTCCTGTTGTGCTGCACAATTTGCTAATGGCAGTACAGCCGGAGGCTGCCAGGAGCAGCACCGGGCACTGTGATGTGTGTGAGACTCACTGGAGATGCGCTAAGAGGAGTGATACGGTGTAGCAGTGAGATGCTGGAATTGTACATGGGGCTTTCGGCTCCCAAAGTTTGAGAGAGCTGTTACACCCAGTCCTGAGACTTGTTCGTGCTCCGTCCTGCCCTCCTTTGTTGCTAACCTCCTATTTCTGTTTCCAGCTGTCGCCAGGGTGGTTCCCTGCTGGCTGTACAGAGGGGTTGTTCAAAGCAGCAGGGGACTGAGCAGTGCTGCGGCATGACTCGAATCTGGGGAGTCGAGTGGCCCAGGAGGCATGTCCCCAGCTCAGCGTTCCCAGTATTAATATCAATTACGGAGAGCTTGTTGACATTTAATCCGCGCGTTTGACAGCTGGGATCGGTGGCAGGCACACACTAGCAAGGAGTGGGGAACTCCAAGGATTCTGGATTCACTTTTGCTTGGGCCAGCAGCCGCACGGCGTATCAGATGGCAACTTTGGCCACGGGGAAGAATTCAGCCCTTCGGGGAACAAGGCAGGCACTGAAACGTGGACACATGTGGGGCTGTTGGCAGCCCGCTGCTCCTTGCTGGCCTCGGTGGGAGCGCTCCGAGCCAGGCCGATGGAAGCAGGGCCGAGGTGACTCTGTGCCTATGGAGGAGCGCCGAGCACCAGATGAGAGCAACCTCGAGTAGTGTTGGCATCGCCTAGGTGGGCTTTGGCACTGGCCTGGTCACTGCCAACTGAGTGCGAGGAAGTATTGGCTGATTTGGAGGACTTTTTAAGTATTAACTAAAAAAATGTGTAAGTTAAAAGACTATAAATCCTCCACAATTTTTCTGATACGCAAAGAAATGAGAGCCGTCAGTAATGTGTTTTCTCTGTGGCTCTGAACCCATCCCAGTCCCTGGGGTGGACATTAAGGGATTTCAGTGAGATAACCACCCACTAAATATCCCTGTCTCAGAAGAGGATTAATTCTTTGTCTGCATGACACAGCACAAAGTTTGCTGCATTGCAGACACCATGTGGTTGGGAACAAGTGCGTGTATGTACACACACACACTCACAAAATGTCCCTCGGGAACTGGAGGAGTTTCCCCAGTAGCTGATGCTTCCCTACGCCCTCCACCTAGATCTTCCCTTTAGAACCGTATGCAAACTGACAGGGCAAATAGTTTAGCTGTCAGTTCACGGCCCTGTCATTTTGAATTGGGTTTGAGCTTTTTTTTTTTCTCCATTTCACTCCATTAAGTGCTTGAGCAGTTGTCAGTTACGTGCAACCGCTGGGCGCGTTCGTTGGATCACATTGTTTCTCTCTGCGCGTGATCGAGCGCACGTGTACTGCATCCGTAGCGCGGCTTATCGCTTTCATAACGACTGCGCGTGTTGAATGCGAACGGCTGACACTCACGGCCTTAATTCTGTTCACTTAAACCCTGCGACGCCACCGACACTAAGGCAGAAATTGGAAGCAGAAACCGATGAGTGACTTCCCAGTTTAATTTAGGCTGGGCAGGGCGAGTTTCACAAGCAGAGAGCAACAAAGGGCACCTGAGAGGCCACCAAGGGCAGGGCTGCCAAGCAGGAGGAGCAGGGAAATCAGCAGCCCAACCACCTTACAATTACATAAAATGAGTAGTTGAAACTTCCTCTTTGTATTCAAGCTTCATCCTTCGTATTCAAGCTTCACTGTACTTCACTGATGCAGTGATGCATCCCGGTGGTATCCTTCAGCATCCCATGAAGCGGGGGAGTCTGCAAAAGCAGCATGGAGTGGGGTACTCTGCCTACAGCCACTTTTCCTGTGCTTCCCTCTCAGGCTCATTAGTGAATCCAGCCGTACATTTTTCACATGCAAATATCTGAGTTAGTGGTACTGGTGAAGCCTTAAAGTCTACAAGTCCGTGTGTGCTTCATAACTAAGGGCTGTGCCCCAGTGATCCTGTAGGATAATAATGTAAACATTATTAGATATGTATTATTTGTATAAGCAGCCCCAGGAGACCCTAAGAGAGTCTGGCTGTGAGCTGGATGACAACAAAGCTACCCCAAGAGTCCACCTGGGTTTGTGGGGTAAGACAGGAATGCTGCACTCCCATCTGTCTGTCCTGCCGGTGGCTCCACTCACTTTAATCACGGGTTGACCTCTTAGTCAGAGCTGTCGGCATCGCTACAAGCACATTCAGCCCGAAACCCATCCAGCACAGCCTGTCCACAGGACCTGCCAGGTTCCCTGAGGGTTTACAAGGGAGTGGTTGGGGGATACTGCCAAGCAGCATTGCTTTTGCTCCAACACCCAAGGTCAAGAGCACTAGCGGAGGCTGGACCTTTCTCCACCTTACGCAATTGATGGCCCGTGGCGGGCTGTTAAATTTGTGGCAGATTAGGTTGGCAGTGAACCTCTCTGGTTTTACAGCCTTCAAATAATAATAATAGTAATAATAATAACAATAATAACAGTCTTGCTTATCACTGAATTTGTTGAGTTCTTGATGAGTAATGTTCCAGCATCCAACATTTAGACTCAGTGATTTCTTGGTTAGATAGTGAAGATAATCCTGATACGGTTGTTCATCTCAGAATTTTGGGGAATGGTGAAAAAAGCCACTGGCCTGTAACATAATATGGCTAAAAATGCGAATTCCATTTCATGTACAGACTCAGCCAGTGGAACATACAACATGCTGAGCTGAAAAAGGGAATTTTCCTAGAACCTGTGGAAGAAATCTGGAGAATCAAATAGTATTTTTTTCTTTTCAAAATCTGTGAACTTTCATAATCTCTTTTCAAAAAACATATTAAAATATCCAAACTCGGAAGCCTATAGTGTGCTCTGTTTAAGGCCGCTTAACATTCCGCAGGAATGGGTCCTAATGGAATAGGTCCTAATGTGTCGTGTTTTTCGTTAGTGATATCTGAACACATAACTGTATTACATAACCTAAGTGAACTATTGTATTTTATATATAAAAATGTTCTCTAGTATATATATTCTATATGTAAATATATTGATATATATCCAAAATATCTAAATACATGTATAGTATTGCTGTAATGAATTCTGACGTCTTATGTTTCACCTAACTATTAAGTTAAACTGCTTCGTTTTTATCTCTTTACTAACTGAAAAGATTCAAGGCCCACCCCTCACCCCCCCCAAAAAAAAAGGAAGAAAACAGCCCATAACAAACTAAATCAATTTTTTTAAATTTTAAATACTTTTTCTAAGACAATACATAATTTCTGAGGGGGAAAAGAATTCTGCTTGCCGTTTAAGAGCAGGAGGAGCGTTACTAATTACTTTAAGGTTGCAACATGCCTTTCCTTTAGAAAGTTTTTATCCCTTTTAATGAGGAGATGAACCCTGAAAGGAATGGCCAAGCTCTTGGTGTCCTCCAGAGAAGCTGGATTTTCACCCTGACCTCCTTGGCCAGCATCACGCTGTGAGTCAGTGTTATAGCTGGGGATGGTACCCAGGGATTTCTGCCTCTGCATCCGAAGTGAGGACCCCTGCGTCGCACGGTGCTCCTCTGCGTCTTGTTTTCCTGACTAGTCACCGAGATCCCCAGGCAGCTAACGCCCAGCTGAAGAATGCAGCCCTTCCTCAGCTCTTGCTCCCTGTTCTGGGCAGGGTGGGAAGCGCGTGAGAAAAAGGCTGTGAGACAAGGTCCCTAACACGGCCTGACACCCCTTCATCCTGCGATTGTGCTCGTTCCTCCACCGTGTTTAGAAACACTCGCCAGAAACATGGTTGCTTCCCTTTCTAAAAATAGATGGATGAGTCAGTGCTATCCTTCTGGAGCAGAGTCCTGGCAGAGAGCACAATCTAAGGGGTATAATAAGCAGCACAATAGCTGAACAGGGATTCTTCAGCCCATCCGTGGCTCTCGGGTGCAGTGTCCTGAGGAGAGGATCCCCTTTTCCACAGCTGTTTCCATGTCTGCCAGAGCTGAGCTCTCTGCCCACAGGAAGAGTATAGGTGATCGTGCTCTGTAGAAAGTTGGGGTGCACTGCCCTTGTCCTTGTGTTCCTATGAGCCATCCCCCAGATTTCCCAATGCAGCTCGGTGCCTCAGGCAGTCGCCTTTGATTCACCTTCATGATTTCACGTGGCATCTGGTTAGCCCCACCTGCAAAAACCCTGTGGAGCGCCTGCTGTTGCAGCTGTTGTCATTGGCTCACAATGCAGGTTTCTTTTCTTTCCGCCTAACAGTCAAAAAACCTGTAAAACTTCAAAATACAATTTAAGGCTATTTACCTGCTTTGACACTGCTGAGTTATAAGGTGTATAATAATTTTTCATACAGTCCTATATGCTTGTAAAGTGTATTAAAGCCACAGACTGGGTGCTGAGGCCGGACCAGCCTCCACAAGTGTAGAGTAGTGAGCTCTGTTTGCTGACAACAGGACAGTTGTCTCGTTTCGGAAAGGCTGTGGCTCAGCGGCTCCGTCAGAGCCGTGGCCTCTCCCTGGCAGCCTCTGGTCCCTGCTGCACCGGGAACTGGAGACCAGAACCTGGTCTCGGTGATGTGTGCAATTTGATGCCGTTAGTTTACCTGGGCTTAATTAACACAGATGAGGCTGATACTGGCAAGAATCATGTTGGCCAACAACACGATGCATAAGGGCATGTTTCTTTGAAGGGTGGGAAAAAATTCCCACTGTGCTTTTCAGATGGAGACACCCCAGTGCATGGCACGCTCTCTAAACAAGCTAATGGACTCTCAGCAGGGAGGTGAGGGGAATGCCTGGAGCTGGGACAGACATCAGTTCTGGGCTGCGGCTCGTCTTTTGGCCATTTTCTGTTTTTGGTGGATTGAGCTCTTAGGGTAGCTTGCGTGGAGAGCAGGAAGCCTGGGGCAGGGCAACCAGGTTGCGGTGCTTTCATCTCCCAGCTCCCCCTCCTGCCACAAATGGATCTGAAGTCCCATTTCCAGCTTAAATTTTGATGGGATCTACCTTATGTCTATGTAACTGTGAAATATGTCTATTTTGTCCTTTTTATTTCACGTCACCTTTTCTTCCCTAATTCAGTCCCAAAAGCAGGGATGTTCTCCTACTGGTGAGAACAGTTGTGGCTGGACTGGAAAATAAGGACACGTGTGAAAATGAAGAGTGGAGTCCCCTAAAACACACACAGGGCATAAAGTTCTGTGTACAGTAGGTTTGACAGGGTCAGTTGATTTTCCACAATGGAAAGTGATGGCCTCATGTTCCCAAAATATTGAAATTCAAATGACATGCCTCCCTTCCGTGCAAAATTGACTTTTCTTTTATGTAATATATGTGTCTCAGGTTCCTTCTGTGGTGGCCCTGTCTTCATTTGGGAAAAGAGAGTAAAAATTCAGGGATACTGCCAGGCATGTGTGCTCAAAGGGAACAGAGAAGCTTTGTAATTTCGGCCGAGTTCCCTGATAATTTGGAGCTGGACTGTAGGAGTCCTGCTATTTCTGCTTCCTCCTGCTCTTAATGACCCCACAAAGGTGCATTTCTGCTTTCTGCGCATCCAGTATGGTCAGGACTTTTGTCTTCTCTTCCCATGTGGCCAAATCGCATTTAAAGTAATTGCCTGCTAATATTACCTTCTCTTTACTTCTTTGAAAAGGAAGGGAGCTGAACGATGTGAGCAGGTAGCTGAACGAGCCCAAAGTGCTTATGAAAATGCTTGGACTTTAAACAAAAAGAAAAACTTATCCTTTGATAATGACATTTGATTTGAGGCCACCACAGTACTGCTCTATCTGAAATTAGCGTTAGTCTGCGCGATGGGTGCTCAGGGTAAGTAAGATAATGTGGGGAAAGGCTAGGCATAGGCTATCTTACTCTAGGTAAAGTCGCTTGTTCCTCCCAAATTTATTCACACTGAAGGAGTTGAAACTCTGGTCTCGGTGACGAAAGAAAACTTCAGGAAAAAATACTGATTTTCTGTATGAAAAAGAGCCTCAACCAGGCTGTGAGACATTGAATTGCTTTTTTATAGACATCTGTTCTAACAAGCTGCACAAAACATGGATTTTGAGCAATATTTGCCATCTCTTAAACCCAGTGGGTTCTTTTGGCTCAAGCCCGTTTCGCACAGTCTGCTCAAACAGTCTGTCTAAGATTAGGGCAATGACTCTGCATGTGGCGCTGAGGACAAACATCTCTCTTGTGACTTGGCAGGAGGACCTGGCTGTGTCGCAGCCGCCCGAGCAGCCGGGGGCGGCGGGAGAGGGGGCCCCAGCGGCCAGCACAGGCGGAGAGGTAAGGTGATGCCGCGGCCCCGACGCCCCTGCGGTCCCCGCGCGGGTTACCGCTTTTCCCCGGGACCATCTCCCTTCCGCTTTCTGTGGTTACAGATCTGCTGCGCGGGGAGCCCCTCAGCATTCCCGCTTCCAGGAGTTGTTTGACAAAAACCTGAGCTCATCAGTTCTTGCTTTTGCCACTTCCTTTTTTGGGAGCAAGGATTTGCCATGAGTGACAGGTTGGAGAGATTGTAAAGTGCTGCCTCATTTGGGCTGGTTTTGGGCTGTAAACACACATAATTATTAATATATTAAGTTAATGCTTTCCTGTGGTTTTATCATCATATGAAATAGCTTTTTCCAGGTTGCAGCCATGCTTTAGAAGAGTTTTAGATGACGAGTTAGAATTGTCTGTAGATTTTTTTTTTTTAGATCGTAAATCAGATTTTTCTGTAGATTTTTCAATACTTAAATTATATTTTAAAATTTTTGACCTACTCTACCTGCAATGTCCTTTTGAACCCTGGGTCAAATGTCAGTTGCTGGGCCAGTTTCAGCTCTTGAACAAGGGAGGATGACCTCTTACTGTCCAACAGGGATGCTTTAAAGGGACAAATGCTTCTCATGTGGTATTTCTTTTATGATTTCAGTCCTAAGGCCTTTGGCTGCCCACTCTGCAGCACTCTGTGGCGCCCAAACTCCCCAGCTTTCAGAAGCTCAGACTGTTTTCACAGTGCCTGAAGCTCCCAAAAGTTTCAGCTTGCACCTACCACCCTCTGCCAGCCATCGCCCCTCCCGGTGCCAGTCCCAGAAATGAGCCCTGCTACTCCCACTGACCTGATGGCTGTACAAGGCAGGGTGTCAGGGCAGTGGGCTGACCCCACTGGTGGTAGTGGGGTGTTGGGCAGACCCCGCTGGTGTCAGACAGGGTACCACGGCAGCCCAGTCCCGCGTTAGCTCAGCTTCCACTGTGTGCGAAATCACACCCTCGTTTTCCCCGGGGGTCTGAGTTACAGCGGGAGGGGGTCTGCTTCCCAGAAGGATTTTATTTTCTGCACCACATACGGCCCTCATCGTTTTGTAGCTGTTCCTGGGGTTTTATGTGGTGACTACCAGCACTGATTTTTTTTTTTTTTTCCCTAACTTAATTTATATATGTTTTCCGCTGGAAATATTGAACTGTTATCCTGTCTGTCTTCTCTCACAGGGTGAAGATGAAGGCAATTAATCACCTTAGGGACTTTTAGCTCAAAAGAGAGCATTCCAAGAGCATTCATTGAAATATTAGCTGACACTGCAACAGGAAAATCCTGTCTCCGTAGACTAACTGCATTCAGCTCTGTAGTCTTTCACTTGCCTCATAAACCAGTCGTACAGTATATGTAATCCAGACTCCTCTGATCGTTAAGTAAAGCGCAGGCATGTATCGGGGTGCGTGTCTCCCTGCCCACCTCCCCCATGGCTTCCTGACCCACTCGCTTTGCGTGATTTGGTCGGATGCGCTGATCCATGTCTAGTGTCCATCTGCACTGGCACTTGGGATCTCTAGGTATTGTGGAAATATTTTTTTTAACTAATAAAACTGTGTTTGAACAAGTTCTTTGTTTTGTCAGCTTTATTTGCACGTTTTAGGTGTTGAACCTTCCAAACCGATGAACTCTTCCTGTTAAAGTGTGGTATTAAAATGCGAGGATTTCAGGACCGTAAGGGACTTAGATCATGATGCAAAAGATGGGGAATAATGAAAAAATGTGTTTGTGATGTTAATAGCATAGGTAGACCAGCTTTCTGTCTCTCAGGGCTGAAACATAGAAATTTCACTTTTTAAATATTCCCCCATGTTTAAGTGAGAGTGTGGGGAAAACTGGAAAAAAGAAAGCTTTATAAAGGAACATGAAAGCCACCTTGAGTTGGGTTAGCATTTGGGTTTTGCTGTTTATTCTGCTTACAACAGAGCTTGAAAACTATCCTGATATCTTCTGGGTGTGACAAACGGCTGGAAGGTGGTTGAGGAAGCGTGATGGCACGGACCTGTTAGGTCAGGACTGCAGTACCGCTGGCAGGGCAGGCAGGGTGGCTGTGAAATGCATGAGTCCGGTAATGGGTGCCAAAGGAGAATTACTGCTGCAACGCGGACACCGGGGCCGGTATCGGTTACAGCAGTCGGTCAGCCTGCAGATAAGCTGCTGAGAGCAGTGGAGACCACCTGGGCAAATGTCGCTGCAAGCTCATTGCTGTAAATAACAAAGGATGAGTTTAAAGCACATTGGTAAGTATGGATCTAAAACCGGCGTCGTTTCTTCACCTACAGGCAGAGCACCCACGAATCCAGGAGAAGCTAGCCTAAACTGTAGAGATTTAAGCTGCTTCAGAGCCAGACCGTTAATCCTCACTGGGCTGCGTAATGATGGTGACTGCAGAAGGTGTTACCGGAGAGACTTGCTGTAGCATGGAAGGATCTAGCAAGCGTGATATTGGCCTCTCACACACGAACAGTACATGTAAAGCATTGCCTTGCAGAGACCAAGTGCCCGTCTCTCAAGCGGTTTTAAGAAGGGCTTAAACCAGGAGAGAATGATAATCGCTGAGCTCAGGGTGCAGGCGCACTGCTCGGCAGTACTGAGCCATGCAGCTGCTTAAGAGAGAGGCTTGCACATCAGTATGCTGTGGTATAGCATCCTCGTCCCCTTGGGGAGGAAGGGACCTAAAACCACTGGTCAACTATTGCCTAGCATATGGGCACCAGAAGTGTCTGAATGCTTCCTTAAGGTCTGCCTGTGTGCTCGCCTGCTGCTCACATCACTGGGCACTGGCTTGTGCCTGGGCTGGACTGGGGTTCCACACCTCCTCGCCGTAACCCCTGCCTAGGTCTGGTCTAGTCATGCTGCGGTCAGAGCTCGGAGGAGTGTTTGCATCTCATACAAGGCGATCACAAGCCTTAAAGACTGAGATCAGGACAGGTGGTTTCCTCCCATGCGAGCATCCCGCGTCAGTGAGGTTGCACGGGCACAGCACTACCCTGTTCCCTGGCTCGATGAGCCTCGGCTTCCTCCCCGTCCTTTCCCCAGACCGGCTGCTGCCCAGGCAGGGACAGCAGAAGTGGGACTCTCAGCAGGCTTTGTTGGGGTAAGGAAGGTGAAAACTTGTTTCTCCTGAAGGAGAGGGGTCTGTTGTAAAAGGTTTATCTGTTAATTATTTAATTGAACTTTGTTGTGTGTAAACTTTGGTTCTCTGCGTGGAAGAGAAGTCTGTACTTCCGATGAGTGTTTGGACAGGTGTAACGAGTGGTGACAGGAGAAAACTGGAAGGATGGAGGAGATGCACCAGACATCCTGCGGCAGAAGGTGCGTCCGCAAGGGAAGAACAGGGAATCCCCCTGCCCCAGGTAAAAGCTGATGGAGCCCGATACTTGCAAAAATTTTGGCTGACAGGTCACGGTCTGGGTGATCGAGACTTTCTTATACACACCTCACCCTGTGAATTATGTAAGCGGACCTTGTATGCATGATGCCACTCTCATACCCACTGTTGATTTAATCCCACTGCGACCAGACAGCGCTCGGTACCAGGGCCACAGTCTGTGCTAACTATTCTATTTCTTAAAACAATTGTATTTCTCGACATAAACAGCACATCCCTTCCACTCTCATATCAGGTTCCTGCAGCCGCTGTGGGTGTTGAACACGGCGTGCTTCGTTAGCTTCTGGAATGGTCTGTGTAAAGCTTTTCAGCCCTGACGCATCATTGCATTTACCTTGCTGACAGAAACCATACCTATCTGTAAAACCCAACCCTGGTAAGATTATAATTGAACAAAACCCAAATAAATTCCAACGCTTCCTATTTAATTAACCTTGTTTGCCCCTTTTCATGTGTAAAACATGAGCTCCAGCTCTGATCAATTACATCTCACCTTCATCAGGTAATAAAAACAGAAGGGTTTGTGTTACTGATACGTGAGAGGGTGCCCAAAGATGCCATGGAAGAGGTGTGAAAGGAAAGGTGACCAGAACAGTTTCTAATTTCCCTGCAGCACCTTAGATTTAACTCATAGCTATTTGGGCGGAATGTTTGGAGTTGCCAACTAACTCCAGAGCTGGGGGTCGTGGAGCAGAATATGGAGAAAAAGCCTGAGGAATGAGGCATGGGAGAAGGGTGTGGGTGAGAAGTTACCCATCAGGCAGCACTGCTGGGGGTGGTGAGGCTTTGTCATGTCTCTGTTCTGGCTAAACAATGTCAGCGACGTGCTCTGGCGTTACCAGGAGGAGTAACTTTCGGGGTGCCTGGGCTCTGCCTGCTACCCACCCCAGCTAGCGTTAACCAGGATTTCTGTCTGCAGTCTCAGCAGATACCAAGAGCTGAATGGAGCACAAGTCCACCAGTAGGCACTTCGGTTTTACCCTAGGACACGCTGAATGATGCATTCAAGACCAGGAAACCCCTTCGGAAAGAGGTAATGCATGGGAGAAACAGGAGTAGAAACTGTAGATATACTTAGAGGCTGGAGCTTTGGGCCAGTACTGTGGAGACGTCAGAAGACAAGGAGCACACAGGCTGTAGTGTTTTGGCATTTAGCTTTCAAAATATTTCATAATATCCCGCCCTACCCCTGTCTTTTGTTGACATGAGACAACATAGTTGAGAACTGACAATGGCAAAATGAGTAATCCCACGGTACTTGTCAGCCAGGTCCATCAAGTGATGGTTAGATCCTCCCTGACGGTGGTGACAGACTGTCAAAAAGCATACAAAAGGGTCAAAGCAAAGACTGGGATTCATGAGGAGGAGCAGTTCTTGTAAAAGCTCATTTTTTCACCCAGGTGTTCAGGACAGCGGAGACACAGCGTTTCAGAAGGCACATCTGAAGGCTGACTTTCTTGAAAGTGTAGCTCCTCATTTCCCCAGGCAGCCACAAGTGCCTCGAGCTCCCGCTGAAGTCATGGGAAAGGCTGATGCCCAAGTGGGTCATTCAGCTCATCATGAGCTCAAACACTTCCCCTGACACCTGTCAGAGACCCACGGAAGCCCATCACGAATACCGTGTGTCAGGAGATACATGCAGGGAAATGCAAGTCCGATGACCTATAGCCTGAAGCAGGACAGGAATGAATTTAAAGCCATATGGTTAGTTCCCTTAGTTTATTGACACACAAATAGAAATAAGTTACTCTTTTACTATTCCTTAAACAGTCTGTCTCAGAAAAAGCTATCAACAGTGTCTCTTGTGATATTGCTTTCTTTAGAGGCCACAAGAAGGTTGAATTCTTTAGAGAAATGGGTTTTTTTACGAAACCCAGGAGTAGATCCAATCCACATCGGTCATTTCAATATTTATAACAGAACAAAATGAGAACTCAGGGATAAATTGCTGTAAATTTCTGAGCAGATGCAATTCAAATCTTCCTTTTTGCTCAGGTCAATCATCCTTTCTATATCTGAGTGCTCTAACCTGTATCTGTCATCAGTTCAAAATGCTTCATGCTAGCTTTAAAAAAGTAGTGCTGTTTTACAAAGCGGATAAGGATGATGCCGTTCCATGAATTTTCTGATGTAGTTTTGTAACTCTGCGAGCCACCTGATGCACAGACCATTGGCCCATCGTACAGGATACATATATGGTATACCAAAGCTCCCTTTGCCCTCCGCTCCGGGCTGCACTGTAACGATCCCACCATGGCAGTTGGCTGGGCAAGTGCCGTTTGCTTTCTTTGCTTTTTTTCCCTTTTGGCTGGAATCAGGATGATGATATTAGTGCTGAGGGTAAGATTACACTAGGTGAGTAGTCGCGCTGCTGTGCTGGCAGTGGGGCAGGTTTTACTCACGAATTCATGCTGCTTCGTGTTTTGAGCAGGAGGTCATGCAAGCCGTGGCACAGATCAGACACCCGTACCCAGTCCAAATTGCCAGACCAAGATTTCCACTTTGAGGAATGATAGTTGGAGCTGGGGTAATCTGGTTAGGTGTCAGAGCAGAATTAGAGAGCAATTTGTACCTGAACTTCTTAGGAGTCTCTAAAATACTGCTGTGATGTGGTGCGTGTTTAATGCACAACGTAAGTTTGTGGGTTTGGTCTGTGTTAGTGGTTTTGTCCAAAAATGCCAGAGTGGGTGTCTTTTATCTGAGTTTTTGCAAATCTGAGTAAGAAAATCATCCTGAAAATCAGCAAGGAATTGAAAAAGATACCTGAGGTGAATAAATAATTAAAATGTTAATTAACCTGTCGAGGGGGAAAGAGGGTTGCTGTTTGAAATAATAAATGTGTGGTGCAGAAGTGGAAAGGAACTCTCTGAAGTGACAGGCTGAGTAGGAGCGGCAGAGGAATGCATTTAACCTGGTTTTCTGCGACTCTTCCTCCCTTGGGTACTAATGAAGCACTAAACTTAGGAGAGCTGTCACTTCCCACCCCAGTTTATCCACCGCCCCTTGTTCTCGCGCCTGTTTCTCACCACAGAGCTTCCCTCAGGAAGATGAATATGGGTATGAGTGCGACCATCGGAACCGAGGTGCTCTGTACGCTGGAAGATGGCAATGAGGAAGCCAAGCCCCACAAAACCGGTGAGCCTGTTGGCCCCCGACTCCGCCAACAGTTTATTTACACAGAGCTTATTTGTACTGGGGATTGGCAGCAGAAAACATACATTCCAAAGGCTAATGGAAACCTGTGGGATGCCAGAGGTTTAAACCAGAAACTTCTGTTAACGTAGTGATGCTAGGTAAGGAAATTATTTTAAACGTTATTTCTGTACTAGCAACATTCGTACTACAAAGCCACACTAGGAAAAGGCGATTTTGCTAATTTGGCTTCCTTTTTTCCCTTCCCCTGAGAACTGTAGCGGTGGCACTGGTGACCTGCCAACCCAGGCAAGGCCTTCAGTGATGATGGGCTTTTGTAATCCAACAGGCAACTGGAAAGATCTAGACCAGATCTGTTGTTTTGTATAAAAGTACACGTAAATGATAACTCTCACCATCTAACAGTATCCCACCTGACAAGATAAGGGGATTGTGATTAAAACTGCTAAAACCTGAAAGACTTTTGGGCTGGTTTCTCGTCTCAGGAGGTTCAGCTCAGGGGAGGAAGGAAGGAAGGAGAAAGAAACCAGCCCAGCAGGGACGAGAGTTGGTCGTGCCCAGGCACAGCTACTTCAGTAGTTTTCCAGCACTCTTTATAATCTCAGGTCAGTGGTTTTTCTCTGCCTGTGATGGTAGAACAGGTTTTTTTGTGGTTTTGATTAAAGAAAAAAAAAAAGAATCTATAAACAAAGACAGTGCGATGAAGCAGAAATCTGTACGTGGGCACACCCTCTCAGTGGGGAGGGTAAACAAACGGCTCTTCTCTGGTGCCTATTTTCAGCTCTCATTCCTCACATTCAAACTCCACCCATGTACCAATCACCCCCAAAAGCATCAGCAGGTCTCCTGGCACACATATAAAACCAGGACAGGTCAGGACACCCCTCACAAAGTGCACTATACATTGCCTGGAGATTCATTTTATTGCAGCAGAGGAGTGTTAACGGTGCCGGAAGCCACCATGTCGGGTAAAAACTTCCAGGGACTGAAGGAACAGGCTGAAGGTGCAGCAAAAGATGCTGGTAAGAAAGATTAAATATTGTTGTATACTGGGGGGGAGGGAGGGCTTAGCTGCTGCTTTGGCATACAGAGACCACAGCCTGAAGTTACACTGCAGGCTTCATCAGTGCTAGCAGGACACAGCTTCCCCTTTCTTCTTTGGTTCCTGGGGGACAGGTTTTGGCCATCCCCTGGAGAGGGCGCTGGGCTGGCCCTGCTCCCAGCTTGGCTAGGGAAGCCGCCTACACTGACCCACAGCTCCCTTCGCGGCTGCTGAGCACTCCCCAAACCCCATGTTTTTAGAGCAGGGAAGCCCTTTTGGGTAGCAATAACCTTTTGAATCTTGCATTTACATTGCTTAGGGTAAGAACCTGCTCTGCAGCGGTTTTTAAACCGCTCTCCCCTTAAGAAGTTGGAGTTAACCTTTGATTAACGTTTGCGACGTGGCCTGGCTATCCATGCCTTCTGGTAATAACAATTCTGATCGCAATGGGCTGTTTGTAATGGGTAGTACAAGTATGTCCCTGTGGTATTCTTCTCCAGCAGTGATCATCATACTTCACAGGGTTTAAAAAGGCCCGCGCACACATTTCTGTCATAGCTATGCCTGTGTCGTAGGGCCAAGCACTAGCGCTGTGCACTGGAAACCAGCTTTTCAATGCACTGTATAATAGCATTTTTCTAAATGAAGAATTGCAATATGTGTATAGCTTATTCAAGCATTTTAGAGTATATTCCTTACAGTGTTTATGTGCAGCTCGTTCCTAGCAGGGTATAATTTGTGTCAGATACAGTCCTGGATTCTGATCCTGCCAACGCTTTGTTGTACAGCTGAAATATGTGAGTAACCTCACTGATTTCTTTGGAGTTACAGTGAGTTTCCATACACCCGGGAACAAATGTGTAGGAGACCCAGAAACATGACAGTACGCCTTTCTGAAAAATTAAATAGTCCTTGCTGGATCCTGAATATATTCATGCCACTTCTTCTAGCAAAACTGATAGAGTGTCTATCACACTTTCATCAGCCCTCAAACATCTTACAATTTCATGGCATCTCACCTTTTTTAATGCTTTATATTCTGGAGTTGATCTGACATGTTTTCTAGCTTCTGCTCTTCTATTTCTATCTTGTTTGTAAAATCTCCCTTTTCCTATCCTGCTCTGTTTAATGCATTTGCTTCCATTTTGGTAAAGGAACTACTCCCACAAAGAAAATGCGTGCTAGACGGCCAAGCTTCTCCAAACAGAATAAACTAGAAAAATCGATGAAAGCAAGCGTAGTGTGAAATAAGCAACTGGCAGCTAGATGTCATCATTTCAACTCACTGCTAATCTTCGCTTCTTTATCTCCTTTTTATTTTATCTTCTTATCTGTCATCGATTTGCTCAGCTGACCGTGGGTGCTAGGTGAACGCTGATCTCCTAGCAAGCTGCTCTGGCAACACACCTAGTTCCCAGGGTGCCCATGGGCGAAGTGCGCAGCCTCGGCCTGCTCCGTACCAGCCTTATCTCTTGCCAGGGGCGTAATCTCCTGTGGACCTGCAGAAAAGCCAACTGGCATAGGGAATTCCTATGAGTATAAATGTGAACAGTTGGAAATCAATTTTTTTTTTTTGGTCCTTATTTACAGCAAACGCACTGGGACAGGCTACTCAGGATGCAGTCAACCAGTTTACAGATGCAAGCCAGAAAGGTAGGAGCAACGACATTCAAATCAAGAAGTGATGGAGCAGCTCAACACAAGCCAGCAGCGGTGCTCATTCCCCTCTGTCCCACAGGCATTCTCAGCCTGAAAGTCCTTGGTTTCAGTGACAATTTTTTGCCTTTTAATCCATCTCATGGATTAACTTCATGGGAAAAGATTTCAGGGTTGTTTAGCAGCTCCATGCTTTTACTGGCAGATGGTAGCTGACACTGCCCTGGCCACCGACCCTCCTGTACAGCATTCAGATTTTGGCTTCCGTTGCAGAAAACCTGTGGGAACAGTATGGGCAAAACTTTGCTCTTCTTTCTTGAGGATTGAGTAACGCTGTGATACATCGTGCTCCCCCCAGGCCAGAGGGCAGGGTCTGTGGGGTCCCTCCAGCCCCAGCCCTACGCTGGCTCCCAGTGCCTGCTGAGACAGCAGCCAGGATCAAGCACTAACGGTTCTGTAGCTGGAAAGGTGCTGTCAGGAAAGCATTGGCATCTCACTTCTGGGGATCGGGAACAAGTGAAGCTGAAAACTAAGCTCAATTCTCACTTAATTTTAATAATTTTTTAAGAATGAGGAGAGAATTAGCAATTTCAGGGTCTAAAATGTTTAATGAAAGGCAAAATGCGCTGACAGTGTCTCCTTAGAGCAGACACCCCCTGCAGCTCCGTGGATATGAGCGAGGGGCAGGCTTGGGCAGTTGTTGATGTTAGACAGGAAGGCAGAAAAATGACCAAAATCTTTATTAAAGATATATCACTATATTTTTATAGTTTACTCATTTCCACACCTCCCCCTTCCATCATAAATATTAAACCATGTTGCGTTTTTCCAGCTCTCTGCTTATCTTTTTTTCCCTGTCTTGCAGCTATTGACAAGGCTTCCAAGACGGCACAAGACGGGGTAGAAAAAGCAACCGGACAAGCTGCAGAAGCAATGTCTGGCCTTGGGAAAAAATGTGGATTTAAGAAATGATGCTAATTTAAGCCAACAGTATTGCATACAAAAATCTCTCTTTCGTCTGCAATTCCCTACTGCTTTGTGCAGAAAAACGGAAGCTGTTTGATATCTGGGTGATTTCTCTCTCTTCAAATATGAAATTCTTAAGGCTGAAGGCCCCCCTCATCCTTCCTATAGGAAAAATACATCTTGTAGCACATCTGCTCACATTCAACATGGCGCGTCAGGCTTCAGCAACGCTATTGCCCCACTCTTGCAACAGCGCAGTAATTATTGCCACATTTGCTGAGTCTATTTACAAAACCAGTGAAACTGTTCGTACCCCAGGACACCAGAACATTCCTATGATGAAACTGAGTTTCCTTCCAGTAATCAAAAGTTAAGCTGGGTTTACGTTTCTTGTCAGTTGTCCCTTTGTTCCCGTCTGCTGTATTTTCAGAATAAGATAAATAAAAGGCATTGTAAGATTTCCACCACCCAGAAACTTACCACCTTGTTATGTGCTCTCATTAGTTTACTGGGGCTTTGCACGAAGGATCGTACAGTGTTTTGCAAATCTCTTTTGCTCCTTTGATTCGAAGCCCAGTGAGGTTGGTGACCATCCTGTAAGCGAGGTGAGTAATGAATCATTTTGCAGTCTGGCAGGCAGATATGGAAACCAACAGCCCTGCACCGCAGAGGAGCCCCTCGTCCTTTCTCTTACGTGTCTAAATTTCTCGTTACCATTATCCACAACCCATCCTCTTTTATATCTCCTGGGGACAAAATCCGGACACTTTATCTCAGCGCACGCTTGCAGTACGACTGATAAAAACAACTCGCCCTGAGAGCCAGCCCCACGGGGTGCTCGGCTCACCCCTTCAGTCAGGAGGCTGCCCGCGCACGGAGACCGTGGTGCTCGGGGATGGAGACAGTGCAAGGGACGGAAGCGGGCAATCTTCTCGCCTAGGAGCTGGAAATATTTATTTTAGATTGCTGCTTGCTGGGCAGTCAGATGCTGCTGCAGTCAGACAGGGTGCCCACTTAGTGCTGCCTCTGCCAACAGAAGGCACTAATGCCCACTTGCGGTACGTGCTCTCACCTTGCCCTTTGGGTGTTCTCATTGCTAGGCAGTATTTCCTTTTCTTTCTTTTTTTTTTTTTTTTCCTGGTTTGAAGCCTTACCAGCCTGATTTCAGTAAAATTCTAATCTGGGCCTCACAAAAGAAAACCAAAGAATAACCAAAAGCATCGGGATTTAATGGAATAAGGCAATCCAGGCCAGCTTGAGATACCGCTGTCTCGCACCAGTTGACCAAGAGCTGTGCTTGACCAGGGGTTTTTGGAAACCGTGTGTGTGCTGATCTTTGCAAATGCACTTCCAGGAGAGACCGACTTACTGCTGGACCCAAAGACCGCTACAATCTGCAGAAGGACTGCACTGAAAAGCCTTTAGAGGATCCTATAGGTAATAGACCATCTGTGAGTAAACATAGTCCAGGGCTTTGCAGAGAGCATCCCAATGAAATGTCCACTGTCATTTAAAGCTTTAAAAGCCTAAATATTTACCCAAGTACAAGCTCACAGAAAAAGCATTAGACTATTGCCCTCTCAGTTACTGGGCAACCCTCAATAGTACTTAATTATTTTGTACTTTCCATGGTTACCTCCCTGATGGTGAAATCTTCAGAGAATGAGCTCTCTAGGCTCCGCATTTCAGGCGCCAGGGCTGTGTTTGTGGGTGATGGGGTCCATACACCGCCCTCCATCACACCCTTTTTTTCCTCTAAACTGTTTCTTAGTTTATATTACAAAAAAAAAAAAAAAAAAATATATATATATATATATAAAATAATTGAAGAGTTATGGGGCTTTTGCCAGTAAAACGTGTTATCTCCTTACGTGGCTGGTTCTATTCCTGCTGCTTTGGGCATGGGAACACAGCACTGGCTCCTGGCATCCTATATTCCCTTATAGCAGTGTGACTACTCTGGTTGTCACCAACTGCTGCTCCAGCCTGGTGCAGGGTAGGGGCTGGAGGGACTGCTGCAGTCATCCGTTGTGCCGAGAGTGGACAAGCACCTTTCTCCATCCGGCCAAGGGGCACCAGGAGGCAGGTCCTGACTCCTGGTCCCTTCCTTCCTCCTTGCTACTTCAGCCCAGATCCTAGGAGCCTGATGAGTCTTTCACATCTCTTTTGTCCCGAGGGTGAGTGCTGTGCCATGGGCACCCGTGAGTCTGAGTCACTTGCTGGCAAGCTTTTGTAGGTCTAAACTGTAGAGCTTTGCTCCACAAATAAGGTCACTGCCTTATTCACGGTGCTCTTTCACCTTAAAGTCTTTGGGCTGTCGCTCCCTCATGCATCACACAGGGAGCCGTGTCCCAACCGAGGCCGGTGCCTTCCCATCCCACCTGAAGGCTCCAGATGTCATGTAAAAAATAGGCATGTGAAGTTACCCAACACCCCAGTTCTCAAACTTGCTAAAATTTGCCTCTGGGTGTGCCTACAGCTGCCCGAGCCACGAAACGCTGAGCAAAGGGCATTCATGTGCCAGCCTGGCCAGCGCAAGAACCACCTACATGCCCCAGCGCTCCAGAGACCTTCCCAGAGTGGCTGCGGGGGGCAAGCAGTCGCCCCACCTACCCTTCCCAGTGCAGCAGGGCACAGAAGGGCTCAGGTCTCACCGAACTGCTCAAAACCCACCTTCACCTCCTTCAGTTGCCCCAGAAAACATGAATCCTCATCTCACACAAATGCTTCGATGAATGGCCTGGGGCTTATCCAGAATTTGAGCTTTCTGAGCCCGTCCTCACAGCCATAGTTTCCCGACAGGTGGCAAAGGCGATTTTTTCCTTGTCATCCTCGCCGCCTCTCCCCCACCCCGGTGCCCTTCACCAGGTTCCCAGGCAGTGTCCAGCCCCCGTGCGGCAGGGCTCCGGGCTGGGCCCTGCACCCCTACCAGACTCCAAAGAGATTTGCAGGAGCCGTGTGCTCACAAGCCCTGCCTTAATAAATGCTGCTACTTCTGTCAGCCACTGCCCGTACCGCGGCGGTACACATGGCCACAAGTGATGCTTGTTTAGTTTCTCTTTTGCCTTCAGATAGGAAATTGCCAGGAATTTCGCGTGAAGAAACCGTTTTTTATGCCTAGCTCCTTTTTCCTGTTTAGTAACAGTTCTGTGTGGGGTTTTTTTCCCTTTCTTTGCAGATCCCAGACCTGGTCCAGGCACCTGTGAACGCCCTCTGAGCATTTCTAGCCCTCGTGGTTAATTTGAAAAGCTGGGAGAGCAGAGCCTGCGTCACGGCTGGACAGTGGGGAGCACAACAGGTTGACCTGCAGAGAGGCACGCTACGGTAAAGATTAACTGAGCCCTTGGTAAAGAAAGCCCTTTTTACGGCTTTTCTGTTGGTCTTGGCATGAGCAGCCCCTCAGGGCCTGCCTGCATCAATGCGCCCTGCCTCAGTTTCCCCTGGGCCCTGCTCTCAGACCTTGTTGCTTCAGCTGCTGGTTCATTTTCCATGTCGTACTTGGGAAACTTGTCCAGTCCATGGGGTGAGAGTATGGGAATAGCTTGCTACTTCACGAGGGTACCATGGAGAAACTGCTTGGCATGAGAGTGGCAGCTTGTCCGTGGAAAGAAACTTGCCATCCTACACGTGAGGTCAAGACACCTGAAGGCAAATACGCTGCTGCTGGGTGGGAGGCTTTTTTCCCTGTTCCACTGGTGCACCTGGGGGTGAGGCAGTCTGCGTGCCTTGCCTGCGCTATGTTGTTTCACCATGACCTGAAAAAACGTCAGACGACCGCCCTCAACCTCTCCTTCCCAAAAAGCAGCAGCAGCCAAGGGCAGCAGTCGGAGAGGTGACTTGGGGAGCCACTCCCTGCACCCTTTCCCTCACACTCTCAAGCGACCACAATCGCTGGACTAACAATGTTGGAGGCTACGTCCCTGGAGTCTCTGGTTATGAACGGATCTATTGTCCGTGATGCTGTCCATCACATTTTTGGAGCTGCCAGCACTACCTGCTCCCAGCGCCCACGGCGGCAGCAGGTTCAGAGGGGTTTGCTGCCCACAGGACTAAGATGACCTTCCTTTCATGTTTTAAATTCACCTCTTACCAGCTGCATAGATTGATTCTTCCCTTGAAACCCTGCAAGGTTTGGCAGATAAGGGCCCTGCTGCAGGCAGGGCTGGGATGGGGTGGAAGATCCCTTCCATGAAGTCTGTGCTTGTGGCAAAGGACGACAGGTCTTGTCTGCTCTCAGCTCTGTGTGTCTGTCTGTGCTGGCCGGTGGCTGAGCTTAGGAAATGGATGTGCTGGTGCCTTGGCAGCCTTGGTCTGCGTTCCCGGAAAGCTGTGCTGGCTCTGAGTGGCAACCCTGGGCTTTGGCTGGTGGTCAGCTAGGCACGGGGAGGGCAGCCAGGCGTGGGGGCCGTGTTGGTGCATGGAGATGCACCGACAGAGGTGGTGGGAGCTCTTGTTAGCCCCAGTGCACTTCCAAGCCAAGTTTACAGGCTGGTTTAGGGAGCCCAGGAGAGAAGTAGCAGCAGAGGGGCAGCCTGTGTTACAGAAAGGCACAGTGCTGGGCACCTGCACTGCCTGTGCTTGTGGGAAGCTAGGAAACACAGTTACAGACACATGCTGCTGTGATGATGGATGGCAAAAGCTACGGCACTGACAGCAGTCAAATGTCGGTTTAAATGTATGCGATGAAAATGCTGGTGCCTACAGAGAACTGCACCTCTTCGCTGGTCTTTTATGGTTATAGTCTATATGTAGTAACAGAAAATCTACCTTTTTTTATATTTGAAAACTGTGGTGTATTTTAATGCTCTATGTTTTCATTTCTGCGAGGCAAACATCACCTTCATCTGTCCGTAGAGCGTGTTGCAACGACATGTACTCTCTAGTGTTACAACTCAATTTGTACCTGCAGTGCATCGGTGTAACATAATTAGGTTTGTTTCTGTAACTGTATTTCTACGCCCATGTCCATTGGGAAGTCAAAGCATCCGTGCTGGTGCCGCATCAGCCTGCTCTCGTGGAAGTTGCTTGTGAGCTGGTGATGATGTGGTTTTTAAAAAAAGGGTTGTTACTTGCCATACTGGAGTGTGGGAGAGAAGGGACCGTCCTTCACTTTGCAATTAGGATAGGATGAAGAGGGGTATTTCTAGTGTCTCTTGACAATACAAACAGCCACCTTGCCGAATACACAAGGCTGTTGCTGGCTGAGTCCTGCTGTTTTCGCCCATCTCTCCCTGTCAGTAACTGCAGCAGCAGAACAGGACTAGGAAATTGCCGTTACCTGCAAGCAAGGCCAGCCGGGGGTAAGCTGAGGATGTTACAGGGAATAATGGGTGCATTTTACTGCTTGGCTGCCGTGCAGTGAATTTCCATGGGTCAAACGCTGCTCAGTTATCTGAAATATTTCAGGGTTTCTCTGCGTCATAGGGCAGTTCTGAACTTTGTCAATGCCCCTTGACTTGACATCAAGGAAGATGTGAATTTAAAATGCTTCTTCGTGGGCTGCACCCCACCGGCCCATGCCTGACGCCCAAGGCTCCAGGGGCTGCGCTGGGCCCTGCACGTGGTTGCTGTGGGGCAGGGGGGCAAGGACACAAACCTTCTCTCTTCACTGTCCTGAGCCAGTCGTTAGAGACGAGGGGTTAAAGTATTAATTGTGACACCATGAAATCATTAGCTTCGTCTAACACAACAGACTTCACCAGATACTTTAAAAAGCAGGGTTTAGCTCCTCACGTTTCTTTTTATAGTCGTGAATTTTAAGTCCCAC
The DNA here is from genome assembly GCA_027574665.1 of Rhynochetos jubatus. Classification (NCBI taxonomy): domain Eukaryota; kingdom Metazoa; phylum Chordata; class Aves; order Eurypygiformes; family Rhynochetidae; genus Rhynochetos; species Rhynochetos jubatus. The sequence continues at coordinate 11,081,992 of CM050655.1, forward strand.
TGGGGAGAAAAAAATGTGGGCAAGAATCATCTGAAACTGGATACTTTTCTATGTAAGGGTTTGAAAAGCTGAGGTCTATTTAAGTGGTTTTTCAGCTGCGTGTTGTGCGATGCAATGTTTTTCTGCCCAGCTCGCGATGGGTTGTTCCTGCCCATATCTCCCCCCGCAGTGCTGGCTCGGGAGCCTTTGGTCCGGACAGTGAGGCATGCACGCTGTTTACCAACTCCTCGATATGGAAAAACAAAGCTCTCATTCCTGGGCTATGGAAAACTTCTACGGATTTAATCCACGCCCTCCCTCTGGGGAGGAAAACGTAATAAACGCTAATGTCTCTTCACCCTTTTATGCCTCCGATATTAATCACCGACAAGGGCCCATGGCTTTTCCCTGCTCCAGTTTGCATTTGCCCTGTAGCTACTGGGAGGAGTCCTGCTTTGTCTATAAAAAGCTGCACTTTGCCGAACACTAACAGAACCGAATTTAGGGATTCCCTCGCCCATCCTCTGCGGGGAGAGAGGACTGAGCGCAGCCATGCTCGGGATTGGGAAGAAGCTGGCTGAGGAAGCCACTCAACAGGCTGAAAGCGCCGCGCAGGTGGCAGGTAAATACAAATCGCTGCGTTCCCTCCTACTGTGCCTCGGGTGTTCGTGTGTGCCCTGCTCCCGCCCCCGCAGCCAGGAGCGAGTCTGTCTCTTTGGCACGGACTCCATAGATGCCGTCCTCCGGGGTCCAGTCAGTATGTCCCACTGTCTCCAAACCCTCTAACGCTATAGGGAGTGAAGGGCCGATATTAACTGTCGGTGTCCCACAACTTCTCCCACTCTGGCTTTTACTGGGTGGGTGTAGGTGATGCACTGAACAGAGGCCAGCAGAAAGCCAAGGTGGGGGGACAAGGCTGCTTATTTAGGGCTTTGTTTTCTGATGTGCACAGCCATGATGAGCAGGAGTTCTGTAATAATGTAGTGGATTAGTTTCCTGAAGGTCTGAGCTCTTTGATCTGCTCAGTGCTGCACAGATACATGCAGTTAAGTTGGCTACGCTCTGCCATCAGTGCTCCAGACCCACCGGTACTGCAGCCACTCACCCCACTGAAAGCCAAGGTGCAGTCGCAGGGGCTCAGGGCACCCAGGTCAAGCTTACTCCTGCAGAGAATTGGTCCTGAGTGTAAACAACGTGCCACTTTGTTAAAGCTTGACCAACAAGGGCTCATGTGAGAAAGCTGCGCTGGTGCAATTCCTGAAATGTTTGTGCTTAGCTTAATAAGTGAGGAGTGGAGACTTTCATTTTTCTCTCATGACGTTGAAGTAAAGTCTCCAAATCGGACATCCCATCTGCGACTTCAAATGCAGTAGAAACACTGCTTGCAGGTTACGTGCCCAGTGAAGCAAACGGAGAGCCTGCTACTTGTGTCTGCCCTTGGTTCAGTTTACTAGGAAGATGAAAGATGGGAAGCGTTTTCCTTAGCTGCACTTTATGAGCCGCGTACATAGTTCGTGTTGGGAAACTGCAGCTGAAGATGACACATGATGGTAATTAGCACGTTTTTTTAAGCAGTAGAAAGTGTCCTACAACCCCAAGGTGAAACAGGCTGCTGGATTTTGTTACATTACGTTAAGTTACAAGACACTAATAACTATTGTGGAAGATTTCATCTGAGGCTGGAGACCTTTGAAGTTTTAGACACTCCCAGCCCACTGAAACATCCTTCCTCACCTTGGCACTTCTCCCTCATGCAACGTCCATGTGGGCTCTGGCTTGCTCAGTCAGCCCCTGCTTCGGGCTGTGTTGTGCAGAACACACTAATGCGTTTTAAAAAATAGGGTTTGGAGCCGGGGGGACTGAAACCAATACAGGTGCGACTGAGGGCTGTTTTCCCCAAACGGCTGACTCTCACGAGCGAGACTTCCCCGACTGTAGCTATTGGAGGCGGATCATCCAAGTATCAGTTTTCTAGACTGCAGCTCCTCCACTTCAGGACAATCCCTTCTCTTGCTCTCATGTCTCAGTAAGTCTCCCCTACGAAACACGTCCAAGCCTTTAAAACTAGTGTGGTCTCTTCCAGAATAAAATTTCTCTAGCCACAAGAGAACGTATTAGACTAAGCACTAAACTGTGCTGTGCTGCTCCAGGCAGCAAGCATCAAGCTCTGTGCAGTTGGTGGGAGAATCTTTACCAACCGAACTGCCCAAGCCTGCTCTCCGCAGATCCTCGCCAGGCTCAGTGAAAGGAAGGTTTTGTTGCACTGGATTCTCTACTAGGGTTTGTTTCCTGACGCTGTAGGTGACACAGGTTGTGACTTCCATAACGTTAATCTGTACCAAGACACAATGAGGTGGGGAATAACAGCCAGCTTGCCAACAGCATCTCCCTCCCACTGGATCAGAATGCCCATTCTTAGGGGTGATTCTAGAATCACCTTGCATCTTCTAGCCCTGAAACGTTTTGCGAACCCTTCTGAAATGTGATTGCTAAGTTTAGGGGGAGAGTAAACACTGCTTGTTTACGCTTGTTTTTCTCCTAATTGCAGTTAATGCGGTGGGCCAGACTGTGCAGCAAGCAGTGGATCAGGCTAAGGATGTTGGACAGAAAGGTATAGAAATGTTTATTTCTACAATGTCACGTTGGTGAAATCCCAGGTCCCCAACCCTGCCTTGCCCCTTGTCCCACAGTGGGTGGGAAAGATATTGCAGTGATACTACTGTTCCCTTTGTTTTTCTGTTTTAAAAGCTCTTGATGAAGTCTACAAAGCCGCTGAAACAGGTGAAAAAGCTGTAAAAAATGTAGCGAACCAAGCAACTTCGTGGGGCAAAAGCTTTGGGCAATGAAGATAAAATTGTAATACCACTGACATTTCTGTAAACAAGTTTCTACATTTACTCGTAAATAAAGAAAATACACTCTACCTGTCTTGCATGTATTCCTTGGGAATCCTTCGGTTACACATACTAAAACCCCCACAACGGCTGGTCTAGAGAGACTGGGTTCCTTCAGAGCAAGCAGCTAAAGCTGGGCTGTAACACAAACTGACTTTTTTTCATGAGCCAAGCGATTGCTCAGGGTGGGCACAATACGAAGCCAAAGACCTGAGATTTGGTCTCCCCCGTTTCGTCACTGAGTGTAAGTTGTGATTGCGTGTGTGCAAGCAGCACAAGCTGGGCGGCACCCAGCCACTGCAAGACACGGTAAGTACCTGTGCGCTCCTGTGACGGTACTTGTAGTCTGGTCTTACCTGTAAAATTGCAATTAGCTACTGTGGAAGAAATGTCTTGCTACTGCAGTGAGTAATGAATCCGATATTAGACTCACTCGCTATTAACAGGGTAATTCAGAGGTCATTTACTCTGCACCTTGAAAGCACAGCAAGAATTACCATTGCTCAAACACTTCCTCCTGATGGTGGCAGTTGCCATCAATGAGAACGGACACAGGTCTGAGTTCTTTGCTGGGATGGTAAATGATTGTTCTAGTAGCTCTTCTGTACAATAGGTATTTTTGCACTTGGTAGCTTGCAGGCTGCATGTAACAGCTAACATTGCAGTGGTGATCCTTAGGAAATTGCAGCTTCAGAGTACTTACTGAGCTGCTCTTCAACGCCAATTATCTACACAATCAGCACTTAATACTGCATGAGAGATTACAACTACCTGCTATGGTGAGGATGTGTTTTGCTCTAGGTAGTAGGTGTAGTTCAGGGCAGGTTCAAATCTGTGCTTCAATCTAACTGCAGGTCCTGGCTGGCTCCCTGCCAAACGTCCTACCAAGTTTCACGGTGAATGTCTAGTGGGATGTAAGTGAAGACAAGCAGTGACAATGTTGTTGGCTGGAAGATAAAATCTGTGTGTGGGTATGTATAAGGAGAGGAGCGAGTTTGTTAGACCAAAGTTCCCCAGGAAGTTTAGTCTAACATCTATTTGCAGTTACAGTAAAAAATCCAGTGCCGCGATGTATTTGTAACCTACCCCCAGAGAGTGATTGGTGTCTTCAGCTGTGGTTAGGAAAAACCTAGAGCTGCTCTGCACCCAAGCCTCTAAAACCACATTAGCTCATAGCAGGGGTGTAAAACTTCACTTTCTTGTCTCTCCTGTTGCCAGGCGTTGAGGTATGTGCTACAAAATGCAGCAAGGATCATGCAATTTTACTTTCTTAACTGTCTCATCACAGTGGGACTGAGCTCAGCAACACTCAGCACCCGTGCAGCCAGGACAAGACCGTTTCAGAACAGGCTACCTCTGGCTAAAACTCTAGATTCACGATAGTTTGGCTCTTGCATTTAGCTAGGAGCAAAGGGCACATCAGCTGATGTGCTCCTAGCATCAATCCCCTTGAGAATCTCAGCTCTTGGATAGAAAGTACCCCACGTTCTCCTCATACCAGCCTTGGGATAGGCTCAGATTCACGTCTCGCAGGTCTCCAACGCTGACTCTGTCAACAAGAGGACAGTAACCACCGCAGTCGAGTTGGGTGAAGAGAAATCCAGTCAACCTTACGGGCTCACCTCTGGATTTGATACAAGCACACCTGACGGTAGGTCTGCCTTCTTTCACGATGTCCTGGGAAAAGAAGTGTTAATGTGTGGGTGTAAAAGTAAGATGTAACATAAGATGTTAATGAATTGGGAAATCCGGGCACTGTGCAGCTTTCGGCTTTTTTTTTTTTTTCCCTTCAAACTGAGTAAGAGGCAGAAGACATCCCAGTTAGCTATCTTTGCCAACTTTCCATATGCTCCAACACTGTCAGAGTCCCGTTTTTCAAGTCTGCATAGCCAAATTAGAGCTGCTCTACTAGCTGGAGAGGAAACAAGGGGGGAAGCGAGGGAGAACAACACTAAATTAGCCAAGTTTCTTCACTGCTACTGCACTTTGCTGTCGACCCCTTCCCTGCCAGATAATACAACCCCGCTCTTAAGATACTTTCTCTTTTCAGTAATACACCTATACTTATTCTGAGGTTTTAGCATCTGAGTTTGGGTGCAAGTAGGTTGCAGCGTGTCAGAGTTGAGTTGTTATAAACTTAGTTTTAGTTTATGATGTAATAAAAGTTTACATTAAAACTGCACTGAAAAGTACAATCCAAGACACAGATCCTGTGTTCCACACCTGGATCACAGTAACTCTTTTGTGCTCAAAGCGGTGTTATTTATTAAAAAAATAAATGCCAGCATTTATATATGGTATTTAAGTGATTGGAAGTACTTTCATAACCCTGGATATCAGCATATCTCATGTAGTAAGCCACTAGTTGAATGCATCACACAGGTTTATTGCTCCATGCTAACTACTAGAATACTTTTGGACACAAATACGAGAGGAGACAGTAAAGACCTGAAATGATTTACTGAATATATGCAACTTCAAAAGTCTTGTTGAGAGGCAAGTTGCAGAGACTGAGAACTGTATTAGTGAGCCCTGCAGGGTAACTCAGAGATAGTATCTTATCAGTAGGTGTGTCATGAATAAACAGGTGTGCTGTGAAGATCACAGACTGATGGAAACTACGGAAAGCTATTGTATGAAATAGAAACAGTAATACACCAGCATAATAGGTTTGGAAAGGTCAACTTTTTTAATAACTGCTCTTCTCTCCAGCTTATGTCATGCAGTTACAAAGTAGTTAGAAAAAAAGCATGAGTTTCTGGGAGGGACTAGTTGTCTTTTAAAAAAAACATTCATATTCATTACATAAATAATATCTGGCACTTCAAGGGGACTCCACTGGACAAAAAGCCTTACACTTTAAAAACTGTGCTTGATCCAATATTGTGTTGAGGTCTGTTTTGTTGTACTCAACTTTCAAGACCTCCTGATGAAAAAACCAAAAAGGCTGTGTGTGTTAAGACAGTGGATTAAGTCTATAGCAGCATCCTAGCTCCTCTGTAGTTTGGCCAATGATTTCTGGGTTTAGTTTCACTTCAGTTGTTCACTGAGGCAGTATCTAATTTTCAGAATGCCTCTGAAAGGAAAAGACTGAAAAAGAATTCCAAACAACTAAGTGTGATTGATTACCAAATTCAGACTATCCCTTTTTTCTTTAAAAAAAAAAACCAAAACAACCCAACCTTTAGTCAGAGTAGTCATGTAGATACTGATTAAAAACATAACTAGAATTGCTTGATAGTTTCAGCTTATAAAAATATTAGTCTGTCACCTCTATGTACTTCATGGTGATAGTCAAGCTAGCTTAAACAAGCTATAAAAGGCAGTCCTATAACAGCAGCACAGGTAAAGAAAAAACATTGCCTAAAAAGAACCAGGCCTGAAGCTTTACTACAAATAAAAATTAGATTCCTATCAAAGTTAATCCCTGCTGGAGGCCCATTCTTTCTCTGACAATGCCACGGCATTGATCATCCAAGGCCTTACTGAAAGTGCCAAAGCTAAAAATTACATCATTAAACAAAAGTGCATGAAGTAATAATGAGCAAGTGCTCATCTAGTACAATATCTGATCTGAAGTCTGAGAAGTGGCTCAGGTGGCAAGACCACTCTTTCATACATAAAATGTACCATTTTGTTTTGTAGGCAAAATACCCAGAATGGCCCCCACAAGTGCAGATGAACTGTTATCTTCAGATACATACTTGTATACAATTTCCTAATCCATAGATTTCTTTATTGTAAAAAAAACGACTAGGTTGGACTGAAACTAATTGAGGAAAGAATCCACTATAATGTCAGAAGAAAAGAAAATCTTGTGGTTACATGTAAACTTGTGATAAGCTTTCTCAAGAAGAGGGTACATTAATGGCGAGAGGGGTGGGATACAATAAGGAGCGGTAACTGCCTGCTTATGTAAAGGTCAGGCCGGCCTCATTGTACACTTTGAAGACTTTCTCAATTGCATTGACGTAGGCAGCTGTTCTCAGGTCCAGACCCAGGTTGTACTTCATGGCAGTACGCATGATTTGCTGAAACAGAAAAGATTATATTTGATTTCTGCACGTATCTCCATAGGAACTACAGTAGATTTTGCTTGGTGGATCCAAGTTAGGAGTATGGGAGCCACTAGATCGGTATCAGAGCTCTGAGTCTTTGTGGATCAATTCTGAAATTTCTTGATTGCCCTTACAACTGAGATCTGAAAGGGAAGAAAGCCTTTCCTGGATTACTACAGTGCCCCTTTGCAGGTCTTGGATCCACGTGTACCTCAGATACAGGGAAAGACAAGAATGTGTCAAGTAGTCTCTGCCCCACTAATTAAATATGCTAGATAAAGGGATTAATCTAAAACTGCTGATGGTAAAGCACTCTTAGTACATGTCCCAGATTAGTCAGGTACAAGAGCACAACTACAAGTTTCTAATTAGTAAAGCTTCTGCTTAGAAAATACTTCTTGATTTCATGTACCAGTCTCTAATGTTTACTATACCCAGTTGAAGTTGGCCATCCTGCCACAGAGCAGAAATACCTCATAGTGACTTTCATGATCATGAACTGTTTATCTACTCCTTTAATGGCAAAGAAATTCTGTACAACCTATTCAAAAAACAGTCACAAAGTCATGTAAGTCCTTTTTCCTGTAAGCAAATTTATGAACGCAATACTTACCCGGGCAGAACGCTCCATTGTATAAGCCAACCCTGAGTGGACAATGTCCTTCTCGGACGCACCCTGCAACAACAGGGAATAAAACTAGGTTTTAATCCAAAACACAAAAAGGTATAGTCCTGGATTAGGGACAATGATGTGCTGGATTCCCATAATTACTGGAGATTGCTCCCTCATTTTCTTCTAATGACTGGTATAAGAATCTAAATCACCTTTACTGTGTTACTTGAAGAGCTAATTATGGTCAATTCAGTTCCAAAACCTCAGACGTAAGCACTGAAGTCTTTTATATGCCTAGCTTCTAGATGCGTGATGCTAGCGTCTTTTATTGATGTTGTAACTAGTATTTTCAGCCATCAGAAAACACAGTACACGTTAAACATAAAAGCTCCCAAGAGTTAATAACCTAGAGAAGCTACTTGCAATTGTTTTGAAGATAGTCAGGTTGTAGAAAGGGCATGAATCCCCAATTCATACATTCAACACTGTATTAGCCCTGAGCAACTGCAGAATAACTTTGCTCCCATTAAAATTTAACCACACAGAACAATAAATAACTGAAGATAATCTGAATTAGGATGACTGAGTAACAGCATCAATGTTCCATCATTCTGACTGCTGTAATTTACTAATAATTGGAGACCTGGCTTCACAAAATACATGCTTTCCCTCAAATACAGTTTGGGCTGGATGTAGAATTTATTAGGCCAGCTTCTATGGCTTGTGTTCAGGAGATCACAAGGAACAGCTTTAAGCTACAGAAGCTATCTACCATGCTATTCATTTAGCCTAACATTTATGAAGATGCTAGCATCATACTGGATCAGGCTAAAGTCTGGTTTTGTCATCTGACAGTGGCCCAAGTTGACCTGCACTTCCCCTGATTTCCCCCTGAGGAAGCATGGTTTAATGTTTTTCATAACTCACTGGAATTTTTCCCCCAATCATTTGTCCCATCTCCTCCTGAATGTATGTTTAAAAAACAAACCAACCAACCCTTTTAGCTTCCATACATCCCTTGGCAAAGTATTGCACATCGGAACTGCCTGCTGTGCTAGGAACCCATCCTTCAACCTGCGCCTCACTCTGCTGGTCTTGTTTGAACCCATCTTCTGCTCTTTCACCCTTCCCTCCAGCGAAGGATCTAACCTTACCCATCCATTTCCACCCCACTCCTTCTGTGGATTAGTGTCTCCACCCCAGGACTAGTTCAGGCCAACAGGACCTAGGTTAATTTTTGTTGCAGGTATAAGAACCTTCCGTATCTTCAGTTAGTCTTGTGATCTTGCTCTGAACTCTTCCCATATCCACAGTGTTTCGAGATACAGAGACCTGACCTGCATGCAGTATTCAGAAGGTAGGCACGCTTTGCATTGATAGAATACTGCGGCATCATTAGTCCGCCTTACTCTTTTCCCTTCAGAACAATTTCTAACACTGGAGTTGCTTTTTGATTGCTATGGATTCTAAGTTTATATTTTGTCACTACCTCCAGGTTGTTCATCTGAATGCAAATGGACGAGATCACAACCCATCACTTTATATGAACATTTCCCCACCGTGTACTGCTGCACGCTGGGTAACAACGAATTTTACCTGACGTTTCTTTGCCCATTATTTCAGTCTCAGAGGAACATTCTACAGTTTTCACCCAGGTCTTGTCTACATTACCCTGGAGTTACAGAAACAGCTTATCAAACTGTCTGTGCTGTGGGATCTTGTTGAAAGTTGTTTGGAAATCCAGGCAAACTGTATCAAGATCTCCCAAACAAATTCTGGTAATGTTTGAGGCAGTATTTCCCACTACAAAAGCTCCATAGACTTTGATAGCTAGGGTTTACATAAATTATGGAATCTATGTATTTATCAGCTTAGTCAGCAGAAATATCAAGTATTTCCCAGCAAACAAAAGCATTAGGAAAAACCCCCCAGGTTTTTAAGTTCTCCTTACTGGCCTATAAAAAGAATGATTCCCTCTACCCTTGCTGGTAAAAAAACCCCTCACATGGTTTGTCTTAACAATGGAGATAGTTTGTTGTTCCGAAAAACACCGGTATATGAACACCACCATGCAATCCAACACTAATTACAAATACAAAATGCATGTGTATTAAAAGTGTAGCTTTTTAACAATATTGGAGATATTTTGCATGGGCTCAAGCAAAAGAAAGACAGCTTACTTCCAGTATTCCTAAGCAGTTCAGATCATCTGCTTGCTTTATTTGTTTGGCCATCAGGTTAACTATGTACTACTGCCTTTCTTGGGGCAAAACCCTCCATGATAGCTACGATGGTAAAGTTTAGATTGTGGTTATAGTATCAGCATAGAGTAACAGTAAAAAAAACCAACAGCAACTACTTACCGATATCCTATCTTGAAATTCTGCTGTAGGCACAACTGGAATAGTTCCACCATGTTTCCCAAATTTTCTTTCCAAGCTTTCCTGGACAGACACTAGAAAGGAAGAGAGCAGAGGCAAGGTAACTGACAAAGAAAGGAATGTGCTTCCTAACAAAGGACCTGACCCGAGGACTTTCAGCATTCAGTGAATAGGTTGTATTAAAAACCACTCAGATCTATGTTTTGTCAAGTCCTATGTCCAGAGGTTCTCGGATTCTGTTTTCTACTGAATATTGTTTAAAATGAAGCAATATCCTGCAGTTCTTCTCCACTAAGCTACCCCTCTCCATGTAATTGGTATTCCTGCCCAGAAACTGGGAAGCACAGAATGACCCAAAGTGGAGCTGTAGGCCATAAGCACATTTTCACAATGCCTTGTACCAGTTATTGCCCTTTATAGAAATCCTCTATTGTTGTACACGCAGAACAACGTTACCCACTCAAACTTTGCATACTTCTCAAATACCAAGTGTACAGCTAAAAGATGTTTATTATAAGTATCAAATATTTCACATAAGTGGTTTGAGTTCAGTATTTTCACAAAACTGAGGAAAAGTATCTCTCTATGAATTAAAAGAGAACTGAAAAGTATGCATTTACTTAACTCATTACCCTTGCAAGTCAGTTAACCTATCAAATCTTTCCTATTCTTCAGTGTGCAGCAATAATAGGCTTGTGGGAAATTGAGGTGAATTTAAAATAGTTCTGTATTAATTTCTCTCACATTCGGTGTTTGCTAGTCCAATCTATTAATTAAACAGTGAGTGAAAGTGGAACTGAGCACTTACTGAGCAAGTGGTAGTTTGAATCCCTTTCATATTTAAAAGTCAAGCGGCCGTAGCTGACGTGGTTCAAGTTTTTCAGCCACTCGAAATAGGATACTGTTACGCCACCAGCGTTCAGGTAAAGATCCTGCACAGAAATAGTACATGTCTTAAACTGTGATCACGTGACAAAGACAGATCTATTGTATTGAGGAAAGGAAAGCAGAAGGATTATGTATAAAGTATGGGTTTAAACTGCAGTACCGAAGACAATCCAGCTGTTATTCTTACATGACAACACTCACCCTCTTCTGCAGTCCAGAGATACTTCTACTGATTTAAAAAAGGACTTTAGAACACATGAAATTCAGGTGGGCTTGACTGACTACTTTTATTTAAGTTTTTAATCAAGAAAATTAGAGCATTTTTAGGCCATCTCAGGGAGTAAAGGCTGAAGATCAGCCACTCTTTCTAGCAATATCACTAGATCAGGACAACCTTTATCTGGGAATAGGTTATCATTATACCTGGGTAGATCTTATTCTTTCAAATCATCACTACAGGCAACACGGACTCTACACAACCTACGATACACAGTTCTGTCACAGCATCTCCCAGAGACACGTTGGCCAGTGTATTCACTTTGCCTTCTTCCTTAGCTTAGTGAACTATTTAGTTGAGCAAATGTCAAATAATACTCCAAAATGCAAAACTACATATTTAATAACTTAATTGTGACTGTTCTCTCTTCCAAATATTTAGCCTTCATGTAATAGTTATCTTCGGTCATTTACAGTTGCAGATCATTAAATAATTGCTACCAATCTTAAGCAACATTGACACATTTCCTAGACATCGGTTGTTAAAAATCACTCTAAGAGAATGAATAGCTATTAATAAAACCTTTCAATAAATAACATCTTGCTACAATTTTCAGTAACTTCATTAATGAAAATCAAAGGTCAGAATAGAACCTTACAGGAATAACCATGACGTTCCGCTCCAAGAAGATTTTGTCAGCTTCAGGAGTCGTAGGCCCATTGGCACCTTCAGCAATAATCTGAAAGAAATCACAGCAGACATCACACTCAGGTGTACATTTGTTTTCATCTGTGCTAATTACTGAGTATTAATATTTAAACAAGCCTTCTCTATTTTTCATTTGAACTCTCCAACTTACTTTTGCTTTAACCTTGTGAGCGTTGGCCTTAGTCAACTGCTTCTCGCTGGCAGCAGGGATGAGAATGTCACAGTCTGTTTCCAGAATGCTGCCCTCAAGTGTCTGTGCTTTAGGGAAGCCCATTATTGTCCCATGTTGCTGTTTGAAGGAAACAAACCAGGGAGTTTTGTGTGTGTGTGTGTGTGTATTCATATGGCTTCCTTCCCTCCTTCTAACTTTCAAAAAAGAAAGAAGGGAGAAGCAACAGTACTAGAAAGACAGCACGTAACATAATTCCTACCGTTACTTAGATCAGGCATATAAAACAAGCTACAAAGCTTGGATAACAGTTCCTGTGACTTAGGCATAACTGCTCTCTGGCTAACGACACAGAAAAAAACCCAAATATCCCTCCCAACTGTTAAAACACCTGGAAAATGCAATAGTTTTCAAACAACTGAAATGACCCACCAGTCTGCCATGCACAGGATACGTTGCATCGCATAAGATTTAGAAGTACCATTTTAAAATTCAGTACTACAATGACAGCCTTTGTTTAGTGACAGAATCGTTTCATTCTTTTAAGAAAGAGGGGTGATAAAAACATTCAAATACTCCCTATGTAAAAGAAGACACATCAAATAAGTCCCTTTAAAACTCTAAGATCTTATTTTAGTGCCTGTGAACTCTTCCCTCAAGACTGCTTCACTTGGAAACTGAAATAAAAAGACCTTATCCAGTTTTCATTATAAACTACATATTCAAGTCACACTGCCAGATAGGCTTCTCTCATTTTCAGAATCATCCAATAGGTAAGAAGCAGCAAAAGTGCACTTTGAAGTCTTAAATGTCCATATGCTTGTGATGTTCATTCAGGAATCCTTCAGGAACCTCCCTGTCCTAGTTCCTTGAGACATCTTTCCTAGTTTAGTCATAAGAAAGGCAAAATAATCATGAACTCCAATTCTGAAACCAAAGTAATTAGACTGCACACATGCAAACCCTTGCCATTTTTCTGAGAGTCAGGTCAAGGGGTAGAAACAGTACTACCCACATTCATTCTGGGGTTAAGGAGAAAGCCAGAAATCAACACTCTTAACCCATTTTGTTAAGTACTAATTGCAGTATGATTTAAATATTTCAAATGAACATCAGTCTACAGTCATCCTATGTGTTTGCAAAGCTCACAAAAATGAAACTACTTCCGCTCAGCTAAATTTCATACCAATTTGTAATCTTCTAGTTCCTTTGGATCAATCCCATCAGGATTCCAGATAGAACCATTAAACTCTCCAACGGCAACACACTTGGCTCCAAAACGATGCAAGTATCTCATAGAATGCAAGCCCACGTTACCGAATCCCTGAAGGTAGAAAGAGAAAGGGCAAAGTAGGTAACTCTTCAACCACAGTGATGATTACTGCTAAGGCTTATATGGCTTTGAATAGTTTTAAGTAGTTCTTCATCTATTGGCATGTCTTGGCATTAGGTGACGTGTACAGGAAAGATGGAAGAAATCCATATATGAATTCTGAATACCATTGTAGAAAATATGCACTGTAACCAGCAATGTACAGCTGTGCTAAGTTTTTTATACTGGAACCAGACAAGGGAAGTGTTAATGCTACTATGAAAGTGTCAAACCTAGGATATTTATCAACATATGAACATTACGTAGATATATTTTATAACTGGTGCTGTCTTCGAGAGATTAATGGATTTTTGTATGACTGTTGTTAAGGTTTGACTAACATTTGCAGGACAGGAAATTCTCTCAGTTAATTTGGGTAAGGAAGGCTCACAAGTGTAAAACCATCCATGAATGGAAAGCATTAAAAAGATTATCATTAATTCTTCACATTAAAGCATACAAACAGAAAACTATGTAATTTCTAATACACTTTTGAAGTGATCCTGTAAAAACAGATATCCTAAATTTAGATTTAGATAATCTTACATTTCATTAGTGTGTTTTACATCCTTACAGGTGTAGAAAACCTAATTCCAGGCCATTATTCAACATTCTGGAAGGAACACACATGGGAGACCAAAAGGTCCCATGATCCATGTCAAAAGTTTGTAGTAAGATTCTATACCAGAAAAAAGCTGAATATTTAATTCCTGTACAACATAACTCCAATTATATATTTAGGATTTTTGTTTATATATTACAAGCAAACTTCAATAAAACAGTTTGTTATGCACCAGGTTCCTTTGCAATGTTGTATCCTTATTTTCCTAGAAGAATCTTCAGCTATTCTTCTGGGCATGTTTTCAGTCTAAGTTATGCTCAAGTACCTGTTGGTTTGCCCTCTCCCAGGCATGGAAAAGCCGAAATGCAGGGAGAGGAGAGTGCTGCTGGGTCTGTGCTGGGCAAAGATGTTTGTTTCAGCCCACTGGTTAGCTAGAGGACAACGTGGAGGTCACAATTATTCTGCTATTTGTAACCACCAGTGCATTGGTAGTAAAAACAGCAAAACAGAGCAATCCCTGAAATCCTCCATTTAACATGACGTTCGAAGCTGAACAAAATAAGTTATGTGAAATTTTAAGAGTGATAATGCATATTACTGAATACCAAATCCCTTCAAAATTCAACTATGTAAATCCTGAAGTCTGACTTCCAAAACATACATTCAACCCTACAAATTTAGGATAAGGTACTGGTTTCCATTTTACAACTGCTTATTCCACAGTGGAAAAAGAACATAAACCCCAATTTCTTCTCTCCTTCATTTTTTTTATTACAAAACAGTGCAACGAATTTTGTGTAGGCAGAAACAGTGTCGCAGCTCACTGAAAAGTGTGCAGTGCCTTGAAGAACTCCTGTAATAGTATTTCACTTTGTTCTTTGCAGCCTATGTTTATAAAGAATGGAGATTTGGCTTTGTGTCTGTGGAGTGCAATCGGAAGTTCAGTTTTTAAAAAACAATCCAAAATAAAGGGCACCTATAGTTGCTTGAGAAGTGTTTATAAAGTTTCAGAGTAAAGGTTAACTTCAAAATCCTTAAACAGGATTTATTGCTACAGTCCTTTTTAAAAGCAGCTCTGCTGGAAGTTTGTTTACTACTTTTTCCCTGCAGTTGAAGAAAAAAAGGTTACCTGAACAGCAAATGTTTTATCCCCAAAGCCAGGAGTCATTCCTAATATACTCATATATGACGCTTCATTGATGAAATTTTCAATTCCATGGAAGAGACCGCGACCAGTTGCAGATATACGCCCATGGATCCCACCCTGGCTGATGGGTTTACCAGTTACACATGCATGTGCGTTAATATCCTGTAAAACAGAGGAGGACTTGTGAGCTATGGAATTAATCAAAGGACATCTGAAATAGGAAGTTTTGTACACTCTAGAGATAAGGGAAGATAGGAATTGTGAGAGACAGAACATGATGTACTTCATATACATTTCATTTGTAAAGTTGATTTTCTCCCTGAGCTTGTGTGAACAGCTGCTCAGAAGTACCCAATAGATGACACAATATTGGACACGGTCTAATATTTTTTACTGCGTTTAAGCATGTATGTGAACTTCAGTCTGTGGTTAATGAAATATGGTGTCATCTCTGTTGCACTGTTAGCAAAGAGCAGACCTTTGACAAATCAACAAGCTTTGAGGGATGCTTCTCAAAATTAGGTCCTGTTACAGCCAAAATTTTTATCATTATTCTTGACATTTTGATCTTTTAAAAGGTTCAGACATATCTTTGGACTGGTCACAGCTGAAGATGCTTAATCATCTTTTAAGTGTTTAGAGTGTTCCTTTATACCGAAATCAGTTATTTAGAAACAGTAATACAGGCCTACTACCTTCCTGTTGTCAGAACACAGTGATGTTTGTTCTCAGAGGAAAATCTACAGTACAAAGGTCATGTGGGAAAAGTGAGGAAACTATTTACTACTTTTATTCAGAAAAGCAATATATACAATCAAGCCTCCTTTGTGAATTTGGTGGTAATAAAATTACATTTTCCATATGCTAGCCAGCTAGCCAAGATAAAATAAAACTATTTAAAAACAAAGTTAATTTTTTCAAACTGAATAACTTGAAAACAATTTCTTCCAGAGTACATGCTGTTTGCGCCTCCCTCTTCTGTCACCACTGCTTCCCATGCTCCCCACACCCTGGGAGCACAGTCACTTGGATCCGACACAAGTGAAAGAGTAGGGATGAAAGGGAATCCACTGAAATGAGTCTGCCAAGAGCCGGATGGGTTTCTATTCCACCAGCCACACATTCACTGGGAGTCTCCCTCCTCTCCATCACTTGTGCCAAATGCATTTACATGCCTGTGGCGTGAGCACAAGATGCTTGGTGAGAGGAAGGAAAGGAGCAGATATAAGTGGAGACAGAATGGCAGGAGATGACTAGAGCCATAGTGGAAACGAAAGCTATTTATTATTTGAAATTGATAGTGAGTTAGCCATATAAAGCCACACATCTTTAAAACAACGAAAGTGATGCTGGGCTTGCCACGAAACTCCTCATTTCCCAAAATGTAGCTGCGTGGCTCTCATTAATCCGTATGCTCCCTCTGCTGGCATATCTACTATAAAGAAGATTGTGGTGCTGTTTTGCTAGGAACCACTTGGCCCAACATCTGGTGCATTTTTAGGTTTTCATTCCATTTCAGATTGAAACATTTTAGCCTTCATGCATTCATAAAGGAGGAAGTATGTAAGTACTTGAAGATATACAGCCTCCCACCATACATAAGAATGTATTTATTTAAGGCCCTTCATGTATCCCAAAAGTCAGTTGGATGTGTCAGGAAGTACAGAAGAGTGGAAAGGATGTATTTAATCAAAAACTTTAGCCATATATAATTCAGTGATCCAGCAACTTAAGATGGATTTTCTGCAACAGTTAACATGGTAGTTATTAAAGACTTGCATGGTTTGGTAAGAAAACAGAGCATGAGGTGAGGGCAGGTCTGGGTCTTCCTGATGTCACATATACAAACCAAAGCCAATGTCAAAGTCCTAAAAACTCTGGGTTTGGGTCAATAAAAAAAATGTTTAACACATCTTGGGACAAAGACTATCACTTCTAAGGAGAAGCTTGTCAAAAGGCTTATGGCTAGCACTGAAGACTTCTATACTGGTAATCATAGTCTATGCACTTAGCTGGCAAAGTTCAGATGCCAATCTTCTGCTTGTTTCTTAACCCCTTTCTACGCTGCAATAATATTCTCCTTGTCTCTCCTGCTTCCTGGCTCTGTATGTTTGGTTTTGAGCAGACTTTCCCTATCTGTTTACATCTGGTATTTGGCTTTTCCTTTACACTTCAAGCTCCGTGAACACATTTGTGTGCAATCACACTGAGTCATCAGGTCTGTAGATTTCTCACTGAAGAGTTATCTTTCCACTCAACTGAACGTAGTCCCTCACATAGCTTCCATCTGTTTTCTGAATTCTGTTTAGCTTGTTTTGTTCAATGGTCATTTTCTGCTCTTAGTTCCCTTCCCTCCTTCCCCCGTGGTCACTTTTATATATCTGGCAGTTCCTTAATCACCTTTATTTTTGTTCTTGGTGTCTCAACCAGATATTTATGTGAAACATCTTCCTCTACAAACTGGTTCTGAGAGGTTATTCCACTTTGTGCAGCCTTGTCAGATTTCCCACCTTCCTTCTGCACCTGGTCGTTCTCCAGGATAGCTCCTAAGTTCCACTACGGCTACTGTTCTCTCTTCCATGTACAAACAAGCAACCCAGCAAATGTAAGTAAACTGATTTTTTTTTCTTATTTCAATTCTTTAAGCCACTTTTCTGAAAAAAAAAAAATAAAGTATGTAATGTTTTATACTGATATCTCTAACAGACAGCTGTGTAAAAGTGATTTAACTCAGCTAATCAGCATGCTACACCCTATTCCTCAAGCATTCTTTTCCCCCCTGTCCCATAAGATACCTTAGACTGTATTTCAGGTCTAGAATACACTGTGCCATCCTCTCCTCCTGTTGTTAAAGGCACCAGACACCACAAGACAAGGACTCTGCCAAGAGACTGTCTCAGGAAAGCCAGGCACGTTTGGAACAGACATGCCAGAGAGAAGTAAGTGTTGGGTAGCTCCAATGCCCTATTACTGGGGTGCTGTACCCTGTTCTATTTCTGAGGAACTGTTGGAAGGGACTGCAGAAAGTGAAAAGAAAGTATCATCTTCTCAGTTCAAAAGGAACTGGGATAGGTAAATATGCAATAGCTTAGCGTATCAACACACCAATACAAAGCTATGACAAGACTCGTTAGCAAAGTAGGGCTTTCTGGAGTAGTAGAAACACCTGAAAGACAAGCTAGAAAGTTGGGGTAGTATGGACAGTAGAGCCTTAGGAAATCAATTGTCTATAATATATTTTTCTTTCGTCCAACCTGTCAAAAGTATACAGGTGTGTTTGGTCCAACAGTCATGTTTTTGGTACAGTGAAAATAGGTACAAGTAACCCCAGCAACATAAGGACAAAGGCCAAATTAAGGGCTATAATTAAAAATCAAATTTTTTTATTGCTTTCTGGGCAATAAATTGTACCAGTGTCCTTTTGCTTTGGATTTTGGAGAATTTACTGAAGACTACACTGACTACTTGTTATTTTTAGGGGACCACAGAGAATTTTAATACTTTTACAGGTTACACCAATCGTGTGAACTTAATTTACATGGTCTCCTGAATTCACAAAACCAGAGAATTTATTTAATATCACTTGTAAATTCAGTAATCCGAAATGGAAAGATTTCAGAACTTTAAGACTATACCAACTATTCTCAACTAACTGTTTAACAACTTTAAATTAGTAATTATAGTACTAATGAAAAACAGAGGGAAATGGTAGAAATAGAAACAAATTTTAGGCTAAGCATGAGACCTTTAAAAACAGTGTATTTTCTTTTTGCTGAACCATTGCAATCAGTATTCTATCAAACGTAATTTAAGCCTACTGTAAAATCATTAACCTTAAAGCTTTTTTTCCTTAACTGTATTCTAAAAACCTCACACCAATTAAGTTGTTACAGTTTGCAAGAATATATTTAGATCCGCGTAATTAAATTAAATTACATGATTAAGCAGCATGGTAATAAATATCTAGATAAAAGGATTTCTGCAAAGACCAAGAAAGCTCTTCTACTTCAGAGCCTCTGCTCAAAACTTACATAGTGTCCTATAGTACTGGCATAGGTGTCGGCAATCCAGGACATCTCCCTCTCCCCCGTGCTCATGTCAGGAGCAGGCACATCAACACCAGGTCCTGTTGGCAACAGTGAAAACAGCTCTTAAGGATTAAAAATGAACAGTTGCCTTCAACCGCTATTCCCTCGGGAACTGTGCAGGGTTCGGCAGAGAAGAACTTTTTCCTGCTTAATCCTCAGTTTATTTTGCAAGCAACAGATTCTTCTGGCTTCAATTCGGTTTTAGATGCTGTATTGCGCATTTGTACAATACTGTCAAAACCTCCAACCTTTCACAGAAGCCGTTCAGTGCAATGAAGGTCAGTTTGTCAAAATGTCAGCGTAAGACAATGCATCAAAAGCATATTTATATTTAATTTTTTTTTTACAATCTTTGCTGTAACAGGAAGGGCGCTATCTAGGTATGATTTCTGTATACCGTGATGTTAATTAAGCTTTTTTTTTGCATTAGAATTTCCTTTTTGTTCCTGGGTGAGTTTAAAAATCTAAGCTAGGCTGTTCCTCATCACTGCACTCTAGCACACGCCTTTGATTTTACCCCTCGCTTCAAGACAGTGACATTACATCTTTTTTAATGAAATAAACCTCTGAAGGAACTTTCACACATCTGTTGTAATAAAACCAAATTATCTGTTTTTTCTAGATAACTAAAAATAGCATTCGTCCAACCTATTTAAGATCAGAGGGACTTGCTCAGCAAGATTCTAAGCACAACTCTGCCTGCACCTTTTTTTCTTTTCCCCAAGTATTTCTAAAAGGTTTGTGACAGCTGTGCAGCACCAACCACAGGGGCAAAAAATTTAACCAAACCATTTTAACTCTTATTGAAATAACAGTCACTACAGCTGGCACAGTATATAGTATTACCCTAGTCATATGTAACATCAGTAAGTGTGTTTATACAGAAGCTTAATTTGGATGAGAAACACTCTGGATGAAGAGCAAGAAAATGCAGATAAATGGACACACATTCTGAGGGGCAGTTAGCCATCAGGAATGCAGGACAGACTAACCAGTGCATGCCTTACTATTAATTTGAATAAGAACCTCCTCCAGGTAAA
The DNA here is from genome assembly GCA_027574665.1 of Rhynochetos jubatus. Taxonomy (NCBI): domain Eukaryota; kingdom Metazoa; phylum Chordata; class Aves; order Eurypygiformes; family Rhynochetidae; genus Rhynochetos; species Rhynochetos jubatus. The sequence goes on from CM050655.1 coordinate 11,102,108, forward strand.
GATCCTCCATTTAATTAGAAGTCGAGCTAGTAACATTCAGCTTTATCCAGGAGACTCCCAGATAGCTTTCAACTCCAGGTTGAAAGTTATCAGAACAGCATAGGGTTGAGAGTATGGATGAAACACCTACTACCATTACAGAAGCTGAGGTTCTGTTACAACAGGCACCTATGCTTCTCTTGCATGTGGTTGCTATGGCTGAAGCCATCAACATTCTCTGGGGTGGATCATCTATTTCCTTCCTCTGTTTCCTCAGATGTCTGCCAAAAGCCTCAACTGAGACTACGTGAAACAGTACCAGTGAAGAATTTGGTATTAGAGATCAAAATTTCAACAAACTTGGTCACAATTTTATGATTTAAGAGAAATATGATTCATCTTGGATCCTGTGAGCTCAGCTTTTTTGGCTTTTCATAGCAGAACAGCTATGACAGTTCCCTTTAAAATGCAATAAGACACAGTGATTCAATTCTTTGTGGCTCTTTGCTGAAAGTTCTATACCCAAATTATTTATAGCTCTCAAAAATATGGCTATTTAAGGATACTACCCAGTGGACACTACCAATACACAGTAAATCAGATTCCTACATTTTAATAGTACAAGTGCACAACATACCAATAAAGCCCTTTTTTGCCAGCTCCATGGTAAATCTTCTTGTGATCTTTTCCAATTCATTGTCCTATAGAGAAAAATGCAATAAATATCACAGGAAACCATTAGTGTTTATGAATACTTGCTATAACTTATGTCCAAACACAGATAAGACACCCTTTTCTTTTACAAGAAAAGATTATCCATATATTTATATAATTTATATGCCACTCCCTCACGGACCCTTGGTATTCAGGCAGCACAAGGAAACATTCGGCTTTCTTTCCGTACATTCTGATCCACAAGTCGGGATTGTAGCACACGAAGAACCACCTGTGCTTGTAGCCGAGATTTCCAGCAAACAAATCTGATATCCTATGTGAGTGATTTACAACAGCAATAGCTGGCCTGCTGGCTGTGTAATCAACACAGCAGAATGACTTCACACAAATCCTTAAAGGAGGTTCGAGCTTAGAATATCTGTTGCGTATTCTAGTATTCCTTTCTGTACAAGTTATTTTAATTAGGGCAAGAAGGCAAGCCTGCAGTAAACTGTTTATAAGCCAAGTTAGTTATTATTCACACTGGAACACTGCATAGAAAGGTTTAATGGAGCATAAAACTATTTGTGAAAATAAACAAAAACATTAACCTTTTTCTAAGCGTAATTTAATGTAAGCCTTTATTAACAGTATCAACCTAAAAAATTTCAGATTCCAAATTATTTGTAGTCTTCCAACTTTAAGAAAAAAAGTAATAAATAATTGGAAGTATTCCACCTCTGAAACACACATCCTGTAAAAATTCTTTTCCTGCCTATTGCACGCACAAGCTAAATTCATCCTTTACAGAGGCAGAAGTTTTAAGTAGTCAATACTGTCCTTAGAAGAGCTTTTTTTAACTGGCTGGCTTCAGTACTGCAGGTAACCGAATTTTTATCTATGATTAAGCTTACTGTGTAGTTCTTGGGATTGATCTTGACACCAGCCTTTGCCCCACCAAATGGCACATCTACAAGAATGCAAAGGAAAATCATTTTACTTTTTCAACAATAAAGGCAGAATGAATCAGTAGTATGTGTGAGGAATTACATCTTTGATTTTAGCAGCGAATTTGGTTTTGCCACATTTAGGGCTTCACAAGCATAAGCTATAATCTCGCCTAGGTACTCCTATGAAAACGGAAAATCTTTCAAGGGCAGCTTGAAAATGGTCTTTGAAATTCAAAACTGGATGATTTAAATTTTCTATGCTTTAAGCTCTTGTACTTGGCTCTTGTAGAAGCAATAAGTTTTACAGTTTATATTTTACTGGTTTAGCTCCAAAATTTTACTTTGAAAGTCCTAAGAGAAGTGTCTCTATATACATTAAGAAGTATCTTGTTTTCTTATATATAAGTGCAGATTCTCTCCAAACTCCCAACAATTTAGCAGATGTGTATGAATTATTCTTCTCAATGACCCATAAAGGAGTTTTATCCTTCTCTCTCCAGAGCTCCCCTGCCTGAATCCTTTACAGTGTCCATCTGTTCCCCCTAAAATCAGCTTTCTCCTAATCCAAGTTTCTTATACTTTGAGTTCAAGAGCAGTACTTTTATGGGAGGGGGTAGCTAGCAGAATGAAAATGAAAAATGAAATTGTCAAATGAAAATGTAACTTTATTCAAGTATCGACAGTAACAGCAGAGGGAATATGTATTATTATTTTGGTCACTATGTATTTTTTCCCATCTTGCTACAGATTTTATTCAGAGATTAGTGTTTAAAACTTAATCCCTTTGGATGCCTTTCTGTAAAGTACACCAGTACTGACTGAAATTCAAGATTGTATCCTTGCTTGAAAAATTATCACTTACCAACAACAGCACATTTGTATGTCATTAGAGATGCTAAGGCTTTCACTTCATCCACACTAACATCCAGACTGTAACGAATACCTGCAAAAGATTAATTGGAAAAAAAAAACAAAACAAAAAAAAACCAAAGGAATTTACTGAACAACTTCACAGGTATTTATAAATTGGGAAAGTTAATTCTAGACCAGCCATCTATAACGTGCAAGTATGTAACGTCAGATTGCAAGAGCAATCCCCCATTCTCCTGCTTAAATATCTGTCTCTTACTTAGCAGAAATTCAAGACTTCAGCAATTCTCTATTAAGGAGTTTAACAGCAGCACTCAACCTGGGAACAAAAGTGAATATTCCTTGGGAGGAAGATGAGCCAAGCAGATAGGTAACTCTACGCAGAGTTTTCAAGAGGCTGATAAAGCTCATCAGCATCCCACAAAACCTTTAGCTTTTGGACTTCATTCATTGTATATACGAGATGAAGTCTGTTCCTGAATTTATCAGTACAGGTTGTAACCAGGATCTCTTTGCTAGAGTAATGCAAGCTCCTGTTAAGAGCCTTGCAATACATTGGCTGTGGTCCCACAAAACCATACATAGCTTCAGAGCTCTGGCTGCTAGGCACAGCCACATAACAGAAAGCAGCAAGCCTCTCCACTAATTCAAATCTGTCCAAACCCTTTTGATGGAACAACTCCATCCACCCCAGCACGCTTGTGTGACCAGACTACCCATCCCACACCCAGGTGGAAGCCAGCCCACACCTCATTCCCTGCTCTGAGTCATTCAGCAGAACTGCAAGTGTGCGCTGACACATGATCCAGATGCAAATTCAAAATTTTGTGGTCTGATAGCGGCTCTGTTGTGGTTTGATGCAAAATGGATGATCTCAGCCTTCAAGGCAGATCAAAACCGAGTAGAAAATGTTTACACAAAGGGATGCCTGACTCCTACCAGTCTTCTGAAAAATAGGTTGTACCTGTCCAACAAACTGATTGAACTTTGAGTTAAAATTCATGTATTCTGGAGGTAGTTGCAGAGTAGAAAATATTTTTAAACCAAACTGACAGGACACATATACAGAACTACAGAGGCCTAAAAATGATAAATACAGCGCCTAAAGTATTTATCTTGTATCAAATATATCGAAGTGTTTATTTGGCCACAGCAAAAAAACCCTCCAGCTATATGTTAGCTTCTATCCAAGCTTCTACATCACTAAGCATATAAGAGAGCCATGAATAATTCATTAGCCCCACCTCTAACCCCCCAAATCCTTGGCTGTGGTTGTGCGAAGTTGCACAGTGGTTCATAGCAGGCACAGAGTGTCCCTTAGATGCTAGGACAAGGCCCCACAAATTTCCCATTATGTGAAGAGAAGACCATATTCAGGTCCTCAGGAGTGGAAAAAGGCCAGTATTATCCAAACTAAAGCACTGTGCCGCTATGAAAGCCATTCCTGAATGCTCTGGAAACAATCCCAGTTTCAGAGGAACTGAATGCTGCTCAAATAAAGCTGAGGGCCAAATGCTGCTTTCTTATGTGAGTTCAATCAGTAAAAGAAAGTACCATGCCTCCACAGAACGGAATTTAAATGTAGTGTGTACATGGGGGAAGGGTGGTCTCCAAAAGCAAACTAACTAGTTTCTGACTTAGGTAGCTGTAAGGTGATAATGTCTGGGTTTTCAAGAACCTTCTCACAGGAAGTAATATTCAAAATTTAAGTGGAATCTTAATCAGAGTCCAACAGACCAGCCAAAGTTACAACATATGTGGGTTTTTTAACATGTCTTACTCTGATCTTTCAGAGGAGTTGTTACCCTTCTGTCAGGCTCACAGCAAAAGAACAAACACCACCTATGGCACTGACTGTCCTGCCTGGGGACACTGTTCCTTCTTGGTTGAGCAGGTACTCTGGGGGCAGGGCTCGTTTGAGCATTGCTCAAATCACCCAAGTCTGAAGCCAGAGGCTACGCTGGGCAGAAGTGAACTCTGCCCCTCCACCCCCAGCTGAACTAGGTCACTGTGTATTTATTCAACCCACATAGTTATTCCAACTTCAGGTTGCATACACAAAGCGGTTTTGCGTACTCCTGCAGGCACATACAATGTTGTTTATCGATATATGGGAAGCAGCAGGGGACTAAACAGTTAGGAATAGTTTTCTACAGTTTCAACAGGGAAGCAAAATACAAAAGGAGAGCGCAGCCTCTTCTGCACAGCATACTGAAGATGGGATCTGAAAAGGTGAACAAGCAGCAGTTTAACTAGAAGACTCAAACACATGCAAAACACATTTCCAGTTTCCTTGTACTACAGTCACTATAAACTTTACTGTAATAAATATTAAACTTACATACCACAGGAACTAGAGGAAAAGTCTCATGACTAAAAAAGCACTGAAAGGCTTTCAGCTGAGACGCCTACTTGTCATCCACATATATGTACCAGAATAGGGAAAACTTAGACTGGAGACTGAAACTGTCCTTTTCTGGACAACTTTGTCTTTTTGAGCAAGACTAGCTGCTTCTCTAGCCTTCTAAACATCTTTAATTGAAATGGCTTGTCTGCTGTCTGTATCGTCACGAGTGGGAGACCAGTCAGTTCTGAGAGTTGTGCTGACTTTACCAGCCACTTTGCTCTAGTTTATCTGCTAATCATTACCGTGTCAGGTATAGCACAAGGTGTGGATTCCAGGTTCTCTGACTGGTGTGACTATTTTTTCCCCTTCTGTGGCCATGAGTGGATAACATTTAAGATGCGCTAACATGTCACTCCTTTTCACAATTTGGCCAGTTACCATTTTCCAGGAATTGTAATTACTCTACAGGAGATCCACCTCTTGACAGGGAAGTTATTTGTGCTAAGCTGTTAGGACTGATGAGAAGCAGGCATCTGAGAACGCTGTACATTCCATCTGCAAGGGGATGCACAAAGATAAAAGACTTAATTTCTATTCTATTTGGACATCAGTGAAATCTAGTTTGACAGCTTCCTAATTTGGCAGGAGGAGAGTATTGCCATGCATTTGTATGGCTCTTTTGGCACTGTTACTATGCGTTCAATAGCCTGAATCTAAAAATGGACCATATACACAGATCAAATACTGTTGGGTGGGTTTTTTATAGATTCTTAAGCCATAAGCAAATGAAAGTCACTGCTGTGCAGCAAGATTATAATTTTTTTAAAGCCTGGAAAGTTGTGACTTTTACAGCAAACTAGCTACAAAAAGAGAGTCTGAAGAAAGCCTCAAGTTACAGTATGACTCACAGTCATGGAAAATACTTTTCACTGGAAAACATACAAATTCTTGTTCTAGTTGAGAATTCTCTTTCCTTGCCACACCCCAAGAAGTTAAACAGTATGCTGAGAGTGACTTTGTTTTTCTAAGCACAGGAACTTCTAGATGAGGAAATGTTTTCATTTTAATTTTGTTTCATTACTGGTCAGTACAAAAAGAAGGCTTTATTTTATCATCACATGGCAGTCTCTTTGCTTTTAAAACTTCTTCTTTGTGATCTGTATTTTGGAGATGATATACATCACCCAGCTACCAATATTGGGCACTGAGCCCAGTAACTGTTTTGGCCAAAGTAAAATTTGCTCATGATTTAAGCTTAGCTTCTTAAGATAGATATTATGAAAGACTGTCACTTTTCTGAACTGAGGTGGCAAAGCACTTGAAGGCAGTATTTTTTTAAATAAATGTCAAAGTACTTTATCAGTAGCACTGTATTTTGGATTGTATGGTAATAGGAGTCAGTTACCATTTTAATCAGCAGGCTTGGACTAAGAAGTGTACTAAGGGATGTGTAACACAGGTCTTGATATCAAAGAAAACTGGCTATACATCCTACTAGATTTTTACAGATTTCAATATGTTCTGTGATGTTTGGTGTGTTTATTATGCTTCCTTAGAAAATGTACTGTACAGAATCACTAACTTTTTAAGGATGATTACTGCCTTTCTAGTATGCCTAAAAGTCTACATTTAGGGAAGTTAGTGTAATTATTTCCTGATCTAGGGCAGTGATCTCAAATGGCAGTATCTACGTATGCACCCACCACTAACGAGCATGAAGTATTCAAAGACAAGTCTCAAAACTAAACAGTTGCTGTAGTAACAGTTCAGAGCAAAACACTTGGTAAACTGCTCCTCCTGCACTAAATATCTTTCAAATCTTAGCAAGTCACTCAAGTTCCCCAGAACCTGGAACACACTTGCGTCTCAGCCTGAATTATTAATATCTAACCAGGGCTTTTGTCCTGCTTTGACTTCAGTGTTTTCTTCTAGCTGGGATCATCTTTTGAACTTTGAAACTAATTTGGGTCCTTTACAGATGACAGTTCTTGTTAAGACGGTGCATTTGCTCTGCTCACCTCTATTTGCAAAACGCTTGCTCATCAGAACAAGTGTTTCAGGGCAGCAGCTATGCCACACTACCCATACAGCACTCAGCAAGACACATTTAATGATCTCCTTTGAAAGTATTTAGGACTGACTACAGCCATATTAATCTCCCAGTTAGCAACACTGGATTCTGCAGTGGCTCTGTGGGTTAACAGCTTACCTGACCCCATCCAGAGTCTGACATTACATCCAGAGTCTAAAGGAGCTTTCCAGTAAGATGCTCACTGTGTTCAAACTATTCAGCCAAATCCCCAACAAAATCCATAAATCAGCTCCAACATTTACTGCAGTGCTTTAGTTCCTTAATGTTTTAACTCTGGATTATGGATAACATTTCCATTTAGGTGAGGTCTGGAAAGTAAGCAAGTGAGACTGTGATTATACTACTGCCAAATTCTACATACAATCATTGACACCTAACACAGGAGGAACAGATCTTCTGAGCAATCCTTAGGCTCTTTCAGAACAAGTACTTTTTTTCTAAATCCAGAAAAACAACCTAGCCTTCCCTATAAGGAAACTGCCTAGCCTTATTTAACCATTTGGAAAGTGGGGTAAACAGCACAGTGACAAATTTGTAAATAGTGAAGACAAAGAAATTCCAACAAGAAAACCAAACAAAGCAAGATGAGTAATTCAGTGCTGGAAAACAAGAACATTGTACACCAATCAGCAACAAGAACTACTCATTCCTAAATTCAATTCACTAACTGCCAAGAGAGGAGAAAAATATTTATGTCTTCCCACACAGCATTAGCCAGCTATAACCTGCAGCAGGGAAGAGGTTCTTCTGTGTGCAGATCCCACCATTCTGATTTAACCATGAGTATCTACTCAGTGACCATTAAGGTACTCAAACACACAGAAAATTCAGTATATCATTTCCTGTATACTTTCAGTAAGCTGTACTTACACTTAAAATATACTTAAACATATATACATGTACATTTATTTCATTCCATGCAGAGAAAAGCCAAGAATATTCTCTAATAAACAATAACATGTCGTGCATTACTAAAATCTTGCTTTGTAAATACTAATATGTCAAATTCAGCATATCACCAGGCATGCACAAATCTGAACCTATGCTCTTAGAATATGGTTATGAAGTAATTTCACCCCTAGAACTATCTCAACCCTACCTAAAGGATTCGGTTGCTCATTAAGCTGCACCCAACACTGCAGTAACAAGGACTGATGCAGAGAGATGCAGTAACACTACTTCCATGCAGATATTAATACCACGCGCATGGGTGTGTGCAGAGGGTGGAAATAACACACGAGTTGGCCCTGGCCAGTCCAAATGCCATAGAAGCCACAGAACAATAAGCCACCATAGTGCTGACACGAAGCAGGCAAATTCCGTGCTCTGCCTATGAGTTTATTTCCTAACAAGATGGAGCTGTTGCAATTCATGCAACAATACCTGCTAGGATGACCCAGAGGACAGCAGGGAGACTGTCATGCAAGAGACTCCCCTTCTAACTCTCTCCAACACGTGTTTATGCAGAAAGCCCAATGCTGAGAGAGGTATGAACCCTCTATAAATAGACAAGGAGCCAACAGCAGCAAGGGAAAACTATTTAAAATCAAGGACAAAGCTGGCTACTGCACAAACAATACAAGCCGACTATATGAAAAAGCTGGACTGAAAAGATTCATAGCCAGAAGCGCAAGGTATAGCCTCCTGCAGGAATATCAGAGCTAAAATCACAAACCAAAAACTGAGAATTGCAACTAGTTTATTACAGGACAGCAAAAGCATCGGACACCCATTCCTTGTTCTGGTGTAGTTTGTTTGGGTTTTTGTGGGTTTGGGTTTTTTTTGTTGTTGTTGTTGTTTTTTAATTTACAAATTAAATATATATCCACTGTTGTACTAATTGTAAAGTTAGGTACACTCTACAATAAGAAAACAGAAACCTATGAAAATAAGGCATTCATATAAGCTTTAGCTGTAACACCGTGTTACCGTGGTTAGGCTAATTAACTTTTCTCCTGTAAAACTCTCATAGTCCTTTGAAGATTGATCTCTTGCCATGGTTTATTTCAGGTTACTGATGGTCTATGTTACAGTTCCATCTGTTGCATGGTCCTTAGGGTACATGTCCATGTCTTACCCTCTAAGACCCCTGGGCCAAAGCCACAACCTCAGAATTTTCATCCATGCGTGACTTAAAAAAGCAAAGTCACCAATACAACCCCAGGATAAACAGAGCTCTGCTAAAGTGAAGATAAATTACAGCACTGCTTCTTACTTCCCTCACTGACAAAGGGGGGTAAACCATATCATGGTAGCCAATACATGGGGTTGTACTGGTCCAACACTTGCATGTAAAGCTTCTTTTGCAAGCAAGGTTACCATCGTGATGTATGTATATACTGTTTTAGACAAAGTAAGGTGTGCAGCTGAGCCTATTTCATGACTTGATGGGCACCAAGATTAGCATCAGCCTTAGACCTCTGCAATCGGACAGCCAGAATAAATGTCACCTTATGCAGTAAGAAGCTCATTAACATGAACTCAAGTCAAGTGAGGAGGATAAATCCTGATAGGCAGAAGCAAAGCAGTCAAAGCCAGAAGACAGGAAAGTTTTGTAATGCAGAATAGTTCCTTCCACTAACCAGCCACAGCAGCACCACACAGGAAATCAGATTGATTCACCTCCAAGTTAACTGAGCAAATAAAGCAAGAATCATCCGTCTATACGCAAACAGTGCAAGTTTTTCAAAATCCCTATGTAAGTGAAAGTCAGACTAAATCTAGTTCTGGAACTAAAGATGGTGGTAAAGTCTTTTGGAACTGAGGAAGCCATTCAGACTTGGTTAAGGCAATTTGGGTGAGCATAAACAAAAGGTTAGGCTGTTTCCCAACTCTGATTCATTTGATTTCATTGATAACAGACCTGTTGGACAGTCAGTTAACAAGAAAAGGCTTTAAGAAGTTTTAAAACCACTTAATAGCTTTATCCCCACAGTAAATGCTGCCTAACAAACATGGAATCACTTCCATATTACTAAGCAGGTAGGAACTCAATAAGCTTAATCGTATTTGTGCACTGGTTATTTTCACTAATCTAATTCTCTGAAACTGAAATTAATGGAAACGGCCATCAGCAACCACATGAAAAAGCCGCTTAACCAGTCTTATACCTGTCATAGAACCTGACAAAATTATTCAGTAAGATTCATTATTTTAAGTAGGAACGGCCAGAGTACTTTTCAACAGTGTCATCTGTATTCAGCTATCTCACTTCCTGTACCCTGCTTGGTTTAGTTTTTAGGCAGCTGTCAATGCACTGAACAAGAGCAGCTGTGGTTTCCTGTTAGTGCTGGCCACTAGCATGCAAGTCGCCGCATAAGCAAGGGAAAGAGTGATGTGACCCACAGCATTTACTTTAGCTACCACGCAGCACCAGTCCAGTCCTATAAATACTAAGTTTGGATTGTAAGCAACTGGAGTTCCAGCACAGAAGAAAACTTAACCCCATGTTCACAATAGGAAGAGGAGGCATCTAACTCAATTTTCCTTTCCAGCGAGCAGTTACGTTGCAGAAAACGGAGTCTTTAAAACCTGGACTTGCGTGCTGGACGTACTGTAAGGCCTACCACTTAAATGGGTATAATCGTGATTGTTTTTGTAAAGGTTCCTAGCGCACAGAAGAGAAGCACACAAAAGAACTGCCACCTCCTCAAGTTGCAAAGTTTTGCAACCCTCTAAGGAGAACTAAGGATTTGTTTCTACAACGATCGAGTGGGTAAGTGCCACAAGATGCAACAAGAAATGTTATTTATGGGTTTTCTCAATAAGGTGGAAGAAACCCCACATTATAAAATGAAAAGAATACGTTTCAGTACCTAGTGCCGGTTTTCCTGAAAAGCTCTTTTCTTGACCCAGTGAAGAATCACCTGCACTACTACGTAGCAACAACTGTGTTCAACACAATCAAGCTGACTTGCGTTTTAATGCCTATTTTTTGGGGGGAGAGAGGATAATAGGATAAACCATTAAATAACTTCCTGTTTTTATTAACTGTGCTTTAGATTGTTAGAACTAGGTTATTAAAAGCATCGTACTTCTTGCATAGAAATACGAGTCAGGTTTCCCACCAAGGGGCAGAAGTCTGCCTACACCGAAAATGTAAGACTGATGTTGAATTTGTCCTCATCCAGCCCAACCCATGTAGTCTGCCATGCCATTTCCATATCAGGCCAGTCATCTCCCCACTAAGGAGCCTTATTTTCAGAGCAGGCCTCTTCTGCCATTCATTCTGCTGAGTTTTTTCTGCTTGCAGGCAACAGAGAAGGTACAGAAGGACTACTAGTCAAGGAACTGCTGCATTGCTACTGGCAGGTATCATCTGCATGCACATGTGTTTTAAACTTGCTTCATAAAGACCAATCTTGCATGAAGAAGTTTGGCTGTTTGCAGATTTGGGCTGGACTACTAAGCAGGGGTTGAAGTTTCACTCTAGCAGAGAATTCAGGCAAAGAAATTGAAGATCCCATCTGTGATAGAAGGAACATAATCTAATGTTAAGCTACAAACATTTAGTAGAAACAGAAGGTGCTGCTTAAAGTGCAGATAATGCAAATGTTTATTTAGTATCTGTTTCCTCAAGTAATTAAGCTATCTCCAGGTTTAGACCACTTAACTCAAGTTTATTTGATTTACAGTATAAATTCTTTATTAGTCCATGGTTAAATCTATAGGTGACCTTATAAACAAAAAGATATACAGAAGTCACATACAATCACTAAGGAAGTACTTAGGTATGGATGTATAAAAAGAAATGAGGAATATAATTAAAGGAAGACAGTCTCTGTAAGACCTAAAAACTTCTGTTTTCCTGCATCCCGTACTTGAATCTTAAAGTGCACTTTGATCATTTGTCTAATCTGCATACAGAACAGTATATAATATTCTTTAAGCAGCATCTCTTATCCTTCAGCTCATTAGTAATAGGTGGGCATACCATGTACTTTTTCTGCAAATGTAGTTATAGATGTAAAAAGCCAATTTTGATTATAATTGATACAACACCAAGAAATACAAGGGATGAACATTTAAAGTACAACACTTCTTAAAAGAATGACAGAGGTGACAAAGTATCCCTATTTGCTAGCAATTACCTAACAGGAACTAAAGGCTATCTCTTTCTTAGTAAAAAAACACACATCTTTAATAAAAAATGGTATGGGGATCCCTATTTTGCCACCTTTTCAGGAAGTGCAAAGTTAAAGTTCCCAATTCTGCATCTGACAAGATCTGGAAGCTGTGTTCCTCCTACTGCTCTGCAAGCCTTCCATGACGCCAACTCACCCCTTCTTTTAAAAGGTGACCACATGTCCCTTGCTGTTTCTCGCTGGGGTGCATTGCTTGCATTGGACCCTGGACTGCACAGTGTGTGGGACACTCACCTCAGCAAGTTTTCCTGTTTCATACTATTATGGAGTTTGAGCTGCATTTCACTGTGCTTTGCAGTTTTTCTCCCTGTGGAATATTCTAGGGTTCTAGTTTAAAAACCACTTCTAGACAAAAGCTAAAGTTGTTGGTGCGTTCCGGGTGGAGCAAATGTACCACAAATGCAGAAATATCTATACCATCCATTTTCTTTGCAGTTTATGTAGAAATGTTCTACTTCCTCCCACCTTCTTTTCACAGCAGGTTTCAAGCAGTCGATCTACACTTATCACACGTCCCATTTAAATTTACTACAAAGCCAGATCTGTCACCTGATAGTGAGCAAATTCCTAGAAAGCATTAGAAGGTGAAATCCATTTATGATCACTACACTGCAAAGACTGGAAAGGAAATACCATTTGCAGCTCCGTCCCTAAGCCCAGGGCGGGCAGGGTGTGGCACAGGAAGAAAAGAACAAAACTGGTGAGACTTAGTATTTTCGTTTGCTGTCATTTCAACTGCCTTGAAATCTACAGTTGTAACTTTTCACAAATGCTCCAGTGTCAGTGCAGATGAGCATAAGAAATGCTCCTGAAAATCAATAAATTCTGCTGGAGATTTAGAAATGTAGTGTCTAAATTGAAGGTATCCAGTCTCCCAAGTGGTTGGCTTTGTTCATATGCAGAGTATTTTATAATTCTCTCAGTGCACAGCAGTACTAACCTGAAAGTACTAGAAGTTATCGTATGTTAAATACTGTCTTGTTACTTCATTTGCCACTGAACTGGATTTTGTTATGCAAGCAGGGATTTTACAGAAAAGGACTTGCAAGCAGCAGCAAAAAATCACTTAACCTACGCAGTGACAAAACAGCACTATAATACCCATCAGTATTTTAAAAGAAATTATAGCAATGGCAGAGAAACAGCAGCTCAGCACAAAGCAAGCTTCGGCCATACTCAACTGCAGCTACAACTAAGTGTGGTGCCGGTAACTCTTGTTCAAAGTACATCACCAGAAGTTATTTTGAGCTAGCCTCTTCTGGGTAAGAATTAAGCATGTCACAGGACACTCACTACATATTTGATTTTGGAAAGTTAGGAACTACGTTCACAGAACAGACTATTTGTACTGCAAAGAGAGAAATTCCCATGCCATATGAACACCCCAGCTGAACATTATCAGGAACACTTATCTAAGAACACCCTTCCTACTCTATTCTACAAGTCAGAGGTCTTCATTGATAAGAAATCAGAGAAAACTTTGCCTTCTGCAACCACCATTATCACAAAACTGGTCTGCGCTGAAGAAAAATAAATGTATTCACAGACTACTGAAGCTCTGGCTTGAGGCACGGTCCTGAACCGGACTCCAATACTTAACTGTCCACAAAGATCAGAGCTCCTGAATGAATTATGCCGAAGGACATCTGTATTTGTTTATCAAGGAAATGCCATCTATCCCAGGCTATGAGGGAGTTTGATTCCTCTGAGATCAGAGCTGATCCCACGTGAGCTCCTGCAGAATCAACCCTCTCGGTCCCTTCGCACAGGCATGTTGCTGGCCTCACCAAGGCAGCTTTCCCTAGAAAAAGCACTTTTGGCTCTTCCTGTGTATCCAGCCGGCAACTGGGAGAACTTGCTATTTTTCCTCTCCGGACGTTTTCTAGGTGAGCATTTGGGTTTCGCGAGCAGAGCCCGGCAGGCAGCGTGTTACGGGACGGCTTCGCCAGCTCCCGCCTCGAGAGCGGTCGCTTCAAGCGTGGAGTTCCCACGTTTTCCGACGGCCGCTGCTGAGGTCTGAGTCACAGCGAGCAATAACGGGGGCTGCACCCTCGCACCCTCCGCTCCGCCTGACACCGGACCAGGCTGCCTGCGGCGAAGGCCGCGCCACCCGCCGCCCTGACACCTCGCACCTAGGCTGGCCAGGAAGTGATTCGCGGGGAGCCCGGGCAGCAGGCCGCCCGCGGGCCCGCGGTTACGGCTCTGCCCCCGCCTTCCCTGGGGAAACCAGACACCGTAGGTGACAGGGAGAGGCTGCTGCCCGTCCTCGCCACAACGGCCGTTAACGCTCGCTGACAAGCGGCGCCCACCCCGCGGCAGGACAGGCCGTGGGCCCGGTCACCGGTGGGTGGGGTGCGTGTCTCACCTCCCTTGCAGGGGGTGCGGTGCTGGCTGTGCTGCGCCCGGTAGCCCTCGATGACCTCCCACTCGCCGTTGTCGCGCTTGATGGGGAAGGAGACGCTGAGCACATGGTTGCAGGGCTTGATGATGCGGAGAATGCCGCGGACGCGGTGCCGCCGGTCCTCCATGCTCTCGCGGGTGCGCAGCCCTTCCACCAGCTTGTCCTCCACGATGCTGGCGCCGCGATCGAAGAACCCCTCCACCATCTTGAAGAAGTTGGGGTCGTCCTCCTTTTTCGCCGCCTCGCAGTAGTGCCGCCGCGGGCATCGGCCCCATGCCACCGCCGCCACTGCCCCGCCGGCTGCCGCCGCCGGCCCGCCCGGCTCCGCGCCCGCCAGCACCGAGCCGGCGGCCAGGCGGGACGCTAGCAGCTCCCCCAAGTAGCGGTACATGGCGGCGGCCACCGGCGCTTCCGCTGCGCCCGCAGACGGCAGGAGCGGGGTGGCGGCGGCGGGTCCCGGCGCGGCACTGCTGCCACAATAGGCGCGAGGCGCCGCCGTCACCGCCTTTAAACGGTCGCGGGGGGGGAGGGGGGCGGGGGACAATAAGGGGCGCGGGGGGGGGGGGCAGGAACGCGCCGCGCCTCCCCACTGCGCATGCGCGCCTTCGTCTCCGCCCCGCCCCCGGCGGGATTCGCGGAGGGGAAGGGGGCGCGGCGCGCGGGAGTCTCGCTATGGGCGGGACGTAGGGGGTGTGGCGAGCATGCGCGCTGCGGCGGTGCACGCCCCCCGGCACCGCCCTACAAAGCCGGTGGCTGCGGGTGCTGGTAGGCTGGGCCTGTAAGGCGGTTCGGCCGTGGGCTGCTGTAGGTCGGCCCCACCTTACAGCCGCTTCCCTTTCCTCTTGCCGAGCCGCGGGTCTCTGCGTGCCGCACCTCGCTGCGGGGCCGGGCTTTGCCGGCCCGGTGCGTTCTGGGTCGTGCTCCGCCGCTGGTGAGGGACCTGGCGGCAAGGCGCTGTCGCTAAAGCACGAGCGTGAGGCGTTAGCCGGCTTCCCGCGCCCTGTTCTGGGCCCGGCTGGGATGCTGCAGCCTCCTAGGCCAGACCCCGGCCTGGTCTGGCTGGTGCATGTTGCCCCTTAGCTGGGCAAAACCCCTGACCTCTCAGACTGTGAGTACAAGTAAGGGTATTTTCATGAAGTAGATTACAAATATTTCTGAAAGAAAATACTGTTTGTATGAAAACTCCTCGTTAAATGCCCTTTGAAGGGACCCTGTTAGGAAAACTGAGCTAATCCACGTGCTTGGTTGACTGCCCTGTTATGGAGCACAGAGGCTTGAAGCTAGTATGTGTGTTATCTGCCAATGCAGCTACTTTGTCTACGCAGGTGTCGTGTTGGTAGCATGTCGCCTTTTACTGGCTCTTGGCCCATTAAGGGGTTTTTTGGTAATATAGCTCAGGTTTTTAAGTACATCTCTAAGAATATTGCTTTAAACTGTTTAAAATCTGTTCCAGAATGTGGGTGATAATGCGTTGCAACACTTTTACCAGGTTTGTTTTATAAGAAACAAGGGGCGTGTTAATTTTCTGGGATTGGGCTGCTAATTAGAAAATGCAGGGGTTTTCTTCTGTTTAAGCATGTGGGAGGCTAATGCCCTCAGGGCAGGAATAACCAGGAAGTTGCTTTATCTCTATGGGAATCTCTCTAACCGCTATGGGCATCTAAGAGTTGTGCTGCAAGGCTTGTGGGAAAGTAACTTGTCAGTAGGAAGATTAGTCATGGGCTCTTGCAATACGTTTAAATTTCTTAAGCAATTGATATTCAAATTTTATAGTGACTTTTTTTTTCTATCCTAAGATTGCTGAGAGCTTGTTATAAGGACCACAGTAAGGAGAAAGATTGCCTCTTTATCTGTAATGAGGATGGCTTGTAACTAGTCTAGAGAACAAAGATCTTTGATAGTAAATGATAGGGAAACAAAAGCAAGAAATGACCTTGTTCTTAGGCCAGTTTGTTATTTGGGTGTTCCCCAAAGGCTTCAGAAACAAACTTAGTGATTTATGTTTTTCTGTTCATGCTCTAGGTGGTTCATAGACAACTGCTATTGTGGTGTTCATTTTCAGTTCATATAATTGCAGTGTTCCCAGTGATTGTATCTGTTTTGAGCTACTATTTGATTTCTATCATCTCCAGGCTCTCCTTAGCTAAAGCTCAACTTCTGTATAAGTTCTTACCTTTTGCATGTGTGTAAGAAAGAAGGTGGGGAAAAGTTTTGTGGTCATTAGTCCTTACCAGCTAATTACTTTCACCTGGTTCTGTAGGTTATTCAGAATACTGTTTCACAGGTTGAATGGAAAGTATGATTAACTAGTTTGCTCAAGTATGTAGACTTAAAATAAGGTTAGCATGCTTGGCTTGTATCCCGCCTTCAGCTGAGGCATCTCTAATCTATGGGCTTTACTCACTTACCAACTGCTTGCAGTTTCAGGCTGTTTGTAGCACAGATTTATGAGTGTCTTTGAGACTGAGTATGGTATGTGAAGTTAAGAAAAACCAAACCATGGATCTTTCCATGGGTTCAGTCACACAGTTGTATTTGGGGTAGTAGGAGCACCATAGCTACCCTCTTTTCTAAAGAAAACTGAACTTCAGCAAGATACTCAACAAGCTGCGTGCTGAAGGCAAAGGATAACTCAATCAGTATGTTAAGGTTCTTGGTCTTTGAACATGTTAAACGAAAAATAACTAAGGATTTTTGTTTGCACGTTTTTTTACGAATGAAGTTGTGTACAGTTTATGGGCACTTTAGCAACCCCAGCAGATCCCTATAGTATTTTTGTTTGCTTCAAATCCCTGTGGAGTCAAGAATAAGTGTGCTGTCTGAGGGTATTCAAGAAGAATAAGAACAGGAGTCCAATACTGATTCCGTTTTTCTTATATGGTAAGTGGTGAGCGGTTGAAACAAAATGTGTTTGTCAGAGGAAATTAAAATTCACATGCTTCAGAATGAGTTTTAGCAAGTATGAAAGTGGTAATTGCAATAATAAAGATTAACTGTATTTTCTTTGTTCTTGTATAGCATATGGGATGCCATCAGAAGATTCACATTTGAGTAGCATCAGTGAAAAAGTGTCTTGTGTGGATTAAAAGGTAACTTTTTGTCTTCACAACCACAAATTTTGCTGTTACCTTTATGTTGAATGTTGGTCTTAAGGCTGTGTCTGAAGAGATGCATAGAGAAAACGTAGCACCTGTGTGGTAGGAACTGTCTGTATGATTCATGGACTCTGCCACAAAGTCATATTTAACAGTGTGTACATAATAGATTGGTATAAGCTTTTATTTAAAATCTGTCAAGTGTAGGTGAGTGAGACAAACAAGTTGATTTAATTTCCTAAGATGCTTCTAAGTCATCTTTATAATTTTAACAGGTTATTTGTATTGTCTCTAAGAACACTAACAAACACTGTATTGTGCCTTTCTGAAGCCATCCACAGTTTTAGGGTGCAAATTGGCAATTTTATAGGAAGTGGGCTCAAATTTATTATGTGTCAGGTTTTAAAGTCTTTTTGAAAAAAGTGATCTCAGACAGGAATCCAGTAATCTCCATGTTAATCTGTGATATTATTTGAATTATTATGTATTTGAGAATATGTCGGTGGCTAGGACAATCTTCTTCCCTTTATCTAACACCATTAATAGTGCTGTCATAAGTTGAAAATACATTGTTATTAAAATTAAAAGGTGAGGTTAAGCTTAGCGTTCTCTATTAAAGTTTTATCACTCTGACTAAAATGTTCCTAGGATGTACTGGTGCTGGATTTTCTCAGAGGCTAGGATAGGGTTTGCATCCCAGTCTCCTTACCAGGTCACCAAAGTAGGTGACAGAGTAGAGAAGGTGGAAATTAGGGATCCTTGCAGGTCTCTGAATAGCTCTGCCCCTTTCGTGGCTAAGTCCCTTCAAAGCCAAGGTAACCCTGGGGTTGCTTCCGGGTCAGACTTCGGAGTCTGAACATCCATTAGACTGCATGCTCAGGAGGAAAGTTGATCCATACAGTGGGCAGAGAATGAATTCCTCTCTGTGGTAAATTAACTTTCTTCAGGGAATAGGAGTGGATTTTAAAATACGCTGCAAATGGAAGCTTGCTGAAACAACCATAATTCCTTTTAAGGTGTCAGCCATATCACATGAAGCATTTGGCAGTTCTTATCACTTGCTTAAAGAATTGATTGGATGAAGTCCAAATATTGGTAACACTTTCATATGAAGAGTTTTTAGCTAATGATTCCAGAAGTAACATGTTAAGCTGTAAACCCGAGGTTCTAGCTTGGTGGTGTAATTTAGGATATAGTACAAGTTGAAGCAAGTTCTTTTTCCCCTTTGAGTTGCCCATATGAGCAACTAGGTTTACTTTCCTCATTTCAACAGAAGTTGCCAAAAAAAAAAGCTTAATTCTTGGGTTTAAGTGCTATGTTGTATGGCTTTATGTAGGCCTTGGTAGTGTAACTGGATAGGTGAGCGCTGGGGTTACTGTCTTATCCCAAACTGTTGCTGAAGAAAAACTTCAGCCTCTGAGTTAACAGATCTGTGAATGGTTGATTAATAGTTACTGGGAGAATGGGAGGGTGTGAACTAGTCAGGAAAACAAACTTTAGTCCTATTCATGTTCCTTTCTGTTGAAATCCTGTGCACGATTCTGTTACATAGAGGGTATGCAGGTAGGCAGCAAATATGTAGGACTTGACAGTAACCCTCCAGCACTGGAGCTGCCTGTGTGTTGTGCCAAAGGATGCTAAAACACTACCCACAAGCAATCTCATTCTTTGGCAGAATTTAGCTTGAGATATTACCAAGTATTATGGATGATATTTTCTGCCTTAACAATGCATTAAAGTAAAACCTCATGTGTAATTATTTTTGGCATGGGATTTGAGAGTAGAGATTGCTGTTTCTTCATCTGCAGGAAAATGTTGTACCAGGATTCAGCCTTCAGAATAATGGGAGGTAATGTTGGTAAAGCATGTGTTTTTAAATTCATGTATTTTTAAAAAACAAATGTACTACAGATTTTAATTGTCATTTCAAATTTGTGAATAAGTTGTTATACTTTAAGTGCCACATTTCTTGGTTATATTCTCCCCTTTTATGCCAAGGCAGTGCATGACACACAACAGGAATGAAATGAGAAGTGGGGCACAGTTGTCTAGCTTCAGTGTTGCTAGAGGGCTGGCTCTGTAAGGTGCTTGTTAAAGGAATAGATGTTGGGTGTCTCCCAGGAGATTCCTTTTATTTGTGACCGGTTGATATGAGCACTTAACTAGAAATCTTAATTCCTGTCATCTCTTTGCAACTAAAGCTGATGAAAAGGTGTTTCACTGGCAGCATAAGGTATTAACACATAGATCTGTTGGTCTGGAGACTGAGGGGGAGCCGGCTGAAATTCAGATTCTGATAGACATATGAATCTCTTAACTGAAGTCTGTCAGGTAATTTTTTTTTCCTTTATAAATAGCTTTAGCTGTGTTCAGCCATACCAAAGCTGGAGAGCAGGCTTTCTTCATTTGCTCCCCTTGCCTTGGTACAAAAGAACCCCAATTTGGTGGTTTTCCAGGCAGGTTGCAGAAGTTAGATTTGTGCATGCTGCAAATCTGAGATGTACTTTCTGTAGTAATCCAGAGTTGGAAAGAAAGAAGTGTTCAGATTATTTCCTGTCAAGATAAAGACTTTAAACCTTCCATTACTTTGTTATTAGTGAGATACTTAGGTACTTGTGTTCTGATTATTTACCATTCTTTGTAGGTATTATTTTGTATCAAATTTACATAATTTAAATATTGCTGAATTCAAGCTGCTAACATTTTGTTCATATGTAAATAGTAACTTTTTGCTTGTCTATGGCACTGTAAAAGTAGGGAGTGTAACTCATAATTGTACAAGTAAAGTAGGAAGTTACTATGTTTAGCCTAGTAGGGACTTTCTTTAGGAAATGCTAGTCTAAAGTGGGTGTCTTGGGGTTTTTTTTTCCTTGAGGCATTGCTACAAAAATGATCAGTAACTAAGAAAATGAAATTCAAATTTATTGCTTAAACAATTGTAAGATTTTTTTCCTTTTCCAAAACTTCTGCAACGAGATATCTTTCTTATGTAACAATCCTGGCAATAGAATTATTAGGCAGTTTTCCAGAATGTAAAATTGACAGGGGTTCCTAATTCTCTCAGTGGAAGGTACTTGAAAAACCTTCAGTAAGCAGACTTACCTACCAGTGTTTCAGAGCAAGTATGAGAGGGTGATTTCCTGAGCTTTTAAAACGTTAATTCTGCTGCCAAAGTAAGAAAATATTGCATGGATTCTGATAACTACCTCATGAGTAAATACCATTTTGATTGCCGTGAAAAGTGGTGGTGAATATGTTCATCAGCTTTAAAGGCCTTCTGTCTCTATCTGTTTATATTGTAGCTGTGAATGGTGACTGAGGTTGCCAATGGTTTACTTCAACGCTGTGACAGACAGATATAAAAAACTCTTCATTTATACAGGAGATAAGGTCCTCAGCTCTTCTTTGGACAGTCTATAGATACATGAAAGTTGTGCCATGTTTTGGTACTTCTACTATTAATATATTGTTACTAAGCAATGCCGGATAACATAACTGAGAAACACAAAATATGCTTTTTATAACACCTATTTCCTGTAATGCCGCTTCGGGTTTTCAGCCTGGTAGGACAAAAAGTAACTTTGGAGGTTGCAGATCTGATCTGAAGGTTACTGAAGTTGGTAACCAATTAATCTGATTTCAGCGACCTTTCAGTCAGCATGGCCCTTGATGAAGTGATAGAGGCTTTTGCAGGTCAGTGTGAAGTCTTTCACTTTCTCTGTTCCTTTATCAGTGAGAATGTGTTAAAGTGGCTGTTTTGTCTCTTTGTGGAATAATATTTTGCTTTTGCTTGGGTTTTTTTTTCATTTCTCATTTAAAAAAGAAAGGGGTGATATAGTTACCAAACTCAATATATTTATATTAGTATATATTACTACCTATTAAATGTGTTTGAATTTAACTGACGAAAAAGCTAGTAATGGGAAACATGACAGGTGCATGAAGACCTTCGGAGATGCACTGTGAGCTTTGTTCTCTTGAACAGGGTTAGCAGGGAAAGAAAATGCTTTAGTCAGTTTATTTCCTGGAAATCATACCACTTTTTAGAGAACTGCTCTCTGTTTTAGGCAATGCAGCAAATAGATAGTAGAAAGCATGATTTGCCAGGAGTGAACTAAGTATTGTTTCAAACTAATGTTTACGATTGAAATGAATGTTTTTGCAAATCTTGGTGGCCTTGGCTGTCTGGCTGAAAAATTACACCTGAGATCTTAACAGCCTGGAATCACAGCATCAGAGACTGCAAACTGGTTTTTCCTTGGTTTAGTACTCAATTGACAGTCAGAAGTTGTTGATGCAAACAAAGTGCATATTGTTTAAATAACAAACATTAAGGCTCTTAAGAACTAGAGAATACTAGTCTTCTGTAGTGCTTTTGTTTGCTTTTCTGTTACCAAAATCATCTTTGTCCTCTTTCACTGTGGGAAAACTGGTGGTGGAAATCCATAATGTGTTTGAATGCTGTATCCTCTGTGAAGGATGGTGGTGGATGGTGCCCAGATACAAAGCATTAAGAATTGCATCTCCAATTTTTTGGTACAATTGATATTGGCATTGTTCATCAGTAAAGTCCAGGAGTACATTGACTGGTATTTTTCAACACATTATGGATTTCTTAAAAAAAAAAAATCACTGGTTATGCTGGATGCTAAAAATGTGTGTGTGATGTCTTGTCTTGGTCATCTTTCACAGGCCTCAGGATTGTTCACAGTGCCTGCTGGATTCAGAGATCCAGCGCAAAAAGTCACTGTTACGTAGCTCATCCCAGAGGAATCTTGGAAAGGGAAAAAGGTCAGAATAAGAAATACTTCTGTTTTAATTAAATTGTCCCATCTTGAGCACTTGAACAAGTTTTTCTAACGCTATTTTTTTAAAAAAAGCTATATTTCCATTCCTTTTGATCTGTCTTCTAGTTAACTGACTTGGTTTAGTAATTATGGCCTTCTTTGGAAATGCTGGAGTTCATTTAAATCATTATATATAGTGTTTAGGTGCCCATATGGCACCCACTTCAACAGTGTAGCCATGCAGTACCAGACACAAGTGCAATCCTATGGAGCTGTTGCAAAATGTGAACAGACAAAATTTATTGATCCTGGAATATCTTCTGGAGGCATTGTTGTGGTCAGTGTTACTTGGTGCCAGTGTGGGAGCAGTGGACACCTTAAGGAGCAGGGGTGGGATGGGCCTAGTGGTGTCCAGAGGTGTGAGGAGCATCCAAGGGATATTGGCAGTTGACAGGAGAACAGCTTGAAATTGCTGCCATAAACCCTCAGCACTGCCATAGAATCTGATTTTAGATTATTTCGTTAACAAGCTGAAGATGTTGTGCTGTTTTTCTTTATTTCTTTTCAATCTTTTTAATATTGGCAAGGTAGTCAGTACAGGTTGGGGGCTGTTTTGTTGGAGGGCAGCTCTGGGGAAAAGGACTTTGGAGTCCCAGTGGCCAACAGGCTGACCATGAGCCAACAGTGTGCCCTCGCGGCCAAGAAGGCCAATGGCATCCTGGGATGCATTAAGAAGAGCGTGGCCAGCAGGCCGAGGGAGGTTTTCCTCCCCCTCTACTCCACGCTGGTGAGGCCTCCCCTGGAGTGCTGTGTCCAGTTCTGGGCTCCTCAGCTCCAGAAGGACAAGGAACTCCTGGAGAGGGTCCAGCGCAGGGCCACTGAGATGATGAAGGGCCTGGAGCATCTTCCATCTGAGGAAAGGCTGAGAGAGCTGGGGCTGTTTAGCTTGGAGAAGAGGAGGCTGAGGGGGGATCTCATCAATGCTTATCAATATCTAAAGGGTGGGTGTCAGGAGGATGGGGCCAGGCTCTTCTCAGTGGTGTCCAGTGACAGGATGAGGGGCAATGGCCATGAACTGGAAAACAGAAGGTTCAGCCTGAACATGAGGAAACCCTTCTTCCCTGTGAGGGTGACAGAGCACTGGGACAGGCTGCCCAGAGAGGGGAAGAGTCTCCTTCCCTGGAGACTTTCAGAAGCTGCCTGGACTTGTTCCTGTGTGATCTGCTCTGGGTGATCCTGCTCTGGCAGGGGTGTTGGTCTAGGTGGTCTCTAGAGGTCCCTTCCAACCCCTAACACTCTGAGTCTGTACTGTCTAATTTATCTGTTCTACCTTTTCTGGTGCTTTTTTCCTTAAGTCAGTAGGTTGAAGGTAAGCTTATTTTGAAACACTGGTAAGGTAAAGTCTTTGCACATCACTGGTAACAGATTTCATGATTTCAGGAGTATTACATTGCAGTTATCTGACTAAATGAGTTAAAATTGCCATGGAATTTGTAAAAGCTTATCTTGATTTCTTTTGTTTAGTCTTACCAGTTTCTCAGATAAGCTGATGTTTGCCTTCACTTTAGTAAAGGAAAATTTACCAGTAATCTAAATGTATGCTTTTATATTGTTCACAGTTATCATTAGAGGTCAGCTTTCTTGAACAAAGCATATGCTCTATGTTCATCTCAGGTTTATAGTCTACATCAGCATTGTGGCAGATGAATAAATGTAACATTGGGCGATATAAGCAGAAATTGAGCTTCTTCCTCATATGACAAATAGCTCATGAAGGGAATAGAGGAAAAGGAAGGAAAAATAAGCTGGTCTCCGTCACTGTTCTGTCCCCCTGTATACTTTACGCCTCACCTACCAGTGAACCCATACTCATAGTGCAAGTCCATTAGTGTTGTTTAGTTTTAGGTTTAATTTATTCTTGTTTATTACGTGGCTAATTCAGTGAAGGTTATTTTAAGTCAAAGAAATTAATGGGCCTGTTAACTAAAACAAAGATATCGTATTTGGCAAAAACATTGTACTCATCACCTTTTTTCCTCCCAGGGTGTATAAGTCTTAAAGTCATGTCAGAATATAGCTCACCACCTCAGGACTTAAAATTTTAAGTAATTCTTAAGGTCTTGAGAATTAAGGCTTAGTTGTGTGGATAGATTCTGCATAATACATACAGTAAGAGAATCTCTTTCTAATAGTGTGGGAGGTTCAAGAACTAAACAAAAAAAAAGTAACATGAGTGCCCTGTGTTAATACCAACTTTGAATCCTTTGATTATTTTATGCTGAGGTAAATCAGCACCTGAGACCTCAGTAAGGAATACAAGCATTTGACTCAGGAGGACAATCAAGCTTATCTTGCAGGAAGAGAGAGAACTGCAGAGTAGAAATGGGATAACCAGGGATGTTGAATGTTAGCATCTCAACAGGGAAGCTGAAAAGTTGAGATGAAAAGGATATTTTCGTGACTTACGAAAAAGGCCAAAGATTACTCATTGGGGAATGATAGTGCAATGTTTAAAGTATGAAAGATTCATACAGAGTGAGTTCTCCACTTGTTTCAGCTTACTGTGTGAGCCAAAGTAGATTACTTAATCTTTCCTAGCCTCAGTTCCCATAAGAAAAAAGGATGATAGTTTATTCCTGACTTCTTAAAGATATGGGGAAGACAAGTATGTTGTGTATCATTTGGAACTGAGCCTGTTATGCAAACCCGTATGGTCCTCATGTCTGAATGAATATAGGTCAGAAATTACTGAGCATGGACAGTATTTATTCTCAATGAGAAACTCATGGAATTTGCTTTTTAAAACTGATAGAGTTTTTCTTTCCTGTACTTCTCAAGCCATACAGGAAAGCCTTAGATAAGCTTGTAACATGCTACTTGTCTTGAATGTTTATCCTTTATCAGATCATATTAAATTTACTCAGTTTTTTCCTTGTTAGGAACAGAAACAGTGAGCTCTAATGGAACTACCGTTCATTCACCTTATGTTGAAGATAATGAAAAATGTTACATAGGATTTTCCAGGTTCTGTTGCATTAAAAGAATCCACAGAAATTAGTGTTAGAGAAATAAGCAGAAGTTCTCTTGGAATAACAAATACTTTTGTAGCTGTGTCCATAAGCTAATGTGTCATTTTGAATAAAAGGTGTGATTGTCAAATACATTACATGTGTTTTTCCATCAAACTTTATTTCATTTATTTCCACACCATGTGCTTAATGTCCCTGGGGAAAAAAGTCTTTCAGCAAGTCTTTATCCAGCAAATTAGGTGATGGCACTTGACCTGTAACTATTCAAAGTAAGGTGAAATTACTCAACAAACAAAGGAAATAGATACTGGGATTGGCATGAGTTCTTTGGGAATGTGCCAGTGTAGATATGATTGTGCCTTTTTGCTGAGAATGTCAGATCAACTTCTAAAGCAGGGTAATCTCTTGAGTGTTGTCTGCAATTGTTTGTTTCTCTTTTGTTTTCCCATCCTAGATCATAAGAGAATGTAAAATTGGGAAATGAGATGGACCAAGATGACTTTATCAGATCTTTAACTGCATGGACTGCTAATTCTAATTTCCCCATCTGGAGTACAGCCACTGCAGTTTAGCTGTTCTCCAGTCTTCCTCTGTACAGCAGTGTAATCCCAGTGGGCAGAGCTCTGACTTCCCAGGAATGAGACTTTCATTCCTACAGTAGGATAATCAGTCACGATCAAACCCCTTATTGCATCAGTGCTTACAAAGCATTACTAATCCTAAAGATCAGTGGCAAGCTTTCTTCCAACTGTACTGTGCTTGACATCTAGTTCTTTACCTGAGAAGTGACCATTTCCTTAGGATAATGGGATTAGACTACTCTTATCATGAGTACTGTTATTAGTATGAAGTGTGGTGGCCAATTTCTGTCATGGAGCCTGGAACTAGATGGGAAATCTAATGTAATGTGGGAAACCCTAGATAACCTTTAAATGGGAACAACTTCAGTCCCCACTAAACTGTTTTGATTTATACAAGGTGAGTAGTTGAATAGGTCAAAACTCATTCTTTCCAAGCCTTGAGTAAGGCTTTCCCACCCCTTTCTAAAATGCTAGTGCTGTCTGCAAGAGATATTTTTCTTTTTGAAAGATGTTTGAGTCAAGACTTTTTTTATGGTCTTTTATGATCTTTACAGCCTTAAGAAGCTGGGCTGTGCCTGGGGAAGAAAACTGCATACCACCACAATTCTGTACAGCAGTGCAGTACAAGTGACTTTGCATTGATCCGTAGTGAAGGGTACTACTGATGGACAGCGTCTCTCATTTGTACATGCTCAGTGAAAAGCTGTCTACTGAACAGTATGTGGTTTCAGGGGTACTTGGAGAATACCTGCATAGAGTAGTTCTCAGGATCAGGGCTTCCGACTTAATTACCTGGATTTAAAATGCAAGTACTTGTGTTCTAAATGCTAGCTTCCACAAGTTAAAGGGATAGGCATAGGCAAAGGGACTTGACAGCTGGTTCCCGTTTGGGGTTAGAATTTTAACTTCCTTGAAAGTGGGTAGACTGAAGCTTTCTTGGGAAATAGAGAAAGGATTGTCAAGTAAATTGTAATGTATAAAAATAAACTGTGTAATCATTGTGTAGTTCTTAATTCTTCTATGCATTATGTTGCTACTTCTTCCTTCTTCTATATTTGCCTTTTTTAATGAGGAGTACAATTTAAATTGACACTGCCTTGGAGGTTTTTCTTCCTGGCTTCATCAAATCAAGTACTTGCACTTGCTTATTTTCTAAAGATTAAAGCCTTCCATGCATACCCTATCACTTACTAATTTTTTTCCCTCACTGGGATATGACTGTTCACTTTTCCACATGTGTATTCCATTATCAACTGCAGTTAATAATATATTGTGAAGTCATACAAGTTCCTGCTGAGAAAAACTTTCAGTTAACATGTTCATATTTTGGTTTTCTTTTGTCTCTGAATACCTTGTGTTTAATGACTGAATACTTTCATTTTGGAGAATATGCCTTCAATTGTGTTTTAATCTGATTTCCATACCATAAACTGAGTCTTCATTTGTTGCTTTTTAGATTTGTGTTGACAAATGTGATAGTGTAGCAGTTTGGGTTTATGTATTTTTATTTATTGCTTAATTTTTTCTTCTGCTGCAGTGTTTCATAATGGTTAACTTGAAATGTTGCCATATTTCACTTAACATTTGTTATTATGACCTCATGGCTTCTAAACTGCCATTAATTTGGATGGTATATTAGTTTTAGCTGCAAGATAAAGCTTTATGTAGTGTAAACAGTAGTACAGCTCTTGCAGTGAGATGTAAGGTAACTCAGATCATTAGCTGAGGCAGAACAAACTGTACTGCTTTTTGAATTCTGTTCTCTCTGATCAGTTGTAAAGGTTACTAATCTGTAGAAAGATAATAGGTCATATGTTCAATATAATAGCTTTTTGGCATTTTGGGTTTATCTGCTAATTTTAAAAGCCTTTAAGCACATATAAACAGGTTGTAGTGTGAAAGTTATGGGGAGGACAAAACAGTGTGAATTTACTCATTACTTGTTACGCTCAGTACTGCAATAGCTGATAATTTATATTCCATGTGCTTCTTAGCATATGCAAGTAAAATCTAGAGTTACTGAAATCATTAGCTAAATACATATAATAGTTTGACATGGAATAGATAGTATGTTCCCTGTATTTCTTCACATCTCTGAACTAAATTTATTTTACCTTTGGTTTTCCTTTTTTGGGGTATTACAGAAAGTAAAATTCACCTGTGCACACATGACACTGAAGTACAGCTATGTGTGAGGTGTGGTAACTGCCTTTCTGTAGAAGTATGTCAGTTTATGCAGAGCGAGGGCAGGCTGTGGAAAAACTATTCAGTTACTTTAGTACCAAACTTTTGTGTATTGGGGCATTAAACAGAACTCTTCTTAAAGATACATTTCTAACATTGACACTGCTAGTTCTGTTCTGTATGAAAAATATTAACTAGTGTGTTTTAAAATATTTTTCTGAAGACTACTGTGATTTTTAGCTTTGTATTGCAGCTTATGTGGTTGTGTGGATAAAAATGACACCAGTATGCTGGTAGCCACATTAGCCTTGTGTACACTATCAGTCATAGTGTTACTGTCCTAGTATAAATCAAGTATAGAACTCGCAGAATTTGGCAGGCAGGTAAAATTGTATTTTCAAACAGGATTACAGTTCCAGTATACAAGGTATTAAGTAAACTGAGGTGGACATTTGTTAAATCTCTAGTCTTTTCTCGTCATGTAGAACTATACTCAGAAGCAATTTATAGTTTTACTTCAGCTTGGAGCAGCTTCTGCATGAAGACAAATGGATAAATAGATAACCTCTCCTTTAAGTTTCCATCCTTACCTCTTCATACTTCAGGAGCTTTGAAAGTTACACAAGTTAAAATTTCAGGGTACCTTCATGTTTTTCTATTGTTTGTTTTGTCAACATAGTTTGGTGATAAGATTGATCACCTTAAGAACCAGCTTCTCTGAAGAAAGGTGCTTTCCTCTGTGTTGCTGGTGTATGTGAAGCCTGCACTTACTTGGCTGGGCTTTCTCCCAAAGCACATGATGGAAGAGTTGGGCTGGGCAGAATATTCCCAGATATTAAAATGGTGAGGGGGAAATAAAGGATTTTGAAGACTCTCCATATTAGCTGTGAGTCAGGCAATGTAATTAGTGTAATAGACCTCAAGAATGTTGTCTAGGAGGACATGTGATAAATCCATTTGTAAAAGTTAGGGAATTAAAGGGTACTGAGTGGAGGTACACAGCAATAGTTAGCATGGTACAGGAAATAGAGGTATTGCCTCAAACATAAAACCAGGGAAGAAAACGATGCATCTTGGCTGAGAACACAGGTACAAGGTTTTTATGAGTGGTTATGCTGCTGTGCATTAGTGCTGTGCGCTGTGCCTCACAACAGTAGGAGACCCAAAATTATTTGTAACTCCATACCTTGAGGTTTTTTTAATTTTGCTTGTGGTATTTTCAGACAGCTGAATTACTGTGGAAAAGGGTGGGTAGATGTACAGGCTATATACATGTTTCAAGCATTTCATTCACAGATTTTGTTCATTTGTGATTTCATTCAACTTTTATGGGCACAGTAGGATAGAAATTGTTTCTATGGTTTTTTTAAGTATAAGCAATCAAATTATTGTCAGTAAGTGGTCTATGTGCATTGCTGCCTTAAAGCCTGGGAGAAGTTACCCCTGAAATGGGGAAATGTGCATCTAAAAGGCACCTTTGGCTCAGTCAGCTGTGTTCAGTTACTCAGTATCACCTGTTCTCTGTTAAAACTTAACCAGTTTGCTAAACTAACATCTATCTAAACCATTGAAGTGTAAAGGCTTATATATTAAAAAGCTAATGCTAATTTGCTTTATGTATCATTTTTTTCCTAGGTAAATGCTGAAGGACTTCATTCTGTTTCCAGAAACTTTGCTGTAGTTTTCACTAACTTAAAATACTCTGAAATTTTGGGTTTTTTCCTGCACTGCTAGAGTAAATTAAAAACTTTACTCCTTTGCCGTAATACCTGTGAAAGAGCATTTGCTTGGCTGACACTCATACATTTATGTAGAGAAGTTGGTAGGTGTGTTGCTTCTGTAGCCACAATAAGGAGCAAGTGTGTGCGGTGAACCATCTGTGATATTGTATGGAGCCAGCTTGGTCCATGTCTGAAGGTGTTATTTCCTACGGGAGCTTTATTTCTGAAACAGTCTTAAACCTCTCAACTTCTAGGCAGAAGAGCATGTCTTTTTCAGTTAAGGCTGAAGTGTATTCTTCAGGGGTGTGTGTAATAGGAAGGTCCTGAAAAAATTTTGACACTTCTTTGCATTTTGAAGAACAGAAATACTAAAGATTTGTCTGTAAAAGTCAATACTGTCTTGCAGTTAACATCTGTCAAGGGTTTTGTTTAAAATACAAAACTCAGAAGCATGTGTTAGGAACTTTCCTTTTGGGACTTCAGATTTATAGCAATGTTACGTGAAGCCAGCTTTCATCTTGAGATATGACAGTATCGGGGGCATCAGCTATTTAGTATATCAGATCCCTGATTACTTTGAACCTCACCCAAATACGATAATGATACCACAAGAAGGATGTAGCTGCGTAGTACAGAAACAAATAAAACGTGTGGAATGTGGCTTAGGGTGGGGAAAGAATAGAAGAGGTCTGGTGCCATAGGTTCAGTCCTGTCAAAAAATACTTGCTGTTGTTTCTGTTTACAGGAAGGTTAAATATTTGCGCTTCTGGAGAGATCCTGTGTAAAGAGTGAGGGGCTAAAGGAAATCTTGATTAAGCTATTGGCCTGAAGAAGTCTTCTGGCTTCTTCTGGAACTGCTTGTGTAGTTTCTAGTTTTGCATGGCCTTGGAGCATGTCTTGATCTAGTGATGGCTCTTGTGCTCCTAGTATGACTTATTTGAGTGGCTGGTTTTGTTCTTTTTAGTTAACAGACATCTAGCTTGAATTGTTCAGTGATGCTGACAAAGGAAAAAATATCTCACTTACCTTAAATGCAAGAAGAGGTGCAGCTTTTATTAAAGTCTACTGCTAATATATCCGCCTGTGAACAATGAAAGCCATTTCACTAACACTGGTAGATTACTGATTTATCCCACCTAAGTAAATTTAGGAGTGATACCTTTTCAACACCCTGTCTGCTACAGTACAGAAGCACAGGGACAGTCTTACCTACATGTGTTGTCCACAACATTGATGATATCCCATATTTGTCTGAGTGTGCAGTCAGCATCCATTTTTTTGTTATAAAACAAATCTTTTGAGTGGGGCTTTTGTAAAGGTGAGAAAATACTAGTGGTGGCTTTGTATTTTAAATAACTTTCTGCAGTAGCATGGAAGGCCCATATAATACTGGGGAGTAAATTTTCTTTCCCAAGCCCTTAAAGCAACTGCAATTGTGAGAGCAGCCTTTGTTGTTCTCGGTGTGCTATAACCCAGTGATGTATCTAATTGCTGTAGAAGATGGATTCCAGTAACTCAAAGTGAATACCAGCTCACATGACTTGAGCCTAAACACATATTTTGAGAAATGCACTGGATTTGTGGAGGAAGATGTACTTGTTTGGTATTATAATGCCTGTTGCACCATATCATAGTAGTGTTCTGGCACTTGTGTTTCTAAGTCAAGCTGAAAGATGTTTGCTGTTCTGGAAATAGATTCTATGGAAATTCATTCAACCCAAGCCTAGTGAATTGTGGCTCAGTTTAGAACAAGTTCTGTTTTCCTGATTGGTCAAAATATATCAGTTTAAGAAAACAGATAAGACTTGTAAGAAAAAACCAAAAGCTGATGGTAGTCTGATATCTTGGGTTTTTATTTTACCAGCCTAATACATCAAATCTACAGGCAGTTAATCTGATGGAAGTAGGACTATTATGATCATGTTTCTTTGACCTGTTGCCTCACTTTCATCTTAGGTCCTGTATTCTTTTATTAACCTCACTTTATCAGGAGATTTAAGTCCTAAAATAGATTGTCGTTGGTAATGAAACCTGTGGGTAGTTTTCTGTGAATGTAAGTATTGTTTAAAAAAAAAAAAAGACAAGACGATGACCTAGGACTAAGTTTTTTGAGCATGCTGATGTGATTCTGATGTTGGGAGTTTTTTGAATATGCTGAAATACCTGGAAGAATATCTTTCTTGACAGAAGGTGTAGCAGTTTAGTTGTTTAAGTAGTTCTCAAAAAGAGGTGTTTGGAGAATGAGTGTTCTTCAAAACATACACAGCACTCTTGTATATCTTTGACCTTTTACCTTTATCTTTTCTACTCAAAAGGTCACTGTTCTTCAGAACTTCTAACTTCTTTTGTTTGTAACAGCCACTGTATGTTCATATCTCCTTATTTATGTTTTTTGATGTATTGCAAAACAAAAATCAATAAATTGCATTTACTTAAATGAGATCTCGCAAGGCACAAATGCAGTGAGGAAAGAATTATCAGGTTAGTCACAAAAGCCTGTTACCTTTACTCCAATTTTCAAATTCCATTTCAGTGGTTGAATTGAACTACATTATCAGTGTTCAGATTTTTGCATCATTTGGTTCCAAAAAATAATAATTTTAACGTAAAATGGCTGATGCAGCTGCTGAGTAGATGCTTCCATATGATCCAAGTTTGTATTTGTAGAAGAAATGTCTTTATTTCAGTTCCAGGAAAATATCTTCTTTTTTAGAGTACAACTTTAGAAATGGTGGGCCTGGATCCTGCAGGTGAGGTAAACATTAAATGTTAACAATGGCAACTAGGGCAAGCAATCAGATATTTCTTTTATTAGCAATAATTATGAAGATCAACTTGGTGTTTCTAGCTTTTTATTCAGTATTTTGATGAACTTTTGAGAAGTGTCAGACTGCATGGAACGTCTCAAAACACTAATTTTGGTTTAAATTATTCTATATTCAAATTATTTATATCTCCCTGCTGATGCTGCGGGAGCATTTAGGAATGTTTCCATTGCAATACTTAAATCACAAGTGTTTCATGTTCAAAAAAACATTTTGTTACTGAAAGCACTGCACATAAGGGAAAAAAAATTGGATGCATGTCTTTTTATGGCCATATATTGCCAAATACAGCCTTTGTGTATCTGTACACCAGCTGTACCTGTCTTGAAGCTAAATGGTATTGTGGTCCTCTGGTAGCATCCAGTGACAAGAACTAAATGCTGAATGGATTAGTATAGCTGCAAGTTACTACAAATAATATGTACTAATAGAAATTACTTCATGGTCAATAATGATCTATATTCAGATAGCCATTAGAGGTAATGTTTTAATAATTATTACTGGTATGGCTGTAGCCAAATGAAGGCTTGTGGTTTTCATACTTTTAGTTACTGGCTTGCTATACCTCTGTGTCCAATAGCTGTCTCTGTGCCCAGTATTCCAGAAACACTACATTATGTGAGCCAAATAACCATCTTGGAGTAAAATTACTTTTTTTTTTAAACAGGTCAGTTAAAGATTGAACTACAGTCTTTACCAGAAACCTGGTATTAAAATGTAGATAAAAGATATTTGATTGTTACCATCCCCAAACAAAGGATGACAAATAAGACCTGTAGTTACCTACACTGCCCATTTCTCTTGTTGCCAATATGTACATATACTTTCTCCTTCATGTGTGTTGTCTTAAGTTTTAGGTCGCACTAGCCTAGTCTAAAGCGGTCTGCCTAAATCTCCTTGCTATTTACCTACAACTATAATCTTTTAAGCCCATATGATATGTTCCTCACTTATGTAGAATGATTGCGTCAACTACAAGTTGCTTAAGTTGATTTCTTCCGGCAGTTTTTATTTTCCATAGGGTTCCTCTGAATATATGTTAATGGACCAAGCTTGTTAGTGATGTGGTGGATGGGTGCTGTTGCCGGCATATTGATTCATTTGCAGTGCCAGCATGAGTTGTTGGCATAAAGATCATCCTTCTCTTTTCTTGCACAAGTTGCAAGCAAATGCAATGTGTTCATCACTTCATCCTGGAGTTCTTTCAGATTCTAAGTGTGTGAAACTTACTGCGCTGCTTGCTCTTTCTTCAGTTTTTCAAGGCTATTGTACAGCTATGGTACCTGGGCTTTAAAAAGACAAAGTTGAATTTTGGAAGAAGATTTCAACAGCACAGTAAAAATGCCAGAGCTTTCCTGTGATGTAACCACTATTCTGATTCCAGTGGTTTATTTCTATTTTTCCTTTGGTTGGCCAAGTGTCTTAATAGATTTTCTACTGTACCATCATATGGGATGGACTGTTATAAAAAAAAAAACAACCGAAGAACCCTACAGCTTGAACTGAACTGAAAGTGAATACTGTCAAGATGGCTGTTAGTAACTTGTTTTCTTCTGCTGTAAGGTCAGTGAAACAGTTGTTTAATTTGCTTCTACTACAGTTAGATGTGTAAAATCAAGTGTGCAAATGAGGGAGGGGAAAGCTCACAGTGGAAGTTGAAAATTTAGAATTTAACAAATACAGAAAGTAGGATATTCTTTATCAACAAGGCCAGCATTTCAGCAGGGATAGGGCAATACCCTTACTTAGGCATATTGTGGAAATGAAGTTAACTACTTGATGTTAGGTTAGGACATTCGACATCAAGCAGTACAAAAGCAAAGCTGCAGATTAAATGAATGTATTGTTTTTAACCTAAAAAACTTCAGTGTTGGGGAGTGTATGAGAATTCTAGAGGGGAAAAGAAGCTGCACTTTGGCATTATGTAGCTCTAATCCTTTGTCTTCTGATGCGTTG
The DNA here is from genome assembly GCA_027574665.1 of Rhynochetos jubatus. Taxonomy (NCBI): domain Eukaryota; kingdom Metazoa; phylum Chordata; class Aves; order Eurypygiformes; family Rhynochetidae; genus Rhynochetos; species Rhynochetos jubatus. The sequence goes on from CM050655.1 coordinate 11,136,723, forward strand.
TCTGTTTTTCTGTAACTTTCATTTGAAGGTTGAAGCTGTAGTGTATGACAGACACAAACTGTTACCCAGAGGTGAAATTAGAGTGGTTTACTTTCAGGGTATAGGGCATAAGTTAAGACTTGAAACTATAGTTGGCTTAAGTTTTAAAGACCAAGGATTTAGGCTTATAACTACCACTGACATTCTGGAGTGATAGGAAGCTGAAGCTGTCTCATCCTCTTTAAATTACCTTGACGAATATCATCGTGAGGGAGTACTATTAATGAATGGTGAAATATGCACTAAAAGTCATGAGTACTACTAAGGTATTTTAGGGGTAATTTAAGGCCATGCATGTAGCATCACTCAAGGTTCCTGGAGTATTTAACTATTAGAGGGTTTTTAAAGCTATCTTTTAATTTTGTACTATGTGTAGCAAATCACTAGAAACTAACATGCTGTTAATGACTTAATTGTTCATTTTAAAAACCTTTACATTTAGAATTCTTGTCTTACACTATGTAGCATAATGCATTTCCCCCAACCTAAAGAGTATTTCTTGTAGTAGGTATATTAAACCTTAGCTGCAGTGTTTAGCAAATGTAAAACTTGCTGATGTAGTGACTGTTTTTAATAGATCATTGACCCGTCAATCAGACTCTGACCATTTCAGAGATAAAAAGCTAGGCTTTCATTGGCTCTTATGAATATGGTGTAATAATTAACAGGTGTAATGGATATGTGCATTCAGGTTTCAGTTATATCTTTTTGAGCTTTAGCTCCTGTTATCTTTGGTGTAGTTAACCCCCTGTCTACTCACAGATAATTTAACTGCAGTATTGTGCTGGCTTTAGTCAGGACAGAGTTAATTGTCTCCACAGTGGATTTGTGAAATGTATTTGTTTTGTGGCAGTGGTATTTTGCTCATATGATAGAGTTTTGCTCTGCTTTTAAGATATCTTTTAAGCTGCTTTTTAAGATCTGTAGTGAGTTGTTCTTTCAGACTTTCTAAAACAAGGCACAGAATTTCACTAACAAGTTGTTAAATAAATAATACTGTTCTAAAGAAGCTAACAAATTCTGTAAACAATTTTGAATACAGAGAATTTACCTTTCTGATTTAGACTTGAATGATTAGAAGTACTGATGATCCCTGGTACTGGAGTTTGGTATCTTTGACCTAAAAATGCGCTCGGAAAGCGCTAAAGCAGGTCATTTGATAGTGGACACACTAGGTGAACTGGGAAGTAGGCAGAGGTCACTCACCATTCCTAAGCTCTAAATATCTTAAAAACTGTAATTTTAGGTTTTGAAAATATCGACTATATTGTAGTTGCAATGTAATATTCTTCCACTACAAAATATGAATCAGGAAAGAAAATCCTACATTTAGAGATGTTACAGACATGGGAAGTTAAGGAAACTTTCTGAATTTATGTATAACTCATCTCTAAACATTACAAAGCCCAAAGGAGAAGTGATAGCTAAAATGAGAGGCTGACAAAATATTATATAACTGCAATTTTTCCGAAGTATAGAAGTTAGTTTTGTTTTGAAAGTGGTTTTTTGGTATAAAAGTATTGTTGCTGCTTTAATTAGTGCTATTAATCTGATTTCACATGGTTTATATGCAATACTGTTTCAGCTGTGTTATACGAGTTAGTTATTCACAACAATTTGTATAGAGGCTCACATCTAACTCATTTTTGTACTAGAATCTGGCATAGCCATCATCCCATTATAAATTCAATTGAATCTTTTTTGGTGAAATTCAGTAGTTTGACATCAATTGTCCCTGTATGTAGATAGCAATGTTTGGTTCATTTATGTGATCAGTAGCTCAGACTTTTGTCGTTGGTGGGGTTTTAGAACGGTAGTAGTTAAGCCACCATTAGTTTGTCCCATTATTGTCATGTCAGTGCTACCTAGGTATAAGATGTGCTTATAAAAGCAAATACTCAGGTACTTGTCTACAAATTTATTTTCAAAGTAGTCCTTAATATTAGTCACAGATCTTAATGTGTATTTATAAATGTAGTTGTAGAAAGATGAGTAATTTCATTAATCTTACCATGCTGTGATGTATCCTTACCTCCTTAACCAGGGATGTAAATATATGTAACTACTCCTTTGTTATATTGATTCTTACACACATACTATTTAATATTGTAGTGCAAGCAAAACTACTTAAAGCAAACCACAAAACTAATTAATCCATAACAAATTAGAGATATTAAACATAAATCTGATGTAATTCTATCTATTTCTTCCATTTTCCCTTATTTAAATGTAAAACTAAACTTTTTTTGCCACAAGAATCTTCATGTAAGAGTTATTCATCCAGTTGGATTTCAAGGATAAAAATAAAAAAAGGGTAAATAGATTTTTTATGAAGACCACAAGTATGCCAAGATAACAGCTTTGTCTAATTCAGACTCCACATAAAGAGTTTCTGTGTGTATATATAAACATGGAGAAGACAGTCTAGGGCTGTTGGGATGCATTTAGGTTTGTTTTGTTGTTTTCATTGATTTGTAAAGCTTTTCATTAAAAATACGGTAGTGCTTGGGAGTGAAAAACAAAGCTAGCTTCCACAGGTTTAATATGGGAAGTAGAGAATTACAACTCCCTCCCATGTGTGAATGTGATACTTCAGTGATATTTTTCCTTCTAGTGTTAACTGATTCATTCATTGTTCAACCCTAATTATAGGAAGAATACATTTGAAATATGATACAGGATATCTCTGGAAGTAGAGTGAAATACAACTGCATTTCTAGGATCTTAAACTTTTATACTGAACTTCAAGTATTGAAAAGGTAAGTATAGCCTATGAAATATATAGTTACCTAAAAGATTTCCTTTGTTACCTTTTTATGGCTTTAAGCTATGAAGTGCTAAAATTTGCTCTATGTATGTGAAGCCCTGCATTGTGCTTATATGAAGTAGTCTAGGACACCTGACAGTTCTACTTTTTCATTTAGAGTACTTTACACTATGGCATCTTAAACACCAACTTTTCTGTGAATGCAAATATCTCTGAAAGATCTTGCAACTCCAGGTTGTAAGCTGGCCTCTAAACATACTATTTTAATGTTCTCATCTGTTTAACAACCAAACTACCTTTCCTGAACTGAAGTATTCAACAGACTTGTTTAAGTTTTCATATAAGGAAGAACTGGGATTCAACTACATGGTAAAGAACTGTTTGTTATAAGCTTACTCTGTGGGTATAGAGAGCAGGTAAGCAAATTATTTTGCCCTGAACATATTGTAGGTCACTTAAAATTCCTATTTCCCTGAAACTTGATGCACAAATACTTGAATTTTTGCATCAAGACAGTTGGACTGGAATATGGTGGTATCTTTTCAAGGCCAGGCTGGATGAGGCTTTGAGCTACCTGGTCTAGTGGAGGGTGTCCCTGCCCATGTCAGGGCAATGGAACTAGATGAGCTTTAAGGTCCCTTCTGACCCAAACCGTTCTGTGATTCTATGGTTATATGTGTGACTGGTCGTTGTTCAGCCCATGTAGAATGTAAAGATTGAAGTGAAAGAGCTACTCGCCCTACCAAAGCCCAGTTTGGAAATGACTGATTATTCCATAAATCTCTGCATGGCATGCAAGTTCTTTAGAAATGGTATGGACTTGTGTCAGAATTCTGCTGTTCAACCTCTTTTGTACTGAAGCACATATGTGGAAGAAATCTTTTGTGTTTGATTTGAATATTTGATTCCTTTGGACCTCTTTATTAGGAGACATTTATAGTGTTAGACTATGAAGTATGTAATTAACCCATCTCTAATGGCTGTAACCAAGGTAATAAATGAATTATTTCTTCCATTTCAAAGTGTGTCAGTCCACTGGCAGCTTTTTTCAGCCTCATCAGTTAGGGTACACTTCTAAAGTTCATTTGAAGTAGTGGTAAAATTGTCTGTTTGCCACAGGGCTTCTGTTCCTGAAGCTGTATTTTATACCCTGTACTGGACAGCTGTTTATCTACAGAACTTGTCAACATCTCTTCTTTAGGAATTCAACTTCACTGTCACTTTGCCTTGTCTTTCTCTTCTTAAATGATCTATTATTTTAGTGTTGAACTGTAAATCTGGGTTTTTTAGTTATTTGTGTTGTCATTCTTCAGTTATGTAACGTAAACTTTGGCAGGTATGGGACTTGTCCTTTAAAAGTGGTGTTCTTATAAGCATAAATTTAAAGGTACAACTGCAGAAGTTTGGAGTATCCAATCTTTTAAAGTTTTTTTTTTTCCAGTGAGCATAAAAATGAATAATACAGGTTACGGTGTTTTGCAGCTGCTTTGTATTATTACGTGATATATCTAATTTTAATTGTTGTATGTTGCTTTTCCACTTACACCTGTAACATACCAGAGATCAGTGTGCCAGGATGTTTAGTTTTTCCATGCTACTGTGAGCACTGAGTGTGCAGGTATATCGACCCCTAGTGGGGGGTTAGGCTGATGACACTTAAATTTTTCATGTAGAACTTATTAATAATTTTGCAGTGCTGTTCTTGTTTCAATGCTCTTTTTTTTTTTTTCTGTTTGCAGCTGGATTAGCTCTCAAATTTCATTTCTGGTGGTCTGCTTCCTGCCTCTGCAGAATTGCCTATTGCACCAACTTGTCTTGGCAACACTCCCAGAACATGTAGCTAGGTGCCGGCATTTTAATGAACACTTGTAGATGGAGATGAGTTTTAAAATTGTAGAACAGCAGAAATTTTTTTAAAAAAAAAGTCTTTTAGCTTTCCCAGCTAATTAAAAATAAGCCCACCTTACATAGTATAAAGCCAATAACTTCTTGGGTAGTATGATACTTTATAAATGAATTAAAGCAAATTCTAAATCATTTACTGAAGTTTCACTGCTGCCTTAGTGCTTGATAAATAATTTTATCAGTGATATCCTAAAGCCTAGTGTTTCATAAAATAATCACTTAATACAGTATTTTCATGCTAAAACAGCATGTAAAATGTTGCATTTCTAGTCAACTTTTAAACAAATTCTAAGCAGCTCTGGTCATTTTAATCATTTAGTTGAAGTTGTCATTTCCTGGGAGATCCTCCTAACCATTCTATGCAAATTTTACAGGCACTTACATGAAATAAAATGAAGTACTGAATACTGAATTCACATTTGACTATTTAATTAGCAATAATAAATGAAGATAAGTGTTCTCAATATTTAAATTGAGCTTCACTACAATTTTGCATCTGCTGTGTGATTCCAAGTAGCAGAATCAGAAATTAAGCCATACTTTAAATTTATTTTCTTACACAAGTTTGATGCAATAAATAGCTTTCTTTTTTACCTTAAATTTTATAGGATTTAAGTATTAAGTAGTGTTTTACCAGATAAATTATGAAATACTCCTTCACATTTTAGGTGTTTTTAAGTTGTTAAGAAAAGGCTGAATATAATTTTTTTGCATTTACTAGTATTTAGTGTTGTGCTTATTGCACAAACCACGTTGTTTAAAGTCAAAGTTAAACAACAATCAAAAAATGTCCAAAAGACCTCAAATTCATATTTTTGTGGGAGCACCCAGTATTCCTGGCCCGCTGGAGGTGTCAGTACAAAGCAGTTCAGCACCTGCTGCTGAAAAATGGAGAGAACTCCACTGTTGGTGTGATACACGTAGTCTTTTTTCTAAAAAAGTAGAAGGTGCTGACCGCCTCGTGTTTCAGGCAGAAAGCTCTGTAGTCACAGCAGTTCCTACAAGTGGTGACAGCTCTCAGCAGTTGGAACAGAGGAGACTGATGGTAGCAAAGGAATCTTTGACATCTCTTGTACCTGTGGCAGTAACTTGCACCAGCACACCTAAAAAGACTGAAAGCTTAACTTACTCTGATAGTCAAATATCTAAAGATAGATGCACATGTGCAAATGTAAGCCAAGCTGCAGATCAACACTGTACACAGAAAATAGCAGAGTCAGCTAGACAAGATAAACCATCACATGGCTGTTGTTCAGACCTCGCCGAAAGACAAGATGGTCACTTTGAAGTTAACAACTCTGACATTTCTGATTTGGTTGCCAGTACTGAGCAGATCAGCATACATCTAAGGTCTGTGGGACAAGGTGTTCAGTCAGATCGTAGATGTGATCACCATGAACATTTGAGTCAATATCTGGATATGGTGTTCCCCCAAAAGCAAGAGTCAAAACCAAAAGGAGAACCAAGTGATTGTTCAGACTTTGCAGTGTCAACAGATACTGAATTCCGTAGTATAATGACTTCAAGTCAGATGGCTGTTTTTGCACAGGATCACAGAGAGATCCAGGAAAGAATCATGAAATTATCAGAAACAGAAGCAGGCAAAAAAACTGAAGAAAGGCAGTATGATCACTTCCAATCTAATTCTGATGTTGGAACATGTCTTAACGTAGCTGAAAATGAATGTAAGGAAGAGTATACAAGTTCCCTTGAACTTTTCAGTTATGAAGGTGAGGAGAAAAATGTTGGCCTTGAAGCTACAAAACAAGAAGGAAGTGCTCAGGAAGATACAGAAAAGTCTAAAGAACTCAGTGTTCCTGCAGAGCAATTTGTGAGTGAAATCCGTATTGAACTGTTGAGCTCAGGAATATTGTGCTCTCAAGTAGGCAGCTCTCATAAGGACTCTTCTAAAAGAGCCTGCAAACTTGAAGAATCTGTTCATATTTGTCACTCACTGTTTAAAGGAGAGCTGAAATCCAAGAGAGCTAAACTGAATTCTTCTCCAGCTGGTCCTGGGATGAGAGTGGATCAAGAGAGGCTGACAGAGTTCAAGAAACTTCAGAAGAAACTATCGCCACTTAAGGATTGCTGCTGCAAAAATCAAAAGTACAATGTTTTGGTCACAATAGTACATCCTTGTCATATCAAAGAAATACAAGTGAAGACTAGACCAAAGTTTTCATGTAAAGTTCCTGTAGCAACAATTGTAATTATGGACCAGTCAGAAGTTGAGAGAAAAGTGGTGCTGTGGCGTGGTGCTGCGTTTTGGTCGCTCACTGTGTTTCCTGGGGATGTTGTGCTGCTTACAGGTGAGAATTCCTCTATTTGCCTTTTTTAAATGTGGATCTTTAAAATGCCTGTTGAGAGCAGGACAGTATGTAACCAGTAATTTGGAGCTGCGGCTAAGCATTTTTAAGTATCTCTTAGGTGGCTCAACATGTCTCTGAATTCTCAGGCATCCTACCAGTAGAACATTGGCTGCCCTATACAAGTTTGCCCATCTGTTACAGTCCTAGGTCCGAGACAGCAGTGTATCGACACAAGGGCAGTGCCATAAGGTAGTCAGGTGTGTCCTGTAACCTGTCAGTGTTTTGTGAAAGGTATCAGTGCTACAGCAAACCAGATGTGATAGTTACTTGTTTTATAGACTCCTTGTATTTCTCTGCTGCTGGACCAGAAAGTTGTGATGTTATGTTCAGTCTCAGGATGAGAAATACTTTTCCTCTTGTGAAGGACTTTGTAGCTTAGCATTAGCATCTTGGTGAATTTTTATGAATTAGTAACTGACATAGACTGGAGAAATATAAAATGCTGTTTGAAGTTTGCCTTTTTTATAACATGTCAGCTAATAATGAAGATTCCTCCTGGTAAATCCTTTGTACTCATTAAAACTTAACGGGAGCAAACCCTTCTCTCTTTAGGAGAACAAATCTTGTGTAACAGAATGCTATAAAACCCACTTTGTTTCCAGCTGATCTCTTTCAAACCTGTATATGTTCTGTAGCCAAGAAAAGTGTGATACACTTCAACATTGTTGATATGTGTTGATAAGGTTGCTTTTTTTTCTTGCAGATGTAATAATGTATGAGAATCTTTGGTGTGGAGAAGTTATGCTGCAATCTACATTTACCAGTCAGTTACTGAATCTGGGCAATTGCTCGACGCTCAGTCCAGAAGAATGTAAGGTTATAGTGCTTAAGTTTCTGCAAAAATCACAGTAAAATAGCTATATGAAGTACTCCATTTTGTTGGCAATGCCTCATACACTGATAAAATGGAAATGTGAGCCACTGAGAGGTACTATAGGAAAGTGACAGGAATACCTGTGGACATGACTATGTCAGATAGGCATCTGGAGTTTATGGTGAAGTTGGCTGGTTGCCATTCACAACTCTGAACTCTGGAAAAACTGAAGTTTTTGGAGCTTAGTTTAAGAAATGGCAGTTATCCCAGGACTCAACCGTAAGATGTCTGAAATTTCCTGAGGATTAATTTTTTTGCAAAAATTGGTGGCTTATAGAGTAAGTAGATCCTTTCAGGGGGAAGTAATTCACTGCAGGCTATTAAGCACAAAATCTTTAAAGATACCCAAGCTGTGAAGGGTTTGGGCCTAGGGAAAGTAGTGGAAGTATCACTGTGAACTTGCATTGTTCTTAATGTCTTCCTGATGTCCATTATTGCCTGCTATTTAAGGCAGGTTCTGCAGTAAATGATCAAGAACAGCTATACTTACGAAGCTGATAGCAGTTTTCCTTCCTATATTTACTGTAATTTAAAATACTGTACTTACCTTTGAGATGGTATCAAGAAGAGGCAGATCAAGTGTAACACTTGATCCAGAATTAAACTGTACGTCTCAAGAATTTCTTTCCTGAGAATCGTTGTGCAAGAGTTTTGGTTTTCTCTGTATAAATATGTACCAACCAATAAATTTATTTATAAGCTTAAAAAAAGGGTGTCCCTTAACTCTGTATTTTTCATACAAGTTTATCCTGTAGTGGATGGTGATGTTCTCCATGGCTTATTGGCATACATATCGTCAGAATTTCCACACTTTGGAGACATTCCACGAAGACCGGTTCAGAGACTGGATAGTGTTCAGTATATGCAGCTAGACCAGCTCCAGCCAAATACATTGGTTCACTCCATCTTGAAAATCATCGACATTGCTGTATTAACAGGTAAGTTCATGCACTGGGCTTCAACTTCAAAACTTCAGCAATAGGTAAAACGTAACCAGAATTGCCTTGCAAGAATACTGTTTATTTCTCTTTCTATACACGAGTGTTTGACACTGAATTCACAAGAAAAAACTAAAAAAATAAATATGTTTTAAATGACTCTTGAAGTGAGACGTAAAGTCTTGCTGTAGGCCACTGCTTCAGAAAGGGAGATGGTTTATGAAGATGTCCTGTGGGACAGTCAAGCTTGACTAATTCAAAGCTCGCCTGCAAGCTACCTTCCATGGAAGCATTGTGTCAATAAAGGAAAATGTTTGCACTATAAATCATGTGTTTTTCAGAATAAGTTAATATTTTAATCTAATGTTTTAGGATTTGGTTGCCTTTTTTATTTTATAATGGAACTGTGTTGATTTTTTCTCATGTTTTATCTGGAACACTTCTTGTTCAGTTCTTTCTACTTTTTCCCACTTAAAATAGATGTTTTAAAGCTAAGTGTGTCTGGTTTCTCAAATACATGCAATATTTCTTTATATTCCTTGTGTGCCTTTTTGTACAAGCTCTTTTTGATTTTCTAATGCTGGAAAATGCACAGTGTGACACTAAGATGTAGTATTAATATAGCTTATTTTGGAAACCTGAATTTCCTGTGTGTTTTTATTGTAAAGATTCCTCTCCCCTAAAGAATCATGGTCAACAGTTCCTGTACTGGTTTTTTTGAGTTTATTCTTCTGTTACACATTGCTTTTCTTCTAATAGTGAATACAGTTAGTTCAGGTTTCCTTTTGCTGAAGCAGTTTTCCATATGATGGTTGATAATTTGTTTCCATTTCTTTATAATGAGGCCTTACAGCTGATTCCTAGCATCTTCTCCACCTGTAGTGAGCAAAACCAAATTATCTTGATGTATTCTCAGTATTTCATGCAGTGTCTTGCCATGTTTTTTTAACACGCTTTGGGCAGTTAAAGGCCACTGTTCCCACCTGGAAGAGGAGACTTCTTCTCTTTTCCCTGCATAACTGTCCTGATTTGTTTTCTTTACGGTATCACTGTTTCTCAGTGCTTGACTTCAAGCTTTGCACATAAATTTGATCATATTGGACTATGCTCTTGTATTAGTAAGATTCAAATTTTTATGCACTCTGTCAATATGTTTGTTATAATTGGGGAATTTCAAAGATCAAAATCTTTGGTTTATTATTGTACATAACTTTCAGAACTGTTAGATATTCAAAGTAAGAATTCTTGTACAAAAATTTTTTATGAAAAATATTGTAGCATTAGTGTGTAACAAACAGGTAATATCCTGGGTAAGAGTGCTGTAGAGATCTTAAGTGTTTTAGTTTATATGTACTCTTGCTAATCCCTAGTGTGCTTGTACATGACTAGTTTTCTTTTATGTGAAAACTTCTAGGGAAATGTTCCAGTGTATTCCACAGAAGTTACAGGAACATTAACTTCTGATTATGACAGTCTGCTGAGAGATTGAGTACAATTTCTTTCCACTTACACCAGTCAGGATGAGTGTGAGCTGAAAGATGCTCAGATACCTACTGTTTCAAAGGGAGGTGCCCAGTTGCTGAGTATTTAGGTGGATAAAGGTAAACTAATGTACTTTATGCATTCCTTCAAGCTAGATTCATGTTGCTGATGAAATCAGTTTGCTTTCATTGCATCCTGAAGAAACTGTAGGTGTGTTCTTGTTTACTTGTAATTGTACTGTCAAATACAACAGCAGTGTGATTTCATTTGAAGATGAGGTATGTGGGCTTTTTGTTTATGCTTTTTATTGTAGTAGTCATAACACTTGCAAATTTTTCAGAGTCTGTGTATAGCTACAGAGGTGGCAACCAAAGAAAAATTATTCTAACAGTAGAACAGAAGATGGATCAACACTACAGGATGGTGCTGTGGGGAGCAGGGGCTGCCTGGTGCCCTCAGCTTCAAAGGAAAAAAGGTAAAGTCCTAGTACCTATAGGTAGGTGTAAAAGGATTTTTGTGGTGCTATTAATATCTTAAATGCTCAGCTGGTAACATCTTTCCATTCACCCTTTAAATACTCCTCTTGGACGGGCAACATATTTGATACCAATTTTAATGTCTCTTCTGTTTAGAAGCAGTGCCATCAGCAACAGAATTTGAATACACTCACCTTAGACTGAGAATGAGTAGTTAGAAACTTGAGTCTAGATACACTGGTGCCCAGTTATGTGAATATAAGAAAACTTGAGCATTAACTATGTTACTGGTTTTGCGGAGTCTTCCTTATCAGGCTGGTTTAGCATGAATTGCTGTTTTTTTCTGCTTCTGATATTCATTCTCTTGTTTTCCATCTTACTGCAGTGTCAGGCATTATATCCTAATGGTCTTGCTGTCAAGTCTACCTGTAATGACTAAAAGCATCTCTTGGAAGAATTACGTAGCCTGTGTTTTAGCAGTGACTGTTGCTGAACTTTTGGTTTATTCCTGGCTTTGTTCTTTTAAAAGAAGTATTTAAAGTAGGGTTTTGTTACATTGGTAACTTAGGATTTTTTATTTCTGATCAATGGATACACTTAGGAAGTAAATGCTGTATTACTGGAAGCACTGAATATGACTGCATAAAAAGCAGTATAGTATAGTGCAAAATAAAACCCAGAAAGGTGAAAGAACTTCATAGTGAATCTTTACTTATTAAAGGGAGACACTCTGAATTCTGCCAGTTCTGCTTCAATTTATAAGTAATCCCCACTGCTAGAAATAGTTTAACTGCAAGACCTACCCCTTCAACTATTTGAAGATGGTCCAACTTAAGTGTTAACCAATTAACTTTCCTGCATAACACCTAGATGGCTCTTATTTTTGTACATACTTCAGCATGAGCTGGTATATACTGGCCATTAGATGCTTAGACACCTTAGAGAATTCAGTGTGCTAGAATACTGCACTTTTCAAAATATAGAATTTACAGGTTTTTTCCTAGCAGCAAAAAGATACCAAGAAAATTTCTTGGACACAATAATATATCATTCTCTGTCACTGAAAGCAGAAAAATGAGATGTGGATGTCTGTAGTATTAAGTGTTTGTATTTGATATAAAGCTTTTGTCTTACTCTCCAGCCTAGTGTTCTGTGCATCTAACAGCTGGCATCTTCATGATGAAAGGATTATCTGAAATTCAAGATAAGAGTGATTTCTCAACTGTTCAAATACTTAAACACAGAGAAACCATGAACATTTGATCCTAGTAAGGTAGCTAATAAGAAATTCACATGATACTAAAGCGTACACAAAACCACAGCTAAACAGTGTGAGTGGGTCAGAGGGAAGAGCACATTGTCCATGCTTGTGAGGAGTCATAGCACAGCTGTTGTATGTGTTCAGTGGTTGTACTAGCAGATTAGAACCTCGTGGCCTTGTAGAGGGAGGTATGGAGACCAGTAATTTTTAAACTGTTGACTAACTTAAAGTTGTATAAGACTGCAGTTCTGGAGAATCTAAGAATTGTTGCCAGTAAATTTTAGCAAGTTACCACTAAACATCAAGAGGAATCCAAAATATGAAAACACTAAAACTTGCTAATAAAATGCTTATATAGACATTTAAACACATTGAATATCTGTATTTTTCTAATCTTATTTCCAAAATCAACTATTTTGGCTGCAACTTTCAGCTTGAGCAAATGCCAGCTGAAATGGTTATTAGACTTAATTAGTAGGTGAATACTGGATTCTCATATGAAAGTGAAAGACCAAAATATATTGCTTTTCTGTAATCTCTGTTTTAATGTTTTTATTAGTCAATTGGAAGATGGAAAATGAATTTATATTTAAATCGGAGCATTATGAAAGTAGAAGATGAAAAAGCAGGGACATGTTTAAGATAGAAGCTGATTATTAACATGATGTTTTTTCTAGACATTGCCAACTTTTCCATATTAGAGCTGGCAAGAAATATCAGAATTTTTCTTCCTCAAGAAGTTGAGTTGTCTTGAAAGCTGAATTTAATACAAGTGATACAAAAGCATCATTCTGTTAGGGGAGGACTCATGCAGAAGTTATAGGGAAAGGAAAAGCCCTGCATGTCATCAGGCTTGAAATAATGTTGCCAGAGCTGACCATATCAGGATGTCTTGCTGGTTTGTTTCCTTGTCTTGTAAGTGACCTTGGCTTTCTGTGATTTAACCAAGGTATAGGAAGTGAACTCTTTTGTTTGCTTTTTTGTTCTGCAGATCACATATGGGACTTCAAATACCTTCTGGTCCAACATAGTTCAGTCTCAGGTGCCTTTGAACTGCACACAACACCATGGTCATCCTGTGAGTGCTTATTTGATGATGACAAAAGGGCAATTGAGTTTAAAGAGAAGTTTCAGAAAAGCAAAACATCCCTCATGCAGATAACAAAGCTCTCAGCACATTTGGAGGAAAAGTGCTCAGGTAACGTTGTTATCCACAGCTCTAATATCTGTTGTGCAGTGCATGACTGAGTAAAAGAGATGCTCTGTTGATCAAGTAAAATGCCTTTTTCTTTTTTTAACATAGCACAGTTCTGGGAATCTGAATTTATTCTGGAGGCTACTCGGGCTCAGCACCCAGCCAAGCTGTGAACGCAGCCTCCATTCAGTGAGCCCAAAGGTGAGATAGGTGTGGTACCACACAAAGATGGCTTTGGAACACAGGGAGAAATGCTGCCTTGTGTTGGCCACCCCAGCCAGTCTAGTAGTGATGTGATTAATCACTGAAAGCTTGTTGAATGGTGTTTCTCCAAAACTGGAGTTCTCTAAAGCAAGAGAAAATAGCTACTGCTATTGAAACTTCTTACAAAAGAACAAAGAATGCATTTTACAGGCACCCCCTCCCAGATTAACCTAGGAGATTGCTAAGATTGATGTTAAACATTAAGTAACTTAAAGCTGGTATTGCAGCATTTAACTCTAGTTTCTGTATAACCAGTGGAAAGCTAAGCCGTTGAAACTTATGCCATGAATTAGCATGGAAGAAAAGCTAATGGAAATTATTTGCACAATTCTAATTCGTTGATTGCGTGTTCAGGCTCTTCTGTAGTGGCACCTGCCACAGTAGTACCTGAAAATGTAGTACTTTTATACATTTGTAAATAATGTTTAACCAAAATGATTTTTCACTGCATAAAAAATAATCTCTAAGAAGATGAGCATGTGTTACTGAAGGAAAAAATTCAGTAAGTTTTACTGATAATGGGTTTGGTTTTGAATCAGCTATAACCCTTTGCTTTGGCTTTCAGTTATAAATAAAACTGAATGCAGATTTGATTTGAAACTGTTGTTTTTGTAGGAGTAATTCAAGTGAGAGCCCATATCTTGGAACTGAAGTTTAACTTTCCAATGGGTCAGTGTAAGGAACTCGTTGTCTGTGCTGACACTTCACTGGAGTGTGTTTTGGCTTCTCTCCCTATGATGACGTATTCGGGTTGCGCGAAATGTGGTTTGGAACTACAGGCAGATGAGAACATGATCTACAAGCAATGTCTTAGATGTTTGCCATATAGCAAAATAAAAACATTCTACAGGTAAGTAAAACTGAAATACTGTACTATTATGGAAGTAAATAAAACTTTCTGCATTTTAAATCCCCCCATGTAGAATTTCAGGTATTTAAGGTGTAGTTAAAGTACTTCATGTATTTTCTAATGAATGTTGAAGGAGCTGTTCTTGAATTGCTGTATGCCATTATTTATAGGTGATATTCTTTGTTTAAACCTAACTTGCTAGTTTCTTTGAGTATTAGGTCATACAGTAACAAGGTTTACCCAGTAGTGTGTCAGTAAACTAAGAGTGGAAGCTTGAGGACCAAGAAGGAACTCCTTGAGTGTCTTGTTCCGGCATGTTTCAGATCATGTGAATGCACAAGCATACTTTTGAATTGATTAATCAATTTTAGCCTTGCAGAAGTAATATTAACAAATGTTTTGAATTAACATTCTCATGGAGAGCAGAGACACTAAATTACCAGCAGATGGCACTGTGAGACAAGAGGTGTATGCATGTTTACTTGGGAGGAAAAAACCTAAACCGATCCAGTTGATAAAAGAACATTATTAACTAATTGTTCAATTCTTAAACTCATCTTGGGCTTTTGAAACGTAAGTATAGTGACCTGAAAGACCTGTAGGTATAGAAGGCGAAGACAATCACGGACATAATAGAATTCCAGAACATGTCAATGTTATACCAAAATTCTTTCTAAAATTATTCCTAAATTATTTTGTAGTGAGTTCAATGGACCATTGCATACTCAACTGTTTCTCCTTGACTTTGATTTGAATGCTAGAATCCCATTTGTCTAACAAGGTAGTGACTTAGTCTTTTTCCTCTATGTAAATAGCCTTGCATCTTCAGGTTTATATGCTATTTATTTTCCTGTCAGGGAGGATGAAGTGCAAAGAGTTTTTTCTTAACTGTAAAGGTTCCCCCTCTGTTTCATAAAACTGACCTCCCGTGTGGTCTTGAAAGACCTCAATTTACTGCCTGGCACAAAAGGTAGTAGAGGAATGATAAAGACTTCCATTGTCTGTGTTCTCAGCATGTGAACACATCTTGACGTGCAAATTAAATGCACAATTTGTTCAGAGAAGTCCATCAGTTTTGCACTGAAATTTTGCTCTGATTTGTTCGTAAGAATGTATGTCCTTGGCAGTATTTACAAATTCTGTATTGTAGGATATCTTAGTACATTTACATCTTAACAGGGGAAAAATCTCTCTCTTGCTAAAGAAATGTTATTAACTTTAGTAAAAGACGCTGTCCTGGCATTATTGTGCTCCTAAACAGCTTGATATATCAAAGGTTAGTATTAGCTTTATTTATAAAACTGTATGTACCACTAGTGGAAAATAACTTTTTTCCTGTAGTTTGCTAATTAATGTCCCCTTATCTCAGATTTGTTTTTAATCCCTCAATGTAAGGAGGTAGTAAATTCACTATGCTGTATTTCTAGCAATGCAACAACTACCAGCATCTCCTTGAGCGTAAAATCTGCATACTGTTTTCAACTTAATATGAGTAAATGTAATAATATTAAACACAGCAGACTACTTAAAGCATAGGAGCAGTCTGTAATTTGACTTGCTGCTTTGATACAGGGAATGTAGTAACTTGTCCTAACATGGAATGTTTTATTTTAAGAGTGTGAATATTTAAGATATGAAATAGACACTATGATAGGAAAATAGATATGTCAGAATCTTGGTACTTGAGACTTGCAGAGCCTTGAAATCTTGGATTTACTGTAGGTTAGTAATGTCATCCCCCATCACATTTTTCCTTTGAAATGGAAGGAGCCTGGTTTTGTTAATCTGCTGTGATCTTAATGAAGCTCATCTTTTCCCTCAGATGCTGAAGCCACAAGCTTGAGATGCAGGTGTACATGCATAGATAGCTTGCTTGTTTTTCCACGATAGATACCTGGAACACTCAACACCTTGACAGTAGTAGTAACAATGTGGCAGAAGATCCTAGAAACTTAAATGCTGTCATATAATGTGTGTAAATATTTTCATATTCTTTTTGAGCTAGGACCATATGAACATCGAACTATAAGAAAAAATGAAAACTAAGACAAGGAAAAATATTTTGTATTTCAGGGCTCACCTCCTAGATTTTTAGATACCAGGTATAAGAAATATAGATATGTGATTTTTGCCTAAACTTTCAGTATCTTAGCATCTTTTCCCTGGAATTCAGTGTGATGGTAGCATTCCCTTCAGATAATTCATCTTTCAGTCTGTACCAATGAGTGTTTATCACTTAAACATCTTCACAGCACCAGTAATGCGATAAGAGATTCCTAGGTAGCTGTGCTCAGCAGGGGCTGAATGTAACCCTCTGTACGAGTGGAAAAGCACATTTCATGGGCATGCTTCACCAGCTTTGTATGCAGGTGCTCCAGACTATTTACTCACTAGCCTCTGAGGAATATCTTAGCACAACTATATATGCCCTCTGTGAAATTTACTTATATTCTTAAATGTTTCTCTTTTACAGTGATTTAAATTCACTGTATTAAACAGTGGCAGTTAAGAAATCAAGTTAATCACAAAACTGCCTTTTCTGTGGTGCTAGTGAAAGAACATTAACAGTGCCAGGTTCTGTTTTGAAGACTGAATTTTCCTTCTCATCGTGACAATTCACTCTTGTTGAAGCAAATAAGATTACCTGAAAGCAGGCTTAGATGACCTTGAGAACAGAGTATAAACTGAGAAACAGGTAGTCAGCATGTAGCTACCAGAAATGAAGCAAAATTTCTTTCATAATGCAAATTTTGAGTTACATCTGTAGGCCGCACTTGCCTATGGCTTTGAAAGCTTTAAGTGTTGTGGCATCTCTTAGTACACTTCTCTGCAAACATATTTAATTGTACTGTCTCTGAAATGTTATTTTAGTATTCGTGGAAGTCATAATAATTTTCATGTACTGCAGCATAAATTGTCTAAAGCAAAATACATTTATTCAGAGATAAAATAGCAATTGCCCACAATTATTTGGGAAGCTGAGTGTCTTAGTGTACTGTTGTTAAGCTTTCTCTTGTGCGGGGAGCCAGCAGTCTTTAATGACTACAGATAGTCTGGGTCTTGGCTTCTGTCTAAACCAGCAGGTTTGAAATAATCCCTCAGATGGTCAGACATGGAATTCTTATCTCTTTTGATCATTTCACTCGAGATTATGAAATTTAGCAGTAGCTTTTAGATTAACAGATGGCAAGTCAAATGATTTGCCTACTGGGAAAGTGGCATATTTGCAGTCATCTGCCTTTATGCCTCGCAGGCATTCAAATTAGTGCTATTAGCTATATTCTGCGTCATGCTAACCAAATTCATCTCTTAATAATACTCTGCAATTGTCGTCATACTGAACTACTGGCTGACTGTCCTATTTGACAGTGCAGCTCTGCTAGTCTCTTGAAGTGACTGGCCTGCTTTAATTTCTGCCATCTCTGCAGTGAGCACACTTTATCCTGTTGAGAGCATCTCCTGCTGAAAAGTTCTGTGTTGCAGATGATTGTGACATACTTTATTTAACACATACTTCTTTGGTAGTGGCCCAATATTACTATAACTAGGATTTACTTTGTGATATGTCTTGATGCTTACTGTTTTTCTTCTGTGGGATGGTCAGGATACAAGCATTGCATCCTGCTTTGATCAGTGCAGATTTTATGAAAGGTGAGGGTTGTGATGGTGTAGATGTTGCAGGTCAGTCAAAGAATGTGTTGGGTAGAAGCTGCATTAGCTCTATAAACAGTTAGGATTAGTAAAATCAGTCAGAAGCTTGAAAGTAAGCAGAAACTACCTGTTGAATGTCACTATAGAGGACGGCTAAAGTATCATCTCACAGGAGTACAGCAAAAACTAGTAGCAAGGGCTTACTTGGGGGAACAGGAAAAAAGGTATGGCATCAGTGACAGATGGGAAAGAAGACAAACCCTTGAAATATAGGGAACACCTGTACTAAAAAAAAAAAAGTATCACTTCTTACCAGTTGCTTGTCATCCAGCATCACTGTTGAATCATGGGGAATGGCAAAATTTGGGAAAACCAGTGCTTGTGGCACAGCAGTCCCTAACCAGGTTCCCTTCAGACCTAATAGGAATACTGTTGACCATATCCTGTGTAGAAAATGGTTTCCAGGAAGAGGAGGGTTTTAAACTTGTTTAGCAGTATGTGAAACTATTTGATATTAGTACAAGAGATACAGTCTTGGTGTTATGAAGTGGTGTATTAAGACTGACAATATTATGTGATGTTGATACAGATGATACAGTTCCCAGTGATACACCTAAGCTGGCCTCTACTTTGCATTTCAAATCTTTTTGTACCCATTGTGTATTTGTAGGTACATGCACGTACACGTTAACGTTTATACTTGAAATATGTAAAGATCAAAGCTATGAATGACATAACACTGATTTCATAACAGTGCAGTTCTCAGTTCCTGGAAAATACTATTTCAAAAGGATTGTTTTCTGCAGTTGTCTGAAAGTAAGGCTTACCTGATAGCCTTAAAAGTTACTTTCACATGGAGTAGTGACTTCAGAATATATCTCATTCCAACTCTATAGGCCTGGCAGAGATGAGTGCGTAGAAATTTTTCTAGTTTATTTGTTATGTTAGAGGGTAATATTACATTGTATTTCTTAGGGAAATTTTCCTTCAATCAAATCAACATAGCAGCTAACTTTCAAGTATTTTGATTTCTGATCTAGACCTGCTTTGATGACAGTAGAAGATGAAGGGTATGAAATTTATGTTCATGTGGTCTCTGAGTTGATGGAGAAAATCTTCCTCAATATTCCTGCAGACTGGCTGAACAGATTAGTAGGTACTGTTTCATTAATTTCTTATGGTGAAAACGGGCAGCAAAGTTCCCAATGGAAGTAAAATTTGTAGTTGTTGACAATTTATAATGGGGATGAGACTGTTCTGGAAATATGATGATTGCTCATATTATGAGACTTACGAAAAAGAACACTTCAGTTGCCATCCTCTAAACTCAGAAGCTCAGAGTTGAGGTAGCAGCAACAAGAGGTGACATGGTATGAACAGGTATTATGTTACATAACTAAGTATTCCATAACTAAATGGATACCTTATGCAAAATAGAATCTCCTAGCAGTCTTTAGAAATTGCTGACATGTTTCATGATATAAGTAACTGGTGTTTCAGACAGGTTTCCCTTGATATATCCTGTTTGGGTTTCTGAAGTGTTTTACATGGCTCACAGGTGTTAGTTTAATGTGGAACAGTCTAAGCACATTTTTAAAAAAAAAAAATAAGAACAAAAGCTAGTTTTCAATTCAGATGTTGAGCTACACTTCCTGTGATTCAGTGTAGCTTTCATGGAGGTGGAACTTGAATGTTTGGTGCCATTGTGAAAATAAATTGGTTTGTTCTGTCTTTTGCAGTGCCCTCTTCAGATATAACCTACAGCGCAGTAGTAGCAGATCTGTGTCACTTGCTGCTAGCAGATACGGAAGCATCCTACTTGTTGGAAATTAGGAGCCATTTTGTGCTAGATGAAAACAGCTATCCTCTGCAAAAGGATTTCCATCTGTTAAACTTTCATCTTGAGCTTTGAAGCATTGATGTCTGCAGTAACTGAATAACAGAGACGATAGGAACACAGAGGTGGCAAACAGAAGAAAAATGAATTAGCTCAAGGAAGCAAATCTCACTAAAAATACCACGCAGGACTTTGGTTTTAACTTATACCAAAAAAAAAAACCAACAAAAAAAAAACACACCTGAAGGACTGGTATGGAATATCAGCTAATAGTGAATACTGCTGCTGTAATACTGAAATTGTCATAAAGTGTATTTTTGTAAACATATTTTGTGCTAATAAACTCTGGCTATCTTTTCCTTGTCTCCCCAAAAAAGTTCACTAGCACTGAGGGACTGAGTTTTTCTCAGGTATGGCAGATTAGAGGAAGACAGCCCAAATTCAGTAATATTAGTTACAAGACTTCTTTGTCTTACCCAAGTTACAGATAGTCTATAGGATATGTCTTTGATTGCTTTACTGTTGTGGTGGTTTTCCTTCTAACAGCAGAACTTCTGCCACTTAGCCTCAGCAATGTTGCTGCTGTTGTTTCGTCTTATAAAACAGAACTGTCTTGTGGAATCTAATTTTCTGTATCTAGAAGTTATTGCACCAATTTAAGAGGTTTCAAACAGTTTAAACTGGTGCCTTCTTTCATGGGCCTGTTAATGATTTAATTGTAGTATTTATTGTAGTATTTATCCAGCATAAGCTGGCAAATAAACTTAATCACCTTGAGCCAATTTAATTAGTTTAACACTGGCCTGCATAGTTTTCTCCCAACTTGATCAGATTTAGAAATGAATGTAGTTCTTTTTGAAATCTTAATGTGTTCTGATAGTTATCTTTATCACTATCAGATGTAAATGATTTTCTGAAAGATCAGATGTGATTTTTATCACTATCAGAGTAAATGATGACTGTACCCGACTTCATAAAATAATGTAATAACTATTACAGAGGCTGGTAGAAGCTGTAGGGTGGGAGTCACTTGCTGTCTGGCTAGATCCTTGCAGATCTTTCCCTGCACTGTCATTTAGGAAGTCAGTCTCCACATACACTGTTTCTGCTATCCTCAGGCTTCAAACACAGAACTCGGAACTGAATTTGATAAGTTGTCCAATGTGTTATAATGCAAGTAATATAACTGTTGAACAGCTTTCCTGTGCTGCTTCTTGGAAGTGACTACTTGAATAACTATGTTTCTTGGTGCTAGTTTGGGTTCTGTTGTATCTCGTATGAAACCAATTTGTGACTGGTTTTTTAATGAAGTTTAGAGCTATGTGTAAGCCATGTGTTTTCTTGTGTACCAATGAATGGGAAGGTGGTAATGTTTCTGATCAGGCAGGAGGAGAGAATCCTAAGGATTATTGGATGACTTTGAAGGAATGAATTCTCAACTGAAGCTTCACAAGGTTGCTTATCTTGTTTTTGTATTTGACTATTTGTGTACTGATCAATCTGGTCAGATTCTGTTGACCACCTAAGTTTGCACAGCTCTGCTCTCATACCAAACTTAGTCTTTTTGTTTAAGCCCCAGCTGTCCTGTGTGATAAAATAATTCCCTGGGATTTTTGTCTCTCTGAAACAGTCTGACAGTTATGTCAGTGAGCAGAGAAATGCTGATCTTAGGCCAGCAAAATCAATTTCCTGCTGTGCCAAGATACTGGAGATGAGTGTGAGACAGACGGCATGGTGACACTGAAAACTGCTCAACCCTAGCACCACTGGTGTGCAAATCCCTAGGACAAAATCTCCAGAAGGAACTAGGTAGCCCCTTATACAAAGGGAATACTGCAGAGTGTCTGTAGAAGAGTAATTTCCACAATGTTGTCCCTAGAGCAAGGGAGGAATTGGTCACAGAAGAGAGTAATTGTAGTGATGATCAAGACTGAAAACTTAACTTTTGCTACTGTTAATAAATCGTGCTAAAGATTATATGGAAAATCACAACTTTGAAAAAGGAGAGGTCAGTAGACTTGCAGTGATTGAATTTCACCTCACTGTAAAAACACCTTTTTATCTTCAGTTTTGTGTGACTTGGCATTAACAGGATAACGTTGCCCTAACCTTGAGATATAAGTCTCAAGCCTAAGACCAGATGGATGATCTGTAAAAGGCAGTAGGTAAAAAATTACTGTATTATGTGACAGTTGATAACACTGTATTATAACTTCTTATTTAACAGTGTTTCTCGCTTTACTCAGGAAGAGTCAAAAAGGACCTTTCTCATGTACTTCACTTGGATGACCTTGAGCAAAGTCAAGTACACTGATTTTAGCAGGAATTATTGGACACAAACTGGAAGTATTGGTACTTTAAGAAGCACTAAGAAAAGCGATTGCATTAGTACAAGGCACTTTATTACTTGGACCGTACTGTACCTCAAGTCAGACAGGCAAATTCCTTCCCATTTTAGAGGTATTTGTGTTAGACACTGTACATTACATGCATCTTCCTGCACAAGCTAGTAAACATGTCTGAAACATTCTTAACAGTTTACTTTTAAGATCTTTATTGGTATGATTTAAATCATAAAGAAGGGGCATAATGTATTTGGTAAAATTGCTTTATTGTAGTAATATGGTTGTTATAAGGTTTACATACATTTTTCCTTCTCAGATAAAATGTGTTGCCTATTAGATTGGTTCTAAGTGGTTTTGTAGGAGTAAAATTGGAAAACAGCTCTTTGGGGTTGGGGATGCTGGCATGACTAATTTAACAGATATAATGAGGGTTGAACACTTTTTAGAATTCCATTGAATGTAGTGAATGTAGACTCATGGTCTATCCAGTGATGCAGTTGGCAAGACAGACTGAGGGTATGGTGTAACTTTTCAAATGGGGGGTTGGGTGAAGTGGATTCTGTTATCTTACAATTGCTCTCAGATATGTGCTCATTCTTCTCTCCTTTAGATAATAACATTATTAAAATGGCAAGTGTTCTCCCCAGAGAAGCCTCATTTTTTAAAATGTATTGAATTAATACTGTATCCTGTTTGAAAGGAAGTTGGCTTTATTTCAGCTGCAGAGATTGTGGTCCTCTTGGAACATAATTGTACAAAATGTTTTTCTGCAATAGTCTGCATCTGGTTTATGATGGTATGGCGTTAAAGGTACAGAGTTCAAGTCCCCAGTGAACAATCAAGAAGAGAAGAATGTCCTATTTATTTTATTTTCATGAAAAATAATTGCTCTGAAGTATTTTACAGTAATTTACTTAACAAATTCTACCACTAAAACAGGCGTATGTTGTGAGGGCTTTAAGCTAATTAGATTTTCAATGTAAGAATGGTCATACTAGGTGGAACCCGAGGTTCTTGTAATTAATGCTCTGTCTCCAGCAGAGGTGTGTTTAGGGGGAAGTATGTAAAGACAAGCAAGGCAGGTCCCTTGTATTACTTCCTCAGCATATTCCAGTAGTACAAGTCAGTCTTCTGTGACTTCAGGACCTCAGTGTCAACACAGTGTTGTACACTGGGGTCAGCTGAAAACACCTAACTGAATTACTGCCAGAAGTACACTCCCTGGAGGGACGTGAACAGGGACTTCTAGGGTTTTGATCAATAAACATCCAGTGCTTTCCACCATTCATGTTCAAAAGAGGTTTTAAATGTAGTCAGCCAGCGTCTTTGGGGCTTTATTGTCTGCTTTGGCATGCTTTCTGGGCTTCCATCCCTTTTGGCGAAGCTACTGTGTCTGTGGTGATGCAATGCAGTGGACAACTAGGCCTGGTATCATTAGCAGCAAGTCTTAGGTCATTTTGGGTTCTGTCCACATGACGGATGGTCACTTGTGTCCAGAATTCATGGCCAAGATTTGGAATTTACTAGTCAAAATAATTAATACTGGGAGTCATGTTTGTCTTCCTGTTTTGTTTATTCTGCTGCATATGATTGGAAATATATTTTGAAGAGAGGAAAGATAGCATTCCAGCCTCTCAGGGTCCAAGTCTTTGTGTTTGGGCAAGGAGAGAATTTACTTATTTTATGCTTGTCTAGTTAGGAGTGTAAAATGGTCAAATATTTTGTACCCTTGATCACTAGATTATGAAAGACAGTGAGAGCTTTTCAGTTTTAAGGTTGTCTTTTATCTGTGCTGCTTATGTGCTGTGGCAGAGAGCATGCCACTGTTTGACCAACTCCTTAGGCTTGCTGATCATTTCGTTCCAGTGTTCTAGTTCTTTGCCGCGGGTGTACATGAAAGGCCCAACTACTACACGTCCCAGCAGATGTGTTTCTGGGGGAGGAAAAAAAAGGGCTGTTAGTGATTAACATGTGAGTGCTTCTCTCAAATCCTTACCTAAATTAGAATATTAACCTGGATTCCTCCAAGTCATGCATGTGCTGAAAGTTATTTTTAAACAAAAACTTTCATCAAGGAATTCACTCTAGATTTCAAGTTCTATCACTTCTGCATGCTAAGATTCAGCATTAAAAGGTACTGCAGTCAGTGGGGACTTAGTCAATTCAGGCCTACCCTGTTGCCTACGCTCCAAACTAGAATCATTTTAAGGCACACAGATCTGTATCTGCCCAGCCCCTCTACCTCAAGTGTACTGTGGAAGTGTGCCCTAGTTTTGGTCATCAGCAACCTTAGTAGGATTCATATGATGCTCAAGCTTGGGAAAGAATGGATTTAGTTACTCAGACAGCTGGGAGTCGCTGTATGCGTGTTGCCAATGAGCAGATTGTTTCTTTATGCCTGAGCTTTTCAGCTGTGCCAGGGAAAAAAATTCAAACCTGCCTTATACATGAACTTTGGAGTGTTTGTCAAGTGTTGGCTGTCCACAAGTGACAATGATGAAGAACTCAAGTGCTGATCCTAGTGCTTGTCAACCCTCAAAGCCAAAGCACCTATCCAAAATCTCACCTGAAGGATTGTTTTTTTTTAGGAGCATAGAATCCAAGTGAGGGTATTTAATGTTTCATTGGTGAGATCGTATTTGCACTGCAGGGAAGATGTTTTACTCGTGAGCAGTGGAAATACTGAATTCTCAGTTGCTTCTCTAAGCAGAACTCCTTAATGGAGTCCCTGACAATTACTAAGAGGTGACCTCAAGCATCAGGTTTTCTTCCAGGGAATGGGGGTGTTTGTAATCTCTCTTCTTTCTTGCTTCTTGAAATGCTGTGATAATTAAAATTCCTATTCCTCTTTCAGATTTGGTTAGGAACAGTGAATGGGTTCAGGGATTATACATGTGAATGTTCACAGAATGTAATTGCATAAAGTTGTTTTCTTAGGATACCAGAATGAAACAAAAGTCCAGCATCTTGTGCTGACAGTGACTAGCCTACACTTGTTTTATTCCTGTCTGCTGTTAGATTTCTCTTTTACCTCTGAGAGACACTTACTGCGAAGAAGTTGTTCTGCTTTTTAAAGAGACAGCCTGTGAAATACCCCAAACCTTTTGTCTGTTTTATGATCATCGCTGTAAAGGTATTAGTTCTTCTCAGGTTTAAATATCTGTGCAATATGAGATATAATATCTTAATTGTAATAATTTATATAGCTTACTTTCTCCCTTGATACTCTGGAGCACAGATAGACTCAGGCTTGCTGTATCCAGCTCCATCTGATCTGCCTTGAAACTGAAGGTTTCGTTATACACTGGGTTGGGAGATCCCAGAACGGCTGCTGTCTTTCTACTTTTGATGAACTGATTATGGTTCATTAGTGAGACCTTGACATAGACACCTTGGAGAAAAAGAAATTCAAGAAGAAAATACATCAGAGGCAGTTGGGAGAAGACTTAAGGAATTTCTTGCTTTCAGAAGTCAATGTTAAGTATAAAATTAGATCATGAACAATTCATGAAACATATATGGCAGCATGGCAAAGCATAACATGAAGCACAGAGTACTTAAGGGGCAGTTTTGCAGTGCAGTTTTCCAATTTAGGAACTGTTAAAAGGAGAAGTCATACTCTTACCCTGCATCCTTGGTCTTACATTCCTGTACCTTCTCTTCATCTGGTGGAGACTTTTTTGGAAGGCTTAGTTTGCTGGGTCAGTAGTTAGTTTCATGTATTTGATCATGATTGATTGATCCAACACAAGGGGAGGCCATGAGAGAGGAGCCATGTAGTGAGCTTACTATATAAGCTGCAGCCTGTGCTTGGATTGGGTATGTTCCAGGGGAACATTCTCCTAGTCAAAGAAGAATCCTTAAACAGAAGGATCTATAATGACTTCTAGCCCTGTGGTTGCTGTAGAAAGTTTGAGAAAAAGACCAATGATCTCTGCTCTTTGCTCTAGAAAACATTACGAAGGTTGTGTGCGAGTGTGGGAACAACAAAGAACTTCTGCTTTGCTTCCTGAAGGGGACCTTTATTGCATTGTGGTAGATCTTTGACAATGGCATCCAAAGCAGCCTGACATTTTCTGGTTTTCTTTGTGTTTATATTGTTTAGTTTCATGTATTTTTGCTTGGAGTGTTCAGAGTTTAAACAGCATTTTTGGGTAATCTCTACACTCAACATCTCTAAGGCCAAGGACACATGAGCATGATGTACCAGGAAAACCCCCACTGCAGTGAGGGAGAAAAATTGTGATTCCATGCCATGGTCCTCTGAACAACAGCCAGGTTTTCCTAAATGGGAATTTTGTTCCCTGTCCTGTTCTCCCCAGGACAGCTCTTCAGCATAAGCAGTTGTCACCTCAGGGCTTTTGCACTGAGGCAGCTCTGTTAACAGCAGTATCCCCTGAAACGCTACCTTTTCCCGATTGGAGTGCAGCAAAGGGATGTTGCTGGCTGAATTAAAGCAGAAGGAAAATTGCTATTGATGACACGAGACAAACCATTTATTATGAAACAAAACCAAAACGTAGCAGAACTGAGCTATCAAAATCTAATTACCCCAGTAACAAGGTGTGGCTTGTTTCTGTTGAAATGAAATCTCATGGCTGTCTACTTGTTCTTTTCAGAGGCACTCAGAGCTAGCCTGGGAGGAAGGAGCAAACTACAGCAGGAATTCTGAAGTTGATAGCAGAGAGGAAATCACACTTACTGATAGCATGGCTCTCCTCCTGGAGCTTTAATCCCCTGGCCCTCAGAACCACTACAGTGAGACGGCCCAGGTAGTCGTTGTAGCTGAGGGAGAACTGGATATCCCCATACTCTGAGGGAGGCTTTGGAAGCAGAACAACACTTGTCAAGTATGACTGAAAAACTCTTCACACAGACAAACCGGGAGGGGGAAAAGTTCTTTGTACTAGTGGTTTGTGCCACACTAAGGCATGTGTGTAATAGTAATGGCTTCATTTTATGCTGTTGTGACACTTGATAGAACCAATTAATCAGCCTTCCTGAACCTTTGAATTCCTATCTCTTCCAGGTGATGCCTATTTCCTTGCTGCTTCTGCTTTTTTCTGCTCTTACTGATTCAAAACAAGCAAATAACTAAAGGTACTTTCTCATGTAACCATCTCCTAACTCGCCTGACTGTTTCTGAGCAGTTGGATAATCCCTGTACAACAGCTATGGATCTGCAGGTTGATAAGATGGGAATTTTGATTCCATATGTTTATCCAATGGTTTTGAATTTGGTATATTTGATACAACATATTTCTACTTCAGCTGTGCCCCTCCACTACTAGTAAGGTGACACAAGTTCCACAATGCCGAACAACCTGTTATCGCATACCTCCGAGTTTTCTTTCTCCAGATCTCTCCATATGATTGGTTTGTTGCCATCAGTTAATGTTTCATTTTTCAGTGGGAAGATAACTTGGCCTAGGAGATGATGCTTCTTCTGTTTATCAACATGATAAACCAGAAATTTCAGAGTCCTTTGGAGCAACATTTTACTGGAAACCTGTACAGGAAAAGGAAGAACATGTTCATAATTATAAAATATCTGGTACTTTTCTACTCTAGCATGACTTCAAAGGAGAATTTTTCAAATTGTGCTATCGGTAGGTGGAGATTTCCTTTGGTTAATTGAAGTCCGCTTTCTTAATTTGCCTAAAGTTTTAGCTATGCAAAAGTCTAAAGATCCAAACTAAAATAGAATGAGTTCCTTTGAAAAATATGAAACTGGCTGGCAGTTTTTCAACTCGTACAGATCTAATGTGATATGATGCATTCACTTCCAGATATATATGTTTAGAAATCTGTACACATTTACTTTTCAGTTGTCTCAAACACAAACTTTTTGGGGTTTAAACCTTGCTTTTCTTGTGACACCTGCTGAAAGCCTCTTGGCATAGGGAGCCAAGCTCCTAGCTTTACAGAACTATACAAATGGCATCCAGATGTCCCACGAGTTCTGGTTTCTAGCCTCCCACCACAGCACAGAAACCAAAAGCTATGAAGGCATTAGTTCAGTATTGGTTGCTTCTGGATTTCTAGAGCTGCTTGGCTGAATGGCTCAACTGTAGTTGAAACTGGAGTTTTCATCATTCCCGGGGCAAGTTCTGGAATCCTCAGCTGTGGTGCAGACCACAAGTAAGATCACTTCTGCGGCCAGAGACTTCAGTAGCCCAGGATCTCCAGAAGC
The DNA here is from genome assembly GCA_027574665.1 of Rhynochetos jubatus. NCBI lineage: Eukaryota > Metazoa > Chordata > Aves > Eurypygiformes > Rhynochetidae > Rhynochetos > Rhynochetos jubatus. Next base: position 11,165,169 of record CM050655.1, read on the forward strand.
CACAGTAACAAATCCTATCTCCAGTGGAAACAAGCTGTATCTTGGTAGAAGCTTGTAGAAAGTTAATTTTCACAAAGCGTGTACTGTAGTTTGACAGGTCAGTATTTGCAAACAAAAATCTGCTTCATCAAAAGGAAAAGTACCTGAAAAACAAAGTTTTCATCAAACTGTGGGTTAAGGGCTTTGTGTTTTGTTTTGGACAGCAAGTAGCTTCTTTCATCAGGCAGCAAGTAGATTTTCACAAACGAACTGCAGGAATCAGCAGGAGGCTGCAGCCTTCTGACTTTGATCAAGGAGACGAGAAGCCTTTCTGACTCTTGCTCGTATTCTATGGAGAACCAGAGGCGGCCAATGTTGCCTTCAGGAAAATCCGTCTCACTCTTGTCTTCAGGAAACTTGTACAGCTCTGGGTTAATGTTCCCTACAACATAAGCTCCAGCTTCACGAAATAAAAAAGACACCCTCAGATTAGTCTCAAGATGGTAACAGACATTTTTATAATCACTGCTGTATTAGGGGAAATCACATGAATCTCTTAATTAACAATCCATTTTTCCATAGATTTGGTATTTTAATTCCTTCTCCCTCAGATTTGGAGGAGTAGTTGTAGGCTGCACCACTTCTTTCTCTTATTCCTGTGGCTGTACTTGGATAGTTTCAGGTATTTGTTGTTGCAATCTGCAACTGGTCACTCTGCTCTTTCTGAGGACAACAGTCAGACACCTCTTGAGTTACACTCACATTGTGCCTCCTCAAAACACAGGAGGAGAGGTTGCTTTGTCTGCTGTATGTGCAAGAATGGCTACATTCTGGCCCAATTCCTATAAACATATATTTAGATACACACACATACAGCGTTTAGGGCTTGTGCTGTGTAACACTGCATGGTATGCCACAGTAAACATGCTTCATAATAGCAAAGTTACCCCTAAAAAGAGTTTCGCTTTTGCAGTGCCATACCCAAAGAATGAAAGGATGACCGTGGCCCAGACTGAGGAATCATGTGGGGGTCACTGTCTTCCTGAATGTGTTCTTCGTTCGTCAGGTTAATCCAGTCTCGCCCATGCAGTGTTGGTGGAATGATGAATGGAACGCTTCTGGATCTGCTTGAGACAGCAACAGCTACTGACTTGGGGTTTAAATACAGAAACCAAACTTGGTAACTAATAACTTTACTGTTCTTATCTTGTAATTTTGTAAGAATTCTATAGAGATGCACAGGTAGAAAAGACAAAACCCCATTGTTTTGCAATTGATTTTATTTGTATAATGCTTAAAGGTCCAGTGAGAGACATCAGTTCTTAATTCTTCAGATGGCTCACTTTTTTCCCTTTTTTATTTAGAACTGATCTTTCAAAGGAAAAGAATTAACTACAGCTGCTTGATTTAGAGCCCCAAAGCCCTGCAGTAGCTAACTTTCTAAGACAGTCTCCTTTCTGAACTGAAGTCCTATTGTTTGGTTCTCAGATGCTTCATTATGAGACCACCTGAAATGTCTCTAACATAGGCCAAATTCATTTAAGTAACACAAAGCTATCCATGCACCAATTACACTTTTACATAAATCAGAAGCAATCATTGCATTCACAGTTACACCAAGTATTATTTTCCCATAGGAACAAACCAGAACATGTCTGATGTTATCTCATTGATTTCTGAATGTGTCTGTATGTAGATCACCACCTCATATGAGGTTTTACAACTTGAAATACATGACCAGTAGTGTATGCTTCAAAAACAAAACAATGTACCTTGTGCTTTTTAGTTGAATTTCAGAAGTTGTCTGATCCTGAAAAATGGCATTTACAGTTGTTGTTTTGACAGGGCTGGTGAACTTTTCATAAGAAAGGAGGCAGCAAAATTTCTTCCAGAGCAGGTATGCAGTTACTCCCATGAGAACAAATAAAAGGATCCCTCCTATAACACCTCCAGCAACAGCAACTGCTTGTTCTGTTCAAACATAGGAGCACATAAAGCATCATAGGAGGATAAAAGTTATGAATGTTTGGGGAGTAGATAGTATTAAAGCTGACAAATTGATTTGATATACATTCCAAAATTATTTATTTTAATGAAACTTTTCCAGTCATGTGCACTTTTGTCTTTGGTTATAGCCTGATGCAAGACCTGAAGATGTATGACACCAGCAGTAAGAGATTAGAAAGTGTTCAGATATGCTGGCAGTGACTGCAATGTAAGAGACTAGAGACAGGAAGGAAAAAAAACCAGCACCACCACAAAACCAAAACACAAAAAACCAGAGGGGAGTTTGGTCTCTTATTTTCATGGAATCATAGAATGGTTTAGGTTGGAAGGGACCTTAAAGGTCATCTAGTTCCAACTCCTCTGCCATGACCAGGTTACTCAAAGCCTCATCCAGTCTGGCCATGAACACTTCTCGGAATGGGGCATCCACAACTTCTCTGGGCAGCCTGTTCTAGTGCCTCACCACCCTCTCTGGGAAGAACTTTTTTCTGCAGGACCTCACACTTGGCCTTGTTGAACTCCATGAGGTTGGCAGTGGCCCACCTCCCCAGCCCATCCAGGTCCCTCTGGATGGCATCCCTTCCCTGCAGCGTGTCAACTGGACCACACAGCTTGGTGTTGTCATCAGACTTGCTGAGGGTGCACTTGATCCCATCATCCGTGTCACTGATGAAGATGTTAAACAGTACCGGTCCCAACAACAACCCCTGAGGAACGCCGCTTGTCACTGGTCTCCGCTCAGACATTGAGCCGTTGACCACAATTGTCTGAGTGACCTTCCAGCCAATTCCTTATCCACTGAACAGTCCATCTGTCAAATCCATGCTTCTCCAGTTTAGAGACAAGGATATCGTGCAAGATGGTGTCGAGTGCTTCGCACAGGTCCAGGTAGATGACATCGGTTGCCCGTCCTTTATCTGCCAAGGTTGTGACCCCACCATAGAAGCCACCATATTTGTCAGGCACGATCTGCCCTTGGTGAAGCCATGTTGGCTGTCACCAATAACTCCTGATTTTCCACGTGCCTTTTACAGTAGCGTAAGCATCTACGTTAGTGTGGCAGAACTGCTAGAGCTTTTGTAACAGAAGAGCAAGAAAACCTGGGAGCACCTATTACAAAAGGTACAATTATTCTGGTTTGGTTTGTTCTTCCAACTATTAATCTGTGTTGAACTGGGACTAGATCCTGACACAAGAAACAAAGAAAAGCCCTGCATTGTTTTGTTTCTAAGGATGCACGTGTTTCCTCATCTGTCAAGCCAAACATTAAGTATCCATTAAACACAGTTTCCTGAATCTTGATTGCTTCAGATAAACCCAAATCTTGCATAATTTGGGCTTTGGGTTTTTTTCACACTAGTAAAACTTCATGTGTTTTAAGATGATTATGAGGAATTCTGTGTGAGAATTTCTCATTAGACCAAGGATAGACAATTGGTAATGGGCTCAGGTCATTGTTTTCTCATGTTTGCTGAGTATGCTAGAGTAAAAGGCTGGAAAGACCACTTCTGCACTGTACCCAGCCTGTCTTATCCCACCACTAAACTAGTACTGGTCCGTCAAGGTGTGACTAGGTTTCAACTGAGAATTTATCCTACCGGCATATCCTCTGTCTGAAAATGAGCCCAAACAAGCAGAGTTATCTTCCGCTCTGCAGCCATGGGAGGCAGCTCAGGATGCGCCGAGTAGTGTGTGCTGCCAGTTCTCAGGGTCTCCCCTGCAGCTGAAGCAGTGCAGTGACCTGGTATTCTCTCACAACTGGCTTTTTTTCCTCTTGTCTGCTTTTAGGTATGGATACTTGTGATTATGCTTTATTCCCTTCTCCTTTTTATCTGTGCTTGGGCTATACCTTGCAATTAGCCACCTCTATGCAATGGTACACGTACATAGAGACAATACAAGTGCTAAATAATCTGTCAGCACTAGTCATAGTAGTTCTGAATAAGAATTCAAAGCTAATTTGATACAGTTTAGTTCATTAATTAGAGCTATAAAGACAATAGGAAGTGAGCTGTATTACTGATCTCTTTCACAGTTGCTGTGTTGCAGTAAGTGATATGAAATGTCCTTCAGCTACAGAACGCCTATGTAAATACCTTGTGCTATAAAATTAACCTGGCCATGGTGCCTCAAGGGCCTTTATCTGATCCTATCTCATTTGGTACAGTCACAGGAGCCAACTTATTTTTGCAGCTCCCCTCCAGGTGTGTTGCCTTAGCTGTCTGTGGGAATTGGCCGACTGCTTCCCCACAAGTCATATAATCACTCACGTCTCCCAGCACCATGGAGCAACTGCCCTGCTCATGGCAATAGCATTGCAGCAGGTACTTTGCTGTCCTTGCACCTGGTGGGTGGGGTGGATAGGTTTCAGCATTTAGCCAGGCTATTAGTACGATAGCATGAGACCGATTCTGAGGAACAGGAAACAAGAACCTGTTTGGAATGGGTTAATGTTCATACAGAGACAAGTCGGGTTGTGCTACACTGGTAACTTACTTGTCTTTCGTAAGAATGCGCAGTATGAGGAAATGCGTAACAAATGCAGTCCTGAGCATGGAAATTCTGTGTGTTTGCTCCTCTTAGTTTTGTAGGGCATGCTCGAGGATGTCTTCAGTCAGACTGTCATTTTGTTATGGCTTAGAAGGCCAGATGCAGAAAAAAACGCTTTAGTTTAATGCCCACGGACATAATAGAAACTAACGGTTCACTTCATGCAGGTGTACTGTGAACGGTACAGGTGTTTATAGGGCTGGTGGGTTTACTGTCTGGCATAGGCATCTTAAGATGAGCATTTCAAGCAAGTTTAACTCATCCTCTCCATTCCCAAGTCTTCAATGCTCTCAGCAGCAGTCCTGTGTTCCCCTAACAGTTTGTCACTATTTACATTAAGGACAATAAGCTGAGGGGTGCTGTAATGCAATATACAGTACAGCAGCTGTGCACTGATTCTGGGCTGAAAGAATAAGTTTCCGGTCTTTTTGTTAAGGAGTTCAGTGTGTTGAATCTGTTCAGCACAGGACGGAGTTGAGTACTTATGACCCACCCTCTGCCTTTGGCTCAAATTCTGCCTTTTGATTTTTACGCAGTGGTAGATAGAAGGCAAAGTTTTACCCATTTCAGTAACGCGACCTATGATTTAACGAGGATAAGGAGAATTTGGCTCACTTTTAGTCCATCCTATCTGACTAGCTCAGCAACAGACCAGTGGCTTAGGGCACAGTGTAGCACTAGTCACAAAATCGACCACTGAAGTCAGTTGAATCCGTTGTGTTGCAGGGAGAAGATATGTATCCCTTTCAACAGCTACTTGTCATCCTGAGCAACGGATGTATTGTGTTCTGCTGTGGTACGGGATCGTGGCGGCTGGGGATGCAGGAGACCTGTCGGACCGTTTCATCTCCAAGTGGCCTGTGCTGGGGGCCTGTCCACCATCAGTAGGTGCCAGGTTGATCCTAGCACAGGGAAATGCTGAGGATCACCATCTGTCTCCTTTGGGATTGGATCCCCCCTTTATTTTTTTTCTTGTCTGATTATATGCTTTTAATAATCTTCTCTGCAAGTTTGCAGTGACCCTTTTGGAGCTGTGACCAGGCAGTTCTCCACTGAATGCTTTAATCCCCACAAAAATACTCGGATGTATTAGCGTTTATGTTACACGTGTTCGTGCAGGATAACCCAAATCACCTGGGCTGGGGGGTGAGCCCCGTGCCCTGGCTGTGCCCCCCTCCCAGCGCCGGGTTCGCCGCGGGCAGCCAAGCGCTCCGGGCGCCGGGAAGGGCGGGAGGTGCCCAGCAGCGCTGCAGGTCCCGAGCCGGCTCCAGCAGGAGCTGGGCTAGCTGACAGCCCCGGGAGTCGGGGCGCAGGCTGAGTGGGCTCCTCACCCAGCCCTCCCCGAAGCGGCTGCCAGCGCGGCGGCGGGGATGGGTCCGGTGATGCGGCTGGACTGGGGCGTGGGTGCGGGCGGAGCCGAACCGAGCCCTCCCCTCCCGCCCGCCCGCGCCCCAACGGCACTTACCGGGCATGGGTGCTCGGGCTCCTGCGCTCGCTGCCAGCTCCCGTCACCGCCCCGAGCTGTTTAAGGGCCGGTAGCCCCTCCCCGGCCCGCCCCCGCGGCATCGCCCCCGGGTAGGCTGGAGACGCGCGTTAGGGCAGAGGCACCGCCGGCTCCGGTCCGGAGAGGGGAGACGGGCGCGCTGGGAAGGGGCTGAGCCTTTCCCAGGTTCTTCGTGCCCCGGGGTGCGGGCCGGCAGGGAGGGACGGCCATCGCCTTTAGGCTTTTAGTAGCCCTTCGGCTGTCCCGGCTGGGATGGAGTGGGCAGAGAAGTAGCCGTTGTACGAGATAAACCCCTGTGCCACCTTGCCCAAGGGAGACAACTTGGAAGCTGCGATGATGCTTAGAAAAAGACCTCGATGTTAGTAGCTTAATTCTAGACATCCGGGTGGGCAAAAAAATGTTGTGCTTGTTTCAAAGTTTGAACAAAATACATAAGCCCGAAGGAACGCAGAAAGTCTACTTAGATAATTGCAATTACAGCTCTTCATATTTATAAATGTCACGATCTATAATTGCTGAAGTGCGCAATGAACATAACCAAACAGTTCTTAACCAACAAAATTACTCAGGCACGGTTCAGAAACAAAATTATTCACCTTCACTTCTTGCCTGCTAATGCTTCTTTCTCAGGCGGTGTGATGGGAATCCATACCTTAAATTTAACCACCAGTTTCCTTCATGTTCTGTTTTTCTAACTCTGGTGGCACATTCCTATCTTGTTTTTGAAAGCATACATTCTCCTGAAATTGCATAGCTCATTATCTGAGGACATACCAAACACTAGCTTTTACTGTGTATGTCTGACACCGCTTTGCTTACAGGCAATTTTCTTGCTTTGTTGGTACCTAGTTGGTCTTGCTTTGAACACTGGAATGATGATGTCATTTTTATGGCTGCTCAGGTGGAGACTTTCTTCTTGCTTTGCCAAAGCTGAAACTGCTGCTGAAAAGGAGATGTGGTCACTGGAAGAGATGCATAGAAAAGGTAAGCCTGAAAATCTGCTGTTACGTTGCTCTTAAACGCTGTGAAAAATAGAGAAGTTGGAAATGGATCATAGTCTCCTAAGGAATTGATTCAAAAAGTCAAAACACTCAAGCTGAAGAATATTCTGTCACAAAACTTCTTTCTAAAACGTGTTAATTTAAAAACAGTGTTATCACACTGCTTGTGAGACACCAACTTAAGTAACACCTTTGCATCATTTATCATATGATATTCTTATAATTTCTGCTAGAGTGGGTGAAATTGAACTGTATGTGTTTTTTAAATTGGATATCTCTGTGGAATATTTGCTTGGCACCACTTATACAATTCTATTTACAGTCGACTGCATGTAATCACTTAATGCTGTTTGTAGGAACACCCCATGACAGAGGATACAGAAATACTTAAAGAAGATAGAGCTGTAGAATCACAAGCATCAGTAGATCCTTCTAATGATAAGCAATTTTAGCATAATTCAGTTGACAATTTCCCTCTAAATCTAATCCCCACTGTAATGTATTAATAATCTGAAAGTTACAACAGATCCTTTTCAATGAAAGGGCTTTTTAAAAATGTTATCTTTTTTTTTTTAAATCCCATTTGGCACCTGTAGAAGGATCTTTAAATCCAGCTGTTTTAAGTGAAATAAGTTCTTCCATCTTCACACCCACTTCCTTGTATTTGTGACTTCTGACTTGCACACTGGTGGCACCTTCAGCTGAAATGGGGCCTAGAAAGAGGTAGACCTTTTTTCCCCAGTTAAAATGTGACTGATTTTATTGAAGCTGGTGAACAGGGACATAATAGATTAGGGTCTGCAAGGGAGCATTGATGGGCACCTTAACTACAACAAATAGATTACGTCAAGAAGTATAATTGTGAATGGCAGAAATAATGAGTACTTAGGATTTCTATAGTGCTTTTCATTCCCAGGCTCCCAATTTCTGCACCAGCATTAATTACTGGTAGTTAACCATCACAAAAGCCTTTTGAAATAATAGTTATTGTTATCCTTATGTTATAGACTGTTTAATAACTGGAGTTCCTCCAGATTCACACTTGTGTAACTGAGATAAGAATTTCTCCCACAACCTGCTGTTGGCCTTGGACTAACATCTAGTTCTTAGCTTTAACAGGCTATGGATAATTGACTGTTTCAGAAAAGAAAATGTGAAAGATCGATCTACTCTGTCATAAAATATCCTCTGAACTCATTCTGGGAGTCATTTGTTAGTTTCCTTTCAAAAGAAAGGATGGGAATGGGAGAGTAAGTGCATGCAGAAGGGAATGACTCTGCCAGAGTTGTTTTCTGTCAGCTTTGCTGTTGACAGTAGTTGCCTTTAAGCACTCTGAGTGTCTGCACTCAGGCTACAGGCCAGAACAGCTCTCCCAGTAAAATTATGGGTATGAAAAGGAGATAGAGGCAGGGCCAGTGTGGACAGCAGGAAAAACCTTGTGGAGCTGCTGTGTTTGGTGTCTCTAGGAGGGCCTAGGGAGAGAGATGGCAGAAGAGGGGCGGGTGGGGGGGGAAGATAGCATTGGTTTGGGTTCTTACTTTGGTATTTAACCTTAGCCCAGAAAAGCCCCTGGCACTGCAGCTGACCTTGATATTCTTCAGGGGGAGGCAGGCAGAATGCTTCCTGGACCTGCACAAACCTTCCACTGGAGTGTATGTGTCCCATCAGTTTCCTTCCGGCACAGAACTGGTCAGTGGAGCCTTGGGCACGTGGAAAACTGCTGCAGCTTGCACAGAGCATGCCGTGCAGGACAGACTCTTTCCATGCTTTGATACTCATCGTTTGCTAGGCATTTGGAGTCCCTGACAGACACGAACACACACAGTGCTTTTGCTTTCTCTTCAGGCATTCTTACACATCTTTTCAGCAATGTTACAGTATACCCACTGATAGGAAAGTATACATTGGTAAAGTCTGCATAGCGGCACTTTACAGAACTCAGAATGTTTCTCTTTTTTTTTTTTTTTTGTACCTCTTCCTTTTGCTTCTAAAGTGCTTTAACCGTTAGTGTTGCCTAATAATAAAATGTACGCAAGCTATAGCACCACCTCCTGTCCAAAGTTGGTCTTTGGTGTGAATCAATAGAGAAAATGAGAAAGTTCTCTTAAAGGTGACCTTTTTTCTCCCCCCCTATATAAAACAGAATACAGAAAATGTGAACTTTTAGTCCTTTCAATTGACTTCTCCTTCCTGTGTTTTACAATAGGAATTTCAGAAATACCAGGACTGCTTTTACTGGAACATGTTCTCATTGTTGTGGGGCATTTTCGCTAGTGTAAATTGCATTAAGAAAGTCAGCAGCTGTTGCTGTTTTAAGAAAAAACTGTACAAAAATTCCTTTAAAATGACTTTTATTACTAAGCTCCAAGTTCACAGAAGTGCACAAGGCCTGTAGAGATTTGTGCAGAGAAAATTACTTGCCATGCTGTAGCTTGTGTGGCTTGAAAGTTTTTTTGGAGGGCACTATCAGGCTTTTTGTTCTGGTTTTATACACCACCTAGCCTTGGTAACAGTAATCTAAACTTCACAACTTTGATAAGGCCTTGCAAGATTGCTTATGTACACATGCAAAATGAACTGTGCACACAGCTGCGTGTTCATTACAAATTTGTTCTTTACAAATGTTGCTCTAAGGCAAGACTAGTTTTTATTTTAGGTAATATTTCTTAACTCTTGCTCCTTCTGGAGCAGATAATGGATTTAGGCCAGACATAATGCAAATAAGGATGGGTACTCTAAGACAAATGGGGACAAATCATTCGTCTGCTGAGCAGGCAGATGAATCCATAGACAGAAATGCATCTTAAGATTTGGGTGAAGTGCAGGAAAGCAAAAAATCATCTCTATGGCATAGCAATTATACCATATGTAGCATAGCTCTAATTGGTACAGCCTTATGGGATGCAGACTTTTAACTGAGAGCAAAATTTGATGTTGGTTTTTAGGAGCTTATATGACTGGAGTGAGATACTGCAGGCTGAAGACCGATTGGCTTTAACTTAGGGTTGTTTCTGGAGGCACGTGCACCTATACATTCCACGTATAGCAAGAACAGATTTACAGATGGCATCCCATACATTTTTGTGTTAAAATAAAAAAAAAAAATGGTGCCCAAATTCCTTGGCAAGACTGTAGTGAGATCTTGAGAGTCAAGGATGTCAGAAAAAAAAAATTAAAAATCCTGAGAGCAGGGGAAAGAGAATAAACTTCTTGTATAATGAAGCCCTTATTTCATCTGCAGAAGTGACCCCTTTCTCCTTGCAAAGCGGCTGGGAGGCTGCAGGGCAGATGCCATCCCTGGGTTCTTTCTGCTGGCATTCCTTTGCACGCCATCACACGGGGCAGAGCTGCAGCGTGACTGACCTCATCTGGACCCAGCTTCTGGCTCTGCCAGAGTAAGTGGTTCAATATGATCGCAGAATCCCCTAGGAGACCTAATACAATGGGATTTGGCTCCAAATACATTTAATTCCAAGTGGTATCAATCGGCTTTGGCCTACGCATGAATCCTTAGTACAAAGGGTTAGAAATTAAATCAGGTATAGTGAGGATAACAAGTGTCACATGGGCAACATTGCAGCAGCGATGTGAACTATTCAGTTGGCAACAAAAAAACCCCCAAAATAAAGAAAACCCACAACCCCCCAAAAAACCCCAAAAGGGTTTATCTTAACTCAAATCCTTTCACAGATCTCAGCTATAGCCTAGCCAGGAAGGGCCTAAATAAGCTGGTGTGGGCACGCTTCCTGCAGTAATCACTAGAACTATGGCTGCTGCAGCAAGAATGCTGCACACTGTTCCCGTTGATAACTCCTCACTTAAAATATATGTGAAAATGTTCTAGAAAATGCAAGAAATACGAGAAGGATGAAAGTAAATCTTTCAGGCTAAGAAGAATCAGTGTCATTCCCACAAATGCTGTTGCCTTGCGTTACTTAGAAAGGGAACGTGAGAAGGCTAGAAAGCAGTTTTTCAGTAGCTAAGTAAACAATTTCTGTCCCTTTCCCAGCCTGGGGCTCAAGTGGTACGTTCTGTGGTTGGAAATGCAAACCTGAAGGACGCCTGCCCAGCATTAGCCAGCTTATTATATAACTTTGGTTGTATGTATGGAGACGTACGCTGTCTTTTAGGACTTTAGTTGGTACCCTTTTTTTCCCCTCTACCAACGTAATTTTTCTTAAAGACAATGCGTAAGATCTCTGACAATCTACTTGTCTATTTGGCAACCAGGGGTTGAAGGATGGGAGAGAGTTAAAATAGGAGATTTTCTTTAGATTCCTGAGATCTATGAGTCAGTATGTCCATGAGCAAAGGTTACATAAACTAATAGATTAGAACAAGATTTAGTTGCATAAACACTGTTACTGCATTTCAATCTGTCACAGAGTCAGCCCCGCAGATTATTGCAGGCAGAGCTAGCCTGGGGCTTACAGTCCATCTCGCTGGACTGCCTCTGGCACTGGGTACAGTTGAAATAGCATTATTCCCTTGCTGTGGGGCTGCTCTGAAATCGGTGTTACTACTTTATAGGTCTTATTTGTGCAAGCCTTATTTAATATAAAGTGCTGTTACTCTCAGCTTGTGTCTGATTTGGAATGTCACCCTGGTATATTGGTTGCATAATAATTTTGTCTCTGTTTCATTTAACCAAAGGTCATGCCTCTTATGAGGGTGGTCTGACACAGACAGTCACAGGGACTAGATCCAAATCCCCTTTAAATTCCCCCAACTTTCCTGAAGCCTCTGTCTTCCGTCTCACTTCCTTCCAGCATCCTCTCTCCCCAGCATGTCCTGGACAAGCCTCTTGGCTCACATGAGAGGAGTCAGGGAGACCAGTATAGGAAGGCTCCTGCATGGGGCAGAAATGGGGATGGGTATGCTGCCCAAGCAAGTTGTACAGAGAAGCGGAGGCTGGATTAGGAGTGTTGAGTGGGCTGGAGTCCAGCCACAGGCCATGGGGCCAACGGACAACTACATCATGATGACTGTGGTCTAAATTGTTTGGGAGCATTCCAGGTCATATGGGAAAACAAAGCCTCTTTTGGAGCTGCCAAGCTATGTTTTTTCAAAGTGCATCAGGATTGGAAATTATTCTCCTGGGCCGCAGTATTTTACTCTTGCACAGTGTTTTCCTTGGTGCTTTCCCGAGCTTCTGGCAGATACCACTTCCTCGTTTTACATCTGGGAATTGAGGTGTTCAAGTCATTATTTAGGTGCTTGACTCCCATCAAGTGGTGCTAGCTGTCTCTGCAGCAGGCCTTGTCCACAGCACTCAGCCCTGGGCACTAGCTTTGGTCTGGAAAAGACTCTGATACTTTTGTTTCTATTTGCCATCCAAAGACAATAGTTTTTTTAATCACACCATTTGCAGAAGTAAACTCAAGAGGTTTAGTATACACATGGATGTGATGTTGAAACGAGTTCAGTTCCAAATCTGGAAGATTGTCTTGGTGGACAAGTCACGTAGGACAGACTTATTGTTGATTTCTCCAAGTGTAATGTTTTGTACTGTGGTCGTCTTTTCTTCTGGAGGAAGCCCGGCGAGCCCTGCCGGCTTATGTGGCACTGGCGTGCCTCCTTTCCAGTTGAGAGTAACGGAACAGATGGAAGGCTAGCAATGAAATGCAGAGCGAAGCTAAACGTGTGATTAAATTCTCAAAAAGGCCAAAGCCCTTATTGAATGAAAGGCAGCTTAAAGCTACCCCAAAAGTGGCTCGAAGGGTTATATTTTTTGTGTAATTATTTATTGCTTTTTGCTACTGGGTATTAAGCAACTGTAGAGAACAGGGGAGAGATTCTGGTGGTTGTACATGGGAGGAAATGAGATCTGGGGAGAGGAGAAGTGAGAGCAGAGTGCCCATGTGATAGTCCCTTGATTTAAGATGAGATTTAAGGTTTCACGTCATGACATCTTTGGTTTATAACAAAACATGCTTAAAAGAGGAATCTTGTTTGCATTCTCCCTAATCAGCTGTTGTTCTATTCATTTGATAACTAAACAAAAAAGCAGTGCTGTATAGAGATTTGCTAAATCTTTGAAATATATGAGATTGCTTAGACAAGCAGGCTGCCTTGCAAACTGCCAAGGCAAAATAAAGGCAAAAGAACTGGTTTGCTTGTTCAGAAAGCTGCTCTTAAAGTCAAGATGAAAAAGAGATGACACGGCTCAAACCCACCAGTTTTCACAGTACTAAAAAGCCTGACAGCTTTCCAAAAGATTAATCCTGCAAAGAGAAGTACTACATTTGTGTTGCTCCTTGGAAGAAGTCATGTCAGTGGCGTTACAGCATTATTCCCAAGAAAGGTAATGTACATGACCTGGCAGATTTCATACTGACTTGATGAAACCAACAGAGGGGATAAATCCACACAAATCACTAGATGATCTTTAAGGTCTCTTCCAACCCAAACCATGAAATTGTCTTCCTTGCCACAGTAAAATAAAATTGCAGAACAGAGGCTTATTCGTAGACCACACCTGCTACAATTGGGCTGTCTGACCAGCAGTTATCTTCTCCCAGGCAGAGGTAGTGTAAGTCATCATGCTGCTCAGGAGATATAAACACTCTAAATGTGTCTGACAGCTGTTCTCTTCTCAAAATAGATATACAGCCCTCCCCAGCCGGTGTATCCTTAATTGGATGTATACAAATGGCTTTTTTCCATTGATCTATCTCCAATATGTAATAGTGGAGTCCTTAAAGAGTAGGGCTGTTACTGCTTTTCAACAGTGGCTTTTATTCCGCCGTCATATGCGTTGTAGTGCAGCTCAGGCAATAAGGCTCTCCAGGGGAAGGGTTCGGTCTCAGTTTTTATAATACAGAATGTTCATTGGATTAAAGGAATAAACCACCCTTAGAATAGAGGCTGGACCCCAGTCTCCTGTCCCCATATGGACTAATCACTGGGAAAGAGTGCCATGCTCGTTCTCACTTTTCCCCTTATTCTCAGTGGATCCTCAAGCCGTTAGTGCCAAGTGTTGCCTTACACAGGCTGAGGATTCATGCACGCTAGCCCAAGCAGATTGCTCTACAGCAGTCAAGGCCAGTTCAGGTTGGTGTGGTTTTACACCCCTGCTTCTCCCGCAGTGTATTCACACTCTGCCTCAGCACCAGTGCTCATCTCACCCTGCAGTGTCAGGCTTTCTCTGCGGCGTCCGAGTGCCAGGAGTGGTAGGAGAAGGGGAAGGAATGCAGGAGGAACACAGACTGGTTTACACTTCGGGGAAATGACAGTACAGGTGGGTCCTGATTCTGAGGATTACTTGGACATAAACACCTAAACACTACTTTCTGGGTCTAATTCTTAGTCAGTACCGGGAAGTCTGAGAATTTGAGAAGAGCTCGTTTTCTTAAATACCTCCTGTATGTGAGAGAGTGGTCTGGAGGTGCAGATGTTTTCCAGAAGTTAAGCATTTACACATCAATGGCATTGCTTTCTTAAGCAGAACATGTGATCAGATGGATGCTGTCCGTAAATTATCTTTGAACTACAGCTGGTGCATGTTTATCTAAAATTTTAATTTGAAGTTTTTGTGATATCGCTCATCTGACGGAATCGCTCTCTTTGTAAAATTCCATGTTGGAAATAATCGTGCCCCTTACACCAAATGCGAGGTGGTGGGCAGTTGGACGTTTTCAAACAGTCTCAGATGCATTTCACTTCCCTCAAGTGTGTGTGAGAACGCTTGCTGTGCTCACCCCTGTACTGGACTGGCTGGCGGGATTTTAGGTATCTGAGCACAAGCAAAAACTGAATTTTAATAGAGGCGAGCAGCATCTAGAGTGGAGAGCGCCTGACTGCTTGTAGGCATCGAAGAAGTTGCGTTCGGCTACAGCGCATTAGTTATTACCTTGAAGGCACACTCAGACCGCACTAAAGTGCTGTTACTCTGCAGAAATGCTCAAAAATACGTTACAGTGGAGATATCCGAGACCTGATCCAAATTGGCTGTGGCAGGTGCCATTCAGGCAAATGAGCAGCGTTGCCCACAAGACAGCATATTGTCCCTGGAGGGCTACATTATTGTTGTGGAGCAGAACATATTCCAGAAATGCATTAAGCTAAAATCGGCCTGGTGGCAGGTGTGGTTTCACTGGCTTAAGTGGCTTTGAATCAACAGACGGCTCAGAGAGGTGCTTCCAGCAGGGATCTTGAACCTGCCCCCCCCTCCAAGGAGCGGCTCTGCCAGCAGTAGAGCTCCGCGGGTTCCAGGCTGGGCAGGTCCGAACTGCCACACCTGGCCTGAAAAAGAAGTTCCTGCGCATGACAGCTGTCCAGGAGGCGCAAGAAAAGGCTGTAGGGTTATAGTTGGGAAGGAAGGGGTGAGAGGAGGGCTTCAGTACAAGTTTTACCTCTTGTACAGAGGAACCAAGAGATTGGGATGGTTTTCCCACCCGTACCCTCTTCTGAAGAGGGGTGGCTGGCCCAAGCGTGGTTAGTGAGTTTTAGGTTAGCCAAAGGGCTTCTGGCCTGGGACTGGGCTGCTTCCCCCTTGAACGTGGAAGCCCTGGTTCCCCGGGTGGAGGCTGCGGTGACAGAAACCAGCCCGTGGGTGTGCCAACCCTGCCCAGCAGCGCCCTGCTCCAGCAGGCAAGCAGCTAACTGCCCTTCCCCACATGAGGTGACTCAAAGTCACGGGGCTGCTGGCCTGCTTGCTCCTGATCTTCAAGCACCCGAATCAGTAAACAGTCATTCTGAAAGCTCCCTTCCGCGGAGGGGCGTAGGGCTTTGATTTCATGAAAATAAAGGTTCTCACGTGTTTAAGCCCTGGGTGGAGTTCTCTGGGAAACATGATTGCTAGTCAGGCTGGGCAACAGTAGCAGAATTGTTCTGCAGAAATCCTGTTGAAAAACAATGTTTCCCTTCTTCCCAAAAGAAATTCATCAGCCTTGTCTGGATTTAGCCTAAGGTATCTGTGGGCTATTGGCTTCTCCATTTCCTTTAACTGACAACTTTGTTAACGAAGGGTACAGAATAAATCCTCCAAATTCGAATTTGAGATATCTTTACACCTTTTCTCAGCAAATGTAAAATGAGAAACCTATATGTCAATTGCCTCATTAGGGATGCCCAGAGTATAACCTGCTGAGGTAAAAGTTGATCTCCAGTAGCTTTCAATAAGCAAGTTTTGATACTTTTAATGAAAATAGTCAACCTTGCTGGATGTACCAAATCCAGGCCAAGAAAGCTATGCAGCTTCCTCCAGTAGCAGGTTTAAAGAAAAAGGGAAATGCTATATTATCCTCATATTGTATCCCTTACATGTTCTTGGACATCATAAATGAGTCCTAAAGGCAACTTGGGAGGAGTTTGGAAGATGCACTTGACTGGAAGGGTGATATACTGAGTTATTCCACAGCTGGCCACTGGCATCGCTGGAAGGATGTTGGAACAGCTGTGAGTGCCAGGGGTGTGTCTGTGTCAGCCAAAGGCCTTGTTGTGGAATAAGGAAGGAAGTAAAACGCTGTTGCCGGCCTCTCCCTGCAGCACCATTGGTGGGAGAGTCTCCTGGGCATGATCCTGGGCTGCCAGGAACACTGATAAGAATGGGCCTGAAGGGACGGGTTCAAGGAACTTGTGTTTCTGGCCTTGCAGGAAGGGTACACAGGGTCAGCACAAGCAGCTCACTTGGAGTGCCTACGCTGCCTCTTTGCTGTAATAAACATGGAAAGGAAGATAAATCAGCCGGAAAGCTGCTGCTGACCCGTGCATGGCTGTTAACCCCTGAAATGCTTCCTGACCTGTAGCCCGAGGCAGTAATTGCTCAGCGAGTGCGTGGGGGGGTTGTGTCTTAGGAACAAAACCTGGAGGCGTGTAGAAAATGCCTGGTTTTGCAGCCCATTTTGAAGACTCAGGGAGCAGTCTTGTGTTACTAATGGCATCCAGAGTGGGGTATTGATCCCCCTTGCCCAGCTGAAGGAGGTGTGATGGGAGGTTAATGAGTGAGGAACAAAGTGAGAATGTGCTGTAGTGTTTTACAGGAAAGGTATTAACTCCTTCCTGGACAGAAAGAGAGAGCACTTGGAAGGGTTATTTTCTGATGGTTTGACATCTTTCTCCTTGCCCCATCACAGATCCAACCAGGCTGCCTTGTGTGAAGCCTTAATTGGAGGGGAATAGGCCAGAAAGAAATAAAAGCAGCTCGCAGTGCAGAGACAAGGAGTAGTGCTGGGGAAGGGACTGAGTGTAGCAGCTGATAAAGGTGAGTGACAGAGGGAAATTCTTTACAGAAACGGGCCACCATGGATGGGGACAAGGCTCTGCTGGCCACATTTGTCCTTGATGTTCCCCAGTTCACCGCCAGTCACGTCTGGCAGCTTGGAGGGACCTGGATGCCTGTGTCCTCTGGCAGGGTTTCCCAGGCAGATGCACCAGGGGATGCTCAACAGCAGCACCCAGGGGACCCTGCCAGCACTCTCGGGTGAGCCCCGGTGTCAGGCCAAGCGCGAGGGCACGGTGCTGCCTTCACCTTCAGTGTAGTGAGGGCCAGCCTGGCTGCAGCCTCCTGCGAGCTGGGGATCCCTGTGGGATGCAGTAGCACAGTGGTGCAGGCAGCCATAAGCCCAGAAGTGCCTGGGCCAGGCATGGGGAGGGAGGGCATGACGGGGCCGGGGGCCTTGTAGGAGGGCACCCACAGCCACAGCTGCGAGCACCTGGATGTGTGTGCTGGTACGCAACTTTTTTAAAGTCACCTTGGTTCAACTAAGATTTGTTTTAGGAAGCAGAAAGAGGTCTGGAAAATGACTTGGGGTAGAAAATCTGTTCTAAATCATCTCCTGTCTATGACAGGTAACTGTAGCGTACTGCTTTTTGCATTTCTCCCTGTGCAGCACATTCTGTTTCCAGTCCGTGGGGCCATCCTTGTTCCCAGTCCATGTCTATATGACTGATGCATTCTCGGTTTTGTTGTTTGTTTAGGATTGAGGTGGGTTGGTTGGTTGATTTGTTTGTTTGTCATTCCCGATGATTGCCAGAAGCATTGGGTGTTTCTTAGTTATGATTTCACATTTACATGAGGGTAGAAAAGGAATGCACTGGGGTGGCTCGGCTCCTTTGTATACCTTTTATAATTTTCCATTTTCCCTTATCATTTCTATTCTTCCTCCTCTGCTCCTCCTCTTCCTGCCCCTCTTTGCCTCCCCTCCCTGTGCTTCCCTGGCGGCATTGCCGGCTCTGCACAGGCCCAGTTTCTCTAATCAGATGAAGCCGAAGGATTATCTCTCTCTCTCCCTCCCTCCTAGGCTCCATTTTATTTCCTCTCCAGCCAAGGAGGGAGGCAGGAAGGTGCGTCATGTCTAGGCAGAGGAAACCCCATCTCCCAGTCTTCTGCCTCTGATGCTCTCTAACAATCCCTCCTCCTTCCCCTTATCATATGCTCACCTTAGTGTCAACAGCATCAGGCGGATCAAGGAGCCCAGTTTCTAAAGGAAATATGAACTCTTTTGGCTTTTGTTCTCCTCAGATTTCTGAGCATCTCTTTCAAATACCCTGCAAGTAACTTGGACAGGGAAGCTGGATGCGCAATCTCTGAGTAGGGGGAAGGTAAGGACCACGGGAGTCACGCATTGCCCGTTCTCTCGCCTCCTGTAAGGACGCCGAGCCCTCTCCGCCTGCCAGCAGGTCTTTGAGAGTAACAAAGCAGATGAGGGGAAGGGAGAGGAGCTGCACAGAGACAGAGCCAGGCTTCTGTAAGTGCTGTGTTGGCAGCAGGGGGTTGATAGCTGGACTGAAAAGCCCAGGAAATTGTAGTTTTTACTAAAATGATGGGAACTACGGCTCTGAGTTTTAATTGAATTTAATATAGTTCTGCAAAAGGTGGGTGGTTTGTGCTGGTGTCTTTCACTTAGATGTGTATGTATTTGTCTTTTAGCAAGTGTTTCTAGAATATACTTGTCACTGTTTCTCTGGGGAGAAAACCCCCCATAATCCCATTCATTTTATTCCTCTGCATATCTGCAAGTTTACGAAGGTGCTCTGTGATTATCTTTTGTGTGTATGTTGAGGTTTTGATACTAAGGGAGTAAATTGCTTTGAGCTATTACCTTTTAGCACTAATCTGCCAGAGAAGGGTTTCCCTTGTTTTTCCCACCATGTATACCACATGTTTTTAAATTCCTGAGAAATTCATAGCCAGCACTAGAGAAAAACTGAGGAATATTTCAGTGCCTTCTGCATATCAGCTTTGTTTTACACTGTTTTTCTGAAATGAATAATCAGTCACTAGTTAGAATGACCAATAGATTTTTCTCTTGAACTGAAACTGTTCTTTTCCAAAGTCAAATATTTGATTGGGTTTGGCTTTCTATTATCACCAGAGTAAATGTTTTAAATGAGAAACCACAGCAGGAGGGTGTTTTGTGCATACATTGTGGTTTATAACTACCTATTATTAAAAGGAAGGATTTGTGCTGATGCAGTGCTGGATTTTACGGGAAGAGGTTTAAAAGGGAGGCGGAGAGCAAGCAGGTATTTCTGTTTAAAACCAGCGGATAAATACATTTTGTAGGATGCTGAGCTTGTGCGTAAATAAGGTGGACCATATAAAGATCTCAATCTACCTCTTTTCTTGTGACTCATGCTTCAAAGAAATCAGCCGATAGCAAAACCTAGGTGATTTCCTTGCCCCCAGATGTTGATTAAAGCTAGCAAACGGTTGTTTGCATGTCTGAGGTTAGGTGTATGCCTGAGTGTTTGCAGGACTGAGGCTCCAGTAAGTTCGAGACCTCCGCACGGAGTCTTTGTGTGAAAGAATTAGGTTTGGGAAGGTTGCATTTATGAAGGTGGATTGGATGAGTGCTTCATGCTTTCGTGTCGTGCTTCAGTTATTCTGTAAAACACTCTGATTGCAGGGTTTGTTGATTTTTACCACTCAGATGTTTTATCTTAGCGGTACTCTGGAGAGAGCTGCAGCTACAGCTTAGTTTATCTGACAGTTATCTAGGGCTGCAACAACAACAGGAGCATTAAACTGCGTAGAGTCTTGTGATGTCTGAGCTGGTTTGTAATACCAAATGTGATAATTCCCCATCAGGTAACCATACCAAATCCCCATTTGTCCTTCTATAGTAAAGTATACGTGTTGCAAGCATACTTGAAAACTCAGAGTGTGTGAGGAGAGGTGGAACAGCTGAAAATTGTTATTGATGATCATTCTACTTCTGAAGTTGAACTTTCTGTTAAGGGCAATGATGAAGGGTAAATTGGAGGTAGCTTTAAAACACTCCAGATGGGCAGAGGTATTTGCTGTACCAGTGAGATAAAGTTACACCTGTCTGCAGACTGGTTAGTTCTGTGCAGAACAGCAGCAAAATCCTCTTCCTTCTTCAGCACCAATTCTGGAAAGTACAGGGGCTGAATTCTCCATTCTTTTCCCCTGTAGTTAATGTTTTAACATGGATTGTGCTTGACTGGTCCCTTGTATTTGGCTATTGCGAGATGTTAAACCATTTGAAGGAGAGTGTAGGCTAGGAAAGAAGTTTTCAAAGGCTCAGGAACCAGACAGACCACTGTTACTGTTATGCTTTTTCTGTGTTCTGTAAGTTTTTGGGTGTTTTTTAATGAATCAGAAATAATAAAAATCCTATTTTTATCATCATATCCCTTAGTTTTATTGTTACGAGTGACCCTCAAGTCACGGGGCAACTCCCTTACTTCCTGAAAGAAACAAGTTAGTAGTATCTTTGGCAGACGTGTGTGATATGTCATTGCTCGTAGTCTCAACCCTTTCTGGCCCAAGAG
This sequence comes from Rhynochetos jubatus, assembly GCA_027574665.1. NCBI lineage: Eukaryota > Metazoa > Chordata > Aves > Eurypygiformes > Rhynochetidae > Rhynochetos > Rhynochetos jubatus. Next base: position 11,185,950 of record CM050655.1, read on the forward strand.
CAAGGCTACAGCCTGAGCCACAGGCTGCAAACGATGCTACACTTCACTTTCCTTGTCAGCCTTGCACTCCTTTGGGTTTTTTCCTCCCCCTCATTTCCTGTGACCCTGAGCAGCACCGTGGGGTTTGTGGGCGCTGGCCTCTTGGTTAATTCTTGCAGTTTGACTGTACAGTGACGTGAGGGTTTTAACTCGTACACACTGTAGAGCTGCATGCGTATACAGTACCATACACTGTAGAGCTGCATGCATGTACGGTATCATACGTGAAAACGCTTCTCTGTGGACTGTGAGAAATCTGGAAGATCTGAATCATCCAAACTCTTAACAGTTGGTTTTTTTCCATGGAAGGGTGGGTGTTTCAAAGGTGAGAGAGAGATTATTAGAGATACTAAATGAGCCGTTCTCTGGTTAAAATTATTTGATTCAATGTCTCTTATGGATGCGTTATAACTACTGAATTAATCTAAAGCTACGCAGCTGATAGACAGTTCATATATATGTTAAGAACTGTCTTTTAGGAGTATCCTCTGATTCCTTGGTGAATGGTAGGGAAGAAGGTGATCTGTTTCCTTTACAAAAGCTGGTAAAATTCTTCAGAGTGAAGTTCCACACAGAGAAATTATATTTAGCAACAAGAATCTCAAAAAAAAAAATCACTTTGGGGCTGCTTAGGTATATACACTCAGAGGATGGGGATAGGGACAGGCTAACTAAACGCGGTTGACATCAGCCAGGTCTTTGCTGGCGTGGTGTTGAGCGTGAGCATTAAGCACGAGTTATATCCAAGCATCATTCTGCACCATAAAAGCACCGTAAGAAAGATCACCTTTAAACTGGCCTGTCCTCCTGTGCATCTTTAAAGCAGTATGTCTTCCAAAATTCCGGCTTCACTCTAGCGCAGCGTGGATTTAGTACAATACAGGGAAAGGAGCAGGAGTCGTCTTCCATCTGCAGGATATCTGCTAGTTAAGCTTTAGCAGGGGCACACCTCAGTGTGTAAGTGGAGGTTAATGGGATTGAGCAGTTGCAAGACCTTCATTTGACTTGCAGAGCTTTAGTCACCAGTGCGTAAGGCTGACAGAACCCAGTTCATCTGAGCTGAACCGAAAGATCCGACTTCCTCTCCTGCTCAAACTCAGCAAACCTGATATGGAAGTTGGAGAGGTGATGAATGCATGAAACCACTCTAACTCTTCTAAACTGGATATTTTTTTTGCTTTTTAGATTTTTAAAATTATTTTACTATCTGCAAAGAACCTGCTGAGAAGGTTGGTGTTTGTGTCTGCACAGGGTGGATAAGTACCTCTCAAAATGCTGCCAAGGAAAAAGGTAGATCTTGGTTTGGCGGTTTTATTTGGTTCTGAAAGGGCCTCTAGGCTGTGGAAGGGGTGGAATGCTTTTGTTGAGTTAGTGACAAGAAACGTGCTAACAGATCGCAAAGAAGCTTTTGGAGTTCAGTGCCTCCTTCATATGCATCTCCTTGCCTGTAGCATGTAAGGATCACTTTTGTGGTTCCTTTCAACGTCATTCCTGCTTTACCTCATGTCAGTAGAAGGCACAGGTTCCACCAATCGATTAAATAAATGGTGTGATACTGCAAAAAGGTTGCACATTCCAGCTTCTTCTGAGGCTCAGGGTGAGAAGCTGTATGAAAACTTCTCATTGGCAATGACAGATAATAGCACAAGATTCTGAGAGCGCAAACCAAACAAAAAAGAATTGAATCATTCCGTTGGAAAGGCACCTTGGAAACTCGCCTAGTCCAACCTTCTGCTCGAAGCAGAGACAGCTATGCGGTCAGCTCAGGTTTCTTAGGGTTGTGTCCGCTTGGGTCTTGAGTATGTTCAAACCAATGTTTGAGAAGCAAATAATGCCTGTAACAGAGACTTAATTCCTTATGATCAGCATCTTGTTGCTCGCAGTTAACGGCAGTTGCCTAGGCAGTTATCCTCTAGCTGTCCGCGTCGTGCAGGTGGGATCTTCCCCTACCCGGGTGATGACGGGAACTGTCATCGTTGCCTTGCAGCCCCTGGGCTGTTCCGAATTTGTGCCTCAATACTTGGTGTTTCTGGCATTGTTAAATGCCAATGAGCTGCACAAGGCTCTACTTCCTTCTTTTGTGGTTAAGATTAACCAAGAGGTGGGGAAAATTTCTTGTTTACACAGTGCAGGGTATAAACATAAGTTTTTGCAGAAGTTCTTCGTATACTCAGATTTGACGAAAAGCTTGCAAGTTTTAGCGTGCTGCTTTACTGCGTCTTTGTTTTTCTCTCCTTAATGCCTCTGTTGTCAAGCTTTGGACAGCATCTGGTGAGCAGGGGCTCTCCTCTAGCCAACGTTTTGCTTCTCTCTCAGTTCTGAGCGAGTCCCTTTCAGATGTTTTCTGAAATCTGAACAGTTGCCCGCACAGGTCTGATTAGACCACAGAATGACTGGGACGGTTGCTTTTCTCAGCGAGAGACACCATGCTTTGACATAATAACTGTTATTTATAATGAAATATCAAGTTTGAAAAGGAAAATTATTCTCCCAAGTTCCTCCCATATTCCTTGCTTATCTAGGTTCAAAGCCAGGTCATACCACAGTAGGACAATGCATCTTTCAGCAATGCTGCGAAACACGGTGAGATAGACTTCTTAGTCCTATGAAAGACTCACTCGACTGTATGAGTGTAGCACCACTTATCCCTCTGGACAGAGAATTTTCCAGCTTAGAGGTATATAAAGGACAGCTTGCAGTGTGAATCCAAGACTAAAATTTGTCACAGAATCTCTGCCAGAGAGTTTTTCATGAAAAGTTCACGATAGTAAGTAAAAGCTTCTGAGTGAATGCAGCACGGCAGGACAACATGGTCTGTAGTTGTGGCAGCTCTGCTTATAAAGATATAATGAACCTGCTTATAATAAACCATTGCTACTTAGTACAGCATACATATGTAATATGCATCTCGTTAGCATGTGCATTATATCGTATGAGATACAATACGCACACACGACACCCCATTTAAGAAGTTCCAGTAATACTGGTTTTACGGTTTTGGAATCCTTAATATTACTCATCCTCACCTGACGCTGGGAAGCTGGAGGAGGGAGATGCTTCTGGGGCATGGATGGTGTCTGAACTTTACTGGTAACTTGGGTTTTCTGAAAGTGCAACAAGAATTTCAGAGAGGTGCTCTATTTATTCCTTTCAAACCAAATGTTACAAAAGGAGGGCCAGAATACATTCTTCTCAATGTCTTATATTTACTATCTTCCATTCTGGGATTTCAGAGTGCTCTGCAATCATGAATTAAGCCTTTAAATACCTACATCAGGGGCTTCTGCATCTAATCCCTGAGTCACAGATGAGTAAACTGAGTCAGAAAGTGAATGACTTGCTCAAGGTCATACAGTATGTCAGTGAGCGCAGACAGAATTAGAAAGAGGATACAATTGCCTTCTAATTACTGAGCGATTGTTTTTAGTAATCTACAGGTCAGTCTTCTGTCAGTTTTCTCCCCACCACTGCTGAGAGCAACTTCTGGGGTTCCTAAACACTGTCACTTAAAGAAAGAATTAAAGGGATTTTTTGTAGCCCTTGTGTAGTGTTGAATCGCAGGGAAGAAGGGAGCAAGAAGGGAGAGTAAGCTCCTAGGTCTTGCTAGGTAAGTCGCCAGGCTTTTTTAGGCAGGAAAGAGACTTACCTATTACATGTAGAAGAAGAATGAACCATCTTTGATGGATTTGGTGGGGCATCTTTCAGTCTGTAAATATTGTCTTCCTTTAGCCTAACAGACAGAGCTGTTTGGAGAGCTTCAGGTTACTGCTCCTTTTGTTTGTGTTTCCACTGCTCCCGTTTGATGCCGCCGTGGGAAGTTCATATCCTTCTGTGTCTGTACCCTTCTGCTAAGGGTGGTAGGTGAACAAGCAAGCGGCTGTACTCACGGCTATATCCCAGGAGTATTTTGAAGGCAGATTTGAGCTCTGTGCTTTCCAGTCGGCACAGGGCACCTGCACAGTAAATGTCCATTGGCTCGCACAGGCTGTGTGAGGGAGCCGTGCGTGTCCGACGCACGCTCGCTTGTCAGGGCGGAGTATCTCGTGGCCCCCATGCTCAAAGTAACTCGCTACAGTTAGTTAAAGCTGGAATATCCAGCTTTAACTGGGTTTGCTCTGGGGGTAGTGTGTTCAGGACTGAAGAGGGTGGACCCAAAAAGAGAACTCTGAGGAGGATGGGTCGTTCAACGCCAGACGGACCCTGTCCGCTCCAGATTGGTACACGTGCTGGAATAGGACTTGATCCTCTGCTGTGAAGAGGAAAAGGCTCGCTAGTGTCTGTCTCTCTGAAATAAATCCAAGTGTAGGTAGGTCACGGCAAACTTTTTGCATTAAAGATTAATTCCTAAAGCAATTATGAAATGTTTTTCTCACAGGACTTTTGTACTGCCGGTGGGTATCAGTAGCCAGCAATTCTTAACAGCATAAACCCGGCAGCTGAATTAACAGCTTCATTTTGCAGAATTCTGTTCTGCTTAAGCCAGAAAGTTTAATAAACCATTTCAGTAGGCACACACTGGTCACTGTAAGCATGATTCTAGGTCAGTGTTGCCTGTTGTCATGATATTTGATGGCTTGTTGTTTTGGTTTTTTTTTAAAGCTGAAATCGGCTGAAAACAGCTGATTACATGACCATAGCAGCATATTCACTTTGTAATTAAGAAGTTTTAAGCCTTCTGATGGAAGAGACAAGCTTTTGAAGAAGTGAGCTGTCAAATACCATCAGTGAGCATCAGATACGACTGTACAGTGTCTCATATTTTAGCTCTGTCAGGTATATTGCGGGGCAGCTTTGTACACTGAGGTAGCTCTATGTGCACATGAAGGGAGTAATGTTTTGTTTATAAATTTCTTCTAAAAAAAGACCAAAAGCTGAAGAGGTCTTTGGAGTCGTTTCTGGGACAGATGATTAAATGAGGAAAGGTGGCGAGGAGGACGCGTGGTTGCACAGTGCATCATGTGGTGGTGTCAGGACAACATCCCAACACATGCCTCCCTTGTGATAGAGTGCACCCCCCCTCTGGTTTCCCAATAATTTATTTACAGCCTTGTGTGAGTTCTCTTTCCTGGGAATTCAAGTAAAGTTGTCATTAAAAGAGAGTCGTTGATTCATCCTTCTCAGGCTCTTCTCTCATAGCACTCTCATTTTAGCCTTTTCCTTCTAGAATTTAGAGTTCCCGGCTCTTTCCTGGCTCAGACTCTGCCAGAGCCAGGGCTGTGGGCTGCCCCTACTCTTTCCTGAAAGAGAATGCTCATCCTCCATGACTTTTCTCATGCTGTTGGGATAATTGTGGACACAACGGCCTTGTCCTTCTGCCTTGAGGTGAACGTATCAGCAAATGCTTGAAGCTATTCACTTGGTGACATGGCAACTCTATTGTTATCCCCTGGTGAGGTCACGGCCCATGGTAACTTCAGCGTTTGGGGGAAGATGTCTCTGTTTGGGTCCTAAGTGAGGAGGTAGCTGAGGTTCATTGACCCTCAGTAAAAGGGGCACTCCTTCCTTTCCATCTTGTTGTCAGTCAGCACAGAGAGGTGTTTGTCCAGTGTGCTCAGCTTCACATGGGGAAAAGATGAAGTCAGGGCTGGAAATTTTAATCCAAGCCTGATAGAGAAAGTGATAATTAATAGAAATGAAAGAAAGGCTGTGACTAGTCAGCTTATATGTACATAAAACACACACGGTCTGTGCTTTTGCTGTGCCGTGCGCTGAGTGTCGTGCACTTCTCTGTCGTGTGCGTCAGACGGCATTTCTGGATGCCCAGAGCAGTCTGTCCTGTAGATCGGTCTGATACTTGGAAATATTATAAGATCACCCAACATATGTAGAAGAGGGCATTAGCAGATTGAACCGAACAAGGCATAGTTAACTTATAATGCTATTCCAAAATGGAAAGCCTAAAGGAAGATGATGGATTAAAGGTTAAGTAACTGGGGTCTCAACCTGATTCTGCAGTAATCTAGTTGCATTGATATAGTTGCATTTACAGAATTTAGAGAAAGCTGTTGACGTTCCCTGATGAGCGATACCTTTCCCCTATCGTAACTCCTCTATTTCTTCCTTTCCCTAACGCCTCACCAAAAGAAAATAATAATTAAAAACAGGGGAAAAACCCCTAATCCCAGACACTTGAATCTCTAAGCTTTTTACCATGGCTAATCCTGTTTTGCCAATGCCTTTCAAGTGGTTTGACTCCCCCCCACCCCCAGCAGTCGATGTTCGTGATTACTGGTAATGGACTGTTTCTTTCAGCGGAGGGTAGTTAGGGGGAGGCTGTCAGGTCTCGTAATACTAGCACATCAGTCTTTGTGCAGGTACAAAACAGAGCTTTATCTTGTGCGAGCTACTGAACATTCTGAATGTGGGCAAGCAGGGACAAATTTTTAGACAAGACCATACTCTATTTCTTTAATTTTGGTGGTACAAGCCTCTTTAAAATGAACACAGCTCTAAAAGAAACTGTCATGTTAGAAGATGATCCTTTTAATGTCATTTTACCTTGGTAAACATCTGTCTTACAAGTTCAGCTGTAGAGGCCAACAAGGAAGACACATTGCTTAAAATACCAGGCCTGAAGAGAACACGGCGTGAATGTGCCGCATGGCTTCTGCTACCCAGCGTAACTCGGCTGTGTAGGCAGAAACGTAGTTACTTCTCTGTGTGCTGTCTTGTGTCCCAGGCAGGTGTCAGCAGCGTTTGTGGCTAAGTGGCCACGTAGGTTGTAATTGAGGTTCTGCCATTTTAACCAGAAACTGCTCTTGCCTTTTCAAATTTATAACCGTGGTGTCTGTAATAAGATTAAAGAGAGTTAAGAACCTACGTATAGCAGCCTTCTATTCAAGTAAATCTCCTAAGTTAATTAAAATCATACTATTCTCCTTGTATGAAGAGCACATGTGTTTGGCTCGGAGTTTGGTGCTACTGCAGAAATTCCGCGTTTGTTTTATGAAGCTGGTTATTGTACCCAAGTTACCAAGTGCTGACGCACGGCGGGGCCGGAATGATGCAAACGGAGGAGCGAATCCTGGGCAAAGACCTTGCAACCCCCAGATGCTGCGTGTCTTCTCAAAAGGTGCTAGTGCTCGCCCCGGACGGTCCTGGCCGGTACCTGAAACTGAACAGTCATCATCTCCAAATTCCAGTGTTGGTCAAATCACCTAACTCTTCCAAATCCCACACTTGCATATTAATGCTCTCACCTCGGAAAACGGCTCTGATTTTATCACTTATTTTGCAGGCGGATGCTGGATTTGAAAGCACAAAATGAAATCTATGAAGAAAAATACATTTTTTTTTTTATGATTGTATGGTCAGCAAAGTGAAGGAGAGTGGAACAGCCTGCAGTCACTGCTACAAGTCTTGTTGACTTGTGGGTTGACCATCACAGTTATATAAAGCAAAAATAAACTGTGGAAAACTTAGAGAAATAATTAGCTGGCATTGGAGATATTTTTCTAGTAAATAGTATTAAATTTGAAATTAAATTCCTCTTTCTCTTCCCAGGTTCTTCAGCTAACCGGTACTGTTTGTTAGGTGATTCATACTGCATCACAGTAAGTTTAGTTACCGTCATAACAGAGGAACAGTCAGTGCACTAAGTTGTGGTGCAGATTTTTGCTCTAGACAGTACTCAAAATAAAAAAATCCTTTCCTGGGATAAAGGATCCAGCGGCTGGGTTACCCTCATGGCATTTTTGTAGTTTCTGTCTTTGCTCGTAGGAGGAAATGCAAGCATGGGTGGATTTCTTTTGTTATTAACACATCCTCTTATGTTAATATCCTGCGTCACCCTCGTTAGGAAAGCTGTGATCTGTTTTGTGGGTGTCCTGTTTATCGTATCGCTCTCGTGAAGCCTCCTGGTGCAGGGAAGAAAGCAGTCACTAGCAAATACATAATGCAGGAGCTAAGTACAATCACACTGAAATATCACGTGGTGTTATATATTACACGAAAGCTTGCTCTACGTATTGACACGATAGTAAGGGATTATTCCACTTGTGTTTGTTGTCAAAATTGTAATTAAATGTATATGCTTGCAATATAAAAATACTGAAGAATTTTGGAATCGTATGCAACTTACCAGTGAGTGTCTTTCAATTGATAACGTGATATTTAATATTCAGAGACTAAATTTACTAGTGCATTAAATAGGTCGCAACTTTAATCATAAGTCATAGCAAAATACACATTTGTTGCTTTAAAGTAGTTCAGTGGAATTAGTGAAAGCAGCCTAGATCCCCTCATAAGCTATCTGAAGCTAAGCCAAAAATAGTGGATGTTAATTCCATTTCTATCCTAATCCTTTCTCTGCTTGTCTAACAATTTTCTATATATTCATAGCGGGGTATCTGCCTCGAAGTTCAGGCTTTCGTGTTTGTGTATTCAGGTGCAGATTGAGTTTCCAGACTAAAATCGCTCCGATCAAATCACAACCTACCACAGGCGTTTTTGAATAAAGTTACTTTCCTATAAATGATGTATTTGCTTTTCAAAAATCAAAGTTAAGCAAAATAGTCTTCTCTGCCCAATGGGCACAAGAAAGCTGTTTCAGGTCCATAAGCACCCACCACGCTGCGATTATATCCACGTTTCACGTGGGTAATCCGCTCCTGATTAGCTGATGCACAAAATACAGCAGCATTGCATGGCCGGGAAGCTATAGTGGAGAGCTTCTGTCTTTGGGGTGAGAGTTCTTTGTTTGGCTGTTTTTTAAGAGTTTGTCACGTCATTCTCGGTACCTGCCCCAGCCCCTCCCTGGTGTAAGTGCTGGTATCCAGGCACGTCTGCTTCCTGCCCCTTCTCCCAAGGCTTCAGCCGGGTGCAGCCTGCCGGAGCTCCCGTGGGAAGTACAGCACCTCCGGTGCGTGTTCGTGCAGGGTTGTCCCTTCTGCAGGGAGAGGTTTTGTGCTCCCCGGGGAATCAGTGCCAGCGTCGCGCCAGCGAAACGAGGCGTTTGGGAAGGCCGACTTGGGATTACTCGGCATTTTCAAAGCCTTGGGCAGAAAGGCGCTGCGTGTGCAGGTGTGCTGTGGGCTTACGGCACTAGTGAGTTTGTGTTTCTGCAGGGGGGTGGTCTTCTGTTTCCTCGCTGTGCTGATGTCAGTGTGGCTGATGATCTGCTGCGGCGAGAGCTAAGCCAGTTTAAAAAGAAGAGAATAACTGGGGTCAGCAAGGCGCTGTGGTTTGCGGCACACCTCCAGGCTCACGTACGCTACCTGGAATGCTGTGGCAACGGTCGGCTGCAGCAGAGGCGAGGAAAGGCCAGGGCTTCCAGACATGGATTCGTTCTGCAGCTGTCCCGCTCCACGCAGAGCTCCACATGCGCAGGTCAGGCTCGGGGCCCTGCCTCTGCCAGGTGGGCAAAACGTGCTGGTTGTGCCAGGGCTCGTGGGTCTTTCCAGAGTGAGGAAGAGGAGCTGGGAGTGGAGGGAGAGAGCGGTAGGTGGCCTGCACGTGGGGAAGTGTTCTGGGTGTCTGGGAAAACGTAACTTTGGATTTCAACATGATGGGAAAGTGCGTTATCCTAAGGGAAGCTCATTCATCTTGTTCGAATGGGGCTTTGTTTTCTTTTTCACTGTTTTTTCCCCCATCCATAACGATGTCCTAAAGTATCAGGTGAGATGCTGTCTTACTTAACTGGTAATTATTCCCATTGTTTTCAAGCTCCTCAGGTCACGGGATACTTGTTACAATTGCGCTAGCGCAGAACACTGGTCTGTCTGAGCAAGGGTGTCCAAATGCTGCTGATAGTTACTGGTTAAGATGTTGTGTGTGTATCTGTGCATGTGTAATACCCGTGGCATTGGCCCATGTTTGGTCTGGGTTTCAGCTGCACTTGGAGTCTGTGTGGGTGAGCCACAAATACATTTTTTCAGAGTTCTCTGAAGATTTCATTCCAAACATCGCACTGGATGTTGTTTTCGGTGATGTCAGCATATTTGGACTGTTTCATTCATCTGAATGTGCTCCTCCGCGTTCCGGTGGTGAATACATCTCCAATTGCATCACTTCTCCCAGTTGCAGAGGTTTCTGCAGCAGTGCTGCGTAAAGAAGGCAAAGAGGGGTCTTGCTGTCGGTGTACGTATACATATTTGAGCCCCGCAAACTTCGTGATTTGAACCTCGTAAACTTTGTGGGCGCGCTCCTCGAAGTTTGCACAGCCTTGTATCACCCGTAACAGGGTACGTGTGAGGCTTCCTTTCACCTGAGGCTCGGTATTTGTGACTGAGGATTTCCACTGGTAAATGTTGTTTCATCCCAGCGTGTGTGAGCGCCCTTTGCAGGTGTTACCTTTTAAAGAGATTAACGTAAGGGCTTCACCTTGCGGACAGCTATGCTCTGGTCTTTAAAGCTATTGACTCCTTTGAACTCCGCGTGGCAACGACGTGAGTAAGTGGCTGCAGGATAGATAACATGCTGGAGGACACGAGGGGAGTGTTTTAAAACTGTCCCTTTCCCAGCTCTTGCTTCTCTTCGAAGCGTTGAGGGACGTTTTGTGAGGCCTTCTGGAAAACACGCGGAAATCCATTGATGGCCAGCCTGGCAAGAAGCGGTTGCTTTTGACTGCAGCCGCACTCAGCGGCGCCTCCAACCCAGGAACCTGAAATTCTGTTCCCGGAAAAAAAGATGCTTCTGCGTTGTCGTTAGAGGCCACCAGGCTGTGGGGTCCCACAGGCCAGAGAGGCTGCGTGGCGTACAGAGCGGGCTCGGTGCGCGTCGAGCCTGTGTCGAGTTTAACTTCTAGCTGAACGGGCACGTAGGGAGGAGGGGGAAAGTGCCTTTTTTCGGCATACAGCCCAGGTCTGAGCGATCCCTAACGCTAGAGGATATTGCTGCCAGTCACGAGTCCCTGCTACACCGCCCACGGTGGGAAACTGCTCAAAGAAGTGATGGCAAATATTGTTGGTTTCTAGTGTTGTCTTGCTCGGTTTAATTTCGTTATGGAAAACAGCCAGTGCAAATGGATTTCAGGCGATGGGAAAATTGCAACCTGAACTATTAGCTTGACAAAGTTAGCGACGAAAATGGAATTACAACCCTAAACACTGGTAGCTGTCTGGCAGCAGTAGAGCTCTTGGGGTGTGGCTGGAGCAAAAGGCGTGCTTTTCATCAGTTTTGTTGGCAGATGACTCTTTGAGCCTGTAAAGATCATATTAAAAGGATCACATATTAAAAGCTTCTCACGGAGAGGTTTTGAATTTGAGCCCCCGCAGCCACTGGTCTCGGTGTTTTGAGTGAACTTTCCTGTTACGTTTACACCACGCGTACATACCTTTCTTCTCCCACGCGTTCGTTCTTATTTCAGTGACCTGGCCCGCAAGAAATTGCAAAGGTTTCTTCAGGAGTCCTGCTAGGGAGGCAGAGCGTAGAGAGGGCATCGGAGGGAAGGTTTTCTAGAATGAGAACCTGTGGCTTCCACTACACTTCTGCACAATGAATTACCCTGTAGTATGTGGCCTGGAAGGAATGAATAAGTGGTCTGGGTTTTTCTGTTCAGCAGAATAGGTTCTTTTAGGAAAGAGATATATTTATATGTATGTTTGTACATACAGATACATGAGCATATTAAAATAACGTAGTTACACACAGGTTGAAAGACTTCTGTGACACCAAGGGAATGCGAGAAGTCAATCAGTGGAAGATCTAATTCAGACAACAAAACCAGATCACTAACTCTGGTTGGATTCAAAATCTACCATTACAGCTTCTCTTAGGTGTGGAAGTGCTAACAGAAACATTAACAACAAGCAAGATACTGTACCAACCAGTGGAAACAAGTGTTTTCTAACAATCAAGGTAACTGGGTGCACTGAAAACAAGGACAGAGGAACCACCAAAGAAAATAAAGCTGTTCTTGTTTTGTTTTTACCCCACTCCTGGTGCAGTATGTACCTTCCACAGCCTGTGGGAACTTGTAGGTTCCCGAAGGTGATTGGCATAAGGAGCCCAAACCATGTGCTGGAGCACGTGTCCTTAACAGACTGCGCTGGGATGCAGGCGGGCCTGCCAGCTCAGTGGTTCCTAGGGGAGTTTCACCTCCAGCCTTTCACTGGATCCCTCTTTGCTGCCCCCTCCTATCGTGCCAGTGGTAAGCACGAGCTAGAAAGCCCACTGACCCTGTTGTGGGCCAGCCGGCTGTCTTTGCCCCGAGCAGCCTGGCAATGCCTGTTCTGGAAACACTGGCACCAGCTCCACACAGGCCTGGCAGAGCTCATCCCCTTGGGCTTCATGCCATGTCTCCTCTGGCAGAACAGTTCTGTCCAGATCTACTGTACGTTTGTGTGGACCCTGGAAAAACTGTTGACTAAAACAGTGATTTTCTTGTGAAATGAAATCCAAATAAGCTTGTTATGAAGGGTGGGGGGAAAGGGAGAACTTGCTCAGTTGTTCAGGCTTTGTTGATGTTTTGAGGCTCCAGCAGTGACCGGATAACTTCTGATACGACAGTGTCAGGAGACCAAAAACTGAACGGTTTTTTCTTTTGACAGTACCGTTAACATCATTAACCCAGGCGGAAGGTCAATAGAGATTATGGTTTTCAGTGCATAGATTTTCTTCTTTATTGCTTCTTTTTCTTCTCCACCATTTCTTGCAGGTACCTCTTTTTTGCCATGTCAGCTGACAGCCACCAGCTCCACACTCATTCCTACCAGGACACTCTAAGTTCTACGTGTCACGGTCTCTTGAATGTCAACAGTCACCCCCTGTCGAAGAGCTCCTCCAGTCTGGCCTGTTCTGGGCAATCAGCTTTAGAGGAAAGGCAAAGCAACAAACAGGAGCTGAAGAAAAGCCACAGTAGCACCATCTGCCACACTCTGGGAAACGAGGGTGATGCCAGCGGTGTGCCGAGTCCTGGATCGTCCTTCTCGCAGCCTGGGATGGTGGGACTTGGATCAGTGGTCCAAAACGTAGGCAATCAGTCAGCCGCCGAGAATTCACAGAGCCGAACCAAGACTACAAACCACTTCCTTATCGCTCAGCAGGCCCCGGCATCCTGGGAAGCTGGGGGCACAAAGATGTGTGTAAAGAGCAGCACTGTTGATAGCGTTTCTTCAGCCAGCATTGTACACCAGCAAAGCATGTGTGAAGTGGAAGAACAAGGAACTGCCCTTCAGAGAAGCCACTCAGACCTAACTTGCAGTTGCAAACAGCAGACTTGCGTCGCTCACATAGAAACCAGTGCTACTCACGCCAGCCTAAGCTCTTCCAGCTGCAGGCATGGCCCACCAGTGGCTAGGGTGTCTTTCCAAGCGCAGCGGTACGGGTCAGAAACAAATGAAAATAGATCTCACTACCAAACCCTTGTGACTCACCTTCCAGTTCTATCCAGAGACCAGAAAGTACCCACAAATAATTTCGTCAGCGGCAGTGTTCCACGTAACGCTGCCGTGTACACAGACCCTGGAACATTCCACACTGCTGTTCTGGGACCCCACATGCCTGGAAATGGTTTCTCAAACAGGACAATGTTCAGTCAGACGACTGGGATTATTCACGGCGGGCTGACCTACGGTAATATTCCAAACTCTGCCTACTCGCCCATGGTCATGACGGTTCATACCAATTCCGCGGGGCCCTGTAATGTGAGGCAGGACCCTTGTATGAAAGTCGATGCCACCGTCCCTGCCTACTGCCATTCCCTGCCCATACCATCTATACAACTCGTTCCGCGGTTGGTATGTTCAGTTAGCGAGTCGGGAAAGGAGCAGGCAGCACCTGGCTATTTTCATTCCACTTCTGCTTCAGACATTCTGACATATCCCAAGCTGGTGTCTTCAGTAAGTGAATCGGGCCTGGACGCCAAGAAAGTCCTGAAGTGCTGTAGCGTTCCTGCAGAACAACTGCAACCTGCTCAGCAGGAGAGAACTCCAGAAACAAAGGCTCCCTGTGTTGCCTCCAGCAGCCAGCACCGTGCCGACGTGGTGATGACAACTAAGGATATGTGGACTATGACCTCCATGAATGATTTAACCAAAGGACTGACACCAGCTCTGGAGCGTAGAGATGCCGAGGTACAAACTCTTCCGACCATGGAATGCAAATCTGTGGCAACGAGCCCAGCGGCTGCAGCGGAAGGCCACTCGCACGTGTTCCCAGAGGTGAGCCTGGAGCAGGACTTGGAGGCTCCCAAATCTCCAGTACGTGAAGTGAGGTGGGACGATGAAGGAATGACATGGGAAGTGTACGGGGCGTCCGTGGATCCAGAAGTCCTTGGGTTAGCCATTCAGAAGCATCTCGAGATCCAAATAGAACAATTCCAGACAGAGCCTGCTCAGCTGGCTGGGAAAAGTAATGAGGAGTCATCTTCTGATAAAATGGGGAAAAAGAGGCCCTTCAGGACAATGATGCATTCCCTGAGATATCCGAGCTGCTGTGCTCGTTCCAGTACTGCAGTGGAGTGAGCACAGCTGTGCTGCTTTTACAGTGTAAATAAATGCTGACTCTGCTGTGCTAACACAGCGCGTGTGGACAATCCGCTTCGGGATAAGTGGGGAAAGTTCGCTGACCTCATCAAAACAAGAGGAAACCCGTGGTTGGGCCGTGTAACAGAGGACAGGAGGTTGTACCTACATCATGCTGGCTGGATGCTCTTGCCTGTATTTAGTGTAGCACTGTTTTATTCTTCTACGTTAGTTTTAAATCATATTGTAAGGGATGAGACTTCTTTTCTAAATGATGCATCTTTTTAACATAATGATCTTCTTTTTCAGGATTTTAATAATTTAGGATTAGAGAACCAAGTTAGGAAAATGATGCTTTAATCCAAGTTCTTAGCTTTCAGTCCTACTCTCTTAAATTGTTTTGGGAGCTCCTTTGCTGTTAATTTATAATAACGCTGACTATAAACCCCCTTTAACAGTAGACAAAATGACAAACTCCTGTGAGGCTATATGACACAGAACTGTAACTTTTGCTACATAACTCTGTGCAGTGATTTCGATATTGCTAGTCTGAACTCTTCCCCTTGACAGCCGTCGTACAGTTGGAGGATGCTCCTGCAGCTTTCAAATGAGTTCGTAGTTTGATGAATTACCCTCTCAATATCCAGGACCGATGTTTACCGAGTGATTGAGGCAAATGTACAGTGTTACCAAAGATGACTCATGTAATGTGAATTGCTTACTGAATGCTTGTTTGTTAGAGACACGAAACAAAAGCTGTTCAGATTAGTCCCTCACACTAGCACACCCTACCAGCGTAAGCAGTTTTGTTTTTCTTATATTAAACGTAATTTCCGGTGAGTTCTTTTTGTGCGCATCTATCCCGAACAGTGGCTGTTTTCTTGTTGCATAAACCACAGGCGACAGCGCGCATGTAACCTTCGCTCGTCTTGCGTGCCCTGTGACGTCAAGCGTTTGCTGAAAGTAAGACTCTGTGTCTTCAGCAAAGGACAGCTCGAAGGGTATTTGTTCTGAGTACCCTGGTTGTAAGGGCAGCGTAAAGATTTCTTTTCTCCCCAAACCAACCGATTTCCCAGCGAGAAACCGTTTATGACACTGTAATGCAGCCGCAGTGCAGAGCCCGTTTGAAGTGAAAGCTGAGACTATCGTTTCCAGTGTCTTATACAGCCCATGGCCAATGTCTGAGATTCTTCAGGAAACTGGGAATGCACAACGTTTTTTGGTGAAGGGAGAGTAGGAGCACTCATTTCTGTCTCAAAGGAAAACTCGCAGTGTCAGAGCACTTGCTGCTGTGGAATTCTCCATTCTTCTTTACATGTGTGTGCTTATGGCTTTTCGGTTTGGTTTGGCTTTCAGTTTGGCTTTCTAAATCAATAAGCCAGCAGGCTGCCTACACAACGTTCCCCTAAAATGTGTATGAACAGGAGTCCCTGGTGCTTGGGACAGTTTGAAGATTTCAGCTGGAAAAATCCTTAAATATAGGACCTGCTAGCTGGAATGCGCTGTGACGCGCTAATTTAACAGCGTGGGGTAGTTCAAGGTCGAGTGTTCATTCCTGGACAAAGTGGAATTAAACAGAGCTGGCTCCTGCGAAACTTGCTGTGCGTTTCAGGAGGCTTCGTTCAGGCCCCGGGACTTTGCCCTCAGTGAAGTCTGAACTCAAAACGACTTTTATGCGCCCCAGGTCTGAAACCACTGGAACGTGACGCCTTACTCGGGGTGCCTCTGTAGCTGTGAGCGTCCAGGTTTTGGTAATGATCCTAGCTGTTCAAGTTCCTTTCGTTAAAGCGTTACTAGAAGTAAGGAAGTAACGAGTAACTAAAAAAAGTCACTTGTGCTGTTGTTTAGCGCTTAGCTAAACAGTTTCAATACGGGCTTATTTTATCAGTACCAAACACTGATTTCTTCCTTCCTTCCAATATTACACTCTGAGAATTTTAAGCACTATAATGGCCTAAACCCTTGTGTTGTCTGTTAGCTTGTCCTCGGGTGTGCAGGACAATGAAAGACTAGAACAGTTAAACTAAAGCTTTAACACAGCAACTGTACCTTGCTCCCGTGACCACTGTAATCCATATTTTTAAGCTATTTGACATGTGGAATAATCTTGATTCTCCTTGCCCCGCATCCCAAGCACCCCTCCAAAATAAAGTGCCCAACTCCAGGAAGATGATGAAGTAGAATCCATATCAAACTGGTCAGAAGGAGATAGGTTGCAGAAGGGACGGGAACAATATGGCAAAGTCCCTTGAGTGCTTTGGCCGCTGTGTACCGTAAAAGCTGGAACAAGCCTTAGATTTCATACATCTCTGGTGTGAATTACCTGCGGTTCATGCATGGATGCAGATTTGCTATCACGGTACTCAACACTGATTGTCGTTGCTGGATGAGAAAAGTACGTGACAAGCAAGGGGAAAGGGACACTAATGATTTGATAATCAAGAAAAACAGATGCTCGCTCATTACAGGTATTGTGAGTCTGTAGGATGCTAATTGGAATTGCTGTTGGTAACAAAAATAGTGTTTGTGTTTGAGGATTTCCTGTGCTTTTGGAAAAGATTAAAATACAAGGTGTATTAATAGAGATTTGGAGGTGGGGGAACCCCAAACAGAATACTTGTCTAAATATTAACTACATGGATCATAGAATCACAGAACGGTTTGTGTTGGAAGGGACCTCAAAGCTCATCTAGTTCCAACCCCCCTGCCATGGGCAGGGACACCCTCCACTAGCCCAGGTTGCTCAGAGCCTCATCCAGCCTGGCCTTGGACACTTCCAGGGATGGGGCACCCACAGCTTCTCTGGGCAGCCTGTGCCAGCGCCTCCCCCCACTCTCCGGGAGAATTTCTTCCTGATACCCAATCTAAATCTCCCCGCTTTCAATGGATAAAGTAAGTTACGTTGTTTGTATGATGGATACCTCTTAAAACAATTAATCTGGATTCACTTTGCATTTGGGTTCATTTTAAAAATGATTTCAAACACAGTCGGGTTGTCTATTAAGTATTCTCCACATTAGAGCTCTGTTTAAGTGTTATTCTTTTAAATGTGAGAACTCTATCTCTGTTTTTTAATGTTTTCTGGCTTAAGAAAATCCGAATCTATTACGTTCTACCTTTAAATATAAAGAAGAAATTTAGCGTAGGAGCACTGACACTACATTTATAACCAAGCGGGTCCGTGCTGAACACAGGTGTTCGTCAGGGTGACCTCGGGGTGTCCATCAGAAAACCAGTTTGCATTGCATGATGCTGCCTCTGCTCCCCAGCCTGGATGCTCAGGTACCATTCACAGCTCATCAAACCGGGGTTGCCTTTCCCACAAATCCTTGGTGAGGAGTGCCCTGGCGCGCTGGGAGCTCAACCCATTCGCCTCAGTACTCCTTCTTTCCCTTGAAATATGGGAACAGCCACGTGGAAATGCAGTATTTTGGATATGTAATCTCATCCCTAGATGCTAACTAATGTCTCTAGAACTGAACTAATTCTTGATGGCTGTAGGTATGATAACGGACCGAGATGCTGAGGTCCGTGGTTCAGCACAGATTGAAAGGAATTGGTGCCGATATCAGCGTGCTGATGAAATAGCTCTGCCAAAGAGTTGTAAGAATTAATTTAGCTCTGAATTATTATCTTTCTCTAGTAACAAAGGACATGCATCACCATGTTTACTGTTAGTATTTCTGGAGAGGCTAAAACCTGTCAGCCGTTGCCACTGACTGACTTTATTATCATTGCACAGTCGTAATTTCAGATAATCTTTGGTTGCAGGGTTAAATAATGAAATAGAGGATAGTCTCTCAACGTTTTAAATTAAAACAGTTAGTTCTTAAAAAAAACCAAAACAACAAACTGAAAATTCTCTGCCTTCCAGGCGTAGCTTAAGAAGTTGCGTGTTGTACCGCTGAGCCGAAAGGCCCCACGGAGCCGCACCGCTCCGTGCCGTGGTCCTCCGAGGTGGGCAGGAAAGTGCAATCAGCTGTTCTGTGCCCCAAGGTGTTTCAGGGAAAGAAAACACACCTCCACCGTACGGACTGGGCAGCGTATTTCCTCCTGATCCCTTCTCTGCTTATAGCCAGTAAGCAATAATGGCAAGCTGGACTAATTGCATTATTGGATAGACATTTAGTCTCTTAAATCCCAAGCAGTAATGACCTGTGTGAAGACGTGCTGAGGTAAGAGGCCTTCTGGAAGGCTGTTACTCCCTGTTAAAGATGGAATAAGACAAGCCATGGGGTTTTGCTTAGGAAAAGCAACATGGAGTGAGGTTGGGATAAAGCGGATCCTTGGAGCTGAGATGAGACCCAGGAACCCCAGCTCCACACAGGGCGTGGGGCCAGGTGCCCTCCAGGCACTGCTTTAACCCCCCCCCCCCAGGAGCTTTTCCAACTGTGAAATTGCAATGTTAATACTTCATTACCATCTGTTCCTTTCAGACATGTTGAGGTGATTAATTTGTCTTCTTAAGCCCCTTGAAAATGAAAGCAGTCTATTAGCGCTAAGTAATACTGTTAATTGGCGAGAGAGGAGGCAGCTTGTGGGTTTGTGAGTTGGAAACAAATAGTTCTCATCAACTCCTGTGGTACCAGCTAAATCACTTAGTGGCACTTGCTGCGTCAGTCACTTGTGCCTTCTCCTTTCGGGGACTTTAGGACCCTAAGAGTGAAGTATCAGGTATCCCCTGCCGTGGTGAGTTGGATGTCCGGCTTCCATCTTTCTCAGGCTGCAGGAGTGCCGGGTCTGGAGCTGACAGCCGTCACATGTACGAGAGCCAGTGTGTTCAGATAGCAGAGCACTAAGCTGCAGCTTGTAAGTCTTTAGAAGCATTAATCCTGTCTAATATGTGACCTAAACAGATGTCATCTATCTTATTATCAGCCTTTCAATACACTACAGGCTACGCCACTCAGACGACGTGCGAAGGAAGCTTAGAAAACAAAGCGGGGGGAAACGCAAGCGAGGCAATGACGCCGCAGCCCTCCATCCATCCCGTCCCAGCCACCCCCCGCTCTGCCGGAGAAGACAACTCCAGCATCCACGGTGTCGCAGGTGGCTCAGCGGTGTAACGGCGGGGAGATTTTGTCCCCCGTGGTGTTAAAGGTAGTGTAACGTAGCAAAGCTGGGTCGGGAGCGTTGGTGAACTCCGGCTGTGCGGGATCACATCTCCCAGCTCCACCTGGCGCTCAGCCTGGCAGGAAGGACCCGCTCTTTCTCCCCTGCGTTTTCTGGTTGCTGCTCACCTCCTCCCATTTCATCATAAAACAGAGATGTGGCCACAGCTCCCTGCGCAGCAAACCTTGCCAAAACGCCCTTTGTTTGTGCTTTCCAGCGCAGCGCACGAAGCACACGGAACCATCCAGGCTGGGATGCCGCGATCTGACCTGCACTGTACCTCCCCGGCAGCGAGGGCAGGAGCTGGCACTTCTGGTCCCTCCCCCGCCCCAGACACGACACCCTCGGTAATGACATGTGCATAAAAAGTCGGCCCTGTCATCTCCTCTGATTGCTTTTTGCAGCGGTTGTAGATACTTTGCTTGCGCTGGCGCAGGCCGTAGTGCCAATCGCTTCAGCCCAGGGCGGGACTGAGCAGAAATCCCTGCCGGTGGTTAAGTTAAACGCTGTTTTGTGCTCACATCGTCTGGGAAACCCTGCAAATGCCATTCCCTCAGAGAATCCAATCTTAGGAACACCTGTACCTTCATTTGAATTCATGGTGTGATGGGTTATGTTGTAATTTCTTCCCTGTTTTCATAGTGATCTGTTTGCTATATTTTCGTTTGCTTTTTTCAGCATCAGCCTCACTCTAACAGTAGAATTAGGGGTTAATTTGGTGCCACGCTGCTGCAACCGCTTTCTTAAAAAGGATCTTGGAAAAAGATGAGGCAGGTGCTTCTGAGAAAGCAGGAGAGACCTGTTTTGATTGTGTGATGCCTGTTGAACAACAGGCACGCTTCCCCACTCAAATGAGAGCAATCCCTGGAGCCATAGCACAGCAGAACTGTCAGAAAAAACAGCCCTTGCGCTTTAAGCCTGCACTAAGACCCCTTCCCTGCTCCAGTTTTGATTGGAGTGTGTGTGTGTGTGTGTGTGTGTGAATATATACCTGGGGAGGGAAAGTTTGCGATGCGTAGTGACCAAAATCCCACAGCTGGGGGGATTTCACTGCAGGCTGAATCTGCCTGTGACAGAACATGTTTTCTGAAGTAGGCTGGAAGTCTGTAAAACCAGTTTCAGGTTAGTTAAAGCTGACAGGAGTCATACACTGCTTACACGGCTCCCTCCCGCCCGGCACGAGCCCTTGGGTGCTGTGCCTGAGTGCCCACGCCGAGACTGTGCCGGGGCCGCAGAAGGCGGGGACGTGCATCCCCTCTGCTTTTGACGCCCTGGAGGCCCTTCCCTCGTGTTGGAATACAGGTGTTTGTGGTGGGGCCAGCGCCCCACTTGGGTCCCCAGGCCTGCTCCTTCCCCGCACGTTTTCCCCTCATTAGGTTCTTCTAAGTTTTTTCCCTCACAGAATAATGGAGTATCTGGGTATTGCTTGCTTTTATATGGAATAAAGTACTTCTCTATTTGGAATATTAAATTTGGAGGCTCCTACCCTGTGCTGGACACCAGCTTTTTCCTGGATCACTTTCCCACCTTTCTAGCAGTGCAGAAGCCAACTCTCTTTTGCCAGAGATGGTTAGTAATAACCTCGCCTAGTTTACGCTCATCTCCTCCACCCTGCCGTAACACGCCGGAGGTAACGAGCAATCCAGAGAAATTCATTGTGCGGGATCAAGTGCGGTTTGTTTGTTCCTAATTAAAATACAAAGTGAGTCCCTGGGAGTAAAGAGTTTTCCAGAGAGAGTCTTGAAACCAACTCGGACTCTTGTTTCTGCCCAGTCACTGCGCATGGACTGCTTGCTGTTAGCCTGCACCTGGGCTGTCCTCCGAGCAGCCAGGCACAAAGCTGCGCTGTCCCGAAAGCCAGTCACTTGCAGGCTGAGAAGAATGGTGGTTTTAGCCCCAAAACCCAGCTCTTCAGGAAACCATAGGTCTCTGAAATTTTAGCAGCGAGCTCTACGCTTGCTTGGGAAACCTTTTCCATTGGTGTTCTGCTTTCCTAAGATTACAGCGTTTTTAACACCCCAGTTGTGCCAGAGAGTTATCCATGGAGTGACCGTGTGGTGTATGCAGAACACGACTAAGGATGCATGTTTAATATTCATCTCCTTCCTCAGTACTCCGAGTTGTAGGAGCCAGCGGGTCTAGGACCAACGAACCACTCTCGGGATGTGACTGTGCTTGTTGACTGTATTCCTCTGCGTGTTGCAGACTGGCCAGAAACTGCGGCAGAGTGTTCGCAGTGTTTTCAGAGAGGTGTTTTCAGCCAAACACCACAGGGAGAATTGTATCAGGCACTGAAGCAAAGCCACACTCCTGGCCTTGGCAAGGCTCGTTACAGGTACGCACAGCCGTTACGGCAGTTCTTCAGTGACACGAGTATCTTGGAAGAGGGTGCTGGTGAAGCCAGCGACACGCTTCCTGGCAAATAACACTTCGGGGTTTTGGCACGTTTTTACGTAGCTATCGCGCCGTTCCCACTGTCGTTGAAGCTGTGGTCGGGCCTGTTGTAACCCCCAAAGTGTACATGGGCACCCCTCTCGTTTGTAAAGCACACGTGGGTTGCGGTACCCGTGCGTTGTATCTCAACTGAGCGTGCTTTCCGATTGATAGGTGGGAAGGCGTTTAACTTCCAGCCACCAAAGAATCTCCTGTTTCTGCAAAAGGATGTGTGTATGTGACACAGTTGGTGCTGGGGGTGCATCTACCGGCTGAAGCTTTGGAGGGTTTCAGGAGAGAACAATGAGTAACAAAGCAAAGGCAGGGAAAAAAGAAGGGTGAGGATTAAAATGGCCATACCCTTGGCTTTGCTTTAGAGACTGTGGGGCCCGCAGGCAGACCGACTCGCTTGGGCACCTGTCACACGCAGATGCTGTGTGAACGTTCGGGCCTGCGCTTACCGACACGTCTGCGCATAGGGTATGGAGTCCTAATACCTCCGTTGCCTACGTGACGAAGCGGTACGTGAACAAAGGTATTTCCCCCTACAATCGCTCATAAGCCCTACTGCAGAAGAGAAAGCGTTTCTGTTATCCTCAGTTAAATCTGTTCCTTTTCCGTCCCTCTGCTCAGGGATGACACCCCCTTGGTTAAAAATCCTGCTGGTTTGGGTTTGGTTGGTTTCGCGTTGATAGGTTTGGACCACGACAAGTACGAGATTTGTTCGTGTCTGTGGCGGGACCCTGACTCACCAACGCGGGGTTCTCACCGCAGCCCGTTGCTCCCAGCAGGAAGTTCTGCCCCTGGCCAGCCTTCCTGGAGAAGCTACACACAACCTCTCTGGGAGCCTCGTCAAACGAAGATGTGTGCGGAGTTGGGCGTAGCCTGTACCTCTGTGTCACGTGAAGTGGGGTAGAGTATGCGTGGGACAGGCAAATAAACAGCAATTTTAAAAGCTTTGCAGAAATGAGAAATGTTGAGAGGAATTAGGCGGCCAAGTGTGGGGTGCAGGAAAAGGTTTTTAACACATCTGTGTACAGTCCAAATATGAAACCGTTTGTGTGGGAGTTGGAAAATGTTTAGTTTATCTCTGGCAGTGAGGTAGCTCGACACAAAAAACAGTCAAGGCGAGTAAATGTGGCGCAGACAGCTCTGAAAATCCCCTGCAGGGAAGTAGAGGCTTGGACTTAGGCACAGCCGACCACTGCCCTGCTCGGCTCCTTGGGCACGCTGGTGGCAGCGAGGTCAGCCTCGGGCCACAGGCAGGACGAGCTCTGGGGGAAGGCTGGGGTCAGATCTGGCCACAGCTGTGGGACCGAGTGCCAGGTCACGGCCTGTCTGGAAGGTGACCAAGGACAGACGTCAGAGAGGAGATGCAGGAGGCAGGGCTACGTGCCCGGGCTGGCAGGGACAAAGAGAAACAGCCTGCTTCCAGCAGCAGGGCTGGAGGCAACCCGTGATTCCCCCGGGAGCTGCATGAATCTCTCTGATGCCTACAATGACGACCCTTCTATAATGTCACGTTCCGCTCTGGGGCCGCTGCTGTCTCAGAGGGGCCGCTGTCAGATGCCTTGGCAGCTGGCTTCACCTCCCGCCGGCTGTGTGGCATGTGCTGCACCACTGCCAGCGCGCTGTGCTGCTTTATTTCCCTCTCCGAGGGCAGCAGTGTGCTGCTTGGCTCCGTGGTAGAGCTGCAGAGCAGGGAAATTGCCTTATGGGGTGTTAAACACAGAAGTTAATGCAACCGATTCTCTTCAGATTACTGCAGTTACTGAAGGAGGAACGGTCTACCCAGGAACCAGAAGCAGTCTTTAAGAACTCGTGCGTAAACCCCACAACATTAGGTATAAAACCATCGCAGCAGAGAACATTCCTCGAGGTCCTTGTGTCTTGCGTGGTGCAGAGCAGTACAGGTTGGCAGGCCAGTACCTAAGAGCTGAAGGGAAAGCTTCTGCTTCTGGATCGAGGCTCCTGTTGCAAAAGCCTCCCGCGCCACAGCCGAGCGAGGCAGGACGTCTCGGAGTGTACAGAGGGGGTCGTTACGCGCTTCTGCCGCACCAAAGGAAGGCCGAGCGGCGGCTCCTCAGGAAGGACGTTCTTTGCGCTGTGGGACTACGTGCAGGCTTCCCATTCGGCAAGAAACAGAACTGAAGGTTGGGTACAGGGACACGTTGTGCAGTGTCCTACAGTTCCCAAGGGAGAAGTCATTAACCTGTAACTATTTTTGGTGTGTCTGTAGATCCCTTTTGCACATCCAGAATGGTTCTCTTCGTACTCTGGTTGGAGGCTTAATTCTGATAGGTAGTTTTATCTGGCACTAAGGAGCAACACAGGGCCTAAGCCTCCTTCTTTGCTCCTGATTGAACGTCAGGAGATCCTCTTGCTTATTTTTCCATAAAATCACACCTCTACCCAACCTTCTGCCCCTCTTTCAGCAGACTAACAATGTATTCTTTGCTTAGGCTAATGCCGGTTTAAATTTCGGTTTTTGGCCCACTGCGTAGGTTTGAGTGAAAGGGCACGTGTGGCGTGGCTGAGGGTACGGCGGAGAGAGGAGCGGCAGGTACTCCCATCGGTGGGAGCAAAGAGCCCATTAAAAATAGGCCTATGGTTCCTTCCTCTGAAATTCCTTTAGGGGTGAGATAGATGCGACTGGTGAATCCTCCTGGGAAAGCATAACCTTCGATGCAAGAAATCGTACTGTGTGAAACAAACCCACCAGCGTCGAGCGGTTCCATGAAAACCGCTCAAACCATCCGGATTGTGGTATTGCCTTGGTCAACCCTACGGAAGACGTAAGGGCAGACCGCTTTGTCTGCTACGCCTGCCTGCCCAGGAGAGGCTGCGCTCTCTGCCCGGGACGGTCCTGGGACTGGGAAACGGGATGGAGGGAGAGGGCAGGTATGCGGGCGCTGCTGGGTTTCGAGGTCAGATGGGGCCGGCGCTCTTTTAAATCCAAATACGCGGAGGAGGACTATAAAGAACAACAGCCTGTGCCTCCTGTGTGTTTAGCTGAACAAGCCCAATAGCTGAAATGCAGGTTCCCAGGGTGACGGCACATCTGGGGTGAGGTGGCTGCCCCGTGCTTTCCTTTGAGGGAGAGCGATGGATGTCACCTGGCCGCGGGCACGAGGTCAAGGCAACGGCTGCTGGGTCCGTGCCCAGGGCAGCGCCGGCGTGGGACAGGGTGACTCGGCTACCGCACGTGTGCGCAGCTACTTGGGTTTCCGTCTGGAGCCCTTTTTCTGCGTTAATACAGGCCTGAAGCCCTGCGCGCACACCTACCCGTGCGGCGCTTCGCAGGCACGCACCCTGGGAGCAGCTGGCCGGCTGGGCTTGGGAAGGCTGGCATTCCCTTCTCCCGAACGCGCGGGCGGCAGCGGTGCAACCTGCTCCTCCCGCCCTCCGCACAGCCTCGGCGTCCTTTTCCCGGCTGGAAACCGCGATGCCGGGTGGCAGGAGGAGTTCCGCGGTGCTTCCCAGCCGGGGGAGGCCAGCCTCCGCTCCGCCACGAAGGACGGCAGCTTGCGGGGCTGGGTTTGTTGCGATTCACGGTTTCCGGTTGTCTTAGGGAACGGCATCTGCCCGGCTCCGCTTCCGCCGCCCTCCGAGCCCGCGGGGTGCCCCCGCCTCCGACGCCTCACGGATTCCCGCCGTCAACCGCCGCCCACACCTAGCCGCCGCGCCGCCAGGGGGCGGGCGGGACGGGACGGCGCGGCGGCGGCGCTCTCGCGAGAGCGGCCGGTGGTGGCCGGGCAGGCGCTGGGCTCGGGAGGGGAACGCCACGCCGGATCACGGTAAGCGCGGCCTCGCCGCTCTCACAGGGCCGGGGGCCCCGCGGGCCGGGCTGCGAGCGGGGCGGGAGGCCACGCGCGGATGGGCTCGCGTCGCCCCAGCGTGGGTGGTGTCGTTCGTTTCCGTGAGGGCTTTCTCTCAGCTGGCCCGCCGCCGGGTAGGCCGCTGCGGGGGCCGGGGTGTGCTGCGGTGCGGGCCGGCGCGGAACCCCTCCGTGGATGCGAGTCCAGAGGAGAGGGCTGGAGCCCTCTGCCGTGGGGACAGGCTGAGAAAGTGGGGCTTGTTCAGCCTGGGGAAGAGAAGGCTCCGGGGAGACCTTATAGCACCTCCCAGTGCCTGAAGGGGCTGACAAGAAAGCTGGGGGGGGGCTTTTTACAGGGACCTGTAGTGACAGGACAAGGGGTAACGGGTTTAAATTGAAAGCGAGGAGATTTAGATTGGATGTCAGGAAGAAGTTCTTCCCAGAGAGGGTGGTGAGGCACTGGCACAGGTTGCCCAGAGAAGCTGTGGGTGCCCCATCCCTGGGAGTGTTTAAGGCCAGGCTGGATGAGGCTCTGAGCAACCTGGCCTAGTGGAGGGTGTCCCTGCCCATGGCAGGGGGGTTGGAACTGGATGAGCTTTACGGTCCCTTCCAACCTAAACCATTCTATGATGCCACCCTGCTCTGGATGCAGGAAGCAGCTGGAAGTCGTGCAGGCGGCCCAGCTTGGGTTCTCTGGGTTATCTCCTCCAGCTCTGCTGGAGCACTAGTGTTGGTCGAATGCGAAGGCGTGGGGGGTTTTTACTCGTCTCGCTTTCTTTGTATGCCCGTGAGAAGTTGAGCTACTAGCACTCCTCCCATCGTTTCGCCCCTTAGTTCAAAAGTCAAAATAGCCGCGCTTTTCCAAGGTTGCGTAACCGTCTGGGTTAGGAACGGCCAGTTGTCGTCGTGCGCCGCGTTCACGGGACGTTTGGAAATCGCCTGTCATTAGGTAGTGGGTATGTGGTTTGACCCAGGGCGTTCAGGGATTTTGTTAGTCACTCTTTGAGCTTTCAACTCGGTATTTGTGACTGGGATCAAAGGGAAAAGCTGACAGAGGTACAAGACTGTCTTTGGCTGGGGTTTTTTGTGAGGTATGCAGTCAGGGGAAGGAAAAAAAGCTAACACTGAAAAAATGCCGTTCATAACTCCAAGTGCGTAACGGTGTATCGATGGAGATGCACAGAGCTGGCGGCGCTATCTCTGGGGCCATATGCTTCAGGCACAGCAAGGGATTTGTCCGTTGTTTTCCCAAGGATTTCAAATGCACAAGTCTGAGAGATGGTTGTGTTGGAATGTGAAATCTGAGTTAAGATAACAGTTTGTCTTTTGGGCTCTGGCATTATCTACTTGGGCGTTGTATGTAATTATGGCATAGCCTTTCAGGCCTACGTAGTCAGGTACTTTGTGGTTTTACTTATGTGCCTGCTGTGCTGTACTTAAAAAATACATTTACAGTCAGTGCAATAAAACGGTGATCAGACTTCTTGGCTGCACTGGTGGCTTGCGACTCTTGGCGTCCCAGCTCTTGGGAAGCTGTCCCGGTATGTGTGCTGGCTGAGCTCTTCCAGGGCTAAAATAAACTGAAAAGGCAGCTGTGTGTCTTTGGGTTTGGGGCACAGGTCCAGTACAGCACAGGCAAGTGCAACCTACGTGAATTTTAGAAAATGTATTACCTGAAACTTTTAAAATTGTTATTCCTGCAGGTGTTGCATCACTTTCTCTCTTACTCAGAACTGTTGGGGGTAATTTTTTCTGCACATGGCTTGTGACTTACAAAATACAGTGGTACACACTTGATCACAGGCTGGTTTGGGTCGGAAGGGACCTCAAAGCTCATCTAGTTCCAACCCCCCTGCCATGGGCAGGGACACCCTCCACTAGCCCAGGTTGCTCAAAGGCTCATCCAGCCTGGCCTTGGACACTGCCAGGGATGGGGCACCCACAGCTTCTCTGGGCAGCCTGTGCCAGTGCCTCACCACCTTCACCCTGATGTCTCATCTAAATCTGCCCTCTCTCAGTTTTAAAGCCTGGTCCTGTCACTACAGGCCCTTGTAAGAAGTCAGCCCCTTCAGGCACTGGGAGGTGCTATAACGTCTCCCCGGAGCCTTCCCTTCTCCAGGCTGAACAAGCCCAACTCTCCCAGCCTGTCCCCATAGAAGTGCTCCGGCCCTTGGAGCATCTTCGTGGCCTCCTCTGGACTCGCTCCAACCGGTCCACGCTGTTCTTACGCTGAGGGCCCCCCAGCCGGATGCGGTCCTTGTTTTGCAGTAAAACAATCCCGCAGCAGAAGCTTCACGCAGATAGTGGCTCGTGGTGTAGGTGCTGTGCTGTTATATTTGGACGTACGTGGAAATTTCTGAGATTCTGCTCGTGTACTTACAGTACTTGGCTCCCTGACCACAGCCCCCACGGACCTCATCCGGGAGAGTTACTTCAGCGGCGCTACTGTTCTTTGGTGGGGCGGAATGGAAGGGAGGAGGGATCTGAGTTCAAACAAGCCAGCTGGTGTGAAACCACATGAAGTCAGGTCAGAGAGGCGTGTGGAACAGCCTTGTCTGGCCAGCTGAAAGAAATGGTTCCACCTTTACCAACAGGGCCTGCTCAGGGCGAGGCTCTGTTCCCTTCCCCCGCTGCTCCCGAGCGCGGGCTCTGCGCAGCCAGCCCTCTTCCCGCGGTCAGTCAGCGCCCCTTGGCAACGGAAAACAATGCTCCCTCCGAGCGGCAGCCGCGGCGGGGCTGGCCGTGCCGGAGGTGGAAAGCTGGCAGGACCGGTTTTCTGCGGGCCTGCTAGCGGGCCGGGCGAGCCCTCCTCCGCTGCTCCCCAGCCGCGGGAGACCTCATTAAAATCTCGATTAAGGACTCTCCGCCAGCAGTTTCTGATCTGCAGGGAAACGCACAAGAAGACGGCGAGCGTGGGCAGTAACACCCCGGGGCGGAGGCGGGCGGCCTGCGGGCTGGAGGTGTAAAACCTGCCGGTACGGGCCGGGCCGGGGCTGGAGGGGCCTACTCGGCCGTGGGCTCGCAGCCCCCTCGGGCCTTGCTGCTGCGGGAGCCCCGCGTGTTGGCGGCCCCAGCGCCGGGGTGCCCTCGGCCGCCGTTCTCCCGCTTCTGGGGCTGCCGGGAGCAAGCGGCTCTGTTGCACAACCGCCCTGGGCTCGCGGGCTCGGCTGCCGGGCCCTGGGTACTCCAGGCAGGGAGGGGGTGGTCCCGCCGCCGACCCCCGGGCCGCTGCCGACGTGCGGGGGCGGCCGGGCGCTGTGGCTGCGGGGCGGGGCCCGGTGGGGGCTGGCCGCGGCGATAACGCGCGGGGGCGCGCCTCGCCCCGCCCCTCCCCTCCGCCGCGCTGCGGGCCCTGCGCTGCTCTCGGCCGGCTGCTCGGCTGCCTCGGGGCCAGCCGTCCCCCGGCCTCGCCCGCCGTCGAGTCGCGGCCGTTGGCAGAGCATCCCGGAGCCCGTGCAGAACGGAAGGTGGGAAACGGCAGCGGCTCTGTGAGCAGGACGCTGCTAATTGCTTCCTTCGCCCGGAAAGTAAGTGCCAGTTCAGCTGGGGGGGGGGGGGGAGTGTGTGCATCCCGTGGGTATCCCTGCATCCCGAGCGGCAGTATGCCCGGGGGGGTACCTCCGTGCGGCTGGAAAAGGGTTCGGTGACCTGGGAATTGCCCGACTCGGCACTGGAGCCACGTACCCTGGCGCAGCAGCGATTGCATTGTGTTACTGCTGAGCCCAGGCCTATGATGTCGGGTAATTCAGAGCACGGGACCCGAAAATGCCCTGCACTCCTACTGCCGGTTTGCCATAATCGGGAAGCAAGGAAGTAGGTGGTTAGCCCCGCTCGGGTTTGTTAGAGGCTTGCAGAAATTGGAAAGGCGGCCGGATTGCATCTCCTGCTCAGCTGCGAGGTTAGTTTTAGTGGCCAAGTTTTGGCAGAGCCCGAGAACAGCCATTTCACAAGAGCTGGCCTGAGGAAAGCAGCATTCCTTCTCTCTGCATACAAATGAAAAACCAGAAAAGCAACAAACGCAGGTATTTCCAGAGATTATTAGAGGAGCACGTGGAAATTTTCTTGAATTTGGCCGTGCCAGTACAAAGCTGGTAATGCCCAGTGTAAAAAAAAAAGTAGTGTTTCTTCAGGCACTGAGCCCAGTCCCCCAGTGGGGTGAACACGTAAATGAGCCCAATCCCCCGGTGGGATAACACGTAAATGGCGATGCAGCATACTCTGGGCTTGGCATTGGTGGATACACGGCATAGTTTTCACAAAACTTTCAGTACGGTCTCTGCTGTGTGAGCAAACATGGCAATTGCATTCAGACTTTCAGACTTTGACTCAGTTATGTAAGGATGATGAATGATACTATGAAGAATAATACGAGGGGTTTATGTTTGCTTTTTGAGTATATGACAGCTTTTAATACCTCTAACATCCTTGTTTTCTTGGCTGGATCTATCTCTGCCTTTGCATTAATAATTTCAGGTCACACCTGCGAGGTAGGGCTCCCACTTAACGTTTTCCTGTAGGTTGTACATGAGAGAGTTGGCAGGATAAAATCTCGGGGGCATTATGAAGAGGAAGCTTACCCTTCACTGAACGTCACTAGCAAGGTGACCATCGTGAAGCCCTACAGGACTGAACGTGTGAGTGAATTAGAGCGTGCAAATACAAGGACATAACTGGCACTCGTAGCACAGAATGGAGACTGATGTGTTTTGGACTGCCGCGCCCCATCTGAGTTGGCGTGGAGTTAGCATAAGCTTAAAAAATAAATTCAAGCTCACTTCACTTGTAGCTGTGCTCTGCGCTTCCTAGACGAGACGTGGTGAGGGTGGGACTGAGTTGTGTGAGGGGCTTGGTGTGGCTTCTGGGCCATGCCCGTGGTGTGGGGGGGGAACCAGGGGAGATGCAGCCTGTGCCGCTGCCTGGTAGCAAACCTCACTTTCCCTGTCAGCTTCCACCTGTGAACCGCTCCTAGCCCTCTGCTCTCTGAAATGCACAACTGGTGTGTGTCTGGTGGGCCTTGGCTGTAGGAGGATCTCTGGGTTGCAGCTGATGTGGTCATGGGACTTGGAAATCGCAGACTGAAGAGCTGCCTGGTAACTCAGGCTCCGTGGTTGGCTTGTCGTATTCAGAATACTCTTCAGTTCCTTCCAGAGGAGTGGGAAAATCTCTGAAATGTTTAGACTGGCACACGGGTACACTTCAGTTAACTCTGTCGGCGATACTCCGTAGCTGTCATTGCTGAAGGTGTGTTTCAAGTAGAACGTTCGCTGCCAGTGTTTAGGTGGTGCTTCAGGAATCCCATGAAACTAACAGGAGAGTTGAAACTCTGGTAACACAATACCCACTGTTCAGAAAAAATGCTTATATTGATGCTTCTCCTTTTGACTAAAAACCCGTATTTAGCTTTTTTCCCTTACTTGCAGGATCCTTACCAGTGTCACTCCCGTAGAAATTTTATGTTTCCTTGAGGATGTGCTGAAGTTAGTTATTGTGGCTGTGACCACGACAAAAGTAATGGGTAGCTGCTATTAAGTTTCGGCCTTTGCAGCTTAGTAAGGAGTGTATCGACCCTTGGTTTTGCAGTCCATCAAACTGTGTTAGCATTTGCTCGTTTATGGGAGGCAGTTCATTTGCCTGCAGCTGAAAAAACGGTGACAGAAGGAGTTCCTGTCCCTTGCCAGGCCATTCTCCCCCAGCTCCGGCAGCGCTGCTGAACCTTGCCTGAATCAGCCCTCGCTGCTGGAATTTGCTGGCTAGACATAAAAGCCAGAGGGGAGGGATGGCAGGGGAGGATTGCCTAAGCTCCTGCGGTTGAAGCTGCTGTTGTCAAGTACGGGTTGGTTTTCCCTGCGATTGTGCAAATTCCGTGGGCCGAGCCGTTTGAGAGGGCGTTGTTGCTCCTGGAGAAAGCTTTATCTGTGTTGAGAAAACTCGCGTTGCTGTAGGGTCCGAGGGATTTTTATTGTTGTTCACCTTTACAGCGAAGCAGAGCAGATGGTTCTTCACACGATGCCCTTCCTCGGACGTTAAAGAGGAATAGAAACCATTATGGAATTTTATTTCGTTGTGTTTTAGGAACACTTCAAGAATGAGTCCACCACAGGAGAGAAGTAGGAATTCCTGCAACAGTGAGCCTCTGGCCAAGTGCCTTCAAGCGAAGAAGGACTTGGAAACGGCTATATCTGGGATTGTCAAAGCTGAACAACAGATCAAAGATAACTGGCGGGAGGTAATTTGAAGTTCTTTTTAAACTTTTTCAAATAACTAACGTGACTGGAGTGTCAGGTTTTATCAGTCCAGACTACTTTCTGTTACGATGATGGTCTGAAATTTTCCTAGAGACTTGCAAGCCCCTGGCTGTGTAGGTCGGTCACGCCCTTGGTAAAGGTATCCCTGTATTAGTAGCTCAGGCACGCAGAATTTACTAATGAACCATCAGAATAGAGAGGTTGCAAGTGACACTGTTCCTCGATACTTCTTTGAAGGTAGCCTTGGGACTTTCACTAGCTTGAGTCACGCAGTGCTGTGGGTACTGTGGTTAGTTTTTGAGAAATAAATTGCTCCTCCCAGAAATGCCACTTGCCTGTGACACGTACGATTTTGTAATCGGCGCGGCACGTGCCGGTTCATACTCTTTGGTGGACGTTCTAGAGACGGTACTTGTTCCCTTCCAGGTGAAAGCCAAGATTCACAGCCACATAAGCCGCCACCTGGAATGCCTGCGCAGCCGTGAAGTTTGGCTGTTTGAGCAGGTCGACCTCGTGCAGCAGCTGAAAGAGGAGGCGTTGCAGCAGCAGGCGCAGCAGCTCTACTGGGTAAGCTTTGGCTCCACATCGTTGCACTGGCGTTTTTAAGTTAACTTTGTCCTTGCAAGTATTTTCTCAGTTGTAATCACAGAAGCCAAAACAATAACGCGTGTTACGTCTTCCATGCAGTATTTGGGACAATTCAACTGCCTCATTCATCAGCTGGAACGCTCCTACAGTAAGGAACTAGCAAACCAGATTTCAGTTTGCCTGGAGAGGTAAATACATTTTATGACGCAAGTTAACACAATGGCTATTTATTTTGACTTAGGAATTTAATCTGATTTTTGATTCTAATAGAACTAGTAATAGGTCTAACTCACTGTCTCCACGTTTTCAATAGTTCCTAGAAATAAGGGCTTTAAAGCAGTCTGAGGTCTGACTCCTCTCATCTTTTTTACCTTGGATTGAAAGAACAGGCCTATAATGAGCAGCAGACGTGCTCAATTGTGCAGATTATTTCAAATAATTAGTCGTTGATGGCAACTGAATTAAGAAGGAGAAACTTGTGTTTTGCTGGCCAGTTATTCCGTGCTTGGTTTGTGGATAAGCATCTCTTGATTTTTATGCGAGTATTCAAAGTCCTTGTTACCTAATTAGTGCCCAGGCAGTTTGGAAGCCTTTTCGTGGAGTAACAGATTGATTCCCCAAACATGACAGATGAAGAAGACTGTGGTTTTTTTCCCCTTTCTCTCTGTAACTATCATCGTACCCTTTCAGACTGGGAGGTCTTACTCTTAAACCAGAGGAGTCTTCCATCCTGAATTTTGAGGCTGACACATCTTACCTTCGCCAGGCTATTACCTCATTTGGTTCAATTAAAACAATGGTAAGCACCGAGACTTTTCCTGGTTGGAATGAGGCAGTAGTGCCACATACTCCAAGTTGTATTTCTGCTGTCACGGCTTGAACGTCTCTCACGTGCAAGTGGTACGGTTTTAGCTGTGTAACACACGCAGCGGTCTATTAGCTGCTGCGTGTCGTTCTCATTCTGACTGAGCTTAGACCCCATTACATATTTTAATATGTTTTGGCCTTGACTGAGGGAGTGATGATCACGTCCTTGCTCTCTTCCAGCAACTGAAAATTGATGTTATGGTTTTGATTAGCTATTAATAGTTACACATAGTAGATGGCTTTCTGCGCTCTAAATATTTTGGGATTCTTACGTAATACAGGAGGTGGGCTGCTTATTGGGGATAGTTCTCTTAGAGGAAGTAGAGGGACGGTAGTATTTTTATAGTAAATCTTTCTCCATTCTGGTTTTAAATGTTGGAAAGATTGTTAGCCACAAAGAAGTGACCAGTTGTAACTGTGCTTTACCTCTGCTGTGTTGTAGGATTCATCCTAGAATCTGGACAAAATTGAGACTTAAATTAACTTTGACTTTACTTCCCTTACAGCAAATCTCAGAGAGAGAGAATACTTCTCCGTGGTTCCCAGGGCAGAACTGTGCCCTGATGAACTGTGAGCAGGTAAGACGAAGGCTTGTTTCTGTGACGGTTTAACTGTATTAAAGGGAAAAGCAGAACTCAAGCACAGTACGTTAGCTCGCCTGAGAGAGGGCTGGTGTCGGCCTGCTCAGATGTCGCGGTGAGCATTAGGGATCGATGTCGTAGCTGCACCAGGAACAGGCGTGCAGGAACGTAGTATAAAAGTGAATTTGGAGCGCGACTCTCCGTCAGAATTGTTACAATTCTTGAATATTCCTTGATGTTGTCAAGTCAGGACTTGGAACTATCCGATTCCTTTTAATGCGGAACTCTCATGTTGGGCCCGGCACAGGAATAGCTTCAGTGAAGGCGGGTAGCGAGTTAGTAACGGGAATGGTGGTCAGAAGGGGGGTTATGGCTGGGTTACACGCAGCAGAACTCTGCCTTGTAGGAGCTGTCGCTTCCCTTTCACGTCATTTGCGCTCTGAAGAGTCCGGGATCCCAGAACCTTCTGTCGGGGCTGCGGCTGAAGTCACGCAGGCGACTCAAGGTTTCCTTTCTTCTTAGCGAGAAGGGACTGGTTTCTCGTTTGGTTCAGAAATTCTGCTGCACGTTGGATGCCTGTTTGGGTGCTCACCGTAGATGAGCTCAGCAGTTGGGCTTTCTCACGAGCAAGACCTTTCTTTCCCAGCAGAAGACGTTGTGCGGGACAGTGAGTGCCTCTCTTGCTGACTGGTTACTCGGAAGCAGACCTGTGGATGTTTGCCAGGCTCCGTATGTTCCCAGCACCAACCTTGAAGAATGGGTTACACAAAAATGTGTGCCAGAGCCCAGCCAGGTAAGCCTTTTGGGCCCTAACCTAGCCTTTAATAAGGGGGAAAACAGTATTGATGGCCGGCAGGAATGCGGTGGGAATCATACCTTCGGTCGCTCTCTTGGCTCTGCCTCGCGTTCAGCTACTGCTTTTGCACTTACTCTCAGAATGCTCCAAGCTGTAACTGTGCGAGCAGTTACTGAACGTTGACTTGTGGTGTTAACAGGTGCGTTTCAATGTGTCTTTCCTAGGATTTAACTTCTTCCAAAGTCTGTTATTTTGAACAAGCCTGGGGAAATCTGAAAGATTTGGAAAACTGGCTCCTGCAGAATCAACAGCGTGACGTTGCTGGGAAGACTGACTCTCCTGGACGCAAGGACTCCACCTCTACTCTCAGCTCGTCCTTTTCCACTGTTGACAGGGTGGAGGAATTGGGATTGCTTGGACAAGAAGAGATGGACCTTTCTGACTGGCTGCTTACTCCTGCCACAGAAAACAAAAGCAGTGCTTCAGATGAGAAATGGAAGTATGAATTTAAACCTTTTAGGGAAGAATTTAATTTGAGTGATTGGCTCCTCAGAGCTGAAACGTGCACCAGTTGTCCTGGCAGCCAGAGCAAAAGCGTGGAAATCGAGAACCTGGGGAATCTGAAGTGCCTGAATGAGCATCTCGACGTGAAGAAATCGCCCGCTACATCTGCTGTAAATGCCTGGCTTCTTCAGCATCCCCAGGCCCCGTTTAAGGTGGAAGACGTGTGCAAAGCTAACGAGCTGTGCGCCAGCTTCTCGGAGTGCGTGTGTGACGAAAACTGTGGCAAAGAGGCTCTGTGTAAATGGCTTCTGAAGAAGGAAGGGAAGGATAGAAATGGCGTTCCCATCAGCCAGAACGAGGGACCGAACCCGGAGCACGAGAAGACCAAGTTTGCTGCCAGTACCTGGCTTAACCCCGCACAGCAGCTCACAGGGGAACCCCTTAGCGCGGAGAAAGCGGATTATTCGGCAGAGATCACGGAACCCCTGAAAGTGGTGCTGGAGAGGCCTCTGACAAGCTGGCTAGCCAAGCCTGAGCACAAAGCAGAGAGTGCCGAAGAAAAGGCGAGCAGGGAAAAAGCAGACAGTAGTTTCAAGAGCCCTTTCCTAGACCTCCTGGCTCCCTTCCACCGCCCCTTGAACGTAAACAATTGGGTGTTGACTTCAAACAACGTAGAAAACGCCAACCCGCCGCCAGCGGAAGACAAATGGCTCCTCCGCAAGAAAGCACAAGTGAGCATGTCCCTGAGTTTTTGTTACCGCCGTGTCTTAACCCAGCGTGCCGGGTTGACTGTTCTGCTGAACTGAATGCCTGCCTTCTCTTCCAAATTCATAGCTCTTCTGGCTAATACTGACTGACAGTTCGTAGGGTTTGTAGCTCTTCAGTAACTTGAAAACATTAAGTAGATGAGGCCAGCGTTTAACACAAACCAAGTTAATTTTGAAGTATAACTAGTCTTAGTAAATGAAGGAAGTGTTCACCTCCAAGTGCCAAAGTCAGCTTTAATTTCCGTCTTTTAAAATTTTCTTTATTTTATTTGCTTGCCAGAATTGGAAGATGCATCAGAATGTATTTAGGGGTGGAGATCGGTAATTAAAGTGACTTCTCTTTCAGGACTTTGGCCTTCCTACAGTTTGCGACCTTTTTGCCTGTATGAAACTCAGTGGAGATCAAGAAAAATGGCTGTATCGGACTCCTTTACAGGTAGGATGCACGGTGTATCGGGACGGCAGATCCCAGACGTGACGGGGGTACAGAGTACAGGCGATGGCAGCTGACTGCCATCTGCCGAGTTCTCAGTGTTGGGGTATTCTCCTCATATACCACCTTCTAACCGCTTGGACCGTTCTGTTTCTTCGGTATTCCTCCTCTTTTGATTGAATTACTTGAGTAAGCCACTCTTCAACTGACTGACTCTTGGTAGAAGCTCGGTGACTTCTAGTGCAACTACAACGTGCCAGTAATGTCTGAATTTGCAGGCAGCTTCTTTCTTATCTGGGTAGGGTATTTGCAGCTGACGTCCTGTTTCTCCTCTCTGCTGAGATAACTGTCAGGGGTTTTGAAACTCGTGAAGGAAGCCTTTAGCAGGCGTACTTCAAACCCTACGAGGCGAGTTACTCGGTTCTAGGAAGTATTTCGGTATGATTTTTTCCCCCAGGGTGTCTCATGCATGTTGTTGTTTTTTCCAAAAGTGTTGCCTTCTGTTTGTCAAAGAGAATAACCCCATTTTATATCTGTTTAGCTGTGAAGAACTGGAAGCTTTGAAATCATCCCCTTCCTGCTGATCAATCGCACACCATGCTGAGTGACTGCAGCCAGCTGAATTCTTGTGTTTGTCCCTCTGCTTTTCCTTCTGAAATGATAACCGAAAGAAAGATTACTCCTGTCACAGAGCTACGGTGCAGAAGATGCCTTTTGGTCATGATTCATTCCAAAACGTAAGCCCACTGAGCATAAGCAACCTGATACTATAGAGGGGTTAGTAACTTCCGATCTGTTCCGGGACTACGTGAATCTTCTGTAGTGGGTTGTCACTTGAAGTGTGTTGAAGCCAGCACAAGTATAAAGCCAAATCTCTCTGGTGCTGTGCAACGTCCACCTTTGGCAGCGATTTCAGAAGTGGTGCCGTTCCTTTCAGCTGCTACGGCTTTGTCATGAGCTGGGTTCCGGCTTCCTGGGATTGCAGGATAACCTAGGCTCTGCTTGGGAGCCCTCTCTTTGAGCGAGCAGATAGTAACTTGCAAGGTTTCGTTTGCGTCTCGCGTTGGTGCGTCTCCAGGCTGAGCGCGCTTAGTCCGGGTTCTGAAAAAGACGTGACTTGATGGGACCTGACCGGTGATGTGAGAATTGGTAACTTAGTTTTGCACAAGAACAGCTGCAGATTTTTGAGCCCTTCAGAGAACAGGGTGGGGTGTTCCTTCTCTTCCATCAGTAGAGCAGATCCTGCCATGTCCCCTGCATTGAGTAACTACCTGAATTTCACCGGAAGAGCTGTAAGATGAAATGTGTGCGTTTCTGCTAGTTTTAGACTATTCATAATGAGCTTTTATTGACTAAACCACTGGAAAGCAGGCATCTTCGCCACGTCCTCCTTAAAAGCAATATTTGGGGCATGCGATGCCTTCTCCTCAGACTGATGTCCTGCTGTTTCATTGGGAAACACTTTAACGTGGCTCCCGCTGATCCATTTTAAAGGTCTTTAAGCTGCAGATTTCCACGGTGTTCTGCCTGTGATGCCAGTGGTGTCGAACAACCGATCCCCGTAGCTGTGGGCATAATACAAGCGACACCTCTTCAGGTATCGAGCGTTTTGAGCCCATGGGAAGGAGGGCAGAGGTGTTAGATGGGGATGCGCATCACGCCCGTCAGCTTGTGTGAAAAACTGTGAAGCTACGTAGCTCTGGTGCAGCTTCTGCTCATTTAACAAATTGCTCCTAATGGCTATAACAACAGCCTCCCCTTCTCCCCGTCCCTGCAGCCTGCCTGGGCTCACGATCTCAGGTCTTGACAGCACTGTAGAAAAGAAATTGTTGGCAAGATCCGAGCGCGGTGTCACTGCAGTGTGAGCACATCCCCGTCCGACAGAGCCTTGCCCTCTTTCTGTCAGAGAGGGGCACCCGGCACGTCTGAAACCAGACCCCAGCAGGGTTTAACATCAGGGGACCACCCGGGGCTTCGTGCTTCCGTGGTTGGGGTTTTCTGCTGGAAGCAGACGTGTATGGGGTTCGCTTTTCCCTTTGAACACGTCCTCGTCGCTGCGTGGGAAGACTGCACCGTGACTAACTAACAAACAGCCTAATTCGATTCGGAGTTGAACTAAAAGGAAGGTGATTGACGTGCGGCCCATCTATTATAATTCCTTGTAGTCGTCATTGTGTGCTACTTCATCCGTTCATTACGAGCCTTTAAAACCTGGGAGTGTGTTTACCTTTACCTAACCCAACCGACTCGTTATCACTAATTGATATTTATGTACAACAGCGATTAGTCTTTTCCATTAAAAAAATGATTGCAACCGAAGGTGTGGTCCGCCTCCTCGTGACAGACGGTTAACACCAAGTGCTGGGCCACCTTGCTCCGGCAACATGGTAGCAGGAAGAGGACGTTGCCAGGAGACGGCCTGCAGCTGGGCCTGGCAGCCTTTCGGCCGCGGTCCCTCGCCGCTCGTGTGTGGGTGTGCAGGCACACGGTTTTTGTGAGTGGACTGGGGGTTCTCGGGTAGAAGCAGCCACGTGCAGAACTCCTGAACCCGAGTGCAGCTTCCGAAGACAGGCAGAAAAACACTGCAGGGCTTCCAAAGACAGAGCAGCCGGAGCAGAGAACGCTCTTCCTGGCTTCTCTGGGTAACATCTGCCGACCAGCCGAGCATGGGCTTCCATCCCTGCCCGAGGGCTGCTGCGGGCAGCAGGGGAAGGTGCCCCAGGCTCGCGCCAGCACTGGCAGCCGTCCCTCAGCGCGGCGGGGCAGGCTGTGCCCTGCTGCACAGGCGAGTGGAGGAAGCAAAGGCCCTTCACCTGTCAGACGCCCCTGAGTCTGGGGAGGCCCTCGGCAGGTGTGACCCAAGCCCTGCGGTGTTCCAGCCAAGGAGCAGGAGCGCCCCAAGGGCAGCAGAGGTGTCCTGCCCTACCTGCCCGGGCACCCATCCTGCACAGGGGTAACCTGCTGTTAAAGCATGAAAACGGGTCTTCCCACTCCTTTCCCAGTCCCAGATTAGGTCAGAGGAAACAAGCTGTGACCACCGGATCGTTATTCTGCCCTCCCTCCTGTTTCCAGAAGCAGCTTCCGCTGCACTGAGGAAGCTGGAGATTCCTGCCGCGTGACTAGTGGGTTTTCAACAAATCCCCCCAACTGCCCGGGAAGTCGGTCACCTGCTGCCCGGGAAGGGCGAAGGTGCCTTTCTCCCTCCCAAAGCCCACACAAAAGCAGCCGTACCAGGTTCAGAAAGCTCTCTGTTATCTCGGACTCCCTTGCTTGCTGCCACAGCACGGAAAGACGTCGCTATCGCCAAAGCCAGATGCCACGACTGGCGCTGCGAGAGGCTAAAACGCAGCTCTTCGGGACGGCCAGGGTGTCCTGTGCTCACGTTTAGGTAACGCTGCACGGGAAGACTGGAAGTGGCTTGGCAAAACCTTTTTGCAATTGGAGTTTACTTCCTTTTTTCCTGCGGAGCTCGGATACACCTCTGGTCGCAGCTTGCAGCGGCAGCTTTACGCTGACCTTCCACCACTACACTGAACGCAGTAGAACACGATAGATGGCCTCTGTGTTCAGCCCTACAGTTCGCCTCCCCCACCGCTGCCTCCGTGCTGGCCGTATTTCACAGCTCAAGCGATGGATCACTCCATGTACAACCCGGTTAGGAGCCAAAGCCTTGACTAGCCCCAGAAACACAGCTACCGCAGACAGATGCACTCAGCTCTGCCCCCGGGGCAGCAGTTCCAGGAAGTCAGAGGCTGCGCAGAGCAGATAACGTGCTGTTTCAAGAGTCAGCCCAGCCTTAAGGTTGTGGCAACTTGGAACTTACAAGAGCTTGTTCCTACATCACCTCCAGCACACGTGAAAGGGGAAAGCCTCTTGCTAAGCTCCACAGCCTTCCCGCTTCCCTTAGGGGCAGAGAGCTCCTGGGTCGTAATTCACTCCTGAAAATACCCCTGGCAGCAGAGCTAAAAGACACGTGGCAAAGGTCGTGCTACTTAAAAAGCAGCCCTCCCCCACCACCAGCCCCAGGTGGCTACCAGTCCTCCGGCCAGCACTGCGAGTGTGCAGGAGCGCAAACCCCAGTGAGCAAGCGGCACGGCGGGGGGAGCTCGCCCATGCCAGCGGGAGCACAAAACACAGCTCGGGAGGAACACGCAGGTGTTGCTTTGGTGGCATGGCCCTCCACAGAACGCGTGCTGGAAGGTGCAGCTCCGACACCACACCAGTCACGCACGGCCACCGAGAGGCAGCGGACCTTCAGGCTCAACAAGAAACGGCAGGTACAAAGGGGGTGAGAAAAGACCTCTTCCCTTGCCTTCATGCTACACCTAGTTAAGTGCTGGCACAAAGCATGTACTTGGAGCGGGTATCCTAGCAAAGCTAATTGAGTTCAAGTGTGAAGGCTCGTTAGCTGGAGCACGTGCTCTATAAAAAGCTAGTCTCAGAGGGCCTCTCCCCCTCCAGAAGCTTCTCAACAAAGCTGAGTTTCTTCAGGGAAGGTAAGAACTACCACCTTCCCCCTACTACTTTGTTTCTGTTTCCTTGGGTGCAACATGGTTATCAAATGCAGGTTGAACTCGTTTTGCAGCAAGTTGTCTGCTGAGAAGTAGGTTTCTTGGTTTTCCCTTGGCCCGCCTTCACACTTGTCTCAGACCTGTTCAGTTGTTTACAGAGTCTATTTAAAGAACTGCAGGAACGAGCTGTCACGCTGCAACTCTAATTACTGATCTAATTCACAACTTACTGTGCAGTTTCTCTGCAAACAGTGCTTGCTACATGGCTTTATTAACGCTGGGGAAGGCGTAGGTTCCTCACACCTCTCTCTTCTGCCAGTACCCTACAAATGTTACAGAGGGGAAAAAGCTTGTCACTAACTAAAAATCCTGCAACAGGCAACAAGAGGAGTATTTATAGTGCTTGGTTTCTGTTGGCTAAATGAGTTCCGAGATCCTGGAGCACCCCAGTGTTTTGATAATCCAGTGGCAGCTGTTCCGCAACAGCAACTCCCTCATCCAGAAACAACCAGTGCCGCGTTTATTAGAGCAAATAAGGGAGTGGAGCCAACCCTTGGCATGCCTGACCACCACCCTGCATCAGGAGACCATCAGCTGTTAGCCCCCTGCCCCTCACCCACCAACTCCCCCAGGCTTTATCGCGCCGGTCCTTCAAAACCAAACTGCAAACAGGAGTCCCTGGATGCAGCGCGTTTCTGCCTCATCGCTAGTAGGAACAGCATAGAGACGGCGTTGCGCAAGTACCACCCTTTTTATTAATGAGAACGTCCCTTTTTACAGCTTACCCTGCGCCGCCAGGACAGCGAGCCTCCCCTGCGCCAGCGTGCTGCTCGAGGCTCCAGGCGCCGGCTGGCCGGGCGACGCGCGCGCGGAGACCGCAGCGATAGGGACGCAGGCTGCGTTACGCGGCGCTGTCGCAGGACGCGCAACCCAACAAAGCTGGTAGCGCGGCAGGTACAGCTACGGGGGCTCGAGCGTGCCTCGCAGCTCTGGCACGGAGCTAGCTGGTGAGCGTGTCGGGGGGGCTATCCTGGTGGCCGCTCTGCTCGCTTGCAGGTCCAACAAATATCGCTGCCCCTCCAGCGACTGGCTGGCGGGAGGGAAAGGAAGGGCCAGTCCAGCTGCGGGGTGTCAAGAGGTTCCTCCCGGCACAGCTTCCTTCGGTTTCAGGCTAATTATAAATAAAACAGGGAGGGCAGCAGACAGGTCTCGCAACTGCTTTGATGGGTGACTGTGGAAGCGTGTCCTCCGTCCAGCGCCGGCCGCCTGCTCAGAGGGACTGCCGGGCCACGGAGCCCTTCATGTGCTCCCAGTTGTTGTAGAGAGCGTAGAGGCCAGTAAGCGTCAGGCCTGCGATACCACCTCGTGCTACCCCGCGCATTCCACCTGAGAAAGAGAAAAAGATTAGAGTTACGTCCGAGAAAAGTCAGCTACAGCAACTTCCCAGGTGGTGTTCCAATCCAGAGGCGTCTTCATGAAACCCAGTGTTTTCTTCTATGAACAACTTCTTGGAAAGGGCACCTCTGCCAACTCTCCCCTCCCCTCAAACCTGCTGCCAGGCTCCAGAAAGGTCGTTGCTGACCCCGAGGCCGATTCGGCTGCGCTGACCGCCCCCCAAACCACGTCAGCGCTGCAGCCTGAGCGAACCCCCACCGAACACTGAAGCACAGCTGGCTTCTCCCAGATCCTACTCTACCTCCCCCATCCACACAGGTGTTTACAGACAGACACGATCTCTTTCTGCTTTAAGAACTCCTCCGTCCAGGGTCTGAGATCAGGAATCATGGTCACCAGTTACAGTCTGGGTTTGGGGGGAAGGAGAAAGGGCAGGAGGGCAGCCAGTGAACACAACAGCAGCTGGTGCGGATGTCACCGTGGGTGCCATCATGCAGAACTTGGCACAGCTTTTGGGTCTTTGGCATTATAAAGCCTTTTGACAAAAAAAAAAAGTAGACAAAAGGGATCGATTGGCAAGAATTTACTAGGGCACACACTGAACAATTTTCTTTATCCTTACTATTATTAATCTTCAAAATTCTAATCTCGAAGGGCAAAATTTGAGTCACGCAGATGATAAAAAAAAAAATGTATTTTTTATTGCTCACTCAAGGCTTGAAGCTTTTGCACGTTGTGAAAGCAAAAATACAGAGTGAGTTTGGCTACTGCCAGCAGCCTGTGCAGCCGGCTGGAGCTGGGAGTCAGCTGGCACCACAACCCCATTCCACTCACGCGAGGGTTGTGGTGCGCAGGGGTAGAAGTAGACTCCTGTTGCTTTCACTAAACAGCAGACTGTTCCCGTCCCTGGGTAGTAGAAAGTGCCTTGGCAAAGCTCCCAGAATGCACTAGAAACGCACGGAACACCTGAGCGCATGACCCTCAACGCTAGGAAGCTTCACCGGGCCGGGTTCTGCAATGTTTATCAATCCCAGGCGAAGCAAGGTAGATGCTGTGTACAGGATACAGAACTTCTGCTGACAGCCAGATAAAGCCTGCCCCCCTTATTGGTAAAGCTGGCGGTGCAAGGCAGGTTCCTCACACTCGAAA
Organism: Rhynochetos jubatus; assembly: GCA_027574665.1. NCBI lineage: Eukaryota > Metazoa > Chordata > Aves > Eurypygiformes > Rhynochetidae > Rhynochetos > Rhynochetos jubatus. The sequence continues at coordinate 11,229,589 of CM050655.1, forward strand.
AGAAATGCATCTCGGCAATCAGTGACTGTTATTATTTCCAGGATGGGTCATAAAGCTGTCTCGCAGAACTGCATTTAGGCTTGTAGCGGCGGCGGGAAGCTGCTGGCGTCAGCAAGGCTGGGAGAGCCTGCATGACCTGTGCCGCAAGATTAAACGGCTTTCATTGCAGTTGTTAAACCTACTCGCATTGCCCAGGCACGTACTGAAACCAAGAAGGTGCAGAAGCGATAGCAGAGGTTGGACTTTGTACTAGGGATCGTGTCCAGCCGCAGCTGCTAAGTACTTCATTGCCAGACTGGCTGTGACGATTCAAGGGTTTTTCGGGACCTAAGCCTAACTGAGTTGTCTGCCCTAACTGCTGAGAACTCAGCAGCTCTAAGCAAAGCCATACGTGCACCGTACGGGTCTAAATTGGGATTTAGGAACACGAACATAGACTTATTTTTGGTAATTCACTCTGAATTTGTTGCACAAAAAGCTCTTCTCACAAGCTTTTTTCCCCCAAGGTTGCAGCTGGGTACACAGAACTAACCATAGGCAAGCAGCTTCTGGCAAAAAGCCGCAGGTGAAATTTAAAGGACATTCTGTGCAAAACAAATATTTGAGATGGTTTGCAAAAATACTAACTCCTCGTTACTCTGGCGAAAAATGAATTAACTGTTAGAGCGTGATTTTCTGCTGTTCGTTTCAGGAAGTTAGTGCTCCACCAAAAAGGGTCCGAACCATTGTGGTGTGCTGGGAAATGCACGAAACATAGAACATCCTCATAGAACGCAGGCAGTACAGAGCTACAACTCCTCCCTCAGGTTCAGTTCCTCTCCCTTGCCCTTAAAATCCTACCCTTCCTATGGTAGGCTGAGGGCTGATCGAGCCTGGTTCCAGGTTCTGTGAAATCTTTACTGACAGAGTGGTCAGGCACTGGAACAGGCTGCCCAGGGAGGTGGTGGAGTCACCACCCCCCGGAGGCGTTCAAGGAACGTGTAGGTGTGGCGCTTGAGGACGTGGTCTAGTGGGTACGGTAGAGTTGGGTTGATGGTTGGACTGGATGGTCTGATAGGTCTTTTCCAACCTTAGTGATCCTGTCAAGTCAGGACTGCTCAAGAAAAGTATCTTCTTTCATTTGGGTAGCTGAGCCCCTGTCTAGCATCCGTGCAGACCTGGACACGGTGCTGCTAAAACGCGCTGCTCCTAACACAAAACGTGTTGTTAACGATGTCACGTGCCGAGGTCAGTGAGCGAGGTGAGGATGGCAGCTCGGAATCCACCCACCAAGCATCAACCACTGGGCCCAAGCAGCCTGTAGGTCTCGCAGGCGGCTTGGGGCCCCCTGGGCTTCGCTGGAGGAAGTGTTTCAGGAAGCCTGTTTCACGAACAGGAACTGAGCTTGTGCAGCTGGTCTAGGTGCCTTAGCGAGTTGGAAAAAAATCCAAGAAAACATGTAAGAAACGTTTCTTACCGGGCTCCCCATGCCTCTGCTGCAAAATTTTACCAGTCAATTGTTTTGTAGCAGTTGCACCTGGTTTCTGAACTATACAGGGACAAGAAAGGGAGAGGGAAAACTGTCCTTTCCCCGACTGGTTAGGTCTGCATTTGAGTACATCCCCCCAGGTCTGCAGCAGACTCCCAGCAGCAAGGCACTCTAGACTGCAGGCCGGTTGCTGGGCAGGAAATGTTGAGCCCTTGGAGAAGATCACCTGGTTAAAAAACCCAGGAATTCTCCACTCCCATCCCAGCTGTGTTTGCACGATAGAACACCTTCCCACCCCTCCTCTGCAAGGCTCTGATAGCAGGTCTGCCTTGACCAAGCCTGCTAGCAGCACGGCCCTAAGCCTCTAATACTGCGTGTCTGGGGAAGATAACGTAAAGTTCCGGCTGCCGGGCATTGATGAAAGCAGCTATTTTGAGATGAGGCAACTTGCACAACAATGGAGAACTGCTGTGGCTTTCCACAGATACATCTGATACCCTCTCGACGGGAATTTAGTTCTCTGGCGTTAGCTGCTGCACCCTTTCACCACAGAGCGTTGCCCCTCTTCTCTGCATTTAAAACAGGTTGCCGAGTACACCCTGCAGTGTCGCACAGCGTTCTAATAGCGTTGCGTTTCCGCTCCCAACACTGAATTTGAGTTGCAGAGTAGGTCAAACCATTATCTACACTGCATAACGCGAGGGCAGACTCTTCCATTTCGGACCTTACTGTTTCTGTTTTCAGCGTACGTTACTCCTGGGGTGTTCAAAGCAAGAACCGTCCCACAGCGAGCATCAGAAATACCTTAACTGGACGCCCGGCCCCACGTACGGATGCCAAACAAAACAAGTGTAATAGCTGGGATTAGCCTTCTGCCTTCCGAACACTCAGATAATCAGAACACAGTCCCTTCTCCTTTAGGGCTTCCAGGAACCAAAACAGCTTAAAGGGCTTCACTTTTCAGACGTACACCACCACCTCGGTTCTGCTCCAGACTCAAGCAGAGTGGCAGCTAACCAGTCCCTCTGGCCACCAGACAGGCGTTTGTGTGAATGTCTGTGGGTGGTCCTGTGCCAGTAGAAAATTCAAACCGTTTCCTCCTGCTGCCCCACAGAGTCATTTTACGAAATCCTGTAAGTGTGGGGAAAGTCTGTGGGTACAGAAATGACTGAGGAAGCTAATAAACTTCTTTTTGGCAACAAGATGTTCCAGAAAAGCATGTTCCACTTTCATATTGCTGCAGCGCTTGTGGTTAAAATACAGAGACAACAAAGCTTGAAAGAGGAAAATTCCCTGTAGTTAGTGCAGTGTGGAGGCTAAATTACATCCAGTAAGAATTCACAATGCAAGTTCCAAGTTTAAAAGTATTAAAGCTGTTGAGATTACCTTGCAGCATTAGTAAACCCTCCCTGAGTGAAAGCAGCAGTGCCTGACCGGCAGGAGAGCGCTCCTGCTGTAAAGGGCAGCAGGAACCCTGCAAATCCCTGCAGCCCTGGGCAGGTCACTGTTTCTGCTCAGCAGCGCTGGGCGGAAGGCAGCACTGCTCTCGGTGGCCACACGTATTCTCAGACGTTACCCCTCAAGTAGCAAAGCCTCAACAAGCTATTACCTGTAGTACCTGCCTGTGCTTTGCTCTTACCTCTTACTTCAGACCTGAAACAAAATCCTTTCACTAAACACCATCTGATTAACAGTCCTGTGGCCATGTTGAGTTCAAAGCAGGTTTTAACAGAGGCTCTTAATTTCTAAAATGCCTGGCAGCCCTTAAATTCAAAGTTCAGAAGCAAATCCTTTATTTGCTTTTCTCCAAATAATGCAGAAAAATATTCCAGGGCCGTGCCTCCAGCAGTCCGCAAAAAGTTGTTCTTTCCTCCCCACCAAACAAACAAAAAACCCCTGTCTGGCCCGAAGAAAAACACCAACTGATTCCAAATGGGTTTTTATAGCTCAAGAAGTAGTTAGCTAACACAACTGCCCTGAACTCCTACCCACTGAATGTCAAAACTGACCTTTAGCTCTGGTCAGACTTTACTGCCAGCAATAAAACATTTAGCCCTTCTTAATTAATTAATGATGTACTGACTTCTCAGGGTTGTGTTCTGAGGTCTTAAAATGACAACTATTCCCTTTGGCTGTTGCTAGGATGCCACTCCCTTCTTTTCAGATGCACACCGTTTTACACGTGACACGCGCTGAGCAGAAGGCGTGAGATGCTCTGTCTAGTGCCAGCTCCCTCCGGCACAGAAGTACAGTCAACAAAGAAATTTAGTCTGTCTAAAGCATTACTTTGGTTTTGTTCCTGTTTTCCCTCATCTCAAGAAGGAAAAAAAAAAAAAATCAGAGAAAAAGAACACTACACCCTGTGTAACCCTCAGCTCCGAGGTAAAGGTTACTTAACTTTTTTGCTTACTGAAGTCTCTGTCAGGCGTTGCAATGAGAAATTCGTGGCTGTCACACTGGCTCAGACCAAAGTCCCACCTGGCTCAGCATCTTTCCCCTGAGCAATCAATCCTGCATGCCTGAGGAGGAATACGAGATCCTCAGCCAGCCGCACCTTTGTGATACGATAACTGGAACCACGGGCGTTTTCACGGTGGGCGGGAGTAACAGGGACATAGCGCACAGGGACAAGCATCCTTCTGATTTTTTGCTACTTTCAGACTAATACGATTATGAAAACCCAAAATAAATACGTTTGGTTTAGAAAAGAGGTTTAAAACATGCAAGAGGACTAAATGTTTGTTTAAGCTATGCTAGTATTTGTGCTTTGTAACCTTTATCAGAAAAAACTTGGCATACCAGCAGTTAATTTCTGCCTTTGCTTGAAACTGAAGAATGAAGCACAGTATCTTACTAAACAGAAAAGCCATCCTCGTGGGCTTAGGGTTCCGGACTCCCTTTTAGCAAAACTCAAACGGGGCTGACTAAGTCGCAACAACATTTCTTCTACACAGGTCACTGGCAAAGGACCACAGAGGGTTTTCTTTCATCCATCACTCAACTTCTACCCAAAACTTTCAGTTTTAGTGGTGAGCTCAAAATGCAGCTTCCATAAAGTCGCACGTCCAGCGTAACGAGTTAATACTGTACTCCCAGTGGCACATTTGGGCTAAACTCTAGCGAGCCATCTTGGGATTAAACTTCATTTCGGGTAAGCGTGAAAGCGAGAGATCGCTTTGGTCAGAGGGATCAGCTCGCGTGCTGTTTCCAAGCTCCCCAAATCAGTTTTACTTTCAAACCCAGTTCAGCGTCGGTTAACCTGAGCCACGCAGTACGCAGAGGCGGATTCCAGGTAACGCCTGGTTTGTAACGGCGTTGCCGGTATCTGACTCAGCCCAAGGAGGACCGTCTGGGGGCTTTAACTTTTAGTCACTTGCAGCGGGGAACTTTGCATGAGTAACGCCACTTCCAGTGAAGGCAGGAGGGCTGAACGCCCACAGCCCTCACTCGCCCTTGTATCTTCGCCCGCACGAGCTGCGTGTTAAGTCGCCACGCACGGAACTGCTCACGGTCTAACGGCTTGAGAACGGGGGCGTTTTGGACAGCCTTTTTTGCTCGACTGCGGGCATTCTGGTAATGATTAACACCTCTGCAAGGACAAACTGAGAAAACTGGGACCAGTTTGGGGCAACAAATCTCGGCCTTCAAAAAGTCTTCCCACGATTTCTTTTTTCCTGTCCACACCACTCCCTCAGCAAAGGCTTAATCATTTGTTGCAGAAACTCAATCCAGGCTTTGTAGCGTGCACAGGAGTATTTTTCAGGGCAGCAGGGTTGCTGATGTGTTTCTTCCATCAGTGCTTTGTTTAAACATGAACCAGCAAGACGTCATAAAAAACCTGCCATAGTATGTATAGTTCCTGCTTAGATATATTCCTGATCTCTTTACAAAGCAGGAATGATGGAGTGGGAAATCAGTGTTTGAACAGCACTGCCTCCAACTCCCTTGGAGTAACCAGCCTTTGTGGGTTACAGAACAGCCTTGGTCTGAAACGGTGTGTTTGTGGGACTTTCCAGCCGACACTACAATATGGGGATTTAGAACAGAAACGTCCCTGAAAGCTTTCAAGTGTTCCTTTTTTAACGCCAACACGACATGGCATTCTGTGCAACCCAGGCACTGATTACGATCTTGACACACATCACAGAAGCGAATGGATCATTTGCATATGGGTTAAATACCCAGGGAGGTCTTGCCCAGTATATACTGATGCTGGGCAAAGACATACATGAGATGGAATGTTTACCATACGGAGTTAGGAAGGGCATTCTGGCAAAAGATGACGGGAGAGGAAGCATGGGAGAAGCAGCAAGAGGGACCGAGCATGAAAGGCAAAAAAAAGCAATAAAAATGGAATTAAATTCCTCTGTCAGGGCTGCTATTAGCTCAGTAGACCTCATGTTACAAAAGTCCCACTGTGCTCTGGTAAGAAAAACTTTCGTAGTGTCAGATGACTGTGCATGGGACTGCAGCTATCCATGGCTGCCCTGCGCCAAGCCTGCACATAACGCCAGCTCTGTGCTTCTGAAAGGTATGGGGGAAGCTTCAGGTGGTGTAGGATGGCAGTTCTCCTTAATAACTTCCTACAGAAAATGCTGGGCTTCTACACTGCTACCCTAGCCAGCGGTTGTTGGTAATCTGGGTATCGCCCACGACATCCCAAGTAAGCAGCTGACTGCAAGAGCTGCGTGCTCTTGCGAGGTTAAGTGCACAAGCTAGTGTTTATGAAGGCTGCTCAAGTCAATTATTTTTGGTTTCAATTGGTCTAGGTCAAGAGGAAAATAAGACTTCTCCAACAGTTTTGCACCATACATAAAGCTGGCCTTCAGGATCACTTCTAAGACACTGAAGCTCAGTTAGATACGTAAAAGCACACAGGTTAATTCCAGAACTAGCTTCCCAGTAAAATACAGGTGAATCATATAGCCAGACCTTCACTGGGGTACTTAAAACTTATCCTTTTTCTCTGTGGTACCCAGCAGTCCTCTAAAACATGACCCAGTTGTTGAGCTTGGAGCATGTGTTAACAGGTGTTCTGCTGATGAAGCTCAGACCCTCTCCTCTGCAAACAATTCGGAATGCATCAGCAAACTAACCTTAAATCCATCCTGTTCTCAAATAACACGGTTTGTTGGTTTTGATCACTGTGCAAAGACTAGAGTCCTACCACAAGGCAACAGTTTCACAAACAGCTAAGTCGTAACTGGATAAACGTATCTGTTTCTCGCGGTGGGTAGGTTTTTTGCAGTTCTGGGTACTATCACATGAATCACTTGCACAAAGTTTCGTCTTGATGATGTCAAGCTGTGTTCTGAGTATTCCTCCCCTGCCCCCTTTCACTTTGCCTGCGTCCACTCATGGACTTGAGAAACCATTGTTTTTATTCCTGCTACACCTGAAAAACATGGCTAAGGATGAGCTGGGTAGGTATTTTATACCACCTCACTATAAACCTGAATAAACATTTGCGTGTTTATTCAGTATGTATGCGTAACAGGCATAATTTGGCTCTCACGGGTACAGTTAGTCCTGCGCAAGTTGGAAAGAATCCAGTTTAATTCAGCTGGATTTTTTAATTTAAATTTAAATTTTTAGTTTTTCCTTAAGCAGTCTTAGCTGTGTGAAAAATACTGCGTGGGTTAGGGGATATTGAACTAAGAGGTCTGAGTTCCCAGTGTACCACTTTCACACTGCCAATTTTCAGGGCAGGACAGTAGTTAGTAAAAGCCATGAGACTCCTAATAACTAGGATAAAGCACAAGAGGAGGAAAACTAAAACCATTTTGCAACCCTACCGGTGCTTTTGTATAGCATTCCTGTCAAGGTTCCAGCAGCTATGGTATTCAGGTCATCTTCTGCGCCTCGTGTTTTTTCAATGACGACTCCGAACGCGCTGTAAAGCAGAGCTGGGAAAAAAAAACATTAAACCCCATCAAGTTAAAACTCCCATTCGCTGAGACACAAGGCTTAGAATGCAGGCTCGGTGTAACTATTTAGACTATGCTTCTGAAGCACAGATTTTCTCTTTAAATAAAGGGGGGAATCCTCTGCCAAATCCCATCTCTGGTGTTTTTTCCCAGACCTGTTTATATTTTAATGATAATTGTTCTTCCTCTAGCTGTAGTCTGGTTATAAAGTAGCATTCCAGGCTGGCTGGATGAGGCTTAGAGCAACCCGGTCTAGTGGAGGGTGCCCCTGCCCGTGGCAGGGGGGTGGAACTGGATGAGCTTTAAGGTCCCTTCCAACCCAAACCATTCTGTGATTCTTCATGACATCTAGTACTGCCTAAAACCACAATCAATATGTGATATAAAGCACTGACTGAGGTTTAAGCCCATTTTGCTAGTTCAAATTCATTTAAAAACTTCTGGGGGTTTAACTTTGTACTGGCAGGCTTTATACTGTGTTCTGTGGGTGGCACGAAACTGACCCCCCCCACCACCTAGGTAGCAGAGAAAATTGTTGCCCGTGTCTGACCAAGGTGAAATGCAAATTCAGTGCAACCTTCAGATGATGTTATCAAGGGCTGAGCACAGCAAGCTACATTTCCCCTATAAACGACTATTACATTGCTTGGGCTTTGATGTTTACAGCTGCTTCACCTCTGCCCGCGTATGAAAACTTTGTCCCTGAAGGACCTTTTGCTTTGAGACAACCTTGGGGACTGTCCTGGAAAGGACTGGAAAGAGAAATGCACAGGCTTTCAGTACGGATGCATATATGATCTATGCCTTTAGATGAAGGGAGAAGGCACGCTCACCCTCATGATACATTCGCATTTCACGCTGACAAAGAACACTAGAGTATGCCATCATTTTCAAGTGATGCCACTTTAATTCTTGTCCTCCAAGAATCTGAAATCTTTACTTCTGCTAAAAAACATGCAAATCCTTCCTAAGCAACCATAGTAATGTCGATGAGTTCAACAGTAGCATCTTTCTGCGTTCAGCACAGGCAATGACCTGTCACCTTGCCTTAGCAGCATGGAGCATTAACAATGGGGGAAGGAAAAGCGGAGTTCAACAGCATTTTTCAAAATAGTTTAACACAGTTGTTGCTACCTCTGTTCAGGAACAGAATGACAAAAACTGGCAGTAGTGACAGAAGGAATCTTTGAGGCACGGAAATGCTGCACAACCGAAGATGCAAAAATACTTCAGCTCCATGAAAGGACCATCTCTGGTAGCTAGGACAAGGCAGAGCTATACCAAATCCCAAACATATCAAGTTGTGCTTAACTCTGTGACTTGGGAGACCGTGTTTAATATGAAAAATAACAATTTGTTACTGGAATTCACAAACATTTTCTTGAGTAATCTTTCTTCAAACACAGCTGAAAAAACCTGTTAATGTGTCACTGAACCTGGAACCTTGAACTGCAGTGTGCCTGCATCTCAGTTTTCAGACATGTTTTGATTAGGTTTGGAACAGAAAATAAGAACAGAAGCCCACCATAAAACTCAGTGGGCAATACGCATCTCTCGTGAAAAGTGCCGTCCGCCCTGTAGTTCAGAATGCCATGTCTAACTGTGGTCTCTAAATTATGCCTCAAAAGCTGATGTCTGAGTGAAAAGGCAAGCTGATCTACTCTTCAGAAGTAAGGCTGAAACAAAATGTACTAAATGCAACCTAGCCTGTTCTCTGATGCATTTTTCGAAGTTCCAGTATATGCAGACTGGGTTACAACGTGACGTAATCTCCGTTTTAAATATTGCTGACTTCTCTTCCATTACCACTTTGTGGGGCACTGAGCTCCATCATTAATCTTCAGCAATTTCAGCAGTCCTGGATTTCTCCTTTCAAAGTAACCGAGCACCCTTTGCTCTTTTAAGACCGGAGGGGGAGAAGCCCAAGAGCTTGTATTCTCTAAGGAATTAATTATTCCACTGGCTTTTACGAAATCATCCGGAGTTGTTTAACCGAGACAACTGGCGAGATTTTATTTCTCACCCGCTCCCCAACCAATCCTCAGTCCTCAGAAGTCTCTCTCATACATCAGGCTTTTGATCATCATCTTTTCTCTTTTTCCCTAACCCGTATTAGTTATAAGCGAGGACTAAAGTGGGTGGTATCCTACGTGATTTTTCTAGCAGAGCTACCATCATAAAAGGATAAACCTTTGTAGTCACTATCACATTTCTTCTACAGATAAACATTTGTTGACTCTTTAACTGGAAACAGACATCAGCAGTTGCTGACCACCGAGTCTCTTCTTAGGTTATTAAAGTTAATTCAGAAACATTCAATTATATCTTTTTGCCTTAAGTTGTGAATTGACCAGAATTCGTTAACAAGTAAGTATTAGCTATAATTTTCAGTTATTCCTGTTATTCTATAGCTAGAGTTCTTGTTTGTAATATACTAAAAATCTGGGGGTATAACTGCAGGGTTTGGGCTACTTAATTCTTCAATTAAGAAGAATTCAATTCAATTAAGCCTTTAATTTCCTTTTTAATGTCTACTGAATTGCTCCCATCTCCCAGAGAGAAAAACCTGCAGTTTTTCATTACAAAATCCATTAGGAAAATTTAGAGGATACACTTTCCCATCGAACAGTTAGATCTTTAAATTGTTTTCTCTGCAAAATAACGAGTTTACTTACCCAGAGATCCCAGAGTGTTAGCCCATAACGCTCCTTGCCTTGTCACCATATTTAGAATCCTATAAAGGAGTTAAAAAGGTATTAAAACCTTTAGGTCTCTGTGTTTACACGACAGTAGGTGCAATGTGTTTACACTCTATGTTTTATTACTAAAACTGGAATAATGAACGGAAAGCCCTTCAGAACATAAAAGCACACAGCTTGGCAATACATAATCTCCTCTATCACGCCCGCTACAGATAACACAGGCAAACTGAAGGCAAATACTTAGTCCTGTCAAGAAAATCTTTCTCTCTTCTGAAGTCAAACTTGCACCTCACCGAGAACCCAATCTCACCCCTCCAGGTGACTTTCTAACCCTGGTTGATAAACGTTCCATACGTGGTGACTGCACGTAGCTACTGAGAACGACCGATAGGCTTATGCTGACTTAACTGGGTAAAAGAGCTCCCAGAAAGCTGGAGAGCTCTTCTGGAAGGTGAAAGCAATACAGGGACCACGTGGTGGGGAGCATGGTGGTGCCTGAAGAAATGGCGTGGGTATTCAAAGCAAGTTGGGAAGCAAAGAGGCAGTTCCATCTGTGAAACCTGGCACCCAACAAAGGTAAATTGCCCCGAGTATTTCTGTATGTATGCTTCCAGACTAGCACTAAAGAGGGAAAGCAGATCTTTAGCGCACTCTCAGGGAAGCACAGTGGCACTCCTATTTGGCATCAGCTGTCTCCAGAACGGTGACAGCAGCCAGAAGAAATGACCGATCTTTATCTCCCAGCAGTGTAACACTATCACAAGCACAGTACTGCTGTGGACAGCTGACGACCACTGGAACTCAGCTTATCATTTAAAGCACTGAAAGTGTCACACATTGTTCCCTCTGATTTAACTTTCCACTACTTTTCCTTTTTTGTGATTTTCATTAGGAGACACAGGCCATTGCTGAATATGGTTAGGTAATGAGCTAAACAATAACGGAAAACTTCCTTTTGAAACAAAAGAAAAAACTCTCAAGAGGCAAGGGTATCGACAATCTCCTCCTAATTACAACCCCCGTTTTGTTAACATTACGTCAGTTTTGAATTGATGAGAAAATCAGTAATTTTTAATAACCAGGACACACCGTGAGCTACTTGATGACAGGGGATTAACAGCAAAATTCAAATTCACAAAAAAATATAAATATCTGTATATATCAGGGCTAAATTTGAAGGAACAAAGCTCTAGGCAAGTCTCTTCCCTGCACATGATGACGAAAGCGTGGAAGGGACGGAGCACACAAGGTGACGACCTTCACCGGGCGGCCTCCAGTGAAGGGCAGTGCTGTGTACACTGCCTGCCACCTGCCGGGCTCTGCCCTCAAAGCCTGCACTTACACCACTGCTGTCCCACTCCCGTCATTCCGGACACACAGTTCTTTTCATCTAGAACATTATGGAAGTGTCGTAACTGTAGTGGGGAATTTGGCTCCATCTCTCATTCTAGGGACGGTAAAGAAGGGGATGAAGAACACAGAAACAGAATTTAAAAAGGAGCAGAGCCAATATAAATTGTACTAGGACGTATTAAATTCCTCCTCTAAAATACCCTTTTTCCAAAGTACTGTGGGACTGAAAATGGTTTCCCCCAGTGTGCTGGTTTTAGCTGGGACAGAGTTACTGTTCTTCACGGTAGCTGGTATGAGGCTACGTTTTGGATTTGTGTGAGGCTGTGTTTTGGATCTGCGCCGAGAAGAGTTCTGATAACGCTGGTGTGTTCAGTTTTTCCTAAGGAGTGTTTGCACTGTCAAGCACTTTTTTGGTTTCTGATGCTGTGCCTGCGTTTCCAGCTTCTCTACAAGAAGCAGGGAGGGGGCACAGGCAGGACAGCTGATCCAAACTGACCAAAGGGACAATTCATGCCATAAAACATCGTGCTCGGTGTGTAAGTTGGCCGGGGTGGGCGCTCTCTCCCCACCTCTGGCTCTTGGTTGGTCGGCAGGTCATGAGCAGTTGTATCATTTGTTTCCTTTTCTGTTATTTTCATTACATATTATTAGTATCATTATTTTAATTAATTTACTTTAAATTATTCTTCTTTTCTAAACCCACGGGTTTTCTTGTCTTTTCCTCTGATTCTCCTCCTCCACTGGAGGAGGGGTGGGGAGGTGAGCAAGCGGCCGTGTGGTGCTTAGTTGCTGGCTGGGATTAAACCATGACAGTTATTTTACTCCTCTGGTTTCCTCTGTCTCCTTCACAGGCTCTTAAGTTTTCTTATAGTTCTGTTTAACTACCAGTAATTCTATAAGGAGAAGCATACCGTAGGAAAAAATACTTTCCTATCTTTACTGCATTCTTCCAAACAATCAGGTAAGGCGAAAACCTGGGAATGCCATGGGTGCTTGTGGACGCTGTAATCCAGAAAAACTTCCACCACGCAACACTTGCTCAGCAGCACGCACCAATGTCGTCCCTAATGCATAACCAGGCAGGCCCAGCTCCTGCATTTTAATCTCTTCCTGCTTTTGGAAAGTTTGGGAAAGAAGAGAGAACTTGCTCTCAGGATAAGTGACAACAAAAAAATAGTTCAAACCAAACTGTGCTGCTTCTGGGAATAAAAACACTGTTTGGACTCTGAAGCAGATTTCTAGTAAATATCAAAGTAGGACTTCATTCTCAAATAGTTAAGGTAAGTCAGAGGATGTACCATACCAATTGTCATTAAATGAAAAGCAAAAAGCTTGAACTGAGCATCAACTTTTCATAGAATTCGTAGAATGAATTCACAGAACGGTTTGTGTTGGAAGGGACCTCTAGAGATACCTAGTTCCACCCCCCTGCCATGGGCAGGGACACCCTCCACTAGCCCAGGTTGCTCAAAGCCTCACCCAGCCTGGCCTTGGACACTTCCAGGAATGGGGCATCCACAGCTTCTCTGGGCAACCTGTCCCAGTGCCTCACCACTCTCAGCCTGAAAAATTTCTTCCTGATACCTCATCTAAATCTCCCCGCTTTCAGTTTAAACCCATTACCCCTTGTCCTGTCACTACCGGCCCTTGTGAAAAGTCCCCCCCAGCTTCCCTGTAGGCCCCTTTAGATACTGGAAAGCTTTTATTTCACAACTTGATGAAGACCAACACTGACTCTCGTTTGTACACACTAAAACCACAAAAATAGATTTATTTTTCCAGTGTATCCAGATCTGACTGTATGTATTGGAAGAAACAATTCGGTCACTAAGATGTACCTTTTTTTGGAGATTAAACACTTACTGTACATTTCTAGGTTTTGACCATGCCATATTCTGCGTCTCCTTCAAGCCAAGTCGCAAACCATTCAGCGCACCAAATGCTGCCCCTAGTTAGCACAATATCAGCTGTTACTTTTTCAGAAGAAGAAGGAACAAAACAATACAAGGAGCAAATACTGAAAGAGAAAGAGGCTTCAGTATGCAGACTGAAGTCAAACAGCTGTTTATTTAAGACTAAATTGCAGAACAAGACACTTACAATCTTGTCGAGTCCTGCAGTACACAGGTGTTACCTGCACCACTGGGGAAGTGAAAAACACTACCACCTACCTGTCATACAACATCCTCCAATGGTAAAAAAGGCCAGCTCAAATCTGCCTCGAGTTTTGTTGGCTCCTGTGGGCAAGATAAACTCATCTGTGTCCTGGGGGAAAACAAAACAAACACCTTTGTATTTTCCAAGCGTACCTGCCTCAAAATATAGGCCATTTTAAAATTTTTTCTGTAATCCATACAGTGAACTGAAGAAAAACCAGATACAACCTGTGTTTCTGGAAAAACTGCATTTCTACTGAAAGAAGTTATTTCCTTGCACCGAAATAAGTGACTTACTTTGAAGACATGAGAAAAGGAATAAATTCAAAACTGGTGATGATCAGGCATGAAATACACGAGGTTGGTAGGTTTTTTTACTTGGGCATCTTGTTCCCACAGGGACATCAATTTGGTCTATAAAGATGAACAGCCAGAGAAACGGGCCGATGACTACCATTTGTGTAGAGGTAAGGTCAGCCACAGCACTTTTTTAATACGACACTGACAAGATGCACCTGTGTTGATAAGCAGGAAGGTCTTTTTCTTTTATGTTTCTGTGCTTTCCAGTCACAGTATTATTCACCCATTATTTAACTGACATATGGCCATGACAACTGCAATTGCATTCTAAGGGCTTTTCTTAGTCCGTACTTCGCACTAAATATGGATGGCAATACAGAAAATAATATACAGCTTCTAAACTTGTGAATCCTTTATCAATAATCTGAACCTGTAATACCGTTTGTATCTTCCCTGTAACTAGATATTTGGAGAAGTTCAGTTTGTACACTAGTCAGCAGTTCCTTGCAGTTTTCAGTATTGTCCAGAAAGTCAAGATGAAGCAATCACTGTCCTTATGGGACCTGTATGCTTCTACAGAGACAACCACCTAGGAAGCCCGCTCTCTAGGTTTCTGACAAAGGCTGGCATGCTGTTTTACAGTGGATACCTGCTGAAGGTAACAAAGGCATTGCAGAAAACACATTGCTTTGTGCCTGCACGAATGGACTAACAAAGACGGTGAAGTTCAAAGTCACGGGTACCACTGCAGCATTCGTTATTATGGGAAGGCTAGGATCAAAATGTAAGGTTCTCAACAATAAGGCTGATTTTCTCTGCGTTCTGAAAGCAAATGGATGGTCTTCACATACAGGAGACCCCCACCCCTCTACGCACACCTTCACAGACAACCCCATTTCAAAGGCTAATAATTAAGGTTCTTGTATTTTAAAATATTAGCTCTGTCTTTTTCCTTGAATTTTTCAAATCACAGACTGGTTAAGGTTGCATGGGACCTGTGCAGACCATTTAGCGCAAGGCCCTACTCGAAGCAGGGTCAGCTAGTGCTGGTTGCTTGGGGCTGCCTCCAGGTTTCACGCATCCATGAGGATGGAGACCCCACAGCTTGTCTTAGTAAAAAAGCCTTTTCTCACACTGAAATGGAATTCCCTTTTGCTGTACTTGCTAGTGCTAAGCATTAAGCGCAGTGCAGTGTTAATACACAAACTGTAGCCTCTAGTGTTACGTCAACAGGTATTTTTAGAACCGTTTTATAAGCTACTCATGACACTAACGCCAATTCCTTCTTTTCTTATAAAGCAAGGGTGTTTGGGGGGGGGTGTTATTGTCTTTTTTCTGTTTGTGGCTTGTTTTAATCTATTAGCATATACACATGCTTTGTTCCAAAAGCTCTTGTTATACCAGCTTTAACACCAACACGTTCACAGATATACTCCACTAAACAAGACAGCTTTAGAGGGTATTTTCAGAAGAGGGCTAATGAATCACTTAGCATTTTTCTGACTGCTCAACAACAGCAGGCAAGATAACCGTGCTAGTGAATCCCCTTCAAACAGAGGCACATCTGTTTACTACCACTATGGGAATGTTATGTTGTAAGCTTGACTACAACAGCTTCCAGTAAAAGAGAAATATAATAAACAGCCCCCAGAACTGCATTCAGAGCTTTCCACTTACAAAAGAAGCAGTGAGCCAGTGTACCATGAAACAAAAGGCACACAAATTAGCAGATACCATACAACTGTTGACCTTCAGTGCTACGTCTGCAAAATCTCATGTTCTCAGGTAACATAAGCCATGTTTATATAAATATATAGAAAATATTAACTAAATAAAATCATTAAGACATGCATCCTTATTGGCTAACTTAAAACTTTGCAGCTATAGTTAATGTTGCTGAAAAAGGAAAACACAGAATTTTAAATTATTGTATTTTTCTTATGGTGTCCTATGGGCCATCATGTTACGTTAAGTAACATTAAGCTGTGTAAGTATGATAGCAACATTATTCCGTAGAACGAAACGGAAAGCTCCACTTCATGATGGTCTCCCTTCAGCTGGGAAATGACATCTGGAAAGCGGTATGAAATCCATTGCTACTGTGATGACAGCACATGTCAACAAAGCCTGTCTGGGGTTTGGCTGAACACCTTTGTAAACTGATGAAACTCATCCCAGTACAGGAAGCTAATCCATCAAGAGTGTGGAGAGTTCCTGGCTGACTCAAGTGGCTCAGTGGCGGGTGTGACAAAAGCCAGCACTTGTGCAATGGTGCGCTGGGGTTGTATGCCTCAGTGTAGGGTGGGAGACCACCTTTTCAATAGCGGCAGGCTTACATTGACACAACAGTCTTCCTTATCCTCCGTATTAAAACTGGTTTCTTCTCCTAGATGCCATGGCACTGCAAGCTTTTGCTAGGAACAATACTGAAAAATTCGTTCTTTCCACCTGTTCATCAGTTAAGAATGCAGTACGCCCTGCGCAGCACTGCAGGATTTTTGAGGTCTTTGCATATGGCCGTGTAAACAACGGAATCGAGTTCAACACTGTAATACAAACAAGTCTCCTTCTCACCTGTACTAGATACTTGGGATCCAAGTTTAAATACGGGGACAACGGACTCATTCCAGTTACTGAAAGAAAAAACAGACAATACTTCAATACCAGTTTCCCATCCGGTAAGTTAAAGGGGGGCAGACCTCGTGCGTGGAAGCTGTGAAAATGCTGCCATTAAGTTGCACAACCGATTAAAACACGACACCGGCCGCCAACCTCGTTTCCAGGAAGCGCTACGGGAGCAGCACGGCTGGGATGGACGCAACGTCTCCGCATCGGTGCCCGTCGCACCACACCGCCCCCGCCGAGGGTCTGGCTGTGGAGGAAGCCGCGTCCATCCCAGCCCCGGGCAGGGGCAGCCGGCGAAAGCACTATGGCTCGGCTCCCCGCGGGCCGGCAGAGCCCCAGCCCGCTGGCGGCGCGGTCCCTCGGACCCGGGGGCCGCACGCGGCCGGACCGGGTCCCGCCTGGGTCGCACGCGGCCGGACCGGGTCCCGCCTGGGCCGCGCCATGTTGATTCCCAAGCGCAGCGGCGCCGCCACGCTCGGGCCCACAGCGATCGGCTTCGCGGCCTCGCCCCGCTAACAGGAATCGGACACCGGCTCCCCCCCTTCCCAGCCCCGCCACCCCGGCCTCGCCGATCGCCCTCGAGCGCCGGTACTCACGTGGCACCCCGGCTAAGTCGGCGTGGGAGTATCCTACCCCGCCGGTGCCGAAGAGGCCGCCGAGGCCGGTGCCCTTGGTGTTGCCGCCGCCCTCCATGGCGCCGCCGGGCCTCCCGCCCGCCCGCCAGCAAGAACGACCTCAGCGCGCCGCCGTAAAGCGCGCCCGGCGCCGCGCTGCTTTCCGGCCCGCGTGCCCGCCGTCGGCAGGGGAGGAGCGCGGTCGCCATGGTGAGAGGGGTGAGGCGGGCGGGGAGCCATTTTGCCGCGAGGGGTGGCGGCCCCCGGTCCCTCTCGCTGGACGCGGGTCGGTCCCGGCCCTGCCGCTCCTTTGGTGTCTCCCGCCGAGGGGGCGGCCGGGAGGACGAGCTCGGCGCCTCGGGCCGGAGGATGCGGAGGAGCAGAGCCGCGGCCGCATCGTCGCGCCGTCCCTGGGGGGCGGCTGCCGCCTGGCCCCGGCGGCCGCTGGCGGGCCCGCGCGGCTAAGGCGGGCCGGGCGGGCGAAGGCGGGCCTGCCGAGGATGAGTGCGGGCTGCGGGCGGGAACCCCCTCGGAAGAGAGCCCGGCCGAGCGTCGCCAGCCCCGCCGGCGGCTCCCAAGGAGAGCGGCCCTCGCCGCCGCCGCTCGGTCCTCGGCGGGAGGTGCCCGGGGGCAGCAGCTCCGGCGGCGGCAGCCCCGCCGCTGCCGTGGGGAACAAAGGTTTGTACCGGCCGGGGCTGCGCCCGCCCCGGGGTAGGTGGAGCGGCCAGGCGAGCGCCGGGGCTGGGCGCGAAGGGGGCTCGCCGGTGGTTCTCCCCCCGCCCTTCGGTGGATTCGGGGGGGACGGGACGGCTCTGCCTGCAGAGCCTGGGCCGTGCTGAACTGGCCCGAGCCGGGCCGGAGCGCTGCTCCGCGGCCCCCGCCGCCCCGGGCCCCACGACCGGGCCGGGCCGAGGGCTCGGCTGAGTTGCGGTGTCCCTCTCAGCTGCTGCTAGCGTCTCTGCTTTTCGCTGGCCTGCCATGTCGGGGGTGAAACCGCCTCTAGCTCAGCTTCCCGAAGCCAGCGCGTGCCGGGTACCCGAGCCCGGTGCTGTGGGGCTACGCGCGTCGCTTCCCTTCGGAGGCGGCTTTGGGCACAGGGCCGTCACCCCGGCCTTGCGCCTGACTCTGGGTAACCTGCCAGTGACAGCGCAGCCGCCCAGGGAAGGCGCGAGCTGCTCGGGTGCTTCGTGCCTGCGAGGGCGAACACATGCTGGAGGAGAAGTGGCGTGTGGCAGGGTGTCGCTGTCACGGCAGGGAGGGCGGGGGGGTAATGACAGGGACCCACGTGGGCATGTGGCTGCAGGCTCGCGTGGGGCATCGCCTTCCTGTGACCTGTGACAGAGCGGCGTGGGAAAACCTCCCACGTGCCTTCCTTAAGTTGTTTTTATTTGGAGCTAATGCTGTCAAAATAAATTTTTAATGCACAATATGAAGTACCGATTTCAGGACTATAAAGGAAGGCAGGGAAGGGGGAAAAAATCCCACCCAAACCCAGGTTTGCTGTGGTTTTCTGTTGATTTCAGTAACCAGTAACTGAGAGACAACTTGGAGTAGATAATAGTTTGACCTTATATGTGTGCACTTCTATGGAGTGCTGTAGAAGAATCTTCTGAAAAGTCAGTTGTTTTCCTCAGTGGTAGATTCTGAGGTTTGTTTTATGGGAACCTTGAATAGAAATTTAGAGACCACTTTACAGAAGTTACACCGAAGTTTGGTTTGGTTTGTGCCGAATGTAAGCATAGGTTGTCTTTTTGTTGCCTGCTATGTTTCTTACCTGTAGCAAAAGAAAGTTGTTAATAGCATTAAAGAGCAATGGTGTGTGTTACGTTGGTTATAGGGTTTAAATGGCTAGATGGATGCACCGGTTCAGACCGAAGCGTTCCGTGCTGCTGCTATCGTGTCTGTGTATTGTGCCAATGAACAAGTATTCCTTCCCCAGCGTAAGTTTATACCTCAAGATGTGGTCATCTGCCTTTGGAGAGGTTTATTCTTCACATGTTGTAACATGTCCAGGTTTTTTTATCTGGCTGCTGCTTTCGCCGTTCCTGTAGGCAATTTGGGTTAACGCTTGGAATATAAGAAGGTGAAATTTGGTAAATGGAATGACTAATACACTTCAGTTTCAGTGAAAGTTTAGCAATAAAAATGTTTTAGTTCATAAAATCTGTCAAGCTGGTTTTTTGTCTCAGTGGGGTGAAGTTGAGCGTTTGTTGAAGACTTAAATGGCTGAGTATGGCACAGGTATCCTTGTGCTTTTAATCTACATACAGCATGGCATTACTTCACGGCGACCTAGTCACGTGGTGGCGATTTTGCACTCTTCTTTGTGCTGTTTCAGAAGAACTTTAAAATTATTTAAATCATTTATTGGAGATTACTTTTTCCCTCTAGAAATTCTGTACTTCTGATGAGGATATTTGACAACCAGCTGTGGCCTAGTGTCCAAGGCCTGAAATCGTAGAGAAAGTGTTTATGAAACAGTGTCTCTTAAGTTGCCCATGGCCTAAGCTGGCTGTGCTGGAAGTTACACAACCTCCATTTGCAGTAAAATGCTGAGTCTTTCAGTAGTGACTTGGTCAGAATAGGCAGATACGCTGTGCTGGTTTGAAAGTTCTGCAGAACTGCTGTTGCCACAGGGGAACTACAAATTGTACCTTGTTGAAATTGTTGAATAAATACCTTGCACGGTCAGCAGCGGCAGGTAGAGAACTTCTACTGCCAGATGGAAAGAGAACTAAAGCCAATTGCCAAATTTGCAGAATTACCTTTAAATGATAAAACCAAAACCCCCTTCTTATTGCACAACTGGAAAGTATTCTTCATTAGTATAACTGCTTTGAGTTTTTTCTCCCTATTCTCCCCCACTCCAGCTGTCTGAATAATTAGTTTGTGTGCTGTTGTATTGAAAGCTTGCCTGAACTGCAGCATCAGAGATGGGCCTGATCACGTTCAGTGGAGCTGTGTCGTCGGTAGGAAATCTGAAAAAAATGTGACCGTCACATTTTGCTGTTTTGGGGAGTAAGCACTGATAGGCTTTACAAATTGCTTATGGATGGAGGGGGAAATGTAATCCTTTTCTCAGCGCTTGCCACTTCCCACGCCTACAATCTTTATACAAAGTCTCGTGTTTCACAGTATGCTGCAAACGGGTGAAGTTCTCAGCTGGGTCTCCAAGGTGCCTCGTTGTTACTTTTGGTTTTAAGTTATGTCATGTTGCCTCTTCATTCCAAAATTCAGCAGAAGTCTTTCAGGGCTCACTGGTGGTGACAGTAATCAAAGGTGACAGTGAGAGCTGGAAAGTTCAAGTTGCCTTTTATTTTTTTTTTTAATTTAGGGATTCACAGTGTGTTTTTAAGCATGTAAAAAAAAAAAAGTTGGATGAAAAAAACCCACCACACCTGGTATTTATAAAGATTGTTACAGAAGCTACAGCTGCTGACTGATACAAATCAAATATTGCATCACATGTAGTTGTCATAGTGCTAGTGTCTGGATGCTCCCTGTAGCAGAGATGATAACGAGGATTTAAATTGAGGTGTTTTTATCTTCATCCAGTACAAGTTACCTTATTTGTATGCAATCGTATCGCAGTTTTATCATGTTTCGTGTAATAACGTAATGAACTGTGGTTTTTCAGTTTGTAAACAACGGATGATTACCACTTGGTTGGAGAGTAAAGGACGCAAGACAACTGAGTCCAAAAGGTAAAATGTGCAGCATACCTGTTCAAAAGCTGTGTTCGGTGAGTGGGCCTGTGGGGAGCCAGAAGTGCAGGGAGCCAGTACAGCTAGCTGTTGAAGGAAAGGCAACCCCCTTTCTGAGCTTTCCTTACCCTAGCACATCCTCTGAGTACAACTAGCTGACAGCCTTTCACTGCAAAAAGCAAACTAGACCCCACCCCTCCCCTCTAAGCCCCCAAACCCAAACTTTTTGCTTCCTGAGGCACCTCACTGTTTAGGTGAATGACTACAGTTGCTCCTGCAAGGAAAATCGTGGGGACCTGCAGCGAGGGAAGGCAAAGTGGGACTGCTGCTTCCAGTGGCAGCCAACCGCTAGGTCGAGTCAGCTGTGATTCCGGACTGTGGCCTTGGCCCACGGCTCTGCTCTTAGTTTTGTTTAGCACAGGGCAATAGCAGTTACAGAATTTGGCTGATGGTCCTGCATTCAACTCTCGGTTCTGCTGTTAATTTACAGACAGAAGTCTGTTTCGATTCGTCTCATTGGACTGTGGTTGTAGTATAAGCATGTGCAACTTGATTTAATTTGGACCAGAATTTACAGGTGCTTAAATGCACATTCAAGTTATTCTGTGAAAGATGTTACAAAAGTTTTGCTGCTGAATGATGCCAGGTAAAATGTGTTATTTTCTGCTAATGTAGTCTGTCAGGAGCAGTGTTTGCAAGGCAGCATTAAAATCCAACTCCAGAGAGTTTAAGTGTCTGGTGCGGAGGAATATCAGCTATTACTTTTCTCTAATTGCAATTGTAAATCTGGTGGTTTGTTTTTTCACTGATGTTTGTTAGCAAATAGAAACTGAAATCCACAGCAGTGCTGAAGCGTTCAAGAAAAGCTCAGAAAACTTGTGCTAGTGATTAATACAGAAGTACGCAGGGCTCAGCGACAGGCTCGCAGGTTGCAGTAAGGCAGAGCTGTTAAAAGGATGCTTAAGGAAGGGAATGAATTCTTTTCAAGATTCACTTTGGCCTATTGCTTTTACATGCCCTCCTCCAGCCTTGCTGACAGGTTACAGCTTAGTCAGTTTTAAGCAGCGGGTCAGTTGTGTAAACACTTTGTGTGCCTTTCTGTTGTCCTTAACACCATAATTTTAATGTATTTGAATTTGAATGCTGTCTTTTAGGTTGAATTTCTCATGTGAAGTTGACAATGGGTGTTTTCAGTACCTTTTAAACAGTCATCTACTGAGATGCAGCAGCAACATAACTTCCAATTTTGCTCATCAGAATTTTCAGTGCAGGAACAAATGAATTGATGGGGTATTAAATTATCCTAACATGAAACCCTCTAAAATACTTTTGTTTCCAAATAATTTTCCTGTGGGTGAAGTTCCGAGCTATCATCTCTTGCTCTAAGCCCCTTTACTTGTCTTTTTGTTCTGTAGCAGTAAAGGTGTGAATGCTATTCCTTTATCCAGTGCTGTTTTAGAAGAGAATCTGTTATCATTCCTGGAGAGAATGAATGCCTTCAAGAGTGTATTAAGCTGTTCAGTTACTGAATATAGGACTCTGCGAGAACTGTGTATTTTCCGATTTAGTGTAGATGAGAAACCGAGTAATGACTAGACATAGTCTAGCATGCTTAGTACAATGTTGTAACAGTGCGTTCAGGAGAAGGTATTGTTTGGGGTGATATATTCACCAAGACTAGTCAGGGTTTTTTAATAATCGTATAGCATCAAAGTGGTTTCTTTATCAATACACTGACAAAAAAATTAGTGCATAAAGTGTGAAATGACTTTACAGTGTCATCTCGAAGTTTCAGCTGCCATACAAAAGTCACTTCGTTTCCTGCATAACTGCTAGGACACATTTCTTTCTGTTCCTTGTGTACAGCAAGGCAGGACTAATTAGGTTATTTTTCTCTTTAAAAATAGTAATTGATTTAAGGTGTCTTAATTTTTATTATCAGTTTTAAATATATTTTACTCTTATGCTTTTGTATTGTGAATTCTTTGAAGAGTTATGGGCTCTTATAAAAGTAGGGAAGTTTATAGGATGTTTTTGAGACTATGAGCTACTGTGTCCAGTTCTTCTGAAAGATGAATTTGTGGCTCTGAGGGAATGGCTATGAAACCATTGATTTCCTTGGATTTAACTGGTGAAAGTGAAAGTTAAGGAAGGTTTTATCATGACTTCTAACTTTTTTCATCTGGTGGAAATAACTAAATATTATTTAGTTACTAATGTTTAGATTTGCAAGTGAGGATAATGAATCACTGGAGTAGATTTCTAATGTAACTGATTCATCATCCTTTGGAGCCTTTAAGTGGAAATAGGTTGGTACTTAGCTGTGTTCCCCAGTGCAGTAAAACTTGCTGATCCTGCTGGTGCTCACTTTCAGGGTATAATGAGCAAAATTACATAATGTCTGTTGTATGTTTATAATCATTCCTTTAAAATATATGTATATGCTCACAGAAATTTCATTTGGAGATAAGACGTTAAATTCCCTTACTTCTCTTCCGCAGCTTATACAGCAAATTTCATAACAATAGTGAAGCAAATCCCAACATGACTTCCATTAAAAAAGAGAACTTTTGCGAGCATGATGTGAAAAAGCTAGAGGATATTTGTCAGCAAAATTACTCAAAAATATCTGTGGAAGTTGGTGCAAAGCATGTAAATTTGCCTCAGATGGGCAGCATGTGTAACTGGGAGGCTGAGGACAAAGATCCAGTCTTAGACACTGAGCCTGTGAAGGGGACGCAGTCTGGAGACCTCTTTAAAAATGCCAACATTGATCCGATGCACAAAACTGGCAAGCAGGCTCAGAGGGGCTGTGAAGAAAGCAGTGACAATTGGACTCCAAGAAAATTATCAGCAGGCCGGCCCTTGAAAACGGGAAATACAAAACTTTCTTCCAAAGACACCGAGACGGAGGCACAAGTGGCTTCATGCAATTCACAGAAGCAGAAGAGTTGCAATTCTGTCTGTTTAACGGGCGAACAAGAAGGGGTTGTGGTTCCGGAAAGCCCGCTGTCAGATGCTGGTTGTGATGCCTGCGTACATGATCTTGGAGGTCCTGGGAAACTGAGCAAATGTCAGAGCAGTTCAGGGGATTCACCTGCCTGTGAGAAAGAAAGTGAACCAGAGTCACCCATGGATGTAGATAATTCTAAAAATAGCTGTCATGGGTCAGAGGCCGATGAAGAAACGAGTCCATTTCTTGATGAGCGAGAGGAGGTTCATATGTCAAAATCCATAAACAAATCTTTTAAAATTCAGTATGGGGATGCCGAACTGGAGTCAAGAAAGTCACGTTTTTCTGCCAAGGGCTGTGAAAGCTTTGAGGAAACAGATAATTCTGTTAAAGAGGACGGCCTGCATACAAAGTCACCTGGGATCTCTCCTGCTCTGTCATCAGAATGCAAAGTTGCAAAACAGGGTGTGAAGAGAGACTCCAAAATCACCTCTCACTTTATGAGGATACCCAAAGTTGAGGAGAAAAGGTAGTGTTCTGTCTGCCCCTTCATCTGTTTTTTCACACTGAAAAATTCCCTCTTTGGTGATAGCACTTTGGCCCTGGATTGTATGAAGAGTTATGTTAAGACACAAATTTTGATGTAAGCTTGAAATAACTTATTTTCAGTGGGAATACTTGTGGTTTGTTTTTATAGGATAGATTTGTCCAGTGCAGTTTTAATAAATCATTGGAGAGCTATTAAAATTGGGAATTGAAGACCCTGTAGGAAGTCGATTTTATTTATCAAAGAAGTGATTTAACACCATGGGATTTCTAATGCTTGAAAACGAATCATGGTACAGGAGTATTTTATGGAGTGTAGCTTTAGCACTCATTATTTCATTTAGAATACGTGAAACTGATGTTTTCTTGGAGTTTTGTTTGTTTCATCTGTCAAAAATACTGAGTCTGTTGAATCATCAGTGCTACTGCGGCTTTGAAATAGATGTGAAAAATGTAACTTTTGAAAGCAGTTGTAGAGATGTGAGTGAATGATTTTTGGGGTTTTTTGTTTTTTTTTTTTTTTTCTTGGCTTTATTCACAGTTAAGGAGAAAGACTTGTGATTACACACTACAGCAATGGAAGTAGAAGCCCAGGGCATGGCCCAGGACTCCATATGCTAGATGTTGTGTAAGGACAAAAGGATAACCTCTGCTCTGAAGAGCTTAGATTTCAGTGGGAGCTGAGAAAGTGAATAAACAGCGAAAGAGTAAGCAGAAACAAGAGGACTGTGTGTGTTTGTGTAATGAGCAGTTATCTCAGCAGACTTGAGCCCTTGAAGTCGGGCAAGAAAGCAGTTGTGCACGTCTTTACTGGGATGTCCTTTCTGAGTGCGAGGAGCAGCAGAAACCGTACCTTTCTCAAGGATGTGAACAGGCAGGTGATGGAGGGTGACTAGCAGTGGGAGTTTGCATGTGAGAAGTCTGAAGAGATGGGTAGGCTGAGAGTGGATTTGGAAAACAAAAGAGGTAGTTCTTAGGAAAAATGGATGGATGAAGAAATTGCTAAAGAAAGTATGATGAAGAGGGTCATAAAGTTAAAAGTTACGGGTTTAGGGAGTACTCTGCTTGCTAATTTAAATTAACTGCTGTTGTAGCAAAGCAGCAGAGGTTGAGGCTTGTGTTTGTCAGTGCTGGAGCTACAATAAATCCATGTTTGAAAAGCAAAACTCATGCCAAGTGTCCTAGCAGCACTTCACAGAATAATTAGTAAGGCAGAGTATGAGGCTGTAGAGAGTTCTGTCGGATTTTTTGTTTTGGGTTGTTTGTGGGGGTTTTCTTGAGGGTGTAGGGGTGTGGGTTTTAGCCTAAACAAGATGATGTGAAGGTTATAAACCTCAGGGCCAGGCAAAATAGGGGCATTGTCTGTAGTGCTTAAGAGGGCAATTGGAAAATCTTAAAGCTTTCCTCCTGGTGTTTGTTAGACCAGGTCTATAGCAGATAAGTCTGGCCCAGATCTTAAATTGTGGAGAAGGAAGCAGTAATGTGTCAAACAGATTTCAGTCATCAGCAGTGCTATGCCAGAATTATCCTTTGGCTGCCAGATGAGGCCGGTGGGCCTGTACCCAGTGTCATGCCTGTGTGGCTACACCATCTGCACATGATGGGCCAGGCTGGAGGCATTGACTGCACCTGAAGATACTGGCGTGTGCATAGAGGCAGCAGATGGGTTAGGCAACATCTTTAACTGAGGGTCGAGAAAGTTCGCTAAGGGGGAATTCAGAGGTCTAAGCAGTACCTCAAAGTGTAGGCTTTTAACTTGTTTTGTGTTTTACTCTGAGAACCTTCTCTTGTGTGAGAAACATCTGGTATGTTAATCAAACATACATCAGGTTTGGATTTTTCTTCCCCTAAATATCTCATATCCATGCAAATACCTTTGACTGTTAAAGAAGATTCTTTCATCTGCTCTTTCATATATTTGAGCTTTGCAAGTGTGTTTTTGATTACTTTTAAATTTCTACTTCCCTTGCAAGTATTGTATGCCTGGCATAAAACCCACAGCCCTAGTGAGAAAGGGTGATTAAGTAGTGTTTGGGTTTTTTTTAGTTTGAAGAAGGAATATGTGCGTTTGTGTGTGCACTCGTGGGTTTTCTGACAGCTGAGAAGGAGCTGTAGAGGGTATCCTGACAAATGCAGACCAATAGCTGTCCCTGGATAAACAGATCCTGCTGCAGGAGAGCATGACTGCAGAGGAAAACCCTGCCTTGCTAGCCTACTGCAGCTCTGTGAAGGTGTTTGTAAGCCTGTAGAGAGGAGTGTGTGCTGGGGTGGAGGAGGGTGGGGGTGGCGGGTTCCCCAAGTAAAGCTTTGGCCTGGAGCCACAGCAAAGGCTATAGCAAATAAACTGACTGTTACACCCATAACCCTGGGGTGGAAGTTGGTGTGTGTGCCTGCCAGGTTTTTCAGTGGAAATAAAAGGTCTGAATGCATTTTATTTTAACATCAGGAAAGAAAAATGTGAATTCAAACCCCAGAGACCGGGAAGGAAGATTCCTAAATACATGCCACCTCCTCTTCCAACGAATAAGAAATGGTTTGGGACGCCGATTGAAGAGATGAGAAGAATGCCGATGTGTGGGGCCCGTCTTCCTCATCTGCGACCCTCAGCCAATCACACAGTAACCGTCAGAGTACGATATTCATTGTGTTACCTGAAATCAAATGTCATATTATTGAACAGTTCAGTAAGAAATGCCAAATGTTAGTCTTACAGTATTAGCAGGATGTGGAAATCTTTCTTTGCCATTCCTTGCGAGCAGACCGAGGCAACTGATTTTCCTGAAAATTGACTTTTCTGATGCACACAGTTATGATATTAAGATCCAGAAGAAATGTAATTATGGTTTTACTGTGCCTGCCTCCTTAGGCACAAGTATTATTCTTTTACACAGGGGTGTGTGTACTTCCTTGTCCGAGTTATAAACTGTGGGAACTTAAATACACGTGCAAGTGAAATTTGTACTTCAACATTTTCATGTTAATAGGATTCTGGTTTGGGTTCAAGATGCACAAAAGGCTTGAGATAATGAAACAGACAAAGAATGAAGAGGAGTTGATAGCAGTTTTGCCACAGCACTTGGGTCAAATCTGATGTATTTGCCTTTAATCCTTTGGAGCAGTGTGCAGACAAATTACTGTTGAAATAAAACACGTGAGCAGAAACGTGTAGGGTCGTGGATAAATCCCAAACGAAAGAAAAGCACGTTGAGTTTAAATGCAAGTTTTGAGAGAATTGGTGCTGCCAGAGGCTGTGTAGCAGATGAAATCTTCAGGAACATTGCGTTACTTGTTTTAACACTCCTGATGTTCTGTGGCATAAACTTGAAGTACTGCTGTATCTGTAATGATTTCTCATCCTCTTCAGTGTTAGGTTAAAAAGTGTTATTTCTGCACATGACTATGGCTGCGTTTGAAACTACATCTTGAAAATATTTGAATGAACTATGTAGCTACTTAAATTCATAAATGAAGAAGTCTTCAGCTGATAATTGGATGTAAAATAATTGTATGTATTATCATTTGAGATCTTGAAGCACACTGAAGTAAAGCTAAGGGGATGGTTTTTTTCACCAAGTGTAAGAGCAGCAGTGTAACAGATGGGAGTTTTTTCTGACTGAATATCCATCATGTGGTCAGTTTCTAGCTTTCCCCTTTCCAAAAAGGGTGCATGCAGATGAGCGCTTTTTTCAACTATGTTCTTGCTTTCCTCTTATTTCTGCCACTTTAAAACTTGAAAGTACAGTCTCTGTGCTTTCCCCCTCCCTCCTGTGTTGCAGGTAGATCTTCTGAGGGAAGGAGAGGTGCCTAAACCTTTTCCAACTCACTACAAAGATTTGTGGGACAACAAACATGTTAAAATGCCCTGCTCAGAACAAAATTTATACCCTGTAGAGGATGAGGTAAAGTATTTATAGTTGTGTAATCAAATAAGTTGTGTACATATAGATGAGCGTTTTCAGTTTACTGCATTTGCTCAGGTGGCAAACTGTGTCTATGGAATTGGAAAATCCAGAACATGAATGTACCTGGTTTGAAAAGTTGCATTCTGGGTCTTGATGCTTCAGGCAGTGCAGATGATTTTTTTTTACCTAGCCACTGATTTGATGGTGTATGTATTTCTATACTTACATGTGAGTTTATATACTCCATATAAGTCACATATATAACATAAATACATAAGGACGTAACTATTTTGTGCATGTGAAGCAATTTGGGATGCCAACAGATGTGAATTAATTAGTAACTACATTCTGATTATAATATTGTCAGGTATTGCTGATAGATTGAGATGTATCTGACTGCTGTTCTGCTGAAACATTAGTGGAGAGATTGGAGTTGATTCTGTATGGTTTGTTTGTTGATCTGATATTTCTTTCCACTGCTCGAAACTTTACTTAAACATACCCACTGAAATTCTTTAGAATGTGGTGAATAAAACGAACCAGTGTGTCCTCTAGTGAAGACTGTGTAATTATTATTGATACTTGAATCTGGAGCAGAGTTTTTATAGCCTCTAGGAAATTCTCTCAGTCTTTAATATATCGCTGGTACAGTATAAAATGCACTTAATTGATGTTTCAAGGACAAGGTGTTGATATGATCTTGGTTGCCAGTTGTGCAAGATGAGTTGTCTCTTCCCTTGTGGTAGTCGTGTAAGAAATACCATTATTGCTTGCAGTGGGCAATAAGGCTTTCTGTTGGGGAAAAATATTACAGCGTGTCTTAAATTTGGGTTGACACAAGAGTCAGCCACAGCAATATGCTTCTGTAATCTGTGCCCTTAATGTTCGTTACACTACATTTTTGTAAGGTTGGTTCAGTTTATATTTTTGAGTTGTGGATTTTATAAACTGTGGTCATGTTTTATGTGCAAAATCCACTTTGTTCACAAGGAATGCACTGAACATTATTTGTCCTTCTTGCGATGGCAGGAGGGTGAGTGCTGCCTATGTGAAAAAGAGCTCTTTGAAGCATTTACTAAATGCGTAATTAAGACCGAACTCTTACGGAAGTAAAATGCAGTGAAGTTGCAGAAGTACTTTATGGTTACTCAAAATATGTGGTTTACTTTTACAGAACTTGGCAAATAAAGCAAACTAGATATAAAAAAAAATGTGGTGAGGAAAATAATTATTAGCAAATATGTCTTTCTGTTTTGAATAACTTAATCTGACTTTGTTTTGGACTTTTGTTTTAAAGAATGGAGATAGAACTGCTGGAAGTCGATGGGAACTAATCCAAACTGCCTTACTTAACAAATTTACTTGCTCGCATGATTTGAAGGTAAGCTTGTCAGTTTGAAATGAAGGCTATATGCATATCAGTACAGTCAGGCTCCCTGTGTACTGGTAATGTACCTGGCTCGGTCCTGTTTGTTTAATCACTTTTGAAAAATAAAGACTCTGCTGTTGAAACGGATTCCCTATTAAGACCCCTAATTTAATGAGTCTTAGGTGTTAGCATTGAATTTATTAGGTGTTATTAAAATGAATTGTCTTTTGTAAGTCTACACACAACTCTTTGTCCAGCCGTATCTACTAGTTTGTGGTAAATGTAGCGTGTGGGCTTTTTCCG
This sequence comes from Rhynochetos jubatus, assembly GCA_027574665.1. Taxonomy (NCBI): domain Eukaryota; kingdom Metazoa; phylum Chordata; class Aves; order Eurypygiformes; family Rhynochetidae; genus Rhynochetos; species Rhynochetos jubatus. The sequence continues at coordinate 11,259,511 of CM050655.1, forward strand.
TAACCAGGGGTAGGGCGGTGCACAGGTGAGAGAGTTTGGAACAGTAGGTGTTCACACCAGCATACTCCTCTAAAATTGCAGCAATTTGAGCTGTTGAAAAATACGTTGTGGAGGCTCATGCTCTGTTGATGGTGGTTGTTCTCGTTGGCTTTTAATGAATTGTGATTTGGAGCAGATTAGAGTTGCTGTTATGTTTTTTTGTGAAGAATAATGTAATTCAGATTATGTCTGAGAGGCAGGGAAGGAGGAGGATGCAAAAACTACAGATATACTTTAAACGAATAAAGAGTGCTCCCTTGGTGACAAATCAAACTTCCCTTGGTAGTGCTATTTTATATTTATGGTATTTTTTCCTTGAGAACTTCTTAAAGGTGGTGGCTGTTGTAATGGGCCTATTTCTTTTTGTTGTTCTGATTGTTTTAAGTTCCTCAACTGATAAAACTGCGTCTGCTGTATTGGTGAGGGACAACTTTGTGGTATTTTTAGAGAGCAAGCGTGGGGTGGGGAATGCTTATGTTCCATGTTGTAGGCATATCCGAGCATGCCTTGTCTTGCGCTGGGAGGAAGAACGTGCAGACTAAAGCTTATTCAATGCTAAACCTAAAATACAGGATTCAGTATCGTGGAGTCACACAGTATTAACAGTTCTCTGGATTTTGTTAGGCTCTGTATGAGGTTTTAACCACTAGGTGGTACTGTTCCTTCAGAAAGGAAATTTCATAAACTTGTTTTTCTTCTGCTAATAAGTACCTCTAAGCTTTGTTTTTGTTGTGCTTTCTCCCTAGGAGGCTATACTGAGATATAATGTTGCTTATGCCAAGAAATGGGATTTCACAGCTCTTAACGACTTCTGTGAGAAGGTAAACCAAGTGGGTTTAAAATAGGAAGAAAAGTAAAATAAAGGTGGCTACTTTGTCTTTGTGTCTCAATGCTTTTGGCTTTATTTTCCTTTTCAAGAGTGAAGGGTTTGCAGTCATCATCTGTGTGGACAGTTCTGCTGGTAACTTCAGTTGAAATGATGATTGTACTTAAGATTTAAAATGAACCCAGTTTATAAAGCAGATTAATTTAGTGCCTCGGTAATAACTAAGGTTACTGAAGGCAAGGTGAGAAATGCCTTTTTTATTAATAAATGTAGTTTTCATGAAGGTATTAATATTTGTAGTGTAATGGTTTCTTGTTTCAAAGTGTTCCTCCCCTTTTTTCCCCTTTGTAAACAACTATAATGTTACATTACAGTGGTGTTTGTATACACTGTGCTTTGTTGGTCTAGCGGTAAAATTCTGCTGTATGCTGAGATGATGGATTTGAACTGTAAAGCCTTTGAAAGATTGGGGTGGGTTTTTATGACTTCTTGTTACCTTCCTGGAAGGATGGAAAAGAAGAATGAATAGTAAGTGACAAATGCAAGTTGGACTATTATTAATGCACATCCTGACTGACAATCAGGAGCGATGTTATTTTGAGCAGTATGGGAGATGAGACGCGATTGAAATAGTTGTAGTTTTCTTTTATCAGCTCAGAAGTGCTTTTAAAACACGTGGTTGTTTTCTTGAAAGGGGCTTGCTGTGCTGTCTTAAGGTTCAGTGGAAACTAGATTTGATTTTAAGTTAATTTTGTTAGCTATGTATGTTTAAAATAGATGTCTGCTTAATTCATCTGCTGCCTATTTCCCTTGCGTATAGGGACTACTGTTTTGTAGAATGAGTTCTGTTTGGCATGCAATGCAGTCTTGTTATTACTGACAGCGGGTACTGATAAAAATACCAGTGGTATCATATTTGCTAGCTGTGGGAGCTACTGTGTTTGCTCATCTCGCCGATGTAGTGCTCCCTTCTTCCATCTGTGGGGGTCTCTGTTTTTCAGGCTGTTGTGGCTGTGGACATTTGGCTTCTTTGCTCCTGCTGACTCTTGTGCTAGCTGAAATCAACTTGGCCTGTTCAGTCTTGTGTTATTAAAGAATACGTATTTGAATTATTAGAATGTTTAAAGGTACAAGTGAACTATTTATTTAATAATATGACTCGGGAATATTCCAGATCTGCGTCCTGTTGCTGCAAACGCAACTGAGCTTGTCCTGATGTGTTCGTATTGTGCGCTTGGAAACTATAGGTGGTTAGATTCAGAAATCATCAGCCAGGGAGAGTAACTAATAGCAGCGCTCTCCAGAGAAAAGAGGAACAGTATGTATTGGGCATCAGTCTTTCGCTCGGGGGGAAAAGGCAGTTTCTGTCACCCGGGAATGGTGATTGGTTTGTGATGTTCCCAGATGAAAGGAGAGCTGTTTCAAAACACGGATTTCAGACCGAGGTGAAGGGTGTGCTGCAGTACGTTAAACGAAGAACAGTAAAGCACGCTAAGACAGTGGGTCCTTGTAGACCACAGGGGCAAAATCTCACCCTGGCTTTGTTTACTGAATATATTGTGTTTAGTGAACAGAACGTGTGGGGGGGAGTTCTGTAAATTAACAAGGCATCTGCTTTGAAAGACTGTTTGCAGTCTGCTTAAGTGAGCAGCTATTGAGTGAAAAATTGAGATCCTCTGTGGAAATGACCTAAATACACTGGCTGTAGTGAAGTGTAGCTTTTGAAGTTTCTGTATTTGGGAGTTAATGATTATGGGCTTACCCTTGGCTTGTGTCTTTTCTAGTTTATCTTAAGGTTTTGAGGGAAGAGGGGGACTGTTTTGGGTGACCTTTGCTCAGCAGAGGTGGAGGGGGTTAGTTGAAAGGAAAGCTGGCTTGAGTAATCAGCCCAAAGGGAGGGGCAGCAGCTCAACAGAGGGAGAAAGAGTCACAGATACATATAAAAAGATTAAACCAGAGTGTATGATCCTTAAATATCTATTTATATTTTTGGGCGCTGTGGTCTTCATTCTTATCCGAGAATTCTGTGGTCTGATTCAGGAGGGAGCTGGGAGACAAATCTCATGGTGTCTAGTCATGTAAGGCCACTGTATTCGGATGTTACTTTAATAGGTTTGTGCTGGGTAAATTGCAAAGTACCATTTGTTATTTTATCCTGTGACTCTGGACACAGCTCACCTTTATCTGTTAATCTATTAAAGGCTTCCTTATCAGTCTTGCATATTGTGACTTGGAAGGATACTACCTATATAAGGAAACACAATGTATTTTATTTAAATTCTTCTAATAACAGTAATTACCAGTTTCTTGGGCTTAAGTTTATTTTCCTTTAAGATTAAAACACTTTTACTTTCTTACCTGATACTTATTTCCTGTTACGTGAGCCAGGATGTTTTCCAAAACAACGTGCCCTGACGCGTAGAGGCCAGTTGTAGTTTGTTCAAAGTGTCAGAAGAGGGAGCCCTCACACTATTTTCAGAAGAGCTTTTGGATGCCAGTCAATGTATGGAAGTAAAATTCCTATTTGTACAGTGAAGAAAATTTGGGAGCTTGTGTTTCGTTTGAAAAGCTCATACCACCCATCACAGTAGTGTATGTAAAGTGCTCTGAAGCTTATTTGCTTCAGAAATCTGTCAGTTTTGTCGTCCTCTATGGAATCTCCACACAGTTATATTGATTTGTTTTCCCATCTGTTTATTAATATTGGCAAACAGGCTTAGGATTTATTCAAGTTATTACTTAGTGGCTGAAAATTACTAGTGCTAATATTTTTCTTCTTACTTGCAAAGTTCTTGTCAGTTGAAAGTCATCCTTGTGTACTCTCAAGGAGTAAACAAGCAGCAGAAAAAGAAATGTGAGGAAACTGCTGTGAATTAAGCTGTCTCTGGACCCACAATGTGTTGTAGATGAGCTGCTTTTAAGTGAATGAAAATAGGTTGGGAATTTATTATGTGCTTTTGATCGACAGTGCTACACACTGTAGTATTCTAATATTTTGTTTTTCCAGGCTGCCTGCAGAGCTTTAAACCCTCGGTGCCTACTTGATGCAAGTAGGAAGACTTAAAGGGGTTTCGCTATCAGTGTCTTTGCAAAGACACTCAGTTTCCAGTGACCAGGATATTTGCTGATGATTCCCATATAAATTCAGGAAATCCTTTTCTACTATGAAAGAAGCTGTATGACTTTTCCATTTGGAGTTTTCTATGAGGTTGAAAGAAACATGACAGTGCTCTTTAAAAAGGCCAGTCTTTTCTCCTGTTTGTACTTCATTGCAGAGAACCTTCAGCATGAAGGAAAAGGAAAAATGTACCAGGCCGCTTGGTCTGTGCCCCTTTTTCTCCTTTTTCCAGTCCAGCATGAATTCAGTGGTTTTAGCTTCAAAGCTGTCTGTTAGCAGGGTTTTTTTTTTTATGGCACAAATCACAGTTTATCCTAAAATCTGATAAAAAGCTATGTAGCAAGCAAACAAGTTCAGTTCTTAAGCTGAAAGAATGTACTGTTATTTGTCTTCACCCTTTAGTTATGCTTTTACATGATATAGAATATGGACTACTAAAAATGTTTGTCTTACAATTACAGCTGTAATTAGTTTTGACACAGAATTAGAAAAGGAGTCTTATTTTTCCCTGCTTTTTCCATTAACACTTACATTATGATCATCCTTAAGGATGCTAGATCCTTTTAGAAGACCAGAACAGCCAGGATTTCTAGAACATCACTTAATAGATTTTTCAGATTTTCATTTACATGTCATTTGCAAACACATGAACTTATTAATATATAACATGCAAGATAAAGCTGTAAATAAATTCGTTTATAAATAGAACAGCTTCTGTTTCCAGAAATGTCACGCATCCATGTTACGGATGTTTTGCTCTTCCGAAAGTCTGGTTTCCTTTTCTTGAAAAATTAAAGTTAGTCATTGTACAAGAAAATGTCGTTCATTTGCACAAATCCTTACTCTTTAAAGTTTGGCCTAACAACGTTCGTATGTGTATGTATGCACGCTTTCTAAGATACCAACTTTTTCTATTATAGGTGTTCTGTGCCGATTTTAAGAATATTATCCTATATTCTGGACGTGAGGTTTGATGGAACGTATTACTATGAGTCTCGTTTCTGTTAGTCAGTGCTTTGCACTTAGGAATAGAAGGCTCTTATTTCACTGAAAAACCTAACAAACGTGTGTTACTGAATTGCTGATTTGTGGTGTAAACGGAGTAAAACCTGGGGTAATATCTATAGAAGGTGTTTAGTGGCTTTTTTTGCCAACTGTAGTTTCTCATTTGAATGTCTGTTGGTACACAGTATACTAGCACACTTGGCATGAACTTGGTACTTTCAGAAAATGTGTCAGATGCAAGTATTTAAGACAGGGCATATTAAATGTTTGAGAACTGAGAAGAAAAATCGGAGGTGCAAATATTGGCAGCATGTCTGCTTCCTCTCAAGGAACTGGTTGCATTTTGAGATCACTGGGTTGATTTGTATGAAATGAAGTGTCTTGTCAATGAAATACTCCAATTGGAAAATTTCAAACAGCCACAGAACCACACAGCCTTTATGTATGTGTGGTCTTACCCTTAACAACCTTAATAACCTTAAGAAATTTTGGAAATTACCTGGACAGTTTTGGATATTATACTTCCAATGTTTTTAATGTTATTTCAATTTTTCATCTAAAAAAAAAGACTGTAAATGCAACATCTGAAGATGATGTGACTGTGGCATCGTCTAGCTGGATTATGGTTGAGCTCTACATTTTCACTCATTTGATAAAGCCCAGCCTGTTTGCGAACACCCGCTGCTATGAAGTATGTGCATACCTTGGGAGATGTTTACGTTCTGAGGAGGCTTTACCCCACTCTTTTCTCCTAGCGGGTTTTGTGAACCATGTCAGTCTTGCCTGTAAGTTTTGTTGTTTGAATGACTTGCTTGAAAAAATGATTGCTGTAATCAGTGATACTGAAATAGAAGGAATTGTAAAGCACCAAATTGTTCTGGTGACTGGGTTTTTGATAAATCATTTTTATAATTGTCTGGACAGTACTAACAGAAGTGAGCATTGTACAGAGATGTCAGCATTACGAATGCAGGCTTTTAAGCAAAAACCAAAATGTCCCAAGGCTGAAAATAGCCTATCCGTTGCTCCTTGCTGGATTTCATTGTAGGCCAGATGTTCTCAAACAATTTTCATTACATCAGGTTACCTTTTAAAAAATCTAAACTGAAAAGGTCTTCTGAGCATGCCGTGAAGGGTTTTCTTTCCACAGTAGCAGAAAGGAATTTGTCCCCGTATTGAACAAAACGTGAGCTTTTCTGTGGTGGTGGGAATGTGCATGTTGTACACGTTCAGAACATGAGCAGCTAAGGAGAAATAGCACTGAATCACAGGCTTATTCTCAGTTTTCCAGACTTTCTCAGCAAAACAGTTGAGCGTCTTTTAAGTGGCATTTTGTAAGCACCATCTCCGTGAGTGCTGCATCAGACTATTGACCAGGGAAGGAATAGCTACATATACCAGATGTGGCGTTTTAATTACATGGTGTTTTAAGTGTTTGTGGATACTTAATGCTTTGAGACAATGTAAAGATACTTCCAGAGGATCTCTTCCACAGTTTCTCACTGTATCAAGAACATTCTTGTTTAAAAAAAGAAAAGTAAAAGTCTAGTAAATACAAACGTTCTGTTCTTAAATCTTCTGATAGTTGCTTTTTTTTTGGCTTTGTTTTGTGGTCAGGGAACTGATGAACAGCTATCTTCGCCTCCATTGGATTATGTCTATCATTATCCATGCTGACCTATCTATCACAATACTCAGAGAAGCTCCTCTTGGTTGCAGTGGCTTTCCTTAGATGCTTTGTGTATTTAGTGTTGGGAGGTGTGTGGGTTTTGGTGTTTTGGTTTTTTAATATCTGGAGCAGTTAGAATGCAAAGAAAAGATGATGGTCAAAGCTTTCAAGAGAAAACACCCTCTGGAAAGGTCTGTGTGGAAGTAGGGAAGCAATAAAGAGGCACTGCCATTGTTAGGATGACAGTGAAGGCATAAATGAAGTGTATTATAACTATATTCCTGATTTTTTTTTTTCCCTCCTGCTTTTTCATCCTAAAATCTGAATTTGTTTATACTGCTTCCTTGTGGAGTTCATTATTAGTTGCCCTGCGTTCTTTAAAGAGCAGGTTTGCAAAGGTGGCAGAGTGTGTACCCCAGAGGGACTTACTGGGCCAACATAATCTTAATTACTGGATTTTTTTCCTCAAGATACTCATTATTTTGAGCCTGTAATACTGACAATCAAGTGAAAAATGGTCTATAGATTTGTTGAAATCTACAGTGCTATTGTGTTATCTTTAGTTGATTTCCCCTCCTCCTCCTGTCTGTGCTTGACTCTGGTTTTGGTAATATTAAAGAAGACACAGCTTTCGTAAGGGCAGTAGATGTGTTGTCTCACAAAGCTTTTAGTGCCGAGGTTATTGGTTTCAAAAGTGGTTCAAGAAAGTCATAGTTAAATATCTGAATGCTTCCACACTGGTTCTTAGCAGATGTTTTTAAAATCATAGCAGTACTAAGCTTTGTTTTTCCTCAAGTACTGTGTTTAGACAGAATTTTGAATGAACCTGAAAGTGGATCGTTTTCACCCTTAGCTTGTGCCAGTCAGATTCCAGACACTTCTTTTTCTTCACGTTACAGTCCTTCTGTGGAAAGAAGGTCGTTATCCATTCCACTGCTTTGTGCTTCACGGGAGTAACTCGGAAGCATTTAGAAAGCCGTATTTGACTCTTCTTCCCAGGACTCTGCTACCGCTTTGGAAACTTGATGCTTCTGCTCACGATAGAATGGCTCTGCAGGAGCGTGAGGGTAGCGGCTGCTGGTGGCCTGTAGAGAATCAGGATTGAGCTTTCACTCACCGGTAGCGAAAATGATTGTGATTAGATTTCTACTACCTTGGAAGTATAAACTGGACTTCTAAAACCATTAAGGGGAGATGGAAAAGTAAATATACATTTTTCTGTCAGGTTTTATTTACATGTTGAAAACTGCCGTTGTTAGGGATGATACACCTGAGAGATCATTCCAGGGTTGGATTGGCAGAAGACATGAATGAGCCTTCAGGGGGAAAAAAATTAAACAAAAATGAATTAACCTCTGCCTCGTAAGCTGTCTTCCTCTTTCCTTCTGAAGTGTCAGTTTGTGGTTTTGATAAATGTCAGAAGCATTCTTCTTCTCGAATAAGATTCTATTCTGCATAATCCAGTGTTAGGGGTTTTTTCCCCCTCTTCTCTCCAAAGATTACTGTGTCCTTCCTCTGGTTTCTAATCAGACAAGTGCTCACGAAATGGAATGGATTTGACAGCTAAGTGTGTTTCCTACTAAATTAATTTTGTAAGGGAACTGAAGGAGGCAGATGAGAGTTTGTTCTCTTCTGCAGTTTTGAAAGTTCATTAAATAAAATGCACACCCCCCCCCCCCCCCCCCCATTCCCCCCTCCCCTCCTATGCTTTGCTTCTAGGTTTCAGTCTTGTTATGTCCAATATTTTACATGATGACAGAGAGGCTGTTTTACCTAGGCGTACATGTTCGCGGCTGCAGCCTAGTGCCTGCGTCTAGGTATCAGACACACTGATAGTGGTGGCACAGTGTGTTTAAATAAATTCATTACTGCCTCTCCCAGAAGAAAAGTATCTGTAGAGCGTATATGACCTAGCGAAGCTTGTCTGTGTTTTCTGGGGGTGTATTAAGTTAATATATTCACTTTCCAAGTCACCCGGTAGGAACTTGCTTAGACTTTATTAGGACCTCTTTTTGGGTTTTTTGTGTTTTATGCCCCCCCTGCCCCCAGCTTTTCTGAATAACAGCTTGAGGAAGTTTGCTTTTAGGGTTCTGTAATGTTTAAAAGTGCTTATGACAAGGATTAGGGGAAGAAAGGGAGTACAGTTTGACAGTGTGAGGTTGGTTTACTTTCAGGGAAAAGATGTAAATGTCAGACAGTTGCTTGGCTGTTTGGTACCAAGAAGTACTAGTCCTGGATCCAGACTCCACCATGTTTGTGTTACGCAAACAGCATACAATAAGCATATGGCTTCTGTATGAGATAAAGGAGAACAAGTAAGTAAGTACAGGCTGCTCTGGAAGGAAGAGAAAATGAAGACAACACTGCTTAGTGCCATAAAGGAGCAGCCACATACTGTGATTGCTCAAGTATGCTCATGTTTTTGTGTAAGTGTCATCTCAAAGGAAAGTCTTAGCTCGAGGGGGACAGCGAGGGAGGCACTTCAGGGTGCCTTGGAGGTTTTTCTGTGGAATACACTTTAAAAAATAAAAAAAGCCAGAAATCAAGAATGTTAGCATTATACAAAAGTGCACAAGAACTGGTATCTTGTAGAATAGTGCAAGAGCACAACTGAACTCATACATCTCGTTTCACAGTGACATGGGAGCTTTTGGCAGGGATGTGCAGTCTATGCTCTGAATCAAAAAAAGCAGCATTTTAAATGCTTATGGGTAGAACAAGGCTGTTAAAAGTCTTGGAGAGAATTTAAGCCTTCAAAGGCAAGTTCCTATTGTCCTTGCTCCACATATATTTGAGACAAATTGAAGATAGTGAAGAAAAAAAAAATGTTCCCGAAATAAGGAGAATGGACTTACTGTGAACAGAGTTAGTTTGTCTAATTAGTTAGGAGTCTATTACCACTTCTAACCATATGATATCTTACATCAAAATAATTAGGAAAGCTGTTACTGGAAAGACAGTTCAGTATAGTAAGTGATGGTACAGAGCACTAACAAACTGAGACAAAGGAATTCAGAGAAGGTGAGTCAGGCGTAGCAACTGGGAAGGAAAAAGTCAGAGGGTCAAAATCCATTACAGTCAGGACATACAAACACAAGGTCTAAAGGAAGCACTCTGGTTTTCCCCTCTGTCCTCAAGAACGTGGTTCAGTTGGTCCTTGTCCTGCCACGAAAGTTAATATGGGGAAATAAACCCAAACAAATTGAAAGCATTAAGCCATTGCTGGCTTAGCATGCCGGTTGCCTGTTGGCATGATGACTCTACCTTCCCATGTGATAGATAGAGCTGTCCAAATTTGTGTTCCGTATGTGCAGTTTGTTTGGTCTGATGAGCTGTCAGATGTAGATTTAAACTCTCTACCATCACTATCACCCCATGCTTCCTCAGATCCTTCTTATTAGGCCTGTCAGGCATACTCATTCGTTATGTTTTGGAGGACTGGTTTACATTACTTATGGCCGCGTTTAGTCGGGCCGCTTTGCTGCAGTATAGATGTTCGTTTTGCAGAATTGCAGTGCGAGTTTGGCCAAGAGCTCTCACCTCTGCTGTGACTCGCTCAGCCATTTGCATCTTATGAACTGGAGCCCTAAGTCATGTTCATTTAATCAGTCACTCCAGTGCAAATACTGATAAAATCACCAAGGGATTTCTTTGGTAAAAGACAAGTCATGCTTTGCAACTCCAATTCCACATACTTTTCCCTCGGGGTATAACCCTTGCTTTTATTTCAGTCCTAAATAATTTTTTTGCCTAATTGAAGGACTGTGAATAAAGTCAACAGTGTGTTTTTGTTTTTGTTTCAAATCCTGAAGGAAGCTGCAAAAGGTACGTATGCATAATAAGGAAAGGAAAAACTGATCGATTGTTTAGAAACAAAATTCCCATGATACTTACTGTATTTTTCCTTTATAAAAAATGGTTGGCAACTGCTTTATATTTTAGAATTCCTTAAGTTATAAACCAAATGTTATTTTGTAATGATGGAAATCCAATCCTTTCTCTTAATCTTTGCGTAGTTGTAGCCTTGAAAAAGATTGTATGCAGTTAAAAACACATTACTGAATCAATACAGATGTCCCTGTGCTAGGAGACCTACCTCAAAGTGAGGTGCTGCTTGTAACAGCTTCGTACTAACTAGAATATTGCTGCTTTGCTCAGTGAGAAGAGTTGCAACTGGAATCTGCCTTTGCAGCCCATTGACAAGGGCTGTGACTGGTTCTGTTTCACCTCCCACCCACACTGCAAAACATCTAATAGTGTATGAGTCTTTTGTAGGCTGGTGAGAGTTACTAATGCAGAGGAAGACTGCACTCACCCCTCACCTGGTTATTTTCCTGTAGCAAGCTGGAGGATCGCAGGGGAATTATCAGGTGCACACAGAAACTGGTGAAATGTGGGGGGTTTGTTTGGGGAGATACAGTGGCACATCCCTCCTTTCAGCAGCAACAAATAAGTAGACTATGTACTGTGACTCTAAATGTGCTGGATTTTGCATCAATACAAGTCCCTGCTTCCTGAAGAGAGTTTCCTTCTAAATAAATCTTCATTCAGTTCTGTGGCCAGGTATTCTATTCTCTGTGCTGTTGCTAGGTTCTCCCAGGTTGGTGTTTGCATCGTGGGACGTCTGTCAGATACAGCTGTGGTGTCAGCACTCCATGTCCTGGAATCCTTTTACTTTCCATGATTGAGTGTTCTTTTTTTGCTGCTTTCAGAGTCTGAAAAGACTGTTAGAGATAAAACCAGGCTCTGTGTTGCACTGAGCGTACCTGGGAACGTGTAGTGACAGTGGTTGGTCTGCAAAGCTGCGGCTGTGGTGGCATGCTGGTTTAGTGGTCAGAAGAGGATGAGGGTGAAGCAGCCAGGGGTTTGCAGCTGTTCTTTTCATAGAATCCTCACAGGAGTGTTCCCTGTACAGGAAGAGTCCTGTACATGGGCAGAAATGGGAAATTATGATTATATGGATGTGGCCAAGACAAGTTTCTTAATTTCTAAGAAACTTTTAAAGCAAGGAAGGGTACATATTTCTGGCTTGCTGCCACTGTTAAATAATGGGTTTTAGCCTCAACATATAAATGGGAAACAGAACTGAGTAGTTCCCCAAGGAGTTATTTTAGGGAGGAAGGTGGGGTTTTTTGGTTTAGTTTGGTTTTGTTTTTTAAATTTTAATGTGCTTTCATGCAATATTTAGGAGACCTTTGCCTAAACAGGGAAGCTTTCCAAACAGGGATGCTTAGGCTGCTTGGTGTTTTGATTAGAGAATGATGCAGAGTGAGGGTTTTGGTGGCAAGGTCTGTGAACTTAGCACTCACAATGATCATCTTTTTAAAGTTGTGGAGCCCTTTAAGTGACTCTTGTGAACATGTAGTATGGTTTTCATGGCACTCAACGCTTCTCACAAAAAAAACCCGCACATTATTTGTCATTTCTATGTGTGAATAATCTGGAAGTCCAGTGAGAACGCTTCTGGGCGTTAACAGCTCCAGATTTTGAGGTTTTCATTAGTGGAGGTCTAATAGAAGTTGTGCATAGGAATAATGTGGAGCACGTTCTGGTACACCATCAGGAAGACAAGAAAAAGTGGAATTTCAGAGTTGAAGTCCACTTTGCAGTTATGCATTTGGTATCAGAGCTAAGCTGTGCAATGGCTGGCCCTGCTTCTGTTTTGGGAAGAAATTGTCTCATGCTATTATTATACTGTTTTCAAAGGAGCATAAAGAAAAGGTTGAAGTCTTGACAGCTATGACAAAGTCCAGTGCCATAATGTGTCACCAGATAAGTGATACTGTATAGTCTGTGGCAGTCAGCAAAGCATAGCAGCCACTATTTATGTGTCAGCTTTAAAAGAGAGGAAGTGTTACCCGAAGGGGAGAGAATATCAGAATCTGACAGCCTGGTAGACATCTGAGGTTAAATGTCAGCTTTTGAATAGATTTCACTTACATATTCATTTTATGTGCTGAGATCTGAAATTGCAGTCTTTAAATGCTCATTTTGTTACTTTATAGCGCTTAAAAACATTGTGCCTGAGAACCGAGCAAAGTTTCCTGCTAGAGCAGATGATGTTAAAGGTTAGGTTATCATTTTCAATCTGACTTGTAGTGTGTAAATATGCAGATGCATATGCAGCCAGCAACAGGGAAGAGAGATGCAGCTTGTTCATTTCTTAATGTTAAAAAAAAAAAAGGACTTTCAGTAATAATTTGTATTCCTCCTCTATTATATCAAATGATTTTCATCTTTCCTAGGCTTGCTGTTCTTTCTAAGTTCTTGTTTCAATTTAAAACTTTAAATTAAAACCTTGTTTGTATACCTCCATGAGCAGCATACATAATGCATGGAAAGTAACTGTGTAGGTATTGCCATTGTTCTATTTCCGCTCCCTTCCCTGCCATAAGTTGTTTGTCCTTTGAGCAGCAGTCTGTGTTTTGTTTTTTAACTTCCTGGGTACTCTTATCCCTTGATGTCACTTAGAACAGGAGGGAATAGAGCAGAGATACTTCTATAGCTGTTTTCATGATCTTGGAAGAACAGAAGTTGTTAGCCTTCAGACAAAGTTTTCAGCTTGGCGTTGATGTGGAACAGTATGCTTTGAAACAGTAGCACTGTACTTTCCTCTTCTCAAGGAAATTGCTGCTATCTCTTTTACGTGCTGAAGGCTGTGAAACTTTCCATTGAGGTGTGAATTACAAAGCTTTGATTATATGACTAAAAAGATCACTTTCTGTGATTTCACAATTAGTCTTAAGCCTTGCAGAGACTAAAGCTGATAATACCTTGATGCCATTTCATTCATTGTCTGCTATTGGTTTTGTGTGAATTTGGTAGTAAATCCAATTATTTTCTAACAGCTTTACTTGAAAAAATAATATTCTATAATTTTAAAGCCACAGTTTTAGAATTGAAATTATTTTCATCTAGAAACTGGTAGGTGGTAGTTATCTCACATACAGGTTCCCTGAATGTAGGGGAAAGAGGGAGGCAGAAGGCTAAATGGAGACCTTTGTCTTCTGTTCTCCGGCTGTAGTGTAAGTTGTGTGTTCTGTCTGCTTTTTGCCTTAAACATAGCATGCAGATCTTAACAGCCAGCCAAACCTAGTACCTGGATCCCTAGATCAGGGTGAAGATGCCCGACTGCACAGGAAGGTGGAGAATGTGCTTTTCTCTCCTTGATTTTATGTCAGCCCATTCATACAGCAGAATGTGAGACTTTTGAGGATATGGCATGCTTTTGTGGAGCCTTGTGTATTGTAACTGCACAGCTTTTGGTTGCTTTTCACAACCTCCCATTCATGTGCTTCTCCTAGCTTGCTTAGAAGGGCATTGCCCACCATAAAGAACCTTTGCACCTTCTAAAAATAGGTGTGTGATACATGAATGGGGGTGTGGGTAGGTTCATCTGCACCGTGGGTACGTGATGTTGAGCTCAGAACTGGCAGTTGCAACTTAGAAGGGAGATGCTGGGCTCTGTGTGAATACAGTGGCTTGACACGCTTTGGCAGCCAAACATGCCAACTGTGGGCCAGTGTCAGGAAGGGGACTGACAGTGGAACAGGAAGGGTTTGATGTGACTTGATCTTGCGCATAAAAGCTTTGAGAAGTCTTGTCAAACATTGGTGTGCCCATTTTTTTGAGTGATGCCAGTTCTGGTCCCTTGAAACTAATGTTAGAGCAGGTAGAGAGGGGCAGCTAAAATAGTCCTGGGATCAGCTGTTTCACAGGAAGAGTCTGAAAAGATTTCACCTCAGCTTGTGGGACCAGGCAGGCTGCACCCCTTAACGTGCGTAATCCAACGGTTAATAGTTCTTGAGGGAACGTGGTGAGGATGGACAGCAGAAAGCGCTCAGGCTTGCGTGTTCCTTTTACATAGCATTTCCTGGTGCTGCTGCTGAGGACCACTGATCTGACCCAGCAGGGTCAAGTGTCCTCAGCAGGAGAATGTTACAGGTACTTGTCGTGGACTGTGACCTGAATCTGAACGTTAAGTAAATTGTTCCAGTACTTCTGTGGTTAGGTAGTGATTTTTATTGGTGGAGAACTTGGTTCATTGCTTTGGAAAGAGTCAAATAATAGCTTATTCAAGGGTCCTGTATAGGGCATTTGGGGTCATGTTTTCTCAGCCGCACTTGAGAGCATTGTTTCTGTATTTCAGTTAGTGGCAAGGTAAGATGCGGGGAGGTGGTACCACAAAAACTGCTGCAGAACTGCATGAAGCTAATAGGACCTACTTTTCTTTCTCTTGTTTCTTTGGATGGGTCCTGTTTTCTCAGACCTTTTGTACAATAATTTCTGAAGTAAAAAGCTGCTTTTTTTTTTTTCCTCCTTTCTTTTTAACAGGTACTTGAAGATGCAGAGGCTCAACATTTGTTCCAGTCCATTCTTCCTGATATGGTGAAGCTGGCGCTCTGTCTCCCGAGTATCTGCACCCAGGTAAGTAAACACAGCCAGCGAAGTGCTCTGTGGCAGACCGCTTTTCTGCTCCTTTGTTACAATTTTCTCAATTGGTTTTGTTGGACTGGAACAGAAAAAATCTCTCCTTACTTTGTGATGCCGCAGGGGTCCTGCAGTAGATACAGAATTTCAAACAGTGTGAGTATTTCTTTAAAATCTTTTTACTAGTCATTCGATAGGAAAAGTTTTTGGGAATGCTGTGAACTTTCTGAACACAAAGTCAAGCACAAGGCTTGCAAGTTCATGTAGTAATGCCTTTTATAAAGGTGATGTACTCTTAAGTAGTGTAAATTGTGAAGAACTTCGTCAGACTCGTGTTTTTGACTAGACATGAAGCTTAATCTGTTCTAATATAACATACTGTCCAAAATGTCCTGTTTCTATAGGCTTGTAGAACTTACTAGACACAGCTTCTCAGGATTTTTCTTCAGCTGTGTGACATAAGACATGGCAATACAGCTTGTTAATTAAATAGCCAGGAGACAGAATGAGATTCACTGAACATGAATGTACTGATTATAAGAATGAAGGAAAACTTGTTTATTTTGTGGAGTAAACAGGGCTGTGTAGTCAACAGTCTAAATTAGCAGCAATTTCTGTATTCACAACTGAAAGGATTACAGTGCTCTCCTGGAGCTAGACTAATAATGATGGCTGAGAATGTTGGAAAAAGAGATGAAAACTCTGTTCTCTTTCTCCTGTCATTCTCCATGAATGGTGAGCAAATACTCCAAATCAGGAGGCTGAAGCCTGATAAAACGGAAGGTGTATAGCACCTGAGGGTTTCTTTGCCTCCCTCTCTCCCTTTTGTTTCTTTTTATATTAAAGAAACCCTGACTAGATTCACATGAAACTCCAACCTGAAGACCAAGGTGAAGCTGAGCTTTTTGTTTATTGTGATTATAAAAGAATGGATAACCATGCACTTTGTGCAAATATGATACATGTTATTCTTCAAGTAGGATTGAAAAAAAAAAAACCCAGAGCAAGTTGTAGGGTGGTGCACTGTGGCAGGACTTCCACGTTTGTATATAGCATGTATAAAGTATAAAGCGTGGTTATTGTAGCTGAAAGCATTCCTTAAGGGTTCTTAACTATACAGCTATTGAAAGTGGGGTTTTATTTCAGTTTGTAAGATTGCCCAGGATTTGCAACTTCCCATCTGTAGTTTTTTCTCCCCCCTCCATTCCCTATGGTTCTGTTTGATAAGTTGTGTTTTCTTGGTCTTTCTTTTTATTATTGATTAGAAATCTGCAGTTTGTCAAGCAAGCTTTTTCTGAATTGTCTTGAATAAACTGTTCTTGACTTTAATGGTGCTGCTGATTAAAGGGTTCACCAATGGCCTAAATTACTCTTGCTCTAATTTAACAAATGTAATTTTGTGCTCCTGTTTTTTCTTTTTATAACGGGTAAGCTAATTATTTTTCTCTCTCCTGCCCCTCTCTCCCCCTCACTTCTTTTGTTGGTAGCCAATACCTCTGCTGAAACAAAAGATGAATCACTCCATCACAATGTCACAGGAACAGATTGCTAGTTTTCTGGCCAATGCTTTCTTCTGTACTTTTCCACGTCGCAATGCGAAGATGAAGTCTGAATATTCTAGTTATCCAGACATTAACTTCAACAGGTATGGCACTCTGGAGTAAATGAAGCTGATAACCCTTCAGTGAAAATATTATTGTTGTCATTTCAGGGAGAAACTCGCTTCTTTCATGTTTTGGTCGCTAATTTCTGTAGGTTGCTTTCTGTCTTTTCTGTTTACCTCTAAGGGACAAGAAAACTATGGAAGAAAGGATCTTGTGCATGGGAAGATACATTTAGCATTCCAAATTTTTCTCTTTCATGCATGCACACGCACAGATACGCTTTTGCTCTGGTGTAATTAGACAGATAAAATTCCCTGTCTCCTCATAAGCCATTTGCCTGGGAATGGTGTATTTCAGTTGTGCTTCAAGTGTTCTGTATGGAGTTAAAAAGGTCGGTGTTTCCCCAGCCACGTTTCTGCTCTCCTTTGTGTCAGCAGTGGTGATCTGCACGTTAAGTCAGATCAATAGCACTTGATTCTTCAGCATCCATACGGTCTCTTACACTTTAAGGCAGTTGTAGAGCTGTGTGTTAAAATAAACCTGTCCTCTTTGCTACAAGTTAAGCTAAAAAGGTTTCAAGATCACAATAAGAATTTAACTGAAGATACTCTGATTTCTAAACAAACACTCTTTTTTCCTTAATGCTACCTTACAGACAGACTTCATTAGAAATTTTTCTTCCTATCTTTTATTTTTTTAATTACGCTTAGTTCATTTTTAAACGGGGGAGGAGGATGGAGACGTTTTCTGCTGCAGAATGTTATGGTTCACATGGATTTGTAGATTAGAAAGGAATTTGTTGTCTTCTCAGCACTTCCATAGCTGTCTGTGCAGATCAACCTTAAAGGTTATTCAGCTGGATCTTGGATGGATTCTTGATCTAGAGTGTTTCTTATTCCACACTGTTAACATATGTAGTGTGTATGCTTTGAAAATTGAGGTCAAATATAAAAGTCCTGCTACCTGTGATCCAGCACGCTTGGGTACATGTGTCGTAAGAGCTGTCTTAGACTAGAACTTCCCAGAATAAAGTGTCAGGCACACCGTTGTACTACTAGCGGGTTTGGTGCTTGCTGTCTTTAAGGGCTAGCCAGGTTTCCCCATAGTGTGTATGTTGGAGGAGAGACCAGGGCCACTGCCTTGGTGTTTACTCCAACAGTGTGGAGGAGAAGTGTGGGTGGACATCAGTGTGCTGTACAGTTGAGCATCATTTTCTGTCATTAGTTCATAAGAACAAATAAATGAAAGGCGCCACCCATGCATTGAGAAAGATTTATGTTCAGAGCAGTAAAAGAGGACAGTGAAGTTCTGGAAGGAGTTCTGTTTGCACCAGCTACACAATTTTATGGGCTTTTTTTAAAGGACTTGAAGGTACTGGTTTTTGTTGTAAGTTAAGCATGTTACAAATCGAGCAGTTAAATTCTTACTAACTACAGAATAAAATGCTGTTAAATCACTGGAATAAACTCACGTTCTCTTCTACGAACACTGCACAGCAATGTAAAGTCACAGTAGTACAGTGTAATACTAGTGGTTAACTTGGGGCATAATGCTTTAAATTACTTTTATTTAAAAAAGCCTTGGCATATTATTAAGTAAACAGTTTCCTGCCATAGACTTAAAGAATGACCAGTATAAAGTATTAACTAATTTGGATTTTTCTGCACTATTCCAGTCAGTCCCCCTTGGTTTTCTGCCTTCGCTTCCTAGTGCTATCACTCATAGTAAGTTCCAGCAGTGTTATTTAAAAGGGGTGATGCAGCAGCCAACCTCCAGGCCTTCTTGCATTATGGATGAGGTAATGCTCAGCTTTTAGTCACGTAGGGCAGAATGCCATTTTTATTTGTGTAAGTGCAAGAATACTCTTGCCAAACTGGAGAAAAGAAGGGAAGCTGATGTCCTCTGGCTCTTGAGGATTAAAAGTGACTCTTCCTCAGTGTTTGCCAATTTATGCAATTTTCATATAATTGAAGTTTCCTTTTTCAGTCCTTTTTTTTAAGTAACCATTTGTTGAATCAAAATCTCCCCCCACCCATGTATTTTGCATTTGACAAGGAGCAGAGTAGTGAAGTACAGTAAGAGGTGCGACAGGCAGCGGATAAAATAAGAGGGAATGTGTCAGTGGGAGGGGGACTGGCAGGATAAAATTAAGAAGAGATTGAAGAGAGTGAGGGGTGGAGAGAGTACTACAAGAACTTGCAGTTTTCTGTTGTGCTACTATATATAAGCTGACTTAGTTGAAATCTAAAATGAGGAGGGTGGATAGTATCCTACTTCTTTCTCCTCCTGTCAACCCTGTATTTTCTTACCCTGAAAAGTTAGTTCTTCAGTAGCAAGGACAGAGAAGAAAATGTCATGTTTTCAGCTATTGTTTCAGACTTGTAAAGATGACAAGGTTTGGTCCATTGCAGCGTGTTTTTTCAGCTTTAACGAGAGGCTGGGTATACCTAAAAGGCAGTAGGCAACGACTGACCATTTTTTCCCCTCTTCATAACAATGTTTTGATGTAAAGGCTTTGGAGGCTGCTGCTCTGCTTCTGCTCTGTCTGCACAGGGACGGGCATAACAGATTGTTCCACACAGCAGCCCCTTCTCCCCACAGTATTATAGTCTGCAGCCGTTTCCAGGCATAGCTCTTTCCTCAGCATAATTCATCTGCTGCGTGACTGTGAATGAATTACTTTGTTCTTTGAGTCCAAAAAAATAATCTGCCATGCTTCCCTAGCAAAGCAAAATTACTGAGCGGGTGTTAGCATTTGAGGGATTTTTTTCTGTAGCGAATGTGGTGGTATTAACATAAGTCATCTATGCTTTCCCTCTCCTCTCCTGCCCGTTGGCCCTGCCAGAAGAGAGGAGAAAAAAAGTGACTTTTGCCACGGCAGCACTTAGTTTAATAGTGTGTTGTGACACCGACTGTCTATTTTGGTTGCTCATGATGCTGCAGACTGAAAGTCACCTGTGTATAATGAAATACTCAGTAATTGAATTCTTCCTTTTCGTATTTGGCAAGGATGGGCCTGTTATGATTCTTAAGTCATTAATAAAATAACTCATTTCAAATGTAGTTAATAGAATGGAATTCATAATTTAACTTTGAGAGCTTTAATATTTATGAATTCTAGTAGATAGAATGACATTCGTTCAGTGGCCAAACATTAGATCATACCAAATAGCATAAAATACTGCTTCCGTTCAAAATATCAAGCTAAACTTAATTTTTCTTTTTGAAAACACTTTTGTAATATGTAAGATGGAAATCGATTGGGCAGCTTTATGCAAAAATATCCCATCACAAAAGAAAGAAATAATTAGATTTGCCATTTTATTCCTCTTACTGATAAATTTTCCATGGGAGTTGCATGCTGGTTGAATGCAGATCATGAATTGCGTTGACTCTTCTGAGATATCTCTACAATTACGATGTTGGCTGCACGGTTAACGTAGCTTCTTATGATGGTGCTCATAATTAATCTTCTTTATGAATAGTTTGTGGTTTAATGTAGCACTTTCATAAGTATATATATATGTATCTTGAAATATCTTACAGGTTAGATTGAACCATGCTTTCTTGCATTTATTTTTACAAGATGCTGAAATGGGTACTGTCCACTGTCACACAAGACTTTGCGCTGTGGAGTCTTCCCCCTTGTTAACCAAGTTATGAGACCTGTGTCTTAACGCTACAGAATTTGGTAATTTAGGAACTACCTAGTTTGATTACACTTAAAAGTAAAGTGTATGGAAAAAAGCCTTTTGCAATCTTGAGTCAGCGTTCTGGGTGACTGAAGAGGAGACAGGTTTGTCAAGGACCCGCTTCGCTTTGCTGTGTCTCTGACCTGCTACAGGTCCATTCTTAGCTGTTGTGTCAAGTTACTGTAGCTCCTCTGTCTTCCTTTTCGAAAAAACTGCTGTAGTTCAAGTGGAGGCACTATGCATCTGCCATAGCTCCACTGGGGCTGAACTCATAACTGAGGGGAGTATGTCTGATGGCATAAGCCTGCTGGATCTTTCGGCACATACGTGAGCAGATGCTCTGGTCTGAAACAGCTAATATTCCACAAGGAATGGATTTCTTTATCTTTATGAAACAAACCTTTAAAGTAATTTCAAGCGATTGGAGATGAGGGGAAAAACCCACTAGTTAAGATATATATGTCTTTTATGGAATGTATAATATATGAGAGGAAATGGGCAAACTGTATAGTACGTTTATGCAGGAGAATTGAAATCGAATTTACCAGTAATGCAATTGTCTCTTCATAAACAACAATTTTGCAACACTAATGAGTATTCTCTGGGAAATGAATCACCTAGTGACTTCGAGAGAACTTGCTTTGGACTGAAAGATGCATTGCTCCTCTGAGAAGTGGTTCTAGGTTTTCTGAGTTTACAGACACTGATTCTACAAACCTGATTCTGCGCCTGCCTTAGGTGTATGTTCTAACTAGTCTTGGATGGAAAACTTGATGTAGAGTATAACTTACTGGAAAATTTAAGATCAACATTTGTGTATGGTAA
This sequence comes from Rhynochetos jubatus, assembly GCA_027574665.1. Classification (NCBI taxonomy): domain Eukaryota; kingdom Metazoa; phylum Chordata; class Aves; order Eurypygiformes; family Rhynochetidae; genus Rhynochetos; species Rhynochetos jubatus. The sequence goes on from CM050655.1 coordinate 11,280,719, forward strand.
ATGATGAAATACTCTTTAAATAGACAGCTGTAAAAGGATGCTCTTCTCAAGTCTGGCATAATTACTTTGCTGTAGTGATTAAAACAATACTGGGTCTGAATGTTTTTTTGTTGACTTAGTGTATATATGGTAATATAGTTCAGAACTTAGTTGTATCGTGCTGTGGGATGTCTTTTGGTTTAGATTCCCAAAGTAAAACATTTAACCATGCTATTCCTTGATGCCGAGTATTGGAGTTAGCTTCTTATCATTTCATCAAAGTCAGGTATCAGTATGATGTGTTTAAAGACTCCTAAATCACCAAAGCTTTTTCTTAAAACAGGTTTTTAATGCTGCAAGTTACTTGGCACAATAAGCAGAAGTACAAAATGAAAAGCTTGGATAATAGAGGTGTGGGTACATGGGAGCGTCTGAGACTGAAAGATAGTTTTTGCTTCTAGATTGCCACCTAATTACATGGCTCAAGTTTTCTGTTTATACAAATCTTAACAGTCACTATTTAATCTAAAGTTCTAATTAAACACAAGGGTGTTGAATAGTATGATATTCTTAAGCAACTTGGAGATGACGACAGCTCGTACCTATGTAAGAAATTGCCTGAGGTTGAATTATTGACTATATTGTTTTTCTCCTACTTGACACCAAGGGAATTCAAAAATTCTAAATTACTTCCTGTATAAAAAGAGGAAAGGAATGCGGTTGTAATGGAGAAAAAATGGAATTCATGCTATTAAGTGGTAGAGACGTACACTAGGCAGCAGAAAAGCAGAACCGAGGTTTCTGTACCTGACTTGCGTATGGTTGTGCTGCATTTTCCTATTGGGAAGTGCACGATCTAGACAGTGGCACTTCCCTTTGTGCTGGCAGAGAGCTGGTTCATTTGTCTGCCTTTCATCTTTCTGGAAGAAGTTTCTCATCTGGATTATTCTGCTTTTGATTTATAGAAAGTCCAAACTTCATGAATTGAAGTGTTGATATTCTGAAAAGCTTAACTTTTTAGTTCCCACTTATAATATTTTCAGTGGCTTTTCTAGTAATGGTTTATATTTTATATTGGATCTTAGAATTTCCCATTTTAAATTTGCTAAGGTTTCCTCATCTTATATTGTATAATTGATGTTTCAGTATTCAGATCTGTGTAGGGCAGTGGTCTCCAAACCTTTCGTGATTGCACATATCTGTCAGTAAAAAATCTTTGAGCATTCACCCCTAATATAGGCACGTTTATTTACTTATAAATTAGGTACCTGTGCTACCGTACTAATACATTACAGTACAAAACATGCACAAAAGAAGAAACGTTAAAAGGATGAGCACGTTAAAGATGAAATAAACGCTATTTAGAAAATATTTCTTAATATGTGAATGGTACAAAAATACTTTCTTCCTGCATCCTGGTGAATTGTCGTGCACGTCGCCTGGGGTGGGAGGGGGTGCTTTGGAGACCAGAGTGGGTCTGGCATATTGCTGTTCACAGAATTCAGGTATGTAAGCAGGAATGGAATGTTGTGTAATTCATTTCTCTTGATGAGGGCAGTGTAAATGGTAGCAATGAAACACTCATTGCAGCTCCGTTCTTCGTTAGAAGTCCTTGACCAGTAACCGACTGGACCTGTCTTCCGCCTTTTTCACTGAAGTGAAGCTCTGGTGATGTAGCTCTCTGGTTTACAAGGCAGATAAATATTTCTGTATGGGGGGAACCCCACCCAACACATAATCAGTTGAAAGGGCTTTCTCAAAGTACTTCAGGTAACGGATACGGGTAATTAATGCAGTTCCAGTTATTCCTGTATGGTAGGCCAATTTGCTTTCTTATATTTAGACAGTGAAAGAGGCTGTTCTCTGTCCTGTGCAGCCATGTAGTAAGCACACATAGTTACATACACATTCCAACTCTTGCATGATGGGCTGCTCTCTCTCTGCGCACTGTAATGCGTACGAATTTCCTACACATTAGGTACGCTAATGTATACTAATAGATACTGTAAGTTTTTGCATATTGTTACAGTGTGGACAGCTTTCTGAATTTGATGATAGGTTCCAATTTCAACTTGAAGACATGATTATACCCTTTTCAAAGAAACATTCAAAGGAAACCCAGCCTGGGGATGGAAACACTGATATGAAATTGTTTAACGGGGAGGTTAAACCGCATGATTGTAATGGTTCCTTCCATTTGTAAAATTACTGGAGCCAGTGCTTCGAGTAACATCAAGGGAACAGTTTAGCTCCTTGGAAATGAAATTGTAGAAGTAAACTACTGTATTTTAATTCTACCTTAGTCGGAAACAATGTATTTCAGAACTGTTTACTTAAGCTGGCTCAACTTTTCTCCTGTAAACTATATGCGTGCCAAGGTAATCTTTGTGCAGCTCTTAACGTCCTTAGGTCGTGTTGGTGTTGCGTCCTTGGACACGCGCCCTTTGAAGCACCTTGCAGATGTGCCGCTTGCCAAGATACTTCTAAAAATCTAGAAAACACTGTGAGCGTGGGTTACTCCTACGTGCCTGTATTTGAGCATTCTTTGCTTTGTTATTCTCGAAAAGGTGACACGCTTGTGCAGCGATGCTGAGGTGACTCTGTTAGTTTTTGGTTACAGAACCATTACAGAAGGTGCTGCACCACCAGCTGAGCCGCTTGTGGAAAGATGTAGGAGCAGGCTCTTCAGAGCTCTTGGCTCCGGCTTTCCAAGGTGGAAGTGTTTTGAGTTTGAGTTTGATTTTTGCAGTCAATGACACTGCAAAAAACAGAATATTCATTAGTCTCTTAATGCTTTTTCTGCCCTAAAATTTTAGGAAAACTCTACAAAAAGATATGCATTTGTTTTGTATTAGCAATTAATACTGAAACAGTATGAAGTATTGCGTTGTAACTTTACTGTATATTTGCTGATAGTTGAGTGATTTTTAATTTTTAAAAATACTTTCCCAATCTTGGTTCTATTTTTCTAATGTTTTATTTCTCATGTATAGGATTTCTCTTCAAAACAGTTATGTGTCGGAATATTTGCTGGGAAAGAGTATTCATTTAGCAACAATGACTTAATTATCTTCTTTGTTTACCACATTGTTCACCCATCTGCTTGCTTACTTTAAAAGATCTCTGATTCCTCAATACTTAAGGGTATCTCTGTAAAGGTCTTTTATTTGATCAATGTTGCTGCTGTCCTGGCTTGGAAGCTGAAGAGCCAGAGGCAGATTTGCATCTGTGTTTGGTGATCAGCGCTGCAAGCTTCCTTAGCTCCTGTGCCTGCTGAATTGTAGTCAGCTTCGTGGCAGTGGGAACATCTTGTACAAAGCAAAAGCGCTTACATCTGCAGGTGCCAGTAATATTTCAGTTACTTCAACCCAGAGTGGGCTTGTGGTGCTTTGCATTTGATTTACAGTGCACTTCATTTGGATGAGTTCTTTAATTGGAATTAATGGGATTTGGCCGTGGGTTCGTCCATCAGGAAACTGATTGTGTGGTTGCCACTTAGATTTGTGGGTGGGGTTTTTTTGGTAGGATTTTGTCTTGGAGCTTGAAGAATGATTTTTTTAAATTATCTTCTTGATGACCTCGTCTAGCTTTGCTCTTCAAAATAGAGATATCTGCTTCAGAAATAAAAATTCTCATAACATTTCCTAATTGATCATTTGAGAAGCAATACTCAAGGCTAAAACATTCATAACTTACCCATCTTATATCCTCACTTAAATTAATGGGGCGGGACTGGGCCAGTTTCGATGGTTGCAAAGCAAATTGCTCTTACTGTTGCATTTGCAAAGGTGACTGGTAACTGTGCTGTGCTTAAGAAAGCTCAGCTGCCTGCACCTGTTGGGGGCGTGGGTTGGGTTTTCTCTTGTGCTTTTCTTCTGGCTTCAGTATAGCTTGGATGTCTCCTGAATTGCTGAGGTCATTGTAATAAGATTTCTTTGGAAGTTTAAAAAAAAAAACCCATACGAAGCCATCAAATTCAACTGAGTGAATATCAGTAAATAATTAGATAATATGAGGGTCAAAGGTTAATTTGTAGCCCATTAAAATCTGTGGGGATTTTTCCACTGGTCTGATTGGCCTTTAAAACAATGGTGTAAAGCACTTTATTGGAAATAGCTGAAGACAAGAGTTCTCTGGTGTGATTATGTTAAAATACCCAAGGAGGTGGTGCAGTCCCCTTCCCTGGAGACTTTCCAAAGCCACCTGGACTTGTTCCTGTGTGATCTTCGCTAGGGGATCCTGCTCTGGCAGGGGGGTTGGACTAGATGGTCTCTAGATCATCTTCCAACCCCTAACACTCTGTGAATCTGTGTAGTATTCTAGTCGTTTGTGTATCGTAAACATATATAACAAAAAGTGTGTTTGGAGATAGCCATCTTCAGTTTGCAACTAGCTCGCTAACAAAGGTAAACTCTAGACACCAAAAATAGGAATTGAATCCACGCATATTAATCAGACATGGTGATGTCTTCAATCTGCCCTAAATGGTTATTTTTTTGACTACCTTTTTTGGGGGGCTAACATTTGTGGTGGACTCAGTCCCAGACTGCACGTTCAAGGCTGGTGGTGTCCGCTTTTACAAAGAAGTTTTTAAAAAATTGTTTTTCTCTGTGTAACAATGGCAGTGGATTTTCAAAGAGAAAATACATTTTATGTTGTGCCGTGGCGAAGAGAAGGAAATAGTGCAAGGAGAAGGGTAACGAGAGCTCTTGTGTTAACTGCTGTAAAAGAGCTCGTGATCTGATACATGTAGTGACTGGGTGCATTTAGCTGCTAGGTCAAAATGCAGTTTATTGGTGAATGTCACTGTATTGTTCTGTCCCTACTGTGTGGAGTATCCCTCTACAGCACGGGATGCCTGTGCCAGAAGCCAGGGCTTTTCAAATTCTTGTGCCGCCCTGTGGTTTTTATCCAGTGGTGTAGGGTAGAACAGGAATACAGGTATCTCTTCTCGTTATTGCAATTACAGGTGGTGTTTTGGCGATATTTATGTGCCGTAAATGAGATTTTTTCAGAAGCAAATCAGCATTACTCTAGCTTTGATCCCAGGGGAGAAAGAAGAGAGGTTATTTATGACAGCTTTTAACGGGAGAAAAGCCCAATGCTGAACACATTTAAGACAAAAAAAATACTTGGTTGAAATGTCTTAATTGACAGAGTGACTGCACTTTAGTGGGGGATTGTGAAGGATGAAATGCAGTTCATCTGCCTTGCCATTGCCTTTTAGCTTGATCAGACTTACTGCAGGCATGATTTTTTCCAGTTTTGGGATTCTCCCCAGCCCATTCTTTGTGCTGAATAAGATACTGCTTTTGTGACACGAAGAACACTTCAATTTGAAGTAAAGGGGTAAAAAAACCTAGTAAAGGCATGATTGGGCTAATAGATAAGTAGCTAAATGAACCAGTTTAAAGGATTCATCCCAAATGAATCCAAATACACTTCCAGATAAAAGCTCAGAGAATGTATGCGTTTAAGCAAGACACAACCCCTTGATAGAACTTGCATATTGGCCCATTTTAAAATACACCAGAGAAGTCTGGAGTTTGCCTTCTTCAAATCCTGACTGGTTGTTCAAAGAATAAAAAAAAAATCATAAACCCATTTTCACGTTTTTAAAATGGCTTTATTTGACACTGTAGATTTTTGGATTAAACTGATCTCTTCAGCATGTATACTTCACAAGAATGTTTAAATACTGAAAAAATCTGGTTCACATCACTACTAAAAGCTAAATTCACCTGACAGCATTCTGGATTTAAAGGCAGGTTGTCATTCCAGTACATGGAAACAAATGAATAATGTTGTGTCATTCCTTTACTTAGCCTGTTTATTGCGGGGGAATGTTACATCCTCGGGGCTTTCGCTGTATCAGACATCTTTTAGTGAACTTCCTACTCAGAGCATATTATTTCTGAAGTCACCGCTCTTCTTCCTTCCAGATAAATTCCATTATGTGTTGCCAATAACAATGCCTTGTCACTTTGTTGGAAGGGAAATTAAGTAATGTGCGTTCAAGTTGCTGGAAGACAGATGATGCTGTAAAAGTATTTCAGCTAACCTTAAAAGAATACATCCACTTAACGGCTAAAAATAGGTCGCTGCGTTTTAATGCTTAGGTTTTCACAAATGAACGTTCGAATGGCAGTAGTAGCCCAGTGGATGAAGCCGTTTCTGGTGGGGATGGATTGTTTTCTTTAGAAACACTGCTGGGGCGCTGCAGCTCTTGAAGGCAATATGTTTCCATTGTATCCTTGTCTGCAACTCACTGAGCTGGAAGTAGGGTAACGCGTTTGTGTCTTGGAGAACTCAACGTACACGTTTTACCTCTTGGTCGCTTCTTTTTATCTGAGCCAGTCTGTTGCAAATAAATCTAGTAGCTTTCCTGGATGCTCATATTGAAATCATCTTTTTGATATTCCAAAATCAGTGTGAGATAGGCATTCGCGTGGCATCTTAATCGGAAACTCGGCAAGCGAACAAACTTGCCACTCCTAAAGACCCATGTTACAGAGGGGCTGGCTAGGGTCTTCTTTCCACGGTAGAGTGTTTAAATGCAAGGCTAATCAAAATATGTGCATAATACTTAAAAAAAAAAAAAAGTCAAATCACCAATATATCCCTGAAATCTAATTAATTGCTTTTATTCCTTGATTTTCAGGTTGTTTGAGGGACGGTCACCAAGGAAGCCTGAGAAACTTAAGACCCTTTTCTGCTATTTCAGGAGAGTCACAGAAAAAAGTACATCCTTTTTTTTTTTTTTTTTTTGAGCTACAAAGCAGATACATGAAAAGTTTAACCTCATTAAATTTGGAAATAGCTCTGCAGCATTCTGATGGAAGTGTGTAACAATGACCAGCTTGCTAAGTACACTGATATTCATATTAATGTCATTTCTCATATAGATCATGCATGCAATTATATTTTTTGCACAGAGCTTATTCTCCTTTTCTTCTGAGCTGTGTACGTGGGGGATGTGTAAAATATATAGAGATATTTTCACCACCCTTTATATCAAAATATGTATATATGTGTGTGTGCATAAATATGCATATGTTTATATATAAATATACATATGTGTAATGTTTGTAACCTATGCAGCTGCTTGCTGCACTGCCTGCAGAGGGGTCTTAACACCGTACGTAGCCATTATAATAACAGGCTTAAAGAGCCTGAATCAAGCTTCAGATTTCCTGCAGTATCCACATTTAGTCTTTTGACTACAACATCTGTAGTTCTTGTGGGTTGCCCCATCCCTGGAAGTGTCCAAGGCCAGGCTGGATGAGGCTCTGAGCAACCTGGTCTAGTGGAGGGTGTCCCTGCCCATGGCAGGGGGGTTGGGCTTTAAGGTCCATTCCAACCCAAACCATTCTATGCTTCTTTCTAGTAGTGCTACAGTTTAAGTGCAAATCACTTAATACTTTTTCCTTGATCTGGAAAAAGAAAAATACTCAAACCTCAAAGAGAGGTGAGTATTTTTGGTCTTCATGTTACTTGTTTTCAGTTTGAGCATGGGCTGTCAGGGGAGGAATCAAGCTGCTCTTGAGGAAAGTTAAGCTCTTGTCTTTCTGCCAAGAATGATGTTTGCGATTTTAAAAGCTTACCACTTAAAATAGTCTAAGGACTAAAGCTTCAGCAGTTAATACGTTTTCCTCTGGGGTTGGTTTGCCTGTAGAACCTACGGGATTGGTGACGTTTACGAGGCAGTGTCTCCAGGAGTTTCCAGACTGGGAAAGGTAAGTCAAGCATCCTGTTAATGTAAAAAATTTCTTAATGACCACTGAATCCCATTCATATGGAATTGATTCAGGCCTGGAAGCACTACAGAAAACAGCGTTTTGCATGGATTGTTATGAGGAGATGTACAGAGGGAAGTGGCTGAACTGCCACAAGTAGTTTGAATGCCCAGAGTTTTCCAGAACATTTGTTTGCCAGTGAACTGCCAAGTCTTAAGTGAATTTTTAAGACAGTAGCACAACTTTGGTGCTGTTGCTTGAGTGGGGAAAGAAGAGAGAGATGACTTGATTTCAGAAATGTCAGGAAATATAATGAAGTCTGAGTGATACCCAGCATGAAAACACAAGTGTTGCAGCTTTTTTGGTTAGCAAGTTAATGAGGTACAAACTCGCGTGAAAAGTGTAGAACCTCAATTTCAAATGTGAGGTTTTGTGGTGAAAGAGGTGGAGAAACTGAACAATAAATTGACTGTTAAACCTTTACAAATTGTTTCTGCAAGGCAAATGCATTTTCTTTATCAGGTGTGTTTTTAAACCACCTTCTGTTAAGGTGTGTAATAAGTTTGGGTTTGGATGGGTTTTCTTTCAAAACGGGTGTCTTTGTGTGGAGATTCTGTAACCATCCTTTCTGTACAACATTCTCCCTCAATGACAGATCTCAGAAAAAGCTGTCTAGATTGCACGTCACCTATGAAGGCACTATTGAAAGCAATGGGCAAGGTATGCTGCAGGTAAGCACACAGAACAGTGAATGTGGCTTTATGTCATGGTTTTGCCATACTCTTATGGTCTGCCAGCTTAAAGCTATTTGTTTATCCTCAGTTGACTTAAATGACAAGATGTTATGCAGTGTAAAAAGACACGTCTGCATTAATTCCGTGGGCAGTCTTAGTACTGTCAGTATTCCCCAGCTCATCTAGGTTGGCGCGTGTACCTGGTACAGAACGAGCTGACGGAAAAATCACAAGCCTGGGACAGCGTCAGGTCCTTTGGTTCAAACCAAGATCAAAGATTGACAAGATCAAAGTTTCAGGCTGTCAAGGGTTTCAGTTTCTTTTTAAAAAATTATTCTCGTGCCCCAGACAGTGACCTGGTCAGAGTTCAGGCGACTTTGTTACTGCTGTCAGTGTCACTGTTTCAGTCGGGGAGCCAGTCAGCTAAAAGAGATTCATAAGGCGGATGTCCAGTCCCTATCGATAGCAAGGAACACATTTGAGTTTTCAAATTATTAAAAAAAAAAAAAAAAAATCCCTTCTAGAGTTCAGTAACCCAAAATGATTTAAGATTTCTTTTGCCAGGAGCAAGTGGTGCAAAGAAAGAGGTAGAATAGGAGGAATTCCTCGGGAAAAAGCAGATGCTAGAAACAGTAGAAAGCCAAAATTTCCTACTGGAACAGTTAGTGTGTAAATATAGAATAAATTAAACATTGTTTTACAACAAATAGAAAAACCTTTGTAATCTTACGGTTCTCCTCTCTGGGTAGTTGCATTTATTGTGTTTTGTCCAAAATGACTGTTTTCTTGCTCAGGGAGGGAACTGACTGTTGTGCTTTGGGGCTTGCAGTGCCGTTGGGGTAGTGGAGGTGTCTCACATTGCCTGGGTATTGCTGCAGGACAAATCACGAAATCATTAGCTGCTTAACTATCAGAGTTGCTGTCAGGTGGCGCAGCTCAAAGCCTGCTCGTGAGCAGAGGGCAAGGGCACAGTTTCAGTCTGTCTGATGTATCCGTTAAATGAGGCTGTAGCTGAGGTGGGTTAGTGGCCTGGGGTTCTGCAAGTGCTTTTTCCTCAAACTCTAAAATGTCTCGTGACTGTATGAAACTTGAGGTCTCCAAATGTGCATTGAAATTACAGTGAACTCTGTAACAGCTCAACAATACTCATTTTTCTGCTGTGTTTCTGTTCGACTGTACTGTAAACTCTGAGGTGAGAGAAGGGTGAATTGTGCTTTTTCGTGTAGTGCCTAGGGAGTGATATTCTTCCTCCCGGCTATTTCAAGTCTTCTCAAAGAAAATAGCTGTGTTCAGATGAAGAGCAGTCTCCAGGAGGGAGCAGGATGACCAAGACAAGACCGTCCAGGAGTCCACAGTCACCCCAGCCTAGGCTGGCAAGGTCACTGCCTGGGACAAGCAGAGCAGGATGGTGACAATAACAGTTTCTGCTGACAGACAAATGCAAGGTGATGTCAGGTCACAGAGGTCAATCCTAGATGTCTGGTCAGCAAGTGAGCATCAGCAGAGGGCAGGGCTGGGCACGGGGCTCATGTCTGATGTCTCAGGTGAGGTCTATGGCAACAGGGTCTGTTTGTACCGAGGCCATGTGCCAGGGGGTGAGGATGGGGGCCCAGGGGGAGGCTACTGAGCACAGTTAAAGTGCATTCGGGTAGTTTTCATGTTACTTTTTTGTGTCATGATCAAGTTCAGCAAATCTTAAGCGACTGAAGTGTGTTGGTGTTTCCAGGATAGATTTCAGGAATGCTTGCAGTTGCAGTGGCCATCTCTGTGAGCTTCACACTTGACTGACTTCTCATCAGTTTGTAATCTGCACACTTGTTCATGTCATTCCAGCAACTTTTGTTCCCCTCCTGTAAATGTGCTCTCATCAACTATCTAAACAAAAATCAGTAAGAAGCTAATAATAGCATTTGAAAGATGAAGTGACTTTTTAAAATTCTATATTTATGTGCGCGGTTAATTTTTATAAATAGTAATCACTTTATTGAACATACCAAATCCTTTTATAACTGTTTAAAAATGTAATTTGTAAAATATGTATTATTGCAGCAAAAAAATAGTCCAGAGCTGCTCTGTTTCAAGCAGAAACCTTAATGATCCAAATGACTTGCCTTGAAGTGCATTTCAAGGAAAATCCATAAGAGATTCAGGTAAAAACCTACAGGTATAGGGCAACGCTGAGCTAAAAATGCTTCAGTGTGGACAGCTGGGGCAGAATGCTTACTACAGGACAACTTCATAATTCTTCCATGTCCATAAAATGCAAAAAGGATACTGTAGTTTGCTGCTTTCATCTTTCACATATACTGAAATATGCTCTGTTCTTAACTATGTGCTCTTCAAATAAAACCCATAAAACTTGGGTTCAAAGTACTTGAGAGGCTGAACTTTATTTTGCTGTGTAATATCTCAATTGACTTGTTTTAAGTTTTCTGAGAAGTAGAAAGGAAGAAAAAACAGAGAAAGGCATGCTGTTAATCAGCCTCTGTCCTGTTGCTTGTACTTCTTAGGGCTAGCAACAGATTTCAGCAGTATTATTGAAATGTGTACAGGTTTTTATATTTACCTTGGGAAATGAAAGGATTTTATGCTGCTTGCTTATCTCCTAATCCTCTTGAATATATTTTTGTTAGGTTGATTTTGCAAACCGTTTTGTTGGAGGTGGTGTGACCGGGGCAGGACTAGTACAAGAAGAAATCCGGTTTTTAATCAACCCAGAGCTGATTGTGTCGAGGCTCATCACAGAAGTCTTGGATCACAATGAATGTCTTATCATCACAGGTTAGTCTTTGCAGAAAATGTTTCACATCTTACTCTGGCTTTATATGTAGAAAATATATTTTAAGTTGAAGTTTAGTATGTTTAAGTGCAGTAGGGGGAAAAAAAGTCAACATTCACTTGACAAAGAGCTTCCTTCTTCACCCCCCAGACCATAAGGCTGCTGTTTCCAATAGACGTTTTGGGAAACAAACAAACAAAATGAAATGACAGCAAGCAGCCAGCACTTTTTATCCTATATAAGTCTCTGAGGACTCAGTGTCTTTAGGCCTAGCTAAGGAATACTGTTGGGCAGTATAGGCAAAAGCCACAACTACCAGCTTTTACCTGGTCCCAGCTATTAGCAGGTGATGTTTCTGGTACGATAACTTGGGGGGGTGGGGGGTGTGTGTTTGATCCTGTCTGGAATTTGTAACATTAGATGTGATCAGTGGGATTGAAAGCTCAGTCTGAGAAGAGGAATTGCCTTCAGGTTACCAGCAAGGGGAGGAAGTGGAAGAGGGGAAAAAATCAGCATCCATTAAAATGTGGAAAATCAAGACATGTCTCTTAAAGATTTTGATCTTGTAAGTTACAACCATGTGTTGGTGTTATTTGCGAGTTATTTCTGGTTCATAATTTATAAAATCAAACCTGAAATTCTTCTCCCAGCACGCTGTCGAGAGGCTGTGTGTGGAGAAATGCTCTCTGTTCGGTGCTTCGCTGAAGGTGTTTTCCCTTTTGATTCCACCTCTGCCATGGAACTGGTGATGTTTTATTACCTGTTGGATCAAAAGAGTTAGTATCAGAACAGCTAACGCCACTATTAAGAACTGAGGAGGCCCGGACAGCGCTGTGGGTGTCTCAGTTCTGCACACGGGAACACAGTAACACAGTGAGCAGCTAGATGCTTCGTTGCTGAAAAAGAAAATGATGCTATAACATTTATTTACTCTAAAGAACAGCTGTAAAGAAAAACAACTAACCAGAGAGATCCTCTTGGCAAATATTGTAATAGATTTTGTGTATTTTATATTGTTCAGTCTGCTGTGTTTAAAAACGTTGGTTTAATCTACCTGAGCTGCTCAAACAGGCAGGAATTTGTGGAGGTATTGGAATACATTTCTTGGAAAGGTCCTTCCAAAGCTCTTGTTCTTTCTCTCACATGCATGCACAGTAGAAAATTGAGCCTGGATCTTGCAGATCTTACCCTGTCCCGAAGCTATTGATTGTGCTCGGCAGAGCATCTTTTGGTTTCAGTCTTATCCTTTTGATAATCTTTTTAAAACAACGTTTTGTTTTGGTTTTCTACCCTGCCAAAATTAATGCTTTTTCTGTGAAAACTTTCTGATAAATTGGCTTTTGTGATTATGTTTTAAAAAAAAAAAAAAAGGAAAACTTCTTGGCCAAGGCTGATTTCTGCGTGTGTTTTGGATATGATACTGTAACGAGATTAACATACTGGAGTACTGCCTTCTGAGTGAGGCTCTTCTGGGCAGGGTAAACACGGAGCACAGCTATCAGTCTGTGTAATAGCTGAGTGGGGGGAAAACGCTAAGTGAATGTTTGTGATATGGTGTTCTTCTCTAATGGAAATGGCCATGCCATCATTTTCCTTTCATCCCTGGAGCTCTTCCACATCGGTTCGTAGCCAAGTCTCCACTGCGTGTCACAATCCTCTTGATAAATTACATTTCTTTATGATGCATCTTGACTCAGCGGCCTAATGGGTACAACTGTGTAGCTTAAATTTGCAGAAGAGTCTGAGAAATTGGAGAGAAATTCAATTTGTTGTGACGGCGCAGTATCTGGTTAAGGTCACTGCTGTAATGAGGATGGGACTGGTCATGCAAACAGGTTCTTCAGCACAGACATCTACCTGCAGGCATGTCAGCAGCAGTGCCGAAGATTCCCACAGCTGCCTTTCTGGGGGAGCTGTGAATAAGTGTCGGTGGCTTTCATTCAGGGCTTTTCCCCTGTTTTCCCCCCTCTGTGTTCGTGTGTACTCAGGCAGCGTTGGGAGCAGATGAGGCTGTGTCCTGTGTTTCCTTTAAATCTCCAAACTGAACAACAGCCAGTCCGGACTGCATCTTAGTGATGCACTTTTGGAGACTCCTGAGCAGTGGGTGAGCTCAGGTAGTTGGTTCAGCTGAAACTTTACTCAGGTGGGGAAAGATTGGGTTTTTTCAAGGGCATTTAGGAGTCTGGTTGTGCCACTGGAGAGCCGTGAGACTAATGGGTGGTGCAAGATAAGGATCAGAAGAACTGGTTGAAAGGGAGAGAAAAACCTTCCCCTCAATTCTGGCAGTTAATGTGCTTTTGTGGTGGTGGCTACAAAACTCTACTCTTGCGCTTTTCACGTGTTCTCCTTTTTATTCCGTGCCAGCGGAACTGCCTCTTCAGAGGTATCATTTCTAGCTCATCGGAAATAGTGGAGGGACAGTACAGTGGGGTTTTTCCCGGCTCCTGGGAACTTTATAGTGCCATACAGATCACATGCAAATGAAAAGCTAGACTGCGGAGTCTGAGAAGGTATATTTATTTTTGGCAGTAATTGCAACTCTGTCTAAGATGAATGTGGTCCATAAGCACTAACACTTGGCAATTTCACTGTTTGATGCTGTAACTGTTACAAGTTTGACAAAGAATGTGACTTTGAATGGTACTAGTACGTATTTCCTTTTGACTTCAGACTGTTTGGGTTTTGTAGCTTGTTTTTCACGTTCTGAGGGGACAGTGCTACCATACCGTATTTGTGGCTTGGCTTTTTTTACCCCTTTATTGTTTGTTTTAATTGTAAGAAAAAAGAAACACTGGGATATCCAGTTTTTGTCCCGTACTGCTTCTGTTCTTCCAGCAGCAGCAGTTTGTATCCACGTAGTTCACAGGCAAAAGTGCTGCTAGTTGAATAACCATTTTTGTCTGACAAATTTCCCGAGCTTCGTTTAGGAAAATCCATTGATTTTCATTAACTTTGGGTTTCTGGTACATGAATTTAGGGTTTGTGTGACTTCCTTGAGTTTCTCTGTTATTGATTTGTTTGCTTGTTTTTAATATATATATGTATTTGTTTGCTTCCCGGTGCTTTCATCATCAGACACTGCACTTCCATAAAAACTAACGAAAACACTGAACCTTGAAGAAGTCAGTTTAATACTTTGACTGTCATTTAATCTAGGCTGTTACAATACCTCGATAACCTAGTGTTTTCTTTCCACATGCTAGACACCAAAGGAAATGCTTTCTTTTCAGAGTGGGAATTTTGCTAGGTTGTCCCCTAAGGAGAGCTCTCGGAAAAGTCCAACTTCCCTTGTCTGTCTTTTCTTACTGTTTGCTCAGACACCCTTTCTCCAAGCGTGTCGGTAAACCTGAATTTTGCCTGCGTCAGGAGAAGCCTTACTGAAGGTTGATTGCCTCCAGTTTGGTTAGAAAGCTGGCTTTTGAATATTTAAGCTGCTCGTACTTTGTGACGAGGGCGTGGATGCGTGTGAATTTACAGGCAGATTCTGCCATCATAATTTTGGGGACTTGGATTTTGTAACAGGAAGTGAATTCGTGGTGAGGAAACTTTTACCGTCCCGCTCATTTTTCATAGCAGCTTTTCAAAATAGCCTTGAGTGGAATTTGTGTGCCCTCAGTATGGTCAATCATCTAGCCAAATCTAAATAAATAATGAGTGGGTGATAGGGCAGATGAGTTAAAGAAGCGCTGATAAGTCGTTCCAGTTCAAATGAAGTTGGGTTGATGGTGGAAATGTCTTGCATCGTTTTAAACAGTTCTTAAGTTTCCTTAAGAAGCTTTCAAACTCCCTTGTCAGATGAGGTTAAAAGTGAATAGTTTTACGTTTCTGGTTGTACAGCTTTTATTTAGAGATTGAAAACCTGAGATTAAATGTAAACATCTGTGTTCTCAGAGTATCACTGCTCTGTGCGATAGTCAGACATCTTTTGTCTTAGTAATCAGATGCTGTCAGCTTACATGTCCTTCTGAAACCCGTTTTTCTGTTACAGGCATAGCTGGTGTCACTGTCTGTAATTAAGAGGTTGCTTAACAGTTCTCTTGTTACTCCTATTGTTTGTATAACTTGTGCCAGATTGTACCTGTATCAGCTGAAATTTTCCCAACAGGTATTCTTTTCAGTCCCCCGCTTCTTGAAATTCAGCTGTTTCGAGCTCAAAACAAGGGGAGAAGATGTGATTTTACTGTGGTGCTGCTGCAGGAGTATTTCTTTGAAGCTGTGGTGCATCTCTGGGTTTTGAAGCAAGGTCCTGAAGTTTGGTAAAATGAGGTGATAGCCTTTTAGAGAGGTTATGCTCCTCACTCTAGGTTAAAACGCTCTCCTGCTTGGTCCTGGGATAAACCTGTGGAAAGGAGTTGGCATAGCAGAGCATAACAGCTACAATTACTGGAGGTCTTAGTGCGCTACTTTCCTACAGCCCGTAATGCTTGCCAAGATACCCCGCTGGGCTGTTTCACAGAGCAGCCAAGGATGTTCCCGACCATGGTTTTTTGGGTCCTCGAGTTTTTACGGAAACGGCTTCTTGGTACTGACCGCCACAGCCTAGATCAGCGGCCTTTTGGTTCACTCATTGCTGGGATGTTGGAATTCGTGTCGGGAGCTGTAGTGCAGGAATCGCGCTGAACAGATGTAGAACAAAATGAGAACAAGGGGAAGAGGTGTATCGGCCAACAAGACTAGGAAGCTTAACAGTCCTACCTGTCCTTATGTAGAGTGGCCCTTGAGACTGGCAACGAACTGGGTAGCACTGACGTGTTGGAAATCTGCTTGGTTCCTGACCATCAGGATTTTCTTTGCCTTCATGGATTTTGTTAGAGAAATCAAACGTATGAACCTAGAGCTCACCACATACACTTTTGAGTCTCTATATTTTTCTTGTGTTTCCTAAACTGTCAGCCCAGACATTTGCTACCTTGTGATGAAGTAGGGTTGCCACGTTTTCACTAGTGCAGTGAGTATTTTATCGTCACGTTGACAGGCAGTAGCCTCCAGACAGAAAACCAAAATGCTGATGGCGCGAAGGCTCCGTCTTTGTTAACCGGGTGTTAGCCAGTAAACCTTTAAAGATGACAGGCAGTTTATTGAGGAGCTGTTGAACTTGAGAGTGGCGAAGCTGAAAACTTGGTGTTGCCTACAGGACAGCATGCGCACATCTGCACCTCTGATGTTCTGTGGTGGGTGCCACACATCAGCTGGGGAAGAGGAGAGTCTGCTGGGCACAGGGAGATCTTGTATTCTTGCTGCAGGCACGGATCTCTCTTTTCCATTGCTTCCAAGAGCTGCGTGTTCGTTCAGAGAAGCAGTGATTCCTATGAAAGACTTGCAAAGTGAAAAAGTCTGTACAGATCGTATGTGATGTGGAAAATCCTGTGTTTCAGGTACTGAGCAGTACAGTGAGTATACAGGCTATGCAGAAACCTACCGCTGGGCAAGAAGCCACGAAGATAAGACCCCAAGGTAAAGTTCCACATAAATATTTCAAGCGAAGGAATAAATAAGCATTGTAAATTTGAAAAATTTGGTGCTTTAAGTATTCCCTAGCATTTGCCTTAACAGAGCGTTTGACTCTCTTATCCTGCTCTCTTCAGCAGAGCCAAGCTAAGAAGGTTATCTCATATTAATAAGGAGATATTGTACCTGCCAATACGTGAGTTCTTAAACCAGCATCTTTTACAGTTATATGTGTTTAATCCAAATTCCTTTAAGATAGTGACTGAACTGTGGGCTGTGATGTCACACTAAGTTTGACAGTGACACCTCAGGCGCCACAGTGCAGCTGATGAGTGGCAAAATAAGATTTAATATCAGGAAGCTGAGTAGAAAGCTCTGAGCTCTTCAATTTTTCTCCAACAATGTTGTCATAGTATATAGACAAAATTATTCATTTGATATAGAAACATACACAGTGTACTCTCATTTAGAAGTTGGAGGAAGACACAGCCAAAGTGCTTTTCTTTGACCTTGCAGCATTCTTATGTACTTAATAAATAGCGCTGTATAATGAGATTTGTTTCACGTTTGTGCCCAAAGTCTAGCCAGAGTATTTCTAAATTTATAGGGAGGCCTGTCTCATTTCTGATGCTGCTTTCATTCCTGACCCACAAGGGAAAAGTGCTCCATGTTCTGTTACAAACTCACCTTTCTAGCTGTTTCTAACAGAAGCTCTGCAGGGAATTGCTCATTCACGATTATATGGTGAATACTAAACAACTAATGTAATCTACTTTTCCCCAATTTTAGGGATGAATGGCAGCGACACTACACTGAAATTGTCGCTATAGATGCGTTTCACTTCAGACGTTTCCTTGATCAGTTTGGTCCGGAGAAAATTAGAAGAGAGCTGAACAAGGTCAGTAACTTCTTAGAACGGCCTGCAATCTAAAGCTGCTTCATTAATGCTTACAGGACATTGTCAAATCCTTTTGCATTTTTATCTTCAGCTAAGGAAGTTCTTGCTTAGTTGTGTCTACATAAAAGGTGTACTTCAGGGCTTGGCTGTCCAAGCGGAAGCCTATCAAACAGAATGACTGTTGTCCTTCGATACGCTGTTCGAAGGTGCACTGTATTTAACTTCGAAAAATATAAGTGAAATCTGTGTATACGTTTTGTTAATTCTTCCCTGTCCTGCTTCCAAATTCTGACCTTAAGTTCTCCCCCTGTGATTGGCTCTGCTGATCCTACTCAGTCCCAGCTCCTGAGGTTGTCCTTTTTCAGTGACTGGTAATTGCCATCAGTGAGCTGTTTATAGTTGGGAGGCCTTAGCTTTCAACCTGTGCCAATGTTTTCAAGGCATTTGCTGTTACCCCACGCATAAATTTTATCTCCTAACAAGAGATGCCTGGTATCAGTCTCCCGTTCACCCAGCAAATTCTCCTAAGTTAATAAGTCTAATGGGGCCGAATGAGGGCCTTGCATGGTTAGTGTAAGGATGGGTACTGAAAGGTCTGCGGGCTGTTACAGCAGAGGCAATGCTATTTTTACTGGGCAGTTGAGCACAAGAATGCTTTTACAGTTACACTACATTAAAGTGCTTGTATTTGGGTTCAAAACATGCTAACGATAGTTTCTTTACTGTGCTTCTACATTTGTAGATGCGGTAGGCCTCTGCGTTAGCAAGGGTGTTAAATATAAGGGCACAATACTACTGTTGTGAGTCTCCTGCTTTCTGCAGTGTAGGAGGGTATAGAATAATATAGGATGCATTTCAAATCTATTCAAGCATAGGGCAGTGTGTTCCTAATTCTCAGCTGGAAAAGGAATATACCTGAAAGGTCTCTTTTTTTTTTTTTCCCCCTCCCCCCAAATGACGTACAGTGCTGAAGGACTAATTTAATTTTGTCATAAAACCTTAACATCTTGACTGAAGTAACATTCATCAGCTTGTTTCTTCGTGGTTGGTAATGAAATTAGCCCTGAAAAAGACAGTAAATAAATTTTGTAAACTTCAGTGATATCTCAGTACAAAATTCAAATTACCTACTCTAGTGAATTTATGATCTGCCTACAGTTTTCAGTGTCAGTGATTGGGCTTGGGTTTCTAAAATAAATCATGGTAGATCCGCGCTACTTTTATACAGTGTGTTGGTTTGGCTGATGTTTGAGGAGGTCTGATTAGTATTTAAAGAAAATTTTAAGCTTTGCTTAATTCTCTGTTTACTCCAGTGAAGATTGTATTGAGTTTATTGGAGATTCTATAATGTTTTAAGATACCAACTATTTTTTAATATGCTGTGGTGGGTTTTTGAGTTGGATTTTAAATCAGTATTAACCTTAAGATTTTTCTGTGGGTGAAAACTTGATGGAATAAGCTGCAGGTCTGTTATGATTTAATAAGTCAGGGCTCGGTAAGCACAGTGTATGCACACAGGCTTTGAACACACGTGTGTTATCTATTAGTAGGCACAGCTCAGTGTCCACAGGTTCTTTTGTTTGTCTGTTACTTTGTCAGACATTAGGAAATGATTGAAACAACTTAAAGTGATTCTTCTTGCAGCTTGTGTTTTCTTACAAGCCTGTAACACCTCTCCTTTGTAAGATCAGTTAAAGAAGCAGATGTTCACTCCCGGTTAGCTTTCTCAAAAGGTAGTTGGCTGAGGCTGACCCTTGTTTCTGGCTCAACCCATGCTCAGAAAACAAGATTAATATTGTCCAAAGTCAGCTGTTGGGAATAAGAGGAAAAAAAAATCATTGTATCTGATTGCAGCATTAAGATTTGCAGATACACGTGTAAAAGATGTCGCTGTTTCATCCTTGCTAGCCCCGTCCCGTATGGAAGCAGCTGCTTTAAAACTGCACAGAAAGCTTTCATATTCCTGTGTTTGTAGGTGAAGCCTGTTTAAAACATTGGTGCATTGTCTCTTTTTGTAAAAAGTGAGTAGGGTTATCTTTATCCTTCACTTTCTATGAAATATTATAGGGAAGCACTTAGATATTTTTCGTCATTGCTGCTGAAGTCTTTCCAAGTCTTTGCCGACTTTCTTATTGTGTCTGATGAGACAGTTGTTGTTCTCTGTGCCCTGGCGAGTTGAGAAATACATCCCCAGTAAGTAAAAGCTGAAAAGGAGATGCGTCCTGTTGCCACACCGACCCGTTTCCCTCGCTGGGCGGATGGAGTTTGAAGAATCCCTGTCCACCCAGCCAGAGTAGTAGCTTGCTTGGCCACTCGTTTCATACAAATGTGCTTTGTGCATTAAGCATGCTAATGGCTCCGACACGGAGAGCTCGGAGAAACTGCGTGCCCCTGATGTTGTGTGAGTACTCCTGATGCAAACTGTGAAGCGTGGTGCCCTGCTAAATGACAACAGGGTCTGAATTTGCAGCTTAGATCAGGTTGGAGCAAAAGCATGGGTACTTCATTCTGTACCAGATGATTGTACCAACTCCATACATTTTTGTGCTGTTGAAAAACTTCCCAATGAGATTTATCCTTTTTCTTATATGTGGAAGCACCTGCCTTTACTCAAGATTTCTTAGGGAGTACCACAAGTTTTCCTCCTATCCTCATTTATTGCATTAGAAGTGTATTCTCAGCTGCCCTTTTGTATTTCATTTTCAGTTTTGAGGGATTCCAGGAATGCTGGACACAGCGGTTCAGCTGAACAGGACCAAAAGCAACAAACTTCATGCTATCTAATGTCAGAGTTATTCCCTGCTCTGACTATCCGGAAAAGTCTCCTATAGCTGTGGTGAAGTTCCTTGAAGTCAGCACCTGTGTCTAACTTTTAACTTGGATCCAAATAAGGCAGAATTCTTCTTGCCTTAAATTCCTCAGTGGTTGACCTTGAGTTTAAAGGAAGTCTAATGGCGTATTGAAGTAGTTTGAATGTGGTACTGCTATAAGGCAATACCGATGATTGTTTACTGTTGGAAAATATCCCGGCAGATTGCCTGTCATTTTTATCTTCTGCCTCTTGTCTGCCTGCAGGCCTACTGCGGCTTCTGTCGACCCAGCGTTCCGCCCCAGCATCTCTCTGCAATAGCCACAGGAAACTGGGGATGTGGTGCCTTTGGAGGGGACTCCAGATTAAAAGGTAAATTGTAGCGATTTGTTAATGTCCAAATTAATCAAATAACTTAGATTTTGATTCTTGGCCTCTTTTTTTGTTGTTGTTGTTCACATACGTTTTTTGGGTTTGTTCATATTAATACATTTTAGTCAAGAATTGGAATAGTAGTTAAACTGTCCATGGAACTGGTTTGTGCTGGGTTCAGTCAGGAAAGGGCTAACTCCCTTTACTCTGGTTGCCAGGGAACTGTGTTGCTGGACAGTAAGTGAAAACATTGATAAGGCCTCAGCTGGTGCTGGGGATGGCCTGTACTGAACTCAAGGTCTTTTGTCCACTTCGGATACTGTAGCTGACCCAGACTGACCAAGGAAGTATTTCATCCCATAGTACGTCATGTTCCGGTCTCTTTGGGTGGGGAGGAGGGTCCGGTAGCCATTACTCTGCCCTTCTCTCTCTCTCCCTTACTCCCTTGCTCGTCTCTCTGGGCACTTGCCCACCCTCCTGCGTTAGCTGCTTTGCCAACTCCTGTGCTGGCTCATTCGTGTGGGAGCTGGTGGGTTGTTTTGAGTTTTCTGGCCGTGTTATCAGTGATAAGGTTTGCTCGGAATCCGCTGCGTAGGCTCCCGGGCTCCAGCCTTCAGGCCGCGGCTCTCGGGCTGTGGGTCTCGGGCTGTGGTTCTCGGGCTCTCGGGGTCTGATTTTCATCCCTCAACATCTGGGTGTGCATTGGTCAGTGGATGGTGGGAAATTGGATCATATTGTATACATTGTACTATATGTTTCATTTTCTACTATTTTAAGTATTTATTATTAGTAGTACCTGTATATATTGATTTAGATTTAATTAGTAAATAATTCTTATCTCAATTTTACAAGCTTCCTTATTTCTTTTTCCTCTGATTCTTCCCCTCCACTGGAGGAGGGGAGGGGGATTTGTGAGAATGGCTTCGTGGTATTTTGCTAGCCGGAGTTAAACCACGACAGGTTCCATTGGCTTTGATCTTCAGGCCATGAGTAACGTGGCCTTAAACAGCAGGAACATGTCCTGCTTTTACGTGCTATCTTCAGTTTAACGTGTGAGGTATGTATGTGAGGGTGAAATGCCGGGGGTACAAGGACCTGTAGCACTGAAACCTTCCAAAGCACGGACACGGAATGTTAGTTCGCAGAACAGGCTCATTGCCGTTCTCAGTCGTATAAAGCAGGTGACCTTTCTGGAGCAGTTGTCTTAGATTATGCCTGAGACTTGTATCTCTGCAAAGCTGTTGGCAGTACCGGGAAATCTGCAAGGCTTTGCAAACCTGCTGGCAATGCTTGATGTTTCATCTTGCTCCTTAATATGTTGTTGTGTGCCAGAGAGGTTTCCAGTCACTCAGACATGCTGCTTTCTTTCTGACTTGCCTGCTGTATACACTTTCTCATGTTCTTGTATTTTCAATTAGCGTATCTATAATGCGGCAGGTATCACAAGCCTACATTCATTTAAGGCTTTTTCCTATCAACTCAAGCACTGATGGATCCTGACACTTAAACTGAGACCCTGATTCATATAATTCTAAGTAGAAATTTATATTTTTGTTGATTTCAGACATTTGGAGGGTACTTAAAACCTACTTTTCTGAACAGCTTTAGGTGGTTACATGCAGACAAACAATCATCGGGCTACCAGCTTCATTAGTTTTCCTTCTTAATGTGTTTTATTCATTGAGCTTCTATTTTTTTTTTTTCTCAGTGTTCATTGATTCCCTGGCAGTTGTGTTTTGATTTCCATTAGACAAAGTGGGCTACCCAGTGCAGGTCATCAATATCAGAAGGTGATCTGATGAGGCATCTCATAAATACATAAGTCTAACTTCTAACGATTGAGAGAAAGAACACTTAAACAAGAACAACATTTCAGCTCATGTGAGAAAACGATGGTCAATAGGAAGACGGTGATCAGCTTTAAAAAGACCCGGTGGGATTAGTGGAAGGCGAGAAAATCACGCACCTTGCTGCGTGAAATGCGTGCGATATTGAGGTGCTGCCATGATAGTACTGCTGTTACAAACTCCCTCCGTAGGCAACGACACAAGGAGTATTGGGTGTTCGACCCATGTCGTGGCTTAGGCCTGGCCAGCAACTAAGCCCCACACGGCTGCTCGCTCACTCCTCCCCACGGTGGGATGGGGAGGAGAAAATACAATGAAGGGCTGGTGGGTAGACAGGGAGGGATCACTCATCACTTATGGTCATGGGCAAAACAGACTCCACCTGGGGAAGAACAATCAGTTTAATTAGTTACCAATCAAGTCATAGTAGGATAATGAGGGACAAAACCATATTTTAAAAAAGCACCTTCCCCCCACCCCTCCATTCTTCCTGGGCTCCGCTTTGCTGCCCATTTCTCTGCAGGGCACAGCCTGCCCTCTCACCACGGGCTGCAGAGGAACCTCTGCTCCGGGCACCTCCTCCCGCCCATCTGCACTGACTTGGGGGTCTGTAGAGTTCTCTCTCACATCCTGCTCCTTTCTCCACTCTGCAGGACTCTGTTTCCCCCTCTCAAATATGTCAATAACAGAGGTGCTAATTGGCTTGGCTGTGGCCAGAGATGGGTCGGACTTGGAGCTGGGGAAGCTTCCAGCAGCCTCTCACAGGAGCCATCCCTATAGCCCCCCAGTACCAAACTCCCCCCCCCCCCCCCCCCCAAACCAGCTTAGCGCCTGCAGTAGTGGAGTTCCGTTCCGCCTGCCCCTGCGGTGTCTCTGGTGCCGCTTTGCTCGCACCAGTCCCTGGACTTCGGCTGTGCTGAGGCAGCAGTACCGCAGTGGGGGAGTCCCTGATCATAACATCCCTTCCTCTGGAATAAAGGGCCTGAGCACGGCGGGCCTGTGAGGAGAGCTGGGTCCCCAGAGGGATCTGTATTGCACCTCTACCCCTGTCTCTGGGTAGTAAAAGGTCTGCCAGCACAGCCATTCCTTCCAGCGCGTGTCCGGAAGAGTTAAATGGGATCACATCAGCTGGGTGCGAGGGACACGAGACCCCAAATCCCTTCAGTCCCCTATACCGCAGGCTCTATTGCTCTTCCTGTGATGCTCCTTTCTGTATCAGTAGCATGGAGAATTCACAGGGTATTGTATATCGTTAATGCCCAGAGGGTTGTGAAACCTGATTTGTGACAGAAATTTTGACCCTCCCTTCATAGGGTTTATCGCGATTCAAAATAAACAGCGGGATATTTTTAATATCTTCTGTAAAGTGAAACTGCATTGTTTGTTTGGAATGAATAATAAGATTCATTAGATTCTGTTCCCCTATGCAAGCTAGTTAATTAGCCCCTTTAAAAGCTGAACGACTGAAGCTTTACCACATCCACAGCTGGTTCGGTAGTTTAATTAAAATATCATTCCCAGATTGAGATTAATTTCACATGTGAATCGTGTCATTTATAATTTTAGCTAGGGGTTTACAAGAGGGTTTTTTGATTAAAGAATGCAGTATTTTATTAGGTCTTTAAAAATGTGAAAGATTCTTGAGCTACGAGGAGCTTTTCTATTTAGCTTCCACTAGCAGGTGGTAATGCCCTACATAGGCTATTTTAAATAAAATTAATCTTTATAGAGACAATATTAATCACATTTTAATTTACTTACTGGGCAGGGAAGGAAAGAACTAATATCAGAACTGCACCCATAGGCTTTGAAATGAGACGAGCCGCAGTAGATTAAATAGTCGCTGGGGTCCATTATTTGGGCTGTTGTCCCGTTACCTGAAGCAAAAGTGTGGTGGATTATGCACGCCTGAGACCCTCCAGCCTCGCCTGGTGGCTGGGGAAAAAGCTGTGCTCTTGTCATACTGAGGTGCTACCTAAAAAGGTTCTGGTTTTACTTCTTCCCTTCCCTGATCTTGGCTGCATGGTCTGGAGCTCTGCCTTGCTCTGGCTCTTGGCAAACCCTTCACTCAGCCAATTCAGCTGCTCATCCAGCAGCAAACAATTCGCTTTTATACCTTAGCGCTATAACTTTGCTGCCAGGTTGGTGAATGGGGCTGGCTCAGGGAGATGTCTGATGAGCACCTGAGAGCTGCAGGAAGGTCAGGAGGTGGGTGAGAAGGGAGAAAGTGCAGCTGGACCAGAGCCACTTCCTCCAGTCGCAGTGGTCATTAGCTTGGCCCAGCTGGATTCCCAGAGGATTTCTCTAGGATGAATGTTCAAAAAAAACAGTTGCCAAGATAGAAAGCATTCTTCTCTTTTCCATACAGACAAAGCTTGTCTATTTTGTAACGTTAGCCGTTGATAAACTTGGGATGCGGCTTGGTCCGTCGAGTTGGACATAAAGCTGGAAGTTAAGTAACCTGAATTGTGTTCCTGGCATCACCACCCACTTGTTATGGGTCAGAACGAGCCATCGTAGTTCACGCTGCATACTTCTACTATAGGCTAAATGGACACCTTAAATTGCGCAGCGAGAGGCTGCCGAGCCATAGATCTCCTCTTGGGCGCTAAAAGTTGGGTCAGCCTCTGCTTTGTGTGGCTCACATTGACTCCCGTCCTCGAGAGGGGTGGCAAGAATGGAAGTTGTGATGTGCTAACGGGTGCGTTTTACCCTGCTATCTGTGACTCCGTGCGGGTGGCTTAAACCAGGTGGTGCCATTGTCATGCTGTCACACGCATTTACGGGGTAATCAATGGCAGAGTGCTGCTTGGGGGTGGGGATGGACCAAAACAAACCCCTTTGGTGTTGAAGCACATTGTTTATCTGAAAAGTCAAGGCGGTTGTCACTAGCGACTCCAGCAGGTTACTCCAGCACTCTGAGCTGCAGGGCCCAGTACTACTTTGTTTTAAAAGTGAAAGTAATACTTACCTACCCACTGTTCAGATTGCTTGGCAGTGTTCACCTGGAGATGGGTGGTGTGACTGCCCTAGGCTTAGGCTGGGTTTTTCCCTTCAGCAAATTGTTCTAGCCTGCATTCATGTGTGTAATCCGTTTTGTTGTTTCAGCCTTAATACAGATACTGGCAGCTGCTGAGGCTGGACGCGACGTTGTTTATTTTACCTTTGGAGATGTGGAGCTGATGCGGGATATTTACAGCATGCACACTTTTCTCTGTGAGAAGGGCCAGACTATTGGTGAGCATAAAGATATTTTCACGCAGCAGAGAGACTGAACCCTCTCTGTGAGTGGAAATTATCCAGTAAGAATTCCTGACGCCACATCCTGATCACAGGCAAAGGTGTCTCAGTTTATTTGCGCCTCTTTCTGGAGCGGGGAACTCTCCTGAGTCAGTGTCAGCTGCGCAGTGTTACTCTGTTAAAAGACTTGTAGAATCCTGCTGTAACCCACTTGGGAGTTACGCTCCAGAATTTGGAAAACGGCGATATGTGTGGTAGACAGAAGGTTTGCAAAAGTGTTTAATATAACTCAAAATGCTTTAAAAAGGGAAAATCTGCTTATGCATTCTTGATACAGGTTTGTCTTATGGTGGTTCTGGCTCGATCTTGCAAGATGAGTTAGTGGTCAGACGTGTTATCCAGTAGTAATACAAGAAAAGCAGCGTATCCCTTGCCCCACTAATTGTTAATTGACTTTAATTTCTGGGGCAGAAGCACAGAGGTAGGTAACTGGCAACATGTTTGTAAGTGGCTGCGTGCAAGCCTGATGTTCGGGTGGCTTGTGCAGAAGGCTCAGCAGGGAGCTGAGGGGGCCCAGCGCAAGTTCTGAACAAACTTGGAAGCAGTTGTGTGTCCCTTACGCGCTTGTCTGCCTTCTCTCCCACTGCCATTTAAAGAGATGTTTCCGGCCGCTCTCGGTGTGAGCGTGTGTTTCTAGTCTTCCGTTGCAGTCACGCGTTGTTCTCATGGCATGATCTTCCATTTTTAAAATGATTTCTTTTCATTTTCAAGGGGATATTTATAGGCTGTTGCTGAGATACTACAATGAAGAATGCAGAAGCTGTTCTACTTCAGGACCAGAAGTCAAGCTGTACTCTTTCATATACAACATCGTTGAGTCCTATGCAGATTCCACTGATGATGATGATGAAGAAAAAGGGTTGTGCTTTGAGGATTAAAATACATGTATTTGATCAGGATATTGTTAATCTCCTCCCACCGGTATATTGTTTGAATTGCTGGGTATAACGTATGAATTGGCTTAACTTACTATATATTGACTGCGTTAGTAGTTACGTATAGCACCCAACCAAAAAAAAAATCACCTTTGAGACACAAGATTCCTTATTTGGTGTGTTCATACATGAAAACCTTGTTTGCGGGTGTACAGAAAAGATTTCTTTGGAAAATCTGGTTTGCACTGTACCTTGTTAAGCTGGATGTTTTGGTACATATCTGTGTTTCAATCAAGAGATTGCTGAAAGACTTAAGAAGATTTCTCTGTACTCCTTTGCCTTCATTTTTCAGAGATCTTCTCTCGAGTCCTCGTGTAAGCTTCGTGCTGGTGTACAGGCAGCCACGTAACTCCCGGGATGGTTTTAGAGAGTGTCGTCATGATCAAAGTCCTACTGAGAATTGTCGTGATTTGATTACCTCTTTAAGACTGCCACGGTACCTTCAGTGTTCTTTTTCATTCATTTAACTTAAAATGCCCTGGCTTTAGTCTGATTTTTAAATAAATGGTTAAAAATGGAGGAGCTACAATGCATTTCACAACTGCATTGTCTTTATCAGATCAGACATAAAAGTTATCATGAAATAGTAGAGGAAAAGCAAACCATGGGAGGGTGGGAAAATGAGAAACGTGACCAAAGTTGAAGCAGAGGGAAACATTTTCACATCAAACTCTTCAATACCATTTTGTTGGTGCTACCCGTTACAATGCTGAACGGGCTCTGGGGCCCGTTAGTACATTGGATGCTTCTCAAGGTTCCCTGCTGCTGGCAGTACCGTTTGTCTCAAGGTCTGCTAGTTGTGTTCGCTTTGTCGTATCAGCTCTTCTGTATCGCAGCATTGCCTGTGTGTGAGAGCAAGATCCCCATGGGATAACGGGAGCGAGGAAATGGAAATCACCTAGCAGTGGGAGGAAAGTTTGCAGGCTGTGGACTAGAACAGGAGGTCGTCAGGGGTTTGTGCCTGCGCCTTTTTAGGCACGGGAAGGATAATGCTGAAGAGAGGGCAGGAGGTGTGTAAAAGCTGTGCTATCATGATCTCTGTGAATATCAACTTAGCGTTGCTGTAGTACACTCATAGTTAACACAAAACTGACGATACATCTGGGGTAAAACTTCCCCAGCTCTGTGTGCAGGGCCAGCCAAGTGAAACGTTTGTCAATCAGTCGTTTAAACCCAGTTTAAGCCCAATTGTCTAAGTTTAGCCTCTTCTGTGTTAGATTTTTCCGGTCTGTCATGGTTGCTATTACCAGTTCAGCAATACAAGTGAAAACCGCAGCAGGAAACGTAGCGAGCTGAGGCTCGAGCATCAACAAATCCTTTCGGCTGATGTGAGAGAAAAGAGCTCTGAGCATGAAACGCGACGTGGTGATGAAACGCTGGAAGGTGTTGGCAGTCTGGCTTACAGCGAAGCGCTCGCTGCTTGAGCTGCGCTGGTGGAAGCGGTAGCACAGAGTTTGGGTCGTTTAGAGACACCTGCAGAGCGCTGCACCTTCGCGTTAAGGCAAAGCAGGCAGCTTGGAAGCGCATTGCTTGGAAAGTGACAGATGCAGCAGCTTGAGGGTTTCTTCATCTCCTTCCCGCCCATCATAAGGAACAGTTTGGGGTTAGAATTTCAGGCTCTCTTCCATGTTTGCAGCTTGTGTCCGCAGAGTTAGAAGTCGTTTTTCCTGCTCCTGGTGTTCCAGTGTTGGCTCAGATTCCGGCAATAGCAGTAACAGTGGTTTCTAATAAGCTTTTCTTCTGGGCACTGAGGTTCAGCGATGGTAGTGCTTCCAGATGCACTGCCGATGGGGGAACATACCCTGGTAATTAAGACAAGTGGTGGAAACGTGGTGGCTATCTGCCAAACCTTCTCCACCTTACTACTCAGGATTTCCTAGGGAAAAGGTGAACACAGTTTGTTCCTCAACAACTGGAAGACAATACAGCAAAAAGCTCTAGGTGGCTCGATACAGCATCCCCTTTATTGTAAATGAATACATCATTATTAGTGCAATATTATCACCGTGGGGGGAAGTGACTTGTCAGGTATGAAAAACGTGCCAAAATGGCATAAAATTCTACTTCAACTCCAGAAAAAAAATAGAGTTGACTTTGGAAAGAGCCTCTGAAGTTTGCATTTCAGGGTATGCAGTTCAGTTCCCACAGTGTCAGGCATTTCCAGGATAATCCTAGGTGTTTTATGCAGTCTGGATTTTCACTGATACCTGAGAATTTTCTAACGTGGGGAAGAATGCCTTTTATTTGAGATCATTCTTTAGGATATGTTTAGCATGCATATATATTCCCCCCCCCAACACATATGGTAGTATGGACAGGAGAAAAGGAAAATAACACCTGATTTCCTCTTTACCGTGTCATCAGAATAAGTGATGCATCCCGCATTCTGCCGTGTCCCTGATCTCATAAAGGGCGATGTTGTGAGGACACTGTGAATGTGGCTTTGATTGCAGACAGGCTGAAGATTCTATTTTTCTGGGTTGTTTTGGTTTTTTGGTGTTTGTTTGGGCTATTTTGATTAAAAAAAAAAAGAGTTAACAACTTCCCAACGATGTTACATCCCCATGACGTTCTAACGCAGTCAAGAGCTCAACTGCCCAGAATGTGCACGTGGAAGCAGGAACTTTGCATCAGCCCAGTACGTGCTCTGCACTTTTCTTTCATTTTCCCCCCACTCTCCACTTACAAACGACCTGAAAAGTTTTTTTGAGCTAGTGATGCCTTTTGGTGCTCTGGTTGAAGTAGCCTGGAGTGGAGATGCCGGTGATCCCCCTGTGCAGCCTAGTAAGCTTCAGTTTCCCTCTTCTAGAACCTGTTTATGGAGTATTCTGTTTTGGGGGGGGTTTATTACTTTAGGGATGTTTGCTATATGATTTCAAATGAACATAAACTTCCTATGAAACCTTTTGTTTTTATACTTTTCAGCAGCTAAACTGAATGCTTAATATGAAAACCGACAGGCAGTCATGTAGATTGCAATGTTGCCTCATAGTCAAGTTCGGTGCGGGAGCACTTCTGTTGTTTTAAAGCTCTGGCACCTGGATTCCTCAGTTCTGAGGTGTTTGTTCTTATCTAGGATGAGTGCTCGTTACTGTATATATTAATTTATAAACTGTTGAAGTGTTCCTGACATTCTTCTAAACTTACAGTTTATGCACCATTATATTATATTGATTTTTCTGGACCTGTATGCTAATGTTTACATGATTTTGTAGGAATACGATTAAAAAATCCTGACTGAAGCAATATTGTGTGCTTTCTCATGAAATACACTTCCTGGTAAGGAACTCATTTTTTTTTAGTATTGCAGAAAATAAGGATAAAATACAGTTTCTGCTTGTTCCTGAGGTTTTAGATGTGGCCAGCTTATTAAAGTTTGCAGTGTTAATACCCAAGGATGTAGTCTGCAGTACGGCGGGAACGGCAGCGACGATGCGGGCAGGCCCACAGCAGGAGTGAGCCGCGTGGTGATGGCTGAGCAAGGCTGCCCTGCGCCACGCTGCCTGCCGCACGCTGCCTCTCGGCTCCTCTGCCAGCGGGGTTTGTCACTTCAGATTTAAATCCCCTCCTGTCGGTGGCCAAAAATGATACCCTTCTCTGGAGATGACAGGCTTCTGGTAGCATGATGATGGGGTAGAGAGAGGGTGATGCCCTTCCACGTGGTACCTTGGAAGTCTGAGGTGATGGGAAGCTCATGCTGCTGCTGCAGTGGGGAACAGCCCATCTCTCCCGCCCCACGCTGTCACCCATCTAACTGCAAGCAGCCAACACCCTCAGAAATACGCTTTATTAATTCTTAAAAGTGACTGGAGCCCGTGGAGATAACTCCTTAGGGATAAAGCACAATTGCAAGGGCTGCTTCCCCATGGGCTCTTCCCATTTTGATCCCTTGCAAACCATGGGCTTCCCGCTGTTGTCAGTACTTGGATAGAGGAGTCCCAGACAACTGGCTTTCACGACTTTCCGACGCTCGTGTTGCAAGCAGCCTGCGTGCCCTCAGCTGAAGCAGCTTTCTGTGACAGAAGGACGGATGGAGGGATATCAGACCTCGGGGTACCACAAGCTGCTCTAAGGTTCACCGATGTGTTCACGTACGAGCCAGCGTAGGGTGACGCAACATCCGCTCTGGGTAGGTGATGGGGGGTGTTTTCCCCTTTATTTTTATTTTTTCACTAATTTGTGGTAGGTCTTTGACAGGAGTGAGAGCATCCACAAAATCATGGAAACTGCAGGATGCTACAGCTGTCTTAAGTTGGGGTTTTTTTAACTAGGGATTGAGTATTTGTGATCTAGGTTCGTGCTAACCGTGTTTCATGCTTGTTTATCATTGCCTAAGCGAGTGTGACCTGCAGAGGAGGTGTCCGTCACTGACGACTTCATTACAGCAATACCATCGATTTCTGCCTGAGCTGTTGGCTGGCGTCGCATAACGTGGTTCTGGCAAGCAGCACTTGCTGCCCGGTTGAAGGAAGCGCTGGTACGTTCCGAGCCCTCTTGATAATACTGCGGCGGCGTTTGTGGGTACGCGCGGGCTGTGCAGTGCTTGCTGCCTGGTCGGTACTGCTGAAGCTCGAAGAAGCCGTCACGAACTGCAGGGAGCGCGGGTCAGTGATAGGTAGGCTGTTGGCTGTAAATCCTCTAAGCAGAGGGCAGTGGAACCTGTGCACAAGAGAGGGAGGTGGCACTGAAAAGCCCCAACTCCTCCTTCTGCCTGAGTGGCGTCTGTTGGTTTGTGTAAATCTCCTCTTTGAGAACTGGTGTAACGCGCGGGCAACTTGCGCAGACGCCTCGTCTACCCTGTCCGCAGTTAGATTCACTGGGAAGGCCCACTTCAGTGACAGCTTTTTGTCCTGTTCCTTATGGAGATGCCTGCTGCAACTGCTTGGAGTTCTTATGCCTACAATAGCTGCTTCCTTTTGCAATTAATATCACAGTGAGGTTCTGCACAGACAGAAACCGCATTAACCAAATAGGAAGGGAGCATAAACCAGCGGAGCGGTTAAAGGTACCAGGAAACAGAACGTAGTGCCACGCGAGGTGCTACCAGTTGGGGTGCAAGACAGGTACGTGTATCCGTGTTTAATCGCGGTCCCTGCACAAACGCTGCACGTCAGTTCCAAAGGCTGGTTTTCTAGGGAGGCATTTACAAGTTACAACCTGCTTGTTTTCGTGTCTCCTTACGTTGTCGCTTTTTCATACGCCTGACCTTAGCTAAGGCTAACAGCATTAACGGTATTTTTGCCTGGAAGTATGATGCATTCGTGTGGATTATCACTAAGCAGAAAGAACTTTTCCATTGGAAAGCAGAGGAAGCTAAATCAAATCAAGTAATTTTGAAGTGTCCGCTTTAGACAAACGGCATCTAAATCCTCCCTGCTTTAGGGCCGCTTCCCTGCACGGGCTGATACCAGTGAGGACACCGCTCCACTGAGCGCACACGCTGGCCTTTCAGCTGGAAGCTGAAGTGCTGAATCTGCTGATTTATTTCATTCGTCAAAGCATCTTGGCACACCGGATGCGATACAGATACTGTATAGATCAAAGTGTTTCAGCACGTCACGACGTTCATTTTGCTAAGATTTGAAGATTTACCTTTTCAAAATTAAAGGTTAAGAAAATTGCCTTGAATAGCTAAATCCTGTTATTGAATAATGATAAGATTTTCCTTAATGTGCTAAGAATTGATTGGATCTAAACCAAAATGTCATAGAAATAAATTAAGGTAATTGTAAGTGTTTCACACCTTTTTATATAAAGGATAAGGTTCTAAAAAAATCATATTTTCAAATCCAGAGCTAACTCTACCTTCCAATGCCTGCATTGTAAGGTAATTATCCTGTTGCAGTTTAAAGTCATTATTTTGCCTGTTGCCTGAGGAATTTTACAGCAGAACAGTATTAATAAGATGCCAGGAGTACAAATTTCATAGCTTAATCTCTGTCGTAAACGGCACTCCTATAAACAAAGTGGCATTTTCATTCATAATTACTTGACCTACTGCAAATGTGGGTCAGGAATGACAGGATGTTTGCTTCTACGTTTTGTGGAAAATCAAAAAATTCATGTGTTGAGGAGAAAAAAAACCCCAAAAGCGTTTTCTGGGCAAGGATTGCACGTACCGTAACTTTGAGAAAAGGAGGGTTCTAATTCTTCCGTGTTGTAAATCTCAGCTAAGTGGCATTTAAACTGTACCGTTGGTGATGACAATTCCCTGGGCATTGATGATGAAAAAAGGACCTGCTGATTGATTGGGCCCATCCCTCCCTCATTCCGCCAACTCCATGTACACAAAAACCAGCAGCCAAACCCAGCAGATTAAATTTGAAATGCAATAGAGTTGGAGCTCATTTTTCCCCCCCTTTCTGAAACTTGACCGTTTGATTGCAGGCAATCATGAGGACTAGATGTTTTAAACGACAATTAAGTACCCCCTGAAGTCATCTGTCTGGCTCTAACTCTTTTGACCAGCTTATTTTTTGATTTCTTCTTTTTTTTTTTTTAAGTTTTTAGAGTCTTAAAACTGGTTGTCAGTCATTAGCATGTGAGAGCTGGAAACACTGAGATGAACCTGCACCTTCTGCCTGTCAGTTTTGGAAGGGTTTTGTTACCCTGACTGACAGCGGGAACCTCCTTTGCCTGCTAGGAAAGCTTTTGGCTCCAGTAGTTTGAAGGGCTTCAAGGCTAATCAAATTCCTGTTTGCTTTAAACAAGCATCCCCCTCTTTTTGCCTCAAATCTTGATTACATGTGACCTTCGGATAGCTTCAAAATGTTAATAAATTACTTTGAGATTGGTTTCTGCTGCAGGCCGGTAAAATCTCCTGGCAGATCCGTGTAAAACTGTACCCATGAAAAATGTTCAGGCTGTGACCGAAGTAATGCATTTGTGTACTTAAACGAGGAGGCGAAAGCTGTGCTGTTCTGAAAATTTATGTGGCGGTGAGCTCAGAGAGCTGCAACTGCAGGGAGTGAAATCCGCCTTTGGATTCCGATCTCTGGTAACACGCGGCCGTGCGCGGGGGTGTGCGGGTCACAACGACCAGCATCTTGAAACAAGTGACGCCGGGTGTTGTCTGCCGCCTTAGCCTTGCTGCAGGGCTGAGACGTACCGCAAGCAGTAACTAGTGGCCGAAGTAGCCTAACGTTGTAGTTAGTGTCTTGAAATATTTCCAAAAATGAATATTCGGAACATCTCCCGGTGGGAGAAACTGGCTACAGAGGGCAAGAATGAGCCGGGAGGAGGGGAGGCACACGCACGGGTCCCCGCTCAGTCAGCCTCCAGCAGACAGAGGCAGCACTTCTCGTAGCAGAGGTACAGCGCAAACGCCGCAAACCAGACCTGGTGGGTGAAGCGCATCTGCGTTTCCTCCCGCTCCAGAAGGTGTTCGTTCCTTCCAAGTGCCTCTCTCTTTACCCCAGTGCTGGCTTCATCTCCGTTCCGCGCTGATGGCCTCGCTGCCGCTGGCCCCTCAGACACGTCTAGCCGATGATCTCAGCCTCCTCCCGCAGGTTCGCCCTGTCTGTGAGAGGAGTCGTAACTCAGCCCCCCGGCTGGCTCCGGCTAAGCCTCCGTGGCACGCGGAGCGCCCGTGGTGACCGTGTGTGCCAGCTGCGCTCAGTGGCTTTGCAGTATCGAGTGCGCTGTCAGCTTCAGACCCGTTTTCTTAAGACTTGGGCTAATCAGTCCCCAGTGATGTGCACTCCTCGCTCTTCAGAGGCAGGCCCTTCCCTTGCTGCAAGGCGCGAGGGTGGTAACGCGTGAGGATTGTGACTTGCTGGCTGGATTGAGTAAGAAACGACAGGTGGGATTTATTTCTCACTTGCCAAACACCTTTATGGAGTCTTAATTTTTTTCCGTTAATTAGCTTCAGTGACAGCCTTGCACTGCACTGTGCGCATCCGGGGGAATGGGGCTGCGGAGGAAAGCTCTGTTCGTTAAGGCAGCGTCTGTAATTGCCTTCGGCTGCCACCGCCATGGCGCTAAAAATCCAAAGCCAGCATCATTACAGTCCAAAACTCATCTCACCGTGGGCTCTGCCTTTCACTTAATGATGTTCTTCCTGTGGCGTACTGTGCGCCGAAGGTGACGCTGTGATTGATCGGGCTAGGATTTCACGCAGCTCAAAACGCTTTGAAATGGAGCTTTAGCAATGCCGCTGTCCCAGTAGCGAGACGAGCCCCATCCACTGGCCTGCAGAGAAGGCTAGAGAGCTGGGCGCCGTTACTGCGTCCTGAGCACCACATCTGCCTCCTGTTTCTGAGCTCTGCATCGATGGGTGAAGGCTTTGTGAAACAGGAGGACCTGTGTGACGGCCTGAACCGCAGGGCAATCTATTCTGAAAGGAATTGAGAGCAGTTAGAATGCCGGAGTTGGTAAAACAAGCTCAAACCAACATGCTGGGGGTAAGTTGTTGCCTAACAGTGGCATTATTTTTCTGAAAATCTGTTGGATGATGTGGTGGCTGCCAGCGCATCGACAGTCCACGTGAAGCATGAGCAGTGAGCTCACCTTGGTAACTGAGAGACGCTCGGACTATTTCTTACTTTACTGGAGAACAATCGTACGGTAAAATACAGGCAACAAAAATTAAGGGAAGCGTGGAGCTGTTTCATCTGTGAACAAGAATCGCTGTAATACTGTCCCGCTGTGTCCAGCACTGGGACTGTAATGCTTCCCAATGGCCACCGTCAGGACAATGAGAAATGATTGTTACTCTGCATGGGATAGATTCGGTATCTCCAGCCCACCCTTGAGCCCCTGGATGTTTTACATTAACACTTTTGCTGAAGGTCCCTGTGGCTCAGGCACCAGAGAAGGGGTTGGGGGCGGCAAGAGGAAAGTGTTAGAAAGAAATAACGAAGTTTTATCTGTACAACATGTTTGGAGAGCAGCTTCAAAGGATCCCATTAAAACAAACAAACCCCAAGAAAACCAGATACGGTGCCGAACAGAAATAAACAGAAAAGCCTGTTTAGTTATTGCAAAGTAACTCGGTGGGGACAGTTCATCTAAGGGAACTCTACCTTTGAGGCACAACATGGTGTTGATTAGTGCATATAAACCTCTTCAAGAGTCACCTTTCAGCAATTACAATCAGACACTGCCACTGTGGCTTCAAAAGCTTCATTAGCAAACCCTACTCCCAGTGAGAGCTGCAGACCTCAGATACCCCAGAAGTTTTACCTGGTGGAGAACTGTCTTGCCTTATTTATTTTCTTTCAAACTTGAAAGAAGTGAGCAGATAATTACACATTCCCTCATCAGGATAACTAGCATTAAAAATGAAAATAGATCCTCCTGAAGAAAACACAGCCAGTGGCATAGGAGCTGAGGGGATTTTGCAGTTGAGTGTGATGAAGTCAGGGTTCCTTGATGCTTTATTTTCACCTAAAGGGGCAATCTGCAAAAGGGCAGTGGGTTTAGCTGTAGCTGGAAGAAACAAAAATTTTTCTATTTTTGTTAGGATTCTCTTATGAAACACCTGCAAATGTTGAAAGCAATTTTCTAGCAGTTTTCTCCTAATCCACTGGTAAATTAGAAGAAACAGTATTTTCACTTCTTTCTTAGTTAAGGAAAGTGCAGTTGGCAGTGCTTTGTTCACCGTCAACATGCCAAATGCTGGCAGGCTTTTTTTCAGTGCCAGTGGTGATCGACTTCCACAGTTAGTGGGAAAACTTCTTGCTGTTTCTGCTGCCAGCATGCTAACTTCCCGTTAAAATACCAGGACAAATTAAGTTTAGTGCTCTTGCTAATTTCAGCGTGAATTCATTATTTGGCAGCTATAATAAATGTCATGTGCTAGAGTTCCTCCCTCACCTACCCCTCTTATGACTCACTCCCCGCTTTGTATATGCTGTTGTTCCTTGTTTACTCTGAGATTTTAATGATAATACTGTGAGATATCAGAGCAATAATTACAACAACAGTTGCCTTTGTTCTTGTAGTGGGGTAATTTATTAGGAAAGACTTGTGAGACAGCCAGGTAGAAGTTGTGTTTTCCTGATTTTCATTCGACTCTAGCCGTGTCCCGTGTCTCTCTTTAACAGATCCATGGCCAGACAAACGGGCTCCTGCAGTTTGATTCTACCCAGGAACATGTTTGGAGAACAAGGTCACTTGAAAAGAACCTGTTGGCCAGAATCAGTTGAGGAGCAGTCTTCAGAGATCTTGGTCTTCCAATAGAACACTCTCTACTTCGAAGCTACTGTTTCCTCCAGAGCAATGCAGCCTGAAAATTTAGAAGAGAGAATAATTAAAAGCAAGATGCTGTCCACACAAAATGATTGATATGAGTTTGTGTGTTGACCAAGTACCGACTGCATGCTTAACCTCAGATCTGACGTGACTTCTGGTGTGAAATTGGTACAAGTCACAGATGCTTCAGTCAGGCTCAAAGGAATCTTGCAGGTCATCCGGGGCAGCTCCTGCTTAAAGCAGGATCAGTGCTGGAGTCAGATGAGGCTGTTCAGGGCTTTGTTTGGTTGGGTCTTGAAGCCTCCAAGGCTAGAGGATCCACCGTGTCCCTGGGTTCCTGATATTGCAGTATTTGTTTATCCTCTGAGTGAAACATATTTCCCTTGTATCTGTGCTGAACCACCCTTGTTTCACCATCTCTCATCTTCCTGCTGTGCAGCATTTTGAACAGCCTGACTCTGCTGGCTCTGTCTTCCTGCTGACTCCCCTAAAGTTATCCCTAGGGCTGAGGAAAGGCCTTCCTTCCAGCTGCTGGCTGTGCTGCCTCTGGCCAGCCCAGCATGCTCCTGGCTTCCCTCGCTGCCTCACGCTTCACCTGCCCAATGCAAGAAGCAGTGTGTTTTTCTGCCCCTCAGACACCCAGCATCCCACGTCTCCTTTACCACGGGGAGTTTATTCGGGGGATTCAGGGATGTTCCTGAAGTTTGCGGCACACAAAGCCAAGGTTTTGGCAAGCAAAGGGAAGGGAAATAACACATGTGAAGTTCTTTACGCAAAGGGCGCTGCAGGAGGTGTCAGAGGTAATTAATATGCTTCTCCCATGTAGGACTGGGGACAAACCCCTGATAAACACCAGTTGGCAAACAAAGGAAGATAAAAGAGACTGGGGGAAAGCACCGCCGCAAACGGAAATTTGCTCGCTTCATCAGGGTCACGGTTTCACCTGTTGACTTTGTAGCAGTAAAATGTGCTAAACGTGGCTGTGCAGCTACAACAGAGGAGTAGCAGGGAAGGGTATTCCCAGATGCTGGAACCCAGCTGAGCCAACTACTGAGAACATCAGCATGGAGCACTGCGTTGTTCCAACAGGCCGCCTGCTGGTGCCTAGGCATGTGCCATTTTAGGGAGCGTAATATTCACCACCAAATGTAGGGCCGTTACCCTGGCAACGCAGCAGCTCGAAGCTGATGTGTACTAGTGCTACCAAAACCCATCTTTCTGCTGAATGCCGAGCCGTCTGCTGGAATAACAACAAAAGCTGTGGAGCAAACCCAGGGAAGTTTGAGTTAGAGATCTGCCAGAGGAGCTGCCTGGCAGCACTCGGCAGTTGTCAGTTCCTGCTAAAAGTAATCTGGTTCCTCCTGAAAACACGGTATGAACTCCAGGCTGAAAAGCGCGTTTACAATTAGTATCTTTTCACACTAATGGACATAAGCGGAGCGCTGCCAGCGCAGGGCAGGATGCTGGATACCGCACCGGAAGACTATGGCACGCGATGATAGCGGAGAGTGCTGGGCTGGGACTGGAAGGAGAAAGGTCTTACACCCTGAGGGTGCAAAGCAAGAATTGGTGGTTACCTTCCTGTGTGAGCTGCTCGAGCTGTAGAGCGATTCTGGGGGAAAGGGTCAAAGCAGCTGCAAACAACCTGAGAGACGTACCCTGCCCAGGAAGGGCTTCTGTGCTCGGCACAGGGGCTTCATCTGGGTGCCTGCCAGGTTAATTTCAGGGTACTCCAACTGAGAGGGTTGCAGAAAAGAGGGAGAAAAGTTGTACAAGGAACTGGTGCAGATCCCAACTGGAAGAGTGAGTGCTGTTACGCTGCTACTGTTTATAGGGATTTAAAAGGGATTTTAGCATTTATTTGAAACGCCTACCTAGGATAAGGTAGCAAAAACCCCAACGCCTCCCCTTTGAAAACTGACTGCATCATTTGTTGGAGCCACTTGGTCACGGATGGTCTAAGGTTTTTAAGTCTCAAATGTAACCGTTAGACAAGCCTAATGACCAGAGCCCCGTAGGACATGCACTGCGTTTAGGCTCAAAGTGAGAGGGGGCTTCACCGTTTCCAAATTGCCTCGCTTTGTGTCCGTTTGCAGCCTTCGTGTGTAATAAACGCACTGGGAAATAAAGCAAAATGGAGTTCCTGTGCTTGGCTTCGGAGAACTTCTGGTAAACACTGTCTCTAGTGGAATTACACTACGGATAACAATGAAGAGTTGCCAAAAATACATAAACGTACCTATCTCAGGAGGGGAAGCTATTAATGAGATTGTCCTTCTATGAGTAGTCCTGTATCCAGACCACCTCCTATGAGATTGCCCTTTGAAGAAACAAGCCTACTGAGAAGTCACGCTGCGTCGGGGAGAGAGTTGTGTGAAGCAATTAACCACAGGAACCGCAGTGCTGATTGCAAGTAGCTGCTGATCCGGCAAGGAAAACCGATGTACCAAAACCAAGCGAAGACAGGGGCAAGGCATTAGAGAGTCATGCAGTACCGTACCGTGGAACAAACGATGGGTCACATTGTGCCCCCAGTGCGCAACATGACGTGATTCCAAAACCAGCTTGGTTCTAGCTTTAAGATGTGCTTTGGTTTGTTCCCATAGGTTGGTTCTAGTTTTGTCAACTCGTGCCTGAGTTAAGACATAAAAGAGGCAGGAGAAAGTAAGAAAGCATGTCAGATTCACACTGACGTGCTAGAGAAAGTAAGGATAAGTATCAAAATAAATCATGGTGAGACAGCGTGTCTTTCAGCACAACAGATAGCTTCACATCCGACTTTTAGCTCAGGGGTACTGTTGTGTCTATCCCATGTTACACATTTTATCCAGTGCAGAACTTCCCTAACGAGTAACCCTTTTTCAGTGCAGAGCTGGCGTGAGAATGATGCTAAGCAAGCTGGCAAACTTGGCTCTGTGTCTGCTAGGAATGGGAATTTTTCTAAGTTTTCATTCCACTGACGGACTCCCATTCCAGCCAAATTCAAAGCGTGATAGTTCAGCAGGAAGCAAAGCCAGCGTGTCTATCTTCCTTTGGGTGGTGGGAGGGAGAGCTGAGTAAACGGACACGTAAATGGGCAGGTAAACATGAACTGCAATTGGAAATCGTAAGAATTAAAACTAGAATCATGAGCAAAGAGCCGATTGTCCATCACAGGGGCTCGCTGGAGAGCAAGCATGAGTGGTAAGAAGGTACGGCTCGGGAGGCGCAGGCCAGCGGCAGAGCGACGCCGGATGAGTGTAAACCAGCAGCAGTAAGGCAATGCCTCAGCGCTGCAAGAGCTGGTGGGGCAGGCGCCGAAAGCTGAGCGGGAGAGGCAGGAGGGAAATCCAGTTACAACAAATATTGGAGATTTTGGGCATTGCTCCAAAGAGCAATAAACCAGAATTGTGCTGTTTCAAGCACGCAAATTCCCACTGCGTGAAGTATTGAAAAAAGAAAAAGATAAATATTGTGAAACTGGGCAAAGGCTGCAGGGAACAACATAAGCACCTGAAACATACTGGAATACCTTAGTGCCTGTCCAAGCGCATTTACCCCGTTCACTGCACTGATATTCAAAGTCAGATCTGACATGTGGGTTTCCCTCTGCAGTGGAGGGGAGGTCTGCTTGTCCTCACTATAATTTTTAATTGAATTTATGTTCGGTCAGCATAACATGATTGCTCTAAAGATGGCTTCTGTCTGCTCATAATAAGGTTAAAACTCAGTTAGTAGCTGCAGCATCTAACAACATTTCACCACTTGCCAGAAGGCTCAACCAGCATCTGGCTAGCTGCAAGTAACCTGTTCAGCACGCGTTTCATGCTGCAGTGGCGACAGGCTCCCCCAGCCAGCGCGGCCGTCCCCCTCCCCGACAGCACCGTCCACTGGACGGGCTGTCCCGGCAGTGCTTCCTGTCACTTCTCTCTGCACAATCTATTCCCAGCACCAAATCCCCATCACAAAAACGATCACACAAAATCATTCACACCTTCACTTCGCAGTATTTATCAGTTTCTCAAAGACGGGCGGCTGCTAGGAAAACTGCTGAGATAATAATAGGGCTCTTGATTTATTTATGTGAGGATTAAGATTTTTTTTTAATCTAGAAAAAGTTAATTTTACTTCAATCAACAACTGTAATAACCAAAAAGCCCCGTGAAAACCTGTGTGACCATTAGGAGACAAAGCCCCGGATGAAGCCTGCTGTGTTCCCTCCTAAGGTTTTTAGTTTCCACCTTTTTTTCTGCCCGCCTGACCCTGACAAACTCATTTTTGCAGTGTGCCTGTAGCACAAAACAAACGACAGCTCTTTTTCTTTCATCCTTCCTGTTAAGGTGTGCCCAGTTTTCCCATTACTTGTGGATTTATCCATAAAATTATCAAACATTGGTATTTATGTGATGGTGTCAGTATTTACCTGAGTATCTGTTTCAGTGTCTGTAGAGGCGACTGGCCTGGACTGTATGTACCGTGTAACTTGATTAAAAGGACGTAAATAACTAATACTTCATGTTGTGAATTATTACAGAAAATGCGTAGACATTTGTTATTTGAAGACGTCCAGGTCAGAAGAAGACTTGGAAAACATTAATAAAAATTCTGCCAGCAAAACACTTAAAATGGTATTGTCTTGCATTTTGTATTTGCCTACATAACCTGGGACAGTAACTCGCCCGAAAAACGCCCCCAGCGTAGTTCCAGTCGTTTTGCCAAGGTCTACTACTTTCAGTCTAGTTTATGTACAGATTTTGGAGAGCGAGCGCGTGTCCTTGGAACACTTTACATCCCCTTGACGACTCCTCCAGTCATTCCTGGCCGGGAGCTGGGTGAACAACTTGTTCTTCCGATGCGTTTTCCTTCCCTGCTCCCTTCACAGCTCTTCGCCTGATCAGCGCTTTCGCCTGTGTTTTCAATGAGAACTGCCGGGCAGGGATCACCAAAGGCCTTTCTACGTACACTTAAGGTTTTACTCTGCCGTTAGCGTCAAGTGCCACTGCCACCTGGGCGCTGGTGTCTGTACAGGCCTGCAGGCAGACCGGAAGGAGGTGCGGCACGCGGTCAAGGCCGCGAGAATCCTTTATGCCCCTGCGGTGCCTCACGCCGTGCAGCTGTGAAGGTGTCTGCTCCCACCACCACCTTTCTTGACAATCCCTCAGAAACCGTGCAACGGACGTTCGTTTCATCCCGTTCCCCTTCCTGCCGGGTGCATCTCCCGCTGTGGGCACGCCACGGCGGTGACGCGCCCCGGATGGGGCTGCACCCAGCGCAGCGGTGCTCTGCGTGCCGGGTGGGGTGACTGGCGCAACCGCGGGGCTTCCAGCCATGCCCGGCTCCTTGTTCCAGCACAGCAGCACCAAGACATTCCCCGGCGTCGCACCTGGGCGACACCACCGGCCTCGGCGGGCCTCGGCCCCAAGATGGCGCCGCGGGCGGTCGGTGCTGAGGGGCTTGGGCTGTGGGCGTGGCCCGGGGCGTGGCCCGGGGCGCGGGCGCGGCGGTGCGTGGGACAGCGCCCCGCGGCCCCGCCCCGCCGTGACCTCAGCTCGCGCACCGGGCGCCGCGGCGCGCGGCTCACGTGACGCAGGTAACGGTCCCCCGCCCCGCCGCTCCCCCGGCGCGGCCTGGGTCCCGGTTGGCGGCGGAGGGGGCGCTGCCGCCGCCGCCTCTGCTGCTGTCCACGGACGGGCCGGAGCCTCCCCGCCCGCGCAGGTCTGTCAGCGCCGGCCAGGGGCGGGGGGCGCGGCGGGCCTGGCGGTGAGGCCGGACCCGGCTCGGCGCGGGGGCTGCGGGCGGCGCGGCGGAGCCAGGCCCGGCGCGGCCCGGCCCGCGTGCCGAGCGGTGGGGGTCGCCGCGCCCCGCGCGGGCCCCCGCTGGCCGTGTGGTTGAGAGGGGGCGCGCCGCAGGGGTGGGCAGCGCTCCGGAGCGCGGCCTTGCGGCGGGCGCCGCGACGGAGCGGGAGGAGGGCTCTCCCGTACGGGCCCTGGTGGTACCTCAGCCCGGGCGTAGCCGGCAGCGCCTGGAGAGCCTCGCTGGCTGCGGCATCTGCTCGTGGCCAAGGTGAACAGGGCGCTGGCGGGCCGGGCGGCCTTTCGTTACGGGCAGGGGCACAAGCATCACCCTGACCCCTTCCCATGGTTTTCCCCCTGCTCTTTTACAACGTTCTGTTAGCCTGGAGTCTGTGGTGGTGTTATCCCTTTGGTACCCACTGAAGGCGGCTTTTTTTGAGGGGAGAGTAGCGTATGGGCTGGTTTTATTGCACGGAGATGGTTCTGTTGCGCAAGACTTACAGTGTACGCCGTGTCGTGAACGCACGGCTTGTAGACTTCCTCCAGGTCAGCTTTCTGGATGGAGAGTTACGCTTCTTTATACGGTGTGGCACGTTCGTATAAAGAAGGAAAGAAACATCTAGCACGCGGAGGTATATATTCCTGAAGCTGCCTTATTTGATAAGGATATTCCATGCCTCTCTAGTTTCAGTTACTCATGACAGGCTTTTGGAGAGCCTTCATTATCTCCATCCATTTTTTTCACGGTCAGCCTTGTTTTGAGTTACGCAATCTTAAGATGAACTTCAGGAGCGAGTTGTATGGGAGTAGGAGGAAATGACCGTGAGAGTGGATCAGTGAGCATTTTTGTGAAATACCAACCAGACGTATTGGTGACTACTTCTGCAGAGCATAAAAGACGTTTGTTAGCATTGATAGCAGGACTTCATGTGCATATGTGAAGAAACACAGTAAGGGTACTGGCAATACCAAGGGAATATTGATTGATATGGTACAGGTTGGGGGCTGTTTTGTTGGAGCGCAGCTCTGGGGAAAAGGACCTTGGAGTCCCAGTGGACAACAGGCTGACCATGAGCCAACAGTGTGCCCTCGCGGCCAAGAAGGCCAATGGCATCCTGGGATGCATTAAGAAGAGCGTGGCCAGCAGGCTGAGGGAGGTTATCCTCCCCCTCTACTCCACGCTGGTGAGGCCTCCCCTGGAGTGCTGTGTCCGGTTCTGGGCTCCTCAGCTCCAGAAGGACAAGGAACTCCTGGAGAGGGTCCAGCGCAGAGACACTGAGATGAGGAAGAGCCTGGAGCACCTTCCATCTGAGGAAAGGCTGAGAGAGCTGGGGCTCTTTAGCTTGGAGAAGAGGAGGCTGAGGGGGGATCTTATCAATGCTTATCAATATCTAAAGGGTGGGTGTTACGAGGATGATGCCAGGCTCTTCTCAGTGGTGTCCAGTGACAGGATGAGGGGCAATGGCCATGAACTGGAAAACAGAAGGTTCAGCCTGAACATGAGGAAACCCTTCTTCCCTGTGAGGGTGAGAGAGCCCTGGGACAGGCTGCCCATAGAGGGGGTAGTTTCCTTCCCTGGAGACTTTCCAAAGCCGCCTGGACTTGTTCCTGTGTGATCTGCTCTGGGTGATCCTGCTCTGGCAGGGGTGTTGGTCTAGATGGTCTCTAGTGGTCCCTTCTAACCCCTAACACTCTGTGAATTTGTGAATCTGTGGTATGATACTGACCTGTGCAATGTATTTATGTTTAAAGTGATCTTGAAAAAAGCTAGATATACACTTTCCTATTGTAAGTGTCTTGCAGTCTCTTCTTCATATGTTTCTATTACTCTCTGGAAACCCAGGTAGAATAATTCACAGGACTGTCCATGGCATTAGGTCACTTCTAGAGTTGAAAGTGCCAAGGTGAAAGCTGGCTTGTAGCTTGAGACACACGTGCTGTACTGCCAAACAGCTGCCGAACTTTTCAGCTGCTTAGGGCTTTCAATTGCTTCCACAA
This sequence comes from Rhynochetos jubatus, assembly GCA_027574665.1. Taxonomy (NCBI): domain Eukaryota; kingdom Metazoa; phylum Chordata; class Aves; order Eurypygiformes; family Rhynochetidae; genus Rhynochetos; species Rhynochetos jubatus. The sequence continues at coordinate 11,325,519 of CM050655.1, forward strand.
TTTTAAGGCTTTGGTGCATTAAATATCAAGTCGTTCTTTTGGTTCACTGCTGCTTTCTTATTTTTGACCTTCAGTAGAGATTTAATTAATATCTTTAGGTTGCTCTTAACTCAGCTTGATTCCTTGCCAATCGGTGTTTTCATTTCAGGGTTGATGTAGGAAATATAGCGGAGTGGAACAATCCTAACTCTCTCTGACTTTTGCCTGCTGTCCTCTATGTTGATTTTTGACTGACAGTCTCAAGGCTGAGTGGGCTGGAATGGTCTATGATCATGCTGGTGGTCTCCGATTTGTTTAGCTGCTGACAGCTGACATCTGCGCTGAAGAGCTGTGTTTGCGAAAGGAAGAAGTAGGAAGAAGTCAGTTTTGTCGAGTGAAATTAATCTCTAGTTGAAATCTGACTGGAGTTACACGATTGGTGGCTTTGTCCATTTCTGTTTCATACCTGCATAAAAATGAATCTTTGTGTCATCACAGGAGCAACATAGGCGATATCTGCTCTTAGAGTTTGCATATTCAGTAGTTAGAACCTGAAGTATGGCTCTGACCCCCTTTTGAAATTTAAATGGTACTGGAGGGAGGTGACTGATACCACTTAGAAGCTGTTTGTTTCTATTATAAATTATGTCATTTGCATCTTTTTTCAAATCTCCCTGACAAATTGTTGTTATTTTGCTATGCGTTCTTTGCTGCCTGCTAGAAGAAAGATCTCCACGTTCTGCAGGCAGATAGATCAGGAAGAAAGAATGTAAAATTACCTGTATTTAAGAAGCTTGCCGCTGTAGTATAATAAACTGAGAAAACTGAAAAACTTCCCCTCGTTCCCTTCTCTCCCACAGCTCTTTGCGAAGCACTTTGCATGAGGGTAGGTAACCCTTGAGGAATGAGGCGTGTGTGCAGAAGTTTGGTGGTAGAGGATGGCATTTACCTGGAATAAGATAAGTGGAATAATCATTTCTAGCAGAATGGCACAGACATAAAGTCCTAAGTGCCATGGTGACCTCTCGGTTCTTACTGTTACGATGTGTTGAAGTCTTACCAAGCTTTGCGAAGTGACGTGATGCGTACATGATGTTTTTAGTGCTTTACACCTTAGAGATTTATGTATGCAGACAGCATATTAACTCTATCAGTATTGTCCCAGTTGCTCCAAGATTTTGCAGGGCTTAGTCTGCTTTCGGAATGGTGCTGGTAGTATTTGTGTTTCTACAGTTGCGTAGGAGCCCTAATCGTAGGCGGGGTGTTGACACCTGAGGAAATCACTATTGTAATAAGCTTTGAATCTCTAAAATGGGAAATAAGTGAATATAGGCAGCTAGGAAATAACGTTAACATATAGGGGATTCAGCATGCTAGTAGCTGAACCATTGCCCATTTGCTGAGGAAGCCAAGTGGGGAGAGAAGGGTGTGTGGTTTTGGGGTTTTTGTTGGTTTACAGGAGGATTGTATACTAGGTTTGGTGGTACTGCCTTGGGAGAATACTTTCTGTGTATCTGGGCACCACAGAGAAATGTGAACAAGTGCTTGTTTGGAAAATTCAGTAAGTGGATGATGGCTGCCGGTGTTACGAGCTAGGCATCAGATCCACGAGTGGATGTGAGTGAAAAGGCTGCAGAATTCTTGACAGAGGAGGTCGGTAAATTGGGTGTGATAAAGGAGGAGAGCGTGCTGCTGGGGTGACATGGTTAACGTCAGCGACTAGGGAAGTGATCCAGTCAGCAGCTTTCAAAATAGGTGTTGAGTTAAAAATGTCTTTCTGATGCCAGAGAAGAGCATGCAATAATACTCTTTTATTCAGTAGAAGTGTTTATTTTTAAAGACCAGTATTAATTTTAAATTGGGTGATGAAAAACATAGCTTTTCCTATCCCTTACAACCATATATTAGATTTTTTTTTTTTGAGGGAGAGGAGGAAGAGGAAAAACAGTGAGGAAATGGGTTTTATATACAGAAAAGGTTTATACAGAATTTATAAAGTATATATTACTTCTTGAATTAGAGATGAAATAATCATTTTTACGTGTAATAGGTAACATAAAATTTGATTTATGACTCAAAATGATAGTTTTGTCACACTTTAAAGTTCATTTGACAGCTCAGTACTACTTCTGTTTGTTTTATCAATTGTTCAATTAGTCACCTTAAACAACAAAAAGCTTCTAGGATTTTACCTTCTGACCCAATAAATTATTTCTCAAGATTGACCACAAAATAAATGAGACACCTTGGAGTTAAATCTGATTTTTTTTCTTTCTTTTAATTAGTATTCTACCCTTTATGTTCTTGTAGCTTTCCAAATGCTTCTAAAGTGAAAGCAAAACTAATTTCTCATTATTGCTATTCCTTTGAAATTTAAGCAGCTTCAGCATTAAGATTATACTAATTTTGGGCTCATTGTAAGCTGTGTTTGTTCTTTTTATTCTGAAGGTGAGCTTTGATCCCTTTGCTAGCACTGGAGCTGATGGGGTTCAGCATTCCCAAGGTGCAACCCTTACTGTTTATCTCACTGTGTTCAAAATCACAGGGAATCTGCTGTCCTTGTTACAAAGCTCCTCAGAGTTCATTGGAAGGACAAGGTAAACGTTGCTAGGTAGGAAGACAAATTAAACTGAGCCTGTTCTTAGTGTAACATTGATTGAAGGCTAAAGTCGATATGAAGACTTAACAAACTATTAATTATTTTGTCAGCTTCATTATTCATGGCATAAATTTGAGGTAGCAGGCTTCTTTTCGGCTTCTGTGGTTGCGGTTGTTCATTGAACTGGCCCCGGTTTGGCTTGGTAAAAGGTTGCAGCTTTCTACAGTGGAGACGCAGCAGGTTACTGTTGCCAAGAGGTCCAGAGAAGTCAATGATTAGCAGACTCATTTGTTCCCAGGGAACTGAGGCTCAGGGAGCACGAGGTACGAGTGGTATGATTGCTTTGGGAACTGGGGTGATGTTATCAGTTACGGAAGCTGTGAGGTGAGCTGATGGATGTGGGGATGGCCATCGGCAACACCACTGAGGTACTGTGCTGTAAGGATAGCTCTACAACCAGCCGTTGAGTGGCCTCTCTCCTGAAGAGAACTTCATGCCTAGGCCTAAGCTGTGTTGAAGAGCGCTCTTGCCATAAACCTCAGTTTTCACTGTGAGGCTGAAATGCGTCTGCAGTTGACGGGCTCTTTTTCTGATTGGGTTTGTTTTTTGTCTTTATTAATAGACTTGGATCTTCTAAGAAACAAACATGAGTCAACTGAAGTTGTTTGCGGCCACGCTGAAGTGGCATGGCATTAAACTTCTGGAAAAGCAAGATATAGCCAGAAGAGTGTTTTTACATGGCCAACGGTATATTTCATCAGGAACCTCAGAACCGTTCCTGAGTGGGAGTAATTCAAATTATGTGGAGGAAATGTATTATGCATGGCTTGAAAACCCTAAAAGTGTACATAAGGTAAGTCTAAAACTTGACTGTATATAATAATATTAGGTTAAGGGTGGAATCGATTTTTTTCTTTTTTAACTTGCTTAATAAAAAGCCCAGAAAAAGGTCTTGTGGGAAATGAAAAATGTGGAACTAATTTCCCACATATTGATGGTTGTAAGATGTGATATTGCAGCAAAAAAAGTACAGAAGAGCCACAGGCATGGTGAGCTGGGTGGGAAGAATGAGAACTCCAGACCAGAAAGAGTAAGCTGTTCAGAAACTTTCAGCATTCCTCCACGGAAATGCTGTTCAAGCAATCTGTTAAGTAATCCATTACATGTGGGAGAAGGTCCGAGAAATAAAATACTTTTAATTTTTTGTTTAATGTAATAAGGTTGTGTCAGAGGACATGTTATATTTAAATAGTATGTGTTGATGTTGGTACTTCGAAACTGTCTGTAGAAGATGAATGTTCAGTTCCCTTTATGTAGCTGTGGAAGTTGTAACTTTAAAACTGAATTTGAAGTTGTCAGAAAAGCCTTAGGTATCTTGAAAGGTATGTTGTTCTATCTCTCCCTCTCTCTCCAGGCAACATACATTTGTTTGGTTTTGGTTAGTGTTACTTTAAATCTATTGCACAATTCACTTCTTGTGGGGAAAAATACACAGACTTACGTTTTAACAAGCTTTCTGCTGATATGGAAGTCTCTCTTATGGGGATGCAGGTACATAAGAAGCAGATGAGAAGTCTGGTAAAGTCTAAGACAGACAAGTCGTTTTCTGTAGAAGTAATGTGAATCGTGCTCAAAATGTTCACCAGATTGGTGCGTGTTCCCTTATTCTTGAGACACATATATCAGAATCTCACTTAGAAGTTGTTGCTTTAAGTCTGCTAATCTATGTAGAACTGTGAGGAAGTGATGCATGTTGAAGGGGGAAAAAAGGGGACACCAAAAAAGCAGGTTTGTAGCTGGGGTTTTTTTGATGTTGCATATTAATTTAGTCCTGTTGGAAGGTGATTATATGCAGTGACAGCTCTGAAGACTGGATAGTATTCACACAGCAGATAGATCCTGGGTGTTACACCTTAACTTGGAACTGAGGAGACCTTCGCCAGGGATGGCTCCCTCTTTCATACCATCTGGCTGATTCCTCCTCATGTAACTGCCGTCTAAATTGCCAACCAGTGTAGAGCAGGGCAGTGCGTTGCATGGGTGCATTGAATTAATTTTTGAGAAGCCCTTATGATGTGTTGGTGCTATAGATTGATATTAACCCTTTATTTTGAGGACACTGAAGGGATGAATTCATGCTCAAGGAGCGTGTGTGGCAACATCTTGTTCCTTTATTAAGTTACGTTGTCTCGCGACAACCTCCTTTCCTTTCAGAAGAATTAAATTTCTTGTTCAGACCCTTTCCAGCGGGGTGAATTTTGATGCTGTGAAGGTTTGCAGTCTTCTGGTGGGGCATAAACCTCGGTAAGCTGACACGAGTGTCGTGTGTCAGCCGGGCGGGAGGCGGGGGCGCTGGCGGGAGCCGGCCGGAGCTGGCCAGGGTGCTGAACGGCCGGTCCGGTCCCGCAGTCAGGCGCCGCTTAACTCCCAGCCACGCGTTCTGCGGGGCGAGCAACTTGCCCGACGCAACCGCCTAGCAAAGAGCGACGGCTTCTGCTAAGCTCGGACCTGCTCGTTATTTGGCTGATACTTGAGGGCAGGCGGAAATGCTAAAAATCCTGCCGAAAGATTATGCAATTCATCGGATAGTTCAGGCACAGTTGGGCGCTGGATCCTGATGAGATGATATGGTTTTGTCATGGTTTAATCCCAGCCAGCAACTAAGCACCACACAGCCGCTCACTCACCTGCCCTCCCCTCCAGTGGAGGCGGAGAATCGTCAGAAAAGAAACTCATGGGCTGAGATAAAAACAATTTAATAATTGAATATAAATTAATAAAAAAGTGAGACTAATAATATTAGTGATGATAATAATACTAATAATGCTACCAGTGCTACTAATAATATGTAACAAAAATAATGCAAAATAAAACAAATGATACAATTTCTCACTACCCGCTGACCTGGCCAAGTCCCAAAGAGTGAGATTCAGACAGAGAGCCAGAGCCTGAGAGCAATTACAGCAGAGTCCAAGTGAGCCCCATGAGCGAAAGCATGAACAAGAAAAACAGCCAACCCACAAACTACCATGGCTTCCTGACCCACCCTCAACTTATACACTGAGCATGATGTACTATTGAATAAAATATCCCTTTGGTCAGTTTGGGTTAGCTGTCTGGGCTGTGTCGTTCCCCCCCCCGATGCTGGTAGTGGGAGAGTTGGGAACACAGGTGCAGTATCAGAAGCTGAAAAAGTTCTTGAATTGGTACAAAAGCTTCTTAGCAACAACTAGAAACACCAGTGTTATCAATACTCTTCTCAGCACAGATCCACAACATAGCCACATACTAGCTACTGTGAAGAAAATGAACTCTGTTCCAACTAAAACCAGCAGAGGTTTGTAGGATGAACAGTGACAGATAAATTTAGCAGAAGTGAATTGATAGAGAAATGTAAATGGAGTAGAAGTAGGGTGTGGCCTAGGGAGTGGATCCCAGGTAATTCAAGATGCATTTGAAAAATGTATGAATTATTTTCCAAGTTAACTGTGTGTAATATACTTAAAACAGTAATGAACTGAAGTGAATTCACTGTGTGCCTGTCTTATGAAGCTTAAAAGAATATGATTGATAGACATAATGGATTACTTTACAGCTATTCTTGCCTAAATAAATAGAAAAAAGAGGGGGAGGAGAATGATGCTGATTAATTTTACTTTGATTCATGATATTAATTTCTGGTTTCTTGAAAAACATCTCTTTTCATCAGCTGAAAGCTGTAAATACCTCCCCAAGATTTTTTGTTGACAGAAATTGTTCATTTTGAGCTTTGATAAAACCGTTTTAAAATGTTGAGAGTTCAACTCACCCTATTTTCTTAAAAATGCAAAAAAAAAAAAAATCATGCCATACTTCTGTGACTATAGGCAAGTTGTGAATTTGTCATTCTACTATGGAAAGCACTGGAAGTTGGAAAATAATGTCAAGAGATACCAATGGTGTATGTGGTGTTGGTTATGGTATTGTTAATAATTTGACACTCTCTGCAGGCCACTCATATTTCATTGTTTTATCCAGTAAGTCCAGCATGGTTTAGAGAGCCAGTTTGTGCTAGGTGTTTAGACATTACATTCTCTTTCCTCTTCTTCATTTCCTATTTTTCCTCATGTTTCTTCTTCTTGGGTATCTCCTTCTTACCAGACGGCATGTGTCTCCTTGTAGTTGATGGCACGAAAAAGCTTTATTTTTTATGGGCTTTAAAAATCGTACTCTTCACTTTTACTTAGGAACTCCAATTAATCAAGGCTCCCCAAATTATTGCCCTCTCAGAAGATTTGACTGGACATGTCTTTTCATGTATGCTTCTTTAAAACGGTTTGAAATATGGTTGTCATGTTCCAATGAGCATATTCAGTGTTACTAGCATTTTTTTCCTAAGAATCTCTCCTTTCTATGTATACTGTGGTTATATATCAAGTAATATGCACTTATATCCATAGAAGCTTTCTATTCTTTGTGCAAATCCATTCCTGATGGTTTCCTTCTTTTCCTTGTCTTTTGAATTTCCTATCCTTAGAGCAGCCGAAACAAGAATCAGAATAAAATGACATGGGCTCTGAAAAAGGCATCATTATTTCTCCTTGTAGCGTGGTGTCAGGGCCATAGATCATAAGGGAGAAGCTTGACAAGGCTCAGTTATTACTATCACAAGATTAATTACAAAACTGCATGGTTGGATATTGAGTACCTAATGCCTGCCATGTTATTCTGTATGCAGCCGTTCTACTGTGTGTAATCACTTCCTTGTTTTATGCACTCGGAAAAAGTGTGGGATTTGTTTAGTTTTGACTTCATCTTTCTCCTTTTTTTTTTAATGATGTGGTGATGCTCAGCGTGTGTCTTCTAAGGCTTTACTGTCCTCACTGCAGTTGATAAATACTGTGATGTCACTAGGAAGAAAACCAAACCATCAAGATAACTAATAAGTTACTCGTTATTCAAAGTACAACACTGTTTATTATATGAGTATAATATTGCCACTGAACCATTTGAATTGTGTTATATTACTTGAGAAAATAATGGTTAACTACAATATAGATTTGCTGACAGGAAAAGGGACGTATTATGTTTCACTATAGTGATTTATTTTTTACAGATGTATTTTTCTATTATAACTCTCCTCTACCATTTTCTTTAAGAACTTTACTAGTTTAGCTGAGGACCTGCAGGTTTGCTGTGAGACCAAGCTGGTCTTCTGCCTGTTCAGTCACGTGGCAAAAGCTGTTGCCAAAGACTGACATTGATACACAAGACTTGAAGACTATAATCTGGTATCAATCTTGAAAGACACCATAGAAATTTGTAAAGGCTTTGATGGATGTGTATCTAGAAAAAACTAATTTTCTGTAGCCAAATGATGTATTTTCCCTCCCCTCTGATTAAATGTCAAGCCAGCCCAACAAATCAATAAGTTCAAAAATGCGATAGCAAAAAATAGTGTGGGTTCCTTCTGTCCCAGCTGGCTGCATCTTCAGATATAAACATTTTGAAGGTATTTCTTTATATTTGTGAGTTTGCCTGAAGGAAGGGTCCTATGCCTTTCTCCTTAAGCTGTTAGCTTATTGGGCAATTGGGCTATTTGGATTTTGTTAGCAACTGTCTCAGCAGAGGACTTGTCTAAAAACATATTCAGTTGTTTGTGGGGCTGTGCTGTGGTAACTCTTACATCTAAATGAAAAGCTTTTGACTCAACAAACGGATAGTTACATTATCATCATCATTGTACGTGTATCAGGGTGTTGGAAAAAGGGAGGAAGGAACCTTAACGTAAGCAAAGCATTTTCTTTTTTAAAACCCTGAATGAACACCAAGTTAATGAAAGTTAATAACTGCATATTGCCAAAATAATTCCTCCAGTTCAAGTAGCATTAGTAGCAATACGAAGGGATTGTATCTGTCTGTCACTGCCTGGGATCTGCAAACCCTGGCTAGGGGCTGTATAGGCATGCAGTCACAATGCTATTCTTAGTATGGAGCAAGAAAGTGTATAGAGAGAATAGCAGAGGGGATGCAGTTACACTAGTAGACTCTTGTAGGCCATTTATAGAATGTTGTGTGAATTCAGACTTCTAATCTCAGCCTAGCAAGGTATCAAGGTTAGAACAATATAGGAAATGGGCATAAATAAGAGGAGGAAGAATGAGTTCTTCATCAGTGTGTCCGCAACTGACCGCCAAGCTTGATCTGTCTGCCTTAATTTGTGTTGGCATATAAAAATTAGGCGATGTTTAGATCAGGTCTGTGTAAGAGCAGGGTGATAAATAAGTTTTTTGTATTTGTATCAATGCAACTTTGTGTTAGTAAAGGAGAGGTGCATTAAAGCATTGTTTCTTGGGCAGTGGCTTCATGCTGATGGATGAGGTTCCTGCCCACAGGTTCACTGAGTCTCCACTTCCATAGCTTGAACAGTTGGGTGATGTTTAGCTCTTCTATGCTTCTCTGCTCATGGTGTTTCAGAATACCTGTAGAAATTTCAGTATGAAGGTTTCTTGTTAATGAAAACAGAATTTATAAATTTTTTTGGTGTGGTGTTGGTATTACATTATTTTGATTCTTTTGTGTATTCTGTAATAAATATATTAAGTAATGTTCTTTTAAAAATAAACCTTTTGGCTAACCTTTGTCTTTTCTGGCACTGGTTCCTTGAAATGCGATTGTTCCAAGCTCACAGCCAGGGTAAACAACATGCAGTGTACAAAATGAAATTTACCTTTTACGCTTTTTTCTATTCCAGTCACAAAGATTTTAAAGTTTGGAAATAGCTGTCTTTCTTTCCTAAGTTAGCCAACCCAAGGAAAGTGGTTTATGACCTTTCATTTCCTTTTATGGAAACTGTAAGCTAAGCACAAGTATTGATTAGTCCCCTGCTGTTGCAGTCTTTCTTCTTTGTTGTGTATAAGCATTTCAGGTGTTTTATCCCATTCTGCTGCTGTCTGTTGGCATCCATATACCTAATACCATTCTGACCTGGGACAGTGACCACCTCATCAGAATGGAAAAGCCTCAGGAAAGTCAGATTTGGGCATATGTGGAGAAAGTGACTTGTATGAAGGTGCAGATGAAACTAAACGGATCTTTTGTTTGTTGTGATTCAGTTTCTCTAATATGTACTCCTCTAAAGTTATGACTTGCACCTGAAACCAGGTCCATAATTTCTTTTAGAGTAAGGTAACCTAGTGAGGAAAGGATCTCAGATCAAAAACCTCACTCAGAAAAGCCGTAATTGCTTTTAAACAGTTTCTTCAAGAAAGTCCCTTACAGAATGATTCTCATTTAGCATCTTCAGTGAGTGTCTTTAAGAATCATGAAAGGAATGGATTAATTTAATTTATTAAGGTTTTCAGTTTTATAGGCCTGATGCCTCTTTATCAGCAGCATATCATCATACCCATTACTGGTTGCCTGAGTAAACATCACGGTTAAAAAGAGCTGTGTGAATGAATAATGTACGAACACTCGTATGTGCTGGAGAGTGTTCCCCTGAACAAGCTCAGCGTTAAACGAGATGCAAAGGGCTTTGTGTAAATGAAACACACAGTTGCTACTGAGATGTGGAGATAGCGGTGCATGCTTTTTGCTGGCAATTAGTGGCACGTACCACTGTAATGTGGTGAGGTACCATTTGCAGCTTGGAAGGAGCTGCTTTTGTTTGAGGTAATACATTTTCTTCCTTCTTTCCTTCTCTGTACACATGTCCAGTCCTGGGATTTGTTTTTCCGAAATGCTAATGCTGGCCAAGCATATGATTCCCATCTACCAGATCAGTTGGAAAGCAAGGCGTCCTTTCTTCAGAGCCATGGCCTGGCCCAGACACCAGGTAAAGCCGAAAAGCTTGTGGAAGATCACCTTGCGGTGCAGTCTTTGATAAGAGCGTACCAAGTAAGTGTACTTTGGGGTAGATGTGGAAGGGCCTCTTCTTTGCAAACAACCTTTTTCTTCCTTTTTATGTTCTTGTTTGTCTTCTGGTCTCAAGTCTTGCCTGTTGCCTTGCTTCTGACCCAAAATGTCTTCAACTAGACAGTCTTTTCTTCCCCGCACAGTGTCTGAACAGTGAGGTCCTGGATTCAGACTGGGATGCTCTTCTGTTAATCCAGCTGCTAGAGAGGTGTTGTAAGAGAGTAGAGAGGTTTGTGAATATAAAGAAATGGGCGTAGAAATAGCTACATAGAAAACAACTTCAGCCCATTCACTTTTGCCTGCACTAAAAATTTGGTGAGGAGTTAGAGAAAATTGGAGAATATTAGACGGCTTTGAGATCATTTACTTGAAAATAGTTCAGGGATTGCCTTTTTCTTTCCTGTATTTGAAAGAGTGTTCTGTCCAACTCAAGGGACGGAACACCATGTCTGTAGAAGTGGCAGACACCCATGTGTCTGCGACAGAGAATGAAAGAGGATTACCTAAGGCAACTGTCTGTTTTTAAAAGGTATTGAGTACCCTCTAAATTCAGTGTTGAAGGGATACGATCAATTTGTGACCTTCCTTTGCTTGATAATGAAATGAAATGGAGAAGGATGCAGAATTTTCATTTCTCAAACCTGTCAGTATTTTATGGTAAACTGCTTTGTGGTCTTTGAGCTGGTCGTCTGAGAAGGTAGTTAATCTATTGCTTTTTCTAATGCAGAACGCCGGATACGCTGAAAGAAGGATTTCCAGTGAAATGTGTGTGCTTAACAAAAATTAGTCTGGATAAATTAATTTCTTGAGTCTTCTTCTGTAGTGTAGTTTTTTTGGTTTTTTTTGTATCCATTTCTAGAAAATACTATTTTAAACTTTAGTTTCAGGTAGTATGTACTTGCATTTAGTAAAATTTAGGGCAGCTGATGAAAATTTGCCATGCATGCATTTTCACAAGATTGATCTGTTTTTTCCGGTTGTTATTTTCGGTGTCCAGTGAAAGAAGTTGAAGTTATTAAAAAATGACTTGATATTGAGGAAAATACTGTTACTTAGTTAAAGACCGAACTGCTTCTGGAGTGTAATATGGCGCAGCGTTTTACTGATTTGCTCTTCTGGGTTTTGGTGTTCTTATTAATCCTTTTGCTCTTCCTGTTAATACCGCAGAGCAGATGTAGCTTAGGGAGGTGAATTCTTTCCTGTTGATGATGCTTGAGACAGAATTGTTTGCCTAGTTCCAGTCAGATAGACTTTGTGCCGCTGTAAACAGTGAGGTGGCACAGATGTTGCCATGGGCATCATTTGGCCTGTCAGAGTTTTATTACTGGTGATTCATGAGATGCAAAGAATCTCAGAGGCCAGGCTGAATTTACAGGGCTGGTAGTTCTAAAAAAGATGCCATATTTCTGTTTGCTTGTGAGTGGAATGCATTTTGCTATGAACTCTCCTGCAAATATAGAATATTTGAATAATGTTTTTACAATTCACTTCTTGATGAACCACTCCGTAATTATGCTCTATTACTGTTTGATGCAATTAATTACTAAAATTGCATTTTATTAATACTTTTTTTCACAGACATTTAAGATAATGGTAGTATGATTGAAATTCTACCCATGTGATCTGAATTTGTCCTTAAAAAGAAAAATGTTAAGCAGAAAATATTCATATGTTCATCAATAAGAAGCTTTTAATGAGCTAATTTGGTATATGTGAATCACACACGAGAGACTATATTAAAAAGATTTGGTTTTATTTGTGGCTCTGTTGAATTAATTAGTTATTTCATCTGTAGCAGTTACGTGTTAATATAAGGCACTAGTTTATAGTACCTTGTGACATGCATTAACACCAGTCATATTGATAACTGAAAGCTGGCAAAATTTCCCATTGAATTTGTGTTGTTTGGTGTCTTGAATGTCAACTTTATCATAGATGAAATTCCTCAAGCTTCATGAATGAAAATAAATGCTATCTGATGCTATCAGACGCAGAGCAGAGCTCATGAAGAGTGATTCCTTCACTTCCAGTATAAGCTTCTTTAGCAGCAATCTATGTTTTAGGTCAGCAATGCTGTATTTTAGTATTCTGCAGGTGTGGAAAGGAGAATTCAGGCAAAATTACTGAATTAGAATCATAGAATTGTTTAGGTTGGAAGCGACCTTAAAGATCATCCAGTTCCAACCCCCCTGCCATGGGCAGGGACACCCTCCGCTAGACCAGGTTGCTCAGAGCCTCATCCAGCCTGGCCTTGGACACTGCCAGGGATGGGGCACCCACAGCTTCTCTGGGCAACCTGTGCCAGTGCCTCCCCACCCTCTCTGGGAAGAATTTCTTGTAAATGACATCAGTTGCCCATCCCTTATCCACCAAGGTCATGACCCCATCGTAGAAGGCCAGCATATTCAACAGGCATGATCTGCCCTTGGTGATGCCATGTTGGCTGTCACTAATCACCTGTTTTCCATGTGCCTTTATATGGTTTCCAGGAGGATCTGCTCCATGATCTTGCCAGACACAGAGGTGAGACTGACTGGCCTGTAGTTTCCTGGGTTCTCCTTTTTTCCCTTTTTAAAGGTGGGGGTTATGTTTCCCCTTTTCCAGTTAACGGGAACTTCACCAGACCGCCACGACTTCTCGAATATGATGGATAGAGGTTTTGCAACCTCATCCACCAGTTCTTTCAGGACCTGCAGATGTATTTCATCAGGTCCCATGGACTGGTGTACCTTCAGGTTCCTCAGGTGCTCCCAAACCTGATCCTCGCTAACCATGGGTGCCTCTCCATTCTCCCGGTCCCTGTCCTTGCCTTCCATGACTCTGGGGGTATGGCTTGTCTCCTTGCCAGTCAAGACCAAGGCAAAAAAAAATCACTGAGCACCTCGACCTTCTACATATCCTGGGACACCAGCTCTCCCATTTCCTTCCGCAGAGGGCCCACATTTTGCCTCATCGTCTTTTTATCCCCTATGTACCTATAAAAGCCCTTTTTGTTAGCAAATGATAGAATCTATAAATTAGTCATAGTTTGATAATTTTACTCAGAGATTGAGAGTACAATCTTTAGTAGTTTCCTTTACTTAAACTGGAATTATGCTGAAGTCTAAATTGTATGTCAGACAAAATAAAGGTTATGTTCTAATATGTATTCAGCAGTTTTTAATAGACGTAGTATACATATCCAGAGATATAATGCTTATTTCCTGTTCTTATGGGAGAACTTGGGAAATGTGACCCTCTTGTGACATTAGTGGTGCCTGCTTATTTGACTTCATGGCTGATATCTGTGATACCCAGATTCTGTGGAGAGAGATCAGCGACTTCTTCCCTTTGTCTGACTTTCATCAGTGTGATTTCATTTTTCTCTCACTTTCCTCCTTTTCCAGATCCGTGGCCATCATGTGGCACAGCTGGATCCCCTTGGAATTCTGGATGCAGACTTGGATTCGTTTGTTCCATCTGACTTAATCACTACAATCGATAAACTTGGTGTGTACACTCTGTGCCTTGTTATTTGCTGTGGTCATTTGTCTCTTTTGTCTCATTGGGCTGAGGTGATTTAATAAGACATTTCAGGGAAGCTTCTACTTTTTCTGCTTGCTGGTATCAGGAAATAGTTTCTTTGAACATCTGTAAGGAGACTCAGATTTCAGGACAGTGGAATTTCTGCTCTGAGATCTGAGGTTCCTGTGAATTCACCTGATGAATGATAATTATAAGCACTGTATAGAAACCCAAATCTTGTGGTTTTGAATCACATCAGAAATTAATACTAATCAATACATTAGGCCAAGATTCTGGTCATCTAAATTACTTTTATACCATTATGCTTGATACTTGTTTTGACTGAAGACTAGTCAATAGGAAAAACAAGCAATAAACAAAACGCCGGCTAGATAAACTTAGGGTAAATTTCATAGCAAATTTGGATTCTAGCCTCTGATACACTCCTGTATAACTTGCAGTCTGATGTTACCAGAAGAAAACACAGAAATGTAGAATTCTTGATTTGTTTCTATAATTCAATGGTGATCATTTTAGTTTGCTGCAGAAAGAGTGTAATACACTAGGGTTTGCTTTTGCAGAAGTTGTTCTGGTTGCTAAGAGAGCATGTCTTTTTGAGAAATTGCACATATCAATTTTTTTGCTCCTCTCTGCTTGATAAAAAACATCTGATTGATTTTTCTCTGCTCTTCAATCTACCTGGAATGTTTAAAAGGTGGTTTTCTACTTAATAAAGACACTGAATCAATTTTTCTTTTACATGTAGGGAAGGTTTTTGGACCAGACATAAAACGTAGGGCAGGTAGTAGATAAAACACATTCTGCGTAATTTTACAGTAAGTACGTCTACTGCCTCTTTGCAGCTGTGTTTGCTGGTGGCAGGCAAAGAAGCAGTTCTGACCCTTGACCAAATAAAGGCAGTGGAGTGCTTAAGACTGTAAATAGAGGTGCTTACACAAATCAGGGGTTCTTTTTGAAGTTTGTCGCCTTTAATTAGAGGAAAGTGCCTACTAGAAAATACATTAGACATTTACTGAGTAAATACAATTTGTTTGGAGCACAGGTGATTGTTAGCATGTCAGTACAAATTTCTTTAAGCTATACAGATAGTTCAGTACAAGGTGTTGTGACTGGTCAGAGGGCTTCATCATACTGAAGCCCTCTTGAGCGTAGGAAGAATATGCTAGGCCTCTGAATGAGATGGGGGGGATGTGCCTGAGGGTGTAACTGAGGTGATATTTCAGCTTGTGAAGGGACACGAGCTTTCTAACCTAGTCTTGGCACAGCAAAAAAGAGGAGCATCTCAGATGTTGCCTGTTCTTGGATGTTCCAGGCAGGAAACTTAAGAAAGGTCTCTGGTAGTACAGAAAGTATTTTAGCGTTTTTTTCTGTGCGTGGTTTTTTTTGTGCTATCTTCTCGTTTCTTTTTTGAGAAACCTGGTTGGAAGTTTCTTCCGGGGGTTGCTTCTAAAAACGCAGCTAGTTACAGGTGTACCTACTGCCTGAGTCAAGTTGCAGAATTGCTTTCAGGAATTCTTGGATTTCAAGAAGGCTGTATCTCTTTAAACATGAGGTGATGCTTCAGTAACTGTGCATTGCTGCAGTACAAAGCACAGATGTTCTGCGTGTGCCCAAATCGCTCCTGTACGTGTTCTGGCTTTTGCATGACAGAACATGAGGAGCCTCTGAAGTCTGAGAGAAGGTCAGCAAAGAGAAAAAAAAAAATGTTACCAGTGCTTTGTTTCAAATAACGCTAAATCTCCTGTCATCCCATGTCCCTCCCTTCCTACTTTTCTCCCTTTTTTTAAAATTTGATCTGTTTGGTAGCATTTTAGAAAATCAGAATTAATTTGGTGCTGGAAAAAACTGTTACAATGCCAAAAAGGAGAAATAGCGGTACACAAACACTTTTTTAGTCACTCCACGTTAGACATTTTAATATATTATTAAATTTAATATTAAAACCAAAACTAATATTTTAAAATATTATTTTAAATTATATTATTTTTAAAACACAAAATATGTTGTTACTGATAATGCTGTATAGGAAAAGTGGTGTCAACGCAGCCCTATTGCGTAATTGCAGCTCTAAATGCTAAGTTCCATTATTATTTCATCCTTAAATTCCTTCTTTAGCAGGGAATGCAGAGCACTGTTCTATAGTGATGTAAGAGTTATGTGCAGGCTGTCATATCAGTGTTAGAGTGGATGCCTGCAGCTTACCTGGAGCCAAGATGGAGAGTTCAAAATTGAAAATAGAGAAACTATTTTTATTTTTTAAAATATTTTTAGATGTGCACACAAACCTAATAATTTTCTGTATATAGAAGTTTCCATAAACTTATGTAATCTGCATTATAATCTTTATACATTTGTACAATTTATATGATTATAAGAAGCTATTTTTCCTTTCTTCGTTTAACAGGTATAGATTAAACTTTAACACACAAATCCTTTAACTTGCATTGACACCAGTCTTTCAGTCTTGTCTGTTGTGTGTTTTGGCTTTTGAAACTGTAATAGTTTAGTTAAATATTTTTTTTTAAACCATATTCTCATCCAGAACAAGTTTAGATATGCCTAAATCAAGATGGGGTGTTATGCTTCAACAAGGTCCTCTTATCCATGTGTGTGTGTGTAAATCTGGCTGTTTTATAAGGGGTTGCTGATTGGGAAGCAGACCCGTACAGGTCATTACATGGCTATTTCAACCTAACTTCCCTATAAAGAGAAAGAGTGACTAGAGGTACCTCGGAAGCTCTACTAGAGTGTTTGCACAGCATTACAATGAACATGCTCTGTATTTTATCTTACTCTATTATTGTTGTATAAATTAACGTAGTATGCTTCCAACCAACTGGTTCTGTCTGTGAAAACTGGTTCTTTTGTGTCTGTGGCTCGTGATAGAGCAAGGAACAAATCCCAGTCATTACAGTTCGTTATACCTTGCACTTCACTGTTTAGTAAAATAATATGGAGAATTGATGGCATATATGGTAATATGCTAAAATATAAAAAGGACTGGGTGATTCTAATTTCAGTTGTTCTGCCTGAGCATTTAAGAAATAATGGTTTGGTAATTCTAGTAAAATAACTATTTAATAAAACTTTTCCTTTTAAAATCTAGACTAAACTGCATTGTACTAATGGAGGCCTCCACACGTTCAATTCTTAATTTGATACCTTCTTTCTTAATCTTCCTTTATTAAACTTAATTTGTGGTGGTTTGAAAACCAGTGCTAGTTTCCTGTTTGTCTCCTGCCCTGCTTTGCAAATTGATAATGTACCTGTTGTAGGATTTTACGGTTTGCATGAATCAGATTTGGACAAAGTCTTTCAGCTGCCTACAACCACCTTCATAGGAGGAAATGAGAACAGTCTTTCTTTACGAGAGATCATCAAACGACTGGAGGTCAGTGGGATGTTTTCTGATTTGTGATTGTTTTCATCCAAACAGAAGTGAAGTTTTTCTGGTTGTCAGTCACAAAAAAACCTTTTTTCAATTATTAATAGAGCACATAAAGAATTCAAATGACATTAAAAATAACTGTTTCTAGAGATGGCAGCACCATTAGTTTCATTGCCTGGGTATCTGAAATACATAGATTAAGGGTGAGTATAAAAGAGGTGAATATGGTAGAACACTAATTTGGGCCCTAGTTCTGTAAAGAACTGATGTTGTTTAAAAGGAGTAGAGCCTTGAGAATTTGTCTTTTAAGTGCCCTATCACAGATAAAACATGTTTGCATGCAGTACTCGGGATGTGCAGGGCTTGTTCTCAGAGCCCTAGCCTTAGTGAGGCTTTTACCTGAGTAAAAATAGGAGGGTTGAGTACCAAATTTGTCCAAGCCCAGCTGTAGCTTGTAGATAGTGGTGTTCCTTATTTTCCACCTTCCGTCGTTTTTCTAGAGTTGTGTTATCTGGCAAGCGATATGGTTACGCCATGTGAAGTCATGTAGGAAGCAAGTAGGAATGGTAATTACTTTGTAAACTACTGAGTTAGTAAGTATTGGGTATTTCTGACTGCTTTTTTCAGGAGTACTGGATTTGTAGAGATTTCACTTGCATGGTACTGAAATCCATTAGAGTGAAAAAGGGCTAGGGGTGAGGAAATATTTTGAAGCGTGAAATACGGAACTGAGTTGCAAGAATGAAAACATAATTGCTGAGCATGTAAGAGTTCATGGTTTTGAGTTACAAGCGTGAGGGAATGTGTTGCGTTGCATGTTTGACTATTACATGGGCTTAGCTGAAGCATGGTAAGTTGTTAAGCCACAACTTCTCTGTTGTGCATTTCAGCTCTGTATTTGCTTTTTGCACTTCTAGTATGTCTGTGTGGCAGTTTTCAAGAGATAATCCTTAAAGTGGTAATGTGCAAATAAATGGACAAAAACAGTAGCAAAAATCGGAAGGCCTCAGGAAACTGATTTATTGTAAAATTAAATAACCCTCTGGTTTCCCTCTTGTCTCCAGAGGTTTGCTTTTTTGATTTAATTGAAGTTAACATTAGATTCCTTTTTAGGGGCAGTAGAGAGCACATATTCACAATGTGTTGAGAGTGGTTTTGTCTCAAACTCACAATAGGTCTTACTTCTGTTGGCTTATATTTTGGGCACACTTTTCTGGTGAAAATTTTTTTAAGGTAAGAAAAAAAAAATGCAACAAGGAGATAAAATTTCTGAAGTGAGTTTGCATTTTCCCCTGTCCTTTCTCTGCTGTCAGCTACTTGGATTCCTTCTCAGATTCCCAGTCTTCTGAGACTTGACAGTTATCAGATAATTTGTGTGAGGCTTCATAGCTGTCTTCTCATTGTCTTTATTGCTTGATTTCAGGTGACATTTAACAAGTACAGGGTAAACTTTGATAGATTACCTGAAATCTTTCCTGGTGCATCTAAAGAAAGACTATTATGCCTGTAAGAACAGCAGTGAGTTAGGTGAAATATGCCAGGCAGTTTAAGGCAGGTTTATTGGCTTACTTTGAATGTATTACCAAATGAGAATCTTCCAGATTCAAAATTTTGAATAGTTACTTTGTACAGAAAGCTTTCTGGCACAAAACTAGATGCAGTAAAGTAATTTATTTGCTTACAGGATTACTGTGGGGAAGATATAGTGGAAGAGGAAGAAGACAAGATAGCTTCAGAAGAGTAATATATATAGAAAACGTAATTTAAAAAATATATTTATTTCTTCACGGCCCCTTAGCTTCTGTGTTGGTATTTTCACATCCTAGAATACCTACTGCCAACACATTGGCTTGGAGTTTATGTTCATCAATGATGTGGAGCAGTGCCAGTGGATCCGGCAGAAGTTTGAGACGCCAGGAGTTATGAAGTTTACTAATGAGGAAAAAAGGACTTTGTTGGCAAGGCTGGTGCGCTCAATGAGGTATGCTGGGATGGGACTGGGAAACTTGCTTTGTGGCTGCTGGGGGTAAGCTGGTGTGGGCTGTAAAGTGCAGAGGTGGAAGCGAGGAGTCCGAGTGAAATCTGGAGTGCAGCTGGGTGTAGTTAACCTGGCTGTGATGTCAAAGAACAGGGTCTGTGTAGCGACTTCTAGTATTCCGTTTTCTTAAAAGGCAGGTCATGTTCTGTAACACTTGTACTGCCTTTAGTGGCATATCTGGCAATGTTTTCATTGACTTGTTGAGATACACTGGGAAAAAATTGTCTAAATGGACTAGTAAATTCATCTGTGTTAGAGTCATAACCTGTTTCAGAAGATAGGTGCCAGAGCAACGCTGACTACTGATCTTCTGCTATATTCTGTCTACTGTGCATCTTTCACGTGATCAAAGGAAGCCATCCTAACAGCTCAAGAAGAATTTTAAGATTGGTGAAATGTTGACTTGAGTGTTATTTGGCTCACTGGGATGCTAACAGTCTCTTTGGAAAACTGTGCCAAGATGGGACTGGACTTGAGAGGCATAATGTGATTTCAAGGCCTGGTTTTGCCCTTTCCCTTTTGAGGTATGCCAGGTTGTGCTGCAGTGTTGCATGACCTGGCAGCAGGAGCTTTGGTCTCTGCAGTGTATGAAAGCATGTTTAGAAACAGCTTATTGATTGCTCCCATTGTGGCTGGCTGTATGGAAATACTCTGATCCAAGAGACTGAATTACCCTCTCACCCCTAGAACAAGACTCTCAGGCACAAGTTTTATTACAGTTCTGACAATCTGAAGCAGTTTGCATACACTTTGATAAACATGAGAGTTAAAGATTTATAAAGACACATTTTGTGATTAAGCCTGTGTTCAAAGACTTAAAATGAAGTGCTCATTGGTGGTATTGGAAGATATTTTTTCCAGGTTTTGTTTGCCAATGTTACAGTAAGATTGCTTCTCTGGCTAAAAGTTTCATTTAAACAGAAGTCACTTAATGGACAAATGAATATTCCACCTGTGCAAGTTTGTTTAACAAGCCCTCAGTATGAACCATCTCCATTTATTTATCTTGAGATAAAAATCTGTGCTTTTATTCCTGCCTGTCTAAGCTGTGGAAAGATCTGGGATTTGCAGTAGCGTGAAGGAGCCAAATGTTCATCGTTTGCCAGGTTGTCTGCTGAAAATCGAAGAAAAAAAAGTTTTACATAGATTTCTATTCAGCTATCTCTAGCATGCTTTTTTTGGTCTGAAAATAGTAAAGAAAAAAATCAGGTTTTGTGGAAAACTGGTTGTGCAATTGAGATTTGTGGCTTTGTAAAGCAGATAGTCATCATATTGCTCAAGAATACTGTTTTCAAAAATGTTCATTCCAAGTGCTACATACTTCAGGTACTTGAAACTGAATTTTAAAGTAGGATTTCTCATCTTTTGTCGTGTTCACTGATAGGTTATTGGGCAAAGGGTCATTTTGAACTCTTCCTCCTGTACAATACTCATATCTTCGGGCTGCTTTGTGTATGTGTTAGTAAATACATTAGGCCCTGGTTGTGCAGTCTGATCTGGGCATCTTCTTAAGCCTGTGAAGGGTCGAGCATTTCTAGATCATCCCTTCTGAGAGTGACCATCTTTTGTAAGCCTTGCTCCTCCTTGGGTACTGAGCGCATGCAGTGACAGCAGATGAGCTGCCAGCCCTTGTGAACCCATAGAGGGGTACGGGGGGCTTGCAAGATGTGGCTGTGCAATACTGTAGTTCTGCACATTTAGTGGCCGTTTGCACCAAATAATGAACTTCCTGCTTGTCCAGTACTGGCTTAACTTGCAGCCGCAAAGAGGAGGAAAACCGCATGTACAACCATCACTTTGATTTGCCCTGTAGGACTTGCTGTTCACGTGGGACCCTGCTTTCAGTTTATATAAATTGGCATAGCCCCGCAGACTTCCCTGAGGAATTCTGGCAGCACAGCTCAGCTGAGCCTCTGGCTTGTTGCTTAGATGCCTGAATTGCAAGGGTATTGATGGGTGAGCTAAGAAGGGTCTTTTGGCAACTCTTCATTTCACTGCTTTTAGGACTTCAGTCTAAAGAGGTAAATGTCAGCATTCTAAGTGAGGAATAAGCAGAGTATTAATGGATTATGGCAGTGTTACGAGTCACGGCATTGCACAGATGATGTAACCAATACAGTTGTATCTCCAAGCTTTACACATACAATCCTTTCAGTGTTTGTTAAAAGGTACTTTTAACCGCTCTCATTGCCTCTGGCCCAAATGCATTAAAGAATGAAAGAATGCAGAGCTGTCAAGGATTGACATCTTTATCCTCCTGCAGCTCAGCCAGAGGTACCGGTGCCCTAATTCTTGGCACGTTACCAACCATTCTGTCACAGTCTGAGGAGCCCTGTCACTGAATAGCACATATGAAACAGGCGTGCTTTTGACTATTTCTGCAAGTTTTAATCGTTACTTCCAGAAAATACAAATACTCTGTTTGTATTCTTCAATCCATAGAAGAGACTTCTTCGCTGTTACTCCTTTTCCCCGTGGTCATTATACATTTTGTATACATGGGAGTTTAGCTTGTGAAGTGAATTTTGTCTGAGGAGGAGATTCTTCTTCCTGTCTGAATTGTTTTAAAGTCCTGGTAAATACTTGTCAGATGGAGGAGAAAAAAGGTTTAATTGCCTCCTATGTCCCCCGTCCTACATGTGACTTGCTTCCAGAGGCCTAAAAACATGTGTTCACAGATGTTTTAAAGTAGTGTAATGTAATTTTATTTGCTAAAAGATGTTTGACATTAAATATTTTTTTCATTCTCTCAATACAAACATTCTCTTCTGATTTTGGGTTTCTTTTTGGCGAAGATTTGAAGACTTCCTCGCTCGCAAATGGTCTTCCGAGAAGAGATTTGGTTTGGAAGGATGTGAAGTAATGATTCCTGCACTTAAGACCATCATTGATAAATCCAGTGAAATGGGAATTGAATATGTTATAATGGGGATGCCTCATAGGTAATGTCAACAGACACCCACACCCCTCCCCCCCGCCACATGGGCTTATTGCCCTAAGACAAGTTTCAGGTGCTAGAATTTTATTGACAAAGTTGATATTAGAGAAGCTAGGGTAGCAAGAGTCAGTCGTAGCGAGTAATGGGAGCACAGGCCTGTAACAAATACCTGTTAGTGAGAGGCTACAGGCTTCACAGGTGAATGCTACTGAAAGTCTCTTCAGTGTACCTTGGAAGCTGCAAGCAAACGTGGCAGCAGCCATGGTATCTATCCCAATGCATAGTTTAGAACTGAGAAAGTTTGGCAAGATAGTATCAGACTTTTGCAAAGTAAATTTGCATTGTAAATGTCATGCTAGATAGCTACAGAATTCATTGCTCATACCTGGATGACTAGGAGATATAAAATGTGTTTGGGAATGCATTTGAGGAATCTTGCAGTGGGAGAAGGGTAGAATGAAGGGTTTCAGGTTCAGAAGTTTTAAGTGAACTACTTGCTTGCTGATTTTTATAAGTCTTATGCTGTTAACTCTGTTACCATTTTTGAGACATAACTATGTTTGGAATTTTCATAGAGGTAGGCTGAATGTATTGGCTAACGTAATCCGAAAAGAGCTGGAGCAGATCTTCTGTCAGTTTGATCCCAAACTTGAAGCAGCTGATGAGGTAAGATGCTTTTTTAATAGATCTATATAGAGAGGTCAACATTCAAGGTAGTTTGTAGTCATTTTGATCATGGTTATTATGAAAATAGCATCATCAGCTGTTGAAATGCATTGCCTTCTTTTCTACTTGGAGGAATATGATCTGGTGAAATTTCTTAACAGATTTAAAGACTGTACCGTAGCTCTGATGGGCGGAAGGTGTCTTAGGAGTAACTGTAGATGAGTAAGTTCTGCATCATTGGACTGAGTTTGTAATCTCTAAGCATCTTTTTTTTTGTTTCATATAAATGAAATATCAATATTCAGTAAATACGTATCCAGTAGACACTAAGACGCTGAAAGAGGAATGGTGTTCCAGTTTGAAATCGCGGTGTCAACCCCTAGTGCCTTCTGATGTACAGCCAGCTAGGTGCGGTTTTCAGACTGAAGCGCAAACTTTAGGCATAGTGGATGGAGCCAGTATGAATGACATTCCTGAACTGTGACTACATCTTGCACATTAGGGATCTGGGGATGTGAAATATCATCTGGGAATGTATCATGAGAGGATCAACCGAGCAACAAACAAGAAAATCACTCTGTCCCTGATGGCTAACCCTTCTCACTTGGAGGCAGTTGATCCTGTTGTGCAAGGGAAGACAAAAGCTGAACAGTTTTATCGAGGGGATACGGCAGGGAAAAAGGTAAAGATTTTTTTAAATATAGTAACTCCTAGTGGTAGTTTTTAGTATTATTTTTAATTATAAGTAGTTTACCAGTAGTTTTGTATCATGGAGTTGTCGTCTTTTCCTCCTTCACAAAAGGATGTATCACCTGTTGAACTAAATAATGGTTTTGACATGGTTCCTCAAGGGTAACTTCAGGAAGTAGGCTTAAAACTTGTGTTTGCAAACTGAGCGAAGGCAGCAGAATGCTGACAAGTCTGTGGCTTATTATAAAAATACAGTTCTGTTTTAAAGCACTACAGAAATACGGAACAAAGAAATCCTGCTGAGAAGCTTAAACTGCAGTTTTGCTTTCTAATGTATGTGTGTATAATCCTCCCTCTTAGGTTATGTCCATATTATTGCACGGGGATGCTGCCTTTGCAGGACAAGGAGTGGTTTACGAGACGTTTCATCTTAGTGACCTCCCGTCCTACACCACGAATGGCACTATTCACGTTGTGGTCAACAACCAGGTAATAAGTAGATCATTTTCCATTCAATTTGTCTGTCTGCTGAATAGTTGCTAGTGTATTTATTCTTGTTTGTTATTACCTGGGTGCATTGTTCCTTCTGTTTCTCAGAATGATTAGGATGTTCCTGAAAATGATCATAGTATCTAGCAACTCTGGATATATTTTATCACCTACACTTCTTTCATTCAATTTATAACACTGAGTTGGATCAGGTTTGCTTTGTTTTGTTTTTAAAGGAGCTAAAAGAAACTAGCTAGTCGAAAGGAAAAGCTGATACTACTGCTGTGTCAGTATTAAATGGAAACTTCAAGCATTCAGAGCAAAATAGGAGATGCCCCATTTTAATGGGATGGAATTAAATTAAATTTCTGGAATTTAATTTAATTGATTTCTGGAATTCTTAGATCGGCTTCACCACAGACCCTCGTATGGCCCGTTCATCGCCGTATCCTACTGATGTTGCCCGTGTGGTCAATGCTCCCATTTTTCATGTGAATGCTGATGACCCTGAAGCAGTGATGTATGTGTGCAGTGTAGCTGCAGAATGGCGAAACACGTTCAATAAAGATGTGGTGGTTGACTTGGTAAGTCTTGGTTTTCTTAGCTTTTCATTCTGTGTGTTTATTATGTACTACTTTATTATTTTTCTGTGGCTTAGAAGACCCAGTCAAGAAACACATTTTGATTTTAATGGCCTTTAGTTTCTTCATTAAAAAAACCAACAAACAACTAGCAACGCCACAAGAATCCATAAGCGTTTTTATACCATAAACCTCGTAAAATCTCTGTAAAACCATGGAATTGAAATATTTCATTTTACTTTTTTCCTTACCAACAGGAACAATCTTTTTCTTTGTAGGTTTGTTACCGTAGGAGAGGGCACAATGAGATGGATGAACCAATGTTCACCCAGCCTCTAATGTACAAGCAGATTCATAAGCAGGTGCCGGTGCTGAAGAAGTATGCTGACAAACTGATTGCAGATGGGACTGTAACACTGCAGGAGTTTGAGGTACACGTAGACAGAGTTAAAGGGAACTTAAGAAGCTGACAGTAGGAAGACACAACTGTCACTGTATGCTGTCTGCTTAAAAATCTTCCTTTCATTACTGTGATAAGTCCTCAGCCCTTGACACTTTCTGATTAAATTTGGTTTGGATTTTCATGTAAAATAGTATTGTTATACAAAAGGACTGAAAGTGCTGTGAAGTAATTAATACATATTGCACTGAAAAAATTGCTTCAGTTCTGAGATTTATAAAAGGTGATTAGATGTGAATGTTGGTGATGGAGGCATTTGTCAGCTGTTCTTCGTCTCTAGAATTGTAATTCAGCAGTAAACCAGTATTTGAATGTTCGTAAGTATAACACTACCTTCATATTGATAACCTTGGCAGGCTTGTATCCAGCAATAATGCAATAACATCAATTTAACCTTTTTATTTTCTTGCAATAATTCAACTAAGTTCAGAGATCATTTGAAATATTCCAGAAGGATGTAGTGTGGGGTCTGGTGCCTGGATTAAGCTGGTGATGTCTTTACCATCATCTTTTGGAAAGTGAATGTGCAGAGTGCAGACGAGGCAGCTTGATCTCAGATGAAATTAAATTGTTTGCATAATTGTAACTACATTTTCTTCTGGAGTTAAATAACTGTTTTTATCACACTGAATGTTAGGTGTCATCTGTAAGATACGAAGGTGCAATATTTACCTGTTTTAAAAGGAAGGTTTTGTTCTACAGGAAGAAATTGCAAAGTATGATAGAATATGTGAAGAAGCATATACTAGATCTAAGGATAACAAGATCCTACATATCAAGCACTGGCTTGATTCACCTTGGCCTGGTAAGAAGTGTCCTTTCACTTATCCTAGTGTTAATATTATTGAGTCCATATTCTAGGACTCTTAAATGGTTTTCATCAGACAGTGTTCCTTTAAAATAAAATATGTGTTCTCTGGTTTGCCCCTGTCCATAGAAAATAAAACATTATACCAGATGAACTTGAACGAGGTGCTTTTCTTAAGACGTACCAATTAAGGCGTGACTTTGAAAAAGACATCTTTTCAGTTTAGCAGTGTTTTTCCTGTGGTGTTAACTGTCTGTGCCTTCAGGAAGGAGGAGTATGTCTCCTGCTCCTATTTTTTAGTGTTTCTTTTGTTTTGGGTTTTTTCCCTCTGTGAGGGATTGAGGTGCTGTGTGCCTTATTGGCTACCTCTGCCCACATAGTTGAACTTCCTAGGGAGTGAAAGCAGCAACAAACCAGATCGTTGTGTGCCTGTAAGGTCAAGTTCTGTTGTCCTGCACCATCAAAATGTTTGTGCCTCCCAGTGAAAGATGAAGAACTAGGTTTAGGCTGCTGCTTAGAATATCTCTGAAGAGTTTTGAGTTTTTAAATAAATTGTAGATGGTGTAGATATCTCTTAATCAGTTCTTGAACATCTCACCAAATCTTTTACTTCCAGGATTCTTTAATGTGGATGGAGAACCCAAGAGCATGTCTTGTCCTCCAACTGGCATTTCAGAAGACCTGCTGACTCACATTGGCGATGTAGCTAGTTCAGTGCCAGTCAAAGACTTCAAAATACATGCAGGTCAGCTGGAGTCTGTTTCTCCTAGTGGCTACGTTTCTCGCTCAGATTTTATATTTCTGCACACGAGTTGCAGTCGGGCCGTTTCCCAAAGAGGAAAATGCCTGTGACTTTTTTGTTAACTCTTCCACCCTCTGGGCAAGGAGAATGTGACAGTTAAGGTCCTGCTGCTTGTTCTCAGCATAATGTTCTTGCAGTATCACACCACTTCTGTTCCCTACCTCATTAAATAGATTTTCCTCTGGAGGAGGTAAGAGTTTGTAACATTAAGTTAGTATCTCCTTTCATTCTTCAAGTCCCTGTGGAAAATGCTTCTTCTGTACAGCAGATTTGTGGGACTTACTGGGAGGTAAGGCACCCATCTCAGGAAACACTACTCGTGTTTGGGGTGTTTCTTCAGTGCTAAAACCAGTGGTAATTTGAGGTCCACTTAAGATGCTTTTCTTGTAGTTAGATAACTTTCTGCTCAGGAATACAGCTTTTGAGACCTGGCCACATTGGTGATACGCTGTGAGCCTAATTTTAGTACAGCTGAGTGGACTCTGTGGGCAAATTCAGGTGCAGGTTTTCTTATAACTTACCATTTAGCGTTGATGATAGCACAAATCTAGTGTTTTCTCAAAAAGTTTTAGCTTTTGGTCTGAAGAGATTCAATTCTGAATTTGGCATCTATCTAAGAAATTAAATGTGCCCTGACATTTAGTGGTGTAAACAGCACCTGACACAGTGTCAAAGCTCTGACTTCATTCTTTTACTCCCTGGTCAGTTGGAAGTCTAACAGCTCTACAGGGAGCAAGATTGTGTTCATCCCATGGGGAAACATGGAGATACTTCGTTTAGGGACCTGTTTTCTTTTGTTAGCTGGTAGAGAATGTACTTAGGATCGGAAGAGCGAGCTTTTTTTCTGGGCAAAATCTCTAGCTAGTCTTTCTTCTCCAGAGCCATCCATCAAGGAATAAAGTGTCTGCTGTACATTTCTGTGTTTGTGTTCCTCTGGGACAATTAAACACTGTTACAAGTAATGATGATAGGGCATTCCCAGTTATCAATTGCAAGCTTATTGAGCAGATACAATTAATAGAGGATCTTAAAAACTCTTCTGCATACTGGTGTACTTCGTTGTGACACTGATAAATTTGAAATCATAGTCAGCCAATAAAATTTAATATTAGACATTCTAATTAAAAAGGTAAACAGTCTCTTTTTAGTAACTTGATTAACTGGTGACACTAAGTAACACTTGCCAGTGTATAGGATAGATTTATGTTTCAATCAAACTTTGATCTGCAGGATTCTTTTACATAGTTTAAAAGGCTGTGAAAGAACAGACTTGTGGAGAATTAAAAAGGGAAATGTACCTTTTGAAGTACTTTGTCTTTCCACTAGAACAAAACAGCTTAATATCTGTCAGTCTTTCAACAAACAATTGGAAGATTATTTTGTTTTATCAAGTGTTTAGTCTATGCTAAAGAGAAATTTTTCTTTTTTTTTTTACTTAAAATTCAATAATTTCAATGAGGGAATAGTTTTATGTGGGAATAAAACAGGGCTCTTTTTGTAAAGATGGGGAAGTAACAGAGGGAAGTAAGGGAAAATAACAAGCAGGACAAAAAGCATCAGTGCAGATGTGAAAATAGGATGGTGTCAAGTAGCACTGAATACACTAGGCTTATAGCCTCAAAGCTGGAAGCACCCATGTGCAGCTTTGAAGTTTCACTCCCTTTAAAAGTCAGTGTTGCAACTTGTGTTTTGGCTTGCCAAGTTATAAAATCTTCACTTTAAAAACAAACCAAAAAACAAAACCAAAAAACCCAGATTTTGGTTACAACTGAAAATCCGTTGACAGCTCCTACAATTTCCTATATATATGCTATTCGTTGTATGGATTAATCAGGCCTGTTTCTCTTTGTAACATCTTCAGAACTCCAATAAGAAATACTAAGAAAAACTGAGAGGAAAAATAGATAAGAAAAAAAATCACAAACCAGATAGCTGGTATTTCCAGTATCTTATAAACCAGTACTTTATTTTAGAGATGTGAGAGTAAATCTTTAAGAAGTATTTCACCATGAGTCTTTTTAATTGTCCCTGGTAGTTTCTGATACAGCCAATCTTATTTTCTTCTAAAACAAGGTATGAACATTATGCTACTCCTTGACTGAGAAACAAGTTATTTTACTTTGCTAGCATTTCAGTTCTAGAAGAACAATTTGTAGACCCTGTTTGGATCTGTGTTTAAGTTAGCCAGTGGGGAAAGAGAACAGTGAATGTAACGTATCTCTGAAGTCTGTCTGTTGACTTCTGATCTTTATTCCAATGTAGGACTCTCTCGGATTTTGAGAGCTCGCTTGGAAATGACCAAGAACAGGGTTGTTGACTGGGCCTTAGCAGAATACATGGCTTTTGGTTCTTTCCTGAAAGAAGGGATCCATGTCCGACTAAGTGGACAAGATGTGGAGAGGGGTACTTTTAGGTGAGTACTGAGATAACTGTTAAGTGCTGTCCCATACTTAAAGAAACACTGTGATGTGATTTAAACAATATGGTCTTCTGCAGGGAAGGGTAAGTTGAGGCTCTGAAGCATGAATCTGGATGTATAGATTCTGGCAGTCAAGAATAATCAAATCTCCTGTCTCTCTGTAAACAACGTTTTAAAGAATTATATTTGAGGCAGAACAAGTGTTCTTAGATACTTTCTTCCTTCTTTTGCTGAAAACCAGAATTTTTTATTACTGTTTTTAACTAAAAATTCAGCTGCAATCCGTCTGATTGTTGAGAAGTAGAAGAAGGGCACTTGCTGCTGCAGGTTCAAAGGTCTTTTAAGTACCATTCCAGTGGTGGCTGCTCAGGAGTCACGTATCCGGTGAACAAACACGTTGCCAGTTGGCAAGGCTTTTTAAAGTGAAACAAGATCCTTTGTACTGAGACTTTTAACGACTATGGAGCATGAATGAATGCAGAATCTGATCATTTGGTAAAAATATATACAGTTCTGCTGCCTTACCTGATTCTCTGTGGAGTGAAATGTTAATGATGTATTTAATTGAAGCCTGTGATGCGAAGCCCATTGCTGGGGGTGAATGAACTAGCAGCTGCACTGTGCTTCGTTGTGAATGCTTGCAGTAGAGAGAGAGAAATCTTGGTGCCTGTCTCCTCCGGTACAGTGGTCTGTTTCTGTGCTGAGCTTCATTTGGTATCCAGTCTTTTGGGCTTTCTTCGTTTTGCTCCCATTCTAATGTCAGTTTAACAAAATCCTTTGGACAAAACCTGAAAACGAAAATGACAATGGGGAGATTCCCACCACACCCCATCCCCCACCCCTAATTTCTCATCCTCCTTCATGTCAGTACCCTGGTCTGGTAAAGGGGTGAGCGTCTCCTGGGAGAGGAACACACGTGTTCATTGTTTAGCAACCTACCCACCTATTTCAGGTGAGTGCTTATTCATGTCTAGCACACGCCTATAGACTTGTCTTGAAAACATTGATTCTCTGTATTCCCAGTTCCTTCACTGTTGGAAGAGGATTTTTGAGAACTATTTTCCAGATTTTCTTGATGTTTAAGATAAAAGTAATTGTTGTGCCCACAGCAATATAGGGGAAAAAACCCCTACCTGTTCAAATAAAAAGCTATGCAGACTGGCAAAGACTCCCTAAGGATTCCTGTGCCATCTGGATTTTATTGTTCAGCCTTTTCTAAAAGGAGTAAAAAAGGCATTCAGATAAATTCTTGTGAAGTTCAGGACTGAAGCTGGTACTGCAGATGTTTGATTTATGGTAACCTGGATCTACTTAATCGCTGGGTTTTGAGTTTGCCTGGTGGGTCGTTGGATCTACAAAATACTAGCCCATGGTGTGATTATGATTTTTTTGTTATGAATCTGATAGGGCAGTTGGACAAGAAGGGGGGAGATTTACAAAATGCCTTGGACCTGAGGAAGTCAGAGAGTATTGAACTCCCCTGTTAAACAGAAAAGAACACCGTAGAAATATAGACTTAGCCTGTTATACTGTATTCAGGCTCATTTCATCAGAGAAATAGGTAGAAAAGTTGGTACAAGCACACCTAAGAGATACTGCATTTCCCAGTAAAGCTGCTCTTTTTTAGCTGTGGTTTGATTTGTTATTTATAATAAAGGTGAACAACTTCTCTAGCAACTGAAGACATTCACAAATGCTCATTGTTTATTGGAAAAACACATTGCAAACTCATAAAAAGTATGTGTCATTGAATCCTCTTCTCTGTACTGAGAAGACCCTTCTTCACCCCCAAAAATCCTTGAAGTACGTAATGTCTCAAATTTCTGGGACTAATTGAAGAGGGATTGTCAGCTACTGTTTGGGAAGTTTTTGCTTTTTTCCTGTTTCAGTACTCAACATTATCAATATACAGAAGCTAGGTAAAGCTGCAGGTAGAAGGACCGTGCCGCTTGTCATCTTGGAGACACATTCCAGAGAAGAGAAGGGGGTGAGAGAGAGAGAGAGACTTGATTCTGTACTGGTTTGATGTCAGTAAACCTGACAATTGTGCACCAGCAAAATCTGTCTGTGTATTTCTGGCTGTCCCTCTGTGCGCATTGTAATCACCTTTTGCTGGGGAAACACAAAACTTCATGCTCAAGCAGCTTAGCATGCAGCTAGGCCCTCTGTCTTCAGCAGAATGACGAAAATAAAATGGCATTGGCAAAAATTATTCCTGCCTAACAGCTGTCTGGTGTGTGTATTTTCCCCTCCCTCCCTGTGCTGTCTTCAAAGCTTCTGTCTTTTCCTGGCCTTATATTGGTTGATTTCTAAATACATTTCAGAGCTCTTTTGCTAGCATCATTATAGCAAAGGGAAGCACGGGAAGATTCAGTCTTCGGTTCGGTGTTGGCAGCTGTACAACAACACACAGTAGTTGTTACCGGTATAATAACTGTCCTTATGTTAGCAGTCGTAAAGCGGGGCATATTGGTGTGATTCACTCAGTTAGTCTGCTCAGAGAGTTAATGGATTACAGTAATTACTTCAGTCATCTCTGTTCTGGTAGTGTTCCTCGGTGCCCCATTCTAATGCTGATTAATGGTGTTCTAGAGAGCTGTAAATGGTGCATGCCAGTGGAAGTAGCAGGAAAGAGGATACAACTGCTTCAAGTCTTGGTGCTCAGGTTAGATGAGATTTGAATTTTTGCATAAAAGATGACAGTTGTTTTAAGGAAAAGTTTAATAGAATTTGCCAGGGAGGTAGAGTGAAATGTTCTTTCTTTTTTCTTTTTTTTTTTTTACTTTAAACAGTCTATTTTATATCAACAACTTCCCCATCCCTTCCCCTCTCACCTCATCACTACTAGAGCTTGGGGGATTTTCAGTTTCCCTGAGTGCTTGAGAACAAGCCTGGGCAGACAGGGCAAGTCTGTATAGTGCAGCGATTGCGTTTAGTCATGTGATAGAATCGCTAGGTTTCAACCAAACCAGGGTGCTCTGTAAAGCCAAAGATGACCGTGGTGCTTGCATGCTTTCTAGAACGTGGCTTTCATGGTTTATCTTTGAAAACAGCTCTGCTAAAGCCCAAAGTTAAAGTTATTCTTGGCTAATGCATTTCTTTCAACACCTGTTTACAGCCATCGTCATCATGTGCTTCATGATCAAGAAGTTGACAAGAGAACGTGTGTTCCTATGAATCACCTCTGGGAGCAGCAGGCCCCCTATACTGTGTGCAACAGCTCCCTTTCCGAATATGGTGTCTTAGGTATGTCTCGGAGTAACTATCTGACAGATCTGCTTATGTTTTAATAGGTCTCAAGCAAGATGTAGGAACTGTTGGCTGCTAATTAAGAGGAATTTTTTTCCAATGTTGCTTTAATTTTAATGTGGCTAAGCCTCCTGGCTGCAAAGTTACTTTTGGAGTTTGTTAAGCCTCAGCACAAACAAACCAAAAAAGAGGCAGTTAAACAAGTTCTGCCTTTGTTTTATTTTGATGCTCATAGCAGGTTTGTGTCAGGTGGGAGCCAGGAATGGCCGAACAGGGGTTTAAAATCCAATCAAAATGCCTAAATTGATTTCCCTCCCACCTCCCCTGAAAAAAAGTGGTAACCAAGAGATGCAATGCTTTTACCCTGTTCATTGTAAGACTTGTCCATGGCTGTCCTCTGATCTTGAAGGGTTTTAAAAAACTCATTGTGGTATAAACTTTAAGCCAAACTCTTGGGGTTTTTGGTTTTATGGTGGGTTTCATTTTTAGTTTTAATGTTTTAGCATAAATTAAAAATCAGAGGGAAAGCCTTCAACCGGCTCTTTGTTTGTGGGTTTGTTTCTTTCATTTTTGAATGTGTTGCCTGCGGTATCAGGCATATGAATTTGGAGTTTTCAGTGTGCTTGCAGTGCAAAGCTTTCTGCACTCTTCAAATGGTATACCGATTTGTATAGGCTGCTTAGAACATGCTTGCACTTCAAAGCTGTAAACTTGGAGACACAAGCGTCGTCTGATAGAGAAGTCACACAATATGTTAGTGCTGGTCGCACTAGGATTCAACAGGAAATTATGTAGTAATGGCAGAAGAGGAATGCCAGAGAATAACCTAGCTGTATGAGAAGCAGAGCTCAGCAAGAAAGAGAATGTGGAAAAAAGCTGTAAAACAGTTACATAGGAGACTGGTATCAAAGCAGTCTCTCTCTGTTTCCAGCGTCTCTTAAACAAGTAACTCCACATTTTACAATTATGGGATTCAGTTGAAAGTATTCATCTTTTATGGTTCATCTTGGCAATGCTGGAACATGCACCTAATGTGTTTTTAAAAGGGGAGGAGCTGTCAGCAAAATCAGGGACAGTTTGTAATACAGATGTAAACATCCATCCACCCTTATCTGAACTGCTGTTCTGAATGGTGCTATCTCAAGAAAACAAATTCTTGTTAGTGATAGTATTAATCATAGTGAATTACTTGGTACTGGACAGACGTTTTACCTTCAGCTGCAGGGAATGGATAACCTCGCTGTGACTTGATGAGGGTGGCAAGAGGAATGTGGAGTACAAGACAATGACATGTAATAATTTATCAAAAACGTTATTGATTCTATGGATAAATAATGAAATATTGTTTCATATCCATTTCAGAGCTATTGTGAAGGAAAAAGATGAAACGTTATAGTAGATAAAGATGATAATTGATAGCTGCTTGCTTCAAGGTTCCAGGAGTATTTGATCATGTAGTCGTTTTTACGTATGTCGTGATTTAACTAAGCACCACACAGCTGCTCGCTCACTCCCCACCCGGTGGGATGGGGGAGAGAATAAGAAGAGCAGAAGTGAGCAAACTTGTGGGTTGAGATAAAGACAGTTTAATAGGTAAAGCGAAAGCTGGGCACACAGGCAAAGCAAACCAAGGAATTCGTTCGCCACTTCCCATGAGCAGGTGGGTGTTCAGCCCATCGCCAGGAAAGCAGGGCTCCATCATGTGTAACAATTACTTCGGAAGGCAAACAGCATCACTCTGAATGTTCTCCCCTTCCTCAGCAGCAGGAACCTGAAAGCTGATTCAATAACTTCCATTGAATACAAGCACTAGGGCAAAATATGGGTTTGTTCATACACTGGAAACTGGAGTATGATTTCTGTGCAATTGTGCTTCAGCAGATGTGATGACAGGTTCTTCAAAACTAACAATATAGATATTTTCAATTATTCAGAACTTTAAATCCCTCACATCTGAGATGTTTTCTAACAGTAAAGGAGATTAAATTGATACAAATAGTTGATGAGTGATAATTCTTTTTTTTTTAACTAAAAATGCCATGTTTCTGTGTTGAAGTGATTTTATAATTAAGTTTCCTCTCCATTGCTAGCTTTTACTTAGCGACCTTCTCCAGCGTGTTTACTCTTGTGTTTTGGATCTGTAGAGAATGAGTGTTGGGATAAGCAGCAGTGTGTGAACATCTCTCTTCTAATAGCTCCTCTTTGACTGCGATGCTTAACTAGAATTGCTACCTGTTTGTCTGGTAACGTCACTGGGTCTCGCTTTTAGTGCGTGGAAGAATAAGTGAACATTTGCTGTTCAAGAAGTTGATTCTTTAGGAGTAGCAACCCCCCCAACACTTTATTCTCTCTAACTGCTATTTCTACTATATAAGCCTGTTACAAGGAACAGTTTGGGATTAATGTCTTAAAGTATTTTGGGGGTGTGAAAGGGTTGTGAAATTTTATGAGGAAAAAAAAAAGGTGTTAAGAATTTAATTTGTGACCGTGTTAACGTGCAGCACAACAGAAGCATTTTGGGAATTCCCTTACTTTTTGTGAATTAGAGCTAAGGAAAAATGGATTGAACAGCCCAGTGTGATAAAACTACAGATTATTTCCTTGGCAGGTACATAAGCCAAGAGCTGGCACTTGTTCGGAGCTCTGAGCTTTGCACCAAGTTATTGTTGAGTTGGGTAGGAATACCTGAGGTGTAACTACTCCATTGAAATAATACTCTGACAAGATTGATTTCACTTAGAAATAAACCAAAAGGGTTTTGTTAACTTGCAGTTCAAATAATTGCTTATGTTTTCTATATAGGAAGCTGTGGAGTATGTGTACTGAGGCGCTAAATCACAGTATTTAACAACTGATAATTCTGTTTGACATCCTATGTCTACTACTTTTAGCTATATCTAGATTATTAAAATTTAGTTTCACATTTACTCATCTAGCTATAAATTTTCCCTTTTAATGACACTGAATGTCTGGGAGTATAAGTGATGACACCATGAAGTCATTTAAGCAAAGTTTGTTTATTTGCTGATTGGGAGGCAGGAGAAAAGCAGAAGTAACTTACAGGCACTCCATGCTACCTCTTCAGCACTCTTTAAATATTTGAAAGGCTCTCCTGTCTGTCTTTCCAGCTCTCAATGTCTTGTGTAGTGTTGATTCTCCCTCCAGGAGGTGTGATTCTCTCTGTCCGTTTCAGTACTGGCTTTGAGAGGTCTTGGGCTGTAGCATCCCATACTGGGAACTTCCAGGGAACATCTAGGCAGGATAAGATTTGGAACTAGTGCGTAGTTCATCAAATTCCTGAACCATCAGACCTGGAGTATGGCTTTTTCAAGGGGGAAGTTCATGTTTAAAGCAAAAGATGAAGAGAACAGGGCAGGTGTTATCATAACTTTTTTTTTTTTTTTTGCAATACGCTCCTAGGATGACATACGTAGTATTACTACTCATTCAGAACATCATATTTTTAAGGTTAGGAGTAGCAAATACAATTACCTGTCAGAAATTGTGTTAGGAAATAGAACAGACTCTAGTAACCAAGGACCAGGGTCTCAATGGCATCTGCATGGAGCTCTTAGAAAGCATCAGTCTTTCTGTTTAATAGTTTGCAACCAGATGGGGTTTATCTTTCCTTTCTCCGGGGCTGCGTTTGGGTTTGTGAAAGGATGCGTGTCCCTGTTAGTCCCCGTGCTTAGATTTTCTGTTAAACATAGCACAAATCTGTCTTTGTAGCTTTCCTCGTTGTGACATTAAATCCTTGCACGGATGAGACCTCTGTAACCATTAGTTAACATTCACGCCTTCAGTCACTTTGAAATCATATTGAATTAAGCTATAGCCATACTTTCGTTAATTGAAAAACTACACTTCTTACGACAGTCATGAGAAGTGCTGTGGGGGGAAAACCACAGCATAATCTGCTATGTAAGCTGCCACTTTGCTTGACAACACTTCTTTCTCTGCCAGAGTGACAAAAGAACGGTAAGGGAGCACAGCAGGAACTGGACTAATCGAAACAAGCATTTCTGCTATGCTTGTCATCTAGGGACCTTAATGAACTTCAGCAATTAAAACGTTAGTTTTGCAACCTTAGTCAAGTGCTGTGTATTTTGCTTTCCTCTCACCCCTCGGTTTGGCAGTTTAACAAACTGCGGTGCTGGGTCCTGGTCCCCTGTGCCCTGGTGTGCTCCGAACCTGGTGTTTGGGAGCTGGCTGGTGGCTCTCCACCACCCTGTGGGGTTCTCTTACCTGACGTTCTTTGAAAGCTGTGTCTTGCGCAGCCTGGTTGTCGTGGCACTGGATTTCCTCACGACTTAAACCAGTTCTCTGTGTTTCTAGCTGTCTAAGAGTTAATCCTTTTCACTCTGAAGTTTGCCCAGCATTCTGAAGAGATGTTTGGTTCTTGTCTCTGCAGACACAAACAATAAAAAAACTGCAAGGTCTCTGCTGCAGGTTTTTTTAACCCTTTACTCTG
The DNA here is from genome assembly GCA_027574665.1 of Rhynochetos jubatus. NCBI lineage: Eukaryota > Metazoa > Chordata > Aves > Eurypygiformes > Rhynochetidae > Rhynochetos > Rhynochetos jubatus. The sequence continues at coordinate 11,362,517 of CM050655.1, forward strand.
GTCTGAGGTTGAGCCCTCGTGGGGGGCCTGGGTAGGAACCTCCTCCCCTGCAGTTCATGTCCCATCTCTAGAACTGTGCAGGCTTTCCAGCTCGGGTCACCTTCCCTGACCTTGACTCATTGGGTGCCCCAGCAAATCTGTTTCAGGAGAAGCACCTCACCCTCTCCTGGGTTGTTCACCTTGCATCTGTCCAGAAGTCTTTCTACCAGTTTATTTTTTTTTATTTAATTTAGCAGTTCTTGCTCTTGAAGTGATTTTTTTCTCTACATGCAGGTAGGAGTTGTAATTCTTGACATATTCCCTAGCAATGGCTGTAATCGCTGGTGGAGTAGCTTTAACGTTAGGAATTCTCCTTGTCACTTGCCTGGTGGAAAAGGAGTTCCAGTATGGCACAGACACATGTTCCATGAATAGTAGTCTTGACAGAATTAATTTCAAATATTAGAGAGAAGGTATAGATTGCATTTGGGTATGTTTTCCCAGATATTTTTATGGCTGGCTGAAAGCTTGCGAAAGATGTCTGTGTTAGGATGCCCTGGGACATTGTCACCTCGCGGAGATTATTGGCAACAAGATAGGAAATGAGGAATTACACACTTTTTTTTTTCTCCATGTGAATTTTACGGATGATTTCGGTGTATGGAGCAGAATTATGTGTGTGTGCTCTACGTTTTAAATGTGCATATTGCTCCATACTGTTTGAAAAAGCACTGTGTGATTATTGGTGACGAGAAGCGGTCAAGAGCTCAGTCCGTTCTTCTCTAACAGCCGGACTACCCCATCCTTACGGAGAGCAGGATATGCGCAAATAAGTCTCGAACATATTGCATATTTTCTCAACCATGTCACCCAATCAGTAGAAATGGTCTCTTAATGCTTGTGTAAAATTAGAATGGGATTCAAGCCTATCTAGGGAAATCTGATTTTCAGGTACCTTTGGGAACACTCATTGAAGGGGTTGTGTAAATTCTGCCGCTGTTTGCATTGTGTTAAAAACAATAGAATCACACAAATAAGGAGACAGAGATTTTAATATGTTCTGAAAGAAAGGCTGTTGAGGCAGTCAGGTCAAAGGAGTGGTCAGCCAAAGCCATGCTCTTTGGTAGTGCACTGTCATGGTGACTCACAGGTGAAAGGCCGTCTCTCTGACTTACCAGTGACCTTTTGGCCTCTAACGTACTACTTGCCTCTTGGTGTGAACGTGAGCATCTGCTGGAGTCATGGATGGACTGTTCAGAGTTCTGCAGTCCAGCAGCCAAGTGAATCAAAGGTGTCTTGCCATGGAAATGGTAAACAAAAAGCTGTGTTGGAATAACCAAGGAGTGGACGATTAAGACACTACGAAAACAATACGTAAAACTGTTTTCTCTGTGAATAAACAATTTCACTTGAAGCTCTTGTAGCTTTTTTTCTCATGCTGTTAACTTGTCCTGCAGTTGTCCCCCACTAACCTTCCAGGAGAATTTGCATACAATGTGTAGAGTGGCTGAGGAGCCTGTTCCTGGAGCAGAAGAAAGAAAGTGCAGTTCCAATTTAGCCGTAGTCATCGAGTTAAGCTAAAGCAAGTTCAGCTTCGTGCATAGATGAGCTAGGTCAAAACTGCATGTCAGGTGTTGGAAGGATGTTCTTGCTGGTCATGTTAGAGAGGGACATGTGCGATACATGACTAATCCCACTGGTTTTGACAAGGGTTTTCCTTGTGGAAGTGGACAAGTTGGTTTAAACTTTCTGTAACCGCATGTTCATTAGTTCTCAGTTTTATAAGGTGAGAATGCTTGTCCTTCACTCTCTTTTTTTCCTTTTTTCTTTTTTTCCAGTTTGACAGTAAAACTTTCAGGGAAGGAACTACTTGTGTATGTTTGTGGCATCCACATAGACCTCAACCTTAGCTTAGCTCTGAGTATCTTTCTGATAGTGAACATAAAGTAAAAGTTGAAAAAACAAACATAAAAGGGCAAAGAAGGTTTGATTAGGTTTGACTTCATCCTGAAATCTTCCTTCATAACTAAGTCAATTACCTTGCACTGATAACATTGAAGTAACTCATATGCTGTATGTGCCACATGTTTTCTCTTCTATCTCATAATATATTATTTTTTTTAATGTCTGGAATGCCAGACCATCATAAAGGTATTTTAGATATTTTCCTATTAATGCTTGTAAGAGCTTTTTGGCATTATAGTTCTCCTTGAAGTAATTCTCTTATCCACAGAATTCCACGAAGAGAGGCCCTCCTAGAGGGACTGCAGCCCCCGGTCGCCAGGGCATGAATCATAAATGATAACGATGAGAGATGTCAGCTATCACTTGCTGGTGACCCTGTACAGTAGACTTCTGTGTGTGGAGAATGTCAAGATGCTAAACATGTCTATTCCAGGATGGTTTTTTCGAAGTTCCTGAAACTTTTCTAATTTAGAAGAGTTGTAGAGTGGCTTTGATCAGAACTTATAATTCCGATGATGGTTGGTTTTATCATGGATTCACAACGGTTTACTGTAGTTCTCTAAATACTGATGGTTACAAAGCAGTACTGGGTTTTACCCATATACAATATTTAGGAGGCATATTATGTTCCTGATTTATGATTGTATTTGGGCTCATAGCTGCCTTTGGGTCTAGGAAATATTATTTACAACATGAGGTTTTACAAATAGATATTTGTGTCCTGCACTTTTGAGAATGTCTGCAAGTTAAAAAAGGGGGAGAAACCCAAATTAATGCATAGTATCTAGATAGACGTGCCGTTCCTCAGATATGAAGGGATTTCTCTCTGCATCCCAAATGCCAGTTTTAGGTGCATTTCTTTCTTAATTAAGTGTACAGTACTCTTGTGACTGTTTGGGAGTGGTGGAGGCTGGGGACCAGTGAGATAAATTAAGCAGTACAGATATTTTGTTACCAGAACCTGTGTTCACTTTTGCCTAAGCTGGTTTTGCTATCAAACCTATATTGTAGAACAGCATTTGAGTGGCTCCTGTGTCAGTGTAAAGAAACCAGGCAGAAACAGAAATTACAGTGACTTGTGTGTAGCAAAAATGTGAAGCTGGGTTCAGTGTAGACCAGTGGTCGTGGGATGGGATTCCCTCTGCAACCTAGGTTACGTGGGTAGATCTTAAAATAAAGAAGCTGTAAAGAGGTAAGAAATCCGTCGCAGTCTGTTAGCTCACTCTGAGGTTTTTTTAGTCTTGCAGTTACTCAGGAAAAAGTTACAATTCATTGTTGTAGCTTTTTAAATAAAACTTTACAACAGCTCTGCTGGGATAACCTTCAATGACAGTCTTCCCATGTTGCATTTCTGTATTTGAAAACAGATCTTTATATTCCGTGCAGAACTTTAAAACCTCAACTTAAAACATGTTTATCCATCAAATATTTATTCTCTATGTGTATTGAATCAGTTTTCCCTCAGCCAGAACCTCTATATCCAGAGCAGTGCTGCCTAGCACTAGTTTTTACTGAGAGTTTTAACTATTTTGGTTTTAATTGTTCTAAACTATAGGTGTAGTGTATGAGTACAGGTATTAGCACTCCAGGCTCAGCTATAGCAAAGTGTCAAAGGAAAAGATGAGCAGAGATCAAATATATATTTTTATATTGTTAGATACATTTAGGTGTTCATTATGGGATGTAATATAGAAAAATACCTTAAATTTAAGCATGCTCATTAAACTGAGACAGGTACATTGCACACAGCTAGGTTTTCACATGCTGATGTGACACAGAATTCTGCATTGTTTTTAAAGCAGCACAGCAGAGGCCGTGTAACACATGCAAAGACCATTGTAGTTTATCTTTGGCCTGTGCAGAGGTACCAGGAATCGATTACCTAGCTTACACTGTAGTAGCGGTTTGATTTGGTTTTCTTTTCTCTCTCTGCCAATCCTCTTTCCAGGCTCTGTTGTAGAGCTGGGGCTTTATCATACTGTAGCAGGTCTCTCAGTGAGAGCAATAATTTGCTTCTGATTTTTAAGAGATACCTGTGGAGCCTACTGAGAGCCTTCAGTTATGTTTGGGCCTTGACAAGTTTTAGGGGCAGACAACAAGCTGCCTGGCTCGCTCTGTGCAGAGCACCTGAGCTGCTGTCAACCAGACTGCTGCTGGACGTTTGTCCTGCTGCATTAGCCTGCCATGGCTGAGTGCCCAGCAATGCGTGGCCCTTCTCCTCTGCATGGAGGCGATGCACTTACATTTCAAAAGGCACAGGGAACTCAAAACGGTGTTGCGCAGAGCTGCGCAAGTAATAAAATTATCAAGTAGCTTCTTGAACTAGTACTGGGCTGTAAGTGGGTTTTTCCAGGGAAAGATGGTACCTACCTCAGCGAGCTCTCAGGAGATGTCACATGGAAGTCTGAGCTAAGGGAGAGGTTTTAGATCATTTAAAAACCTCTGTGAAAGATGTTTAAGTGTTTGAGGAAAAGTTTGAAGGATTGGAGTCAGTATTGAAAAAGTTTTTTGGTAATCTTTCTGATGGAAATGGTACTACTGAAAACTGCATGATTTATAACAGGCCTGCAAAAATCCAGTGCGTGCTCTCAGTTTAATTATTTTTTTAATGAGAAATGAACAGGATTTTTAGTAAGCCTATTTCTTTTTTAATTCTCTTACTTGTTTGGTTCTCAGGTTTTGAACTTGGCTTCGCTATGGCAAGTCCCAATGCCCTGGTGTGCTGGGAGGCTCAGTTTGGCGACTTCCACAACACTGCACAGTGTATAATAGACCAGTTCATCAGCTCTGGCCAGGCCAAGTGGGTTCGTCACAATGGCATCGTCCTGCTCTTGCCACACGGAATGGAAGGAATGGTGAGGGACACTGCTGGGGCGTGCGGGAGGGAAGTGGTGGCTTCTGCGGCTGTAAAAACCAAAGGTGTCTTGGGGATCTAGTGGTGATACGAAGCCGAGGGGTATGTGGAAGGCACTATTTAGCATGTTGGAGTGCTTGAGTGCTACAGAAGAGAACGTGGATAGATTGATTGGTTAGAACCAAAGAAAACAGAAATACTTCTGAGCTCTTAGCTTTGTGTCCTTCTTAGTGGCATGTACCATGTTTTCCTCATTTTTCTTTTTTCTCTCTTTTTTTTTTTTTGTACCTTTCCCGAAGATACTAACTTCTTTCCCTAGAAAGCCAGATCCTTAGTATACAGTAAGAAAGAAATCATTAGTGTCTAGCAGTACTTGTTTGATTTTGCATGAAGTATGTCTGTGTAACCGTGCACTAAATTCACTTGCAGTGAAATGATACAAAACAACTTTAAAACTTCTTCAAAAATCATTTACATTGAATAACTTTGAAATAATAAGAAATGTCTCTCTTTCTGAAAAGGAAAATGTCTCTAGTCACAATTGTCTCTTTAGTGACTAATAGAAACTAGACAGTGTCTTAGAGGGAAAGGGCATGGGCAAGCTCTGTATAAAATGTTATAGGAAGTTCACATCGGCAGTAGAATTGTTCTTTGAATCTTTTAAATTCTTTGGGAAGGTTACATGCACATCATGGATAATCATGGTTAATTTTCTCCTTTTCAAATGCATTAACATTCATGAATTGATGCATGTATGTTTTCTATTAAGAAAAGCATAGTATGTGCCACAGTGTAGAAATGCTCCAGACCCTTTCACCACAAAATGCATCATTTCCATTCTCACGAACAATTTACTTTATTTCCATTCAATTATAATCCTGTCCTGGTATACTGGGGTACATTCGTATCTTATAAATGGCTTTCCATACCCATTTGCGCATCAAGAATAGAGAGGTCTGATGCTGTTTGCAAGAGTTTTGATAAATAGAACTGTTTTTTAAATGAATCCTGAGGGACAGCCTGAATGTGCCCTCAGCAGGAGGTCTGCTCCTCTGCGGGGAAGCACTCAGCTGAAGGGAGCTGCTTCTCTGCTACTTACAATACAGTTAATCTTTCTTTTCTCTTGCCACTTGGCAGCTAAGGCTTGCCCAGATCTTCTGAAACATGCTTATTTTACCACTAGTGTCAAGTGTTTTCTGAATATTTAAGAATCCCACCACACTGTTGAAATCCGTTATCTTCCCAGAGGAGCTTTCCGTTACAGGAGTGTTATTCTCTCTAGAACTGCAGTGTTGGGAACAGAATGATTTGGGGAAGGATTCGTAATGGGATATGGATCCCTTCACCTCTAGGTCATGCATTCTCAGGCAAGTTGGCTGTGATTGAAAGACTCTGCTGCCTAATGGTTCCTTGGGGACTCATCTGAAAGTAGCTAATGGATTCAGCATAGGTCTCGCTGGATAGGTGTTCCCAGCAGAAATAAACCCTGCCCCAGCCCACGCAGCGGTTGCTGGCAACCTGACTGGTGGTGTCAGCGGAGAAATCAAAGATGGATGTGAACGTTGAGGTTGTTGCTGGGGCAGCGAATGGGTGTATGTTAGGGAAGCCTTGCTGTCTCTCCCGTAGTAGCTGACTAGTAACATCTGTTTCCAGCGTACTGGATTCAGTGTGTTTGTGAAGCCTGGGCTTGTACGTGTATGGATTAGTGTAATATTGAATTTACAGCAGGCAGATGTGTGCAGCAGAGGTATCCCACTGTTACAGTGCACCATGGTTTCGTGTGGCTTTGCTGCTTGTTCTCAAACCCTTACCTGTTTATAACCACGTTATTTGGCGAATATAGTGGAGACAGACTTCAAAAGAGTAATTATGCAAGACACAGTTCCTGGCTGTTTGTGTTGCTTCATTGTCACCAGTGGAGTGTGTTTTCCTTTGAATTCCCTCAGTCCATACAGAAAAGTGAATCCTGCACTTGGAAGCAGGGAGGATGATGTGTTGAATCCAGGCAGACTACTAGCTGTCAAAATAATGAGTGATTTTGGAGATCATACGGTAAGGTTTCAGTGGAAGAAGTGGTGGTGAGAGACGGCCATGTAAAGAAAAAGCACTTTATGAACATCGTTAGTTTAGGAGCCATGGGGAGATTTGAGAGGTGTAATGGTTTGTCTTCAGGTTAAAATACCTTGCAACTGTCTCCACAATGAAAGTCTTTCCTAACAGTAACTGTCACTTGAACAAGCAAAGGCTGTCAGCATTAGCAATAAGCAAAAGCACACTGCATTCTCGTACTCATCACAGCTTTCTCTCATCCTTTATAAACGTGAGAGGCAAGATGATAGATTCTGTTACACTCCTTGTTCCTGATACTGTCTGTGACCAGCACGCATGTTTTGCTGGTGTAAAATAGATCTAACCGTGTTTGTGCACTTAAAGAAACTACCTTGGGTACTGCTAGTGAGACACAGGAGTGCTCAGTGCTTGGACAGAATGTAAAATACCTCCTGAGGAGGCAGAAATTAATCACAGGTTAGTTTGGCAGACAAGGTGTATGTGTATTTTGATCCTTTCTAGGTGAAGCATTCATCTAGGCTATTTTGTCCTGTATCAAACAGTGAACAACGGTAGGAGAGAGGTGCTGCATCTGCTTGTTATGTTGCTGGTACAGCAGGGAGAGTCAGCAGTTAACTTTGTTTGCCCCTGCTCAGCGTGCAAGCGTGATTTGGCCCAAAGACGTGTGAGTCACTGCATCACACTGAGGCATGAGGTGTCTCTCCTCCTGCTCCTTTTTGCCCTGCATTAGCAAGGTCATTCTTGTGCCCACACGGACCTACTGCCCTTTCACTGGTCTTCATTGTGCAGCTATACTGAGGCTAGAAATTACTTGCAGATGGTAACAGCATCCATGTAAAACCTAATCTTCTCCTATGAAAACAGTTTATGGAAGACACAGAATTCCAGTCCTGTGGTGTGTCCTGTCCTCTCTCGGTGCTGCTGCCACGGATGCCTTTGGCTGGGTGGGGGGACAGGTGTGCTGCCTGGTGCAGAGCTACCAGGGTGCCAGGGGATACTTATGCAGTGAGTGACCTAGACTGATGTCTAACTGCTGGTTTGGCCCTTTAATGTTGTTTTAAATATCATCTTTCCCAGGGTCCAGAGCATTCATCAGCCAGGCCTGAGAGGTTTCTGCAGATGAGCAATGACGATTCTGATGCTTATCCAGTAAGTACATTTGTCAAAGGCCATGTCCTTTTTTTGCTCATCATGTCTCAGAGATATGTTTTTGTACGAAATACCCTTTTAGCTAGGTATAGTGGGTTAAGACTGAGCCTCAAGAGTTGGTGTAACGTTAACTTGATCCCAGTAAAAGTAATGGAACTATGCAGTATGTGCTGCTTCATTTCAAAGCTGAGGTCATATCCCATTAATCTCTGGCAGCATGATCTTTTTATGGCTGTTCCTCAGGGCCAGTGGTTCTGCCTGTTTATATTGCTGTGCATACTGCAAATAGGTGTCTCCAGCTAATTTCTAAAGGAGGCCACATGAGACTAGTCCTGGCTTTCTGCAGTGGAGCTGAACTGTACTGCTGGGACCATGAAAATAAGCAACTTCTCAATTTAATTCAGCTAAGACCTTTATATATTGGTCATTCATTTGTGCAGATAAAGTACGTAGCTCTACAGGATACTGGACATCCACTTCCCCACTGCAGGTTTCCTGAGAAACACTGCTGTACATTAATTGAAAAGCATACCAGTTACAAAAAAAGGCAAAATAAAATGGATGTTTCAGTTTTGGCCTTGAGTTTGTTACCCCTGGGGCAATGATAGTTCCAAAGCCATGTCCCTCATCATCTAAAAGTGATTTTTGTCAGTGTGCTGCCAGAATAAAGACCTGTTTGATTGACTGCATTTAAGCACTGTCAGTTGCATGCAATAAACAAGTTATAAATTTTATCATAGAAGGTAGGAGCTCAAACCATGGACCAGGAAAACGTATTAGATGCTGTACCAATCAGTAATGAGATTATTGTCCCTATACCTATATATATGTACTTAGATATGGATTAAAAAAATCCTATATTTGTAAAATACATAATTATGAAACATATGAAATGCAGGTATTAAAACAGTATTAGAGGACAGGAGGCCTACCAAAGAATGGGTGAGGGTTAACTACACACTCAAACAATGAATTACTGTTTTAAGATCCTTTCAAAGGGGTTCTGTTATGACTTCCACCTACTGAAGTCCTAGTCCTCCTCACCCTTCCTTCCTGAACTTCCCAGCTTGCTAAAATTCATGGAAGCTTTTTGCCTTTATTTGCATACATTTTTAGGAAGAAGTAGAAAGAGAAGAGAATGATTTGTAGGGATGCTTCCCTAGCTAATAATATAATCTCAGCAGAGATCAGCTACTTAAGTTTTTTGAGGAAGGGAGTTGCTGAGAGTCAGAAATAGAAGGATGGCTTTCAAGCCTTTTTTCCTGATCTTTTAGACATGTTTCTAATGCCTTTTAATGTCTCTCTCAGGAGTTCAGTGAGCAGTTTGAAGTTTCCCAGCTGTATGAATGCAACTGGATTGTGGTGAATTGTTCAACTCCAGCCAATTACTTTCACGTCCTCAGAAGACAGATCTTGCTGCCATTCAGAAAACCGGTAAAGTTACTGTAATCGGCTTGATTATTCTGGGTATATTAGCCCTCGCATAAAGAGGGGTCTTTGCATATGACATGCTGCTGAGAAGAAAAGAATTGTTGGTGAAAATCCTTAATTGAACACAGGTTGAATCACTGGTTTGGTGGAATGAAACTCAGCTCTGAGTTACTATGTTTCTGAAACTCGATTTCAGCTTTACTTCCTTCTGGCTGTGCAGACAGTCAGATGCGCTTGTCCAGACACTGTGTAGCTAACAGGTTGCACAACCGTAATCTGCACGTCTAATTGCTGGAATTTTAAAAACCCAAGATACAGCTGTAGGGTGTTGTACTGGTTCATAGCCTGTGATTGGATTTTGTTCTCAGAGAGAAGCATAAGCAATGGTTTTTGAGAACCTTTGAAGGGACTGGACTACCCAAATCTTCTGAATAATTTTGAAACTTCCTAGGCTTTCAGAACAGGAGAAAATAATTTACTGGGTTTGCTGTTCACAGTAATTTGATCTCTAGCATATTCAGTTTGTGTGGTTTTGTTTGAACAGTGTTAGTGTTGCATGTAATAATGTAGATAGAGCAGCTCCTGAGTGTTGAAAAGTTTTTTCTGTCTTACAGCTGATTGTTTTGACACCCAAGTCGCTGCTGAGGCATCCCGAAGCTAAATCCGGTTTTGATGAAATGGTGTCTGGTAGGTCACCCTAATGTGTTGTTGTCCCTGTCAGGTCCCTCTGCTCTTTTCCTCTTCATATAAGAATTGACTTGTTCTTTGTACTACACACACCCTCCCTCCCTTCACGCGTACACACCCCCCTGAGGGGTGAGGGACAGGTTGTAATCACACTGGAAGAACGAGGGGGCCATTTCTTCTTACAGTACTCAGTTCTGGGGCCACCATGTCACACCAGTGATCTGAAGTGAGGCCAGTGACTTTGGAGCTGTAGGCTACCACCGTGCCTGTGTTGGCATGCCATCAGCACCAGGAGATACGTAGTGACTACAGGAGTAGTACCTAAACCTGGAGTGATTGGTCTTGCCCTGCACTGGTCAGAACATGTGAGAGTGGCGTGAGGAAATGCTGTCGGTGAGTGATTGAAGCGGCAGTTCAGAGCGAGTGTGTGCGTAGGTGTGGTGGTCTGGCTCCAGTTCTGGTGGGTGTCTTGGCTGCCGTCAGGAGACAGTAACTGCTCAGGTTTTTAAATGCAAGTTATGGTGTATAAACATGCCTAAATATTGCAGTCTCTATTTTTTTGTGGGTAAGTAAAGTTTGCTTCTCAAGCAAAGATATTTGCTGGTTTTGATTACTGTTTAAAGCTTTGTAGAATGAGTCAATAGGGATTGTGATTTCTCACTTTGTCTTGGGAGTCCCCTCTACTTCAGGCTAACCCTTGATAGGGGCCAAACTCCTAATTAACACTGTATTCTGACATACTTTCATGTTCCTGCTGAAGAGGACAGCAAGTAGTAGAGTAGTCCTGGCTCTCAGCTAACTCTTTTTGCTCTGATTTTTAATGGGAAGCTGAGGAGGAGAGGAACACTGACTCCAGCTGACCCAATGAAGTGCAGATTCAGTCTTTTTTAATGATGAATTCAGCTGTTCAGTGAGACAGGATAAATCTGACATAAATCAGTTCCTCTTTCATATGTTTGTGCTGCTGCTTTTCTCCCCCCAAGATAAATGATTCAAACAGGAGCTTATTCTCCTGGTAAGTGGGTGTGCTGATTCAGACTGGGAGGTCATGCCACTGTCTGCCACTTTGCAGTTGGTTAATGTGGGAATAGTTCTAATCAATCATATACGAGAGCAAAGAAAAGGATATTTTAGACCGTCAAGTCCCTCTTCCAGTTTCATGTATCCCAAGCAAATTGTTCTCCTGGGAGATGATATCACCGGGGAAAAGATATCTAGCAGTGAGGATATGCGTCTGAAATTGTATCTTATCACATATACACATGGCTCAGTACTACACTAATTCTTCCTTAGAGAGCTAATGCTGTTTTAGCTCTCTAACGGGTTTAAATCATTTAAATATATGGCAGAAACGCGTGTGCTTGTGTAAATATTTCTGCAGTGGCCAGATTTAGTTGCATTATGTGCTATGCTTTTATATAAAAACGTTCTAAAATTTTCTAAAGCTTTATTAATGATGCATAGTTGAGATCGTCTGGGAAAGAAGGAACGATGTGTCAGGTAATTCTCTGAAAACAGCTGTAAGCAAAAGCGAGCTATGCGATTGATTTAAAATAAAAGGTGTAATGCACAAGGCAAAGCTAAAAAAGAACCCACTGTTAATGTGGTTCTGTCTGTTAAATGTGAAAGAGTAGATTATGGACAGTCTTTTAACTTCTTGTAACTAAATGCTGAAAGTCACTTTAGCAGAATTACTGGTCTGAAACGTAGGAAGAGAGGAGCTGCAGAACCCTATGGCCACTGCAACCTGCAGCTTGCTCAGTAAAGGGCTGTTTCTTGGGCTGCTTTATCGCAGTGTCAGTTCCACGGGGACCACTTTCCTCATCTGTGCTCTAACTAGGTACCACTTTCCAACGTGTGATTCCTGAGAACGGGCTGGCAGCTCAGGCTCCACGTGAGGTCAAGCGTGTGATTTTCTGCACAGGAAAAGTGTACTATGATCTTGTGAAAGAGAGAAAGAATCAAGACCTGGAGAAACAAGTAGCTATAACCAGACTTGAACAGGTGAGCTCCCTGATCCTCAGAAGGCAGGGTCCTTGGGGACACTTTGAGCAAGGGGGTCCTATGCTTTTAAATAGATACCACTTGCCAGGAAGGATGGGGATGGCATTTTTACAGCACTTTGCATCTTACAGGACACTATCTAATCCTTCATGGCCTTGTGGAGAAGAAACACATCAATAATAAAACTGGATAATGGAATCCAGAAAGCTTGACTTATCCAGAACACTATAACAAAATGAAGGTTACGGCACAATGGCACCTTGAATTTGTATATCCAGTCAGCTAGGTTTAAATGTTGTGAATAATACACTTGGCAGCTGTATTGTCATTCACTAATTAAGAGCTTTATTGTCATAGCTACTTCACTAGAAAAACTAGGAATGCAGGAGACCTACTTCTGTTCCTCCTGGTACAACTATAAAATGTGTGCATTCATTTCTGACAGCATGAGTTCAATTAAAGAAATATGACTCGCTTTAGAGAACATATAGCAATTACCTTAGGTACTAAATGGTTAATTACAATGGTTGACTGTAATACCCAGTAGGGAAAAGGCTTTCCTACCATGGGCTAACACCATGTAAGAGTGTTTTGGCAGTGAGCACCCTCTCTTTCCAGATTTCACCATTCCCCTTTGACCTGCTGAAACAAGAACTTGAGAAGTATCCAGGTGCTGATCTAGTTTGGTGTCAGGAGGAACACAAGAACAGTGGATACTACGATTATGTCAAACCTCGTTTCCGCACTATTGTGAACCACACTCGACCTATATGGTATGAGACTTTAAACAATTGCTGTGTCTCCTGAGTTTATTTGTTTGCTTTTAAATTTGCTTAGGGTTTTTTCCTTTGGCTTTGGGGTTTGAGGGGTTTTTTTGCTTTTAAATTTGTTTTGGATTTGAGGATGTTGTTCCTGGGAAAGTCAGGTTCTTCACACATCAAAACCTCTGAGTTTGGGTTCTTGGGTGAAGGAGGGAAAAGTCTAGACAACTCTTTCTGAAATATGTTGTGTGTATCTTGCTCCTCCTTATAGTTCTAAAAGAAACCCAGGAGCTACTAGCTCTGTATTTATTGTCACTTAGCAACACTTAGCTCCCCTGGATTTTTCTCTCTTGTTGTCTAAGATTCTGACTTTTTAAAAGAATTTCACTCCAAATACTGGGTTTCTGGAGGAAACAGTTGTTGTAAGAGCTCAGTCCAGGTACCTTTGCATTTATTTTGGATGACTGACTCTCGGATCTGCTCGTGCAGCTGTCGGAGGAGAGTCTTCATCGCCAAAAGCAAGTTATCTAATTATGAGGCAGTGTAGCTGGCTGCCCTGGGGGGGATGGGGGAGAAGACCCAGCTTAATATTGACGGGAGGGGAAATAGAGGGGGAAGCTGACCAGAAGGTGTAACTCACGGTGCAACCCAGATTGATTTTTAATTAAGAAAGATTGATGATTAAATGTCCAAATCTGCCAAACTGACCTGAATGCATTTAGCAGCATGTTCTCGTGCTTGTTAGTGTCAAAACAGTCTCTCTTCTCACCTCATTTGTCTGCCCAATTCTTTTTGTCACTAAGGTATGTTGGCCGAGAGCCTGCTGCTGCAGCTGCCACAGGCAACAAGAACACGCATCTGGTGTCGCTCAGAAGGTTCTTGGATACAGCTTTCAACCTGGAGGCCTTTGAGGGAAAGACATTCTAACTGCAGGGCACCGACCCATTTCTGACGAGTCGTCTCTCAAATCACTGCATCCCAAAGAGGAAATAAAAGTGGAAAAATACTGGAAATATGATGTCTTTTTGCTTTACCAGATAGAACTATCCAGCCGCTGACTTCATTAATCTGAACCTTGCTTCCCGGTTTGTAAGGAGAAAAAAAAATAGTTCCAACTTACCTTCCACCATTTTTTGTCACTCGTCTATTTAGGCTGGGGCCTCTTTGGCACTCGAAGAGTCTCCCACCAAGGATGCCGTGCATAGCTCAGTGAGGCTCCAGGCTCAGCCCCTGGACACTGTCTGATTACTGTAAGTAGAGCAGGCATGGACAGTATGATAGTTATGCACACCTCTGAAAAAGAAGAGAGTGCCTTTGGGAGCCACTAAGGAAACAAGATGTGTTGGTGCAAGGAAAATGGTTGACAGTTGTTTCTGCGTATATTGAAAAGGAATAATGAAACTGAAAAGCAAAGGGTTGATAGATGACTTTGGTAGAGAAATGTACTGGCTGTGGTTGTTGGAAGGAGGTGGTAAGGCAGCCTGGTGATGAGAGGAGGAGACTGCATGCAGGGAGTCAGCTGACAAAGTTGCTGAACTGTGGATGATAACAAAAGTGGTGTGGACCACTTAGGTGTAAGGTGGAAGAAAGTGATGAAGGCAGAAATAAAAGGGACGGAGAAAAGGTTTGTTAGGAGTAGTTGAGGAGGGAAGAAGCCTACACAAGACCACAGCTGACAGAGCAATGGATGATCAGCAGGAGAATTCAGCATCAAATGACTTCAAAAGTGAGAGGTGACAGCAGAGATTGCTCCCACTCCCTGGGCTGCCTGCTTTGATGCTCTGTGGTATTAGGCAACTGTAGGCTCCTGTGAACATCCTCATTATGGATGACCACTCTTTCCCTCACCAAACTACTAGGAACTGCTTTTCTTTGACCTGGTAGCACCCATAAAAAGATTGCGTTTGGATGAGAAATCTGTGTTTGTGCAACAGGTAGTGAGTTCTCTGCTTTGTCCGGTGCTGATCCCTGCCTCGCATCTCCTTGCTGATATTAATTCAACTCTGAAGTGGCAATTCCTGATTTAGTCACTCTTTCTTATGTTAAGAGGAATGTGGGCAAGCAACAGTTGCTGATTGACCAAAGGCACATGCTGTGGTTTTGTACAAGTAGTAATTGGTTTTTTTTGTCCCTTGTGTTTACTTGTCAATTAAGATATCAATTGCCACGTACTTTCAGTATGGGCACAGAAGTGAGCTGGCCGTGTGTAAGGCGGCTGATGTAGAGCAGGTGCTGGAGGGCAGGGAGCTGCAGGGGTTGTTTCTCTTCCCAGGAGACAGTACTTGGCTTCCTGGGAGGCACTGCACAGCAGGGTGGTCTCAGTGCCACTGCTTGTGCTCCCTCCGTGGGCTAGAAAGCAGGTGGGCACAGCTTTCCTCTCCCCTCTTACTGTAAGAACTAGGAGTGCTGTTCCCGCTGCCCCAGGAGAACTTGGGTCTTGGGCGAACCTTGTGCCTGCAGGTTTCTGGAATGCTAGACTCTGTCGTGGCAGGAGATTCTTCCCTCCCTCCTGACAGCTGGCAGAGGGAACTGCTCAGCCAGGAGTAGGATGTGGAGGCATAGCCGTGCCTGTGTGGAAGCAGGAAGCGGTAACTAGCTGTGCCCCTGCAGTGCCTGGAGGGTTCTGGATCTGCTGGGCAGCCGCTTTGACACATCATAACAGGTGACTGGGAAACACACAGGTGAGACCTCACCCCACCTCCACTTCCCTATCCTGAGCGTGGTCCTGGGACATAGGTGTGTTCTTGGCACTAAGTTTCCCCTGCTGCTGTGGTATTGGCTGTGACGTAATAAGGCCGCACACTGTCTGATTCAGAGGGTCAGGTGATGCTGGAAAGCTGCTTGTCTCGTCAAAATAAAGAGCTGTATTAAAAACTTTTAGCTATGATCAGGTACTGCTTGTCCAAGCAGGTCACCGAAAAGGGATGTGTGCCTTATGCTGTCCTTTTATTTGGCCTGGAGACAACATGATGGTGAAAAAAATAATCCTTCTGTCAGAGCATAAAATTGATGTGGTAAGGTGGTTAACCCTGGGATCCGGAACCCATCTCAGTCTAACGTTGGTGGAACTCCGTAGCATCCTTTTAAATCAGGCTGGTTGCCTTGGGCTTTTTCTCTCATTGAAACACTGAAGCTAATTCAGTCTTTGAAACCTAATGGACTTGGAAAGCACTGCAGCTGACAGCCGCAAAGAGTGTCTCCTGTCCTGTCCTGTAGCTCAAAACATTAAGCTGATAAGCAGCAACCCTCACCCAAAGTATTTTAATGCTTTTATGAATGCTTGTTTCTGTGGCAAGAATTGAATGCAGCTAAATATTGCTGGCACCTTTTATTGTGTTCTCAGCTTGCATAAGGCAGGTCAGTGCTTGCTGCATGAAATAAGAGAAATGCAGTTATGCCACAGTATATGCAGAGGTAGAAAACAAAATTAACATAGAAATGTAAGTGGTAAATGACAGGTTTCCATTTTCATTGTGTATCATAGATTGTGGCATAATAGTTGCATAAAAATTCCATCAAAGAATGTAAAAAACCCCAATAAAATAAAAGTCTGTAAGAATGAAATTCTCTGTTACGGCTGTTCTTTTTGACAGTTTCTCCTTTGAGTGCTGGCATTAGCATCCCATTCGTAAAAATGCTAGGGCAGCTCATTTTTCTGTTTGTTTGCTCAATGATGGCTTATTTAAATACAGTAGCAGTGAGAGAGACAGCGTTTGGACTAGAAAAAGATAATTATTCAAAACCGTGGGGTTAAATGTAGCAATAGCATTGAGGTTGTATTAGAATATTTTGGTTTATTCTAGTCTGTTTTTTTAAAAGTAACAAGTGAACGCATTTCTGTTTCAAGGAGCACTTTTAAAATACTGGAATTCTCTAGTTTCCAAACACTGGAATTCATTTCTCTAAACATGTTGGCTCAACATATGTTTCTGTTGAATTACTTTTCCCGTTGCCAGCACTTTCAGATAGTAAATGTTCAAAAGCTACTAAAGCATTACAAATTGCTGAATGCACGGAGTACACTTACTTGCAGAATTCTGCTGCTTTTCTTCAGCGAGGCCCCTTGAATAAAATACTCTTCCAGAGAGTTCTTCAGTCGGTGCGCGTTCAGTAGGCTCATTATCCACAGTGAACGCAACTTTCTGTAACGGCAGCTTTAAACCAGATTGGGAATATCTCCCCGATCTCACAGAAAACAAATTCTGTGTTAGAACCAGCTGACAAACACTTTTTACGGACTAAATAGCAATCGGTTAATCGTTTGGAGTGTTTGAAAAGGACTGACGTGTTATATAAACCTCTTCTGCGAGTAGCCTGCACGGAAATTCAAATTGCGGCTTTGTAACTCCAAAGGAGGAAACAGCAAACCTTAGAATCAATTGCCTTCGTCGTACTTGTGGGTGCTGCCCCACATCACGCTGCCCACAGCAGCCAAAGGCTTGCTGAGACAAACAGCTGCTCTCACGGAATTATTTTTGTCTCCTAGTAGCTGCCCGATGAACTGCGCCGACGGCAGGGGTGTGCGTGGTGGAAACAGTCGCTCTGCCCGCGGTGCAGTTGGAGTCAGGTGGCTGGAGCAGAGGGGTAACCTGCTCCCCGGGAAGGGAACGTCCTGCTCTTCCTAGGAGGTAACTGAGCGTGTGAGCCTAGATGCATGTGTGTGCATCGTGTGGACGGAGCGGGTGAAAGCGTGTGTGCTGGGGGAGTGTCTGTTTCTTTTTTGGTGGGTTTTTGTTTTTCAAGAACCCCTTGGCTGGGCTCTGGCCGCTGTCTTAGGAGCTCTGGCGGCTCTTACCTTGGTGCACAGACCCCAGACTGGCTGCCTCTCGTACAGAATTGGGAAAAACCTTGGGAAAGCTTGGGAGCCTCTGCTCTTACACACGGGTGTTAAAAATCAGTCTCTTTAGTATTACCTTCACACTCAAAAACCACGTAAAGCCAGAAAATCCCTAAAAGCAGATGAAATATCTTTGTAAGGTTAACAAGTCTGGTTGAAGATGGAGGGGAAAAACAAGTCTGCTGTTGTCTTGTGCGTTGGCTCGGGGAATTCAGTACGTTTCAGTTTTACAGGCAAGTGCTCAGGTTGGCGCTGGGCCGTGGGGGCTGCCAAGGCACCTGCCCCTGGAATGCCTTACCCAGCCCAGGTGACTGCTTTTCAGCCTCTGTGGGGCAGGCCGAGGAAACGCTGCCTGTGGTTAACTGGCTGCAGCCCAGCGTTTGTCCCAGCTGGCCCGACTCTCTCCTTTGCATCACCCCCTAAATACATCAAATATGCCACCCGGCTTTCCCCAGAACGGCGGGCTGTGGCGGGGCACCTGCAGCGAGGCCCTGCCCAGGCCTCTGTGGGGCACTGCCGGCCATTCCTGCTGTGGGAAGGACCCGAGTGAAAGGATGGGGAAGGAGGCTGAGGATGGCTGCTGGGGAAGGGGGCCGCGAGCTCCCAGCTGCCTGGCGCTTCTATGGACAGGTAAGAGACGTGGCTGGTGGGAAGTGGGTAGGGGGGCCTTGTCCTGCCCTCGGGGTGAAGGGAACACCATCCTTGGGATCATTATCAGACACAGGGCAGCTGTGCTTCCCACACCCTGTGGGTGAGATTGCAGGTCTCGGAGCTTTGACCCGTACCTGTCAGGCAACCTTGCTGCGCCGATGAAAACACGGGCCATTAGAGCACCCCGAAAAAAGCCCTGCAGATGAGGGCAACTTTGCATGTGTCTTTCTGCCCTTGTTCTCAGGTAGCCAAGGCTGCAGAGTGGAGTAACTCCCATGTAATACTGGAAGTGGCAAAAGGTGTTCAAGGTTTTTAGTAGCTCTGATCAAAAAGTTTTGGGTTTCTTTTTTTTTCTGTTCCCTTCAGTCAGTTAGTAGTTCTGCAAAGTTCAGTTGTGTAGCAACAGGAGTCTTGATTTGATGGACTCTACTGATTAAAAAATGATTATTGAAAGTTTTTCTCCACGTTGATGCCGAACAAGGACAGAGATAAGTGCGTACATTTTCTTAATCATCAGTGTAAAGTATCAGGAAACAGCATGCAGGCTGAAATTCAACATACTTGCAAGAAGGAAACATGAATATTGCCTCTTGTCCAATTCTTGCCCTTTTTTTATTTTTTTTTTTTAAACTGTTGAAACCACTTCTGATTTTGGATACTTCAGAACTCTTATTTCAGATTGTGCTTTTCCTAATGCCATTATTTAAAACCCAGCCTATTATCCAAAAGGAATGAAAGAACAAAAGGAAAAACTATTCAGGAAAAAGAATATTTTAGAGATTTATTAGCTTTGATTGAAAATGTTTCACAGAGTTCTTCAAAGTTTTCAATTATTAATAAGCGCTCCAGGCGGCTCCTTCGTGATATTTAAGTGATGCAGT
This sequence comes from Rhynochetos jubatus, assembly GCA_027574665.1. Taxonomy (NCBI): domain Eukaryota; kingdom Metazoa; phylum Chordata; class Aves; order Eurypygiformes; family Rhynochetidae; genus Rhynochetos; species Rhynochetos jubatus. The sequence goes on from CM050655.1 coordinate 11,381,786, forward strand.
CATTAATGGCAAATGGAGATCTAATCTGTTCAGAGCGGAAAACAGTTGTAGTCGTCACTAAAGACGCTGCGTGAAACACTGAAGGATCTGTTGCAGACATCTTTACTTCCTATTCGATAGCCCATGAATACTCTGTGCTCCTCTGTGGGAGTGTGGGTTGAAGCTTCTGCCCGTGTTATACCCAGCCAGCTTTAAGTTCTCCTCCTGCTCAGGATGGAGGGTGCGCTCAGGGTCTCGCAAGTGAAGCAGCTCTGCGTCAGAGCTCAGCGCGGCTCTCGATTACTTCCCTTGCACTGACCTTGGACGCTATCAGTGTAGCGGCTTTGCTTGAGTAGGGGTTTCAGCGACCGCCTTTCAGTTGGCCTGGCAGCGTAGTAACAGTGGCTGCCCACAGACTGGGCTGGAGGGCAGTGATGGTTAGTGCTCTCGGTGTGCCTGCGATGCTACCTGGGGTCGAGGAGAAGTTTAACGTTAGAAGGTGCCTGAAAATGCCACCCTGGTATCCTCTGTCTGGGGCTTGGCTGGGCCACAGAGGAGACCCCCGTTCTCTATGGCCTCCCAACATGACCTTGCCTGGGTTGCGAGGTTACTTCTGCAGCGATGCCTTGGGAGGTCTTGCTGGGGTTTCCAGCAAAGCTCCCGTGTCTGTAGCAAGTCAGTTCCACAGGAAAGGCCGTCTGGTAAACGTGACCTGCCACTGCGGAACACATTTGAAGAAAGACTATGTTTCCCCGCGTTTGAGGAAAGAGTGTGCTTCCCCAGATGAGTGTCTCCGCTGCTGTGGATAAGGAGGATACAATTGCCTGATACAGAGCGTGATAGAGTGTTCATACATAATTCCCCATGACTAGAAATAAATGTTTAACAAACTGCTCCCAGTAGGCTTGTTAAAGATAAAATATTTATTACTATATGTTAAATACAGGGTTTAAGCAGTACTTGGGTAATTTAAAGGGATTGGCTGCATCTTTTTTCAAGAATTTTATGTGTTTAAATCCTTCCTCATCAGTTGGTCTTTGTGCTAGAGTGGCTTGCGCAAACATATCCTTAACTAAACAGTGTTTGCAGTGTTGATTGTGTTGTGTAGGAAGAATAGCGGGCAGTTTTCTTCATGAACTCATGGCCCAAGCAAATTCAGTTTCCGTGAGAATTAACATTTTTGCATGTGGACTGAAACACAATAGCTCTTCAAGTCTAGAAAAATCTTATAGTAAAGTTGTACATTACTCCTGGGACATTAGTCTCCTACACTAACAGGTTTGAAGAAGTCTGTATACTTCTTTTTGGGGTGCAGTGTGTGGGAGAAATACATACACATAAAGTACATGATGTAAGTCATCTTCCTTCCCCTGCGCAGCTTAAGATATCAAAAGAACCAGAAATATTTTGCATCTTTGCATCTTAAATACTGTTTTGTGCCAGCGTACTTTGCACAAAATTACTTTGAGGAAAAATTTTGGTTTATCAGAACTATTGTTGACAAAACTCTGTCGTCTTAGAGCTGATGAAGAGCTGAAGCTTCACGTTGCTTTGGGACTCTTCATTGCAACAACCTACTGCCTGTTCAGAAGGAAAGATAAACAGAAATAAAGCAACTTAATCTCCAGTGATTCTGAACTGTTCCTAGTTACACTCTCGGATAATTAACTTCTCCTGTGATGTGCTCATTTAATAGATACCTGGTCATATGTGACCATGTTTATTTAATGTACTCTGCAATATTTATACCACAATACACCCTTCTCGTTATGAAACAGACCTTTAATTTATTTACATAGACATTCTGAAGCTCTTGCTTAGACAAAACTCTACTGGCTTCAGGAAAATATATCTGAGTACGCACATCAGTATATGACTGCACATAAATAGCTTCTGCAGGGGCTGTCAGCAGAAATAAACCAACCAACTAATGTTTTTCCTTCTCAGCATCACGGTTTAATATTTGTGTGCATTAAACAATTAGGGAATGGTACACAAAGTGTGGTGTGTTTTGTTTGGGTGTGTCCCTCCCCCTTTCCCCCCCCCCCCCCCCCCCCCCGTAGACCATTATCACCATCCTTGGGCTTATCAGTAAAATTGTATTTTGTAGCGAGCGCAACATTGCGCAGCTCATGAGCTCAGTAGATTTACGCAGGACTTTAACTGTGTGGTACCTGTCTCTGATACAAAACCCAAAGGGAAGTAAAGAGAGATCCATGTGGCATACTCTGTTCCCCAGAATTAGTTCCGAAGCCTAAGACCACTAATTTGTAACGTTTCTGACTATACTTCATATGACCTTGGTGGATGTCTCCCTGCGCACTTTTACATGTTCTCACGCTAGCTACTGTGAGGAAAATTAACTCCATCCCAACTAAACCCAGCACAACGTGTACGTGAGCGAATGTTTATGTGTCTGAATAGTGCCTGCAAGTGGGTGCGGAACAGCCCTGGCTGGTTTTGACGCTGCCTTACAAAACTGATGAAAACCGAAAGTTGTAGCAAGTGAATGGCCACGTTTCCAATTCATCTTAAATTAGTAATGCATCTTGTCTCTCACTTGAATGAGCCAATACCGAGTTACGGGTCTTGTAAATATGTGCTTTGACAGAGCAGAAGAATCCCACGTGTATTCCCTTGGGCTGGTTTCCACTCGTAACACGGGTGGGCATTGACAGGGAACCTTCTCCGTATTTTAAACAAGAATACCTTAAAATAACCAAAAGAAATCTGGACCGTTTAAAGCAACTGTTAAAAGCAGAAGTATCACTTTGCTCTCTCTCTCTTAAGCTGGAAAAAAGTATTTCAAGAAAGATTTTACTGGAATCAAGCAATTCCCTGCCGTAGTTGTGGAGTGTCATGCGGCTAGTTGTACAGCGCTTTTTACTGGAGAACTGGAAAATGTTTTAGGGAACACAAAGGTCTCTGTGACTCAAAGCCGTTACCTCCTTTTCAGATGAAGGTGATGGAGAAGTGCTTTCCTACAAACTGCAAAGCGAGTCTGTCACAGGCTTCCTCTTCGTGTCTGAAAATGACGCATGGAAGTTCTTAGTGCTGCCAGGTTTAATATCGTGTTACGGGATGGCCAATACGCAAAATGAACAGGAAGGAAATTTAGCTATGTATAATTTCTTTGTTTTATTTTTTATTTTAAACACACCCCCAGCTATTAAAATAATTTGACTTTGTTCCTCTAATGAAGTTTAAACCCTTTTCTGAGAAGCGTGCCAATATCAGCCGTAGGTTGCTTTATTTTCCCAAGTACGCCGTCAGAAGCGCGCCCGTGGGAAGTTGACGTACAGTCACATTAAAACAAGCAGAACGCGTCTGAGAACGAATTGGAGCTTTTCAACTCTTATTGAGTATTTCTATGGAGTGATTTCCTTCCCATGTATCACCTCCATCTCCACAAAACAGCTCCTAGGCCGTGCAGGTTTTTTTGATCACGCTGGCCGCCACAAAAGCGTGCGTTGCTCCTGGCAATAGCTGCGCCACTCCTGCATTAGGCTTCTGAGAACAAGCTGCTTGAAAATTAAGTGGCTGCTGTCTTTAATATGATATTGTATGGGATAAACACCTACAGCTCTTGTAGGGGGAAATGTCTTGTTGCCATGGGTGGCTTATGCAGCTGCTGGGAGTGACGGCCAAGAGCAAAATCTTCCTGTCTGCTAAGAGTGTGAAGAGCATGCCAGTAGCGTGTTGGATAATGCCAGCTTGGTCCTTTGGAAATGTGCTCCTCATATGAGGAAGAAGCTTCACCTCTTTTAATATTGTTTGAAACCAAACACCAAAGAAGTCCCTAAATTAGGAGCCCAGAGATCCTACAGTCTATACTTAGTAGAGCTCTGAATTGCTCTGTGGAGACGCCTCTCCATCACTTGCAGAGGTGGCCTAGGGCACTGGGTGCCATACAACCAGGCTGCTGTGCAGCCCGTGCTCGGTGCAGTTGTTTTCATCTTTTTTTTTAATGTATCAAGTTTTGTTAATTTGTTCCTTGATAGCTAACGATTTTTCATTTTCCCTCCTCTTTTGAAGAAACGACTGGAAAAATTGTCAGTGTTGGTTTTTTTTTTTGAGCCATTTGCAAAACGTAAGGAAACTCACACGATAGAGCTTAATCATGTTGTAAGAGATTGTTACTCTAAAAGGCAAACTATTTTAGTTATATTGTGTTATTGTGCCATTAGTAGCGTTTGACTGCCAACTGTGCAGCAGCAGGGCTCCAATCAACGGGAGCCTCTGTGTGTTTTCCACTGCAAATAGTGCCAAGGATAGGAGGGAGAGAGGCTCTTAGCGGTATGGTTTTTTCAGTGATTAAAAATACTTGAGATCCATTTCAGTGATCAGAAATGTGTCTTAATGAGACAATTAGTCAACCCATAAAAGCCGCACAGCAATTTAGTCGGTGTTACTACTGGAATAATTTGCTGCTGCTGCTTTCTTCCTCCTCTTTTGACTTCATCACAATAGTCTGGGTGAAAGTCATTGTAGAGAGAGAGGACTTGCAGGCTAGGTTCAGTTCTCAAATGGCCATGATTATCTGTGGGGCAGATAATCCCCTGAAAAATGAGAGAGACTTTGAGGAAAAAAAAAAAGTGGTTATTTCACATATAAAAAGATTAAATGCCTTGGACAAAGTGACTACTACAGTGCTTTCAAATATCCAGCTGCCTGCTAGTGCCATGGCAACGGATCGCAGGTAGTGTTTGGGGCCGGGTACCAAACTGAAAGGGCTACTTCAAATTGGTATTTATTTTTCCCTTCTGTAACAAAAGCACAACAACGAGGCCTGGGATCTCTTTATGCATTCTGGCCAGCTGCCTTCAACATGTCTGATGGAGCTAATTTTTATCTCACAGGAAGATATCTCACTGTCACATTGAAGATCTTTTCTCATCTGTCTCTGGTCTTTCACAATTTGGTCATAGCATTGCTCTAAAGCGGAGTGGGAGCAGTTGTTCTCAACCCACGCTTGTCTGGAAGTTTGCTGCCTCTTTCGCACCTGAACCCTCGTGATCCTCAGAGCTTCTTTGTATTTTTTTTTCACCTAAACAAGTTGATCTATTGGGGCTTATTATCCTACAAAACTGCTGTCCTTCTGACTTGGAGGTGTGTCAGAAATGTTCTCGGGGTGATGTTACAGAGGACACTGAACACAGCGAAATGAAAACTTTGGGGTTTTTTAAATAAACCGGTCACACTGGTGAGTTCATCTGCCTGGAGCGTTTCTGTTATGTTCACAGCATTCCATGTTCAAGAGGTCTGGGGTGTTAGTCTTCTATTTTTGTGAGTAAATTCTGTCCAGAACCAATGTAATTTAAACTAAAACAGTCTAATTAATTTGCATTTACCTAAGAGGACAACAAACAATTTACTGGTGGAGCAGAAAGCCATTTGTTGGTGTCCCACTGACAAACGCAGTAGGGTGGGCTTTTCAGAGCCCCTCTCTGTGCTGAGGGCAGCACTGGAGCTGGAGGCTGGAGCCTGGCTGTGGGGCAGGACGGCTTGCTTGGTAGTTACGGGTCAGGGCCACAGTGAGTGTGAGCTAACGCGCTGCTGTCCAGGGCAGAGCTGGAGTGGGGTGGATGCTGAAACCCGTCTGCTGTCTGTGTGGCTGCCTGCTGCAGAGCGCGCCCAAGCTCAACTGTAGTGTCTTCCCAACGCCGTTCAGTCTGAATGTTTTCACTCTCTAATCTTGTTACATCAGAGTTGTAGAAAGCAAAAATGTTTTGGCCTTCTAAAGGGCCAATATAGTTTCTGCTTTGCTCAAGACTGAGTACTTTTTTCCCCACTAAAGGATATTGGTTTAATGCCTCTGCCATCTATAGGTCATTGGTAAAGGGACTGCATTTGGGCACAGCGATAGTGTTATTTTGACAGCGCTTCTGTGTTGGATCAGTGTCACGGTCAATGTGGTTTGGTTATTTGTAACTGCAGCTATCTCCCTGCAGGTTACAGCTGATAGGAGATACCGAGTGACAGGGTTGTTTGTCTTTGGTTTGCTGCCGAGCAGCCTGTCCCTCCTGCAGCTGCACTAGGAACTGCAGCTTTGACGCCTGGTGCTCCTGAGCCTCCACAAACGCCGTGTTCCGTTGCTCACACCACGCCGTTGGGACGCAATGACTAACCACTTCTTTCATTCATAACTGATTAGGGGCCAAACTGAAAATTGCTCGGGGTACTGGCATTCCGGCATATGATTATCTGCAAACTGCTGAATTTACCCGACTCAGAAGTGTTTTTAGAAAGAAGTTGAGCTTGAGAGTATATGTTGAAAAATCAGAAGCGAAGAAAGAAGCCTCATACTGTAATTACTGGGGGAAAAATCAGAGAGCAAAAGGCAGCGTTGCTTTTGAGATACCTGGAATATCAGTTGTGGTAACACCCAGTTGGCTTTAATCCTGCCGTTACGGCTATGCCAGCTTCCTTCTCTCTGTACCTTTGGGCTGTGCCTACTGATGCGTGAGTGTTCCTGGGCCACTTGTGGCCAAGAGAAGAGTGGAACTGGCACGTCTGTATGAGTATGTATGGGCTGATTGTCAGCTATTAATGACCTGGAAATTAGCATCTCTTCCTATTAGACATAGGAAACTTTCTGAAAGTTGAAAGAATGCAAGATAGCCAGGACTTTCATTCTTCTTTTAATTAAAATCAAATTATTAAAACTACGTGCAAGGCAATTCTACGTGAATTTGTAATTTTCAGGGCGGTAACATACGACTGGTTCGGGAAAAGGCAGTATATTCTTATTTGTTTGACACGTGGGTGTAGAGCTTCATTAAGAAGTGTAAAGAACCGACTGCATCCTGACATTTCTAACACCTTTGTAACGCAAGTAAATTGCCTTCCAGAAAACCAGGGTAAAAGAGAATGTGACCCTGTGCATCAGTGACTGTTTAACACTGCTTTTCTGGCTTCTGGACAAAGTGGATCCAACTTGCCATCGCCTCCTCAAGGAGAAAAGCATGACTTACAAAGTATATTCAAGTAAATTTATTCTTATTTTACATTTCTGCTCCTTATCCTGGTACCTGTATTCCTTTGCGCTCTCCCTCACGGCACTTGGACCCAGCTTGGCTCTACCCTGGTTAGCTGTATAACCTGAGGTTGACTCAGCTTTGATCTGGAACTGAAACAGAGCAAAATGTGACTGCAGCAGCGCAGGTGGTTCAGCAGAGAGCAGAATGGCCTATTAGCCAGTACTTCTGTCCAGCATCGGTCCAGGATCAGGGCAGCAAAGATGTATTTTGTCGGAATAAATTTCCAACCGGAACCTCCCAGTTCCTGGCCTGTCTGCCTTCCTTGCAGGAAGGTGAAACCAACCAAGCTGTGGTGCTGGAACTACCATCCTCCGAGGTCAGTGTCCTGCTTTCGCTCCACAACTCCTTCCCCAGCCCTAGGGAGGCTGTTGAATAGTGGGGAGGTGAGAAGCAGTGGCTTTCAGGCTTTCTCTGGAAGCAACTTGCACAGGAGAATGAGGAGTTCAAGGCCCAAGTTTTCTCATCTCACCTGCAGCAAAAAATGATTAAAAAAGCCTCCCTCTCCAAGACACTGAAATGGATATTATCTTTGTCTTGCTGAGGAGAGGAGGGGAAGCCGAAAAATCCCAAAGAAACTAAGGCTCAAGCAAAAAAAAAAAAAAAAAAAAAAAATTGCTGTTTGGTAAGCAAAAGGATGCCCCAATATCTCTGTGGACTGAAACCTCGCGGGTTCTCTCGTGATTGTGCGCTGGTGCATGCAGCCCTGAACAGTGCTCTCCCAAGCATGGCTTTAACTCCCAAACCATCCTCTCTTCCCGACTGCGCGCTTCAAACTGCCTCAAATGTGAAGGAGTGCAGAGCTTAGAAGTGTTAATGTTGACAGACGCCGGACTGTTTATGCCTTAGGAAGCACTCATTTCGAAACCTAAGTGCTTTCAGCAGGAGGCTGCAATGAATAAAACTTTCTACTTGTCAAAATCCAGGTCATTGATGTTGCAACGAAACAGTCTCCCCGTTGACCACCAGCTCTACAGTGTTCCCGAATAAGTTGACGTCCACCTGCCTGCGGGACAGCTGGAAAAGGGCAAAGCAGCAGTGACCAGCACTGCATTTGCTTGGCTTCCTGTGAACTCCGGGTAGGTCTAAGTTTTGGCGCTTATGAGGGAGGGGGAAGAGCAAATAACGGTGTTAATGTGGTTAAGTGCTGCACAAAACTCCCCACAAATCCTATCAGCTTTAATCTCTGGCTTCCCTATTATTGCATTAATGGATCTCCTTTGAATGAAGCCTCCACCCTCTGTCATTTCTAGTTCTAGTGGTGAAAGGCAAAAAATTCATTATGTACTTGTATTTGCTATTAACTGCCACAGCAGCTGTAAGAAATGCAATGTATTTATTTGTAAGTACCATGGAATAAGACTAAATTCAAAAGAAATCTCCAGTAAACATTAAGATGGTGCTGTAGAACAGCTGGAACATTAAGTGAACAACCTTGATAACCCAATTGTTCATCGACGCATAATTCATTTCGCTTCTGCTGAAAGAGTAATTCCTCAGGACGTTAAAGACTTGAGATTTTGTGAAGCTCAGAATCAAACCAGAAGGGACACAATCCTCTCTCAACCCACGTATTTGTGCAGATGAATTAGGTGCTTTTTGGGCTTATTACAGTACATTGTATAGTGATGTTGGAAATTAATCAGAACTGGGGAAATAGGAGGACTGGGTGATAACGCAGTTCCAGCGAGACAGAAATGCCACTTGCTTGTGCCTCGGCCCCCCTAGATTTCAGGGGGTTTTAAAATTCATTTTACGAGGTGAAATCTGATTCCTGTATAGTCAAACAAAACCCTTTTTCAGGTTTTTACAGGTTATGTGTTAAGAGCACACTGACCAATACACATCAGATACTTTGGCCCATCCTTTAAAGGTAAAGGTGGGTAGAAGTATCGCTTCCTCTGTCCCAGTTACACCGCAGCTGTGTGACTCGGAAGGGTCGGCATTTCCTCGCTGAAAATGGCTCAAACGCTTAACCTAGCTGCATCCACGTGTGACCGCTGTTGGCAGCTTTTTAAATCAACCCAGGGAAAAACTACCGGTCCACAAAGCAGCACGCTTTCAGCCTCTGCTGTTTGGTCATCCTCATCAGATGGCTCTCCCTCCTTTCTAGGAAACTGATGGCAATCTCTGACAATTCTCAGTTACAGAATGCATGAAAGAGGTGAAATCTCTGCACTTCTAGCTCTAAATTCATCCCTAAGAGGAACAGGTCACGATGACATGCGCTCATTTCCCCAGGTTAAGGCCTGGTCTCTCTCGTTCCGTATCAGGTACGTGGCAATGATCTGGCAACCCCAGTAAGAGTTTGAATGAGCTGCCAGTACCCTATATTGGCATTAACTTACTCTCTTTGTAAGTTTCCAGTGTCAGCCCAATACTGATTTGTCTGACACTGAGTTTGTCTTTCTTTTTTTACTGCCTCCATGTGATCTCAAGCCTTTATAATCACTAAATTTGACAAAGAACACGTTAGATCACATACATACAATTTGATTTATCTTGCAGCTTTAGGTGGATTTTGCTAGGTGGAAATTTTTATTGTGTATCCTCTTATAGATGGAAAGCCTTAGAATGCAGGAAAACTGTTGCTCATTCCCTAATGAACAGAAAGCTCATTCCCTAATAAACAGGACTACAGCAATCCTCAATTCATGATGAATCAGAAAAAGATAGCTACACTTTAATTTTTTCTGAATGGGTACGACGTTACTGCAGCTTTAGGTAGGGATAGTGAACTGCTCTGGGGGTCCCCGCCACCTATGCCACTTTAATTACTGGGAATTACAGGTGAGCTGTAATTCATGTGGACCTGTTGGAGCGAGTCCAGAGGAGGCCACAAAGATGCTGCAAGGGCTGGAGCACCTCTGCTGTGGGGACGGGCTGGGACAGTTGGGCTTGTTCAGCCTGGAGAAGAGAAGGCTGCGGGGAGATCTTGCAGCACCTTCCAGTACCTGAAGGGGCTGACAAGAAAGATGGGGGGGACATTTTACAAGGGCATGTGGTGACAGGACAAGGAGTGATGGGTTTAAATTGAAAGCGGGGAGATTTAGATTGGATATCAGGAAGAAATTCTTCCCAGAGAGGGTGGTGAGGCAATGGAAGAGGTTGCCCTGTTCAGGATGTGTTCAAGGCCAGGCTGGATGAGGCTTGGAGCAACCTGGTCTAGCGGAGGGTGTCCCTGCCCATGGCAGGGGGGTTGGAACTAGATGGTCTTTAAGGGCCCTTCCAACCCAAACCAGTCTGTGAAATGTTTGTGCTCTCCAAGGTGCATTCAAGGACCAGCTCCTTCATTTGTCCCACGCCTGACTCCACTGATGGACCCAGCCTCTGCAGCCAGCGATCCGGGCAACCCCGAGACCCTTCGGCACAGCGCGAAAACGGGCCTGGTGGTCCTCCCCCCTTGCCAGGCCTTCACCCCCCGCCCCGGCACCTCGCAGTCCCTGCAGGCGGGAGGTGCCGTGCCACGGTGGCGCGGGGGTCCTGTGGTGGGACGCAGGGGTCCAGTGGGCACAGAGAGGCGTTGAGATCTTTCCTCAGGTAGCTTTTATTTGCGGGGCGGACCTGCGGCTTTCAGCACACCTCAGGCCGTGTGTGTTCACATACAGACAGATAAATACATCTCAGTAGAGCAGAAAGCGTGGCAGAAACAAAACGCGCTATAAACACACATTTACAGTTGTCATAAATCTATACTATGTTATAAAAATAAAAGTATCACTAAAATATTTTTCCGTCTTCTGGGACTCGGGTGCCCCGCTTACCCACACCGGGGATTTGACGGCGCTGCGGGGCGAGGTCAGGCTCTTACCCCCCTAAGCCACCACGGTGTCCAGGTCAAGTTTCTTTTGCTTTTGTTCGCTCTGAACGCAGAAATTCACAAAAATTGGCTTTTTAATTTGTACACCCCAGCACTGAGCGTAGGTGGGCGTACACCTGTGGGAGAGTGAAACTATTACCTCCTTAAAACCCTCGCGCGGGGGATTTGTGTGTCCCGAGTCCCACTGAGAGGCCTCATTAAATCACTGCCACTTGTTACGTTAGCGGCACCACGCTTGGTCTGTCAACCAGTTTCCTGACTTTCTATAACGAAAAATCTATTCCGTAGTTTTCTGGTTGGAGGCGTTTTAAAAGCTTCACACTTGATTTCCGTAAGTGCATGTGCACAGACTGTGTATTTTAAATCCTCAGAAGGTAACTTAATTCATGTAATATAAATAATTTAAAATAAATACCTAAGAAAAATACCTATTTCCTGAAGTCCTTAACAGCTGTGGCACTGGACCGTGCCGCATGGGTGTAGGGGACTCTGTTAATCGAGAAGCAGCACAGTCCCTTGCAAAGCTCCTGCTGGCAAACCCAGAGGTTTGCGATGCTCAGTGCAGTGAATTTTATCCACCTGTAATTTAATTGGGACTCTCCAGTTTAAACATCCCTGAACTGAGTCTGATGTTCCTTGGACAAAGTCTGGTACTCTGCAGATAGTACTTTTGAGTATCAGGGGTAAAGGCTAATCGGTGTTGCCATGGGTGATGGCTAAGGTTAAGCATGTAGGCAGATGCCTTCCTCTGCAGGGACTGAGTTCATTGGGGCTGCTCAGTTCGGGTGTTCAGGCTGAATACTAAAACCAGACCAGTAGGAACCTCTGGTACAAGTATGGGATGGCTGGCTAAATCAATGGGAGGTATGGGTGGTCACTGGTTTCTTCCTCAAGTAAAAAACATGGTATCAGCATTTTCCACCACCAGTATTTTCCAGTGCTGGAGAATCCGAAACACCTGTTAGGGCAGCTGTTGACAAGTAAGGGGGCTCCTAATGATAAATGGGTATAAAATTTCAGGTGTGGTTGTGGTTTCTGCCTGAATTCACAGTGACTGCGTGTTGACTACGGTGCCTGAGCTGCTGTTGAAATTCCAGACAAAAAAGTGAAGACACAGGTAATATTTGCAAATAAATATCAGTACCTATGGAACTAGGAATACAAAACAAAATTACATATTTCATTAAACACAAGTTAATAAATAATCAAATAACAATTAACAGCCTTTTAATGCACTCAAAATATGGTTATAATTTTAAACATACAATTCTATGAAAAAATCTTGAGATTGTAGTGCTACGTTTAAGTTAAAAATGAAGAATGCCTTTGTAGTGACATGAGACAGAACAAAGCGGACTTACTGGGAGTGTTCCAAAATAGTTTTCATAATTATAGTGAGGAACAGCGTAAAGTTAGATTTTGATCAGTGTATTTGTTAAGTGAACACTTGGTTTGACTAACAGCTTTCCTGATTTTTTTATTTTTTTTTAATTTTAACTTTGGGGCAGCTTTTATGCCATAAGATTATGTATATAATCTAAAAATAGATTTAATCTTTGGTTTAGACCACAGCTCATGGAGTAGTGAAACATCCATATTTTTACATGAACACATTAACTTTAAAAAAATGAACCCAGCTCTCAATCACTATAAATCAATCTATTTGCTCCAATATAGCTGACTTGCTCCAATTGATTATCAGGCCCACTGTCCTCTCAGACCTGGGGTTGTTGATAGCCTTTGTCCAGCAGACTGCTTAACTGCATGTATGCAGCTCCAAAGAGGCAGTAAAATAGGCAGGGACATATAATCTGCTGAATCTGTATCTAGCATTCTTAGACAGAAACGCATCTGCGCTTCTAGTTGATTGTAATACAGCTATTCTCCTGCTTTTAGCTTGAGAGTGCTTAAGAGTGTGATTGTTCGGTCTACAAGGGAGGAAGAAATGTCTCCACTTCTCCACAGGCAAGTAAGCAGTCCCTGGCCCGGCTTCCGAGGGTGCTCCAGCTTGCCTAGCGAAGGATCTGCGCTGGAGTTCGTAAGTAATTAGTAAGTTGAATTCTAACAGTGATGACTGAACACCTCTACGCAAGGCATAGAGGTATTTCAGCTTGAGAGAAGGTAACGGAAAGCATCAGTCCTGGGAAGCATTTGTAGGGAATGAAAGAGACGATGAGAAAATGCTCACAGAATATGGGAATTACTAGATGCGGTGTTATTTTCCTGATTGCACTTCCTGTGTATTGCAAAATATGAGACCCTACATCTACTATTAAAAAATATAAAATATAAATCCCTCGCAAGGGGGGATGATGAGAAGCTGATATGTGTACCAGTACTCTTAAACTGGTATTTATAGCTCTAGCTTGGAGACTTCCTTATATTGCAAGTTTGCCTCTTCATTGCAGTTATTTATTGCTCTTCGATTTTGTGTGGTTCCATACACTCTCCTGCTAGTCACAGTGACTAAATTCATTCCTGTGCAAACAGAAAAGGTCTTAAGTAGGATTGAATTGCACTTACGCTTTGTGCTTTGCCTCTCTGTCAGGCTGGATTTCGCTCACTGATAGAAAGAAATAATTAAGTCGATTTATTACGGGCAAAATTCTCCCAGTTCTCTGTGATGGATCTTATCTCCAACATGCTGCTTTCAGAACGAGCCTGTGCTTGAGGCCAGTGCAAAACAGAATAAAGGCTAAATTATTTCTGCAGCATTTTTGAATTGGGGGAACGTGCAAACACTAATATAATCTTCCTGAACTCTGTTTGTGGAAATAGACGGCGGCCACTCTTTAAAATAATCTGCTTTTCTTATGTAGGAAACAGCGTGGTGATATTAAACACTCTTCATGCAAATTTTCGAGATTTAATGGTATCGCCCAGTTATTTACAACGTTACTCTCAACGTTCCCAACAGGGGAAATTCCTTTTGTGTTTTTTCCTTACATGCAAATCTTGCAGGAATGGATGTGAATACTTCAGAGCTACTTGCAGGGAATATTAATTATTTGATGTGCCTTAGTATTTATGTCATACACAAACTTACTCAACTTTTTAGGCGATAAAATGGGCTAAGTTGATTCCGGTTAGAAATGGTAGTACAGCACGTACTCGTATTACTTCCTTCCAGCAAGGGAAACCATACTTTTTTGCTGACTCTCAAGCAAGAGATGGTAGATTTGGTACCTACAGTGTTTTAAATGTTGGGAACAAGGTAAAACAAATGAAATGTTGGTTCTACACTACTATATTACTAGTACTATCTTGCCTTTGAACAACTATGCATTGTTTCTTCATAAGGTGAATTCAGAAGAATAATTCCCACAGCCCCTTAGAGTTTTCGGTCGCTCTGTTTCTGTGTGGCTGCTTCTTGTTTAGCAAGTGGTTTTGCTGTAGTAGAGTTGCATTTGCCGCACAGATCTCTCATTTCTAGGAGGCTTTCTTCCACAGCTTTTGCAAATGTGTCTGAGGAGGTTTCTTTACAGTCTTTAAAGCTGGAGATGCAGAATAATATATGCTCTGGCTGAGGGTTATAACATGCCCCATAACCGTTGGGCACCACAGGCCCGTAGCAGCAGAACATTTCCGTAGTGGTTGGAACCTGATTGCAGGGAGAAGGTAAGGAGTGATCTCTGATTAATCAGGGTACCTGAAATCAGCTGGTTAGGAATGAGGAGGAAGATAAACAAATGCTACAAAAGCTGTAACTGTAGTGGAGCCTCCCTGTAGACTATCACTTCAGAAGTTCAGACCTGGAGCTGACGCTTGGAAGGTGAAAGCTGATCTGAGCATAGAATATGGTTGCTCTATTTGTTTGCCAGTGTTTGGAAAGTGGATATAATGCATTTCTTTGCTCACTTTATCTAGATCTTTAAGCACTATAAGCTTTGTTACTGATAGATAAGGAATTTTTAAGACTAGGTGTAATTCTGATACATAACATTCTGACATTTAAAACTTCACTAAGGTTTTTAATTTCTTAAGATTATCTTAAGGTTAAACTTGCAGTGTGAAGACTGCAATCAGTTATAGAGAGTAGTATTGTCCATTTCCTATAATCACTTATAACTGTGATGCTGTATAACAACATAGTTTAATGCTTCTAGGTGTTGTATTTCTAGTACACCTCTGTTTTATCACGGCATAATACAGGAGTGAAACACTTTCTACTGCAGAAAAGAAAAGATGTGTTAGAAACCTGTATGTTTCAGACTTTGTGTACATGGGCCTTCACAAATGACATCTGGCTTTTTAATGATGTAGAACAAGCCATTAGTCCTGCTAATAGAGCCATAGAATTGTCAGATAAATTTGCTGTGCAACAGCTGAAGGCCATAAAGCTATTCAGAAGCACTCTTTGCCCATGGATAGTTTCTTGGAGAATTTATGTAGTAGTATGTTGCTTACATCCGCTCATGTCTGAAAGCCTACAAACATGACATGATCAAATTACTTATTAAGGTTTTATGCTGCAGCATGATATCAGAAGTCTCCTTGCATGGTTCCAATCCGTGGGTTAGTATTTCAGTAAATTAATTCCTACATGGATTTCTTCTTTCATTAGGACTGCTACTGTATGCAATGAAACATTTAATTTTTAGGCTGTATGCTATAAAGATGTTTCCTTATTCATGAAACGTACGGAATGTCGACTCTTGAGTATCTTAGTGTAGTTGCAAATACCTGTGAATCCGTAAATGTCTAAACTGTCTGTGAATCCCTGATGCATGCCTGCAGAGGTTGCGGTCTTTCACTGAGCAACTGAAGGCTCTCGAACATTTCAAACACAGCTACTTTTAAAGGTAAAATTTCCTCATGGCTCTTGGCTTTCGCTTCTGCGTGGCAGCCTGTCTGGCTTGTGGCTGTACTGCCACTGGAGTAAAGGATTCCTGCTAGAGCTGTCCCCTTAGGGGAAGGAGAAGAAGAAAGGGAACAGGCAGATATGTAGTTTGGAAAGTGAGGAAATATTGAGCCCTCATACGAATTTTATTGAGTTTCTTTGTGTGTATTTCCAGAATTTCCAGGAAGGGCTTTGGAAAGTTGCAAGGGAAGTGATAACCCCAGTCAGTATTTACTGTGCTGATTTTGCAGAATGAACCAAAACTGGATCAAAAATCTGGATAATTCTGCAGACTTCTTGATGGTATGAGCTTTTTTTTTCTCTTTAATACGTCATTCTCACTGTGAGATACAAGGTCTGGCAGAACACAAATGAATTAACCTTTGCTTAGCAAGATCAGCGAACAGGAGAAACTCACCTGGCTGGTTGAGAGGATGAATCGATTGCTTGTCAAATATGTCTCATCCGTAAATATCTCTGGCAGTTCCTTGAAGTGTTCCCGTGCCACCTCTCTGAGCCCTAGCAGGTGATTGTCTATTGCCATTCCAGTAATAGCCTGTGTACAACACAACAAGACACCAACATTTAACTGAGTAGGGAGGATTTTCTTGGCTTTACTGCCTTGTTTTCTGGTCAGGGTTGGTGAACTTGGTTTGAGCGATGTAATGCCTGTAATGTTCTGATATTACTCGAGGTATCTACTTTGCTGATGATCAGTAACTAGATATTCATATGGTGCTTTGAAGATGTAAAATTTAGGAAGGGGATGGCCTTGAGATGTATTATTTGCTGATGTCAGCTGGTGTTCTAGCTGTTCACCCTCTCTGAGATGTATATCGTGGGCTGGGCTTCCAAAGCTGCTGAGGGGAGCATATGGGACTTCAGAAATCTCAAAGTGTGTTTTGGAATTTCCCGTGCTTCACTTGGATTATAATTCAAGACAAAAGTCTCCAAAACATCTCCAAATTGGAACAAATTAATCTTTCATTGCTTTGCTGCCCGCGTCTCACTCTGGCAGGTAAAGCATGTGCCGTTCCATAGAATTTAGATCCAAAGATCTGGTACATGTCTGCAACAGTCGTAAGTGACCACAGAGGAACATACAGATTTACCAGTGATCTGCCACATACTTACTAGCATACCCCACCACTTGTGAAGACTGACATTAGGGAGACAGATGTCTTCTCAGTCTAATCCACTGCCCAAATATCCCAGTTCTCTCCCCCTTTCCCTGTGCTGGCATCACTGCAGAGCTGGGTTATCTCAGGGGCAGCCCTTGCTTTAGCCCTCACTCCAATGAGACAATTGGAAACAGTAAGTGTAGGACAGCACAGTTGGATGGCAGCGTAATCCAGGTACCAAGAGCCTAGAATCAAATCAACAGGGCTTAACAAAGGAGGCTAATGTGCTTGACAACAAGAGACGTAGAGCAGTCTGCCCATGCCTCTGCTCACCATCATCCCCAATACAGAGCCAGCCAAGCTTGCCCCCAGACCCTGCTCCCGAATGGTACTACATGGAGAGCAGAACTGATATCCCCATTGGTAACGAGGGAAACAGGGGACCTGAGAGAAGGCAGGATTTAAAAAAGAGCACAAGCATGGTTTTCCTCTTAGGGGGAGAATTAAAAAAATAAGAAAAGCACAAGTTTGCCTTTCCTCTTAAGGGAAGAATCATTTTAACCACGAATAAGTGCCTGAAGTAGGGGGCTGGGAGTGCATAATCTTGTTTGGCTTATTAAGGAGTAGGCCCTCACTGGTAAAAGGGCTATTTGTTCATCAGCCCAGACGGAGCAAAGATGCTTGCACCAAAGTAGCATACATCAGGGCAGTGTTTACGTTGTTTTTCCTGTAGAGGGAAACTGACTTGATAATCAGAGGAAATATTTTGCTATCACACAAGATTTATAAGGCTGTTAGCAATGACATTTTTGCAACATAGATCAATGTCATGTCTGAAGAGAGGCCGAGACAGGCTAACGAAATAAACCGTGAGTCAACGCGTAGGAGAAAACTGTGCTAAATTGAATTTGAGAGCTCCACATTTAAGATAGCAATGCTACTAGTAAGCACTAACAAGGGGAAATAAAATCATTAAATTGCTTTTTGTTTTATGAAGTAGATTTTTTTGTTTGTGTTTTCTGTTTTTTTTTTTTCTCAGGAGCTATTACATTTCAGTCTGTTATACACGATTTAGTCAGACCGTGTAAACCTTGCCCATGGTTTAAAGGCCCAAAATTTACATTCTGCTATTCTGAGACAGAAAGGGGAGCTTGGTGAGTAGAAATACATGGAAACCCATTTAGATTTAAAGATAAATTGATTTTCTGATGGTAATTTTAATATTTTCCCATGAGCTACGCTGGAGGCTGAATTTTATGTTTCTGGAACTGAAATGACCCGGAAGGGGGATTTTATGGAATTTTGTTCTTTTTTTTTTAAAGAGATGCTGTACAGAAATGCCATTGGTTGTGACCTAGTAGACCTACAGTATGTTGCGTTCATTGTGAGACTGCCCTGAGATGGTTCAGGTGAGACAGCTGCCCTAAAGTAAGACCTGCCCCTGCTTTAGAGATGATACAGAGTCTCAGCTTCTAAGATGTGGGTTCCCAGCACGTTTGAAACCCCAAAACTGTTTTTCTTCCCTGCTTCATTTGTTTCACAGTCTTAGGAGCAAATTCTGCCTGCAAGCAATACTTCACCTCTCCAGTGGTCTGAATATACCTTTGAAACCACCTCTGGAAGTGAATGATTTCTTGAATGTTATGAGTATTTAAACAGTAATCAGCAATGTGGGTTTGTTAGGCAGTGGTCTGAGGCAAAACCATAGGTAGCAAATTGACTTAACATAGCTGGTTATTAACATTTATTGATTTCATGAGTGGTTTGACTAAGTTGTTTGTAGAGTAAGACTGTGCTTTGTCTTGGCACAGTGGGATGTAGAGCATTACCCAGGCTGAATTGTCTCAATTTTAATCAACAGAAAATGAGTTATGTTTGATACTAAACCGATTTCTTCACTGGAGGGCGTCTCTTCCTTTTATTAGACACTGTATTCAGGTATTTAAAAGAGAGCTTACTATAATAATTCCCTCACTGTTAATGAATTTTATTAGAAATTACTCTTTGGAATACCAGTCCATCTGAGGATCAGGTCCCAGATAAGGACCACTCTCCTCTAGGGAAGAAGAACATAAGAAAATGCGTAGATCATTAGTTTTAGGGGGGGGGGGGGGCGGAAAGCATTCCTGATGTGTTACAGCTGTCTTGAGCTTACCTGTAATATTTTATCTTATGGTACTAATTACCTGTAAATTTGGGGGATCTGGATTTTTGCAGGTGGAGTTCTATTTCTTAAGCCTGTTATGCAGCAGTTAAATTGGTTGCCTCTAAACCTTCCTTACTTCTCATCCTGGTAAGGCTCTCAGCTGTTCTTGCCACTTTTCTTGGCTATCTGCATGACTAACGTTTCATGTTGATTACAAAGTGCACAGAATAAAGGCTTATTTCATCTGGCTACTGTTCCTCCTTGCAAACCTTTCAATATTTATTAAAAAAAAAAAAAGCCTTTTAAAAATAGTGATTGCAAGTTCGTTAAGATGGAGGCCATTTTTTAATTGTTAATTTATACAGCAGCAAATAGTGGAATCCTAACTCATGTCTGGGACTCATAATTGTGACAGAGACACAGATCATAAATGTTTCACAGATGCACATTCATGTCACTGATGTCTAATGCAGAATTTTGTTATTTTGCTTTGCAGGAAGTATTTTTTACGGTGAGGTTAATCAAATGTGTCTGCTTGGAGGGTGTTCTGATCATCAGAAATTTTTGTAGGTGTGATATAGCAGGTACTTTCCTGTTTAGAGATGCCTACATTTTCTGGTGCTTAAATACTTAATCATTGGATCTTCATCCTTTTCTTGAAAAAACTAACTAGTCCTTATTCAGAGAAAGCAGTGTTTTACTTACCAGAATAGTGTAATTGGTCTGAGCTGCAACTGCATCCTTAAATCTCTGCATCTTCTCAGAATCCTGTTTGGAGAACCAAAATACATCTATCATTAAATAAACTCTCAAAGAAATAGCATCTCCCATCAATTAACCAGTAGCCAAACAGCAAGCACGCTCAAATGTCCTTTGGTCCTGGCTCAGGTGCAAGTACTCTTTATAAACAAATATCCCTATGGATTCAATGTCCTGGTCAACAATGGTGCCTGGATGTGCAAGGGTGGAACAGGCTTATTGGTGGTGGTTTCTTTGAGGTGAAGGAAAGACTCGCAGTTTCTTTCATGGATTCCTTCCATGGATTTTGATGGTGTAGGCTATTACTAATTGAATCACTCCATTTGAAGTAGGGAAAATAATTGCCTAGTGTAATTCAGTGTTTTCAAAACAGCCAGGCAGTATATCTTCTCCAGAATGGTTTATCTAGACAGTGACAGTGATATTAATGAAAGCCATTACTGATACTTTACTAGCTGGTCAAAAAATTACTCCCCTGTGTGAAAGGGCATCTAGAATTTTCCAAGGCTGCTCTACCCTCCACAGATGCCTCACATTTCAGATAACAACCTAGTAAATTTTGACTCCTGTCAAATGGCAGCCTTTTATATTAAGGGAACGATCCTAAGAAGTGCTACCCTGCTGTACATCAAGTCTGACACTGCAAGTTTGGGAGACCCTGAAACAGCCAGAAATGACTGGGTCTCCAGATAAACAGGGAACCTTCATCTCCTATGGACGATGAATGATCTTTTGAACAAAGAATTCATTTTAGAAGCAATTCAAGGCCACCATCAGGGACCCTGTACAGAGCCTGATGTTTTTCCGCAGGGCTAGACCTAGGCTCAGTTCCCTTATACAGATTGGATTACCAAATGCAGTCTTTAAATCTGATTAATTTACAGCTATTGAGCAATCTGCAGTGTCAGTTGCTGCTTCTTTTACAGCAAGTGTCAGATGCATGAGATATTTCTCCTGCTAGAGAATCAATCCGACTCGGTCAATCTTTGGTGACTGTTAAGCCATCGTTTGAAGATCGTTTTGGTTAGCAGCAGATAGAAAATTGGTTTTAATTTGGTTTGGATTAATGGTTATTAACAAACAGTATTTTGGGGAGTTCAAGGCTACTTAAACCAAGTGATGCATCTCTTTGTCCAAAAAACTGAATTAGCCCCTTCACATCCAGAGGCAACCTGTGGGTCTAAAGAAAGCACCTTGGATTGGGGTTAAGTGAATTTTGTTTCTAATGATTCCGTGATAACGATATATATCGTTTTGAACTGAAAGATGTTCACATCAAAACAAAGATTTCTGAATGTTTGCATCTCTCAGTGGACAAGAAGCCATATGCCTTGAATTACCCACTCAGCGTAGACAATTACTTCAGGTTTCCTTTGAGTTATTATTTTAACACGGAACTTACTTGAGCCTTGCTCATCATGAGTGAAGTTCTGGGCAAGGTAACCTTAAGGAGATTGAAGAAGCAGTGGAGGAACAGCGCACTTCTCTGGGCAAATTTTCCTCATCCTCTGGGACATTAGAGCTTGGTTTACAATGCTTCATTAATTTACACTTTAACCTACAGCCCAGAAATACTTCTACCAATGCTCGCTAGATTCTAAAGAACATCCGCGTGGGCCGTTTCCACTGGAGTGGGCTTACTGTGCAAAATAACCTATATTGTGGCAGCGTTTTGCATCTAAACAGCCACCTGGAAATTCCCTGTACAGCAGCGAAGTTCAGTGGGTGGAAGTGGCACACAGAGGAGACGTTGAGGGGGGCTCTCCAGGGATGGTGGGAGGGACAATGCAGAAGGCTGTTTGTGCAGCTACAGCTACAGTCTCGGCTCTTTCAGCTGTGCCTCTGCATCCCCAGCTACCGTGTACAGTACTCATGCTTCTGGCAAACAGATGGTGGTGTCTCAAAGAAAGGCAGTTTAATTTTTCTTTTTGTAGGATAATGTCAGGACAGTTTGGAGAGTTGATTTATTAGCTTGATGAAGGTTCAGCCCTCTTGATGATCCTATAAAACTAACTCTGTCTGGTAGAAACATACCTTTAAAACCAAAAAGATCGGCGAGAACATATCCACCTTATCCAGAAATCAAAGCGTGTGAACTGTATCACTTCACACACTGCAGTCTGCAGCAGAGCTATCTACTGCAGGGGACCTGCCTGGCAATTCCCCTGGTGTGGCAGCATGGTGATCCTGAGCTTTGCACGTTCAGCCTGGATCTCTCCAGGGAGCAGAATTTGGATCTGATGACAGATCATTCAGAAGACACTGCGAAGTCTAAAATCAGATGTTTTGTTTCTTATAGTGTCACGTTTAGGCAATTCTGAATCTTTTGGATGCTTAAATAAAATTAAGGAAATCTTTATGTTTAGCTTAATGTTTGGTTTTCACAAAAAGCAAAATCCTGTAACGCTTGCTACCCTGCCCTATGCCTTTATGTTCTTGATTAACAGTTTAAAAGTGAGAGACTGGGGGTCGAGAATGCATTATGTGTATGATGTGTTTGCCGAAGAAAGCAGAAAGAGCCAGACCCACGTACCGATAGAGCGGTCTTGTCATCAGTCATTGCTTTTACAAAAGCAAATGCTTCCAAGGTAGCAGACCTAATATTGTCGACTCTGCCCTCATCAAAGCGGCGTATGGAAGCACTTTCATAGGTAGGGACAAGTCTCCTGTGACACCTGAGAGCATGAAGTAAGAAAAACAAGGAATAATTATTTTCAAGGAGTCATAAAGACTAAAAGAAATATAGGCTTGGTAACTTTTATTGTTACAGCCACAATTTTATTTTTCACATAGTATTCATCTTAACGTTGATAGAATTCTGTAAGAAACTTAAAAAAGATGGATGCACACTCCTTTCTAATATGAGGAGCTGCCTACCACTGTATACATTTTAGTTATGCATTACCAGTAAAAAATGACTTGCTGTGTAAAAACAAGGCCAGTAAAACTAAAATTTACTGAAAGATCTCAAGGAATGTTTTATTCGTACTGCATCATAAAATAATTGTGTAATTAATCATTTACTTACGGGCGTGAAGTATGTTTTATTTAAAACAAGAAAAAATGCACTGTGTGTGAAAAATTGAAAACTAGACAGGGAAAAGGGTGCTATTTGAGACTGTGAGCTGGAAGGAAAACCCACATAGCAAATAGAACGGAGTGTGAAGGCTGTTGTTCCATTTGCGCCCAGGTGTATAGCTACTATTCCTCACTTCAGGACACCTACTGTGCCTTCCAGTTGAAGCAGGGGTCTCAGAGCGTAACTCTCCTCTAAGTCCTCTAAGGGCTTTTATTCACTTACATGGGATTTATATCATGGCTGGGATCCAGATGAAAATCTTGGACCAGATCATTGTTGGAGCTTGGTTAATGGAATACGCAAAATGGATGTTAATGGAGTACACGAAACGTGTGAGGCATCTCTGGTTTTGACTAGGTAAAGACCACTTCAGGATTTAATTTGACATGATAAAGAATTATTCGTGTAATAGGCTGTTCTGCAGGAACCCGTGCAACCGATTTCTAGCCTGGAGCATTTGCTGTGCTGACGGCGCAGAAAGGAGCTTTTAACTTTGATAATACCATGGAAATTAGAGGTTATTATCAAATCTTGGGATGCCTGTGAAGAAGGAAGCAGCAGCAGTTACTATGCTGCGTAGGAACTTTGCTCTGATATGCTGCCGTAGTATTTTTCCCTGTGAATGCTTTTCCCCCTGCGGTGCAGGGGATGCGTATGTGGTGAGCTACCGGTACTGCCACGGCTCCTCCCAAGCTACCCACAGTGGCAAGGGAGTGTTTCTGCCCCAGGGACTTGGAGTCCCTAGCTGCTTCTGCTGCTGCAGGTGACAAGGTTGACGGTCACTCCCTCCCATGTCCCCTCGCCATTTTCTCAATGCCAAGGGCAGGGACAGCTGTGGGGAGGGTACTGGCTGGGAATGGCATGTGGGACACAGGGATGGGAAGGTAGACCAAGGAGAGGGAAAGGAAGCAAAGGAACTGAGTACTCTGTCTCCCCAGGAGAACTGGGTGGCAATTTCTATCTTGTCTGGCCTGCAGCCCTTAGGCAAGGTCATTCATTTCCATGCAGGAGATGGTTTTTTGGGTGCTGAGGAAAAAATGGACCCTCTCTATAAAAACACCAAATTGTGAGTCTCCTCTTGTGCTACCTTGTTCCTGTGAGTTGAATTAACCTTACCTGTAAAATGCCAGCTGGAGTGCTACTTGAATGTAGGCATCTGGGCTAACCTTTTGTTTCTTAATGAATTCCTTTCCATAGTTCTCAAACTTGTAGGCAATGAAGTCCAGATTGTTTACTATCCTGCAAAACAAGCAGAGGCAGATACTGGGGGGGAAGATGCAAGAATCTCATGTTCTATTTCTGTTTCCAAAGGATACCCAGAGAATTTTTTCTTGGCAAATTCCTGTGAGATTTACTAGTGTGAGAAATGGGTGGATTTAAAACCTGAGGAAGACTGTAAGCGCCTTTCAAGTTTCAATTTAGAGGACTACTATCTTTATTTTAAAACAAAAAGGGATTACTCTGCATCCTGGATATTTTCATACTCTCGTGTATGTTTCTAGACACTTTGAGGTCTCATCTAATGCAGTCATTCTGGACGTACTTACAGCTGATCACGCAGACAATGTGTTAATTCTCTGCAATGATATCACGGGCCACAGTGTTGAGATGAAATAATTTGATAAGAAATTTCTCATTGCCATCCCCACCTCCAGAGATCATGCAAATCTTTTACAGTCTGGAAACACAGTCAGAAGAACTAACCTTTGTAGGAGCAACGTGGATGTAAACAAATTACATGCCTGAATTCAAATTATTCAAACCAGTTGAGTTCTGTTGTCACATATACGTATCCCCATTGCCCTGGCTTTGGCTTTAGTCAGGTCAAACCTGTGAAGGGCATCCACAGATACAGAGGATCTGCACTGTTTGCATCCTGTGCAAATAGGACTCGACTGTTTTTCTGGTCATCTTTAGCTGTCCTAGTATTTACATGGAAGGAAAACAATGGTAATGCAATTCTTGAATAGAGTGAAGTAGCTCCACCCAGTAAGGGTGCTGTCCTGCAAAGCGATGCTAGGTATGTCCAGCTTGGAAAGATGAGGAAGGATGGGAGGGCAGGGAGAGCCCTAGAGAGCTGTGGAAACCGTGAGAGGGAGGAAACCCATGCCTCCACTCACTGTGCTGGGTAGTTCCCAGCTTGCAGTCATTGCTGAGAAAAACGAGGCGTCTGTTCTACCTTTGGAGTTTTTCTGCTGATGACGCCAAATGTGCCTGAATTTCAGGGGAACATTTCCATCTTAATCTCCTTGGAGCAGGAAGCTCGCTCACTGAGTCGGCTCGGACTAATTTCTTGGAGCTTTCTTTCCTGTTAGTATGTGAGAGAAAAGTCATTAAGGTCAGAGGAACAATCTGTTTGTTAAACGCTGCTTTTTTAGCAGGTAAACGGCTGTTTTCCAACAGTTGTATGGGTCTTAGCCACCCTGTGCATCAGGGGTAATTGGCCAGTGGCAGAGGCTTCCCAGGGGCTGGAGTGGGTACAATAGATGTACTGAAAGGGGACTCACATGTGCTTGAGCAAGTGTTCAGTGCACTGCACCAGTACGATGCCATCGAAAGGGGAATGTTCACACACGGTACCGCAGACTCCGTCTCTTCCTACCACAAACTGAGCAAGGAAAAGAACAAGTGCAAGATATATAGGGAATAAATAATGTTCTGGGTAAGTTCCCTCCGATGGCAACCTAACCAAAGATGATGTAGTTCTCCTGTCTCTCCTTATTGCTCATACCAGGATCTTCCTTGATTTAGAGACCCCTGGGTGACTTACAGACTTTCTTCTCCTGTGAATGGCATTGCACTGAATCCCATTCTGCTGCTATTTTGGACTGGATCCTGCAAGAATGCGAATTCTAGCAATTCCCATTGGAGTCTGGAAATTGGATTTAGCACCTGCTTTACAGTAGGGAAAACCCATCGACAGAAAGACAGGCTGAGGTTGTTCTTCCACATTTGAGGGCAATGCAACTTCTGTATCCTGTAAGTCCCTTAGGATAACGTTTTATTACAAATATATCAAATGTATGAGCTCATCCGTAGTTGATAGCTTTCTCACAGCTTGTTTTATTGCCCTGCTTCCTCTACCTCTTTTTGATAGTGGTTTCTTCATTTCCCTCTTTCTTGTCTTCATTCTCGGTTTCGCTGCGTTAACCTGCTGCACTCTAGTTCTGCAGTACCCCCATGCAGTTGGTTACCCTGCATCTCAAACAAAAGCAGCTGTCTAGGCCAAAACTGACATTTTGTCTCACGCTTCCTGTCCTTTTCGGACTTTTCCTCCTCCCTTTTTTGAAGAGTCTTTGGCTCTTTGGCTGAACTCCCACTCAGCTCACTCTGCCTTTGTGTCACACATACGCATCCTGCCTCCCTGATCCTCAGGAGGTTTTCACAGCATAAACGTGTGATGCAAAAAAGTTTACCTAGATGTTTTCTGGTGCCTTACTGCAAAGCTGAAGATGAATATGGAGAGAAAGAACAAGTCCTGCTCTGAGAGTGGCTTCCCACATAATCTGTGTTTGCGTGAAAGAAAATGGGATCTTTTCTCCCGAAGGATTTGTCTTCGCCTTTGAAATGCTTCCGGTCTGAATACATCTGGACAGATGAAGCTCTCCCATATACTATGCAAATTTGTTTGTTTTCTGCTACCTTCTTGATGGTAAACAAAAAGAAAACCTTGTTTATTCTCATCTGCTTGAAACCTCTCAACTAGTGGCCCTGCAAACAACGGAGGTTTCTATCTAAAGACAAATGGTCTGTTCTTTAAAAACACAGCACTGCAGTCTGCTAATAATGCCATTTGCAGTGGCATGAATCAGGAATGACTACTGAAATGTATTTGCACTGGGGTAAACCAGTGCAAGTGAAATTAATTTAGTGGTTTCTTTTTTCATGTTGCTGGTTTTAGGTACGGGAAGAGCAACGAGCACTGTGCAAGCAGGGTTTTTTCAATTTTTCATGAGGTGTCAGCATTGTTGACAGTTGGAGATTAATATGTTGCTTCACTCTGGGTCTACTGCAAAATGTAAAAATAACAGTGCGACACTTTCAAATATGACAATCAAAATCCGATCGGGGGAGAAAGGCTGGAGAAATTAATTCTTCTAGGGAAGCCTCAATAAGGATGTCATTAAATGAGTAAACAGTCTGTTAGGTGAGAACTTAATCCTAACTTAAACACATGCTAAATTACAAGCAGTAATATTTCTAGGATGACAGGAAAATGTGTGAGAAAACAGGAAGCTATTGTGCTTTTCTGTTCTGGGATGCTAGTCCAGCATTTTTACTTCATTTGATTGACTGTAATTAAATGCATACTCTTTGTTGGGGTTTTCTTATTCAGACATCTACCTACCTGGGTGTCTGTGTATCTGTTTACCTCCTCAAGGCATCTTGAGGGATGGTGAAAGCACACCTATGTTGGAGAAGCACCCCCCACTGCCAACGAGGTCTGCTTCCCCTGCCTTGCAAGGAACGGGGCTGCTCACACCAACCCTGCCTTGGCAGATGCTGGAGCCGCCTTCCCCCCTTACTCCCGCTCGATTCTGAGTGGTCCCTCCCACGGGGGCAATAAGAGTCCTTTGCCACATGCAAGTAATATCATAATGCTGTAAGGCTTTTACCTGCATAGGTTTGTCATACCAGCGATTGGCCCCATTTTTATGGTAGCCTCCCCCATGTAGCAGTTGCAATGCCATGTTCGTATCATTGAGTTCCACCCCGCTTGGGCTGTCCAGGCACACCAGGCATATGCACCGTTCAATCATGTCAAGAGAGTCGCGGTTAGTAGAGTCTGGGGATAAAAGAGTGAAACGTTCACATCCTCCGACTGCAGGGCAGGGCTGGCTGGAGAACCAGCTTGGAGAGCACGGAAGGTCTGACTGACTCTGCAACGAGCTGGTGTCTGCAGGACGCCCGCAACAGCAGAACGTCTCAGTGCAGCGCAACGTTACACCAAGGCGTTCATTCACGTGTTAACTTGGCAATATCTCTGTGTATCTTTCGTGCGATTCAATAATATCCACTTTCTTTTTCTGCCTTTCATTTCCTGAAGTAATTATGTTATGAGATACATCTATTTTACTCTCAAAGCCAGCAATGCTTACTTATTTTCTATACAACTGTTACTGAGAGGACAGGTGGAAAATAGAGAATTTCAGAGCTCATACAACTGCCTCAGTGCTGCAGCATGCTGCTCCAGAACAGCAGGGCCTATACTGGTTTTGTGCTGTTCTCCCACTAAAACCTTTTTCTGGACAAGGAGCAGCAGCGCCCATGTTGGGTTTGTGTTCTTGTATTAAAACTCTCTTCTCTCTCCTGTCCCTGGTCATTTCTTGTACTTCAGAGAAACACCCCCTGGACTGGGTGTGTTGCCTACATCGCACGAGGAAACATCTGTGGATGAGGTCATGAGGTTTAGTTTTTGAACGTGGTGTTGCCAAAACCATGGGTAGACACATTCCACTTCCCTCCTACCCCTAGGGTGCTGCTGAATAAAATGTGCTTTTCCTGGCTCTCCTCTGCTTCTTTTCTCTGTCCTGTGCACTCTTGCTTCTACAGGTGAACTACAAAGGCTATTTTTACATTATCCTCAGTGCTTTCCTCCTTCTTTATGGTGTATTTATTTGGGGTTTTTTTCTCAGTTCGTTTAACTCAGAAACATTACGAAGGTACAGGTTCGTTTGCTTCTGAGGGCCAGTTTGAGGCATAGGAAATATTTAATTGTAAGCACTTAACACAGCTCTTAACTGAAAGGATAAAAGTGTGGAACCTATAATCAACTTGGTTTATTCAAACCCATGTAACAACATTAATTGCTGTTAAATGGTTGTTAACAAGATCAAAGGAAAAAGGGCTTTCAAACATCAACTTAAAATTCCTTCCATTCCTAACAGATCAGGCTTCATCTGCTGGTTTTGCTAGATTTTGGTGAAAATGTTTTTGTTTCAGAATGTTCTGAAGTAAAGACATAAATTCAGATTGATCAAAACTTCTTGCAAGTCTGTGCTAAGATCAACAAATCTGTGCTCCATTCAGATGATTTTAGCTGAAAGAGCAGGAAAAATATTTAAGATGAAACGATCCTGGTTTGCATTTGAAATATGGAACCATTTCAAAATGTGCTTGTTTTTAATGTCTGCAAATATTAAAAGTAGCTTGATCCTCTGAAAGAACAGCATTTTTCAAAGTAAGAAAAAATGTACCTTCCCAAAATGAGTAACATAGGGTAGTGAGGAGCTAGGAAAAAAACCCCAAACACCAGATGCTTGTTATTATCCAGGTTCATTCTCCAGATGCCATGTAGTAAAAAAGAGTGAAAATATGCAAGAAATGGCAAAGGTGTCAAGAGAAGGAGGCACAAATGACAGCAGTGGCTGGGAAGGAAGAGGGGGAGCTGTGGCTTCTTGCAGGTTATGGTAAGGTGCTGTCTATTGCTGCCTGGCAGCTCCTGGGAGGGAGGGAGTGTTGGCAGCCGTGGCCCAAGTGACAGGGCTGGCCAGCCTGACTTCTTGCAGGCTGCGTGGGAACCTGGGGAGCACAAGACACATACATTCCCTTGCCCACAGAAGCAGAGTCCTAGGGAAGGCACTTGTCGTTCCTGGCCAGCTCCTACAAAGACTGGGGCCAGGACATCGTAATTGATGGGGCATGCAGATAGCTTGAGCTTTCTACCAGTGATCTGTGCTGCCCTACAACATGTGAAATACTGATGTCCCTAGGAATTGTCTTCAAAAGCATCAGAGGCTTTGTAAGGGAGAAGACATGTCTCTGTCCTCCTGGCTGTAAAGCTTTTCTGGTACCTGGCACTTGCAGGGCTGCCTGTAATTGTGGCATTTATTCCATTGATGGTCTGGGTACATCAACGCAAAGGCTGAAAAGATCCTTGTGGATTGAAGTTGCCCCGGACACGTGAGCTGCTGGTATTTGCGGACAGGCACCTTCAAGGATAAACTGCTTGGATAGTGATTTACAAACTGATCACAGCTTGCTCAGCATTCTGCTTTATGTTGTCTGATAGGTTTGTATATATTTCATTGTGGCTGCTGCCCACACATCTTTGACAGACATGAAGCCCTTATTCTGACATATGGCTTCAGGGTATCTTGAGTCTAGGTATTACAGTGAATAAAATTAAGCTGTTCTAGAAACAGAAAAGTAGGGGAAAGATGCCCTTATGGAAGCAGACATGTCCAGAGATCAAACACTGGAAACATTATCATGCAAAGCAGGCAATGAACTGTACAAGAACTCATGAACCATGACTTGGGGTATAAAATAAATATTTCCAGAAAGAGCTGAAACAGAGAAGAAATGTGTGAACAAACCTAAAGCCCTGAAAGACATTTATTGCCCTTCTTTCTTTCAAATCCACACAATTGCGTTGCGTTGGCCAGTCAGCTTTTGGATAGTTGGAGTTTTGGGTTTTGTTTTAAAAAGGAAAACATGAGAAGACAGTTCTGAACCAAATTTGGATATAGTATGCATGGGACTGCAGCTCCTATAGCAGTAAGAATTCGCCTCCTGTACTTAGGAGAGTGAGTTAGTTCTGTAGCCTGAATGCAGTTAAAATACCAAATGTGTTTGTAAATCAGTGATGGCTGAGTTTATCACAATTTCTTTGAAGTTTTCTCCCTTAGAAGACCTATTATCTATTTGTAAGTCTGTGCAGGCCCATGTATATATCTCCTTCATAACCTCTGCAGTGTGCTGTATAGGTTTTCTCCATCCCAAAGCATCCTTTCTCTCCCTGCCCAGTACAGAACCATTGTGGAGTGACCCTTTCCGCCTCACACTGCTTCACTAGAGGCTTTTCTGTTCCTCTGTTAGTTATTGTTGCATGAATGTTTCATCACAGGTAAGAAAGGAGAAAGGGCTGTTAATCGTGTATCCATGTGAAACAGCAATACATTATACTATATAGAGGAGCTGTGCTAATATGAGTGGTCTAGGATGGGATTCCTGCTTAGATTAGAGAAGGCTCACGTCATGGTGCTGTGATATTTGCTAGTGCAAAATCTGAGGTTTTTCGGCTGCATAACTGAGTTGCTTCCTCATTAAAATTACTATTTCATCAAATGCCAGGCAATCGAAAAACACTGTAGAGAAAACAACAAAGACTAGTAGGTTTTGTTGATTTACCTTTTTTTTCTTTAGGATTATATAGGTTTACAAAGATGATTTTGCTTCAGGTTTTGAGGCATTCACAGTTTTACTTGAATGTGTGGCATGAAAATGAATGATTAGGTGTTTATCTCAGCTTTCATTAAAATATGGAATCTTTTGTTTCTCCTGCTTTAAAAGAAAAGATTGGGAGGAGAGAGGAAAGCCTGAAAATTAGACTGGTACCACGTAATAATGCTGTAATAATAACCAGGACTCTGTGTGTGTGTTTATATAGATAAAGTTATTATAAGCACAGATAAACTTGAATAAGAATAGGGAAGATCTTCCTTGGTATGGTAAATATATTTTGAGGCTATTGGCAACTCTTGTATATTCCAGGGCACTGGTAAAACAGCAGTATTTTCTGTAGCATTGCTGAATTGAGGATAAAGCATTTATTTAATGTTTTTTTTTTCAGGAGGGAAAAATGAATACCTAAGTCATCTAAAATGGCAAAAAGAGGATGTTTAGATGACTCGGTTTCAGGGTAAAATATATGAGGTGCGAAGTGATAGAGGTGACTAATCCCACCCTTTATTTTCATCTGTTTCAAAGTCAGGAATTTGAGTCCAGAATCCAAGACAAATAAATGGTAGCCTGTTGTTGGGAGAGAGAGACAACTATACCCAGATAATAATTGGTGTCACCTTTCCTAAATGCTTAAGATTTGGATGAATCAGCCTTGGTACTTTTTATTTTTCTCCATTGGCTAAAGAGAGTACACAGCTAGATTCAGTAGGTCTTTAACTTGTAGATGCCTTTGTTAGATGAGATGAAAAATGTCTAATTGTTGCCAAAAGCCAATTCCTGTTGGTACAAAATGGATGTGAAGAAAGAGACAAATCACAAAATCTGATGTAATGTAATTTATGGGATGAAAAACAGAATGAAGTGAGAATGCTATTTACATGGCGTAACACTTTTAAACGTTCACAGCCAGAGGGTCAAACCGAATCTGCTGCTTCGCTGGTAACACACATCTGAACACTTACAGGCATTGAGTTTCCTACTGCTTGAAAAATTCAGCAGTGAGGTTGGACACTCAGTCCTATATTTGGTGGAACGTTCATTCCCAGCAAAGAAAGGCAATGATGGTGAGGAGGAAGAGGAGGAAGATGATGAAGAGGAGAAAGCTGGGATTGCTGCTGCTAACCTTTCATAAGGATCGTCCTGGCCTCTGCCCACTCTGTTCTTCCATCTGTTGTCAGCAGGCCAATTGGAGGCAGCATTTCCTCTTCATTTTCTGCCATTCTGGCTATCTTTTGTAACTGAGTGAAAAGATCTCCCTCACTGAGACGACGGAAATTAATGACAACATCCAAAACAAAAAACTGCAAAAAAATGACAGAAGTCAGAGGAACAGTCACAGTGGGTTGGGCCCTTACTGGTCTGTTTGGCTTTTGCCTGGGCAGGTGTTGAGGTGCTGAAGTCCTGCCTGGAGAGCCAGGCCTGCAGGTAGTGGAGCACAAAACCACTGGGGACTGGCCCAGGGCTCATCCCTCCTGTGTTTTTATGCCAGTGCAATGCCAGGTACTTATATTGTGTGTTGGGTTCATATAAAACATATGTTATTTGAGTAAGCTTAACAAACCCCAAAGAGATAAAATCAGGAAGTATGGATGTAATTCCCATGGTACTGCTCATTTAAAAATGACCTAGAGAATCTAGAGAACTTCCCATTGAGGTGAAGAACGGGACTTCATGGAAAAGGGACCACTGGGATCTAGCCCTTCAGTTCCAGGGGGCCTGCAGGCACAGGGGGCCTGCAGTAGCACAAAGAGTCAAGCTGGGCTGTAAGGTGCTCTGCCCAGCCAATATGCTCTGCTGCTCGGTGGCATTTATTGGCTGGGGCAGATTCATTCCAACGCTTCAGTATTTCTGCCTGCACCCGTGCGAACTTCTTCAGGCATAGCTTAGGCCCCCTACATGGGATGGTGCTATATAGGCCATGCGTTGTGTGCTAATACTTGACTGTCAAGAGAAGAGCATTTCCAGCAAATGCACTCTAATTTTTTTTTTTCTCTGTGGTTTCATCTCTGTTTAATAAACATTTTCATTTGAATGAGAAAGCAAATGAATTCTGCCCCATTCCTCCTTTCTGCATCACTCTACTTGGAACATAATGTGGGCCAAGGACAAAAATGCTGCAGAAGCATTTTTTGGAAATATTGACAGCAAATGTTTGGTATGAAGTGAGCTCATACATAGCACGCTAGTTGTGTTTCTGAACCGCGGTTAGATTAGACCCTTGAGCAAACTTAAGCAAACTAAGAAGTATAGAAAGGTATAAAAAAAAGAAGACTCATTTACCTGATTGTTACAAGCAACAATGATGTGCTCTGGTTCTGGCATTACACTGCTTTTCTGGGCCACGAGGGTATCTTTGATATGTCCTGGAAGACGATAGGAAGAAAAGAGTCCATAGTATTGCTTCATACAGAGAGGGTGACCAGACAGCTGTCCACGAGCAAAATCAACAGGTAAAGCATGGCTGGAGAGAGAGAAGGAGAAAAACAAAGCCAGAGGAAAAGAGGGGAGAGAGGGGGGAGAGAGACAGAAAGGAAAAGAAATCTAATCTGTCCTTTGTTCTGTTACAATTAGATCAGGTATAACACAAATTGAATAATAAAACGAGATTACAGTATAAGGGAAATAGATTAATTCCCATACCAAAGTTAAATACATCATTCCTGGCAGCTTCATGCATATTCATTAAGCAATTGCATTATCATCTAGTAGGAACTGAAAGAATAGCAGGTCACAAGCAGCTTTGCAATGTGCGTGG
Source organism: Rhynochetos jubatus (assembly GCA_027574665.1). Lineage (NCBI taxonomy): Eukaryota > Metazoa > Chordata > Aves > Eurypygiformes > Rhynochetidae > Rhynochetos > Rhynochetos jubatus. The sequence goes on from CM050655.1 coordinate 11,415,509, forward strand.
GAAGCCTGGGACCCCGGGAACTTGCCAGCCGGAAGTCAGCAGAACAGCTGGGAAAGACATAGCACCTTGGAAACAAGGTACCGGCGAAATTCACTGCAAATCACTGTGGCCTGTGCTGTGCAGCATGGCTGGAGGGTGTGTGAGAGGGCCTCGCCAGATGAACAGGAACCACCAGCCGTGCCGAGGGCATTTCTGTTTTCCACAGATCCTCACTTAGATGCTAATCCTTACTTAGACCTAGCGGGGAATAAGTGCTGAAATCTATTCCCTTTTTATTGGAAAGCATGTGAAAGCAGCATCTCCTAAAAGGCTGCTTTATTGGCCAGGGGGAAAAAAAAATAATGTTATCACCATTATGATTATGGACTGTAAAATATCCCACTGACACTGCAGCAGGAAATAATGGTGCTGTCGCTTGGGAGAGGCTGCAGAGACCACAGGAGGAAGAAGATCTTATGATGCCGAGGTTTTCCCTCAGCAAAAGAGGATGAAGCTTCCAGCCTGCCAGAGAGGGCCAGAGGCAAAAAAGCACACAAGGAGGGTTACTGTCATACAGCTGGTATGGGGTAATGATTTATGCTAGTTTATCTTGTTTAACTGTCTCTTTAGAATGGTAGCAGTTGTAAACCAGGGATATTCACTTTATTTCCCAGCTCTCAAACTCTCTGTATCACTTATTTCCTTGTACAGGTGCTTAACTTTTTCTGTTCCTTATCAGCAAAACAGGGTTATTAGTGTTCTCCTTCTCCTACATTTTGTATAATGCAGAAATCCTCTTATATTTAACAGAGTTCTGAAGAGCATCTATGATGATTGAAAATAGGGGAATAGCATGGTAGATTTAGATAAGACAATCTCTAATTATAGCAGTTAAGAAAGGGGTTATTAACGCTGACTGATGGCACCAGAAATCTTGCATTGATTTAGGAGATGTCTCTGTAAGATCTTTTATGTGAACAAGGTAGGCTTTGTTTGAAATGTTTAGTCCTGGCAACTGCATGGAATATCTGTTCAATTAAACCTAAATGCCTGGGTTTGGGCTGGAATATTGTGCATCTGCATGTGGGATGATCCAAGAGAAGCCAGCAGAGATATCAGGAAAAAATTCTTCAGGGTGAGGGTGGTGCGGCGCTGGAACAGGTTGCCCAGAGAAGCTGTGGATGCCCCATCCCTGGAAGTGTCCAAGGCCAGGCTGGATGAGGCTTGGAGCAACCTGGTTTAGTGGAGGGTGTCCCTGCCCATGGCAGGGGGGTTGGAACTAGATGATCTTTAAGGTCCCTTCCAACCCAAAGCATTCTATGATTCTGTGATGAAATCTGATCACAGGAGTGTTCAGATCTAGAGTAGTGAGGTGTAAATAATAAGAATTTAAATTATCTTTGAGCAATATGGTTTCTTTATCTCATCTCAGATGCTGTCATATAAAGATGCAACAAACTACATTAGTATGCAATAGTTCTTCACAGCACGCCGGTGCTGGTGTATGCAGTTGCATGGCACATTTTAGACAAAAGCACGTATTCTTAAATAAGTAGCTCTTCTATACTTTCTGATTAGCTGTCAGACTTTTGAAGTGAAAAATTGAACAGCCTCTTCCTCTTTCGTTTATGAAATTCATAGATGATAGGGACTTTGTTGTTTGAATATGCACTTTGCCTTCCTCTTCCAAATAAGTGTTGGTTAAAGCGGATCACATAGGCCTCTTGTATTTCCAGACAAAAAGATTACCCCTTCCCTTCTGTGGTGCAGTGTCCATTGTGCTTGCCTCTCCACTGTTGCTATTCTTCGGGGAATTGTGATTTCAGCAGTAAACTTGGAACACACTAGATGAGGTTAAGAAGTGCTGTGTAAAATGGTTACAAACTACCTCATACGTGACTTCAAGAATCATGGATTTCCCCTGTATTTATATACAGAAAGTAACATATTTCTACTAGCCGCTGAACCACCCTGTCTGTGGTGAGGCTTCCTTCTTCTGGTGGGATGTGTTATTTCTTTTCTGGGGGGAGGGAGGCGAGGTGCAGTACGTGGAGGGGGTGCAGCACCCTGGCGGGTGTCCGGTGCCAGGGATGGCGTGCCGACTGTGTAACGCAGTGCTGCCGCTCTTTGGGTTTGGGGAGCACGGACTCTCTGTTAGGCAGGCTGTGGGTGTCCTGTGAGCTGCACTGCGCGTGCTAGGGTGCTGACTGCCAGGCTTCGAAAAGTGTCCTTCTCCAACCTGTCAGACTGCAGTAGTAAAGCAGAAAGCATAAAAAACCTGCTGAGCGCTTTCCCTGAAGCATGCTGGGGCCCCAGCCCTTCCAGATGGTGTAGAGGTGCATGCAGCCTGACTTTGGGGGTGTTAGAGCACCCTTGAATCAGAAGCCTTGCGGATACTCAAGCAGCAGCTCTCCTCCCAAGCTACTTACGTGTCCAGTAAAGCTTTATAGTCTTGCACTCCTGAAATGAGATTGGCGGCAAACCTGCAAGTAGCAGATAGAAGTGACATCAGTCTTTTGTCATTTGGCAACACCGCGCTGTTTCTGAGAGACAGAGGAGAGCCTGAATGATTGATGACACAGCATAAGGAGAGAAAGTCTTCTGGCTTGGCAAGAAGAGCCCCCTGCCCCCACCCAAAACCTAACTGAATTCATGTCAAGAGAGATATGAAATCCTAGAGATGGTCCCTTCAAATGGTTAAACAGACTACCATGGGAGGAAGCCTGAAAGCATTTATTCAGAGAATGGGAGCGGAGGCTGAATATTTAATAGAATCCTTAACATGGGTTCCAATATCAATACTCATAAGCTGTCCAATTTATTAGAGTACTTCCTGTCCTAAGCAGCTACTCTTTCTGCAGAGCCGTGGACAGGTGTATTATTTCTGTGTCTGAATGGGAGGCTCTGAGAAAAATACTTCCTTGTCAAAGCACGTGCATTAGAAAATGCAAAGTGGAGGTTTTTCGAAAGCTGTGTGCGTAATAAATTTAGTAATGAATGGAAGCATTTATAGTTATGTTTAAAGGTAAGTAAAAAGATACATGAGCTGTCTATGCAAACTGTTAAAATAACACATATCAGCTTCGAGGTTCTGGCTGGTTTATAATAGCATAAATCCACATGCAGTTAATTCTTTCACTAATGAGCAGCTAGAGAGTGCTAAAAGCGAAGAGGAAAATTGCACTACATGAAGATAGATTTGATCTGGTTTACTATTTTAAAAGGAGAAAGTGTTGTGGCGAAGGCTGCAGGATGGAGTCTTCTTCTAAGGGTGTCTGGGGAGGTATGTTCTGTGCTTGGCTATTTGCTTACCTTTTCACTTTTGAAAAGATTGTAATTGCCCACAACAGCTCAAAGGAGAAAGGTCAGTTCAGGGCTGGGAAGGGTGGGCTGAAGGACGCAGTGTTCTTGGGGTGGAATGATTTCTGAATTCTTATTCTTAGATGCCCTGTGTTTCCGTGCCCTTTTGGGCACCTGAGAGGGACAATTTAATACCAGTTTGCAAATTTTCAGTTTGCAGGATGGCTACAAGTCATAGTGCCGGCATGTTAAAGATTGCTTTGTTTTAAACAATGTGTCAGAAATTAGTATTTCATTTTTCATGGTTTACTTGAATTCTACCAGGAAAAGCTTTGCAAATAAGCCTTTAAAAACTGTAAATCCCATGGCATTTTTTTTCATGCAATGAATGTAACAGTAATGACGCTTTCATTTTTGAATATCAGTATGAGTAACCCCAGAAACACTGTCCTCAGTCAGCAGGCCCAGTAGGAAATCATTTAATGGTTACAGCCCTTATATTTTAATGAAAGTTGATTGTCTTTTTACAAAAGCAGTACATTTAAAATATCCTTTCATTTAGCAAAAGCTGCAAAGTCGTAGTACATTACCTCAGCTGGTCATTTACATCCTTGAAATACTGACGAGCAAAGATAATTGCTGGGCTGGAATTGACTGGAAGAGCTAGCCGGTTGTTGAGGTACATGTCATCCAGCCAGTAGTTAAAAACCTAAGGGAAGGGGACAGGAAATCTTAAAACTGTGAACAACACACAGACAGGCAGTCTGAGGGTGAGGGGAGGGTGCTTGGTGCTCCCGGTGTCAGGCATGGGCTCTGATTAATGGAGCTGCTGAGCATTTTCAGTCTGGGCTCTGTGACCTCAGCTCAGCTGAAATCAGCCACAATTCCATAATCCTATTTTTCAATCAATGGCAATTTACAGTGTGTTCCATTAAAAAGTAAACAAGCCCCATATTGCGGTGGTTTGTGTATTTTGTTGTTTGCTTCTCTCTACAACAAAAACAATGCCTGAGTACAACCTGCTGACCGGGATATATGTAAGAGATGGACAGAATTTTACTAGCGATGACTTTCCTTGGCGGGCTTCAAATATTTGTCAGTGATGCCAAGATGCTCTGTTGTTAGCCATCGGATACTGTCCTGTAGCAAGACAGAGTGGGAAAAGAATTTCCCGAGCCTAATGGTTCGATCCTGCAGATACTGGCATGTGGATAGGGCCCCTGGAGAATTCCCTCTGTGTCCACTGACACAAATGCAGATTACTGATGCTTGACCCATACAGACACACATATTATTTCTAACCATTTTTATTGAAAGCACAGATGTAGTTACTGCATTCCTTCATGTCTGAGCAGAGTTTGAAGAATCCTTTTTTGGAAAATGGAGGCTTTCATAAAAAGATCCAATGCTCTTTCTGAGTTTAGCAGGCATGCTTTGCATATAGGAACTATAAACAACAATGAAATTATGCAAAAATAATTACGAAAGCATGCATCACTTGAAAAAGTTTTCCTCCGAGATATTTCATTGCTGTTAGAACAGATGCTTCCCCCACAGTCTCTGGAGTCTTCAGGCGAACAGACTAGAGCTGTACTCCTGGCAAGTTAAATTCCAAATAAAACGTTTCTAGTTTATCTTAAGAATCAGGTATTTAATTTTAATAACCAGTATTTAAAGTTGAGACATTTCAGAAAGTGCTTATACATCCTTCCTCTGTAATTTCCATGCTGTAAGTGGTTAAATGAAGAGTTGTCTCATGGAACACTACTTGTTACCAGGACCTCTAAGAGGTGGTTAGTTTAGCCACCCAAACCCATGAAGTCCTGTGATCAGAATGACAAAACAAGATTGGGTGGCATTTGGAGGAGCCCTCAGACTGTGGCAACAAGTAGTTCAGAAGCTAAGCACTGCTTTTAAAATAAAAGCACTGCCAGTACTGTAGCCTTTTTTCCTGACTATAGCAGCAATTTGATGGAGTTTTCTTGCAGGTGACACAACTGAAAAGTCAAGGGAGAATCACACTTCACTGATGCCAGCAGCAAGCCTGCAGGATTTCGCTGAATCCATTCAGTATCTCTCTTCCTTGCTGGGATGGAAGGACTCCAACAAAATCAGTGTTCCTAGTTTTCAGCTGCCATATTCTAACATGGCTAATGAAGGCAGGATGAACTACGAGTTTGTGGAATGATAAAATCTATTTTATCTACGGCTTATTTAATTTTCCTGTCTTGGGAAGCAGAAAGCGGGACTCTGAAAAGCTGAAGGTCTCAGCGTGGTCTGTGTGACATATATATATATATGCTTACCTGTGTGTATATTTGGCAATGTAAATACTTCAGGGTACCTACATTGGTATGGTGTGGCAATGAATGGCAAATAATGGTTTAATTGAAAATGAGCAATTCCTATCCCAAAGTATTCCGTTCCAGAATAATTTGACTGGATCAGAGCTTTGGCTAGATGGGTAGGCAAGGCACTTTTTATAGCCCTAACAGAAAACATTTTTCATTTTAATAGAAACTCTAAATCCTGTCATTAAGGGGAAAGGAAGAAAGTACATCCAAAAAGGATGTAATATAGTGCTTCCTACAGGTAGAGCTGACACCTGCATGCAAGCATCTGAGGTTCATGTTTTCCCTCCTTTATGTCAACAAACTGTTGATCTCAAAATATAATGACGGATTTTGACATAGTTTTAAAATTCTAGCCTAACGTTTCTGACATATTCATTCCCTTTGGTAGAATCTGATGTGACCCCTGTTTGCACTGACCCACTGAAAGAAAGCAGTGATCACATACAGAACATTACAAAGAGTTTTTAAATGGGCATTGTCCAACACAGCTATTACTTTTCTCATCTGCATTTGCTTACCCAGTTCGTGGTCTTTTCCCTTCTTTCCTCGAGGATTTGCTGCAAGGATTCCCCCAGGCCTCCTGCAATTCCAAACTGCTCCACAATGACCTTGGTCTTTCTAAATTGCTCCTCTGGCACGAGGTGTTTCATGCACTGTAGGTACATGCCTAAGGTCTGTTGCAGTGGTGGGACTGGAAGTTTTGGCACTGCCTAATCATAAAAAAAAAGAAGAGATTAGCAAGTAATTCAACTTGTTCCCAAACTGTCCTCTTTTGTTTTTTTCTTATGCCTTTTTATTTTTTCTCCTGTTGCTGATCAATATATTGCATGCCTTTTGTAATCCATTTATTCTGGTTTAGCAGTTGAGGTGCCTGATTACTGCAAATGTAACTGTGTGACTTCAGTGGAGTTTCATTAGGTCTTAAAGTGCCTGGATGTTAGAATTGCATATTATGCAGCTGTATGCAATACTGAAGCAGTGGTACTTCTCCAGTACCTCTATTTGTAGGCCTCTGGACAATTAGCATTTCAAATGGATAGTCCAGGAAACGAATACAAAACGAGAGACTATTCCCTGCTAAAAACTGTAGAAATTCTGGGACAAGCAGGCAAATAAGCACCTGGAAAACAATAGTATCTGGGAAGAAAACAATCTCATGCTGTCCATGCAATTAAGTTTCCTTTGTTTTTTAATGTAGAATTAACCAAGTGAAGTGTAATTAGTCCTTAGTAAAAGCCAGAGGAATTACAGGGACAGTGGGAAAATCAAGCAAGAAGGGTAATCCGTGAAAGACTGGGAAATCACAAGAGGCTGTAATGCTTTAAGCATGGTTCCTCAGGGAGGAACGTGCCTCCCAGTTGAGAAACAGTCATTCAGCTATGCTTGTCCATTAGTGGTTAGTGTAGACCTTAAACTTTGGAGCATTAATTTCTCTAATTTGATTTATGCCTGTCTCCTAAAGCAGGTACAGTTCAGGTTTTTTTACTAGGTCTTGATGTAACAGACATTCACTTTTAGAGGATCGCAGGACCGTAGGGTGATTTTGGTTGGAAGAGATGTCTGGCAGTCACCTAGTCCCGCCTGCTGCTCAGCGCAAGGCTAGCTGCAAGCTCCCTTGCTAGGGCATGCAGGGCGGGAGGGGATGGAGGAATTGCTCTGGACAGAAGGCCCGGTGTGGGTGTCCTCCAAGCTCAAATACCAGCACTGCCTTTCGACATTCACAGAAAGGCAGTGCTGCGTTATATTTCCCTGTCTAGAAACCGAAGATTTCAGATACTCATAAAAAGTGTCTTAGTATTACCTGTTATTAATGGAAATGCAAATCCAATTTAGCCTGTAATGCACCCCAGATCTCAGAAACAGAAGAATAATAATTCTGTAGTTTCAAGCTATGTTTAGTCAGGGCACATCTCTTCTGTCACTGATTTCTTGGCCAGTGGAAATAGAAGTGCCAAATAGTATTTCTTTTTGATACCTGGCTTTGCCCTTCTCTTTCTGGGTAAGGTTACTGTACAGGTCACGACCCTGCTTAAGAAAAAAGCTTTAAACCCAAGGCATCGACTACTTATAAGCCTACACATCCGGCATCTTTTAAACCAGCTCGAAAATGACTTATATGAGATCGTTTGACAGTTCTGTACTACTAAGGAATACATGCCATGTCTGACTGTGTGTAGTAATGCATCTGCTGTTGTGTAATAATATTTCAGTTACCGGAATTGTTCAGAGGATGTTAGGAGGAAGAATGTATTTGGATATGAAAAGCACTAATGTTAGATCAAAGTTCCCGATTATAAACTGCTGCAGGATAACTAGGGTCCCCTGAAATGAAGAAATCAGCTCTGGAACAGGGTTTGGTTTACGATCATTATATTATTTTACATTGATTTACAGCATTAAAAGATGTTAAGTCATCTAGCTTCAATCCTTCATTTTTCTTCCTCCCCCCCCCCTCCCCGTTTTCCCAGAAACTGTCACTTACTGTCTCATCTTTCTCTTTCTTCTGCATGTTTTTTTCTAGGACAGGCATTCCTGCATTTCTTTTGATATCTTTTGTTGAGGACAGAACTTGAAGCCACTCGGGGGCACTTATGGAGCCTGATGCCACAGTTCTGGAAACAGAAAAGATTTAAAGTCCAGTCAGTACCCATTATTTATAACCAAAATGTACGCGGGGAGTATTCCCTGCGCAAGCATATATAGAAGCTTCAGAATGCAAAACTGAAGAGAAATAGAAGTACAACATTCAAAAGCAGCTGAACTGAGTCCAGTGGAGATTGCGTTGACATTGTTTGTCGCATTTCACTATGAATTTCTTTATCCAGAACTATCTGATGCACTTAAATGGTCCCTTCCCAGCATGGTTTATTTTGTCACTCTGATTTACTTCACACAGCATTGTGCCGTGATCTGCACGCTCAGTATTACTGTTGTATCTTAGCCGGAGGAAGAAGGTGACTTTTCTTTGAATGTACTTGTGTCAGCACTGGTAATGGTAAGACTGCAGTTTTCTGTCTAAGGATCTTACGTGTCCTCCCTTTACCGTTTGACATGAAAGCACCACAGTCTTCAACTGTATTTGTCAGTGCACGGTTCTACAGAAGCAGTGAGATGCTGCCACCTCTGCACTAAAGATGCGGAAGCTGTGGAAAGGAGCTTGATGGAGACACGCTTTGGGCATATCTCTGGGCTGGGGGACCCCGTGAGCCTGCCTAGGCTGGCAGGCTGGCTGGGGGAGGACTGGGAGCGATGGCATACACTGCATTTGAGCCGCTTCGCACAGCCGTTTTTACCAACAGCATACACCTATTGAGGGAGATGGCTGAACCTGCCACAAGCCACAGAAGTCACCTGTGACAGGGAAAATACTTCTGCTTGTGTCTCTCTGGCATTGCGCTTATCCTAGTTTTCACTTCTAAAGATGCCTCTTACTACTTTTCTGTACAAGAGTAAGCTACCTGACACATGTATTTCTTGATATGATGGTGCCCTTCAAGCTGTTGTCCTTCAATTAGAGTGGTACAGCTAAAGCAGAGTAAGTTCTGTGTGTTCAGTCGGGTCTTAACGGGTCACAGATTTTTGGTTTAATTACTTTGCACTGTATGTATGCAAAATATAGAAGACAACATGTATTGACTAAGTATAAAGAACGTCGTATTTCCTTTCTGAAACCCTTGGGACTATACATTCAGGGTACTTGAATTATTTCTACAACAGCTTTAAAGAACGATGTGGATAAAAACCTACAGCGTGTGGAAGTGAGATGAAGAGTGTTGTTTAGCGATGGGCAGGGATGGCTGTGCATTATTCCTCTCCTGAGGAACTGGCACGGCTATTCCAGCCTTGCGGCTTCAGCATGGCTCTGCCAATGTGTATGTGGTCACTGACACCTGGTGTTGATCCTGTCCTCTCCCTGTCCTGCACTGGCTGCTAGCGGGGCCATGTGCTGTAAAGTAGGTTGTATAAGGTTGAGAGATGTCCCTGGAGCCCTGCAATGAGCCGCACAGCAAACTCATGTTGATCTGTCATCTGCTCACGATTTCAACCCAGGTGAAAGACGATTTCCCTCACGGAAAGGCCGCGTTAACCCGCTGCGCTGCTCCGCTCCCTCTCGTGTGCTACGCAGGTCTCATCGCTTAGCCGTGCACTCAACTCCCAGCAACGCAGGTTCAAAGCGCTTCAGATAAGGGACACTCCTGTAACCCTTGGAAGACTGCAGCTTGCCCAGCTGTGTGTGGGCTGGCCTCAGCTCCCCACCTGCGTTCAAACACAGAGCAGCCATTTTGCCTTCAGAGCCCCTAGAACTGTGTTCCCCTACGGAAAAATCCTGCCAGCGTTCTCCTCACTGGGACTTCTTTCTTGCCTTGGGTTTTTGCCAAACTGCAAGAACGAGTCACCCCGACTACACATCCATACTGGCTCTGTGTCTCTGGGAAACGCTACTAGTAACAGACTCGTGTATCTGTAAAATCGGCGTGATGGAGTGTTTGGGGGCGATAGCCTGAACTGTACTTTTGCCTGTCAGGGGGATGAACTGAGGCTTTGTCTCTGGTTCAGGCGCTGCCAGCTTAGCATCACGCCCAATCCTGTATTTGCTTAATAAAGGACAAGGAAACTGACACAAGAGAAAATCCTGCAGAAACTCAAGATGACTTCAAAGCCGCTCACTGGAACGGCTGTGAGGTGCATTGTCGAAGTTATTAGGCAAAAAAATAATCCTAGCTGTTTTTATTTGCAGCTGGCTTAGCTGGAGGGCTGGGGCGAGCGGCTTAGCAGGGTGGCTGCGAGTTACGGCAGGCTGGGGAGCCGGGTGGCCTTCCCGCAGCTCAAAGACAGCGGCTCAAACCCACAACAAAAGAGCCTGATCTCTCCGGTGGCAGAGAGCGGGGAAGGACTGAAATAAGCCCGTGTGCTTACACCGGAGCTCTCCACCCTCGGGAGGCAGCTTGCAGGACGTAACGCTGCTGGGGCATTACACTCATCCTCGCTCTCAGGGTTACCAGGAAGACAGGCTTAAAGTTCCCGGGAAGTTCGGAGGAAGGTACGCGTTGTCAGGAATGCGCGGGTGAAGCGCGCGCTGCCGCCGCCGTTAACGTTACCGAGCAGCCAGGAGCCGCCCCGTCTCCTCGCCGTGAGCTCCCTGCGGCCGCAGCAGCGGCGGGGCCCGTCGAGGAGCGCTCACGCTCCGCCGGGGGCTGCCGGTGCGCCCCGAGACCTTCCCACGCCCCGGCCCTGGGGAAGCCCCTTCCCTCTCGGACCGCCCGTCGAGGCGGGTGCCGCCGGCGCCGCGGAGTTCGGCGAGGGGACCCCTCTCGGCTCCGCTCCGCGGGACCCATCGCCCCCGCTCCCAGACCCGCGGTTCTCCCGTCCCGGCACCTGCCGCCGCGGCGTCGGGGCCGCGGGAGGCGCAGCCCGCCCGCCCGCCCGCCCGTACCTGCTCGTCGGGGCGCTCCGGAACGGGCTCCGCGCGTCGCGGCGGCTCTGTCCAAGGTACCGCCGCCTCCTCCGCGGCCGCGTCCCCTCTGGGCGGGGGCGTGCGGAGCGCGGCTCGGCCCCGCCGCCGCCTGGCTCCTCCCCGCCCGCGCCCCCGGCACCTCCCGGCCCGGCCCGGCCCGGCCCTGCCCGCCCCTCCCGCTGCGCGCAACAGGCGCTGCCGCCCGCCCTCCGCGCCCGGGCCGCGGCCGCGGTTGTTGTGCCCCTTCTGGAGGCTGTGCCTGGCTGCGGCACCGCTGCCAGCTCGCCCCGTGCGGCCGTGTCCGGGGAGGGCGGGCAGGGGGGAGCCGGGCGCGCCGCGCCCTTGCCGCCGTCGGGGCCAGCCGAGAGGCTCCCCGCGGGTTACAGCTCTCGGTGACCCGCCGTTGCCGCGGGGGTTGTCGCCGGTGTCGAGCAGCGTCGCCGCGGAGCTCCTGGCAGCTCCGTGGCCGAACGGGGCGGGCGGCGCTGCCAGCGGGCCGCCGGCACCGCGGACCGGGAGGGGCGGCGGAGGTCCCGGGAGGAGCCCGAGCTTTGCGGGAGCAGCCCCGGGGCCGGCGGGCTGTTGCCGCTTGCCGCAAAGCGAGCGGCCGCGGATTAGGAAAGCGGGGCTCGTGTCCTGCCGCGGTGGCCGCTGCTCCTTCGCCAAACCCGCCGGGCCGCAGCGCCGTCGCGGTGTCTTCGGGAGTTTTACGCCGCGGGCGCAGCGGCTCTGCCGACCCCACAGCAGCTGCGGCGCGGCGGGACCGCGCCTCCCGCGCAGCTCAGCGCAACCGACGAGCGGTTCCTCCGCGGCGCCCGGCTCCCCGGGGACGGGGGGAAGCCCTTTACTAGTTGCTGTGGCGGCTTGTGCGATTTCCCCCCCCCCTCTTGAGATTGTAAGACATCGATTTTGTTTCCTAATGAGCTAGGAAGTCGAGTAAACGATTTTATTTTGTATCAAGATAAATTTGCAGGGCAAAGCGTGCCCGCTGGTTCCACTGCGGCTGGATCGAAGGTTTCCACTTTTTACAAAGGGTTCGAGGAAGCACTTCACCCATCTTTTGTTTTGTTTAATCCCTGTCGGCTGCACTGAGGTGTGCACGTTGCGATCGGGGCAGCATTCAGCACCACGAAAAGCCTTTGCTGGCGTCCTGTCTCCGGCTGCTGCTAACGGGGTTTTTCAAATATTCGAAAACTGAAATTCACGATGGTGAGAATTAAAATTCAATTTGCGTGAGAATACGAGGAGCTGGTTTTAGGGATGTTTGCAGTACGATGTTGTTTGCTCGGACCCGTTAACATCTGTTTTGAAGAATGAATGAGAACATTTTGTACCTGGGTTTTCTCCTGGGTGATTCTGGTAACCGATGAGGTTTGTGTGACGAGGAATTGTTACCGTAGGGTTACACCGAACACAACCAGCTCCCTCCCTCAAGCAGCCCTCAACAATGAAACAAAGGCAATCGATCCCCTTCAATTCTGTTTATTCAGATCATATTATTCTTGTAGTTTGGATTTCAACATAATACAGCATATTGCACTTACCAGAGAGCAGCACAAGAGAGAGAGAGAAAAAGTACAATACTTCAGTTTATTCCCAAGGAAGAATAAGACATTGTGATAGTTGTTGCTCTTCTTAAATACATGAAACCAAACTTTAAGTCTAAGTATATGTACACAAGATTTACTAAGTCCCTGAATATGCCATTCGAAATTTTACACAGACTTTTTTGCTTTTATTATATTTTTTTACAGAGATATACAGTATGTCACACACAGTTTCAGCTTGAGAAAACTTTGCACAATTATATCCCAGCTACGAGGCTGTTGGGTTCTGTCTTTTGTCCTGTTGTTCGTGGGGTTTTTGTTTTTTTTTTTTTTTGGAAGGTGTCCCCCCCCAGATTTACAGATTTTTGATTATTTAGATAATTGTCTTCAGGACTGTCCCCCCATTCCCCACCCCCTCCACACTGCCAGAATGATGAAGGAAATAAAATTAAAAATAAGTAAGTCTAGAAGAAGAAAGCCATTACATCATGACAAAGGTTTAACTGTATATATTGCACGTCGGTACAGAGACATAATGCAATAACGCTTTCATCCACCCCCCTTTCCCCCTCTCCCACACGCCCTCCTTGCTCCAGGGGCTGGGCCGTGTGGGGGAACCTAACTGTACTCATAGTCCGATGAGTCCTCTTCGGACACCCCTGTCAGGTCTCTGCGGTAGCAGTCCATGCCGTTCTCCGTCTCGCCCGCCGGCTGGAGGCTTTTGCCCACTCCTTTGCGCTCCTCCATTTTGATGGTGTCGTAGAGTCCCTTAGGTCCTTCTTCGAGGAGGATGTTCCTCTCTGAGTGAGAGGGTTTCATTTGGCAGACGTTTTTGAGGAAGAGAAGGACGGGGGCATAAAGCACGTTGGCCAGCCCCATGCCCAGGTTGAGCTGCGCGAAGCCCATGGTGTGCACAATCTGGCCGGCCACGATGGGCCCCAGGGCGTACGCCACCGAGTAGGAGATGTCTGCGATGGCGTAGACGCTGCCGTAGACAGAGACGTGGCGCACGTCTACCAGGAAGGCCAGGGTGGGCAGCAGGGCCGTGTCCACCAGGGCGATGCCGAAGCAGATGCCGCAGAGGGGAATGATGACCTGCCCGAAATTCCGGCAGGCTGGCACCAGGCAGGAGCTGGCGCCGATGATGGCCATGCCCAGGGCCCCGTAAAACCACTGGAGGTGGGGGTACGCGGCGGCCAGCCGGACGGTGACGTAGACGCCCAGCACGTGGGGGAAGAAGGCGGGCAGCCAGGTGAGGCCCACCTCCCACTCTCTGGCCCCCATGGACTCCTTCATCCAGTTGGCGATGGTGGGCTCCAGGAAGGCCAGGGGGATGTTGCAGGTGGCCAGGGCCCCTGCCACCACGGCGATGTAGGGGTCTACCATGAGGCGGTGGATGGGGGTGCCGACGGGCATGTTGGCCCGTGCCCCGGCGGCGCAGGGTGGCGCAAGAGCCAGCAGCAGCAGCCCGTCGAGGAGGCAGACGCAGGCCAGGACCAGGAAGGGCACCCGTTTGCCGACGAACTGGTAGAGGAAGCCGCCGAAAGGGGGGGCGGCCAGGCTGCCGAAGGAGATGCAGGCCAGCGCCGTGCCCAGGGCGCGGCTCCGCGCCGGCTCCTCGGCGTAGCGGTCGGCGATGAGCGCGATGCCGGCCGTGTCGGCGAAGGCCGAGCCCAGCCCCTGCAGGCTGCGCGCCGCGAACAGCGTCGCGTAGTTCTCCGCGAAGGCGAAGGTGGCGGTGGAGAGGAACATGACGGCCAGCCCGGCCAGCAGCGGCGCCTCGTAGCCCACGCGGTCGATGAGGGTGCCGCTGAGCGGGTTCACCAGCAGCTGCAGCATGGCCTTGGAGGCGAACAGCACCCCGATCTGCACGTCCTCGTTGCCCCCCGCGGCCGGCGGGTACCGCGCCGGCAGGAGGCTCCGGTTGCCGCCGCCGGCGCTCTCGTTGCCCCCCGCGGGAGCGGACGGGCCGCCGTCGCCGCGCATGGCCGCGATGTAGTCGGGGATGATGGGCACGATGACCATGTAGAGCATGTTGTCCAGCAGCAGAGCCACGCACACCACCACCAGCAGCAGCCGCCGCTGCCGCCGCGCCTCCCCCATGGCGGTGCCCAGCCGCCGCCGCCGCTCGCCCACCGCCTCCGAGAGCCGCGCTACGGCGGCCCGCGCCCGGCTCGCGTCCCCCGCGCCCGACATCGTCCTCAACGCCAACGCCGCCCCGCCGCCGCCCGCATTGGGGCACGGCGGGGGCGGCCCCGCCGCCGCCGCCTCCGCCGCCCGAGCCGCCGCCGCCGCTCACCTCCCGGCGGCCGCCGCCAGCCCGCGCCGCCGCTGCGAGGCGGCTCCGAGGGGCCGGCCCTCCATCACCACACTAATAAGCGCCGCGCACGGAAACCCCACCCGCCTCCGCCACCGCGCCGGCCCCGCGCCCCGCCCCGCTGCACCGCGCCGGCGGCGCCGGCGAGGGCTCTGCCCGGCCGCGGTAAGGGGGCTGCGGGGTGGGGGTGCCGCCGCCGGTCTCTGCCCGCCCCGGGGGTGTGCCTGCCGGGAGGGGCGGCTGCCCCACCCCCGAGGCGGGGGCCCGCCGGCAGTTCTCGCCCCCCCGACGGCGCGGCTGCCCGCCGATACCCGGGCGGCCCGGGAAGCGGCTCCGGCTCCGCCGGCAGCTTCCAGGAGCCCTCGCTCCGTCGTTTCCCTCCGGGCCCGACTGGCGCAGCGGTAGCGGGCCGGGGCCGGCGGCCGGCGGCCGGTGATGCGGGAAGCCGTCCCGCGTGTCTCGGCCCTGCGCCGCCGTTGCCTCGGCGGGGCGGTCCGGAGCCCGGTGCGAACCGCAAAGGCCCCCTCTGCCCCCGCGCCGGGCTCGCAAGGAATCGCTCCCCTTCCCCGGCCGCCCGGTGCCTCCGCGGCGCAGCCCCGACCCACCGGCTGCCGCCGTCTAACCCGAGAGCCACTCGCCGGGGCACGCCGCCAACACCCGGCGCATCCGCCGCCCGGCACGCTGGGGGACCTCGGGCTAACCGGGAACGGGGCTGGACAGGGCCGGGCTGAGCCCTGCCCCTCCTCGGGGGGGATGCGTGCCCCCCCGGGGACAGCGCTCCCACCTCGGAGGCCACTGGAAAGCAGAGAGCGACACCGCACCCCTGGTCCTGCTGCGGGTAGCGCTCAGACAGGTACCAGGGAAATCGCCTTCCAGCGCGCTGGTACCGCGCGCTGCCCGCATTTTGCCGGGCCAGCGCTCCAGCTGGAAGCCCTGCGGAGCACGGGGCCTCACACGGTGCAGAGGCTTTGGTATTAGGGAGATACTCCCCTGACATAAAGCAGAGGGTAAACACCGTTACTCCTGTAGCAGAAATGGCACGTGGGCTGATCCAAGGAGGATCTCTGCAGAAGGCTGTATGAAATAACTGGATCTCTCAGCCGAGCGGTTCCCGAGTAGATGTGGAGTTCGGGCGCCTTCATTTGCTTGCATAGCTGGGCTTCTGTAGCTGAAAGGGAGATGATTTATCTGTCAGTTGCTGTATCTTGCTCTGATGCAAGAAAACTGTCTAGATGGCCAGAAAGACTTTTAAGATGGATTCCTGCATGGAGTGGCATACAGATCTGATTGTGCTTGCACAGTAGAGTCTTAAAGCACACTTAAAATAACAACACCCCTAGACATCCCTAAGGTCATTGTTGTCGTTATTTGTTACTCGTGTACTACCCTGCTGTAAAACTGCAGAAATACACCACTGACAATAGGGACAAAGCTCTTGACCTGGACCTCTGAAAAAGCTAGGATCCTAAATGCTTCAAAAGATATGCCGGCGTGTAGAAGGAAAGTGTCTGAGAGAATAGAGGTGTTTACTGGAAGGGTAGCGGGCTGAAGGCCATGGCTGCTGCCCTTGGCTGCATGGTTCAGGCCACTTGTCACCTGTGAGATTGATGTAGGTGGGAAAAAAAACCCCCAACACTGCAATGCCCATCCTCCTCCGGTTCCTGAAACAGACCCTGGGGTAGGAGCCTGAGAACATGTTTCTGTGAGGGTGTGTGGGCTCAGGAGGAGCAGCTCCCAGGATGACAAGGAAACTGCTGAAGGATCCACCTGCTGTTTGGGATGGATATCACGTTTGCAGTAAGTGGTAATGGGTTGGGGGCAGATATGACTTTGGATCGTTGCTGTGCTGCAGTCAGGAGTATTGGAATCTTGGCTCTTGCTTGATGAGGCACTTTATTTGATTAAAGTTTCCCTTTTAATCAGAGATATGGCCATTTCCCGTCTCTAAAATGGAATCTGGCTCTGGGGGTCATGTCTGGATAATAAAGGGATGGGTTCTCTTGTCTCAGGGGAGCTGATATTGAATTTATTACCATCAAGGGAAAGCAGAATTATACTTGTAAAATGTTGCATAATAAATTTAGCCTCCTTAGTAAATCAAATCAGCGGGTACCCTTATCTGCAAGAGATGCGTCATCGCTACGTGAGCTTCTTTGGCTAGACAGAACTAATGGGGAGAAAATGTACCTCCCAATGTGGTCAGAGTTGATGGACCCACAGTAAATTAAAGTCAAAAAAAGTCTCCCTGGTGTTTGGCTTAGAAACTCATAATTATATTTTGGGAAGGGACTTCAGGGCGAGATGAGAGGACTTTTAAAATTTTGTACTTTTATCCCAAAGCTCAAAAGATGTGACACTTACTTGGTTGGAGAGAAGGAATGCAGAGGCGGTGATGTACTTCATTTGTCCTCCAGTGGAGACCATGCGGTTTTGGAAAGCCACTGTTAATGTCAAAGAGACGGAGAAGATTTTAAGTCTGTATAAAGAACAGAGTTGACTACACTAGGGCTTCTTACCACTTTCCTTGTTCTAGAGGCTGTAGATGGAGGAAAATGGAGCTCATGATGACTCTTTTGCCACAGAGGGGAATTTATTCTTGGCTCCAAGAAAAGCCCAGGGCCCAGGAAGGGAAATTATATTTAGGGTCTTCAAGATTTCAGAAAAACCAGGAAATATATAACACAAATATAAGCATATAAACTTACACGTCTGATGATGGTTCATCGGACAATCACTTCAGGTTGGACACTAGGGGAAATTGGGGTTTATTATGACCAGTTGGTCACACTTCTGACACTCACTTTAGTTTAAAAAGAAAGACCTACCTACGCTGGGAATTTTGGAAAAATGAGAAAGGTTTCTCTCCAGACATCAAAATAAATATCTGAGTCGTTAAACAGAAAAAATGACTTGTGTACAATCTGCACTTGTTTGTCTTGCTACCTACTGAATTGATAGTCCGTGCTCTTTGGAATGACAGTTGGTTTTGATGCTGTATGAGGGTGATTTTACAGAGAGAGAGAGAGAGAGAGAAGCAACAACTGCTGTGATGCTCTCTGCTGTCGGGAATGGGCTTAAGTTAATCGTGCATCCTTAGGAGTGCTTCTTTCACAGGAGAAAACCTTTTTGCTAGGAGGGGTCCAAGCACAATGGGTCAGAGAGGTAAAGTTCCTCATGTCTGCAAAATATTAATTTCCTTAATAGCCCGAGTAATTCATGTCTGCAATAGGGAGCTAGTCCTCTTAAAGATACGGCAATACTTTTTAGCACTTAGGGCCAAACTAATTATGTGTTTCTTTTCTGATTTTAATTTCTGATTAAAAGACCTGCTAATCTGATCCTGCCAAATAGGAGAGGCTCGCTTTGTTTGGCAAGTGTGTTACAATCTTTAGAAGTGTAGTGGAGGAAAAAGGAGGAGACAGAAGGTAAAGTCCATTTTCAACAACTCAATTTCAAAAGCATTTTTGTGCACAGAATTGTGGGGCTGTCAAACAGAAACAGATAAATTATTGCCATGAGTGGAACTATTGAGAAAACGTTGGCTATTTTGCCTTAGCCATTAACATTTTCCCGTATGTCAGTGGTAGTTGACTTTTCTGCCCTCCCTGTTGGGCACTCATATCTTTGTTCCCAAGGCAGACTGACGGACGGGTGCAGTCACAGGCACACAAAGGCAAACACAGGAGCTTTGGAGAGCAGAGCAAAGGGGGAGACCTGTCTGGGGCTGGCAAACCTCGTGGCTGGTAGTGCCATGTGGTGGCACTGGGGGCTGTGGGGGGGAGTGAGGCAGGGCTCGGTGCCCCTGGTTCTGCCTCGGTTTCCCGCTGGGCAGGTCTGGCTGGCAGTACTGGCTGGACAAGCCTTAGTGCCTTCAGCCAACCATGCTGTTGGTGTTAGCGGGAGCAGCCTCCAGGCACAGCCTTCTGGGGAGACTGTCTGTTGTGAGCGTCTGTCAAAACTTCATGCATGACGCAGATGTGACGAGGGATGGGGACTGTACATGAAACTGTGGTCATCCATTACTGCTCTTTAAAAATGGTTGTCACAACCTTTTCCTTTTATTTTTTTGAGGAATGGTAAATGATCTGGGTTATTTTTCACTGTTGCACCCATACTTCACGCTGCTTCACTCTTTGGCAAAGTGCTTAGAGTGAGACAGAAAAACGGATGATAAAGAGAAGAGAAAAAGTAATTCAAGGATTTGTATCTAAGCTTATGTTAGCTCTAGCGATAGTTGATGCTCTTAGTTCTAACAGACAGTTGTGCAGTTAGAGTTAAAAAAGAGCGATTAAATGACAGTCTGTCTTCCAACTCTGAAAGTACAGTGTATTCTCTACAATAAAGTCATGTCTACTGCTAAATGGCTGAGCGAATGGAGTTTCCATTTCCCTCCTTGGAGAATACTTAGCTGTCCAATAAAATTCATGGCTTGAGTAGTCTCCTAATGTGCAATTTGAAATTCGTGTTCCTGTTTTGTTCCCGCTGTGCCTATGTCTACTGTGTGTGTCACCTTAAACCACCCTGTCTCTTCTTTACATGCTTCAAATGTTTGCTCTGTCAGTCCCAGACAGGACGACAACTACAAATGCTGTCTGTCTTGGAGATGCAAGAAGCACCTGTAAGATCTGGGAAGATCCTGCTCCTCCCTGTGACTGCTTCTCTTCCTAGTACTTCAGCATCATTTTTGTCCTGTCACATTTGTCTTTGCTCTTTTGAGGAAGCCTGTCAAAATGTCCTCCAAGCAACCATAAAAATATTGCTTTTTCCCAAAGTTACCCTGTTTTCAGCCTTTCAGTTGTAAAAATACAGAATGTATTGCTCCAAAAACTCACGTTCATGCGTATGCGCGCACTCATTTCTCATCCAGTTTTGCAGGGAGCAGGAACTGAAGAAATGTTTTGATGCTACTTGTTCTTAACATGCTTCTCCACTAGCCACTCATGTTTGCTCACCTTCTGGGGCTTTAGCCGTAGGCCAAATCAAATTCCTTATTAGGTCCTTGTTGCTTAACAGCCTCTCAGAACTAAACCAGCAGGAAACATCTTCGACACACTCACAAAAGCAGTATCAGATTGGCAATCTGATTTGCTGACAGTTGAAATGTAGGTTTCCATCATGCTGGGCATTCTTCCTGTGCTGGCTACAGAGGAAGGATGTTTCAAATAACCTGTCAGATATTTTGATAATCTGTAAAGTGATCAACATTGTCCCAGGCGGAATGAAATGAATATGAATGCCTTCCTTACTTAAGTGGGGAGGCAAAGGTCTTGGCAAAGAATTAAAACCGTGTTTGCAGGATATATTGTATGTGACATATCCCAGTGACAGGAGACAAGTCAGCTTGTGTCTTCATACCCTTTAAGTGAAATTTCACTGTCAAGGAAAGCTCTGGCATCTGGCAATTTTGTAA
Source organism: Rhynochetos jubatus (assembly GCA_027574665.1). Taxonomy (NCBI): domain Eukaryota; kingdom Metazoa; phylum Chordata; class Aves; order Eurypygiformes; family Rhynochetidae; genus Rhynochetos; species Rhynochetos jubatus. The sequence continues at coordinate 11,435,871 of CM050655.1, forward strand.
TGCCTTTCTACAAAATTGTTGCAAAGGCGACAGTTCTGAGTAAAGCATGAAATAGGGGTTGGTGTCCGGAGACAAACAACATGACGTTGTGGTGGATCCTACTTTTCTATGTGACTTACAAAAGTCAGAAAAGATAAACCTAGGTTTACTCAGTGCCTAAGATATTTACTCATCTGCCTACGGTATTTACTCATGTGCCTACATTACAGGCATGTTAATTGTGACTGTGGCAGAATGTATCACTGGTCTTGCCCATTTCTTCTCACTGAATCCTTTTGTTCATAAGAAGTCACATTTCTGTAGCTTTCATCCCTTGCCTTAACAGTTTGAATGACTGTGGCATTTTAAAGCATTGAAAACACTTAAGAACAAGGGGAGAAAATGCTCCTTTTTGCAGCATAGATAAAATCAGTGGAGATGGAAGCCACCTTGTAGGCACTTGTAGGTGTGTAGGATTAGTATACACACAAATTTAGGAAGGGACTTTAGGTGTGCATCAGGGCTGGTTCTTCAGGAAAGTATAAGGCTGAGTCTTACCCTGCTAGGGAGGATGAGCTCAGGCTACAGGTGAAGCCAGTCTTGGGACAAATCAGTGCTGGTTTGAAGCTGCTGTTGGAGTGAGGGCCTGGGACATATTGTGAGTTGAGGCAGAAGAGCAAAAGTAGTGATTTCACAGTGCTTTTTGTCACTTGGAGTATCTGCTGAGATCTCTGTTGTCAGTGCTGCTTCAGAGCAGCATATGGTCCACGTGGCCCTTGTCAGCTGGGGGCCCTTCTTAGCAAGGTACAAAGGGCAGTGGCTCCTGCTGGTGCTGTTAGATCTATCAAAGTGGCTCTGGTATTTTTTCATAGAGCTGAATAATAATCCATAATTAATAATACATTAGTTAAGGTTTTTTTGGGGTCTTTTGTTCATGAATCAGCTGAAGGTACTTTTACAGCTGTCTCATTCTGTTTGAAAATGTTGTGGGTTGCTCTCAGCATGATGGTTGTTCTCAAAGAACTTGCTGTAAATACAAGATACCTGACGTTAGAAACCTGGACTGCGCTGACCTGCTCTCAAGGGCTGTGCACCTCCCGTTGCCTCCCTGCCTGGGCTGGAAGCGTGTGGAGTTAGTGCCCCTCTCCTTCCTGCTGTCTCATCCTTAGTGTGTCTATGCTGAGGCAGGGCTTTGGGAAATCCTTCCTGGAGCTGATGCTTCCCGAGACCCATGCTGGGTGAGACGTGGGCTCGGTAGCGGAGTGGCAGGCAGGGCTGCCCCAGCCGACAGTGTGGGGCATATCCTGTTCCCTGCCCAGGGCCCTGGCCCCTGCACAGGGCTGCAAGGCTGCTGCTAGCAGGCTCCAGGCTGCACAGAGATGATGGAGAGGTGTTGCTGACTGTGGCCTGGCTGCAGGAAAAGTCATGGGATGAAACTGTGCAAGGGCAGGTGTATCACTGTTATTCAGTCCTGGAAGAGTGTCCGTACTTTGTGAGAGTGCTGCTCCCCCCCCAAAGCCTCTGCTGCTGCCATCAATTTGGTCATTTTTAGGCCTTATTGTATTTGCTTTTCTCTTGGTTATGTCCAAATGATCTTCCTCTCTGCTGTGTTTAAAGGGTCTGAGATGGGTCTGGAACTCAGTTGAAGAGATCATTTCTGCAATTTTAAATAAAGCTTTGTGTAAGTTCCTTCCTGCCTTGAATCTGAGAAGACTAGGCTGATAGTAGAATCAATTTCTTCAGAAGTGCTGAGTTTCGTCAGCACATCCAGTGATTTTGTGTTTAGAAATTGTACTGAAAGCTCTCTGCAGGATTTGCAAATCCAAGGAGATGAAGTCCGTTTGCTAACTGAGGCAGGACCAGCTGGATAGCAGGAGGAGCACCTGGGAGAATCAGCTGAGAGAGCTCCTGCTCTGAGCCTTCTTACCAGCAGGAAAATGCATGGGATTTGCTGTCAAAATGTGATGGGACTGGTGGTGTCCCAGCAGTAATCCCAAAGAGCGTCTGGTTATGTAGGTTAGGGTCAGATTCAGAACTTCAGGTTTCTTAACAGTTTGGCAAAGTGGGTAAGTGGGAGGTTTTTTTTGTTTGTTTTCTAGAAGCACGTAGAGGGCAAGCTTTCTCTGACTTTGAATGAGATGATGGCACCTGCAGATGAACTTGAACGTATCTGATTTCATTCTACTGCTGTGTTCAAAATTAAAACTACCTTTGAACTGCAGGGTGTCCTATTTTTCTGTAAACATTTTTTTCATGTTTGTATTGAGAACTCAAATTTTTGACAACAAACTTTAATTGAGAACTGTGTTTAAACTATTTCCATAGTATTTGTACATTGTCTTCTGTGCATTGCGTGACCTAAGCTGTATGTATGGAGAAGAAGGCTGTTCTAAGCACGTCAGTAAAAGAGAAATGAAGGGAACGCGCAGCAGTGAGCTAAAGGATGTTGAACATACACTGTGAAGAAAAGTGCCTCTTTAAATGGAAACAAATGAGCTTGCATTTGAAGGGAACCCTTTACCTCTTGATGAGGTTTCAGGATTTCAGTGGCCTCTGCTAAGTTCCTAACAGTGAACTTTTAAAGAGATTTTTCCATTTCCTTGATTGCAGCTATATTTACAGAAGATGGCACTTGAGAATTGAGAGCAGGAGACAATGAGCTTGGCTTACCGGCAACGCAGTGTGGTTCTGCTCTTGCTGTGAGGCTGCCTTTGATTTCAAGGCAAAAGGCTGAAGCTCCCATATGGGAGGCTGTTGTCCTGCATCTCTTGCAGAGCGTGCATTAACTGGAGAACAGGCATTTGATTAACATTCCTAGTGCTGTCATAAATCAATCTGTGTATGCTTAAACAAGTTACATCAGCCTAATGGGAAAAGATGTGGTGAGACAATTAAAAGAATTAACCCAGAGCAGGGGGGTCGATACCATGGATTAATCTGCTGCTGGAGTGTGATGACCAGGCACCGTGGTAGTTCTGGCAGCCAGTCCCTGCAGGAACCAAACCCCAATCTCTCTCATGAGGAGGCTAACGCATTTTCAGAAGATCTGGCGAGGGGGCTCTGAGGCTTCCAAATGATTGAAGGGTGATGAGGTTTAATTATTTTTATTATTAATTTTTATATCTCTGAGGTAGAAAGCGTCTGTGTGTGAATGAGTTCGCTAGTGTGTGTGTAAATAAGTCAGCTTGGAGCTTTTCTGCCAGTGGAATCAGAGCATAAGCAATAGTGTAATCAATTTTAGTGATTTAATACTGTCTAGGTAAGCTTTTCTTCTTGCCCACTGACTCAAGAAGGTTGTCTTGCAATATCATTCTTATGCTTTAGTGAGTTGCCTAAATCAAGCAGTGCAAATGGCTACCAATGGAAAACAGAATCTCAGGCTTCTTATTAGATTTAGATTGCAGTGGTCATTATGGTGAATTTAATTACAAAAAACCCCCACAAACAAGGGGGAGGGAAGTTTCTAAAAAAAAAAAAAAGTAATGAGTTTGTTTTTCTTAGCTTGTTTGGCTTTTTCCCACTTGTGAAAAGTCAGATTGACAATGTGTGTCTATCGGGCTTCTTCTACCCTTAGAGCATACATGGCAAACGCCCATCAAAGTCCACAATAATTGCACAGGAGTCCTCGAAAAATGAACCCGTGTTTTCCCCAGCCAGCATTCATTACCTGAATGCAGTTCAACCAAGCCTCGTGCAAGTTAACGAAAGCCTTTGCTCCTCCATTTCCCTTGAGATTGCTTGAGGTTCCCCTGGATGACTTGGGTTTTGTGAAGTTACTCATAGCTGGAAAACACAGCCAATGTAATGTCCCTGGAGCCAACAGAAATCTCCTCCTTTCCTGCCAGTTCTGTGTAAAGAAAAACTGTGTGCTGGAACGCAGTGAGTCATGAGAGTCTCTCACACCGGTATGGTTCGGAGAATGGCAGGGAAGCTGCTGGGGTGCTGTGTCCTCTGTTTCCAGAGAGGCTGTGGCAATGGCTGTGTGGGAGCTGGGGGGCTCAGAGGGATGCTGGCTGGCTGCAGAACTGCCTCGGGGCTGGGAACGAGTGTCTGCTACTGCATCCCCAGGGGAATAAGGCTGGGCCAAAGCTTCCTTCAGTTAGGTCCCATTTAAGCCTCATAAGGATAACCTCAAGACAAGGTGCTGCGTTTGTACCTGGAAAATGGGTGTCCTGCTGTGTGGTGAGAAAGCAGTGGGTGTGAAACGTGAACAGGGGACTCAGCTGCAGCGCAGGCATCGCTGCGGAGACAGTTAGAGTGTGTATGCTGACTTATTGCAAGGGGGAGTATTTGCACTGTTAGGCACTGGCTAATTTACAGTGCTCTGGTTTGCCCTTCTGTAATTACCCACCTTTCCCTGATGGCTGATAGGGAAGACGGCTATCCTTCCCCCTCCGTTATATGTATATGACTTAGTTTCTGTGTGTGTTGTACTTGAATATGGTTTTTTTTTTGAGGACGTGTTGAAGAGGGTCTGGAGCAAAGGAAGACTCTTGCTGACCCAGCAGACTGGCAGCATGGGAAGGCTACTGGGAGATGCAAAATGAACGCTGGCCCGACTTTCTCTGCTTCCCGTTCGCTGTTTTGAAGCATCCTGGCAGTGAGGTAACCTGCAAGATAAGCTTTATGGCTGTGTTTCAGCGTGCCAGTTACATATACAATAGACCTCAGCTGGGAAACACTACCAAGGCAGGGGAGGGGTAAGGGTTAGTGCAAACCTAGCTCTGACCCTCCCCACGCAGTGATCCAGATGCATCTTCTAGCGCACTGCCTTTAGCAAAGATCTATAATCATCGAACTTTTGACCCCAGTCTCCAAAGTAATGCCAAGTATGTTTAGCACACGTACAAATGAAGTGGAAATCATTATTGGCTTGCTCATGACCTGCTGAAATATGGTTCCCCTCCGGGGGCTCCGTTTGCATTTCCCTCAGTCCCTCTGAGCACTTAATCTTTCAGTACTTTCATGTGCTATGAACTGAGCATCACAGTGCTTTTGATCACAGCTACCTGCCACTGCCTGGCCCCTCCAAACCTTTCCCTGCCTTACGTTTTCTCAGGGCTCATACATAGACCCTGCCACCTGTGTCCAGGTATGGCTCCTGAGCACATCTAACTCATGTCACGGTGACAGCTTGTCTCACTCTGTTCTCTCTGTGCCTCCACCACCAAGTCCCAGGCAAAGGAAATGCAGATTTGCAGACTGTCAGGAGGCTGTGCTGATCCAGATGGCTGGCAGCCCAAATGGTAAAGCTTCTTTCAACCCCGTATTTTATTTCTCTCCTTCCTCTCTGTATGCTTGTGCTCATCTTGCCTGGGCTGCCACATGGGTGTTGGCAAAAACTGACCTCTTCTTTAAATGTCACTGGGCCAGTTTCCTTCTCTTCAAAACAAAGAAATCTCCAAACACCCAGAAACCTCTGAATTACTTATCTGAAAGATAAAAATAAAAATATTTTCCTTTTATTTTTTTTTTCCAAGCAAAGCTACAAATACGGTTTGTCCTTATCTCAAAACTTGAAAGAATTGCTACTTATTTGGTGTAAATACAGAGTAATTAGAACACCTGTTTTCTTCCTTGCTGGAGTCGCCTTTTGTGTATGTGTGGAAATGATCACAGAAAGAAGGAATTCCCAGTATTCACCTTGTCACCTTATCCTGCACTAGAGTTGAAATGCCCTGAATCTTGATCCTTCCATTTTTCAACTTCGGAAGCCTACTTGTTTTTTTTCTGTTGTACTTTTTAGTAAATAGCAATTTCTACTCCCAAATGTGTTCTTTGTGGTGGGGTGGGATAACGCTAGAATAAAATAAGACAAGACTTTACTATAAAAGAATAATGACCAACTTGTTAAAAATGGAAGATGAAATAACCATGTTGAGCTCTCTTAGTAAAAAAAAAAAAAAAAACCAAAACCAACTTTTTTTTGGTTTGTTTTAGAGTTGTTTTGTGGCAGTCTGTGTTGAGACAGCAACTGCTCATGGGCAGAGCACTGTGCGTTTGCGTGCTGTTAGCTGTCCGATTGGCAGCTAGCCCTGGGGCACCAAAGCCCCGTCCCTCAAAGAGGGCTGCTGCGACTTGGTGTGGGGATGTGGTGGGCCAAGCAGAGCAGGACGCTGGCCTTCCTGCTCTGCTGTTTGCTGCAGCCTGCTTGGAAATCTCCCCATTGCACCGAGGGGCAGCTTGGAGCCCGGCAAAACAGCAGAATTTCCAGGATATTCCCAGCATCCATTTAACCTCTGTTTATGTCACGGGACAACTCTTCTGCACCAGTGACAGACAGCTGGTGGTGCAGCCGGAGCAGTGCCTGCCCCAGAGTGTCCCACTGCTCAGGAGTGCATATCGGCCCTGGGACCGAGAGGAGCAGTGCAGATCTAGAGCAGTGCAGGAGGGAATCGAGCCTCCTGCTCAACTGAACCATGCGAAGGAAACTTTGAGGGCTCTGAGACTCTCTTTGGCATCGGTGCACAGGTGTGCATGTGTGGGTTTTTCTTCTTGAGACCTCAGCTCTCTGAGATGCTTTCAATATGAGCTTGTGCACCCAGGATGCTGTCCATTGCACTTGGGCAGGGCTCTACACTGCAGACTCCTCTCCCAGCAAAACCTGGGAAATCTCTGCTTGGGCAATCAATACACATAGAAACATTGTAGAACAGGCAAAGGTTGCAGTGTGGCCCTCAGACTTGCTGGAAACCAACAGAGCATCCAGCCAAAACCCCGATTTCCATAATGGGAGCTCTTCATTGGAGATGATGTAAGTGGTAAGGATCATGGGAACCTGTTCCTCTGAATGTCTCCTGAGGTTCTGCTCCACTGCTGACATGAGACAGTATTGTGCGTGTTGCCCACACTAAGGGACGTGGGGTCCTTCTGAGTCCTCTAGTTTCAGTGGTCTTCCAGACAAACCAGGGCAGAGGCTGGTTGCATGGGGTGGACAGACAGGAGGGAAGATATAGAGCATTTTTGTTGCAGTGTAGCATGAGTTAGTATTGGCTATCTTGCTCTAATTCCAGGGAGCTTACCCAAGTGGCAGCTTAAATGACAAATTCGTAGCTGCCAAGTGCGCAGGACCCTTCCCTTCTAGACTGGGTCAGGCAGCGGTGAGACACTCGGAGCAGATTTGTGGCAGTTTGCCGCCACCTTCTGGCTATACATATAACAGCAGAGATGCTCTTTAAAAATGGGTTTATTGCTGTCTTTTTTTGACAAACTGGAATAACGAATTATCTGACTTCTGTAGTAGCTTTCTTGGATAGTTTTAATGTATTTTCTGCCGAGTAACGTCAACATTTTCCCTTGTATTGCTATTTAAATCAATAAAAAATACTGATAAGAATAAAATCATACTGTGATATGCTGCTGCTGACCTTAAAGGGAGAGAGTCAAGGTTACAGAGGAGGGCTCGCCATCCGTGCTACAGAAAATCTGCCGCAGTGATTTCCCTGTGTCAATAGCAAAGGCCCGGTTTTCAGTAGCTAGCAACCGTTTGTCCCCCCCGAAGTGTTATTTAAGGGTACGTTGCTACTTAATGTGTTGTTTTTTTGCTATTAAAATGGCTTTTCTACCCAGCACAAGAGGTCTCCTTCCTTATGAAAAGCAAATAATTGAGTGACCTTGCAAGAACGTGACCATAAAATAAGGAATTTTCATGAGCTTCTCTTATTCTTCATGCTCTCCGGGCTCATTGTTTGTGACCCTTTCCCAGTAGGGGGTGCAGCGGTATCATGTATTTTTTGGGGAAAAAAAGCCCTTTTTCATCTCCGCCCCAGAGCTGGTTAGCTACTGCCTCGTATTTAGGGATGTCTTTGACAGCAAAGGAAACAAAGAGCGTATAAGACGCAGAGTAAGCAGATGGAGAAGCGTTATTTGACAGAATTTCGTTTCATTTTGCACATATGCCAGTTGCTATAGGAGATGCAGCCTGGCAGGGCACGTGGTTCCTTCTATTTACCGTTACTCACTTCTATTTACTAGATAGTATTTTATTGTTACTGACAGCACCGCATTTCTGCATGTCTTTCTGGTATGGAAACATTTTATTTTCATATTTGAGCTATAGAGCAAAGCTTCTTCATTCTGTAGCACAAAGATCTGATGCCACCCTTTGCATGTAAGAAAGACTTGCTTTTCTGAACTTAGAAGGAATTTAGATATTGGAGCATAACAAGAAATAATTTCCACCTTCAGGTTGACAGACCTATTTATTTAATATTTCGTCCTGCATCTTAGAGTGTTTGATATATAAACTTCATTCTCCATTATCTACCAGTATAAGCACTGATTTGCTGCTTTAACAAGTATTGTTCTTGACCGGTGCGTTCTGGAACTGAATTCTGCACAGAAACATCAACTCTTGTTTTCATGCATCTGAGATTCTGATGGCAGTTGTATATGTTTAGAAAATTTATTAATGAATATTGCATATTTTTGCTAGATCCTGTCTAGGATAATGGTATGTAGCTGGTGGTAGATTTATTTGAAAGGAGTTACAAGACAACGTTTTTGTCATAAAAGGTTCTGCATTCCTTGACAAATGTTGGTATCTTTGTACTTGAGAGAACATTTAGCAACAACTTCTTCACACAGGAATTACCTTACAGTTATTGGTGTCAACAGGAGTTTTGTATGAGGTCCTAATTTTGTATTCTGTAAACATTCATGAGGATCATCATAAAGGTTTCCTCTCTCTGAGGATGGGTACGCTATGTTTTATGATCAATGGAGAAATTAATTTGTTTGTGACGCTGCCTTTTTTCCCTTTCTATTGTCACATCAGTAATGCATTAAGATGATGTCGCTGAAGATGTGTCACAATGTAGGAGATTAATGTTGTTCAAATGACGTGTTTGGTAAACAGCACAAAATATATGAATCTTAAAAATGTAAGTTTCTTAGAGAAACAGATTTATTTCTGGCAGAGTCTGTTTCTATTAAGGGCATCTCTCAGATGCTTGGATATCATCATCAGCTGTCTTTATTTGCTCCTGGTTTGTCAAATCCAGATTTCACTGTGAAATCCGCAGCATTTATGCAAGAGCACAAAGCAAACAGCAGCTGCTCCGTCTGGGCTGCTTAGAGCAGATTAAGCTGCAGTGAGGTGTGCTGCCAGTGGCCATTGGCCTGAAGAGACCGGACAATGAACCTCCCTCTGACTTGTTATAGGCAGCTCTGTCCTGTAAGTTTAAAATAAATCAGGAGTTGAGCCATGACTGGGCTCCTTAGACAAGTAGCTGAATGGAGGGGCCGGCCGGGGCTTCAGATGTTTCAACCGTTTTGTAACTACAGTCTGAGATGCACCTCTGTGTCTTGGCCACCTTCCAAAGAGTATTTTCAGGCGTTCTTCTTGTGCTGTCTTTGAACTTACGCATCCCTTTGGTTCTCGCTTGTCCAATCTCCCTTTCCATGCAGTCTGGATGGGTGCTGAGAGGGGACACCCTGATTTCTGCAGGAAATTGTATAGTCCACTTCTCAGATTTGAAATCCAGCAGAAACAGCCCATGCCTCTACGAATGCTCCATTGAAGACTGGAGGACATGGCAGCTACCCTCTGTTGAGAGCTCATCAAAGCAAATTCTAGAAGTGAAGAAATAGTTATTACAGAGACCTGTGGCCTACCCTCCTCATTGCTCAGCTTTCTGCTTCTTTGTGCTGTCAGTCTTGGACTGGTGATCAACATTCATGCTTTCTTCCACACAATGTTATTTTTTGGGGGGAGGCACAGCACTGAATGACCTTTCCGTCTCCCAGCTATGCATGCGAGTACCTAGTCAGCACATCTTTGATGTGATGTTTTTGGAGATGACCTTGTACCTCTGAGCTGGCGGTGGCAAAGGAGGAGAGATGTTTCCTGCACTGACCCAAGAGAGGGCACGAGTTGGCTTCCCGGGATCCATGCCAGATCCAAGCACAAGCGGAAAGCACAACTTGTTTATGCATCACTGTCATTTCCTGCCACTGATAAGCCACAACAGGGCGTGTATTTTGGAGATTATCGCACTTCTTGGGTGATTAAAGTCCAGAGGCAACCTGAGGTATGTGATAATCACTCAGAAATCCACTGCCAGGTGGATCTTGTGGTTTAAGTAGATCATGCCATTTCCTCTGTGGTTTTAGAGGCCGCAGCAACAGTCAGGAGCTGCCATTGCTGTGGGAAGGTGGGGTGCCTAGAAAAGTGGAGACCCCTGCCCTGAGCATGGCTCCAGTCACCCAGGAGCAAAGGTAGCTTTCATCAAGAGCTGTGCTGGTCGCATCATGCTGCATCTGCTCCTCCTGCTTCTCAGATCTGCAGCGTCTGCCAGGCTGAGCTAACTTGATTATCCCCAGGATGAGATTACCCAAAGGTGATTTTTTCTTTTCCTGGTGTGACAGGTGATGGGAACTGACTCTTCACCTTTAGAGTCATGCCGACAGAATAGGGTTTTCTTCAGGAAACTGAAGACAGTGTTTATTACCCAGGAACCATAATTGTGTTTGTGTTATGCATCCCTTCCTGGCTCATTTTCCTATGTTTATATGTTGGATCACTAGCTCTGCTCTGAGCAGGGGCTCTCAAACTGCTGCTTGGCTGTTGTGAGTACAGGGGGACAGTCGCGGGGATCTGTGACTGTGAAAGCAGCCCCGGCTCCTGGCTCTGTGGAAGCATGTGCAGGTGGAAATGTTTGACAGGGTGAGCAGTGCCAATCCCCCCAGAGGAGAATGCCTTGGGCTGGGTTTTTTGTCCCTAATTTTACAGCAGTGTCTGTAAGACTGTTGGTAAGGATGCATCAGAACAGCAGGCTTAGACAGTGCTCGTTTTTAAAATGAGCTTTATGTCAATTTATTGATCATAATTAAAACAGCAGCGGCAATGACTAGAAGAGGACCTGTGAAGGAGTTATGGGTTACATATGTTACCTAGATGTGGTCCTGTGTTGTTTGCAGTTCTGCAGCATGGTGGGTTAGATGAGCCTGCAGCACACAAGCTGGGGAGATCATCCGAAGGTCACGTGCCACGCATCAGGAGAAGTAAATCTAATGATTACTTTCGTAAAACCTCTTTGTTGTCCTTTGATTAGTTTTTTTCTATCATATGCTGAAACAAAGTGAGTTGTGTGACATGTTGGGTGAAACATGATTCTTACTCTGATTTGAGGTTTTGGTGTGGCATGCTTAATTACTATGCAAAGGTATGGAAGACCTTGAAAAGGAAAATGTTAAATAAATCTGTATCACACTAACAGATCTTAATGTTTTGTAGGAGATCAACATTATTTTCTCTAAGGGCAAATGGCAGAGTCTTCCACCGTACAGTGACATAGAATACTACACCTGTCCAATAGATCAGGTAATCCGGGATCAGAGCCAGCCTCTGCACATTGCAGCAGGCCCTTGAAAGTGTCTTTCAGTGACCAATGCTCCTCTTACCTCAGCACTTAACGATAGCCAAAACCCTTGAGAGAGAGCCTAGGGGAATAAGCCACCTGCCGGGGCCTCTCCTCTTAACAGGACATGTCCCCTTTCTCCCTAAGGAAAGGGGCTGCTGGGGGAATTTGTATTTTCTGCTTCAGAGGATGACATTAATTTTGTGAATTGCAGCCTGTTCGGGGCTTGTCCGAGATCTGCTCACGGGGAGCGTGCATGTGCCCCTAGTCAGGTGGCCTGTCAAAATGCTCAGCTCTGGGGAAAGTGGTCTAAGGGTGAGGAATGAGCCACAAATCTGCCTGTGTAATTGCATGTACTGTGGCCACATCACACCATTTTCAGTGTCTGTCGGAGGAAATTTTGCCCCAGTTTCTTGTCTGTTTCCCTTTCAAACAGTCATTCTGCAAATGACTATGGAAAAGCTGGATTAAAAAGTCACATAAGCTGCTTTAGCAGCCATTAGTTTAAATACACTCAGTAGAGTAAACATTCATATGGCAAATCAATTCAGTAAATGGAGACAGGTCACTGTATTAAATGGACTTATGGATGCTCAGGGCACCAGATCCTTCCCCTCAGCAAGCAATGCAGGGACTGTTCTCTCTCCAGCACTTACTAGAAACAGTCTACTGGGGAAGTGGTTTTATTTTATCATTTAGAAGCAGTTCCCCTGGTTAGAGAGGTCTCTAGGAGATTTAACTTATCTCCAGAACTGGGAGGATGGTGCTTCCTTCTAGGGAAGGAAGATACATTGGGAGCTGGGAATAGCTGGGGGGAGTAGAGCTGTTTTTGGCTTGTGTCCCTAGGTGAACGTGCTTCTGGAGTGAGGGAGGACCTGGAAAACTAACAGCAAGAGTAGCTGTAAATGCCTTTCCCTCCAGAGATGCCTTGGTAGGAGAGAAGGGCTTTTTTCTTGGTGGACTTGGCCAATGTTGCTCAGCCAGTTGTGCTAAATAACTAACCATGGTCACAAACAGCGGCATGGGCAATTGGGTGCCCTGCAGTCCTTGGGAGAAGTGTCTGTCTCTGCTGTGGGGTGTGGATACTAGTCCCAAATCCTTTCACCAGGTGGTGTAAACCTGTTCTGGTGTGATGTATCTCAACATGTGTCCTGGAGAGCTCTAAGCACATGCTGAGTCCTGTCATATACATAGTGGCTGTATTGTTTTCTTAACCTGGAAAAATGCATGCTGACCATCTACTATTACAGGAAGTGTGCCCACTTGTATAAGAACATTAATCTCTTTCCTCCGATTTCAAATATTGGGCTTTCTTTCATTTTTTTTTTTCCTTTTGTGAGTTGAATTGCCTTTAGATGTCCCTTAAGCAAATTATAGAAATTGTAGTTATGAAGAAGTCTGGTGTGGTATGTTTATTTTTTTTTTTAAGAGGAGAGAAAAACCTTTGCATCCTCTTTCATCTGGAGTGACATACATTTCATACTATAGTTATGCCCTATAGTATCATTGCAAAGACTAAGAAGATTAAACTAACCTGTATTTCATGAGGAAATGAGAGCATAGATAATTGCTTAACTTCCTAATCTCTTTAAAAGTATCAGTGAGCAAGTTTGTAAAATTCTGCATAATGAAAGTAAACATTTTAATCCAAAGGGCCTAGTTTATGGAACTCAGATGACTTCTTTTTCTAAAGTGTGTAACCTACTTAGGATGCCTGTCCACCACGTACTGTAGGGGGTTTAATCTGAGTCAAAGAGGTTGCTGACGTCAAGAGTTGAATATATTTGAAAATTGAAATGTAGGAAACCTGGAGAAATTTCTCCTCTAAATACATGATTCTTCCACTGTGTCTTTGTCCTTCATCTTTGTATCCCCATCCTCTCTAAGGTGCTGCTTCTTTCTTTATGTCTCAGTGGGACCGTGTCTCCTCAGGCACAAACACCCTTGCTGGAGTCTACGAGGCGCTCAGTCTAGCTTCAGGAGGCTCAGAATAAATACCTGGAGCTTATAGTTCCTAATATTTCCTGTACTGATAACTATCTTATTACTCCTTGGCTTTGTATCCAGGAATAGTTGAAAACATTTTGTTTACTCTTCAACTACACAACTTATCCAGAAAACAAAAGAAATGTTATGCTTCTTAATGAAAAACATTCTGGAAGAAACTTGAGGACCATGTTCACTCTTGTGGGCTCTGGATTTCATGCTTACAGCTATTCTGATTCTGCTTTTGATGTAGAACCCTAATACCATTTTTTCCAATGTGTTTGTTTATTTTGCTGGGATTTCATAGCTTTTTAAACAGAAGCTCATAAATGTCTCTGTGGTGGTCATGGTAGTTCACAGGAACATTTTCTGAATCATTATTTCTCCTTTAACCAGACCTATCTATCCTCTCCTTCCAATCTGTATTTAACAGATGAGTGTATCTCTGTAATGAACATTTGAGAATATCACAATCTGTGTACGTGGCAGTCCTCCAAGTGAAGGAGGAAAACTCTGTGGGAAGAGCTCCTGGGTTCTCATTTTACTGCTCAGCTTTAGGCATCTGTTTAATTGTTCCTAACAAGCTGAAGCAAAATGGACAGGCAGGCACAATCTGATATATTTTAATTTGCATTTCTATGACATTTCCCTTGCCAGGGTAGGGTTTGGCAGTCACTCTCTCCCTGGAGTATGAGAAAATGCCAGGCTTGCTGAGGGTGGGCTTCCCTTCTCTCTGAGTGATGCCTGAAAAGGGCAAAGGTAAGACATGGAATCATAGAATGCTTAGGTTGGAAAAGCCCTTTGAGCTCATCAGGTCCAACCATTAACCCAACACTGTCAAGTCCATCACTAAACCACATCCCTCAGCACCACATCTACACGTCTTTTAAATACCTTCAGGAATGGTGACTCAATCACCTGCCTGGGCAGCCTGTTCCAGTGCCTCATAACCCTTTCAGAGAAGAAATTTTTCTTAATATTCAATATAAACCTTCCCTGGTACAACTCATGGCTATTTCCTCTTGTCTTACCACCTGGGAGAAGACATGGAAAAACTTGCAGCCTTATTAAACCCAGTACTAGGCTTTGAGATGAACCTGCAGCTTTAAGGGTGGTGCACCTGATGGTTGTTTACTTCAGGATGATTGGGTGATGGGATTCATTTGCTGTCCTGCTCCTCAGGCAAACTGGCTGATGAAAAAACAGTAGTTGGTCCAGAACAAGTGAAGTTGTGGAGGAAGAAATAGAACATACAGGTTAACGGGTAAGTGTGTAACCTATAAACGCTTAAGTTAAAATCCATGGATGGAGCTCTGTCCCTGGGTGTACCCTTGGCTGTAAATGTGGCTGCAGTCAGCAGGAGTTGTCACTGAATCCCTGGGGCCACTTATGGGCATCGCTATCTGGCTGTGTGAGACCTCTGCTCTGTGGCAGCCTTCCCGAAACCCCTGCTTGGATACTGAGGGCATAGTTCTTGCAGAAGCAATTGCCAAGAGAAAGTCAGGTCCCTGCAGCTGTTTTGCCAAAGTCATTCCTGTTCTAGGTTTTGAGCTTGTTTTAACTCTTTTCCCTAGTGATTTATGGTGATCTAGCGATGGCCCTTCCCTAGTTAAAGGTTATAACAATTTTCCTTGTGAAGTCGTTATGGGGCCTACAAAGGGCTGTCCTGGAAAAAGTAGCGCAAGTTTGATTCACAGTAATGCTTTGACATTCAGTGTTAGCCTTTTGCAAATATAGGCAGGATAAAGGAGCTGCATGAGGAGCCTCTGTTTCGTGTCGTGCTTCTTGGGATGGCTGTTCGTAAGGCTGAGTGCTGTAACCAGTCTGCCCTTGTATGGCAGAGGAAACAAGTCCTAGGTTTCCAAAATGCTGTTAGAGCGTTCACCACTGTTGAGGTCATCTGCTCTTGTGCACTGAGTAGCTTGATACCTATTTTTTTAAAGTGTGGGATTATTTCTAGCCTTTTTTTGGGGGTGTGTTTCTTTTTTTAAATGACTGTTCCTGCATAGTTAACTGGAGTCAGCTTGAGGTTAAAGCTAATTTAAACTGAATGCTATGTTTAGCATTTATGGTGCTAAAAGGATTATAGGAAAATAGATACTACATAAGTGGCCATAATCTTCTCACTGTTCATGATACTTGAGTGGCAGAGAATGGGGTGCCAATCTGAGATTAAAAATCTAATTTTAGGGAGCTAACAAGAGTCACATTGAAGCAAAAAGGTAAGGATGGATTAAATTTTGTGGACTTAATTTTTTTAATTGGCCCTCAGGCCTGCTTAAAACTTTGCAATTGGACCTTTAACCAAAGCCTGTGATTCTAAATTGTGTACTATTTCCATACACTAATAAAATCAAACTAGACACTTGAGTTATACCCTCGAGGGAACAGCCAGGATGCATTTTCAGAGGTCATTTTTTTCCACTGCTTGAGGTTTGAAAAGCCACCTCCGTGCCATTATTTTTGATTGCTGGAGCCAGTACTTAACCAGCTCCTCTTACATGTTGCTTCCAACATGACAGTGACAGGAAAGCCCAGCCTGGGATGTGAGGAACCAATGCAGGTTCTGCTGCTCCAGTACTATCCCCTGGTTGCACTACAGTCACCTTGCCTGAAAAGACCTCCCAGTTCGTTACTTTTTCATCACCTGGAGGAAAAAAGAAGAAATAAATGTGTGAATAATAATGCTGTTTGCAGTCCTGGCCTTACAGCTCTGTCGGGAGGGTGGGTTACTTCTGAAAAGAGACGCAATCAAACTTGAAACCAGGAAAATCTCATCACCGCGTTAGAGAAGAACCAGCTTCTCTGAGTTGTCAGTGTAACTGAGAAAGGACTGGCTGCTAGCACGTAAACACTGCAGGAGCCTGGTGACTTGGTGGGAGGTAATGCACAGCACTGGGTTAGTGGTGTTTGCTTACAGTACCCGGGAGTTATTCCACATTCTTTCGGTCACATTTGTTGGCTGCTAGCAGGAGAAGGGATGGATCTTGCGTTCTCAGGGTGACCAAAATATAAGCAAAATTGGCCTCTGGGGAATATCTGAACTGGGTTCCCTTTTATTCCTGCCGGTCTGGAGGCTTTAAAATAACAATTAAACCCTCTTAATGGGATTTGTGTACCATATGGCACATTCCCCAGAGGATGACTCTTTCTTGTTGCTATCCTGTCATTTGTCCATATATACAAATAGTTTTCAGGCAGAAAACCAACATGCACCATTTAAAGACACACGGGGTGAGATCACTATCTCTTTGGATAATTCTTCGTTTGTGTATTCTGTCTGAGGCATGGTGTTCTCTTGTGGTGCTTAGCTAGTGGAACAGATTTCAGTGGCAAGCTCAGGCCTGTGAAATGTTATAGCAAAAAAGTTAGATCCTGCACTGAGCATTTATTAAGGATAGACTATTGGGTAATATGGTGCTGATACGTTTCTAGTCCTGAATTCATTTGTTTTGATCATAATACTCTCTGCTGGTAATTAATTCTCAGAGGGAACTGCAAAAGGACACCAATAAACCAGTTATTACTTGGTCAATACAAGAAAAGACACACTAAGGTATTGCTTGTCCTACCGATGCTGGAGATGCTTGCTTTGCCTTTCGTGTCATCCTAATCCCATTTCAAAGCACTGAGGTTCAGGCAGCAGGAGTTACACAGCTGTTTACTGGTAGATGGAGCTTTTAGTTATGGGCAATGCTGTGGGATTAATGTTTCTAATTTCAGCTGCTGAGTGGGTTTTCACTGAAGTCAAGAACCTTGCATTTTTCCAGTGATGTTTCTGGTCTAAAGTCGTTGCTGCTTCATGTGTTGCATTCGTAAGTGTGGCTGTTATATAGCTTCAGTTTCAAACACCATGTTTAGGTGATAGTGGTGAAGGTGCTGGTACCTGCTGTGGGATAGACAGGGGGAGAGTGCAGAGTGTGTCTGTGTCTGCAATTCCCTCCAGTGAGCAGTTGTGTGCCTGTCACAGCCTGCAGTGTAGCTTCATGGTGCCAAGCACAGGCCACGATGGCTGCAGGGAAATGGGGCCATGGCAGTACCAGTCTTGGAGGGTGTATTGCTGCACTGCCCCTTCTGAGGGTGGGCTGAGCAGTCCTCTGGAGGACTCTGCCCCTGAATGAGCAGAGGGACCATAAAGACAAGGGGAGAGGGTGCTTAGTCACAGCAGTGCTGGCACGTGCTCACAGCTCAGCTGCTGAAGTGGGGTGCTTGGCATTATTTGAGCAACCTGGTCTAGTGGAGGGTGTCCCTGCTGATGGCAGGGCGGTTGGAACTAGATGAGCTTTAAGGTCCCTTCAGACCCAAACCATTCTATGATTCTAAAGACCAAAAAATGCCTCCTAACTCTTTAGATAAGTGAAGTTGACTGACTAGTGTGACTCCCCTCAGCAAGCCCACTGGGATCAGATCTGACCTTGTCTGTGATGTGCTCCACTTTCTAGCTGCTCTGTGGGTGAGTTTGAAGAAAGCAGTGGAATGTTTCAGAACAGTTTTGGGCTGCCTGTAAAGGAAAGCTTTCTTAGCCTCACAAGGGCTGAGCGCTCTCCACTGCTATTCAAGAAAATTTTACACTCAGTGTCCTTTTTTGTTTGTTTTTAAGTCCTGTCCCACACACCAAATTGCACACCCCCCGACCCCACCAGCTGCCAAAATAGAGTTGCTAATGGCCACCCTACTGCTGTGGGAGTTGTACATTCCTACCTTAGGAATGGATCACGATCTCTCAAACACCTGCCATCAAAATCCTAGCTGATTGTGGGGGCTGCTTGCATGTACTAGAACAGGACAGAAGAGTGGGTGGAAGCTGGAGTTGAGAGACAAGCAATTTTGCACAACTGTGACAGGGTTTTGTCTTCTCTTGCTTACCTGCACGTAGCCTGGAAGTCACTGCATTCACTCAGTTACTCCCAGGGGACACCAGGTTAAAACCTCATTCCAAGTGAGTGCTTTTTCTTCCCTCTTTTTGTACTTCTGTTCCAGTGACCTGGAAGAGAGAATGTACTTGGGGTAATACAAGAAAAAGAAACAACTTCAAGGACTATAAGATCATTTAGCCTGACCTCCCATGTATGGCAGGCTAATTTGTTTGAAGTTCCTACGCATAGCCGTTTCTGGGACTGCAACATAGACGCATCTATTAGAACAAGCAAGATGTAGAGAAAAAGAGATTTCTTTTTCCTTGTTGAAAAGGAGCAATGGTTCACCCACCTGATGCCTCTCTGGTTGTCTGACACTTGTCAGTCAGAAATGCTCTATCACCCCTTCCCCCTGACCTTGAGGCCAATGTGGCCCCAAAACTCTAACTCTGCGTCCTTGCCAGTCACAAAACCTGTCACAGAAACATTGCAAACACGTTGAGTACAATTCTTTTTCACCAAGGGCTGGGGAAATATAGGTACGTATAGGAGAACTAAGGGTTCACAGCTTACAGAGCTAGGCAGGACAACCATAATCATCTAGTCTGAAACTAGGCTAAAGGTGTATCTTCAGAGCTATCTGTCTTTGTCTAAAAGGCTGCAAGAGATGGTGGTTTCACTATTTCCTCTGATAAGCTGTTCCTGTCTTTCATTACTGCTGGGAAATTTTCCCTTATTTCAAGGTTGAATTTATCTAGCTTCAACTTTTATTCATTGGATATTTGTCAGCCAGACTGGAAAGCTCCTCACGTATATATTCCCCAAATGCAATTACCTACACAGTGTGATGAAGGTATGTCTGCGCTTTCTCTTCAGTGAGCTGAATATGTTGAGCTCCTTACCCATCACATCAGAACGCTTGGGCTTTTTTGTTAAAGCCAGAGAATTCGTTTGTGACACTCACTTGAACTCTGTCCAAGGTCTTCAAATCCTCTTTAAAATGCAGACACCAGGACAGGGTTCAGTAACCTAGTAGGGGTCTTGGCAGTGCTGCCCAGAGATGCTGGAATTCTTCATTATTTCTGCTTCATACTATTTTTTGTTTGTTTGTTTTTTCTCCTCTATATTCAAGAATCTCATTAGTCTTTTTTTGCTACAGCATTGCCCAGACAGCTTACATTGAGGCGATTATCTATAATGACCTCTAAATCCAGTTGAGCTCTGTTTTTCAAAGCAAAGTCTTCCATCGTGTATATATAAGTGACTGCCGTTCTTAGGTCTCAAACACTTGGTCTTACCAAAACACGTTTTGACGGGACACAACTGTTTATCCTGGTGGTTCAGGTCATCCTGTAATAACCCACCTATCTCTTAGTTTACTACTCCACAAATTTTTTATGTCACCTCAATATGTGACTATAGCATAGAGCGGCAAAAAATTTGGATCAAGAAAACTCTCTCTGGTTTAAAAATGTCCTCATTCAGTGGTATCTGCCTACCAACCGTATTTTAAGATCTGTCAGTGGCCTAGTTTTTAGTCCATAGAATATGTTATGGGCTAATACCATAGGAAGTGTAATTTGTCATATTTTACTCATCCTCACAAGTATCTTGAGAAATTCAAGTGTTCATTAGCAGCACATGAGCCTTTACATTTTTGTCCTGGAAGCAAACACCACGTTCCAGTTTTTTTCCCCCTTCTAGTCAAATCAAATCAATTCCAAATTACTTGTTCTCGTTTTCTATCCCTTCAGTTGGCAAACCCTTGTGTTGTTTTTCTGCAAAGGGTATGGTGTCGGTAGGGACATAGAGCTTCACAACAGTCTGGTGGCTCTCCTGGGTGAGAGGAGATGTGTGTTTGACTGCCATCAGGTCAAGGACAAATGGATTTGAATCCCTCCACTCCCAGGTGAGTGCTGTTGCATAAAAGCATGTCTTTTGGCCATAACAGTGATTTCTTGCTTGTTATATGTAAAGACAGACTTCAAGTTGCCTAGTCTGAGGTTTTGAATCCTTGCTGAAAACAGGCTGCAGGGAGGTGTCTCAATGTGGGGGCCAAAGACCAAGCAGGCAGGATATAAACCAACACACCCTCCTCCCCCCTTTCAAATTTATACTCTAAGATGCTTTTCCTGACCTTATGTGTGAATCCCACTTTTGAGGGAGAGCTGATGTACCAAAGTCAGACTCGGGGACTAACCATGAGGAGGTGCATATATTGCATGGCTGTGCCAAGCATCTCAATATGTAGTCCCTTCGTTGATAAAAGGCTAACTCAGTAAATCAGCCCACTGCCTCGTCTCCAGTAAGATTTTTCTTTGTTAGCTATTTCAAGCAAGTTGAAATCTTCCCAGTGAAGGAAAGGCTGCAGAGCCCTCTGGGAAATGCAGCATGTGATCCATACATCAGAGGTACTCTTCAATGGGATATCTAGGACATGCCCAGCAACGCTTTGAGTGGCAGCCAAAAGCGTCACTGTGGAGTGCCAATCAGCTCTGAGGTTCGAACTGACTCCGATTCACTAGTGAAATTGCTGACAAATGTTGCCATCAAAGCATTGCATTTATCTTTCCTCTGTTTGTTTAACTGTATTTTTCCTGCCCCATCTGTAGTTAATAGCATCCTTAAGCTTCTGCTTGTACAGCTGCTTTTCAGCACAATAAGTTCTAATATAATGTGATATAATTTGCTTGTAAAACTGCCTGTATTTGAATAATAGATTGGTTTATGAAGAGAGAAATTGAGAATGCTGCCGTAGCACCTTCTTGTGTAGGTCACTGGAACAAATCTTGGGACAGTGGACACAAATCATTGAACGCCATGGAGGAAAAGATCTGTTATCTCACTGTTCACCAAGAAAATTCAAAGAGCGACTTCTCCAGCAATTGGAGCCTCCAAAACTCTTGTCTGCCAAAATACAGTTTGTTTTCACTGTCAAGGTCTAAAGCACATTGAAAATTTAGTTTTCTTGCTGTTAGGACTTGAAAGTTTTTGCTCTCTGCTTCCAATTGTGTAATTTTCTTTCCTAGTTTTCATATGTAAGTAAACTACTGCTTTCACCATTTCAGTCCTTGATTAAAAAATAAGGTATGTGTAGGCCACAACTATTTACCTTCCTATGTTCACATTCTTGTACTACCAGTTAGAAATAATTATTTTTAAATCTTCACCTATGATAACAGTGTATGAAGATATTAGACCTTGCTTAACAACTACACAATTATCTTTTAGATTCCCAAGAACAAATTGTTATTAAAAGGAAGCTCATTTTATACCATTAGAGACCTACTGAAATAAATATTGTCCTCTGAAGCATATTTCTAAACGGTGTTTAAATAGTTTGCATTAATTTAAAAATCAAGTTAGCTAAAATTAGATTCCTTCAAAGCAGGTAATTGAATTTGCATATGAAATAAATCTCAACATGAAATCAACATTTAGGTGTAAATTTTTAGTTGTTTTGACAATTTCTGTGGGCCGGAGTCTCAAAGGAGGTAGCAGCTTGCTTCAGCTCACTTTGCCTTGTCTCTCTGGCATTTTTCAGGGGAGTTGTCTCCAACCAGCATGCAGGAGACTGAGCCCTGAGCTGGTCTCCTGCTTCTTCTGAAACAAGGAAAAGCTGTATCCCAGCACAGTGCCTTTACTCAGCCCCACTCTCTTCTGACAATTCTATGACCTGATGTTGCATTCTGAACAAACCTTGCTTTGAAAAATTTTATACGTGGCTCATGCAAGAAAAAATCCTGCCTGTGGAAATACAGGGGTTTTAAAGTGTTAAAAAATAATTCTTAAGTCTTGCATGTACAATTTTAATGGTATTCATAATAATTCAAATTTGCATCTTATTGAGATCTTAGAATTTTTATGCTGTTACTGTTGTTATTGGATCCTTTTGTCTTATAACAATATATGAGAATACAATACACTAACCAATTTCCAAAAAACACCTAAATACATGTGTAAGCATGTCTGTTCACCATTATGTTATTGTTTTACGTATCTTAATGCAACAGGTCCACCCCTCCTCCTTCTCTGCAGGAAGTGGAATGATTGTTTTCATAGCAGAGGACCTTCTGGGTATTTGTCAGTCTGCCTAGGGTAGCTCATACAGACCATGGATTGTAATCCTCCAGTGAATGATCTCCAAGTGTGTATATCCATGCAAGGCAGATGATACCAAATATTTTTGCATTTTAACTCCAAAATGCAAACTCTCAATCTCATAGGCTGAAGTGTGAGTCACCACTTAGCCACCCTCACAGGTGAAACATGAGCAGAAATTGGAGCGAGACATCCCAGGAAGGATAAGTACTTGTGACTAACACTTGCCATCATCATATTGTAAGGATTTTGCATCATGCTTTTAGTCTCTGTATCCCAACTTGTTGAACCAAGACAATCATTAGCACTTGGGTCCATATTTAGGAATCTGGCAATCCTTTTTTCCCCTGTGCTGACAACACCAACTCACTTCACTGTTCTAGAGTATTGCAATTCAAAGTAGTATTATGGTAGACTGGGAATAGTGCAAATTCTTCCCCTGACCCCATTCCTAACTCTGTAATGCCACGATCAGATGTACAAGAGGTGCTAGGAAAAGTAAATCAGAAAGTGGATGGAGCACATGAAGAATGTGCACAGCAGGAAAAACTCAACTCCCTGTTATTGAACCGTAGGGTGTTTGTAAGTGTGGGCAGTGCGGGAAAGCTGAGTCAGCAAGACCATGATTTGCAGCGTTACTGAGGACATAGTAACTTCATTTGGAGTTGTGGGCGTTTAATAGCCTAGAAAACAGGACCGCAAGAGATGTTATTTAAGGTGTGAGGCATTTTCTGTCTGCTGAAAGAAAACCTGAAGAAATGATGCTGTTTGTGTTTAGAAATAAAGAGGAAAAATTGCCTTCTATTTCTTCTTCACCAGTCTGTTTTTCATCAGTGCGTCAAAACGTTCACTCTGACACAAATGAGTAAAATGAGCAGAATTAGACTTCCTGTGAGAGGGATAGCAGAGTGGTGGGTAATATTGGATAGGATACCACAGATCACCGTGTGTTAAGAGTGTTTGGATCAAATAATAGAACTTAAGGAGAAGCATGCTTTCCTCTTCTATTTTGATTCTGAATAATTGTCCAAACCCTCCCTGACAAAGGTCTGCAATAGCCAACCTGAAGTAGCCTGAAGTGCTATCTAATTACTTTTAAAAGTAGGTAGGTCATAGGCACTCATTGTTAGTGACAGGACAGGTGTCAATCACGGATGTTCACATTATCTGTTCTGACTTTAGCTGAGTTGCTGAATGCCTCCAAGGGTTACATGTTTCTCCTTTGTTGTTCTTGTGAGGTTTGTTTTTTGGATAGTAGATGGGATACTAGCTGTATGCGAGTGTTTTGCAGTCCCTGTATAACCCCCTGGGCTGTGCTTTGGTTAGGGAAATATGAATCCAGTTTCTAGCCATCTGGGATTCTCCAGAGTGTGAAAACATGATGGGATTTTGCATGCTTCAGCATAACCTACTCAATATGCAGGACCTTGTTGTGACAGGCTTTATCAGGATGGTAGCAGATATTAATTGGCAAGATCTGGACAACCAGCAGTGCCAGAGGGCACCAGGCCAGT
This sequence comes from Rhynochetos jubatus, assembly GCA_027574665.1. Lineage (NCBI taxonomy): Eukaryota > Metazoa > Chordata > Aves > Eurypygiformes > Rhynochetidae > Rhynochetos > Rhynochetos jubatus. The sequence continues at coordinate 11,459,667 of CM050655.1, forward strand.
GCTGTTGTGGTTAAAGGCTGACTGTGCTAAGGATAAACTGTGTAATTAACTGGAAGCCTGTGTTGGGCTTCTTTGCTTTCAGACCCTTTTCTGAAAGAAACACAGCACACTTGGTGCACTGGTTAGTGGTCATCAGCCAGTCCTTCTTAATGTGGGTAAATTCATGGTGCAAACTAGTTATAGCTTGAAGAGGATTTGTGCCTTGGTGATCAGTTCCTGGAAACTCCTGTGTTTATTTCTGTCTCTTCTTTGTTCCAATTCTTTTTGCAGAGAGAGCGAGATTATCCATGATCCAATCAATGAGCCATGAGCAACCTCATTTCCTTCGCTCTTTGATAGGAAGTCAGCAGCTGTGGTATTATGAACCAGAACTGAGGATGTGTTTAAGTCCACTCGGTGTTCAAATGCTTCATTTGCCTCTCTTCACTCGAGCCTTTGTGTCGTCTTGTATGAAGGAGCCCTTAGGCTGGGACAGCTATGGGCCTGACGGGTTGAAAAGCATTTAAGATACGTAGGGTGCAGATGAGTGATGGGATAAATGACTCGGGCTTTACGTACAACCTTAGGTTTGGAGGTGCAGAGTGAAACCAGGTGGGATTTCTGAGAAGGTGGGAGCAACTGGAGCTCAAAGCACGTCCACATCCCACATTCTTCTAAGCATACCTGTAAGTTTTGCAGCATCCCTAGGTCTGAAAGGTTTCAGGGACTTTGTTACCTTGCATTTCATCAGTGCAGCCATAGGTGGATGGCTTTGGTTGCTGCTCAGGACACACAGTCTCTATTCCTCTCGAGGCTTGAATACCCCTAAGCAACTTCATGCTCACTAGGTAGTAATACACATCTTTACTCATCACTAGCTTTTAGTAATCAAATATGGAAAAGAATACACAAACTTAAGCAGAGGCACATTAAAATTTGCTGTTGTCCAACAGAATGAAGAAACAGTTCTGCTGCTTTCTCCTCCCACAGTAAAAGGTTTATAGTAAGAGCAAGTCAAAAATCAAACTGAAAATGGACTGAGACCCAAAGCCCAAGAGAAGTTCTAATGGAAATATGTTCCCTTTAAGCCAAAGGGTACTCAGGTCCTAACCAAATGACTTAAGCTGTTATTTATTACATTATTACAGTACTGCTATGTAAGCCATAATGTGTTTCCATAGACAAACGTGAAGAACACTCTTCAAACTGTGAACTTGAGAAAATACACAGCTTAATTTAGTTTTATTTGTCCCATTGGTCTCGTGCGGTTGGAAGCAGCAAACGATCATTCCATCTTCACATCCCCTGAACCCCTGGTTCAAAAAGGCTGTCTTTGGTCTCCTCTCCAGATACCTCTTCTGACTCACCACTCTCCTTCATTTCATCCCTGCTGTATTCAAGCTTCTCCTTATGTTTGATCATCCCTGTAGCCCTTTTCTAGATTCTCTGTTTTCTGTGAGTTGGAATGACCCAAACTATGCGCCCTCTTCAATAAGTCTGAGCACAGTGGCTTTCAAGTGGTGTGACCATGTGTCCTCTTCTGTTTCTTATTGCTTTTTATAGTGCTCTTTAGCATTCTGCTGGGATTTGTCAGTATGACCCTGCTGACAATTGAACTGATGATTTCAAGACCTGCCCAGATCCCTTTCCTGAGAAAGGTTATTACAGATTCAGAGCCTGTCACTGTAGACACATATGTAAAGGTAATTTTATACCCATGCACATTTTTTTGCACTTACTAGTGCAAACGTTTTTGTCATTTGCTCACTTAATATTATGTGTACTTAAGATGTACGTCTTAGCTGTCAGTTTTAGATGTGATTATTCTGATTATTTTTATTATTTTAGATGGTGTTATTCACTGGTCAGTCAGGTAATTTGAGACTAGATTGAGCCTCACAAGTCTCAAAGCACATCTCTGAATGGGATCCTGCTGGTTCACTAGTGACGAAATGACATTGGTTTCCTATCACTAGCCATGAGGGGACAATCCCTTCTACTCACTGGCTCTTCAGCTTCCAGGATTGCACCATCTGCCCTTTTGTAACCCCTACAGAACCCTTTTCCTTACTCTTTTGTACCCCAGACACAAGTTTTCCATTCTAATATGTTGGAAAGCATCATAAGGAAAGATCGTTTTTTTCTTTTATTAGCTTCTTATGACAATTTTAGAACAGAATCTGACCCATACCTCCTTTTAGTTTTTGTTTAGTGTTTGATAAACAGATGAATATTTTTATGATGGACTAGGAGCCTGCTGATTGTCCTGTAAGCCGTAGCTGCAAAATCGGATGCAGTTTAGTGTGTGACAGAGCTGAAAGTCACACATTAATTCATTAGAATAGGAGCCACGCTAATACTCCGTACTGGGGTAAAATGCCCACTGAAATATGTTTTTTATGGAATTAGGATGGCAGATTCATCATGGAAATCTGGGAACTCCCATTTTGGGTGCATTGAAAATGCGTTGTTCAGATGAACAAGCTATTTATACAGACGTGGTATAATACTGGATACTCCTTTAATCTGTTAGTAATCCAGATGTTGCCGTATGGACAAACTGCACAGATTGATTTGAGGATGCCCCACTGGACAAATGAATACCCTGCTTCAGTTAACTTGCTGAGTTTTTATGTTAGTGTGTCAGGAAAAGAAAAACTCTGCTTTCTAGCACATAGTTTATTTGCAGTGACATATAAAATGAGACTGATGACAATCAACACAGGTTAAAGGCAGCTTGTTTGACAAGCAGCTCGTGATGGTTTGGTCAGTATCGGGAGGGCTTTCTTTCAGTACTTCATTGCTTGTAGCCAATGCACAGCCTTTCCAATGTGGAACCACCTCTGCACGTACATATCAGAATGCACACAGTTTCCTCTACCGTTTTGCTTTCAGTGATGTACCTGCATTAATTTAGCTTAATGCTGTAATGGGTTATTTAGTCTTGTTATCAACCTCCGCTTTCTCAATCTTCTGTCCTGTGAGGAACTGCCATATTCCTCCTCTGTAGTTCTCATTCCCCAGGGCGTATACAAAGGCATTCACTGTTGGTGAAGTCTTGGCAATAACGGCAGGAATCTGTCATAAGACACAACATTTATTAATAGAAAAATGCACCGAGGAGCCAATAGGCTGGTTTCAACCCAGGCTCAGTTTCTCTTTACCAAACAAATGCCTGTCTCCAATGGCAGTAGCTTGCTACCCCTGGAGACGTGAGAGGTAAAAGCAATTTGGTCAGTTGGAGGCCCTTGCTCAGGAAATGATAGTCTCCAGGAGAAAGAATTGAGGTCAGCATTGCCTGAAACTGGGATATTTCTGAGGAGAGTGAATACAAACACTTAAGAGTGAGCCGTGGACACCTTTTGATGGATAAGTGGGCTGATATTGCTAACACATTTTATGTGGGATACTGAATACCTAACTACAGTAATGCATTTGATGACCTGAAAGCGGGCTGATTTTTGGGGACTGAATGGAAGTTGAAAGGCTTGATGTGATATTACTAAGTCCCAGAGGCAGTCTCAGAGCCAAGACTCATAGAAAAAAGGGAAAAAATGAGGCAGCACAACCTTAAGAATGATCAATTGCAGCTTCCCTGAGGAGAGAGAAGTATTAGAAAAATGAATGAGACAGTCTCTTCAAAATTGAAAATTTTGAGCTGGGACTTTACTCTGGGAAGGACACAAAAAACTACAAACCATGAAGCAGTGCAGGCTACAGACCTCTGACTGCTGAATTAAAAAAACCCCTGACTTTCCAAGTTGTTTTTTGATCAAAGCAGTAATACAATGCCCCTTATATTACTGTGCTTAGCTGTTTTGCCTTAAAAGTGGTAGATGAACAGAATAGTTTGAGGAAACAATCTTATATGTTATAAATGTTATAACAAGTAAAGCCAGTTGTGAGTAAATTGGCATTGTTCCGTAGGAATGGAGAGAGGAGAGGAAGGAGAATGCCATTGTCAGAATTCCCTCGGGTCCCATAGACGTACCATGCGGTATTTTGGCGAAATGAACATCACATTTTCAATTGCTGCGTAGAAACATAAAAGGCTATAAGGACCCCAGCAAATGACCAGCGTCTTCAATGGCAAACCGGTATTAAACTGAAAAACAAGAGCAATAAATTCCTTTGTGTTTCCCAACCCCACATCGCAACAAGTGGGTGGGACAGATCCTGCGAGACTGAGGCCTGTGTTCGGTAGAGGAAAGGGTCAGAGAGCAGGACGTGCCGTACCACTGCTGCTGTGCTGTCGATGTGGGAGGTGCGCCCCTGCGTCGAGGGCTGCCTGTGCAGCCAGCCCCAGAACCCTGCTCTCGGAGGTGTGTGGCAATGTCTCCTGGGCGAGGTGACAAAACACCTTATGGCAGATCAGTTAAATCAGTGTCTGTGCTACACGTTGAAGCTGTGGCCAGTAATTGCTGCCGAGGTGCGAAGGCAATGTGTAAATTTAAAAACGGATAGAAGGGAATGATATTTTGCTGACTTCTTAAAGTTTTGCAGACAAACTGTGCAAAACAACTACTGTGGCAGTGCAACAGGTGGATGCAGTGGCATCTCATCTGTGTCATGGTAGTAGGATTCTGGTGTCCTTCATGCTAGGATCTTATCCATGGTGTTCATGGCCAGCTGTTCCCAAGTATTCTATAAATATTAATAAATAGGGAAGTGATCATTTAATCCTTAAATTTTCTGCATCGGAACTGGTCTTCACAGCTACAGAATGTTGTAAGAAACAAATCACATGGTATTGCATAAACTCAGTGAAAAGAAAGGTAATAGACGTAATAACAAATGCTGAGATTTGCTCAAGGGATTTGTAGAGGGCACAGACAGCTACAAACCAGTCTGCCTGATGCTCTCTTTGCCAGTATAACATTCCCCTTGAGAATGGAGTGTCTTGACAGAATGCAGGGGTTGGGCTGTGCCCGCCAGCTGCATGTGATGCCTCAGACTATATAGCCTGCACCTAAGGAAACAACTCATATAACCACCACATTACATTCCCATAAACCTGCCACGCCAGAGCAATTCCTTTGTTTCCAGCTCATAAAGATTTCTTAATTTCCTCAGCCAAGTGTAAACACGGCGTGTTTAGGAATGCCCTTTTTCTCCCCCCATGGGTGCCTGCGTGTTGCCTTGCAGTTCTGGCTGACTTCCTCAGCAATAAGCTAAGAGCCTGTAGCAAAGCAGGAAATAATGCTCCTTCCTGAGCAAAGTTTCTCTGGATCAGTATTGATATGCTATTAGTAAATATTCTGCATGCTGTGCGTTTGTTTTGTGGCTAGACTTGGGCCGGCGTTGGTGGAGGGGAATTCTCAGGTTCACGAGTCTGAACCCTGCTTTGATGGGGAACTGTTTGCAGCACTACATTGGGGCAGACATGGTTTTCTGGTCAAATCTTGAAATCTCTAAGGATGGGGGTTTCCATGAACTTTCTGGGTGGCCCATCCTGTGTTGTACTGCTCTCCTACCCAAATAACACCAGGGAGGGGCTGGGCCAAAGCATCTATGAAAGACATTGGCTTTTTGAGGACTTTGTCTCTGTTGGATGCAGCCCTATTTTGGCAAGGCAGTTGCAGGGGCTGAGGAAGCTTCCTTACCTTATAGTTCCCACTTTTCTTGAACTTCTGGTGTATGGACTGATAGGCTGTCAGGATGATGAAGCCTGGGATCATGAAATTGAAAATGGACAGTGCAAAAAGGAACGTGATATAGTTTCTGCAAAAGGTGAGGAGAGGGGGAAAAATAGGAAGCTGTTATTTTCTCTCTGGATATCTTTGTAAAGTTGCTGTAAATATTCATTAACTTCTGTTTTTAAACTTGCCAAAACCACTTTTGTCAGCATGTTTTAGGCACGGAATTTGTGGAAGACCGGTTAGATTGTGCTGTGCCTTTGTGTGTGGAATGGATAGAAAATCACAACAGGTGTTTCGTTTCTAAACCCAGGCATCTGTACTCAGACATTAGTGCTGGACTGCACAAAACCATTCTAAAAGAGTTTCAGGTTCTGAACCCAGCAGCTTATAGACGACCAAGGAGTAAGGGACTGGCAGAAACTTGGGTGTCAGCCTTTCCCATGGAGAAAACTGACTTTAGCTGTTCCTGTATGTCACCATGCGAGTCAAGGTAGCCTTGGGTTGTGCGTGCCTTGCCCCAGCTGCTGAGGAGGGAGAGCTGTCCCAGCAACAATGTTGGGGGACAGCTCTGGGTTTTGATGTGCTGTCGAGGCTACCCCAGGGGATGGCAGCCTCCACCCACCCTCCCGTGGGAGCTGGCCCTGCCCCTCACCTGTCCCCTTTGCTGTAGTCCAGGGTGCAGCAGGTTCGGAGAGGTTCGTAGTCGTATTCCCCCCACCCCAGCAAGGGCATCACGGACCAGAAGGCAGCAAACAGCCACGCGAACACCATCATGGAGATGGCCGTGCTCCACTGCAGCTTGCTCCCTGCAGGAAGAGGAAAAGGGGGTCTCTGTGCCCAGAATGAAACCATGGAGCAAAGCTGTCTGGTTCAGTGGAGCCAGAGCCAAGTGCCCCGGCCCTGGGGCCTCAGGCAAAACCAAGCAGGCATCTGCGTTTTGTAGCCTGAAGCTGAGCTGAGACTGAAGGAATCACCCTTGTATAAAATTTGAGGGAAACTTTTAGACTGTAGGAAACAGCAATTAGTACTTCCCTTTTGTGCAGCACTTGGATAAATGCTGCACTGCTGCCCAGCTGTGTGCCACACTGGAGATACAGCTGCTGTGACAAGCATTCTAGTCTTGTGTTTTGGGGACGTGTTTAAAGGCTCAGAGGAGGCAGAGAGCAGAGGGCACAGGGCGATGCAATAGTGCTTGAAGAGCTACAGCCTTGCTGCAGGGTGCAAGGCAGGTCAGAAATGTGACCTCACAGAGTCCCCAGCCCCTGCCTACTTCCTTCCTGCCCTGCCAGGCGTGCAGGGCACACACGGATATCAAATATACCCTGTTCTAAAAATACTGATCATCAATATGTATGTGAATATATATATACAAAACCTGACAACAGATCCTGTCTTAAAAATACCACAGGTCAAATTATTTTGCCCTTAAGCTCATTGCTTAGCCTGGAACAGGAAATGTGAAGCTCAGCATTAGTAATTTTTTTTCTAATTTTCTGATAAAAATGATCACTTGTGCCGATCTCATCCAATTCCATAAAATACCATAGGAATAGGTCAATGAATGAAATGAAAGATTGGAAACTCCTAAAACCACAGGAAGTATTTCTTCATGGAGAAGCGAGGCAGGCTTCTTGGTCGCTGCAGGACATTGTGTTAGCCTTGCTGCTTGCATGTAAAAAGGCCTGGATAATTTTGTTATCAAGGCTAACATCTGTAATCATGCCTGTGCTGAATAGCCCATGACGCCAGCAGTACCAGCAAGGAGCACGGTGACTTTGCCCGCTACTCCTTTCTAATCAAATCTCCCATTAGGGAGAAGTAATGATGTAATTTTCACTGAGGTTGGGAAGCAATCTTTTCGTTCACTCTTATCAGCAGCGTTATGACAGCAGGCCAGGAAGATTCAGGCCAATTCTGACCTTTCTCAGAAAGGTGAAGGACTGGAAGTGAGGTGAATGAGGTGCGGCCCTGCTGTGGGATCAGACGTGGCTGACTTTTGGGGGCCGCACAGGCTGGAGATCCCCATAAGGCAGCAGCCCCAGGAAGGACCCCAAGCTATACGGTAGCTATTTTGTGTTGTACCATCCCTGTTTACTTTAAAGAAGGATAATAAAGTAGGTGTGTTAAGAAAAAAGCCAGAGGTAGACTCAGCCCTATCAAAGGGCAATTTTACTATCTTCCAGAGGTTCTTTAGGGAGAAGAATCAGAGTTGGAATTGCAGTAAAAATCAACTTGGAAAAAATTGTTTGGTGCAGGTGTTCAAAAATGAGTTATGGGAAAAGATAGGTGTACACATTGCAATTTAAATATTGTGGAAAAATAACTGCCTTTTCATTAAACATTCTGTTTCAATATGGTGGACAAAAAAATCAATAGATTATTTTTTAGTCATTCAAAACATTATTTTTAATAATTAGTAATGAAGAATTACTAATAACTGTCTTTTGTATGTTTCCTACATAGAAGATATACTTCGGCTGCAAAGGCTCAAACATTGCTCTGTAGTACTGATATAATATGGCTCTAGAATGACATAGACTAAAGTAAAGGAATAGTTTCTGATTTAGGGGACTAGAAATATCAGTCAAGCTCTTTAGTAACTTGTAATTATTCTTAACCTCCCAGTCCAAAGAAGCAATGTAGTCTAAGCTACATCTTTCTGAATTGCATCCTATTTAGCTATATGCTCAAACAAGCATGTTAGAGTTGTTCCTCATCCAAGGTTTCCATTTCCATTTGTGTTCTACATATCGGTTCTTGTAGCTTGGCTTTACACAGCTGTAACTTGAAATTCAGTCAGGACAAAGCCTATTACACAAGCTGCCAGGTTTGTTTTGTGTTTTACCTATTCTAGAAACTTTAAAAACTCATTATCAAAAGGAGCTGCACTGAAAACTGGATCTGAACTGTGTTTCTTTTAAACTAAGATCATGCCAGAAAGTAGCTTTGTTGCTTTGGGAATGCAATTTTCTAAGTGGTAAGCCCTCCTGATATTCTGAAAAAAACAAACTAAATCTTGGGGTCTTTTTTTTCTGTTTATCAGCAAGTCCTATGAGATAGTTGATACCAAGTATACAAGGAGAGAATCAGAACTTACAGAATTAAATATTTCCTTCTGGATTTAGCCTTTCGCAAAATGAGAATAATGGTGAAAATAGTCCTAGTGAAATCAGCTGTCTGTTGACCCTCCAGGAAACATTTAATGACACATCAGAAGTAGCTAAAAATGTTTGAATGTAAAATTAAACAAACTTGGTATTATCTTAGTTTTACTCAGACAAAATACTTTCTGTATATGAACAGCGAAAGAGTCATGCTCCGTTCACATTGCAAAAATGGCCTCTGAGAGCGCTGACAGCAGGAGAGCAAGCTGAGAGCAGTTCAGTTGCTTTTGTGCAGAGCAGGACATTGCTTTACCTTAAATGCCTTTTGTGACATGTTAAAACTTAATGTAATAGCCATGTAGGTCCTAATTCAGTTAAATCTGTATGTATGGAGTTCAGCATATGCTTAAGGATATAATTCCTAATTAGGGCCCAGCACTGGCAATTTGGTCCTATTAAGTCTAATTGCTCTTGTGCTCTCTCTTTCTCTCCTTGAAAAGCAAGAGGGAAGGTTCTGTTTTTCATACAGGGAAATACTAATTTTAAATTAGTATTAGGAGATTTTAGATTGCTTCTGTAATTGCTTTGGAACAGAAAGAGGTTACTCTCATAAACAAAGAAACACTCATTGTTTGAGATCCTAAAATTTCAGCTTTTACAGATTACTAAAATTGTGAAGTGCTAGATAGAGCGTGGAATAATCCTTTTGATTATGCTGGTCAGTTTTTACTGACATAATCATACACTAATTCTCCATCTTTAGTCTGTGGGGACATTTATGAATTTAGATTTTTTTGAAGGTTTATAAATTGGTCAAAATCAGCTGATTTTTCATTAAAAGAATCAAAAATACATCCCTGACACAGTGTCCACCTTTCAACTAGATGTCAGGCTGGTGTTTTCATTAGAAAAAGCTCTTTAAGATAACATAATAAAGGTTATTTTACTCCATTAATTTTTTGCTGTGATTCTCCATGATCATAAAGCTGTCTTGGCGATTACCTCCCGCTTCAGTGAAAATGCAAGATCTGTATAAACACTGGCATTTTGTCAGGGAAAACTGATGCAGGTGCAAGACTAGATGAAGGGAGTGTGGCAGGGTGGCTGCAGTGTGACAGGAGGTAAGGACACGCTCCTAATTTGACAGAGCTGACAGCTGCAGCAAATGGTGGTTTGCTAATCTTTGAATACTGATTTAACAACCTAGATTTCCTTGAATGTTAAGGATTAGACAAAACTCACTGCAATTCCACTTGAAATTGAATGCTGCTGCAAAATCCCTGCTGATTTTGTATGTCTTTTCTCTTGTAATATTGAGAAAAGTAGTCACATAATTTGCTTCAGGTTTTCCATTTTCCCCTAATTCTTAAATGCAAATGTAAAATCTTCTAGATTTTTTTTTCTTTCCTTTTTACAACTGTAACTGAATGTTGTGGTTATGAAAGGTAAAAACCTAACTGGGATCCTTCCCCTCTCCATAACCTGCTGATGGCAGCATGTTACCCTCTCACGAAAATGAACCATGCGTTAGATGGAAATGCCTTCAGCAAAGATGTCTCTGTGGTAGGTGGCTGCTTGCTTTCAGATCACCGACCCCCTGGGCTGCCCACCAGCTGCCCTCTGCCCGCCTGATCCCAGGTCCTGTGAGACCTCCCAGGCTGCTGCTTCCTTCCTCCCTTGCTGTGTTAAGAACATAATTCAGGATGTTTTCCTCATCTGAATGGCCAGGGAGGGAGAACGAACAATGTCTCCCCTGACACAAAATGTCATCATCTGTCCTGAATGCTTGGGTATTGACGGACAGCTTCCTCAGAGTTTGCCCCTTCCTCCTTCACTGTCAGGCACTAACATAAAACTGCTTCTGATTTCTCCTTTTCCCCCCTAATGATCACATTTTGAAATACAATAATCTGTTTTTCCATCTTATTGGTGATTGACACTCAAACCCTTGACTCCTCTATCTTTTCTCCTCTTCTTGCATACTTTTTGGCTACAGATTTCTGTAGTTCTCTCCTCCTTACTGTGAAATCTCACAGGCCTCAAAGCCACATTAGGGGATGAAAAGAGGGTTGAGTTGCCCAGCATGGTTGCCTGGGAGGAAGAAGGCAAGAGGAGGAAGAGTAAAATCTCTGAAAGTCTAGCTTCTCTGTCACGTTAGGTGGTCATGCTATTTTCATCCATGTGCCAATCAGTATCAAGCTGTTTTCTGATGAGTGGCACGACCAGTTATCCGTACATTTAACTTTAAAAACTTGGTTAATTTTCAGGAGGTTGGTGAACATATTAGTGTTATTAGCATCCAGAATAGCTGAAAAACCCCATTTTTTTCTCATCATTGTCACAGTAATCTCTCACATTCTTATCAGCTCTTTCTTCCTCAGAAATATGAATAGTGGATAATCAAGTGTCAAGATGAGGAATGCCACAACAAAGGTTTTCTCGGAAACTGTTAGGACAAAACAAAAACATTGGGGATGATGTAATAGAGTCTGGAAGGAGTATCAGTTCCCAGGGAATGAAGATAAAAGGTTGATAGCTTTGTTTTTTAGGCAAAGGTATTTTGTACCTTCTGTACAGGCATGCAACTCGCACCAGTGTTAACAGGAGTTTAATGTATGGATTGAGAACACAGTATAGCCTGTAGGCTTGCTATATCAGATCTGTGAAATACGACTTAATCTTCCTTGCAATCAGCATGTGAAGGATCAAACTAGAAGTGGCTGGTGTTACTGGAATAGCTACAGAACATGGGCTTTTTAAACCTTCTGAGTTTTTGGTTTTGTTTTGTTGTTCAGAACGTTCAGTAATAGCAGCAAAGTTTGACTATCAGTACGTAACAATTTGAGCAAAGTAAAGAAGCTTGTGCCCTTAGGGTCTCTCTGTCTCTTAATGTAGTGTGCTCTTGACTGGAGGAGTGCCTGACATGAAAGCATTAAAGTCAATGTTGCAGAGAGTAAAATGTCTTTCCAAGGACATGCTTATTTTCAAGCTGTCTCTCTTGTAAGATACAGATGCTACTCTTCGAGTTCCAAACGCATTTCAGTGTCCAAAGGGTGTTGGTATGGATTTCGTTTACAGCCTGCATTATCTGGGGCCTTTGGACGTGAAAAAAAAATCTCCTTGCCTGAGTTGAATTCTTGACAAAAGTTGCAGAACAAAAAGTTGGCGACCTTTCCAACCTCAGTGGGATCATCCGGTAAAACATGTTTGCCGTGTGCTCCGGGTGTGTTTTACCACTTGCAGCTTTAATCATACGGAGGCCATGCCTGAAGGGCTGCGTGGATGTGAACGGCAGAGGGGATTGAAGCGCTGCAGCTCAGCAGTTTCTTCCCCAGCCAACTTTTACACTTTAGAAATATTTTGTGAAGCGCTCTGAGCAACCTGTGTTTTAGCACAAGAAAAGGAGGGCTGCGTTTTTCTATCGACATTGCCAAAGGGACACGTTTCTGGGGTGAAGGGTGCAGTCGTGTGGGGTGTTCTGGACTCCTTGCCCCTCTGGAAAGGGCCTGGATTTAGCAGGAAACCCAAAAGCTGTAGATCTGCATGGGAGGACCTCATCCACTTCTCCCAGGTGGCAGAGCTCCCACACAACAGCCAAAAAGGCCAAATGGTGCCTAATAGGGCATTTCTAGCATTACGGAGTTCTAAGATGTCCTTTCAGAATGTTTTTATTCCATATCGTGGCTTCCTCCCTTTTCCTAATGAGGGCCATGAGATTGCACGCCCTGTGTTTGTCACTCAGCTCTTTCCTAATGACTTTTGGAAACATTGGCTGCTTAGAGGTAAACTGGAGAGAGAAGTGGGGACTGACAGGTACTAAGTTTCTGCATTTACTGTGGAAGGTGGTGGCTGGGGAGAGGTGAGGTCCCATGAAAGCACCCATAGAGCAGTCAGCACTATGTCAGGTCTATCTTAGACCAAAGCAAACATAATCCCTGTGCACCGTACTCACAAGGAAGCAGGTTTTTGCCAGTTCTGACACTCACAAGGCTGCTAGTTTGTTTTACTGCAGATGGTAATGCCCCTTGCTGTGCTTCCCCATTTCTGTGCTGAGAGAATACAATTATTCCCCTGTTCTCCCATCTGCAGTGGTGACTGGAGTACAGTTGGAATCCCAGCACAAATCCAACTCAGCACCCTAATTCAGCAGAAATTGCCACTCATGTTACATGAATGCACAAATCCAGTACTGCCAGAGTTTGGAATGTAGTTCTGTAACAGAAGACAGAGCATCTCTATAAATCCATATATTTGACAATCTTGTCAATCTCTCTTTCTCACCTAAATCAAAAATATGCTTCCAAATGTCCACAAAAAATCGGTAAATTTCTTTTCCTGGGTTGATCTCCCTGTCAGTTAAGTTACACTGTTAGATTACCACTAAATCCAGCTAAGGCCTCAGAGCTAGTTAACAACTAAATTGCAAGAAAAACCAAACCCCGGCCTTCACTATGAGAAGAAAAATAACATATTCCTCATCAGTACTTAAAAATAGCTCTTCCACTTTTAGCGAAACTTGCAGATAGTTTGCTCCTTGCTTGGAAACAAATGTGGCGAGTTCCAGTCTTCGTAAGGGGGCCTGGAAACGTAGCACAAACCCCACAAATGGCTCCTGCGCCCCAAAGTGCCTGTGTGTCACACCACGGGGCAGCAGAGCTCTGTCTGCCCGATCGTGCCCCTGCAGAAGTGCCTTGCTGTGGGCTCTGTTCCAGCTGCTGTCTCTGCAGAGACAGCTCTCTAGCTACACCAAATTTGTCTGTAATTAGTAAACTCTGCAGGGGCATGAAGATCTGTTTGGTACACAGCAGGGTGCTGGATGGAAGCCCAAGGTACATAGATTTTTTTTTTTTAAGTATGAGGAGTTGGAGATTTTGTTTAGGATGGTGAAGATTACTTATGGAGAAGGTGAAAGAGTGGCAAGAGGGTCAGAACCTGGATGTGATCTGGAAGAGTAAATATCTCCTGTAGGTGGTTGGTTAGTGCGCCCGGTATGGGAAGAGGTCTTTTGGAGAGATTGTTTGTATTTGCACCATCTCTACTGTGTAAGATAAACATACATTCACATATGATATGCAGATAATAAATATGTGCTTGCTTTGATTCTCTGAAATCTAAGCAAACTGCCTCATAGCAGGGTTTGGGTACAGCTGCTAGGTAAATTGTAGCCCTTACTTGTACAGTAGTGATGATAGCGGTCCCAGGCGACTGCAGCGCTGGAGCTAATGCTGGCCAGTGCTGTCAAGAAGCCCTGGAATCCGTGAATTTGACAGCCGTCAGAGCCGTAGGGCCAGTATCTGTCAACGAACAAGGAATATGTTAAGAAAATGATGGAAAAAGGTGAAGACATATTTGGAAATTGCATTACCAGAGAGGGTAAAATGATAGCCTGTGCATGTGCTTTCTAAGAAAACATTGAGAAATATTGTGAAAGCTGTTACTCTGGTTGCCTTTAGGTATTTGCTAGCATTTCTCTTGCTGTGCTGTCTGATATTGTACAAAAGCTATTTTTACTCTTAATATGAAGATGAAAATATAACCCTGGATTTGTATGTTGGATTTTTTTTTTTTTTTTAATTATTTGAAATCTACATTTTCAAATGGGACTTCTTGGTAGGCTGAGAAACTTCTGTTCCCATTTAAAGGAAAAGGTCCTGCGGTTGTTTAAACCAAGCTCATTCTGATGTATTGACCTTAGCCTTGGAGCTCCAGTTCAGTAAAGGGATCTTTGTTGATTTCAGTGAGCATAAGTTTTTGAAACAAGAGTGACCTTTACAGAAGGTAAAATAGTTTTGAATAAGGCTTCATTGGAGCTTATTATTGACCTGTTAATTTGAAGAAATGTTTTTATATCCATTAAGAGAGAAAGAAATGGTCACGTTCTGGCTTGAAATGTGTTTCTGTTCTCTAATAAAAGTATTTGCAGGGTTTAGAAATATATTAAAAAAACCCATCAGCTATTTTATAGGGTGGTGGAGGGTTTTGTCAGTGTGGTTTGCTCATGATTTGTTTGTTGTAATTATTCACTGAAATACTTGGTAGTGTCCTCTGATTAAATGATTGGCATGTGAAAATGTGGAAACCCAAACATTTACTGATGTGAACTCCTTGCTAACAGATCTGCATTTTCATTTTCAACAAACTTCTCAAATAAGTGTGTTAATGAAAAGGTTCATAGCAAAACAGAAAGACTTGCAGATAAATTTGGGGTCAAATGAAAATGTAGTACTATGTTGATATTCAAGTAGCTTCTAGTATAACCACTGGTAAAGCTGTCCGGTTAAATGTCTTCTGTAGTCAGCCTAATAATCTGTCGGTGATCATACTCAGTAAGGTATGCTTTTTTACTTGCCTGGTAGAACTACCTAGAGTTTGTTTGCTGTTTCAGATTAAGAAAATCTGGTTTAACAGGTCGTTTAGGTGGTATGCTAGAAAGAGAGTAATTTAATTAATTTGACCTCTTAGAATGTAAGCATTTTCATGCAGTTCTGAGCGTCTTTTAGGAAAAAGAAAATATACCTTAGGAAGCTGGAAAAGGCAGCGACGAATGCGTTGATGCAGATCCCACAGTCGGCCAGTGCAATGCTGAGAACGAGCAGGTTGCTGGGTGTTCGGAGTTCTTTGATTTTTCGGAAAGAAATGATTGTCAAGCCATTCAGACAGAAACCAAGCAGGGCTGAAATACAGAATTGTCTGGTATGATTCAACTGGAACTGGAAAATATCTACAATATGTACAATATCTCCAATGATACTACTCTTTTCTTTAATGAGAAAACAACAATTACTGTGGAAACCTGTGCCCAGGGATTATCTGTAGTAGTTACAGTCTGCATGTAAGTTGTAAAGACTTTCAGAAGAGAAGTCACAGGCAACAGCTGACGCCAATGCTTCAGACTGCATCAGGGACATGGCCACTTATTCAGAGCAGAAGTAGTTTAATCTTATTTGTAATTCTACCTTTTGTTTTAATAGGGAAACCTGGTTGCCATGCTCCATCCAGGGGCACATGGGTCAGAGCACGGAGATGCAGAGGAGGCAGCTTCAGAGGGGCTGGCAGCTGGCACACGCGTGCTGCTGGCACACACCTCTCCAGGCCCGTCTTTGGTAGAGAAATGGTTGTGTCTAATAGCAATTGTAACATGCTTTTGTGTTGAAACATAGATATCCCTCCATCGTTTTTCAGTCAGCCTGCCTCTCTTTGGGCTTCTATCTAAAGTTAACCCAAACAGTGCTTGAATCACGCCAGCTCAATCTTATTACTGCCCTTCGTCAATAGACTATACATGGAAAGGAATAATCTAATGATAAAAAGAAGTCACTGAAAGGTTTAAAAAAATAAGTTAATGTTGGTCCTCAGAGAGGAGCATCCAAGCAACTCCAGCTATTCACCCAGCATAGACCTGTGCCACCCTGAAACCCATTCTTTCCTGGTTTAAACTCAAGCTTTGTCCTTTTCAAGGTGACCTGAATTATTTTAGCTCTGATGAGGCTCTGACTCAACATCTCATCTCTAAGTCTCAGTTAGATGAGGTGCAATATGCCTTTTTCTGTGTGCTCCTCTTTGAAAGAGAAATGACGTAGTGCAGATCCACACCCCCCCCCCCCCCCGCCCCCCATATCCCCTAATTCTGTAGCATAGTTACTTATTGTCTTAATTCTGCAGTTACATAAGATGGATGATTTTGTCTAGTCAGAAATCTTGCTCCTACCTTAATTGAATTAATGGTTGATGGCATAACCACAGTAACAGCTGATGTGTATCTTTCATTACACAACACATAATATTTCCAGAAGAAATGTTTGGAGCTATTTGAGATCTGCTGTTCTTATTTCTTCCCTGCCATCTTTTCTCCCACCCATAGGGTAAAGCTGCTGCCAACTCTCCCAAATGCAGCCAAGCCTTTAGGAGAGGTATGTTGTGACCATATTTAGAGTAGACCTGAAGAGTTATAATGGTATCAACTTTTTTCTGTCTTCTGTTTTTAGAAGCTTCAGGCTTCACCCCACCCTGCTTTCTTGAAGGCTAGCAAATACAAACTTACTAATGTAAAAAAAAAAAATAAAAAAAAAAAATAAAAAAAAAAAATAGCACTGAGTTTTCATTTTCAGAACAGCAAATTTCTTTAGTTAATAAGGTGATTGCAAGGTTTTCCTCTTCCTCAGCAATTTTTGTGACCTGCACTTAGAAGCTGCAGTGAAAAAAGTCTTCATTACCTTTCCCTCAGGGTCTCTGAGAAAGCGAATTAATCTTTAATTATTTAGTTGGATGTCCTAAGTCAAATGACAAAGTATTACCCAATCTGCTGGGCACATTCTGCCTAAAACCTTATGGAAAATACTTGTGTCTACTTAAACATACGTGTGTTAGAGCACGTCTAGTCTCAAGGGAAGGTTACCAGCAGGTACTTTGCTTGGACCTCAACACGTGCAGGTGCCCAGCAGGCACAGCCCCCCACGCACAGGTGGGTGGTGGCAGGGCCGTAGTATCACTACTGTTCCTCGGTTGGACCCTGGCTGTTGGGCTCCACCAGCACCGGACAGTGTCCCTGTCCTCCTGCCCCTTCTCACCCCTCGGTGACAAAGTGCCAAGTCATGTCAGGACGTGCCAGGTCCTGCAGATGGGTTAAGGGCTGCTGGCCAGGGTTAGCCCTGAACTCAGTTTAGGAAGCAGCTTGCCCCTGGGCCAGTAGTAGAAGCTTTTTCTTCTCTCTCTCTTTCCTGGAACCGTTTGTGACACAGCTCTTCAACTTTCCTTTGCAGTCAGATAGGATGCTGCTTTCCTGCTATGCTGGCCTGCAAGGAGAAGAGGGCGAGCATCCTTTCTCCCATGGTCCGCATTCGTGGGATGAGCTGATAAGCGTTTATCCCATTCTGATAGTGCTTACAGCTCCTCCTCCTCTGCTGTTGAGCCCTACAATCCCTGCATCTCCAGCTGACCAGCACTATGCAGGAATATGGGGTTCCAGGCCCCGACTGGGATGCAGCTCAGAACAGCCGCCCGTGACGGACACTGAAATAATCCTAGCTCCAAGCCTGTCCGTCACTAGCTGCCAGGTAGATATAAATTCACAGTTTTGTTGCAGTCTCTCAAAGTGGCACATGCCTTAAGAAAAGTCCACATAGGCTGAGTGAAGTGAATACGGTCTCTTACCTCAAGTTTTGCTTCTTAACACTGAGAGAGCTTTTGGATCTCACGCAGGTATATTTCTGTTTGTTACTTTTACCCAGCAGTCATTAACTGCAGCACTACCAATGCAAGCTGGATGTATGCTAATAGTTAACAGGCTGTTTTGGACCTATCATCTTTGATTATAAGGTGGCCATCACAGCCCATAAAACAAGCAGCTCAATTTTACTGAGAGATCATCATTCATTTCAACATCCTTCCCCCAAGGAAGATAAAATTGCCTTTAAAAATCAATAACAAAATCTGACTTCCCAAGTTCTTGATAAGAAAGGTAAGTAGTAGGTACTTCCTCGCCACAGGGCGGCTACGTATACGAAGCAGATCTTCGCTGCAAACAGCTTGCAACTTACCACCATAGGTCTGGGTCAGAGTACCACAAATACTGCTGTTTGCTTCAATTCTCCTTCCCCCTCCCACCAGGAATAATAGGGGCAAAAATCTTATTGCTGCTGAGGTCCCGCACTGAGCTTACCTTCTACTAGCAGGGCAGTGCCGATGGCAAACACCTCTAACTCAGTGAAGCCTTCAGGGAGAGGGTATGTGGTGACCATACTTGCACGAAAAATGCCGACAGGTTTAACCTCTGCCCTCTCTTGTAGCTGTAGGGCTGCCTTTTCTCCCTATCCCCCTTCTTCCACTGTCCCAAGGCTTCTTAAAGGAACAGCTCACGTGCAGACACATGCTCGTTATTATATAAAAGCTTTGGGGTTTTTACTCCCACCACTGCAATCCCTGCAAGAATGTTATTAATGATGGGACTAGCACCAACCCGCACTCCCCCTTCCCCTGTAAATCGTATTTCAAACACCAGCAAAATGAAAGCATTCATTGCAATTACAACAAGTTCTTTATAGAGACAAGATTAAGAACCTTGTCCAGTTAATTCTGCAACACTGGAAAAGAATTAAAGGTTGTGGAACGAAGGAAACGTAATATATAATTGGGGAGTGACCTGAAAAACAAAGGGGCACTCACTGAGCTAGTAATTAGGGGTAAAGTATGAACCAAGAATTTCTGCGGCTTGTAGGTCTTCCCCTCACGCTTTTTTTAGAAACAGGCCAGTGTATTTTTCTGGCAATGCCTGTTCTGTATATTAACATATCTCCTCTTCGTAACTGAGGCTGAAATTAAGGTGCACACTGGCACAGCCTGGTTAAAGGCACGCATTTACAAATCACTGATTTTGGGCCTCAGATACGTGAGTTGCCCAGTGGTGAGCGCTCACAGGAACTCCCTTACTGCCCTTTTGGAGGTGTTTGAAGGCTGGGGTCCTGGTGTAGCGTGGCTCTGGAGTATGTGCAACACGCAGCTTGTCCAGCCTCCACATCCTTAACTGCTGGCTGACTTCCCATCACGAGCAAACCACACGATGGATCCAAGATGTGCATGAGCCCTTGTCATTTCCCAGCAAAGTCAACAATTTTCCTTTCATTTCGTGTACTAGTGATTGATTAATTAACTCTTTGGGAATTTGAATGCCTGGATCCTGCAGAACGAAAGACAGCAGCTTTCAGTGAAACAAATGAAAGATTTTTAGCTCTACAACTACTGTTTATGTAATTTTCAACACCTATCCCTTAAAAGTGAGCAACTGCTCAATGTTCAATCTATATTTAGAGTAACAATAGCTACGACAGGTTTGTTTTGTTTTAACGGTACCTTATTCCACCCTTTTTAGTGCATTTATTTCCTTTTTCTTCACTTCTCATTCCTTACTACTTTCCCAACTTAACAGCGAGGTGCCACTAGCATGATAGTTGCTACTCTGATGTGTAACTTTCTTCATCCTCATAATCCTACTGCAAAATGGGAGCAAGAAGGGAGCTGAAGCACAATGGATATTGTCTTCCCTCAGCTCAGGCCCCACGCTGGGCTGACCTGGCTCTTGGTTGGTTGAGATGTCAGGCAGAATGAATCTGGTCCAGATGCATCCAGAGCTTGTTCCCGGCTCTCCTGACTACACAGTGGAGGTGTGTTCACAGTCAGGGGTCTTGGTTGAAGACAGAGGTCGACTTTTTGCAGTTTTCCTGAAATTCGTGCTTACAGCCTGTGATGCCAAGGAGAACTGATTGGAGCTTTAAGGCTGTTGTGACGTCATTTTGCTGTGTTTTGTGATCTCTGGCATTCAATTTACAGCTGGTTTTGATGTAGGTAATTGCCTTGATGGATATGCTCTTGGATTTTGAAGTAGGATTCAGGAGGGCATATTTGTTAGGCTATACAGATGTTTGGTTTAAGCAGAGCAAAAATTACATTGCACCATGTAAATCCATCATTATGTTTGTCTTTCACTCACCTGCATGTCTTGATGACAAAGAAGGTGACAGCCTTGCCTTCTAGCAGGGCAAATGACTGATCTAAGCTTGTGTTTTAATAGTGATCCTTTGTGTGTTCATGCAAAAAATTAGTGCTTGATCTTGTAAATATGCTGTAAATATTTTGAGTGTGATAGTTTTGAAAATAGACAACTCACAGTAAGGCTTGTCAACACAAAGCTGCATGGCTCTTCTAGACTAGGGATAAAGGACACGGATATTGTGTGGATTGCCCTCATGAGGGCTGCCAGGTGCTTGTGGTCACCTGCCACTGTACTTTGCCCTTGCTCCCAAGCCAACCTCCCAAATGCGTCACACTGCTGGTATTTTTTGTGGTGTGTATTAAAGCCTGTGGTGCAAACCGCTCATTCCAAACCCATTTTTTCCATGAAAGTATGCTACTACCCCAACCCCTATGGATTTAGCAGTTCTTTATTAGAATGAATATTGCAAACTTGTTGGCTGCTTTTCTTCAAGTGTCTTAAAAATTTCCATGTCTAAACCTTATTTACTTTATCGATGCTGGGTCTAATAACACAAGACAGTCACAGCCAAGCTTTCCAGTGGTGGTTGAGTGTCTGACTCAAGTGCAATTGGTATCAATAGGGAATCAGGCTCTTGATACCTATTTTTGATGCTGTGTTAAGCTGACTTTCAAATAGTTCATTGGGATAGTATGGGATGTTGTATGGTCCAATATGGCTTCTAAATTCAGTTAGTTATAAAGGGTTTTTTTTCAGCGACGGAAGAGGTGTAAATAGGGAATAAATTATTGTTTGACAGAATCTACTAATGACAGTTCTTTTTCCAGTTGGCAAAACAACACTGCATTTATTTCCTTTCCCTCAATTTTATGTAAGACATAACCTTACATCACATATCCCTGTGAATTCAGTGAAAACATGCAACGGATAACAGGTTTGTCAGAGACATTTATTAACACCTTAAATAATGAAGATTTTAGCGATCCCTTTCTACTTTGTGCACTCTTTTGATAGCTACTTGCTGTTTCCAAATTCAGGGGAAAAATTCTTTTATTCAATCTGGTGTTATCTTGCAACTTCATATTTTGAATTCCCACTGATCTCCTCTCTGCATCAATAAAACATCCTTTTCATTTTACCCTCTCACTTAAGAATACTTCACTGATTCCTAATCTGTTTGCAAGGAACACACAGAAAAAAGATCTGATAGGTTCTTGCCAGACTTCCCCATGGATTTCTTAAGACTGTATGGATTTGGTGGGAGCATATTAATCTTTGTAAAATATGCATTGGTACAAGCACAACAAAAAAAGGTGCACTACAAAGATAACAGAGCGCTCATGCACACTGAATTTTCTTCCAGTAATCAATGCAGAGTACTGACATACTTTTTTATATTCACAGCAAGAACTTTGCTAAATTGATGCATTATTATTCCTCTGCCTTCCTAATCCTTTCTTCTGATTCAGGTTTAGCCAAATCGTCTTTGACTTTTTATATTGAAAAACACCTTTAAATGACAAACTGCGGTATTTTGGCTGAGCGGGCTGGGAATACAGCCCCATAGGACTTCAGTTTGATATCTCAGAAATGAGTGGTAATCTTGGTCCCCACGGGAAATGCTTCTCATCAAGGAAAGGAAACCAGAAAGCATGTTGTCTGAAGACCTTCTAGTTGCAGTTGTGTAAATTCGTTTTGATCTGGAAGCAGTGATTGGGAATACACTCCAGACTGCAAATAGGCGCCTGCTGTTGGCCACAGGAGGGAAGATGCAGGAGACAAGGCCACAGAGCAGCATGTGGACAGGCATCAGCCCTCTGGACAAGCCTGTGGCCTCCTAATAACTGTTCTCCTCAACAGTTTGTCAGTCTAACATGCTTCTCAATATTAAGAAGCAGTCCAATCATTTGTACCAGAAGGTAAAAGATTCGGGGCTTTCTGCTTCTTTTGAAGCTTGGAGTTAACTACAGTCATTGCCTGCGCTTCCTTTCTTCAGGCTTCTTCCTTCTCCTGAAGGCTCCTATGGAAACCTGACCAGATATACATTGTTTGTAACAGATGTATCATCACCTGTGAATTAACCAGGGCTTTCCCTAGATTTCCATAAAATAAATATTACTGGTTTTTTTAAAGATCGCCTAGTTGCTTTAGCTTTTGTTATCCCATCCTTTGAGCTCAGTGTAATAAGCAATTTCTTCAAGCTGAGTTGCCTTTTATAATAGAAGCCACGAGACTTGTAAAAACTACATTATGTTATCTCACAAGACCAAATTAATCATGATGAAGGCAAAGCCTTCAGTTGTGCTTTTGTTGTCATCTCTAATGTGAGTATGTTGGTGAATTATTGTTTGTTTTGTAGCTAGCTAATGAAGGAGGAGAGATTTCATAATGTGTCATTTCAAAATGATGGTTCCAGGCTCTCTTGTTCACCTTCCAGGTACTTTGGTCCTGGTAATTTTTTTCTTTTTGCAAGAAAAAAACCCAATCAGCTCCTGAATAGAATCTTTAGTAGGCAGAATCTCACCATAAATTGGAAGTCTTGATTGGGAAATTGCTTTTCAGACGGACAAAATATATGAACCATAAGTTACATAGGGATCTTATAGGTAACCTGCCACTTCGGAATAAGAGACAATGCCCAGGAAACAAATTTGATTGTGTTCCTCCAGTGAAATGAAGTAACCTGCCAAACACTTTACATGAGACACTGAAGCAAATGTAAATGGTGATTTTAAAACTTTAATGGATGCATTTGCTTAATAAGGTAGAAATGCCTAGGGTTGTTGAGGTTAAAATACTGGCATTGAGGAGTAAACTGTCAAGAAAACAAGAGAAGCTTTGTATTTTTTTCCAATATATTGTTAAGAGAGCCTAATGTTCATTATGACAGACGAATAAACCCCAGATGACCTTCCGAAGACCTTGCACACCCCTTTGTTTCTGTGGGAATTCCTTAGGGAAATCCCTCACCAAAACTTCATCTCCTCATACATTTCCTGCAGGCTGCAACACAAGTGCTACCTCCTGCTGTTGCCTTTGGAGTTTTAGCCTTCCCTGTGTATCTAGAGTCCGAGTGGGGCTCTAGGACTGCTTTTGCCCCAGCAAAGATCCTCTGAAGTAAATTGAGTTTCTCTGAAAATGGGTCTGTGTGGGTTTAATGTTACTGTGTCTGCAGGCAGATGGGTCAGAGAAGTCAGTGCTTAGAGGAAGCTCCTGATCATTGTAGGCTTCCCTCATCTTCCCAGGTTTCTTTCTCACTCTTATCTTGGTAAGGATAGGTCATCAAAATTAGGCCAGTTATATATCTTCATGGGTTGAACAAACGAAGGATGTGTCGTAAAGCAAATCAGAACTAAAGCATGGCACTTTTCCTTTTGCCCTTTTGTGGGTCAGAAGGATGGTTGTGGGGTTGAGAGGCTACCTGATGCATGCCCTGATTTTCTGCTATTACCTCCCCAAACTCCCCCTCTCTTATTTCAGAAGTAATCATATTTGGAAATAAAAAAGTATGTAACAAAGCATTTAGTCCAAGAACAATCAGAATAAAACTAAGAACAGTTGCACAGGAAATGTAATTCTCCTATTATGACCCTACCACATGCATATATATACAGACATTGCATAACTGAAGTTAATAGATTGAGAGGAGCTTATTGCTCTGAGAAAAATAAAGTTAAGAAAATAGCATATCAGGGCAAAATATTTCCTTTTGCCTTTCTTCCTACCTTTTCTCCCTTCTGCAGTTTCCGTCTCTTTTTTTTTTTTTTTTTTCTATTGGTCCCTGTGTGTAGGACTTGACTTGCAGCTTCCAAGAGGTTTATTAGAACCACCACAAGGGCATGTACGTGGCCTGCAAAATCCTGAGGCTGTAGGCAGGTAAGGCGGGATCAGAGAGCTGGTGATTATCAGACTGGAAAGAGGGTAGAGGGGTTGCTGTGTAAAACATTACGCTCCATCTGCATCCAGGAGCCAGATAAACAGTGCCGGACGTTTAATTCTTCTTGCATGCCTGAGGAAGCAAAATGAAACGGGCACTGTTTCCTAAGCAGAGGTGACTCTGCAGGGCTTAGACTAATACTATTAAGGTCCAAATCAGAAAAGGTTGGTTCAGTCAGCAATATTACTGCATGACCCCCTCTGTCATGCAGCTAAGGATGCTGAGCCCAAAGTTAGCTGATTTTGTTAAACTGTAGGAACCTTACTGGATTTTAGGGAACAAAGCTACAATAGAGAAGAGGGGCCAGGAATATAAACCTAAAATGTTTTACCCATTTAAAATACGTCAGATATGATTGTGGTGTGTCCAGTCATCAAAATGCACTACTGTGGACGGGTATGTGTCTGTGGCATCTCAGAGAAGAATAGTATATTTTCCTGTGAGAATGATGCTGCTGGACAGTACATTTATGCTGTTCTAGGTGTATGTTTTGGTAACTCTGAGTGTGTGCATGTGCGAACAGACACATAAATACTTTCCAGACTTACTCACTGTGTATTTGGTTTCCTTCCTTAAAAGACTTGTAAAAATTCCTCTCTAGCTAGTATACTGATCACAAAACAGACAACAGCTGATGGCTGGCAGAGCGTATGTATTAATTTTTCTATTTGTGATAACATAAGCTTTAAATCCAGATGTTTATATATATATATGTACCAGTAAATTATACATCTGTTTATGTTTCTTTCCCTAATCTTTGCATCATATGTTCTAATGGAGCACAGCCAAAGTGGTACAGTGTTGGTCTTTGATAAAAACTTTTAGAGTGCCTACTCCTTACTAGACCTCCTGGGCATTGTTTCAGTATAAATATCAAGTAGTGAGTACTTTGTGAACCATACATTCCAACAGTGAGAATTTTCTGCAATGCTCCTCTTCTCCTCCTCTTCTTCACCCCTGTCCCCCACTACAACGAGCTGTAATGTCAAGAGAGTTGGCATAGCAGAAAGCTGATAGATGACTGTAGCATGTGTGAGTGATACTTGTGTTGAGCTTTAAAGGTCTTTTGGTGTGTGTAACAAAACTAGTGAGAAACATCATTATCCTCAAAAGGTTCGCTCTGTGCAACTCAGGTGAGTTTTTCACATTTGTGTTATTTTTTTGACATTACCTTGGTGGGTGGTTTTATGATAGTTAAGGCATTTACTGACATGGAATTATACTTTCTGTGCATTTATTGCTTGTGGGGGGAAGCATCTTCCAGCTTCCATCTAGTGGGCAGCACAAGTTCGCCCTCTCATTAGTGTGCGACTAATAGCCTCAAAGACAGGTTTGCAGAGGGCTTTTAAGAAAGAGTTCATCTGCTGTTTTCCCTCTGCAGAGGAGTTTACAGAGTTTGTCCCAGGGAATTTTGCTCTGGAGTCCTGCATGTCTGATCCCAGTGGCATTTGCCTGTCCCTGTGGGGCGTTTGGAGGAGTAGAAGAGCTGTGGCTGTGGTGGCTGGCCCGCTTCTCCCCTAAGGAGAGGCAAGAGTTGTTGTCGCTTTGTCCACCCCAGGGCCAAACTTGGCTCACTGGTTACTGAGGGGATCCGGAGGTCCTGGGTGCAGTAGGGTCATGGGCACCCATCACTCTAAATTTGCATCAGTCTTGATGAGGCCTGCCTAGGTGCACGAGCTCAAAGGGACGAGGAGGGAGAGGCGAGGTGGGTTGGTGACACCTCCACCTTCTGCTAGACTTTGCCTCACTGAGCATTGCTGGTTGCAACGTGGCCTTGTGAAGCAGCTTCTGCTGCTTGAACAGAAATGGGTCAAAGGCTGCATTCATAAGTTAGGTGTATGCATTTATCTCCCCTTGGGTTAGAGGTCTGTACTCCTGCTGTTCTGTGCTGGCTATAACAGCTGAGGTAAGTTTATGCACAAATGAAATACCATTGATAGACTTCTAATGCTCCATGCCAAGAACAGTTTGGGTTTCTTTATTTCTGCAGCACACCTAAAGGTCTATTAATGACTTCAGTACTTTAGATCTGGAGGAGCTGTCTTCATCAGCATTAAGTGCAAGATCCAATTTAGAATGACGTAATGCAATAACGTGCTCTTGACTTGCATCAGTGGGAAGGATTTTCCACTTTACAAGATGTGCCCTGCCAGAAGCTTCTTGGAGATGCATTTATCTAATGAAATTGATTTAGTGTCTGGCCTGCATTTCCTGCTAATAAAACCGTTCAGATAAAATCATGATAATAAGGTATTTTATGGCTTTCATTTATGATAAAATATGCTGGTTTATTTGCTTTATGCCATATTTTTCTATGTATATGGGGAAAAGAAGTAAAAATAAATTCTGTCCGATGGCCATATTAAAAATGAATTTCTTAGTGGAGCGTATTGAGTTTGTCACTCAACTTTTGCTTTTGAGCTCGTAAGTAGAATCTGCTGATAAAACATTTCTCGGTTCAAAATGTCTATATGGGGAAAAATTGGAAACTATAATGTCAAGTAATTAACTTAATCTTATTAAAAATAAAAAAATTTCTCTGAATTATACCCCACTTAGGAAAGGTTGCAGTGTGCTGAACTTGGCTGACAGCAGACTTTGTCCTCATTTGCTTTGTGTTTACTTACACCAAAAATATAAACAGACGATCTGACTCGTCTCAGAGAACGCAAAACAAACTTCTTACCCTTCTGCTGAATGACACTTGCTGACTGCTTCTTTGTATGGTTTTTTCTCCAGCTGATGACTTCAGCATGGTGCAGAGAAGAAACTCTTTACTTCCTAAGCAAGCAGCAAGGAGCACTATTTTTATGATTTAGAGTGCAGAAGTGTAGTGTCTAACTCCCACTGGTTTCATTAAGGAATGGAATTGGCTGTCATGAAAAAACTGGTTTTTCTTTGCACCGGTACCTTTGGCACTTGCAAAAGGTGATATTGATTTTAAAAAGCCTCATATAAATATCACCTGCACCTACATGGAAATTAACTAATGAGCATTCATTTTCAATTAAGTAGCATAATGTGTGAATAACTGTTCAGTAATTGGGAGGAAGTAATAGACACAAGCCTTAAAAATACAATGAAGACCTAGAAAGCTGTTGCAGTGCAGACAAGTGGTCTCCTGCACACAGTAGCCAGATTTTGCTTTCATTTTATCTCTTCCATCTCACTGAATTAGGGAGGGAGCACCAATGCAACCAGAAGCATCTTGCAGCCCACTCGTTGACACTGCCTTGTGCATGCTTGCAGTTGCTGTAATGTGGTCCAGGAGGGGCAAGTTCTGGTGTCCAGCCTTGTGTTTTTAGGTATCTCAGTTCATTGCCTTTGTTTTACCAATTCTCCCTCTTCTGCCTGCTCCTTTCTGTTGCATCTATGAAGCCTGTGCACCAGGGGAACATATCTGCTTGCTGTACACCAAGGCCTTCCTCCTCGTCCTCCAGCTGCTTATGTCCAAAGTCTACCTGAGCTGGTTTCCCCACCTCCTGATGGACCCCTTGTTGAGTTTCCTCATGGTGAGGCCAGTCTCACTCTCTTGGCCATTCAGATCAAGCTTAACAGGGGTGCATCTGTGGCTTGACGTTAACCCCTCATTTGCATCATGTGGTGGTGATGTACCAATGAAGGGTTTTAAGAGAATATAGCCAACGGGGAGGAAAACCTTAAGCATCTAAGTGGTGCTAACACAGAACAGGGTCATTAGTTGACTGGTCCTTTTCCCTCCCTTTTTGATGTCTCTGACACACCTGCGGACACAGTCTAAGGTGAGAAACGTGTTATTTTTACCACTTTTATTTATCTTTTTTAATTAATCTCTCGGTCTACCACCAGGGCTTTCTCTTCCTTGTTCAGAAGCGAGTCTGTCATGTTAACTAAATAGCAGCTTTCTTGACAAAGTGCATAGCATTAGCAGCTGCTAAGGCATGCTTTATTGATTGCTGTTGTTTTTTATAAATTAAGCTTACTTCTACTGCTACCGGCATTTAGTTGTAACTTAGATGTGTCATTTGTGAAGCAAAATTGAGGTTCAGGAAAGCAAATCTTACCCTACAGTTACTAGCTACTTTCTACAAGTTTATTATTCCTGAGCTCCAATGAGGGGAAACCACTTTATCAGATGCATTGAAAAAAAATAGAGGCAAGAAGTTAATTATGTTTAATTGCTTTTTCAAGTAGAATTTAACTTCAGTGATGAGAGAGATGTTTCAGTCAATGTTGCAAGTATTGAGCTGAGGCAGAGTCTGGGCAGCAAGGCAAATTGACCAATGAGTGCACTAAAAATACCGATGAGCTCGGTCTCAGCTTGGAGATCATTAAGGGAACCGAGAACTCATTAAATCTAGAAAGGGGACCTAATGGAAGTCGATGAGAGAACAACTATGGATATTTAATGAGCAGCACTGCATCGTGTTCTTATCTTTTCAGAAATAAATAATGAGATACTTGAATTTCTCTTTGAACAACAATAAATGTAGAATGTGAAAATAGCATGGGGAAAAATAATCCTTTGGGCCATCCTCTCAGTAAGTGATTTCTACAAGTCTTAATTAATTATCTGAGTTACTTGAGAAACAAGTTTATGTGAAACTATGGCACCATAAAATGTCTGTTTAATAGTTAGCCCCAAACCACATCTAGATTACCTTGCAAATCTGAGAGTTCATTACCCAAAATTATTGAAAAAATTGCCAGTGTAATTTCATTCTGCTGAAGGATACAGGATGAATTCTGCATGAAAACGGCTATATGCCAGCAATCCTGGTAAGCAATCTTTGTTAGGAACAACACCTTGTTCTGTTACTGTAACATACTCATTAACCTTCAGGTAGTTTGCACGTAGGAATAGGTGTGCTATTGCTGCACTTCTGACTGGTAACTTCTGATTACATATTTAAGAGGAAAAGCAAAATCAAGAGGTCCACAACAGGGAGGAGTGTTGGCCAGGTGGGAGGTGAACTCTGGAGCTGTTTCAGCTGGTTTATCCCACAGGGATACTCCTTGCACAGGCAGATCCTCACCCAGGGCAGGAGAGCAGTGGGGAACAGTGGAGACATGAGGGTAGTTACACCATGGAGCTGGGGAACTGGGCTCCCTTAATTCCCTCTGTTGCCAACAGGAAAAGAGAGCAGCTTCAGCAGCAGATAACTCAAGTTGTCCATGTTACGCTCATTTTGGAAGATCCCGTCCATCTTGGCAGCTACCTTGGATTAGCTTTTTGTTAGGGAACTGAGATAGCTGTACAAGTGTGGGAGAGATTTGAATGCTGAGGATTAACATCCACAGCAGCCCTTCAAAATATCTGTCTCTCAGAGCACTCTCAGGTGGAAGGTTTGCATGTTGCATGGTCTTTCATGGGTTCGTTTGTTTGGTGTTTTTTTAAAATCGTTTCTTCTAACCTCCAAAATGTCTTTTGGGTTAGATTGTTCATATTTCTTTCTTGGCTTTATGGTAGTTCATATGATTTGATTCGTCTATGCAGCTGCAGAAGGGCGGCTGTAGATACAACCAGGCTTTTAAAAGGTGCAGAGCTGTAGTTCTCTCCTAGGGAAATCTGAAATCAGATGGTTATCTACAAGAGATGGACAGAAGAGTGGAGTCTTCAAACACTGATAAAAGAGAGTGTGATGGCCACTTTTTCTGATCAATATGACTGTAATTAAGATCCTAAACCTAATTTTTAGAGAAATCTTTATGGTTGTAATTGTTTTTCCCTTCTCTGACTTCAGGTAAAGAAACAGGAAACTGGGAAGCGACCGGTGCTGAAAGGCCAACAGAATGCCAGGATTCTGCCTCAATCAGCCACATTTGATCTCACATTTCCATTTCTTCAGGTGAAGCAGATGACAGAGTTCCTATCGAGTTAACAGAAGCCAGGATTTTAGTAGGATTGCTCATGTTTTACGCTGGAGTGAGGCATCTGGGACTCTCCCCTGTAATCCTCCTGGGCACTGAGGCTTTCCGGGGCTCCAGAACTGGAAGAGAAATATTTTCCTAAAGCATCTCTGAAGGAGTAGTGTGTACTTAGTGCTTTATTCTTAATGGTCAGCTCCATTCAGTTACCCCTCACATCTGTTAACTTTGACCTTGTGTTTTCTGTTTTGTGTCAGACACAGGGGTCAATTTTTCTGCCAATGCAGTATGGCTGGGAAGTGGGGGAGTGACAACCTAATCAGGCTGAAAATAATCATCTGTTAGTTTCTTCAAATCTTTTTACTTTGAAGGGAACGTTGCACATGTGTGGTGTGAGGGATTTATATACTTTCTCACTCAACAGAAAATAATAGTCTTTGTAAACATGAGATGTCCTTGCTAGTATGAATAAAAGTCTGCTCCTGTCTCAAGTAACAGCTTCTTAAGCTTTATATTTGTGTGTATTTGGGCTCTACTCAGGTGTACTCTGTTCTTTGGATTCAGATGCAGACTGCTGAAAACATTGGTGGTCTCCATCTGCTTTGCAATTATGGCTGCCTTTGCTAATAGATGGGAAACAGCTGTCTTCAAGGAACTAGACGAAAACAGTTTGTCACTTGGGTCTGGACTGTTCTTAAGACAGAGGTGAGCTTTTCCTAGCATTCCTGAAGCTGTCCCATGGCCCTGCCTCAGATGGCACTCCCAAAAATGGTCCCTCACCTGGGCTTTGCTGTATCAGCAAGTCAGAGCACCGTGCTCAGTCCTGCAGCTCTCATATGAACGATGTGCATGTTTACTGGGTTATGCATTGTTTTTAATATCAGGCATGTTGCCAACAGTTCAATAATTGCTAGATCAAACTAGGAGTTTTTAAAATAAAATAAAGCCTTTTGATAGCATCACTATATGTTTTTAGTATTCTTATGCAGGAGTCTTATGTTCCATTAACACAAGAAACTGGTTTTAGATATTCCCAGTTCCCTATGAAGAAGTAAATTATTGCTAATTCTTGGTCAGATAACAGTTGTCTTGCCTGTGATGCAGGTCCCCCAAAATTATGTTTGCTTTTTTCTTGCACAAGAACCACATATTACCCGAGGAGGGGGTTTTGATGGGGCTCCCTGAGGGAAGAAATGCTGTCGGTACGGTTCCAGGAAGCAATAAGCACCTTCATGAAAATAACTCAAGTCCCCATCCTTAATCCCTGCCTATCCTTTTTTATCTGATGGACTCAGCGAGGGCTGGAAGATCACAGTGTGGCTGAAAACGAAAGGGAGTTAACAAGATGTGACCAGTCAATGGATAAAACAATAGGCGAAACCCTCTGCGTTGTCTAGTGCCCAGGTGTCCTTCCCATGCACAGGTAGCCATGTGGATCGCGGTGAGTTTACTCTGCTGCCTCACCCTCGGAGGGCTGCCACGGGCGGGCGGCTCGTGCCCGTCGCAGTGCAGCTGCGCCTTCCACAGCCTCAGCGAAGGGACGAAAGCCAGGTATGCCGATACTCTCCCCTGGGGGGTTGCCGCTCTTGCTATGGGTGTCGGGGATTTATTTCTTCTTCTCTATAAGGATGCTTGGAGGAGAAAATATTGCATCCAGGCTTCATGTCTGTTATTTTTCCAGTTGCTTTGTGCTCTAGCTTTATTTGCAGAGGATTAGCTTCTGAAAACACAGTAAGCTGATTTCAGAGAAAGCGTTTGGGCATCTCATCTCTGAGAACACAAGTGACATAATTACCGCTAGTGCAGAGGCAAAAAAGGAATAAAATTTAAACAATGTTTTGGGTTTTTTACCCTTGTGCTGAATATGCTAGTTTTAAAAGGCTTTATTCTGCTCTGCTGTTTTGTTTCTAAAGTGTAACTAGATTCGGTTTATGCTGTAGTACCAAAAACTGTAATTCCATTTACTTAAAGAATCCTTCAGTTGCAGATTTTGGGCATAGCGATAGACTGCAGATGAGAGTGAACCAAAAAAATAGATAATAATAACAACAATAATAATAAAAATAAAATAAGATACTTTTCAGACTGCAAACTTCCAGTTAAGAAAGAAAACAAGACCAGAACCACATCCATTTTTTGAATGCAACGCCATTGTACAGGCATTTCTCTGGAGAACTGTAATAAAAAAGTCTTTCTGAAGGGTAATCGCAAAGGAATGATCTGCCTTAATGAAATACAGGCTATGTTTCTATAAGGTGCAGTTCACAGTAGAGAAGGTTTTGTGACAGGGCTAGAGTATGTGCAAAATCCTTTGGAAGAAATTTGTTTCTAGACAAGACCACAGTACTGAAATGAAAGGCTGTCCCCTATATTTTGGATCCCCATGAAATAGACCTACTTTCTTATCTCTTTTATGGTGCTGTAGATTTAATAGCAGAAACCTTTTCAGTAAGAAATGTAGTAGAGACACAAATAGTCTACAATTGTTAAAAGGGAGTGCAATGGCGGGAGAGCCAATTATTGCTCCATAAATGTCACAGTTCCCAGAAGAATTTCCTCTCAGTGACTGGAAAAAGCTGTAGTGTGTTTTGATAAGATACATAATGAAGCAAATATTCATTAGTCCCTTAAGGAGCATAATGTCACCTTTTTTTCCACACTATGATTCCTATTGTTCACTAGTAGGAGGTTATCCCGTAGATTAAATGTTTAGTGCTCACTGACATAGTTTAGGGACACTGTGAGAGACACACTGTTTTACTGCCATAGAGTCTCTGTCATCAAACATTTTGTGCCATGACTACACACAAAAATGTTTTATTGAAAGAGGATTTCTGGTTTTTTCTTATTTGATAGATTTTTCTCTTCTTTAAAATCTCAACTTCCAGAAGAGAGTGGGCAGGATTTAATGCTGCATTAAAAATGCTGGATGAAGAGTAATATATTATGCTTTGATTATAAATTAACAATTGAACCGTGGGCTCAAAGAACATTTAACACCGGGAAACTTGCATGAGCAGTTCAGCGATATTTGGTTTTGTTGATAGTAGAAGAATAATTGCTTTCAGCCAAAACCAATCTGGTTTGGGCAGCTTTGTAATATTCTGTTTATCAGTCAGGCAGTATGATAAGAAAATGTTACTTGACTGATCACATTACATTTCTTGCGGTATCTTGTTTAGCGTGTGGAGTGGGACATGCCTACCTAACCTGTTACCTTTTGCAAGGTGGCTTTGTATTTTGAGAACTTGCCTTTCTCTCCCTGCTGATAGGCAAATTAAAGTGCAACCTGGGAGATGTATTTTGTCTCCCTTCATTCCTCGTGGCTATCTACAGTCCCACATCTCAGCAAAGTTGAAGTCACAATTTTTTGTATGAAGGCTGCAAAAATGCAGCATGGGTGTTTCATTATTTGACCTCTGGAGATTACAAATGGGAAGGAACAATTAAGAAACAAAAATCTGCTTTGCTTTTTGTGTAACGTTTCCCAAAGAGTTAATTTTCTGCACTTCCACAGCTGTGCATGCCTGTGGTGCAGTGACTGCAACCATCTGTATGCACCTTCCAGACTATTTCCTGGTAAAGCAGAGATTGCTGCGGTGTATTTCCAGCGAGTTGTTAGTTGACCTTCTAATCCTCATTTCACAAACGAAAGATCCTGTGCCGTATTTGATCTATATTGCTTCCTGCCATCCCACACATCAGTTAGGCTTCTTATATCTTTTAACATTCAATTTATGGATCCTTTTGTTTTAACATGCACTAGAATCCTCTGTTGTGCATGAATGTTGTCACTGCTGTCCACTCTAAGTAGTATAAAAAAAATTGGAAGGATTAAAAAGCAGGAACGTTATATGGGCCAGACTCAGACTCACACCTCTCCAGGAGAGGCACAACACTGCAGTCTCTGCAGTCAAAGGGTACATATGAATTGCTGCCAAATGATGTACCTACGGTGATGATGTAGACAGCAGCAGCAAGTAAGAAATGACAAGAAGAAAGCTCGTGAAAAAAAGAAAGGCAGATCAGAATTTTGCAATGAGATAGTTTCAAAACCTTTTCAAACCACAACAAAGTCGTGTGTGTGTGTGTGTGTGTGTGTTTTCCCACCAGGACAGTGCTGTGTAATGACCCCGAGATGACCCTCACTCCTGTGAACATCCCTGTAGACACATCCAAGCTTCGGATTGAGAAGACAGCCATCCGCAGGGTGCCAGGAGAGGCTTTCCACGCGCTCCACAACCTGGAGTACCTCTGGATGCCCTATAACTCCCTGGCCACCCTCAGCGGGATCACCTTCAAGGGACTCCGTCGCTTGCAGGAGCTGAGGCTGGATGGGAACGACTTAATATCATTCCCCTGGGAAACCCTGGCTGACATGCCACAGCTAAGGCTTCTGGATTTGCACAACAACGAACTTACCTCAATCCCTCCTGATGCTGCTCGTTATGTCAAGAATATCACATACCTGGACCTGTCTAGCAATAAGCTGATGACTCTTCCTCAGGTCCTTATTGCCACCTGGGCCAACCTTCAGGCTGTTCCTTACTTCCCCAACGATAACGCCAAGATCATCCTAGGTAAGAGAAGTGCCTGTCATTTTGCAGGGGGCACACATGACGAGAGCCCCACATCTTATTGCAGCATTTTCACCTACTGTGGTTATCACAGCAAGTACACAGTGATGCAATACCCCACATAAAGTGCGCAAATTCATTTACATATTAACTCACCTCAGGCTCCCCACGCCTGGCTTATTACCCCATAAACTTCATCACTTGCTCGTATCTTTGTAACACAAAACTGGTGACTTGCTCAAGCCTTTTTTATTTATTGACACTGTCATTTTTGACAGAAATACAAATATGATTAGAGCTCCACATCATTCATGTGCTCTTTTCTAATAAGTTATTATGGTATCAATCCATTTTAAGCAGCATTAAATAAAAAAATTGATATTTTTAATGTCCAAATTAAAGTGGAATATAAAGCCATCACTGAGCCTAAAATCTGGGTCAGGATTGCCAGTTTGTCTCTTTCTGGAGCCTAGTTTATTCACACAGAATTAAACCCTAGTCTCCCCAAAGCCACCAAGATAGTGCTGCCTTCAAGGGCAGCTATAAAGTTAAAAGAATACATTTTTTGGTGACAATTCTGGGCTCACCAGAAGTATGACTTTGGGGCAATTGTTCATTTTTGTGTCAGAGGGCATATTACAGATGACTGTGTCGAATCCTCTCGGTTGCAGTGTCCCCAGATGAGGTTTCGAGCACATTTACTAGTTCAGGGGATTACTGTTCAGCCCTTTAGCCATCATGCACCAGTTCAAATCCACGGCAGGTCGATGATGGTTCAGAGTTGTTGCCATCTGCTGTCTTCACTTGCTACGAGCTGACCCAGCCACACTGACTGTGTCTGATCTGCGTGGCATGTGCATCTGTGTGTACTGCCTCTACAGGCACGGATGTGAGTTCAGGCATTTGCCGACCACCTCATCAGAGACACTGCAAGTTTTCTCTCACTCTGGGAAGCACCCGCTGCTCTTTGTTCTCTCTATAAATTTGGGGCAGTAAATATTTAAAACCAGATTGCAGTGTAAAGAGACACAAGACACTAAAAAGATTCGAACTGCCACCTACAAAGCTTTTAGTGTCTTTAGCAGATGCTGTTTAAGGTTTCATTAGCACCAGGAGAGGAGCAGATGTTTCGTCATCCCATTCTGCCAGATGTGGTGTCAAGTGTTTTAAGCCAAATACGGTTGTTTGGGGTTGCACATTCCATTTGTGGCATGAGAAGACACTGCCTAGATGATACTCTTTATTTATCTTTTTACAGTTAGACGTAAAATAAGTTGTTCTATTCTATATAGATTAGGGGAGTATTTTGTCGTAAAAGAACAGATCGTGCCTTGATGCTCATAGCCATCCTGAGTGTTTAGGTAGCCAGCTGTGCACAGGTTGCTTGTGCCAAGTTCCTAAAAATTTCATGTAGGCAAATGAGTATAATGTCAAGATTACTATGGTAATGTATAGACACTCCAGATCCCAGCTCTTATCCTGCTGACACCCGTAGGAACCAGGTATGTGAAACTCATGTCCCTTGCAGGAGCAGAATGGGAGAACACAGCTGCGCATTTCCGTTTCACTCTGCCCATGACTGTTGCTCATGAAGGCATAAAAAAATCCACGAATAATAAAGAGGCAGCCCAGTCCCTTCCTTTCTCTACAGTGCATCATTGGGACTGCTCTTCAGAGCCCTTGCTTGTAGACTGCTTCAAGAAGAAGTATTTCCAGTGGTAGCTTGCTGACTGAGAGTCTGTGCCATGGCTGCAAGCATTTGCAAGTAAGGATTGCCCACATGAGCCCACAGGACTGTGCTGTGCAGGGCACCAAAGGGCTCCTTGGGGCTTCGGGACTGCTGCAGCATCAGCTGGGGCTCCTGCCAAGGAATCTGGAATAAGTACTTATCTATCTGGTGCGTGAAGTCAGAAGTAAGCAGCTAGCAAAAATGCCACAAGATAACCAAGCCAAGTTCTGAAGTTTAATTCTTTATTTAGTCCCCTTACCTTTAACACGTTATTTTAGAAGAACTGCCCTCCTGCCAAGGCTCACCACTTCAGACCCCCTTCCAAGCCAGGGGAGGTTGCTATGCAATAGGCTCAGAAGAGATTTTTCAGCAGACTGTTTAAACCAGTTTACTTGAGGCCCTGGGGCTTTTGATTGACCCTGTGTTTCTCTAGCAAATTCAAGCAGCCCCTTGGTGCTCATGATGCCTCACAGCGCACTGCGCCGAAACCGGGTTCTTGCTGGAAAGCCGTGGCTTGCATGACTACTGCTGCAGTGAGCCAGGGACCAGCAAGAGCGGGCACCGTAGGGCAGGCAGCTGTCGTTTCCTCCTGCCAGGAA
This sequence comes from Rhynochetos jubatus, assembly GCA_027574665.1. NCBI lineage: Eukaryota > Metazoa > Chordata > Aves > Eurypygiformes > Rhynochetidae > Rhynochetos > Rhynochetos jubatus. The sequence continues at coordinate 11,496,563 of CM050655.1, forward strand.
TTGAGGGAGTACTAGTACTCTTCACTTTCAGGCAGTTGCCGGCACCGAGCCATATCCTTGGGCTGCCTGCGGAAAAGAGGAGGTGAAGACCCCTTGGAGGGAGCAGAGCTCACTCCTGTGGCGGGCAGAAGTCCTGGGACATCATGCTCCTGGCTCAGGCTTTTTAAATGCACTCCTGGGGATAGGTGGTATAAATATCCCCAGTGCCAATTCTGCTAGCCAAAGTCGCTAGAGACCATGAACTGTCCATAGGACAGGTGAATGGGAATACTTGTAAGAAGAATGACACAGTTTTGGTCAGAATTCAGCAACTTCTGTTCCTGCATTTCTCTAGTTATGGTTTTGCTTTTTCAGTACCATCTTCACATGTCTACTTTTATTAATGTCTCAGTTTTTCAGAATCTGAGTTCAAGGGGCGCACACTGAGATAGCAGAAAAAAGAAAAAGATTATGGGCCTCTGAAACATGGCAGTATTCTTCAACATAGCTCTTTCTATGTGTATATTAATATAATTATTTATTTATGTTCTTTTATATACCATAACCTGTATATTCTTTAATTTGCTCCCTAAGAAAGTTCTTTTCATCTTATCAAGCGTAAGTTAGCATTTCAGTAAAAACAATTGGTTACTAAAATATGAAAGTAACTTAGAATAACAGGGCTGGCAAGAGAACTCTCACAGTCAAGTAGGATCACCCACACCTATTGCAGGCCTGACAGTTGGTCTGATAATGTGGTTAATATTTTAATAATCTCCAATGAGAATAATTTCCTAGCCTGTCTAAGGAAGTGACTCCATAAGCCTCTTTGTACCAAAAAACCCCACACCCCAAAACAAACCCAAGCTCCCCCATGGCTACTTGTTTTTTCCATCCTGGAACCAAATATGTTTATAACAAATTCTTGTTTTGCTTCTTTACATGCATAAATACTGATGTTTTAATTATATTAATAATATTGCTTTGAACTTACAGAATATTCTTACAGCTCCAGATTTTGAGAATCCTTAGTAAGCCATGTTTTTTCCTTTCTACTAACTGGCAACTGCGGGATCAACCAACCTCAGCCAACAGCAGCGCGTGCTGTTGGGACCCCCACCATCCTTCCTGCATATCCCTGCATATGCACAGACAGTCCTTACCAGGACAGATCAGCAGCCTATCACAGTTTGTTCTGCTGAAAAATAAACCCAAAAGTGACAGAAACAAAAGGTGCTGTTGGAGTGACTTAGTGCTCTGGTTTATTTTGACAGGCTTGCAAGACAATCCTTGGGTATGTGACTGCAGTCTGTATGAAATGGTGCATTTCATAAACTTCCAGTCTCCTAACATAGCGTTCATCGAGCCCAGGCTGAAATGCTTCACCCCCCGGAGCCTCGCAGGAGTCTTCTTCAGCCAGGTGGAGCTAAGGAAGTGTCAAAGCCCCGTTGTACATACATCCGTGGCCAAAGTAAAGACCATCCTGGGCAGCACCGTGCTACTGCGATGTGGGACAACGGGGGTGCCCATTCCTGAGCTCAGCTGGAGAAGGGCTGACGGTGCTCCACTGAATGGCACAGGTGGGTTTGGTTTAGGCTTTTCTCGTACACGTCGAGTGAATGAGGCAGACCTGCACCTTTATTTTCTGAGGACTGTACAGCAAATGGAAGGTTCTATAACAACAGAGCCTTCCTACCCCTAAAAGACACAAAAAAAGAAAGTGGTGCAAAATTAAGATTCACTATAATTCACAAGAGTGTTTAATTCACTGTAGCACAGTGATTTTCCATAGACTATTAGATTACTTACATGCTGATGTAAATATTGTCAGATAAATGTATACTATCATGTGTAAAAAGTTAGTTTTGCTCTGTTTTGTATCAATTGCGGTGGTGAGACAAGTCAAGGGGGTTTCTGCAAGTCCGTTGGAGCTGAAGGAATTAAATATGTCCAGCTGTAGCAAGAGGCTTTTTCAGGTTAGTTATTCAGTCACTGGAAAGGTTTCCCACTGAATTATTTTATGGGTCTTTGAGAGTAATGATGAGCTGCTATTAATCAGTTAGCAAACATATCTGTCAGAGATGTCTGACATGAATTCAACTGGGATTCCAGTCTGTTGTGGCAAAGTAAGAAAAGATTGCAAACACACAGTATCACTGATATATTAATAGAGAAAAGAGTCACTAAACTGCTGAAGGATATGATACTTCAGTGACAATGCGTCCAAGAAATGGTCCCTTGGGGAAATGCTGACCAGGTCCCCTCCTCTGTGGCGGGAGCCTTCAAACAACCTCTCTTTTTGTGATTGATCATGCTTTCATTTCCATTCTCAAGAACAACGGGACCCCACATTTTAATGTCAGTCCTTTAATGTGTGGGGAATTTAGGGAAGAAACTTCTGCTGCACTTAAGGCAGTCATCCTTAGCATTTTGCCCTAAAGGTTTTAAACTGGGACCTGAGCCTTCATCCCTCCAACTTCCCCTGAACATTACTGTGTCCCAGGTCTGGCCCTGACTTTCACAGCAGGTCTAAAATCAGTAGCTAGACTGCTAAGCATGGGGTCTGATCTTCAGGGGGTTACTGGGCACCTCAGTGCCCAGAAACAAGGGAGAGAGCGTTTTTCTTTCACAGCAGTAGAACTACTTGTAATAAATATTGTTTTCTTGAGATCGGCACAAGCCATTGCTCGCTGTGCGTGATGTGCAGGATGTAGCAGAGGTGCTCCTCATAATGATGCCTACCCATCAAGCTGTGAACATCCCTCCTACACTTGAAAGAGAACCACAACACAACATAAAACAGGGAATGCTTTCCTGAAAGCGTATGTTGAGTTTACTCTGGGCTACAACGGAGCATGATGTGTTTTGTGCCCCATTAAATCAGACTTCAGCACCTTTCAATAAAAAGTTGGCTGAAAATATACATTATTTCTCAGCAGTGGCACTTTGGTGCAAATGCTGTAATATGACTGTTTGAAATGTTGGCTTTCTCAATAGAAAGGAGTGGGAAACAGCCCACAGTATGCGGAGGTGCTGTAGGAAGATCGGTAGCTTTATGTTTTTTAATACGCCCATTCAGTAAATAATCAAACTGAAAAGGTAACTTCTCCTGCCACTGTATTTCACTGAGACTGGAATGTGCCCTGGTTGCCAAGGCTGAATCCTGACCCCATGAGGACCTGGGAGAAGTTTGCATCCTGTCTTACCTTTGCCTTTCAGACATCTGCCTTGTTTATCTTTCGGTACGAAAGGGCAGAGCCAGTGTGTGCTCATCCTAAGGAGGCTGGTTAAATAATGAAGAAGGTGCTTTACCCTTCTGCATGATCCCAGCTGTTGTTTTCTGCATAAGTAGAAAAAGACAAAAAAAAAAGCTAGTTGTAGCCTCTGGGTAGTCCAAGCGAGAAAGTAACACTCAGCTGTGTACATATTGTTCATTGGTAAGTGATCTGACTTCCCTGTATTTAGCTCAATATAAAACCCTACACTAATTTAGCAGTAAAAGTGATATTATTTTTCAGCTATTTTTCTCCATGTACTTTAGACTAGGCAAATATATGTTTTTTAGAAGAAAGTCTCCACTATTTATATTGACTGTGACTCAGAAAACTGCATCTAATGTTCAACCAGGTCATGTTACTACCTACTCCTTCCACTCTTTTGAGTGTTGTACCTACATCAGAGCTTTAAGCTGGTTTTTTTTTTTTTTTTTTTTTAATGGAAGAACCTTTCCTGTTTTGTTTTCTACCTTTTTGTCAGTTGAGAGGAAATAACATCAAACGCTTTACATATATTTGGTCGAAGGCAGTGTAAATCTCAACATAACCCAATTTTAGTGCTAATGCCCTTTTCTTGCACTTACTTTAGTTTTGTAATGTTCTTGGTCACAAAAAGAAATGACAATTCTTCTGTATTGAGCAGACGTTTGGCGGATTGAATCTTAATGTTTTACAAAATGTGTTATTAACTCTATTGATTATTGCCTATTTATTTTACACTTTTCTTTCCTCATAGTTCACCAAGAGATTTCCAGTGATGGGATGAGCTGGTCTATTCTGGGCCTGCCTGTAGTCTCTTATCTCGACTCTGGAGAGTACATCTGTAAAGCAAAGAATTTTCTGGGGGCAACTGAGGCGTTCATATCTCTCATCATCACAGACTCAGAAAGCACGGATGACCCCAACTATAATGCCAAAGGCTCATGGAGCGGGAAGGCGAGCGGGATGGAAGCAGCTGCCTACAATGACAAGCTAGTGGCAAGGTATGTTATCACCACCTCCACCGTGCCTACGCTGAGGGCTGGAGTGGGCACCGGAGAGGACCTCCTTCTCCCAGATGTGGCACAAGATAGCAACCCCAGAAACCTGCTGGTGAGCCCCCCTACCGATCAACAGGAGCCGGAGCGAATTGTGAGGTCTGTCAGGGTGATAGGAGACACCGACCAGAGTATCACCCTGGCCTGGAAGGCGCCTCTGGCAAAGAACACGACAGTGTTCAGTGTCCTCTATGCTGTCTTTGGAGAGAGAGACATGCGGCGGATCAACGTGGAGCCAGGGAAGACCAAGGTCTCCATTTATGGGCTGCTGCCAAAGACCAAATACATCGTGTGCGTCTGCATGAAAGGGCTGATCCCCAAGAAGGAGCAATGCATCATATTTTCCACAGATGAAGTTGCCAGTGCAGGAGGGACCCAGAAGCTCATCAATGTGGTTGTCATCAGCGTGGCCTGTGTCATTGCTGTTCCTCTGACACTGGTGGTCTGCTGCGGGGCACTGAAAAGACGCTGCAAAAAATGCTTCGTGCGGAAACCCAAGGAAATTCAGGAGTCCTATGTCACCTTTGAAAGCCTGTCTCCTGGGGCCAAGGCGAAAGGTGTGGAAGGAGAGTACTTGACTAGACATACCCCTGATGAGTCGAACAGGCTGCTGTCTGCCCGATCCAGCGTGGACTCTGAAGCAATACCAAAGATAGAGGGGCAACCTAACGAATACTTTTGCTGATTGTAGCCAGGCTGATTGTTGGCTCTCTAGGTGGAGAGCACATCGCTGTATATGTGGGGTTCTGCTCCAGCATCGAAGGCCACCCTGTCAATGCTTCTGTCTCCAACACGTTCTGGAGAAGGATCAAAAGGGGTAAATGGTGCCCAAGCTTCACAGAAAAATGTTGCTCATCCCACTTGGGATTTGCCGTTTTGTACCCAGTCAAAAGCTGCTGTGATAATGGCCTCATTCTCCTGGACCACTTTTATTTTCGTAAAATGAAGCATGCACACTGAGTGTGAGGACATTAAGCAACATTTCTGAACTTGCTCTGCTTGGTGGTGTTTAGTACCTGCTCTGCAATATGCTAAGTATTTTATTCTCAGCTCTTTTAACGTTCTTTTGGTTGACAAACAGGGGAGTGTTTAGTAATTTTAGTACAGATATCTATGAAGGTGAAGATTGAGAATCTGACCTTTTACACCCCAATGTTTGTATGAAACATGCAGCTTGATGCTTAATAGATGTACAGCAACCCTTTCTAGTATGTCCAAATTAATAACAGCTCTATGCTCTGAATTCAGAGAAATGTGCAAAGGAGGTAGAAATCAAGCGAAAACCCCCAATCCACTCCTAAGAATACATAATAGAGAGCATTTTGTGATTGCATTTTGGCCCTAAACACTATTCTTAAGATTTTCTTGAACAACAGTACCACACAGGTCTTTCAGTATCAGGCCTAGACGGTGTTTTCTAGCTGTATTGTAGTTAGTAGAGTATGTTTTAGGTCAGCTGTGCTAGTTAAAAGTCACACAATACCCTACTCTGCAAATTGTGTGTGGTGGTGACATGCTTTGTCATCGTACTGAAAAACCTACATTAGACCGTTCTGCAAAAGTCTCCCAGAGCAGCCCTGTCACTGCTGCCAGCTCTCCTGACAAAACCGGTGGTGAAGATCAGAGGGCTCAGCCAGACACTTGTGGTTTGGTCATGAAAACACCTCGCTGCTTGCAGAGCAGTGATATGGGATGCGGTGGCAGACTGCTGCCCAGGCACGCATCAGCCATACTTCCACCACGGCGGCTGTGGTGGCAGAGGCTCAGTGCGGACTTCTGGATTTCAAACATTTTACAAGTTCAAGGTCCCTGAAAAAAACCGTCTTAATATTCATCTAAATGTACTTTCCTAGCTAGTGGTGAGCTACTCGGTTATTTAAGTCCTGCAGCACCACTGGAATTTGCATCTCAGTGCTTATCTCAAAGCACTTCCCAGCTGTATAGTTTTCCACTCCAGTCCCTCATGTAGTAATACTGTATATAAAGTTTTTCTCTTTGTAATAAATATTATTCATGAAGAAAATTATGTATGTTCTGCCAAAAGTTGAATGGGAGCGACCCAGCCAAGTTGAAATGGTAACTGATAAAGCTTGCTGAATTGTTTTGAAATGTGTATTTGTAAATTTATTGAAAGGGTCTGCACTCACATTCTGGATGGGTATGCACAATGTAGGTTAACAAAATTCACTGGCTGGAACGGAGCCCTGTGTGGATTTTACAAGTGCTCCTTGTACAGAAGGGTCTCGGTTACGTCAGAATGCTTGGCCTGATGGAGACAGCAAGTCATTTGATCTCGACATAAATACTAGCAACAGTGGAGAGAGCAGAACAGAATAGTTTCTGATAGGGCTTCCTGTACTCCTTACGTTAACGATTAAGAATTACTCTTGTACTGGGAGAATTTGTCAGTCTAAATAAATACGTACAATAATTTATGCTACTTCTATCACTGGACTGCATGGATTTTTAGGTTTACAGATAATGTTTTGCAAAATCATGTATTTTAATACAACAGACTAATTGACAAAACTTGTAATATCTAATAGATCTATTATTTATACAGTTGCATTTCCCAGGATGATTTTTAGAGTCTCTCTCCAAGGTAGAACTAATATATTCTTCCAGTGGCCATTTTTGGGTTGAGTTGCAGCACTGCTGTATTCCTGAGCCCGATTCCTGCCCACAGCTGCAGCAGTATCACTGCGTTGTGCAGAAAGCAGCCTGGCATGGCCCTGGATGGGTAAGCTAGCCCAGAAGGATCAAGGCTGTCCTAAAGGTGGACAGAGCGGACCTACTGCCCGAGGACTTTCCTGCAAGTCGGGTTCACAGGAGCTGGCTGGGAGGAGAGGTATTTACCTTTTGGCTGCCTGGAGGCAAGAGCTGGGTCATTTGCCCATCCAGGCATCGCGAGGAGCAGCTCCCACCTGCTCCATCAGTTCATGCTCCAACACACGGTCTGTGAGCCGGCAACGGAAAAGGCACCAGCTGGTCTGCGCTGTTGCTCTTTGCTTGCGAGGATGGAGAGGTAATCCTGTGACATTCACCGGGGATGGGCTAAGTTTTACAGACTCTACTGGGGATTATTTGCACTGTGAATAAATAGTGACCCCAAGCAGGACACACGTGATTTTTCTTCTCTATTTCCTATGGCTATTCTCACTGTCTCATAGATGAGGCGTTACAGTTTAGCATCTCAGCTGCTGCTGCTCCAAAACAAGTTTCTCTACTGCACTGTTACATCCGGTAGAAACTTGTGTAAGCTCGGTGTCATCTGGTGTCAGTCAGAAGAGGAACCCTATACTTCCTACGCGGCAGGTGAAGTTTCAAACTGATTTTCTGCAGAATGTGACTTCAAGGCTCTGGGTTTCCAGCAGTATGAGGCAGGTTAAAATAAACCTCACTGGGTATTTTGTGGTTGTTTTAACCGAAGAGGTATTAGACTTCAGCAGGGTTAGGTCAGGCAAGCTTCCCTCTCTGATCCTAAGACAAGTGAATGGAGCTGGTTCAGAGTTCAGGCAAGGAGAATATTCATCCCTGGAAACAATTTCTTACTTGGTTAAAGTCAATCCTTGAAAAAACTTGTGCTATAAGAACCAAAACAAACATGTGAATATCTTTGGGAATTAGTATATTAGTAAAATATTTTTTTCCCTTTTTTATTTTTGACACTGTTTTCTTTTTCCTTGGAAAATGTTTCCTCTGTTAATATTCTCTTTGTGTCAGGTTTTGACCAATTTATTGCTTTTGGGGGCCTATTTCAAAATATTGTGGCCCTGTTAAGCAATATATTATGGAATCTCTTGGAGTACAATGTTCTCTACTTTCGCTATTAAACCATTTTAAGATTTCTTCTTAGGTAAGTGTTGGACCACTTCAGTGATACTTAGGAACATGGTAACTGTCCAGCTGTACTAGGCAGCACCGCCTGCCTGGGCTGAGTGCTTTGGAGCAGAGTACAAGTCACCACTCGATGGGCACTTCATGTGATGTATAACAAAGACAAGCACCTCCTTCCACAGTATCTTTTTATACTTATTTTGGAAATCAGAGTACTTTAAAATTGAAAAATTAAGGATAAGATTTTTAAAAAAAAGGTAATCTTCTTTTAAAAATGAATCCAAATGTCTCTGAACTGTACTCAAAAATTGTTATTACTTCTTTTCCTAAAAGGATCTGGAAAAAACAGCTATCAAAATGAGGGTACTGAGCAGAATATAAATGGAATAATGTGCCCAAGGTGATTAAAAAGGAGTACTGCAAGTAGTTGAAGTGCAAGAAGAAATGTAAAAGAATATGTTGAGGCTTTGAAATATGGTTTTTCAAACATCTTAAAAAGTGTCCAAGAATATCTGGTGAGTAGATCCAGACAAAGGCTAATACTGTCTTTGAATTATAAAGTCTCTGTAAATATTTTTAATGCCACATGTATATAAAAATTCCACAAATGCACAAAAAGTTCAGGCTGAGAAACATCTTATTTCCACAATGTGATTTAAGCATGTTGAAAGGCTATAATTGCATTAAGTCTGGTCACTTCCACCTTTATTTCTGTGTACCCAGAAGGAATAAACTAAAAGGTCTTTAAATGATTTAAAGTCAATGAACGGAAGATGCAAACTGTTGCCCAAAACAGAGAGAAAGTATTATCCCCTGATTTACTTTCTTATTAATCAAAATTGGAAAGAAAGAATTTAGCAAGTGCCAGCACAGGTTCAAAGTGATGAGAAATATGTGTTTACACCTCAGAGAGCAGAACCAGCAGCTTCTCAGAGGTGGCAGGGAGCCTTGGAGCAGTGCCCATTTTTCCCTAGAGCCAGGAGCTGCTGGCGGTGACATGGGGCTGCTGCAGTCACACCCCGTGAGAGTGTGTTGGCCTTTGGATCTTGGTTTTGGCATGGGAGATGGACCCTGCTCCTGTCCTGAGATGCCCTGAGAGAGTGACAAATCCTTGCTTTTCCTCCGAAGGATGGAAGGGGCATGTTGTGCCCCTTTGCCAGCCCCTTGTGGGACTTGCTGTGCTGGGGCTGGAGCTGTGGACCCCGCAAAGGGTGTTGGCTTACTGGAAAAAAATGGGGAAAGACTGGAAGATTGTACAGCTGCTGTTGTTGAAGGCTTGTGAAGGAAAAGTCTTATTTATCTCTTTTCGTGTCACTTTCCTCTTTTTCAAAGCTGCTTTTTCAAGCCTGTGCTATTTGGCATTACATGCACTGTATCTGAAATACCCAACTGCGGCCTTCACCTCTGATGTCCTCCCCAGCAGGGATTTCTAACACTGATAGCCCTGGCAGAGGGACTGTAATTGTAAAGTATCAGCTCGGATGTGATTTCTTACAGACCTGTGTGCGCCTGTCGTTTCAAGACGGAGTTCGACTCCCTCGCCATTGCTGGGAGCACGCAGTGGGCATCCTTTTGGCGTTTTGCGTTGGCAATCAGAGCGGTCTCTTGAACTCCATTTCCCATAGATTAGCAGACAATGTCTCTATGGAGATTTATTTTGACAGCTTGGGTTTTAGACAGCTTGTTCTGCATTTTGGCTTTGGCCAGGATGCCACATGATATTAAAGAGCAGCTGAACTGAATGGACATCTGCTGTCACAAAAGTGACTATTAAATTTACAGGCGAGCATAAACTGGGCTGAATTAAAAAGGCAACAAAATCCCACTCCAGTAGGGAACATAAACATATCTGCTTCAGCTAATGCTGCTTGGGGGATATTTTTCCTTTACGTTTTTTCTTGCTCTCTTTTCTTTCCGCCCCTCTCTTTACCCTAGGGAGTAGGGATTCATCTGATTTTGGTAAGTAATTCACTACTAGTTTCTCAGCTTAATACTGAACCTTCTGAGTACACTTGGGGTTTGGGAATATTTAGAGAAATGGCCTCTCAAGCAGCAAATAAATATCAGCCTGAAAACAGCCGGAGCATTGGCCCACGGTGCTGGCTGACACCACTCTGAAAGGCCGTTTTCCAGCCTTGTAGAACTGGGAGGAGAGCTCATGTGGGAGAGAGAAAACTGCATTTTTTTTAGTGTTAATCAACCCATTTGTTTAAATTAATGCATTTCTAACAGAGAAGCTTGGATGAAATTTTACTTGCTGCATCCCAGGACATTGGGCATTATGCACCTGTACTCTGTCCAAAGATGTACATGGGTGGAGGGAACTATGTTTTAACTCCATATATAAAACTGTAAATAACACTTTTCACGGAAGATTTTTGAAGATGTGACAGCTGCAAAGGTAGAGGTAAGTGCAGTGTTTGCCTCCCCAGAGGCCCATGTCCATGCAGGCTGGGTATGGGGTCCCTGAGGCCCTACTTAAACAGCTGATGGGTGACGGGGAAGGACACATCCTCTCGTTGCAGCTGCCAGGGTCCCTCCAGCACCATTCCCAGTTTAGCCAGCCAGTCCCACCGATGGGTGTCCCCTTTAATGCTAAGCTGTGCTTTGGGCAACCTGGTCTAACAGAGGGTGTCCCTGCCCATGGCACAGAGGTTGGAACTCGATGGTCTTTAAGGTCCCTTCCCACTTAAACTGTTCTGTGATTCTGTGAAAGTGCATAGGGATTGTCTGCCTTGGCTCACAGGGGCTGTACTGGTGCCACTCTCACTGCAACAGCTTCACCAAGAAATGTCCCCAGTGCCTACCACAGTCTGGGGAGGGGAGGCTATAGCTGCTGCATCTGCTGTGCCACAAACGGGCAGCATTTCTCCTTCATGCGTGGCTTACTGACGTGTTAAAATGTAGGGCAGCTGGTGAAATGTCATGGACAAAAAAGGAATATTCCAGAAAGAAAAAATCCCATACGCTTGTGGTTGCGAGCAACAGCAGCCCACCGCACCCACTGCTCATTGCCTGCTGCCTGGACATGGGAGGCAATTGCAAAGCGCTGCAGCAGTCCCCAGCGGTTCTCCCACCAGTGCATGTTGCTGATTTGCCTTGAAATCAAAGTGCCTGTCAATTTAAACGCTGCAGAATCAATCCTATGGCTTCTGCTGGCTTACAGCGGCTACACTATTGCACGCGCCCCGGCAGCCATGTATAGATCTAAGCTGTCACGCTATAAATGTTTTTCTATCCTGGTCCCACAGGTTAGAGGTTAAGTAGGTTCAGGCTAATCTTGATTTGTGACCCAGCTTCACACGTACTGGCAGTGAGGTTAAGCCCTTTTCCGGCGGCATGCTGCCTTCTGCGAGCTGTCATGAAGCCCATACACACTAGATGGCCCCAGGAGAACGCAGCGCTGCTTGGAAATCATAACCAAAACCTGCTCTTTTGGATTAGAAAAAAAAAAAGATAAATACATTTGGTTACACCAAATCCCTCCTCATGGAATTATTTAGACTGAGTTTTTCAAGGTGACCAAAAGCCAATCGGCACGTGTCTTCTGGGGAAGCCAGAGAATAGCACTGGAATTTATATTTATACCATAGAGATTAACTTCTGAGATACTATTTTCTCAGGGAAACTCGCAGACTGGTTACAGCTATGTTGCTGTTTCATGACCAGCGCGTAAGAATGGAGGTAGAGTGCGTGTGTGGGAAACACGTTTCAGAGGAAAATAAGTGCCTACCTATGACTTCGAGCAACTAAATCTGGGGAGTGGTAGCTCACCATGTGCAATGGTACACCCCACACAGAGCTGCAGGCAGGGTTCGGGGCCTGATAACTGTGCAATGTGGCACTACGCACTGACAAATGTCAGCTGTGAAGTCTGGCCCTTACTGTGGTTTTCTGACTTGATAAATGCCATTAAAATACAGGAGATTGAGACAGACCCCTTGAAATAATTAAAAAAATAAAAGAGTAAATAGACCTGGTTAACTACTTCTAAGGACTTGGGAACAGAAGTGGTTTTGGCTCCATCTTCATATTATCAACCAAATAAACATGTCTGTCAGAATCCCTGCAGTTAAATGAATGCCAAGAGTGGTCCTGGGGGTGATTTTTAGCACTTCGACACAGGCTATGAACCATACTACATGTCTTCTTTAGGGTCGGGTCCCCAGCAGGATTTATTTCTGCGTCAAGGAAGATTACAGCTAATAGGATTTGCTTCTTGGAGGCTGTTGGCATGTTTGGTGCAAACCCTGCACAGTGCTTTCTTAAAGGAGAATATGGACCCTATTTGTTATATTTTTCTTCTTCTTCTGGCCTTCCACAAGATAAACCCATCTGTTTCGTCCTGTGTCACAGGATGCTCTTGTTCTCAAGACAGCTTTGGAAGGTAAGAACGCGTTACCCTAGTTGTAGCACCAGCGGAGCAGCTCAGAGACTCCCAGTATATGTATTTGCCGATGCTGTGAGCACCAAAACCAAGCAGATGGCCGCATGGTATGCCTCCTCTAACACTTGAATAATACTAGCTTGAGCATAGAGTGCGCGTTCTATTATTTCCCTGAGATATGCGGTTGCGTACATACCAATTTTTATGACTTACTGGATTTCTTTGTGGGGAAAATGGTTGTAAAACCCGGGCAAGGATGGATGCATGGCGCATGCATGTCTTGTCTACGATACCTTATAATTATCTGAGTGCTTGTAGACCTGTATAGAGTTCTGCTTTATTAGCCGTGAACGTGGTTTGCAACCTGGATAATTTTCTGGGTTTTTTCCTTAGGACTTTGCTCTGCATGTCTGCACTGTTGAGGCAGATCCCTGCAAACATCCCTCAGGACATCCGGAAAATTAGAATAGAAAATTCTCACCTAACAGAATTGCCTCGGGGCTCTTTTGAGAACGTTAGTGCCTTGGAGTACCTCTGGCTCAATTTTAACAACATCACGGTGATGCACATCAAGAGCCTGGAGTACCTGCAGGCTCTGAAGGAGCTGCGCTTGCAAGGGAACAAATTAAGTTCGGTGCCATGGACAGCATTTCAAGATACCCCAGCTCTGAAAATCCTGGATCTGAAGCACAACCGGCTGGATGTCCTTCCAGAACACGCGCTCCGCTATCTGCCCAACCTGACCTATTTAGATCTATCCTCAAATCAGCTTACTGTCATATCCAGGGATGTCTTCTACAGCTGGCCTGTCTACCAGAGAAGCCAGAGGGTGGAGGAGCAGGGAGAAGCTATTTCCAACGCCGTCCTGGCCCTTCATGACAACCCCTGGATTTGCGACTGTCGCCTGCGGGGATTTGTCCAGTTTATCAAGTCAGTCGGCCCACCTATTATTCTGATGAATTCCTATTTAACTTGCTCAAGCCCAAAATTCAGGGCCGGGAAGTTTTTTCATGAAGTGGAGCTCAACAGCTGCATGAAGCCCCTGACCTCAGCCCTTGACACCAACCTGACAGTCCCAGTGGGGTTGAACGTCACCCTGACCTGCTTTGTGCAAGCCAGCCCTTCCCCGGCAGTCTGGTGGACCTATGCACTCAAACTTTTAAGGGCATTCAATGGTAAGCAAAGCTTTTTCTTCTTTTTTGTTTTCATTACAAATGTACGTTCTACTTATGTAGGTCTTCAGGCCATCCCAGTCACCACACCAGTTCTCAACCCATTTAGACCTTTACAGTTATTGTGGTGGCAATAATCCAAATAATCTTAATTGTTTTATGTGTCTAAGCACGTCTGACTGGTATGGGAAGAACTGCTTCATGCAGGATATCAGTCAAAGATGGAAGGAGCACGGCCTCATTTTTACACAATTTTATGTGTGGATTTTTAGTAGTAGCCCTTTCATCATGACACATGACGTAGGAACTATTAATAATACATCAGTTGTACATATATAATAAATACGTAGTTACGTAGACATGCATATATATTTACACTATATATTATATGCACACATACTAGATAATTATGTTTACATGTACATGTGTGTTGGTAGGAGCATGCACACACAGAGGTTGTCGTTCTCCATCAGCCTTGCTTATTTATAGTCCTTATTGAAGGCCTTGTAAGATGAAGCCTTTGCCTCTTCCTTCCCATCCAGCTTGGCTCTTACACACCCTCCCTCACATTTATTTTTACTAAGAGCCTTCAATAGGACAAGTTGCTATTTTCATCAGGTAAGCTAATAATGCATACGGGCACTGCACAGGCTATGTGTGCTCCTAAGAAGCCAGATAGCTAAATAAGATAGCATTAGCCCTTAATCCTGGGCTGATATTTGCTTTAATTGCAGCACTGTAGCAGCACTTCAGCATCTTTCCATAAGCACATGCTGAATTAATTACAGACTTTTCCCAACCACAACCACACATCCCTGTCTGGGTAGATGATGGGGTGTTTTGTACTGTTCTGAAAGCTGCATCTCACTTCCAGCCCAACGCTTCCTGGCCCCACACGTCTGTCTTTGGCCTGAGCCTCTTGAGATGCATTCCACGTCTCCTGTGCTCGGGCGTCCTGGTGCGTTTATTGCCTTTTGGCCCGGGTAACGCTTTGCTGATGATCTCTGTGGGGTTCGGTGCACTCCCACACCCCTCTTCCTCTTTCCCTGGGCAGGGCAGGTCCTGCCTGACCTCCTGGCCCTCATCCCACACAGGAGTGGTCTTGGGTCTGCATGGGCAGGAGGGACCCTCGCTTGCTGACACAACCTGCTTCTGCCCACAGTGTCCACCGAGCCCATCAGCGAGGAGACCGTCCGCTCAGAGCTGCTGATCCCTGCAGCACGGCCAGCGGACGCCGGCAACTACACCTGCACGGCCGCCAACTTCTTGGGCAACACCTCAGTGGCCATCACCCTTCATGTGAGGACACCGTGGGCGTCCACCACTCCCCCGGGCTGGGCCCCCATCGCCCCTGCTGAGACAGGGGCCCACGTAGAAGTGCGCATCGCCAAGCAGACGGTCTACGGCATCACCCTGGAGTGGTTTGCGGCGGCGGCAGCAGCAGCAGAGCAGGGTGAGACGTGGTACACCCTCCTGGTGGGCCGCTACGATGCCGCCCAGAAGGATGCCATCTACATCGGCCCAGGCGTCAACACCTACTCAGTGACCGACCTGCTGCCCGCCACCAAGTACGAGGTCTGCGTGGCTGTGCGCAACCAGGCACCCCGCAAGGGCCAGTGCGTCGTCTTTGTCACGGGCAGTGACGTCAGCCAGCTGGAGCAGCGCGAGAAGCTCATCCACATCGTCGTCATCGTCTGCGCCATGGTGCTGGCCGTGCCCGCTGGCATGTACGCCTGCACCGCCGAGGCCCGCCCTGGCTGCCTGGCCCGCTGCCCCGGCGCCTGCCCCAGGCGCCGCCGCGGGGGACAGGCACAGGCCGCAGGCAGCAAGGAGAGCACGCTGGACAGCCTGCCTGCTGGCAGCGAGGACGGGCTCTGCCGCCCCGATGGCGGCCGTGGTGCCCGGCGTCCCCCAGCCTGCGAAGAGCCTGGCAAGACCCGTCCACCCCACAGGAACAGTGCTGACCTTTACTAGCCCGGCCCCGGTGAGCCCTGCGAACGCGGTCGCAGCGGCAGCTTTGGCAGATGGCCGTGAGCCACAGCATGTGCTGGTTTCCTTGAAGGACAATGCAAGGAAGGCTCCGTGCTGCAGGGACGTGGGGCACACGACCGGGATTCACAGCAGGCTTGGGGAGCACTGGCAATCGGGATGGCTGGGGTGTGCATCTCATCAGAGGTGTTGGGTGTTGGTTTTGGGAGTGGGGTGTTTAGTTTGGTTTGTTTTGCTTTGTTTTATTGTGTTTGGTTTTTTTTTTTCTTACTCCACCTTAAGGTTTACACAGCCCTAAGAGGTTCACAGCCTCGGATGTACCTGGTTACGGTACAGGATGAGGGTGAACACTTACAGAGCACCAGCATGATGTAGCCATAGCATGGGGATTTGAGTTGTTCAGCTGGGTTTTTTCTACTAGGGAGTAGGGGAGGGCCTTTTACTTGTGTCCAAACATAGCTTAGACACCATTTTAGTTTCACACTAACTAGCTAACCCACATACACGCACTCTTTAACATCCCCTTCCCCCAACACCTATTGCTACACAACTGGCAATACATTCTTTTTAAAGTTAAAAGACAAGCGCTGGTAAAAAACGAGCGGTTTGTCTGTTGCAGGCAAACACTCCCTCAGCAGCTGTTTCCCCTTTCACTCTGCCCACCTCTTGTCTCCCTCTCCCTGAGGTGGTGCGGGGGCTGTGGGGTGATGGGGACACTAGGCCTAACCTGGGCTGGTGGAACAAGTGGCCGAAGCAAAGGAGGTGGTGGAGCTGGAGTTTGGGGGGGCTGGAGCTGCGAGCCAAGCACTTTCCCCAGATGCAGACGGGCCACCTGCCCATCCTGCTGCTCTGAAACCAAACCTTGCCTCCTTTCTAGAGGCAGAGAAACCCAAATACGCATGCAAAAGCAACCGGAGCAGCTCATGCTGTGTTTCTCGGGGTCTGAGGACACGTGGCTTATTTTTTTCTATGTTGGCCTCGTGCTTTCCAGCACAACCAAAGCCCATGGCTGCTGGACCGCAGTTCTTGTCATGTGTGTTGTTATAGACCACCTCAAAAAGAAAAAACCTAGAGTAGAGACCTCAGCTGTAAGCAGAGATAAAGCCTAATGTGAGCTTCACCATGTGGCAGGTTGGCTTTCTAGTTGTATTTTGGTTTTTGCTGTGTGTTCTCTACAATGTCTCTCCCCAGGCCCCACGTTCCCCCCCTCAGCACCTCCTTCTGCTATAACTTTCTGCGCAGCTTTTGAACAGAGACCTGTTTTGTCCATGCAGACTCTCGGTGTTGTACTTCAAGGGACTTCCTAGTCTTGTCAGTCTTCTAGCATCAAGGTAATAAACGCCACGAATTTTCAGAATACGCAGATGTCTTCTGCTTCGTTTGTGTTCTTAGAGTTATGAACTGCAAAGAAACCTGAATGCCAAGGAGCTGCGGGGTTCAGCTGCAGGGCCGGGGGGGCCCGGCAGTTGCAGCACGTGTGATGGGGCGTCTGGAACGGTGAGGAAGGGGAGACAACTGTGTCCTGGGGAAGAGACGGTGCATACAGGGTCAGGTACGAGCTGGTGCTAGTTGAAGGCCAGCACAGGGCCAAGTGCAAGAGGGTGTGAGAAACAAACCAGTGCCTGTGATGACTGGCCTTCACCCACCTCCGTCAACAGGGAGGAACAACGATGAAGTGTAAAGGCTGAAGAGAGAGAGTGCTGCTGCATCACAGTGAGGAAACAGCCAGGGAAAGACAGAACACCCCATCACCGCATGCAGAAAGCTCACGATAAATCATGTACCCAGTGAGCTCTGGCATCGCACTGAACCTGCCGACTCACGACGAGCCGTCCTGCCCCGGGGCCATGCTGCAGTGGGCCACAGAGCACAGCTGGCCAAGGGCTTATCTGTGACCCTGCCTGTCCCCCATGTCCCACCACATCCTGCTCCTCACCTCCCCTCCTTTGGGGCTGGTGCTGCCCAAAAGCCACACACAGCCCCTTCTCCTGACTTGTGGTTGGCAAAAGGGGCCATCTGGTCATCCTGGAAAGGCGTCCGGCTTCCCCTGCGGTCACAGAGCAAGCAATGACAAGGCATCATTAGCAGCAGAAGCACACCATGCACAGAAGTACCTTTTGCAGGTTTTTTTTTATTTGTAAAAAAATCCCCCCTGAAATTGAAATACAGAATAACTGGAAAAAAGTCTCACAACATAGTAATAAAACATCTTTATTCCCTCTTAAATATAATCTCTAAGACTATAAGCCTATAATTCCTGTTAAATCTCACTTAATTGAATGGTCTTTATAGGCTTTCCTCATTGGAGAATGAACATGGAATACTGGCTTCAACACAACACAGGGAAAACAGTAGCACGGGGAATAAATCACTGACTCTGGGTACCTTGGGAAACGTTGCAGAACCCGGCGGAGACACAACGAGCAGAAGGTGTGTGCTCATGCCGGGCAGCAGGAGCGGGACCGGGGCTGCACGTCCCTCCCTCCCACCAGAGAACAAGGAGGAGGTGACCACACACAACGTGGGAGCCTGGGAGCCCCAGGAAGAGGGATGAAAACTGTGAAGGAAATGAGAGATGCAGCAGGAGAGGTTCTGGGAGCAGCGCTGCTGCCACGGTCCCCAGCCTCTTGGCTACAACTCCTGGCTCAGCCCACGGGTAATGTGAGCCATGGTGACCCTTTGGCTTCTAGGTGGGTTGAACTGAAGCTACAAGATACAGGATTTACCCCATAAGTGGGTAACTTCTTGTTCAACCTGCTGTCCCCTAAGCTGATGAAGTCCTGGTGCAAAGGGAATTAGACCAGCTAGTGGGGCAGGAGAAGAGGAGCCCCTGAGGCCAGGTCTGCTGGTCCAGCTGAAATGACAGCTGGAGAAGAGTCTCATGAACCCCTAGTACTAACGCAGTGTCCTGTCCTGTAGGGTTTACTCCCCATCTTGATGTTCATGGTGCTGATCCAGCTGCCCTGTAGGGCCAGGGCTCAGGCAGAGGCTGCTCCCCAGCCAGCCTGGTGCATGCTGCCTTCTCCCCAGCCAGGCCCCGCTGAAAAGCATCTGCTCAGAAACAGACATCCAGGAGAAACTGTGGGGTAGATCATCCAGTGAAAAAACTGCTCTGCCTTCGGTGCCTTTTTACTGTCATGTAATAAGGAAAAAAAGTATCAACTCCCCCACCCCCCACCCCCCCTCCCCGTTAACTATTGCATAAGTCACTCAAAAATACTGATAGGGCATACTGGAATACTTTATGAAAACCTCCTTTTGCTCTCACCAGTCCCTTAAGCAAGCCAGGAGAGGTGATGAAATACATCCCCCAACACCTCCTGCTAGCAGTGCACAAAACCAAATGATCTTTCCAGACACTTCCCTGACCGACATATGTGACTTTCCAGCACTTGTCTATATTTTTCACTTATCATCTCTCTCTCAGCTTTACCTTGTCTTCCCTGCTGCTTTAATCATGTCCTTCTCCTGCTGGCCTCCCCCCTCGTCAGGTATCAGAAAGAGGCAGTGTCGAGCCAGCGCAGCTCCTGAACTTCTCTGCTCGAACTGTCCCCTAGCTGGTCTAGGGAAGGCTGGGGTGACCTTCCTGCCCCCGCGATTAGCAGGCAAATCCAGGGCAGAAGCGAAGCGCAGCATCATGTCGATGTACTCTGGCAAAACCCAGCATAAGCTGCAGGAAAACGAAGAACTCCAAGCCTTCCCGCTTACCTTTTGGGAATGAAGGTAGTCAGGCCATGAGCACATCGCTCCGCCAGCTGTTGCATGGCGCGTCGCGCCCCCGAGAGCTGCAGGCACCAGCTACGCGCTACCCCCTTGCAGCGCGGAGCGTCGACTGCATGGCGACTCAGCGCTGGTGCCACAGCCAGGCCAGCGTCTTCAAGAGCGGGTCTGGGATTTGAAGGGATGGGCTTTTGGACGCCTCCAACCCACCTGCCAGACCAGTTCAGAAGTGGCATCCTCCAGTGCCTTGGTTGTGGAGCGCCTTGTCTGAAACCAGGACTCTGGGTAGGGACCTCCAACACAGGGGGAACCTGAATCCCCCTTCACTTGGGGAGACTGTGGCTGGCGTGAGGGTACTCAGCACCCTGGTCAGACTGCTGCAGGGAGGGACGAGCACTGGGACACGAGCCGAAGGAACTGCAGTCACGACCGGACCGCAGCGTTTGCTAGGGGTGCAGTGACTCCGCAGCATCTAATACTTGCAGAAGGTGAGGGGGCGAGAAAGCGCTCTCAGTTCACAGGGTGCTGACAGACACGGGGAACACCACGGCACATAAACGTATCCATGCGCAGCCACAATCCGCAGCCTCTGGGAGCTGCCAAGAGCGCCTAGATGTGGGGCTCACCGATAGCTGCGTTCCTCTTCTCAAACTTCATTTTGAGCTCTGACACCAGGGCGTTGTGGGTGCTGCTATGGCCTCTCTTCTTCAGCTGCTTGTTTATAAACTTGGGGGTGAGGGATCCGGACACGGTCGACACCCGCCACCCCGAGTCGCCCCCCCTGGGAGCCAGGGCAGGGAGCGGTGGGGGCGAGGGGGCGGATGGTGGCACGGGGGCAACGTGGCTGTTGTTGTTGCTGTTCTCGTTGTGTAGGCTCTTGGCATCATCCTCAACGACAAACTTCTCTGCAGCATTGCTGGGCCTCTTGAACTTGAGCCACTCCATCCTGACTGTCCGGGACGGCGGGGTCTGTCTCTTTTTTATGATCCTTCTCACCGGCATGATTTTGTTGGACCGCTTATTGCGCCAGAACATGGCAGTAGAGATCATGATAGTTATCAGCACCATTATGCCCATGACACCAGCTAGCACTCCTAAGGCTTTCATGGGGTTATCTTTAGTTTGCATCAAAAAGGCGGCCATAGGCCCTTTGTGAAGAGTCTGTAAAAGAGTACAAAGAAAACACGTGACTTACTCTATGGGACAGACAGTGACCCAGAAATTTCATTTGTCCAAAATATGTAACAAGCAGGGCTGACTAATGGAAGTTGTCTCTAAAAAAAATGAGAGTCAAAGGGCCAGTCCAGGTTTGGAGAATTTAGCTGGAGCGGGAGACTGGCCACGACAATACTGTGAGATGGATGACTGTCGAACACGAAAGCTTACAGGAGTATTACCGCCAAATTAGGACGGATTCCTGCGTGTCACCATAGCGTTTGTGTAACCTGCAGGAACTGAGCAAGAAAATAATTGGGTCCACGATCTGCAGCTGTATTGTTGTACATTTCAGAGTGAATTTCCTAGGAATAACAGTGTTGAACCCAAACGGAAGTTTGTTAGCAGAAAATGAGCTTTCAAAAACAGTTGCAGGTGATATGGTGATGCAGTTTATAGGGCTGTTACTGAGCATGGCCTTGAAAAGATTCTGAGAAAAGTTAATTTGATAAAATTACAGTGTACAAAGGAGTAGCTAGCAGGTATGTGCTGCATTCTGTTTTCAAGTACTCTTTTACAGACACAACAAAACTCTTTGAGGTAGGGGAGATGAGTAGAGCTAAAGAGCTTTGTTTTTACAAATAAAAGAAATAAGCAGTAACGTAACCTACGTATGGCATATTAAGGACAAATGAATGGCCAGTTCACTTTGCAGCTTAGCACACTCTGCGCCTCGGAGGTCCCCGTATAATTTTGCGGATTTTGCCCTGCGGGTGGAGCCTGGATCTTTTCACACTTTTCCAGTACATGATGGTGGAGATCACCATTGTTACAGAAATGGTGGAAAGGACGCCACTCATGCAAATTCCAAATATCGTCCATGGATGCTTCTTGAGGCCTAAAATATAGGATTTTACCCTGGACTTGATCTGGAAATATCAAAAATAAGATAAACGGTCAACCCTCACGTGGTTATATTTGAAAGAGGCCTTTCAAATCTATTATAAATATTATATCTATTATAAATACAGTTAGGGAGCTAGAGTGAAACGTGTACAGGGTAGAGAGCATGTAAAATAAAGGGAGCTAAGTGCTGAACTAGGCACAGGAGAGGAGGCAGCTGCAATGACATTGAACTGAATCCAGAAACACTAAGAGACGTTAGGGAGCACGTATAAACACCCGGTTGATCAGGGAATAAAGGGTAGCAGCACAGCACATAGATCACCCTTATTCCTGGCGTGGAGTCCACCCTCGGACTACATTTCCAAGAGTTCATAATGAACATAAGGTCCTGCAACGGTATCTGGGCAGCCAGTAGTGTTGCGCAAGGCCAGGAGATCCTTCAGAAATGGCACATTCACAAACAGGTTTATTTATCAAGAGCTGATCATAAAGCTATGTGCAGCTGTGGAGTGACATATCTACTCATCGTGACCCACTCCTCTGGCTGTGACCTCAGGAGGGAACCATCACCCAAACTTTGCATGTCTAGTAACAGGTTATCTGCATTGCAGTTAGCGGTCTAAGCTCCCAGCTTTTAGTCGGTGAGGAGAAAAGGACACCTCCAGAGTAGTAGTCACCACATGCTAAAACAGGTATCAAAGACAGTGAGTATAAGGAGAGCCTTGTGACTAGCTTGGACTTGGACCTCTGGCTTTTAGACATTTAAAGAGATCAGATGGATTTCCCTGTATGACTCTAAACTAGGACGCTCATCTCTTTTATCTTCCCCAGTCTGTGGAGGGAGATGGCTAAGAGTATCACCAAAGAATGCTTCAGAATATCTCGTCATGTGTTACACAGGAACACCATTTTTAAATCACATCCCTAATGTATATCCATTAGTAAACACCCCATTGTCTTCATGTCTGTATTTTCACAACCTACCTCAAACACATCATCTAAGCCCACTCTTCCCCTGCTCTGAATGTTTCCTATTGCCAAAGGAAACTGGGCAAAGAAATGCTATTCAAACTCATGGACCACATTACTTTACAGGTAGTGACCAATTGGCATCATTTTGCTGGGCAAAAAGTTTTTCCATTATTTAATTAGGAATGGACCTGGGCTAGAAACCAAAAGCAGAGCAGCCCATGACTTTGGCAGAGCTTGGATTCACGTCAGCTTTGCTGTTTGTTCTGCCTTAGATGGATTTTGTGTACTTAAATCCCATCAGATGACAGAAACTCTACCCTGGCTTACTTAACTTCATGTGAAAGTCTGATGAATTAAGTGCCAGATAAGCCCTGCTAAGTACTACATGACCTGAAACGAGTCCACTTATTATGAGTGTTGTCAAGATCTATTTTGTAGTGAGGCACTGGTGGCTAAATAGTATAGGACCAACACAAGGAGAAAGATGACATGTACCTAAGAAGAGCTATATCTCAGCAATAATTATTTGACTAGCTATTTGAAAACGTTGAATAAATGGGATTAGACAGAAATATGTGTCAATGTCGCCAGCGTACAACAGTTGCAGGGCTAAGAACTGATGGAAATCATATGTGGAGTTTCAGAATTCGTCTTCCTTCAACTCCCCCTTGTCGCACCAAGTTCAGACTCCCAGTGATTAGTACCAAAACTAAAACCATTGATAGTTAGCTGGTTCAGCCTATATTTTAGTTAATTGGCCTGTAGCTTTGCCTAGAATCAGCCTTGGATAACAAATCTTCTGTAATGTCTGCATAAAAACATAAGGAATTTTGTAAGCACACAGCTGGAGAATTTCTGTTCGTCCTGGCCATGAGACTCATAGGATAAACAGGAGGAATAACTTGCAAACCAAGCCTGGAATGACATCATCTTAGCCAGCCTGCAGAGAGGGTTAATGTAAGTGCATTTGTCACCAAAAAGCTTTGCAATCTTGTCTGTGTCACCACTTTGGCCTGATCAGTTAACACACAGAACAGGCCCGCGAGAGGTCTGAGGACCCCCTGACAGTGAAAGTCTGGGAGCATTTGGACACCTAAATTTACGCAGTGTGCCCCTGAGCACTACCCTGCATGTTCAAAACACCTTCAAGTCCTTGTATCGATTACCATCAGTGCCCCAGAACTGGGTCAACAGATAGTGCCAGTTTGTAACTTATTTGGCGGTTGTTTTTCCCTAAGAGGCATACAGCATTTTGGAGAATACTGATTTTTCTTGTACATATAAACCAGAAGCAGATACACAATGAAATGAAAGCTGCTATGGGAAGCACTGTCATGTCTCCATGGGCCAAAATGTGGAAGAAATGCTCACTTTCTTAATAGCCATCAAAGGAGTTAAAAGACTACTGCTCACAAGAGATAATACTCCACTGTTTTTTTTGCTGTGACTTCAGAGTCATGATGAGCACTGGCCTAGAGAAGGGTTGGGGACACTTAAAGGTTTACAGAGCTCTGGCAGAAGTTTGGAAGTAGCTATGCTGTTTCTATCAGCTTTGAGAAAGGAAAAGTCCAATCCTGAGGCAAGAATACAATTTAAAAGATTAAAGAAACTGTTTGGATCAAAAGATGCCATCATCTATTTTGTATTTAATGGACATGTGTGGTCCCTTGCAGAACCCTTGTGACTGTCCGTCTCCTGCAGAGATGCTCCTCAGCCCAAGTCCCGTGGGGTGCTGAAGTGTCCAGCAGTCACTGGGACTCATCAGCTTTTGAGGGGCTCTAACATTGACACATGCCTTTGAGCCCAGCATTGTAAGATCCAGCACCATGCAGTTTAAGTGTGGATAGATGCTTTCAGGCTGTGTACCTGAAGGGCAGGCTGTGGCAAACACCCCTCTGCAGCATGTGGCGCTTATTCTTGCCATCCTTCCTTTACAGTGGCTTCCTTGTTAGAAACCTGCATTTTCCAGAGAGGAGGCCTATGTCTCTCTCTGCTACTGAAATGGTGACTTACTGCCTTTGTTTTTCTCTCTCCTGACAGTTTGCAGTGTTCACACATCCACACCTGGCAGCTTCTCAAGAAGCCTTTCATAATGCATGGGCGATGTACCCAGAAGTTGGACACAACAGGAGTGTGTGGTTGAGCCGTTCAACCACGAGACCAGCTAAGGCTCACCAGCTATATTTAGAAGTCTAAGTAGGTGAAGCTGTTAAGAGTCCAAGCTATCACAGATTATAGACAATCCAGGCTGTGTTGACTTGGGCAAGTGGATCGGTACAACGAACAAGCTGATTCTGAGGAGCCCGCTTCCATGTATTCAGCATTTCTGGGGTTTTGCTTCAGATTGCCCTAGCCTGGCTGCAGGGACTGACTGCTCCCCAGACACATTCACATCTGAAAGAAGTCCACTTTGTGTACTTGGAGCTGTCTGAGGCACGAGGAGCCATCCCACAGCATGCAGGGATGATCGGGAGATTTGCTTCGGAAGTAACTCCTGAACTGAGGCAGAACACAAGCTGTCCCCTCCAGTGCTTATCCCAAAGAGCCATACATGAAGGCTGCATTTACCTCACTTTGCAATACAAACACCGGCATGGGGCAAGACTTCTCAAATCAAAGCAGCCTTCCCTGAATAACTTTTTTCAAGGTCCACGTAACTGTGGAAAGAAGGTGCTAACTGCTCAGCAAATGTGGCAAGGGATGTTTGGCACCCTCAGCAGCCACAGTCCCCATGGTTGCAGAGTTAGTATGAGAGAGGAGGAGATATTAATTCACATAACGCACTTGTTGAACCTTTCAATTAGCAGGTTCTAAACCTGAGACTTGCCAGCTATATTTAGAAGTCTAAATGAGTGGCCAAAGCTATTAAGAACCACAGATTACGTTGTCTAAATGTGGACTTAAGCCTCAGTCCATGAAGAGTTGTAAATAAACGCCCCCATATATTTGCAGAACCTCAGTGTAGTCATGAAGGGGCAGAGGAATCCCCCCCAACAGGCCAACCTTCAGGATCAGGAGTGGGAATCAGATTTCCATGAAAATCTCAGGCATCAGGAATAGATTTTTGACTGAGACATAAGCGTGCATAGAGTGGCTTTTTCAGCATATGTTTCTTATTCTGTTGAGAAAGGACAAAAGATTAACAGATGCCACTCAATACCAATTTCCATAAACCCAGACTCAGTTAAATTAAAAGGCCTCTGGAATTTTTTATCGCTGTATTATTCCAAGAGCAAAGGGTCCTTTTGATGTGCAATACTGCTGAACTTAGCCACAAGGCATCTGTCTAGAAGGGCACAGCCTTGTGCTAATTGCAATGGTAAACATTAATCAGAAACTACGCCTGTTTAATTGCTTAGTGTGATTAACACTGCAGGAAACCTCTAGAAGATGCATTCAAAAATATCCTCCTTATCCAAAAGCAGTAATACATGAATGCCCACCAAACAGTCAACTAGAAGAGACTTTGTTCAGCTGGAGCACAGAGAGGTGAATTGTACATTTGTAAAGCCTGAGAAAGACACAGAGAGAGAGAGTGAGGGGGAGAGGGGGTGGGCCGACAGTGGGGACAGTGCCTGAGGTCACCTGGTGCCATGTCCTGTGAGAAGCCTGTGATGCAAGGCAGGGAGGATGAGTGCTCCCACTGTTGGCTGTGGGTAGCAATTCTTATTTGTTGTATAAAACTGCCTAAACGTATGGTTTCCATGGGAAACCAAAGGGTTAAGAAGATTATTCCCTTGATATCAGTAAGAATGGCTAAATCCCTAGACTCATCACAGGGACCCAGCATGCGCAGTGCCCCAGCTCCATATGGCAAAGCCTCGAAGCATCACGCCCTGTCCATGCCGGGCCCCAGCGCCGCCGTATGGCAGCTTTCATGGAGGTGTCGCATCAAGGCTCCTGATCATTAGCGTCAGTGGAGTAAGAGGAGGCAGAGAAAACAGAGACTGTAACAGATAAAGGAGTAGTGGGTGCATTTTGACCAAACAAAGAGAAGGCCAGCTGCTGTCTGAAGGAAGAGGTTTGCATCTTTGCCCAGTATGTGTGTGGTCCAGAGACTGTCAGGTTAATGATGTGTTTCTCATCTACTTTAAAGCCCATTTCCTCCCTGCTGGTACCAACTTAAAGGCATGGCAAGACAGTGACAATAAGCAAGAATCATGCAAGCATGTGCTGCTCACCATAAATTGCTGCTTGTTCTTTGGTTGACATAAAAGTTGGGCTCACGGGACACTCTCAACCTACGTGTGTTATCTTTCAGAGTCTCCTTGTTTCACTGCTAATAATACTGCATTTATTAAACTCACATCCAAAATTCTATGTACTTTAAAGCATTTCCATAAAGTTTTCTCACTTTTCTTATGTCACTTATGTTGACACACTTGCAAAACTGGGCTGACATATTTCACTCTGGTCCCATCTTACTTTCTCCACACTTTTTGTAGGGGAAAAGGATACAGGGGAAAAAAGATTGTTTTCTTCTCCTGAATGAAAACAAAAAAGCAGAAATGTAGCAGTCAGGATTTATCTTTACTCTCAGGAGTTGATAGTCCTTAATTTGCATCTATCTCTAACATTCAGACGCAAGGAACTCATCTCCCAACATCACGCTCCTACCTTTGTACCTTTGCAATTCCTCTGATCAAATTGTCTTATACATTTGTGGCTGTAGAATCCAGCTCCACCACAAGGCTCTAGAAACACTCTACAAAACAGAGCTAGCAAGAACAGAGAAATAATGGCTGGCAACATTTTAGCTGTTGATTTCAACACCTGAAGCATTTTTAAAGTAGTCTCAGGAATGGGGCAAGCAGTGACTACTCTTTGGTGCCTCTTGAGGATCTTCTCACCTAAGGATTTTTCTAAAAAGTTTGCTTACCTCCTCTGTAATGTCAATCTTCAGAACTGCCGTGGTACTGAAGGACGGGGAGCCTCGGTCTTTGGCCTGCACCACCACTGACCATATGCAGTCTTTGTTCTTTGTGATGTTGTGGATGATGTCCAGGGAACGGATATAGGATTTCAGCTTGATTTCCCCAGTGCTTTGGTCTATATCAAACACATTGGCTGGATCTGCTTGCATGATGGAATAATCCACGATGTTGTTGGGCTCTTCTGCATCTTGATCTATAGCCTGGTAGGGGAGATGTAAAGAACAAAGGTGTTATTGTTTGTATCTTTGCCTGAAGACAAAACTCTAAAAGTTTCTGAGCATTCACTTCTGATAATATCCATGCTGTGAGATGACTGGGCTGGTTTTGTTTCATCTTGGAAACAATTTTCCCCTTTCTGGTATCAGCTAGGCTACATTTTCAAGTGAAAAACAGCAGGAGTAGAGTTCTTTCTGTATAAGCGATTTCTATTTGAGATTAAATAAAATCAGAGGAAAAACTGAACCATAACCTATCCGTAGAATGCAAATGGTCCACTGCTGTGGAGTTTCTCACACAGCACGGGGGGACAGATGCGAAGTGACAGGGAACAATGGGATTAGCTCCACACTACAAACTATAGCTGCCTTAATTTTTGTGCCGTGATAGTTATTCCACTAACGTTAGGTGTTGTGCAATCAGGCTTCACTATATGCATTCAAATACTTGTAACATAGGATGTTCTGCTCCTTTAGCTGTGAATTGTTACTGCATTTTTTTACCTCCTGTTCCACACTGGATCAGTGAATACAATTCTGCAAAGCCAAGGGAAAGAAGTTGTGTGGTTGAGCACAAAGGCGTGGCGGGAAGGTTAAGTATCCAAACACCTGTACTTTCAATTCACTTTTCTTATGATCACTGTATAATCCAGGATCTTCCACCAGCTGAGGGTTCAAATACTGTAACACAACTTTATCTTTTGCCCATAGAATTTATTTCTCCTTTCCATAAATACTGTGATTCCATACTTTAATCCATTTGTTACATAAAAATGGATATGCAAAATAAAGCCCCAGGAAAAGCCAACTTTCAGACATACATCACGATCCCTAAGCAATAAACAGCAGAGCTGGGGCTTTTCCAAAGTGCTCTGCTTTGTCACACGCTGTGTTGTAGTCTCTCACCTCTATCTTCACCGGTGACCCGATGACCATCGTCTTTTCCTGGATGTTTTCATTGAACTCTGGAGAGTGGTCATTGACATCCAGCACAGTGATGAACACTTCAGCCAGGCTGTATTTCCCATCTGTGTCCTCTGCCTTCACATAGAAATTGTACTTCGAGTTCACTTCAGCATCTAAGACAGCCCAGGGCTGGGTGTAAATGATACCTGTTGATGGGTGGATTAAGAACCTGGGAAAGAAACATGGAAAGACTTTTGGGTTTTTTTGTCACTTAATGTGTGTTTAGAGCCTGGAGCAAAAGTGGGCTCTAAACATCGAAATGCTGTGAACAAAGATTGCTACTCTTCACCTAACTCCTGTCTGGTGGGTGTTTCCAAACCATTCACTCTACCTATTTTTGGCTAGTTCCTCTAGGCCTGAAAACCAGAAAACTCTCAGCATCTGGGGTTTTTTTCTATCTATTATACATTAGCCATTTTAGCTGTATTTTCTGTTAAAGTCTTTGTCCTCAGTAAATGCTCAGTGTGATAGCCCTCTCCCAGAGTGATTTCTTTGCGGTAAAACATTAAGGAACTGCCTATTTTTTTCAGTTTATAAGTACAATGTATTAGATCATGTCCTGCATTAATTAAGATTGATTGATAACACTTCAATAGCTATGGGAAGTGTGCTGCATATCATATTTAAGCTCTTCACTTCTCAGAAAGGGTAAGAAAAATGGCTGCTCTCAAATCCCCCAAAGTGCAGGCCAAATTATCTCCTCCAAAAATAATCACTTTTCCATAGACTAGCACTGGGATGGAGTGGGTGTTCAGATTGATCTGTAACAAGTTCAATTCTGCACAGTTGTAATTACTGAGACACTGTCAAAAGTGTCATCCAAAAGCTTGGATTTATAGAAAAGAAGTGTCTTTTTAAAATGGAGAGCCAGTGCAGGCTCCAAGCAGTAGGGTTTTTTACAGATGAAAGGTTTTATATACTCTTTAATTAATGTACAGGATAAGAAAATATTTTCTGTATACCAACTGTGAAGTGCAATTGAGTGATTATAAAAGGTGCACTTAATAGTCCAGAAACTTCAATTGTTTTCATTACCCTGTTAAATACAAATGAAAGCCGAGACCTGGAAGTGGAAAGAGTCATGCAAACTCTTGGTAGGAGACAGTGCCCATGCTGAGTGCTTCCTTAGCACCCAACCCTGCCTGACCATGCAGAAAGGGCTCTCATCACCCACATTTTAGCAGAAGAATAGAAGCACTGAGATGTGAAGAGGTTACAGCAGTGTACCCCACTCCCACTTGGATGTAGGACTACCAGCATAATGGTTTTGTCTTCAACAGTTAACACTATTCTTCTCACTCCAGTACAACTCATCTTTCTGCCAACACAACTGCATATCCACTGATGTAACCCCTGAGGCAGAAAAAATCATGCCTCTAATTGAAACTCTTAAATCTGCATTAAACTGTGTTCAGCAGATCTGGAGGTCCCAGGGCGAGGAAATCAATCCAGCCTTGCAGAGCCATGCCATTCTGGCACAAGGAAAGGCAAGGAAAAAAATAAAATCATACTTAAGAAGGAAAAGTCTTCACATCTTAATTTCCTCATTCAACAGCATAAGACAGAGTCTGTGCATCCCGGTAACTCCCATCAGAATAAAGTTACACTCACATTTTTCCTAAATCCTTCATCAACAACCTTCACAAACTTCTTTGTACCAGCTGCTACATTTTAAACCTGAGAGGTCTGCTTGTACAACATGACCTTCCCCTGCTGGCTTCTATGCAGTTTGCAGCTAGCTTAAGGATTTAGAGAAGAGCTCAAAATAATCCATTCTGGAAATGCTCCCATAGGTGTAGCCTTCTGGCTACAGAAGAGATTCACCCTTAACATCTTGGATTTTGGACTTTGATTGTGCCTCTTAAATGGCCTTCACCTTAACAAAAAGAGTTCAGCTTTAACTCCAGGTGGATAATGTATGGAGAAAAATGGATTCTGGGGATAAGCGCCTGAAAAGCTCATTCATTTCCAGTATTTTGCCCTGCAGCCCCACCATATCCAAGAGCTGCAGGTTTCAGCAGCAGTATCTGTGATGGCCAGTGATGCTAGCCACAGCTGGGAGCCCCAGCCGGGAGCCCCAGCCAATGGGCCAGGGCAACTGCTGGGTTGGAAGCAGTTGCACTGGGAGAAACCAGTGTTTCAGGGTGTTCTTACCCCAGCACTGTCCTCAAAGACAGGGAGAGGGAGCTAAGCTTCATTACAAAATCAGGTAGGCGTCAGACTCCCTTCTTCCCTGACGCAGGACCATTAGGTATAAATATATAAACCATATCAAAGACCCAATACAGTTGGCCTCCAAAGCTACAGTTTATGTTCTTGAAAGTCTTGCCTTCTTGATCTGTTTTGACAACCATTGAGACTGAATGATTTGTACAGCTGTATGGAAAGGGAAGGGGAAAGAGCAAGGGATTTCCACCCCCCACACACCCCCCGAACTAACTTTTCACATCTAGACCAAAGCCTCTTCTTTCTCTTACAAGTGTTTTTTCAAATGGTGATTGAACAGATTCTGTGTATTGGTTCTTCAGCTGCCTTATGTCTCTTCGGGGGCTTGCGGGTAAGGTTCTATGGGTTCATGAAGCAGATGCTTAATGATCACGCCAGTTTTCCTGTTGTTTTCACAGAACTTACAAAGAACATGGCGTAAATGTCCTTGGAAATGAACAGGTCAAGAGCCTGTTCTCTTTTAAAAAAAATTATTTTAAGTCCCTGCTTAAAACTCTGCTTAGAGGTTATGTAGGGTGGGTTCTTTTATGTTTTGTGTTTGTTGGTTTTTTTTTTACTTACAGATCTGCTCCTGTTCCATAGATAGAGTACTTGACTTCTCCCCAGAGCCCTGAATCTGGATCTGTAGCCTTAAGAAAATAAAATAAGAGTAAATTTTACTAAATTGCAAGAAGAACTGTTTTTTCTTTTAACAACAGGCCATGAAAAACTCCAAATGCTTTTCCCTCTTTACTGACATCACATTTTTAGGGGGAAATCACATAAACAAATGTGCACCTAGAAAACTGCAAAATCCAACATAAGGCTGACCTTGGAAGCTGCTAGGACGCTTCTGTCCCCTGGCCAGGCTGGTGCCAGAGGCACTGGCAGGGAGAAAGCCACTAGGTGGCCCCATCTATTGATATTTAACTCTCCCTGCCTTTGACAGGGATGAACCTCGTCTCAATGACGCAAACAAACTGCCCACTCTCAAGCCTTCCTAATTACCAGTTAAATATTAATGCGTATTCCCTGGACAAAATTATTTACTTTAAATAGACTACTTTTTTAAGCCTCTGCTTGCTTAATTGATTCAATTTAAAGTAATGCATAACAAACGTTTCAATCTATACACAACATTTCATCGTTGTTTAGATTTTAACCACTCTTGTGACTGTGTGACTTCTAGTAAAGCGGCTACACCAGATGATATCTTTGTTCCAGACTCTTGTTGGCTTCCTCTCTTAGCTCAGGAAAGCTATTGATTTGGTAACAGCCAGTTCCATAAGCTCCTGCTTCTCTGATAGCTCTGAGGAGGTGCTACATTATACTGTTGTAGCTGGACATCGCAATTCACGGTGGCAGCGGTCGATTCAATCATCTTCCTGTTTAAATATTGAACACTGGAACAATGTCTTTGATTTGAAGTGCTCAAGGCCAGGCTTTGAGCAACCTGATCCAGTGTAAAGTGTCCCTGCTTGTGGCAGGGGGGGTTGAAACTTGATGGTCTGTAAGGTCTCTTCCAACCCAAACCATTTGGTGACTCCTGCATGGTTAACAGAACACAGCTGCAGCCCTGCTGATGGGTGGTTTTTTTAGTTCTTTGACATGAGCTTGTCAGATTCTCTCACCCCAAAATTTTGACCTCAGTCTACTTTAGGACTGCCTAACTTTTCCTAAAATATTTGCACACCTGGGACTTCTGCCAGAATTGCCACCCTGAGTACCTGGAGTGTCTCAGTTTGTCAGGTATATTTGTGAATCTGGGTCAAGCTCTGAGCTGACAGCACATGACACTAAATTTTACATGGACTCCTCAGCCACGCTGGGCTCAGAATGACTAGTTTTGTTGCTTTTGCAAACTTTTAAAAAATTTCTTTTTTTTTTTTTACTGTTCACCTCCTAGATTTTTTTATTCCTCTTCCTACAGAGATAGTGATGTTTGGGAGTCTCTGTTCCCTACATCTTTTCTATTAGTTTCCTCTAATAACCTTTTCTCTATTGTTTATGGTCTGCTTCTTCTTCCATCCCTAAAATCTGCCTTCAGCACATCACTATTCTGATTATTTAATTTTCTTCCTTATTTGCAGCCAGTCTGCGCTGGAGATCTCTGGCAACCTGCCTCCCTCATCCTTACTGTGCAGCCCCTGCAAGGTGACTTGCATCACCCACGGAGCCCCACATGGCCAGGAGCTTTCTTGGCATTGTGACGTGAGATCCGTTTCCAGTCCTAGCAGCTGCATCAAGGAGATACAGCTCACACCAACGGCTGGAAATGCTTCTCTTGCACAGAGGGCACGTGTAATACCCTGACTTTCTTTCTATGAAAATGTGAGATACTGGAAAATCTACAGACATATTTTTTCCCCACTGTGAGAAGATACTTCCGTAGGGATCTTTCTTTCCCAGCTCTAAGCATTTTAACATTATATTCTTGCCCTCATTAACTGTCTAATTATGCATTTAGCAGCCAGATTCCTCCCAGGAGGAGGAGACTAATACCTACTAAGCAGCCATTTTGTTTTCTTTTTACTTGTACTTAAGCAAGCAAATCCAGTAAATCCAATTCCACTTAGTCATAGCTGAACCTTCCTGCTGGACACTGATTTGACTGGGGCTTTCTTAGTACTCACAGGCCATGTGATTTGTATTAAAAGCGGGTGGCCTTTAACTAAACAGAAAAGTAAACTTGTTGTTCTGAAAAATAATTGGTTAAAACTTTGTTTTTTTCTGAAGTGAGAAACTGTATTTTTTCAATCCGGAATCTGAATGGCAAATAAGATTTGCTACTTGCCTCTGTCCACTAATTTTAAGGTACTTGAATTGTCTCCACAGACACCTAGAAAAGAGAGCATTTCTTAAGAGGTGGTTGAAACTCACTGTAACAGCAACTACGTTTGAGCCTCCCGGGGAGTTCTCGGGGATCCTGGCAATGTAGTAGTCGGAGGTGAACTTTGGGACATTGTCATTGGTATCCAGCAAATGTATCATCACATCAGCTGTCGAGCTGAATTTCTCCGGTGTGTTCACCTCTATTGCAAGAAGCTGAGGAGAGAAAACCAGGAAAACACTGTAAAGCAGTGATTATTGCTTCTTAAAGGATCTTCCTTCTTCTATCCATGGCCTATTGGTGCATTTTAGCCCGGTTGGACCAGACAGCTCAAAACAAGGGAGATGATTATCTAGGTCAGCGTGCAGCCTAGGCTCGTTTGTGCATGCTTGCAATGGGCAATCAAGCTCTGGGAAAAGGATTTCAAAGCTGTGTACACATATCAGACTTCATGTGACATGTGATTGGTCACAGCTAACCAACACAGCTCGAAAAGCCATAGCAGAAGTAAGCAAACACCCATCCCTCTGCAGCTCCTCAAACTTAGGGAAACACTGAATAATTTTGAATAATCACATAAAATTAATCATGATCCTTTGCAGAAGCAGCATCAATTCTTCATCAGGAAAGAAGTCAGGCCAATAAACTGCACCAAACAGGGTAAAGAGACGCATGAGAGACCCCCTCCCCAAACGCAGGACGGTCAGGGATGAGGCATGTATGGCAGAATCCCACTTCACAAAGTTTGTGAGAATTCCTACCACCAGGATTCTTGGGACTCTACCCTCGCTGCCTCATGCTGATCAGGACTTTACTAGATATCCACTGGGAATTTTGAATTGCCTCACTGTCTCTGAGGAGGAACAGAGAGCTCTGGTGTAACACATTCTCATAACTCTGCCCATCTGAGAGGGCAGGCAACCGTATACTGCAGGGCAGGGATGGGGAGAAGCCAGCAGCATGGATGCTCTGGCTGGCTGTCAGCAGAGCTTGACACTAGTGCCTGCCCATCTCATCCCCCAGCTGAGGGACGGCACTGCTGGGGCAGCAGGTTGGTTTCTCGCCTTGCCCCTTAATGCACGGCTAACTGGGGCAGGGAACAGCAGACACCACAGAGAAGGAAGAGGATAACCAGGCATCTGGTGCGTGGCAGCTCTCAGGAGGCAGCAGGGAGCTCTCAGATCCCACTTGGGAGCAGATTGGAGCAAGTATTTGGTGAGTCACCTCCAAAGCCTCAGACAAGCACTTTTCCTCAGGGCTTCAGTTACTTAGCACCAAATGTTTTCTATCTTAATCTTACACAAAATAGCAGCAGTGTTTCTGCTGTGTCTCTGAGTGGTCCTCGGTAGATTAGGGGAATGTCAGTAGGAAGCCTAAGTGGGTAGAGCAGCACACCTGTTGCTCAGACAGCGCACAACTAAGCAAGAAAGAGCTGTTTCAGCAGCATCTGCTGAGAGAGACTGAGCCTTTCACCGCCTCAGGCCCAGGCGCCTGGTCCCTGATGGGTGGCTGCATTGCACGGAATCAGCACTAGGACTAGCACCAGTCCTGGGCTCTGAGGGGTTGAACCCAAATGACTAACACAATAACCAGTGGTCAACCATGTGGTTTTCATGGTTGGGCAGAGACCTAGTTAACAGAGAGCAGGGGGACTCTAGGAACCTACTGAGGACCTCACTGATGGACTAGCGAGCAGGACATTTAACCGAGATATGAGAGGCTCAGCTGAAAACTCCAGCTGCGTGGATTTTAATTCCCAGCAGACCTATGTCCCAGGACCTCCCTCAAAGAGGATGAATGCCTAAGTGAGCTTCAACCTTTGGAAAGTGGAGTAGGACTTCCACAGCATCTCCTGTCCTGCTAGATCCAGAGAAGTTTGTGTCACCTAGAGGTGACAGGGTTTTGGGGATGGCGGAGAGCAGTCTGATTAGACGGGGAAAAGGCTACCTCATTAGCATCATCTGGAGCTGTGCCTGTTGTGTGAACATTTATAATGGCTGGAAATAAACAGTGAAGGGGTTCTTGAAGAAATTAATCTTGAAAAATTGCTTGTAATTACTACAGGACACATGTACTCTAAAAAGGGAGTTCAGGCACTCTGTCTCTGTGCTAACTTTTGTGTTTGGGAGTCTTGGATGGTGTTACAGCAAAAGAAATATTTGAAGGGACAGTCATACAGACATCAGCAAAAACCTGCTCATAAGCAATCTCAGCTCCTAAAGCAGCACAGAGGTAAAATCTTATTGCTTATCGTACATGTGGAGCTATAACTAAATTATAACATCTGCAGTGAAATAATACTTGCTGCTGGAATCAGCCCATCTTAGAACACCTTATGAGAGCTTAGCATTTTTACTTTGTTTTCTACATTCATTTTTTACTCCCTCTCCTTTCAGCAGCCATAGTCCAGCTATGTCAGGGAGGAATTTTTGTCAGCTTACTTGCCTGCAATGTCTTATGCAGAGCTGTGTTGTTTGTTTTATGCAGAGAGAGAAAAAAATAGCATAAAACTATTACTTCACAGGACTACATATCAACAGTTAACACAAGTGCCACAAGAACAAACTGAGATGCAGTCTTAAAAGTGGCAGGTAAATTTTTTAGAACAAAGTTTGATTTTGGCAACTGAAGATAATTGCAGCCTCTTCTGGGCCTAGTCTGCAGGAGATGCGAGTGCCTGCAGAAGGTGAGGGGTAGGTCCAGGCTCCTTTCAAGGCAGGATGTGCTCTAAGCTGAAGGAGGTGGAGGCAGGTGATTTGGGCCCCAAGGCATGTCAGCCCATGGCAAGGTGGGACAGCAATATCTGGCCCCTGTGGCAGGGGGATTTGAGATCTAAGAGGCCAGGCTGGAGGAGAATGAATTACCACGTCTGCCGTGCCATGGGAAACCCACACGCTCTAGCTCTTGGACAGCTGAAAATGATAGTCATGACCTCCTTCAATTACATTTAAGAGACAGCCCTAAATAGGAGATAAATTTTCTCTAGTAGCCTTTGCTTCAGGTAGTTTTTCAGTGCACCTTGTAGTCAAATTAGCTTTAATTCCTCGCTGGCATTTTACTGTCCAGTAACAAACCAGAGGAGAGGGATCATTTCTTACAGAAATAAACCCCAAACAAACAACAAACCCAAATCCTGAAAATAGCTTCTCAAAGCTGCTGTGGGATATATTCTTATTTCTGTTTAACATGTATTTCATCCAAAATTCTAACCAGAATGACTACATTGGCAACTAAAACTGGGTAGGAAGTGATTTAAACTTTTCAGGGAGATGGAGACAGCAATGAGGTCTTTATAAAGTATTTGCTGTTGTATATTACTACCATATCATCCAGCTGCACCTTCTTCATTTGGAATCTAGACAAAGGCTCTGCATTTTTAGCAAAGCCTTATGGTCTTTCTCCAGTAGAAATAATTTCATCCAAAAAAAGTGAGTAACTGCTTAAGCTAAAAAAATATATATATCCTTTTTCCTGGCAATTAATTCTTCCAGTGTTCATGGCAATCACACTAACTACTTCAATTTCTATTAGTATTCATGAGGCGGCCATGTGTAACTTCTTTACTGGTCTTTTGGTAGTTTAACCTGAATAAATGTATGCTTATTATAATTAGTTTCGGTAGCATTTTATAGCTCTTTCAGAATCTTCCGCTTTAATACAGTAATGATGCCTCCTATTTTTGTGGCATCTATAACCTATGAAGCTCAAAATGACTATGGAACATTGCAAGAGGAGACATGAAGCATACTGCAGTGAAATGACTTTCTGAGGACACAAAGCAAACCATGTAGCAAGGGTGAGAAAAAAGTCCAGGAAGTTGGCTTCTGGACTGTGCAAAAAATGCCACTTTCTGAACAAAACCAGAACTAGCATATAATACTCAGATAGTTTTGGCATTTGTTTTGTTTAAGATTACAGGGATTGTCTATGCCATTCTTTGCAGTCGGAACTCAACCATCTATACTCATGTTCAGAGACAGCTAACACAAAGCCAGACTACTTAATTATCTTGTTGACGAGCCACTGAATCCATCATGGAAGGTGATAATGCAATGGTCCAGCTTTTGGATGAAAGCTGGTTCTTGTATGGCTGGCTTAGAGCATGGGTGAGAGAGCCTCAGGTCACTCTGCAAAAGACCATGTAGATAGGTACACTCTGACAGAGGCAGTGAGCAATTTTGGGAAATCATTGGCCAGTCAGCTGGTGTGTGCAGCTTGCCAACATTCAAAAGCACAGTCATGAAACTAATTACTTAGGGCTAAGCAGGTGAAGTTGTGACTCCAGAGAAATTAGGATTTCACCCTGCGAGTTTGTCATTGTAAGAGCAGAAATAACACCCTTAGGGTTCAGTCTAGAATGACTCAGAGCCACCAACACATGCAGTTTCTACAGAGAGACAATACTCAACATTTTGTACTGACTGGACTAAATTAGTTCACAGATGCATCCATTAAACCTTTGGAATCTGATGAACCAGAGGCAGAAATGAGTTTCTCTTACATGGAATATAATGTCCTGACAATGCATCAGACAGCTCCAGGTGGATTAGGAATATAAATCCTGTCAGATACATAAACCATCATACACATATCATATACACAGGCAGAGAGGACCCGGGAAGCAGAAGTACCTTGAAGGTTAACAACTTGAATTTTTCATAGTCAATAGCAGCAGAATTTTCCACGATTATTGTAACCTGAGCCTCATTCAGGACAGTTTGAGGAACCACTCGGAAGATGCCACCAGGTCCAACAAGACGAAGGTTGAATTTAGCATTGGCTCCCTGTGAATAAAAGCAGATACGGCACCGTTTTCAGTGAACGATGCATTTCTCACAGCCTAGATTGGCTCCATTTCTTCACACTGTATAAAATTAGAATGAGTCTTACTGCTTAGAGCCCTCTGCTCTCCATCCCCTGGGCAAGAGACTGTTAAGAAGCTTAGTTATATAATCCCTCCAGCCCTGGTCACAAGACGGACACAGCTTCTCTTAAAATAGATTGACAAGCTCGGTTATTCTTTCAGTCATAATGGAAAAACGCTGCAGCAGGACTGGCTAAGAGGGGGACTGTTGTGGCAAGCAGCCTTGGGCTTTGTGCCACTCACTGTGAGCTAGTGCAGGTGACAGAGATGACACCATGTGCACATCGACAGGCAAGTCCTGCCTCCTCCTGGTTCCTGCCAAGGAAGGACATTTGAACTACCTGAGTCACGGCAATGGATGCCTCAAAAACCCAGCCTGTGTCCTAAGAGCTAACAGCCTGCGGTGTTGATGCAGAGCCCCAAAGATGTGCAGTTTCCAAACAGAGGTGTTACTCCACAGTTCGCTCTGGATGGAATAGGCTAGCACAGAGTTACAGCCACCAATCCTTTTGGAAGTTGATGCACTTGGGGGGCGAGAGGAGCTCCACTTGTGCAGAATAAAATCTGACATACATTTGACAACTCCAGGTGAAGTGAGAAGCCAAATCCCATAATACAGATCAACCTTCTAGCCAGAGAGGACACGGGAAACAGGCAGTATCTAAAAGGTTATTACCACCTGTGTGCGAGTTGGGAAGAGTGAGCCAGAGCCAGTTGGCCAGACCAATTCTTTTAAAGCAAACTGGAGCATGAAAGAAAAGCTGAAATGTGGATCCTCATAATTCTGCCCTACAGGGGAGGTGGGAAAATGAGTTGACCCCACTTCACCAACTCTCTGAGGTCATCAATTTCTCAAACTATGTCATGTTTACAGTATGATAAACCAGCCAGATTCACTGCATGGCTGGTGCCATGTTCTCCCCCTTGCCTGTATCTTGGGGTGAAGAATTATTAATAGTAACTTTCAAACAGGATAACTCTACGTTCAGCTGCATCCCTGGAGGGCTTGTTATGAGCAGTTCTTGCTGCAACCCTAGCTCATGTCAAGAGGAAAAGTATTCACCAGCAGTCCTCCAAGGGAAACAGAATGATCTTGGATCCAAACTCAGTGGTCTGCCTTGTTTGGCCATACAACGCCCCACAGCTACAGAGATGACAACAGGGTCTCTTTTGCTGGGTAGTAAAGCCAAATACACAAAGCTAGAGCTGCCGGACTATGACAAATAGTGCTGATGGCGAAAGTGGACTGACTATGCAAAGTCCTCTGCCCTTGGGACTGTACATGACTGAACCCTAAGCTGTGCCTGTCGGATAAAGAGGGCTGTGGGAGAAATTTCTGCATAATGTTCTTGCATATAAAGATGGCATTTCCATCAAACTGTAGGTCCAAACCAGACCTTGCCCACAGCTTCCTCCTCCTCACCTGTACCACCCACTCCCCCAGATGAAAGAGTCACTAGTGGCCATGACAGAAACAGACATATGTTTAATTTTCTTCTCTATACAGTCCTCTTGTGCAGAGGGGAAAACTGCATTCTGTGCCACTGTACTAGGAAGCTTGGAGAAATCCATACAGTGTATTTAGCAAGGTTTTCTGCTTGTTTTATAGCCTAACTTGCAGCCTGAATATTTTGTCAGCCTACCTATGATACATACATATTTTGTCTCTAAATAGAAGTGTTGAATTTTGGTTTTTTCCTTCTGCAGCAACATCCCCTGTGACAACAGCAGGATAGACGTAGCACTACTCTGAAAGCAGTCATTTATCTGCTTGTTGCAGAGCAGCAGGAGGGAGGGGGACAAGCTGGTGGGTTTGATAGAGTACAATACAGTCAAAACAGCACAATAGTGAGCACAGTTATATAAAAGCACTCTTTCCAATAGTAATACAGTTCTCAGATGCATTAAGCTTTTCTCTTGTCACTACCTAACCTCAGGCTAACTCAGATGGATGCCATTCATACAGTATTTAGCTTAGGGATCCCTATAGCAACCATCACCATAGTATCTACGGGCATCACAGGTCAGTTAGATAGCAGGCTGAGAAGGATGGATTCTTCTTTCACTTTCCTTTATCTGGTTAGAGTTCTTTTGGCTCTGGCATAATTTTTAAGATTATCTAAAAATATCACTCCAGTGGGAGTGACTTGTCCAAGCATGCACTGCAGACTCTGGATGTAACACAAGGGCCAGAAGGACAATGTATTGTAATAAAACCAATGTAAGGATACGGCCTGCATTGCTTCCAGCAGGGGCTGAGAAGATACAGAGAGCAATTGCCCCTGAAGTTCCTACAAGTGACTGGAAACTCTAAGTAACTCTCCAAAGGGAGTACATTCTTGGACATTAGATTGACAGCAACTGAACATAACCAGTAGTTAAAGGAGTTCATAAGGACTGTTTAGCATCAGTCGCCACAAGGACTGGGCTGCAGCTTTAGGACCACCGTTGACATAACAGTGTATGACAGACTAAGCATACTTCTGGGTACAAATTCTCTGTGGTAATGGACCCTACAACTACTTTGTCTGCCCTAGGCTTTTGGGGTATGCAGGTGAAATAGCTGGGTTCCTAACATGACATCTCCCCATCTGAGAGCTTTCCTAGTCTCTGGGAAAACAAGGCAGGAAAACTGAAAGTCCACATAGTTTCCATTTACCTGATCTGAATCATTGACTGTAATCTTCAATCCCCTCAAGATTTCACCCTCTGGGGGGTGCTCGTACATGGTCAGTTCAAATCTGTTCTGGGGACCGTTTTCTCCGTAGAACGTTGGCGGATGGTTGTTGAGGTCGACCACCCTTATAGTCACCATGGCAAAAGCGTACACTGAGACGTCACCTTCCTGACTGACTTCTGATGCCTGCAGCAGGCAGAAAGGAGAGAAGAGTGATGAGGGTATCCTCTCTTTCCTCAGTTTCATGTTCAGGTATAATTCTGCATGTACAAATCACCCTAACACACTAACTTATATGAAGATCACAGCCTTACACTTCTCTAGAAATCTCAGTCCATTTCACACTGAAGTTTATGATGATTAGAAGATTATGGTAATAAACCAGTCCCAATAAAGTTCCAGTGAAAAAAATTCTCCTCCTCATTTTGTGAGCTTAGTAACTCACCCTAGGTGAAAACAATTCTCTAAAGACAGATAATCTAATAAAGGCAAGATAATTGCTTGCCTAAAGTGTTGACGGAATAGAAGAGGAAGACAATCTTTAAATTTGCTGTGGTAGCACAGGTAGTTGATTTTTGCATTGCTGCAAGGACCACAGCCTTGAAAACTCTGTGAGAAAAATGCTACTTGCATACCACAAGTATATGAGACAAACATTCGGAAAGGAAAAACGACACACTTTTTTGTGTGGGGTTTTTTTTTGAGACTTAGCCTCTGGTTTACATTCTGCTTTGCTGTCTAGACGAGCTTAATTTAAATGATATAGTTTGAGCAGACAAGAAAACCTAGCTGGCATTTTTCTGAACTGAAAGATCGAATCTGGGTTTCAACAATTGCAACATGCAGCTTGCTTCACTGGATTGAACCTAAGACCTTTCATCTACCAGGACAGAAACTCCAGCTGGTGATTTTGTAACAAAACAGCTATATCGAACATGCTTTTTTTGCTCAAAGGGCTCAAAACCAAAGGCACTAGACTGCTAACGTTCCCTGAAGATGCTATTCTGGTGAGTGAGGTGCCTGTCACCACCTATGCTGGGTAATACAACACCCTTTTGGTTCCTTAGGCAGATTTTGTAGCCTGCATGAGCTCCAGATCACCACAGATATAACTAGGGGATCAGAAAAGCTTGCAAGGGTTTAACTAATCCTGTATCTGGGAAGCACTAGCAGACTGCAGTAAACCAGAGAGATTAGGGGAAGAAATGTTGCCTGAGTTAACTTAGACAACAGGATCTCCATGATCTCCCAGGTTCACCAAGCTGCCTTTAGACTATATTGCCCCTACCATGACAAACTGTTGTGGTTGCAATATGCATTTGCTAA
Organism: Rhynochetos jubatus; assembly: GCA_027574665.1. Taxonomy (NCBI): domain Eukaryota; kingdom Metazoa; phylum Chordata; class Aves; order Eurypygiformes; family Rhynochetidae; genus Rhynochetos; species Rhynochetos jubatus. The sequence goes on from CM050655.1 coordinate 11,539,009, forward strand.
AGAAAACGGATATCATCTTCACAGTTTAAGTCTACATTTCTAAACTCTTGGTCTTTAGAAACTGCTTATAATATTGCAGCTTGTCACACTGATAGTAGCTGATCAAGGTGTTAGCATGTATTGTATGCGGCCGATCAATACTTCAGGAGTGGATACTGATATGACATCACATAATCTACCCCTGTCCTATTACTAATCATAGATTTGACAGTCACTTATATCATCACATAGAGGTTACAAGACATGAATTCCCATTTTAGCAATAAAATCCAAACCCAGAGAGTACAGCTATCTACATAATATAAAGGATGTTGATTCCCTAGATTCAGAGATGAAATTAGGACAAGATGACTTCATTTGAAAGAAGTAATTTGACACATATCCCAAGGAACACAAGCAGTTTGTTTTGCACTCTGCTCAAATATAGGAGGTAGTTTCTAAAACAGGTAAAGTCAGCTATAGAATGAGCTATTTTAGACAATCATGCCTACTCATAGCATTTAACAACAACAGACTTCAAGTGGCCACAGAACATACCTGAACTTTTAGTTCATACACTTCTTTCTTGAGCTGGTTTGGGCTTTTTATAACAGAAATGGCTCCAGTTGTGTTGTTGATTTCGAACGAACCTTCACTTCCTGCAATGTAACCAAGATGCTCTAGTTATATGCCGCACTTCCTTTATCTGACCAAGAGTGAGCAATCAACCACATACTTCATTAAGCATTTCTGTGTTCATACGTGTATCCATATCTATTAGTAGACCTGAAGCCGCTTTTCTAAAATGAAGCATTTATATGCCAGGTCACGGTGAGATGAAAACACAGATGAGGGTCAGAAAGGGTTTCCTCCTCTAGGAACGGCTCAGTGGAGCTCTACCCTTATGGGTGGCTGCCCTCACTTTCGTCTTCCCACCCTGGGCAGGTTCCCTTCAAGGCTCAGCAATCAGGCATGCAAATGTAGCATTCATTTCTGTTATGCTGCCTTCTTTGTAGGCTGGTTTGGACAAAAATAGACCTTCCTCATTTTAATTAGCAAATGCATAATTAAGTCTCTGAGAAACAAGAACATTTCTCTCACTAATACCAGCTAAGGTGAGAAGTCTGACAATCTGTCTGAAAGAAACACAGTCACTCGTTCTGCAGACACCATCTCTGGAGAAGCATCTTCTGGCCTTAGACATTCAGTTTTTTAAAAACTCAGCCTCTTGAAAGGTTGTCCTGAAAAAAACGGGATTTGGGAGGATCTGGGGTAAAATCTAGGCTTTTTGCTTTGAGGCAGAGTTTGACACAGGCAGAACAGGGCTGCAGGCTGACTTTGCTGTTGCCGACCTAACTTCCATCGATCCGAACAGATCAGTTACAGGGCCACAGTCCCTTGAGACCTAGTGAATTTGTGCTGAAGCAAACGCCAGCTCGCAGAGAAGCACCTGTGCCTCATCTCAATGTCTGCACCCGTCTTGCCATCACGGCCAAAAGCAGGCTGATGCCCAGGCAGGGGACCAGCTGGCAGCTCAGGGGGCTCTGCCCAGCTCTGCTGAGGGGCTACGGGCATTGCTGCATGCTACCTCTTGTACAGTACTGGCCAAAACACATGCTTTGTGGCAGAGCCTGCCACTGAAACGAAGAGAGGAAAACCCTCTCAATGAAGGACTTAAAGCCTTCAGAAATAAAGGATGATGACCTGAAAGCCCAGTCGTTTTTCTTTTTCTCTAACTCAATTTCAATGCTGATTTTTAAACCACCTGATAGTATCCCATTTTGCTAATACCTGCAATAACTGCAACTTCATTAAAGTACACTAGACACAGCATTGAACAGATATCGACTCATACAATGGTCGATTATTAAGATACATTGGCCTGGAAAGTACATCCTGACTGAGAAGAAGCTGAAGTCAATAGTGGTTTCAAGCCACCATACTTCATGTTATTGCCTAGTTATCGCAAGGAACCTGGCACCGCAGAGTGTGTAACGTGTGTTCCTTTGTACATGCTCAGCAACAGGAGTAGTTTCTAAAATCCTCCCACAGTCCCTGGATAAAAAATCCTTATAAAAAATGAATAATTTCCTATTTGCTGTAACTATTTTTTTGCCCTTTGAGAACCCAGGCTGCAAGTATTAGAATAATGGCTTGTCATGAGTAATACCAGGGTCTGAGGTGCAGGGGCAGAAACCTGTTGTAATCATTTGTTCTCTATTTCTTCAACTTTCTGTGCACTAAAAGCATATTCCCTTCCGCCCTTTTCCATTTCATGCTAACAAAATCCTGTGCTAATGTGTATGAGTAAAGCCTGTTCTCCATTAAGTCGTATTTCGTGCTACTTATCTGTCACCCCCTTCCATCTTCATTTTCCACTCTTTCCTAATCAGTTACCTTTTTTAGCCCTTAGCACCTTTTTGGTTCTTCTCTATATTCTTTGGAAATGTAATATCTTTTTTCATTAATCCTATTTGCCTTTGACATCTGCCCTGCTTCATCTGCCTTCGCTTATTTTCCTTACTCAATTTTTCCCTTGTCTAGCATATTTTCATCCCACTTATTTGTTTCGACTCCCCAATTTCCACCTTTCTTTTTACTTTTTCTCATTTTCCATCTATTCTATTTTGCAACCTTTTTTTTTTTTCTCCTCAATGTTTCTACCTTTCTTTTACCCTCTTCTATCTATTCCCTTGCATTGAGGAGAAGGAACCTCAGCATGGGTCCCATCCCACATCAAGGCAGAACTCTCTCTGTCCTCTCTAGACCTTGCTGTTTAGATCACGTAACATAGTGAAGAACTTGCTGCATAGCTCTGCAGCTACGCCTCAGATTCCTTTTATGAAATATTGGGATCTCTCACACCTGGGAGTTGGGGTGCCCTGTTGCTATGGAAGTCATGATTTGGAGGACGAGAGAACCAAACAAAACTGAAGTTGTAGTTTGGAGTTTACTTGAGCTAAGTTGTTCCCTTCACCAGCTAATGAATCATCATTTCAGCTAAGTCTCACATGTATGCTATTAAAAGATGTGTGACAGACACTCTCAGAAGAGCTGATGAAAAGCATTAATCTTCTGATAATATCTACTTTTCTTCCAGAGCAGTGTACAGCCAGTGTGTCTCTTCACTGGTAAATATAATTTTTTCCAAGAAATCAGAGGTTTGGCAGTTTAGCCACTTTAATCATAATATTAATAAAAATATTCCTCTAAATACTATGTCTGGGTCTCCCAATGAGACCAGACTCCCAATCTCTCACCTCCCAGATTAAATGATAGAGATGCTCAGTAGCAGTGAATACACTTTCCTTTATGCTTTCTGAAGTGACAAGCAGGCTGCTGATGCCTAACAAATCAGCCACATCAACAACTCCAAGCGTGGTTCTGTGAAGCAGATACTAAAACTCAGTGAATCGTATCTAGGCTGTTCTCTGGTAGACAGACCCTGGAGTTCTTTGAGATACCTGACATTATTTCATGAGAGTGTCTCAGCTTTATTAAACCCTAACATATCCCATTCCAATTTAATGTCAGATCTAGCTTCGACTGCCCTTCAGATTTCATACAAGAAAAGTCTACTCACCATTCACGATGCAGTAATGAATACTGTTAGGCTTTCCTCTGTCTCCATCAAGAGCAACAACAGTAAGGACCTCAGAGCCCTGGGGAGAAATGGGAAATCACAGTCTCTGTGCCGAGATCAAAGAGCGGTGAAATTGCAACTGTGCATTAATAAACTAGGCTGAGAGAGTTGGGCTTGTTCAGCCTGGAGAAGAGAAGGCTCCGGGGATACCTTATTGCAGCCTTCCAGTACCTGAAGGGGGCCTACAAGGAAGCTGGGGGGGGACTTTTTACAAGGGCCTGTAGTGATAGGACAAGGGGTAACGGGTTTAAATTGAAAGCGGGGAGATTTAGATTGAATGTCAAGAAGAAGTTCTTCCCAGAGAGGGTGGGGAGGCACTGGAACAGGCTGCCCAGAGAAGCTGTGGATGCCCCATCCCTGGAAGTGTCCAAGGCCAGGCTGGATGAGGCTTTGAGCAACCTGGGCTAGTGGAGGGTGTCCCTGCCCATGGCAGGGGGGTTGGAACTAGATGATCTTTAGGGTCCCTTCCAACCCAAACCATTCTGTGATTCTATGAAACTGAGCTTCTGTAAGTCTTTCTGCTGTGAGGTGTGTGGGGGAAATCGGGTACTTTGGCAACACAGCAAGGGCTATTGACTCCCACTGAGAAAAAAAATCAATGCTTTGCGTTGCAGAGCAGGATCTGAGTACGTCTCCTTGGACGAACTGTGTTGTTCCTACATGGGCAGTTGTCCCCAGTGATGTTGCAGCCCGTGCACTGTACCTCCATACTAAGTGGGGATACTCTCACTGCTGCTCATTCCCTATGGATCTGCTAGGTGACCTGCCCTCACCAGCTTGCTTCCAGTGCCGTGCTGCTGCCTGCACTGATGGCAGAGCACCCGGCTTTGGTGTGTGGGCCTCAGCTGCCCTGGGAGCGCTGGGGCCGCGTATCTGCTGAGAGACCAGTGCCAGCTTGCCCAGTGCTCTTGTCCCTTTTTCCAGCTCGGCTTTGGTGAGCAGTAGAAGAAAAGCAGGAGCATTGCTCTGCTCCCCACAGCTGCTCTGGGCCCACTGCTACAGCAGTGATGATGGCATGGGTGTGAAATGGCTGCAGACCCCCTGTGGCCACCGTTGCCTCAGCCCCAGGGGCTGGCCAGCACAGCAGTAGTCGGAAGCCATGGTCAGGGACACCTGCCTGGAGGCACAGACTTGGACAGATGATTTGGAGTAAGCAATGTGGTTTAGTGTCGGTGACTACTAAGAGGCCCTCCGGTAGCTGCTGTGTTGCTGCCTGCCCCATGGCCACACAGTGTGCAGAGACACAGGCAGCTGCTGAGGGGTCACCAGGCCATTTTGGTCCTACCTAATTAAGTTCAGACAGGCAGCAAAAGCAGAAATCACAAAGCAACTGGCCCACAGAACATTTAGGGCATAAAATTATGGTGGAAATTATCATGATTTGATCATCCTTAAAGCTTCACTGTTCTTCTTCCTGGACAAGTAACTTGACCGTGGTCCATGTGTACAGAACGTGTACCGGAGACCACCTGGTTGTGTGACTACTCCTACCAGCTTGGAGGAAGGTGACTGTCAGCACTGAAATGCTCACCCAAGTGGCAACAGGCTGTGCAACTCAGGCCTCTCAACTGAAGTGTTACTGTTTGGGGCTGCAAAACCAGGGAAGATTGAAGTAACTGTCAGTTAATCAGAAATGGCAACAAGGAACATTTTCATGACAACCCTTGAGCGAATTTTTTCGAACAAGACTGAAGTTCTGTTGAGCAACTGGAAATGCAGAACTGTCTTTATTATCATTTATGCTGGAAGCTGCAATAAGATCTGCCTACTGGGCAAAAAGCAGCACGGTCTCTTCGAAGGTGACAGAATACTTGTAAATCCTGACAACTCCACCAAGGAGGAAAGCAGCAAGTTTACAAAATTAACACCAAAAGTGTAAACAACACTAAAATCGGCTAGTGCGTCTCTCTCTGTGGAGTTCATTCCAATAGCAAAACCCACACTGGGAAGGACTGATTCGTGCCTTCCATCATTATAATATCGTAATGGTGTAAGTTATGAGCTCAAGCTGGATGTAATTAACATTTATTGACTCCCATTTCCATAGTAAACACTAACTCCTGTGTGCACCTGATAGTTATTGCAGGATCTATATGTAACTATGCAGAATAAATCAATATGCATAATATTATTCATTCCAAACATCTGCAAAGTACACAGGCGTTACTTCTCTGCCTTGCTGAAACGTAACAGCCTATGCACTGAACTGCAATCTAGAGTCACGGAAGGCTGCAGTGTACCTTGGAGTTCTGGACAGAAAGTAAAGAAACGATCTTTCCTGAAACTCCAGAGATGAGGTGAACAGTGTGCAATCACACTGCCGAAGAGATTAATGGTCTAATGTTGGGTAATTTCATGAGTAGATACCATTTCTCATCCTATGTATGAAGAAAATTTTAATTAAATCTTATGTATCAGTGTGAAAGTTGATCCATACACAATATCATGCCACTACTTAGATACAGAGAAAATTCATCAGTTTGAAGCTTCAAGAATAATATGTGGCTGAAACCATCACGGCGGATATAATAAACTAATTTGCTAAGTAGTATACTTCTTTTTAAGCAAATCTGCCATTAGGCATTTTTGAAGTGATGACACAGGAGTCCAGTGTATTCCTTGGATTCTGAGTCCATGATAGTTACAAAGTGGCATATTCAGCAGCAGACACATGCTGACAAATGCAGTGTCCCCATTCGTAAGTGGTTCTCCTCTGTATGTCCCCACTTGCTTGATAATCTGGTGGGTTTTAGGCCTGGGAGGACTTCTTGGCCCATTCTGCCTATCTAGCCATCACTGAGCAGAAAGTAGACTGCATTTTGGGGATGGCAGGAATATTTCTCCCCAGGTGATGTCCATGGGATAGCACAAAGTCTAGAGCATTTGGGCATAATGGTCCCTACACCTTGCACAACCAGCTGTTGGTAGCAGACTGACCAGCTAGAGAAGAAAAGCACCACCCGACTACACAGCACAGGAACACACAAAGACTTCTACCATCATGTGTCCAGGTGAGGTAACTGGCCACCTGCTTAAGCCTTCTGCCAAGTACCTCTGCAGGTCCCAGCTACCAAAAAGCTTGTAGTCACTGTCTGGGCTTAGATCAACATTATTGGGCAGAATCCTTTTTGACTTTGACAGCAGTAGGAAGCCACAGCAAGGCAGACTTGCAATGGATGTAAATAACAAGTCTGAGATTTGGTCAGCTCATTTCATCTAGGAATCAAACCAGAGTTTAGGTTCCAGTTTCCAATAAAGCCTGTGCTAGAAACCATAGGGCCACCTCGGCTGTGGTGAGAAAGATTGCACGTGTTCTCGTACAAGCCAAACCCAGCACTTACTGCGAGTGTATCCTCATAGACATAGCCATAGTAGGGAGTCCCGATGAACATGGGAGGAGTGTCCTGAACATCCTCCACATTGACAGTAACTGTTGTTGTGGCTGAAAACACCTTGTTGTCTCCCCTGAGCTTCCCACCACCATCCTAGAAGAGAAGTCATCATCAGATCCCTCTGCCGAAACATGTCTGCAAATCAGCTTATGCTATTGCGTGAACCTCATGAGCCTTCAGAAGCACAGGCCCAGGAAACCCTTCTCTGCTGCCCTGTTCCCTCTTTCCCTTTATCCATTTGACCTCTCTGATTAGGAAGACAGCTTGCAGTGTCTCAGAAGGAATTTCTTACATTAAAAGTGGTTGTGGCAATATTTGCAGTCCTACGTGATCTTTTATCCGCAACACAGGGAAGAGGGAATTCAGAGGTTTTATTGTGGGGAAAAAAGAAATCTAGAAACTGATGCAAAAAGTTAGTCACGAAGGTCTACAGCTTTTCATCCCACATATAGTCTCGTCATAAACACAAGACAGTAGCAGGATAGTGCATTTCTAGGGGGAAATTAAACAGTGCACATGATCAAAGTCTCCTGGGAACTCTTACATGATAAAGTAAAAGCACAGAGGAGCTGTGCAGCCAAAAATGGTTAGATAGCCACAGTGTATAAACAGCCTCCGGGGATTTGACTGCAATCAACTCTGTGCTACTGATACAGCAGAGCCAATTAGAAAGATGACTCGCAATTTCAGAAGCTTTTAACACCCTCAGTCTCAGAGCACCGGCTGGAGGTCAGTACTCATGCTGGTGTATAAGTGTGAATTGTTCAGCATGTCTTCTGCTGTACTAATTCTAAAAATTCCTTTTTTTTTTTAAAGATATGCTCATTTTTTCCCTCCTTACTGCCCCAAAGGCAGTATTTAAGCCAAATTTTGTTACTTCTTCTCAAATGAACTCTGGCTAAATAAATAGAGAGATACATTTTTCATAAAACAGAAGAAAGTCAAAGTCCCCACAAGTAACAGCAAAGTTGTCTTCTTTCCACCCATGCAACTCTGTCTGTGTGGCAGGTTCCCACAGGATCCTGAGAGACTTCAGCATCCATAAACTTTCAATGCCTGTTATGAATCCTCAGCCATGCCACAGGAGCAGCACTGCTGGGAATGACAGTGGCAAGAAGGGATATGCAGCAATATTTGCAGGATTTGAATAAGTTTCTGCCACAAGGCAGAAGGGAAGTGAAAGAAATAAACATCCACAGATGTTTCCAGAAGAGCAGTCCATCACTTGTGCTGCCCTTGGTCCCTGTGTCTTACTGTGGTTAATGACCGTGACCTGCACTGCCTGCCTGCCGGGGTTTGCCCTTGTGGGGGTTGGGCCATGTTCTGGGCACCTGCGTTTGCCCAAAGGCTGATGCTTCTTGAAGCCAGGGCTGCATACACCAACCCTTCACTTCTAGGTGACCCTCAAAGGACACAGGTGACTTTCTGTCCTGGCAGTGGGGCCTGAGTGAAATGTGGGATACCCACTCCCAAATGCCTCCAGATGTTCAGTCGCAGACACCGGCCACCTTTCCTTTCTCACTTTTCCATGTAACCCCCACGCTTCCACACATTACAGAGCGAGCGACTCTGCTGCCTAATGTTATGCTTCATGTTTCAGCAACCCTCGTGCTTAAACTTACCAGTCCTACCCAAATACCACGCCCCGCCCCCACCTCCTCTAGTTTCAGGTAAAAGCTTTATACCTTGGCTACGACGACAACAAAATGTGTCCTTGATTTCTCGTAATCCAGGGTGACCCCCGTTTTGATGCGCAGGACACCACTGTGACGGTCTATTGTAAACTTATTAGCATGGATGTTCTAGAAGAAAAGGAAAGAAGAAACAGTGAGAGATTATAGGTATGGAAATAAGATTGCCGTAGGGATTCATCTTTTATTTCATCTGCTAAGGGAATAGACTAGAATAATGTTACGGTTTGGGTGAATAATGTATTTGATGAATTTCACCTCTCTGTGTTTATGAACAATTCATGAACCAACTGCAAGTCTCTCATTATTCAGAATAAATCAGTTACCTGCAACGTAGATTTTTCTAATCTTTTAGTATTTCATTGTGAAATCTTAGATCTTGATTAACACAGTTCATTGCATGGAAAGAGGTAGGCAGGATTAACAAAAAAAAAAGATGAGGGGAAAAGGAAGAAGACAAAAGGTGTTATTCCTTAGTGTTTCAAAGTTCTACTGGCTTAAGTGCTGTTTTGGTGACACTTGCGATATACAAATAAAACCTAAAAGGCACCCGATTTCCACAAAAAGGCCTAAAAAAAGTCCCTTTCCATTCTTCTGGACTGGAGATATCTATGAACACACCTCCATGTGGCTATCCATACACAATGGCCACTGTTGGATAACCTTGCTCTTTTCAGGAGACATCACCACCTGCCTACATCAGACTTTCAGGTTTTTTTTTTCTGTGCAACTTGAAAATGCCCAGAGACTGTGCTCAAAGACATGGCAACATTTTTTCCACAAATACATATGTTTAGTATCCTTTTTGCCACAGAAGTATACCAACTAAACACAGAAGTTTGAAATTGCAGTCCCTTGGCTTCATGGCCTATCAGCTTACTGGAAAAAGCCCTGTGCCGAATTGAATCCTGCACATACTGTTTTTTTAAATGGATCATAGTTGGTGAAATCAGGACTAAATTTCAATAAGGCACTCAAGGTGTTCTTTCACAGTATGCCCAAGCTCTTAACAGGATTAGCTTTAGTGCTATGTAAATATCTTCTGACTTGTTTACATATTTGTATCCAAAGTAAATATTGTGAAAATTGGCTTTGGGTTTGCTGTGTTGCCTCTTGAATAAGGGGAATTGCAGCTAATATGTATGAAGCTGCTTGTAGGAAGAAGGAATTTGAAGGATATAATGCAAAATGTTGCCCTTTTGGCATGCAGAAGGTCTGTAGTCCAGACAATCAGCTTTAAATACGGAGCCCTTTCTGCTCTTCACCAGTGGGCAAGAACTGAAAGGCAGGTTTCAAGGAGGGATGGCTTTGTCAGTGAAAGGGCTTAGTACCTCATCTTTCACAGCGATCCAGGCCTCAATTACATACCAGCCGGCTATGTCGAAGTGCACATTTGGGTTTCCAGTGCATTTTGCTTTTCATGCAAAGCTATTTCATGCTTTAGAAACCCCTTATGCATAGAAGATTACAAGTTAGACTTGCTCTCTCCATCACTGCAAAGAAATGGCCAGTAAGAGCACTGTGAGGAGTCCTGCTGGCAAGCATAGCGGCAAGAGTGGTAACTCCAGCTCCTCCTCCTGCCTGCTGGACTGCACTCAGCTGCTTGCAATCCGACAATATCCATTTTGTCAATACCTGCTTTCTCATGCATGGTACAAAATTGGTCCTATAGACACTAGTAAACAGGCTCAACCCTTAAAATCTTTTTTTTAACCTGATTTCTGAGATCTTAGTACATGAGAGATGATTTTTGAAGGTACAGGCAATACCTTACCTGCAAGAAGTAGGTGATACTTCCTCCAGAACCTGTGTCTTTGTCCACTGCCTCAATCTTAAAGATACTGCTGCCAGAGGGAGCATTCTGTGACCAGAAAGAGTTACCAGTCAAAGAAGTGGAAAACCAGGTGGGTTAGAAGAAATGGAAAATGAGCATGCAAGGTGGCACAAAAAGAAAGCGATGGTAGAAAGAATATAAACGCATTGGGCGGAACCAAAGAACAGAAAGAAAAGAGGGAAGAGATTAAAAATGGAGGAAAGTGGAGAAGAACAAGAAGGTAGAAACAGTTTTTGAAATTAAAATTACAGGAAATCTCAGCTAAGACAGAGTGCATCCTATTCCCACTGAAGTAAATTCTAAAAACTCCCAATGACTCACATCTTGGTGCTTTCCCATGAAACAGCACACCTTAGGTACCTACAGACTTATTCCCTACGTTTGCAGTGAGTATTAAATATCTAGCCAAACCCTAAAACAAAAGAATGCAAGTTAGTCCTGCACATCTTGGGTTTTTTACTGAAAACATACTAGCTCCTCTCTACATCCTATTTAAATATACTTCCAGCATGCAAAGGAACTTCACCAACCTCTGGGACTTGGACTATGTAAGGTGTATTGATGAACTCCGGACTCTCGTCATTAGCATCCATTACAAGGATCCTGACTTTTTCAGAAACCTGGAGTAGAATGTGAAGAACATCTTATGACTCAAGCTGATTTTCAACATGTACCTGTTCATTTGCCTACTGAGGTGTAGTCAAAGACAATGAAAAATTATGTTGTAATAGAAAATCTTTGCACTACCAAAACCAAGCACATGAAATACAGAAAATCCAATAATCCAGAAGGATTTGCTTTGTGAACAACACCCAGATATCTCCAAGTTAAATAAGGACTCTCAGAGTACTTTATAAATTACAGATTTGGGCTGATTTTCAAAAGTCTTCTTTCTTTATGGCATTCAAGATACCATGATGTATTTTAAAGGAATACACAAAAGACTGGTACCGGACAGCCAAGAGCATTGATTAACATCTCATTTGGTATCATGATGGTAGGTCAATAGCATATGTAATTTGGATGTACAAATACATGCTAATAACATATAACAATCCATCTTGTTCTCTTTCTAAAAATGCAGAAGCAAACGTACTTGACCAAAAAGACTTTCCAGTTGTTTGCAAGTGGAGATGTGGATGTGATCCCATTATTTCCTATTTACAGAAGTTGCCAGGGCAGTTATGCCTGTAGGATGCTGGCACCTCCCAAACATTTGTTGTGGCAATCTCAATTTCTCTAAGAGTTATCCATTCTTGTGGATAGTAAGAGGGTCTCACTTTTTTGGCACCTCTAGTGATGAAGCTCAGGTCCTCTTACTGGCAGAATCATACCCTGGCTGTGACAGCATCTATCTATAAACTGAAAATGCCGAGGAAATTTGTAGAACTAGGATTGGATGCTTGTGCAATGCCTCAGATAAGTCCTTAATGATTAGACGTGATCAAAGCTTTATTCAGCAGCAGACAAGAAAACTCCCACCGCTTTAGCCTAAGCAAATCTTCTTAATGTCATGCTAGAGAAACACTGCAGGGGTGGAGGGACAGTCAGCTCTCGGGTGTCCAACACTAGTTCCTAAAATGTCACACACTCCTCCAAAAAGCCTCCAGATCTTTCTTCAGTATGAAAACTACTGAGCTGACAGAGCAACTTCATAGGAAGCTGCTGTAATTCTGCAGGCCACTAAGTCAGTCTTTCAGCTCACAATACATTGTAATTATCCCCAAATAGCTGAGCAAGGGGATGGAGTAAGACTTGAGTTACTTGGAGTTCAGTGGCTCTTGAAACAGGAGGTAAGACTCTAATGAGATTATGTTTTCTGATAAAATGAGATAGTCCCTGTAAGGTAATTTAATAGGAAGAGGTATGTGAGGACATTTACTTTGACAAGCTACAGCGTAATTAAATACTTACTGTACTCAGGCCATCTGAAATGCTGACAATAACTTCAATTTCATCTTCTTTCTGTAAACCAAGAAGATTCCTTTGTTAGCGAGATGGTGTTTGCCCTGATTGGAAAAGGAATTGTGGATTGAAATGTGTTTCAGTAGGTAGATGAGAGCGACAACTAATATCACAAAGCAATCACAGCAGAGGCTGGGAAGGCCCCTCAGAGGCTCCAGTTACAGGGCTCCTTGGACTTTCTGTGACTACTATCAAGAGATGGCTGGCCTGGGAACCCCTGCTGTCCTGTAAAGTGCTAGTGAAAAATCAGTCACCTTTTTCAAGAAACACTCCCTAAAACCATAATTGGTTGAAAATTCTTCTATCTCAGTATACAGCATTTTGAAGGGTTTACAAGTACTTCCCTGCAAAGGAGACACAGAGTTCAATGCCTGTGGTTCCAGAACAAGGTTGCCTTTATGATACTATTGCTGTAAGCATCTTCAACCCACATGGTTACATAGGCTAAAGGCCTATGATGTAAGTAGTGATGTCCTAGAACACTGCTTACACAAATCTCTGCTTCTTCCTGAGGACTGGAAGGTCCCCTGTCTGAGGATCAGCAGACTGTGACTGCTCCTCTGCTCTGGATTGGGTGCAGGAAGGCAGGAAGAAAGTGGAAACTACTCTTTTGGCAGAAGTTGGACAGGCAGCTGCTGAAAAAATTCACAGCAGTTTCAATGGCATAAGCCAACTGAAAAACAAAGTGATGGGTGAAGTATAATGTCAGAAAACTGCAAAGTATATTACATGTTTCAGGGGCAAATAAGTTGGCATTGTCCCTCCAAGCCACAGATCAAATTAAACTGAAGGAAATTCCACAAACACAGAGTGTGGTGTCATTTCGCTGTACCTCTCTGTCAAGCTCCTCGATCAGCGTAACATTTCCAAGGTTCTTGTCAACAGAAAAGTAGCGTCTTGATCCAGCTTCATAGGCCAGGCCATATGTCACGGGATCTCCTTCTGGATCAGTTCCATTCAGAGTGTAGACATGGGTACCTGAAAAATTGGCATTTAACAGCATTTCCCTGTGGTTACTTCCATCAGTGATTATTTCACTGGTTTGTTCCTTCAGAACTTAGCTACCCTGTGGCAGGCAAAGCTTTTGGGAATCAAACCCACTTCCTGGGAAATAGGGGTGAGTAGGCAGTTCAGCAGTCCAGATTACCACTTTTTAGCCTCCTGGTTAAACCGAGTTTATCAGTGCTGGTTTCTCTCGCTTCAGACCCTTCCCTGTGAACTGCTCCTGGATCAATCCTGTTCACATCATAGCGTTTACGTAGATGACAAGCTCCAGACTAACTCTCAGCCCAGGGGAGTCAGAAGCAATGATGTTGTATGACTGGGTGACAACAAAGGCAGTACCAAAAGGCCCTCACACACCTCTGCTCTATGGGCACACTGGAATTCCAAACCAGCAGGCAGAGGATCCGGCAACTGAAGGCAGTGCTCCCACAGGACTGGACCCAGGCTCTGAAGCTCAGGAGATGCAAGGACATTTGCAGACTTTTCCACTTTCAGAACTAAGATGCAAAAGTCTCCCTTCCTATTGTGCTCCCCCTCATTAGCTCCCTCTCATTAAAATCTGATTGACACACCCACTCATGCTCATACTGATGAATAAATTCTCCATACTCCTCAATGTATTGCTTTCACAAGCTGAGGAAAGACAGATCGTTATTTCTATTTTTAAACATTTGAGAAGTTGATATCAGTTCTCCCAGTAACCTGACTTTGTTTGTCAGAAGCTTTACTTTCAGGGGGCATTACAACACCCATGTTTTCAAAACATGATGAGGGTTTAAGTACTATTTTTTTTAAACTTATATGTCTATTCTTCTACCATGCACTAGTATCTTCATCCAAATAACTTACAAATATTAGTTAACTGAGCCTGAAATATAAACCATGTTATTTCCTTCCAATCCGCTGTGCCTTGGGTAAGTTACCTCAGCTATTCCAGTTGCAGAGGTTCAGAATAGAAACTCTGTTTTACATCTAACAAAGTTCTCTGCAATGGAAATACCATAGCCAAGGGGCTCGCTGGTTAGTAGTGAGTTTTGCTTGTGCATGGGACACAAAGATGTGATGGAAGGATTCTCGCTAAGAAAGTTAGCATAAAGGAAGAACACTGTTAAAGGGAACATGGAAGACTCCAGTTTTAAACTACTCTGGTCCCGAGTTTGAGAGATTTTTAATTCTGTACTCAGAAGTCATAATCTTTTCAACCTATCCTCTCTGCAGTGGCAGTGGAGTTTTTCACTGACTAGATCCATAAGCTTCTGTTTAACGTAGAGCTTACGTTGTGTCTCGTGATAATTATCAGGGCAATATTAGAGCAACTTTGTACAGAAAAATGTTCATATTGCAAAAACCAACGGGCCCACAGGAGCACAAATAACAGACACTGTTACAAGCTGCCTCAGCCAGCCAACAAATACTCAAGATTTGTAGAACTGGTTCACAAAACCACTTTCCACATTCTTCTTAGACTTTCCCCACAAAACAGAGCAGATGGTAACACATCTGTAACTGAGATCCTCCAAAATCATTAGAGAAAGACACTGAGCGGAATGATGAGACACTTTTGATTGTAATGTGTAAGTACAGAGAAATGCCCCTAGCTGCTCTGCCTGTTTCCAGCTCATGCACTGTCTGCGGCAGCTGCTGGGCAGTGCTGCCCGTGTCGTGGAAAAACAGGATGGGCACCACAACCCACGTCGGGGTCTCAGTTTATGCTCTGGCACTGTGTTCCCAGCTTCTTCTCTACAAGCAGCTGCGAGGTGACACAGCCCGTATAGCTGACCCAAATTGACCAAAGGGACATTTAATGCCATCAAATATCATGCTCAGTATGTAAGCCTGTGGGCAACAACCAGGCACAAGGTCTAGTGCTGTGACTGAGGCTGCCCTGAGCTACCAACGCTGGTGGTACACAACCTGAAAACCACTCCTCAGAGATCTCAGGGCATGTGCTAGAGTAGGACAGACTGTGAAATTTAGGTGAACATATTTGAACCTGGACTCATTCTTTCAATCTCACTATTTTCTCTCCTTCATTTTTAATGAATTTTCTTAAAGGAAAACAGGAATTTTCTTGCTGCTAAACGTGAGAAGAAACATTGATATTGGTACATTACTGAGGTTTCTATGCAAGTAATGAAGGACATAATTGATCTTTACACTGGACAGTTTGCTTCCTAGCCAGAGCTGATACTTCTTCATTTTTCATAATACAGGACACTTGTGTGCCTTTTAAATTGGCTTGTGGATCAAAATTTCTTTTCTACTTCATTATAATTCTTGATTTTGTCTGAATTGTAATTTTACTGCACAATACTCTCCATATCATTAACACCCTGGGAACACTCCTCAGCACAGTGTTAATCCCAATTAAAAACCTCCTCTCAAAGTTCTGCCTCCACTTACTGAAAAGGAAATAAATGAAAAAAACCCCCACAGCTAAAATCTTATCAGTGAGTGCCAAATAAACAGCCTCCCCCATCAGAAAGATAAGAGAATAGCAGAGTCTCTACCCAGGGATATGGCAAATGCCATGTAAGGACCCCAGTTGGAAAAGCTGGGTTCTCCAGGTACCTGGGGATGGTGCAGCAGGCTGGGACGGGGAAGTCACGGGGAGATGCACACTGCTTCCTACTAGGGCTGCTTCTGAGAAGTCATGCCAGGTTTTCACTCCATTTTCCTATTCCATCTTAAAAGTCACCTGGTCTTTGCTCCTGCCACTCAGGCTGAATGGCGGTCCCTTGATGCCATTGCTCCATTTTACTTCATTTCTGACTCAAATTTATTCATAGCCAGCCTCTGTCCATACGCTCTGGGGCTGGTTTTGCCCCCTCACTGAAGACTCTCTCTCTCTCCTGCTGTGTGACACCCGGCAATCAATTCCCCTCCCTGCCAAGTTAAACAAGCCAGACACATTTTGGACTCATGCTCAGGCCCCCCATTGTCCTTTGCCACCACAGCTGACATCTGTTAACGATGCTGAGAGGGACATCCATGGCCATGCTCCCAGGACAGGACACCTCTGTTCCCAATATCACAGCAAATACCACCTTGCCTGGAGTTACACAACTGCTCTCTGCCTGTTTCAGCCAAAGGCTGGTTTCCTCATCAGAAAAGGTGATGGGCAGTTAACACACAGCCTACAGATGGCTGTTTTACACTGCAAGCACAGGGGAGCTCAGGCTATTGGAGGACATGGACCACAAACCAAGACTACCTCAAAAATGGTTCCTTTCCATTCACTACCAGCTAACACTCCTTCCTGAGCATGCCTTTCGTGCTTTAGCTTTAACTAAACCCCAACTCCAACTTACACACCAAGCATAATATTTGATGGCATGAAATGTCTCTTTGGTCAGTTTGGATCAGCTCTGCAGGCTGTGTCACCTCTCAGCTTCTTGTAGAGAAGAAGCTGGGAACAGTGTTGTAGCAGAAACTGAAAAACCCCTTGACTAGACATAAACATTGCTTGGCAGCAACTGAAACCATGAGTAAGTTATCAATACGCTTCTCAGCACAACCAAAGCATAGCATAGCTAGCTAACATAGAGTAGCTACTGTGAAGAAAATTAACTCCATCCCAACTAAAACCAGCACAACAGAAATACAGAAGCACATACAGAGGGACAGCAGAATGCCAGGGCGGGGATCGTCAAGCCCTGAAGGACAGACCAGGAAACATGAGCAGGGAGCCTCACCAGCCTGGGGAGCAACAGGGTGACAGAAACAGAAGGAACAATGGATACCAGAAGGGACAAGAGGGCTTTCCATGGCCAGCTGTGAAAGATGGGAAGAAACAAGACCAGGAGAGTGCAGGAACAACAGGGGAAGCTAGAAGGATGGAGGGACATGAAGTGGTCAGTTAGCCACTAGTAGGCAGCTGTACCTGTGATCAAAGGAGAACTGCCACTGCAAACTGGCTATTAATGGGAGGCGGGTGGGGGGTGGGGGGTGTGTGCATACTCTGGGGCATGGGGAAAAACAGAAAGGAAAAATGCAAGGATGAGAGGCATGCAAAGACCTCCAGAGCACTGATGATGCTTGGGCCTTGGGAGAGCAATGCACTTAGGCCCTCTGACTCTGCTCCCATCCCTTGCGCTGCAGCTCTTCTCAGTCCCATTTGTACCCACTATGAGAGCTTACAGGGGGGATTAATGAGGCAAGATGAAACAAACAACCTGAAATAGCATCCCACACATGCCCTAAGACCTAGATTAGGAGCACATGTGCATTTTGTATGTACACAGGCAACTCTTTGCAAAGAGCTAATCACCCACCTGCCCTGCCAAACAGCCACACAAACCGCAACTGCTATTTCAGGTCATAACTTTTCCTGTTCTTTTTGAATCTGGCACTGGAATGGGCTGCTGTTCTGGCCCTTCTCACCTCGAGGGGTCTCATGCTCTGCAGCAGTAAACAGGAACTGGGAATCTGCAGACACTTTAAAGCTTGCACACAGAAATAGTATTTACTGTTTTTACCATAACTTATATCACAACTTGGTAGATCACAACTGTTAGTAAGTGCAACTGCACAAATGAAAAGAAGGTCAAGTTAAGGATGATGTGAACATGATAATGTGATTTTCTTGAGTTTGATGCATTCATGCAGCTGCAGCACTGCATTTTCTCTTTCTACAGACACACAGAGAATCCACAGTCTAATGTAAACCACTTTGCCAACTGCTTGTAATCTGAGCACGGCCAAAGACTGAAATTCCTAGAGGTTTACTAAAGCTGCTGCTCATGGCATTGCTCAGATCAGACACTGGCTGATGCCAAGAAAAGCATCCTGCTTATGACTGCAAATTTTATGTAAGCACAGGTAAGATATAATGGCAACAGGTCCACTTTTACAACACCCAAGCCTGAGTAAAGTCATGCAGAATCAAATGTGGAAGTTTTAATTCCCCTGTTTTGTCACTGATCATCCTGCTCAAACTGAAAGGTGACTGCCAGAGCGTGGATGCTCAGGACTGCTCATGGACACAGGATACCAGATTCCTTCTTCTGGATGAGATCGTGGCAGAGTGATGAAGAGTAACAGCCTTCTCTGTGGTGCGAAACCCCTTACTGGGGCCACAGAAAAGGGCCTGGCAGCCGTTTGGCCCGAGCAGTGTGTAAGCCCTCGCTGAGCTCTGGCAGGAAGCTCTGACTGAGGTCTGATGGGAACACCGGTCCTCTTTTCCTGCCAAAGCTGAACGCACACCTGGCACTGAAGCACAGAAGCACCGGTGTTGTTTGTGGCCTCCTCTGGGACCTCCCTAGCAAATAATCCCTGAGGGGTGGTTGTGCTGACATGGCAGTGGGTCCCAGCAAGGGTTTGCATTGAGCACACCCCAAGCAGCCATGGCCCAAGGGAACTTCCCAAGTGCTTTCAGGAGAGAGGACCCTGCAGTAATTACAGCTTTTAGTCAAGGTGTTCTGGGAATTAGCCCAAGAAAGCACTGGGAGCTGCATGGCAAAGCTACCACATTTGGGCTTCTCAAAAGGAAGTTCCTCTCCCTTTCCCAAGGGTTGCGTAAGGCCATTTGCAAAAGCCTAAACTCAACACTCCCTAACCTTTCATCAGAGAAATGCTTCTGGTTGCACCTTTGGAGCTTTAAGCCAGAAGCTGCTTCTCTCGTCTTTTAAAGTGCATCTCTGCAGCAAATTAGAAGTACAAACCAGCCAATGTAAACACATGTAAGCACATTCTGGATGAAGCCAACAGACATGAGAAACAGCAGCACTGAAGACAGAGCAGCTTGAGCTGTATCACTGCTGCAACCAAAGCATAAACACCCCGGGGACTGCTGCGCACCTAGTCTGGTTGCTAGCGTAAACAACGGCACACGCAAAGCCCATCACATGTTTGTCGCTGTTGTTACACAGGCTAGTTGCAGGAACACTAGCACAGGCTCCGATCCCTGACACTGCTGTTTTGCTGTCGAGGCATGCCCACTCTGCCTTTTTGCCTGCCTGCACCCCCAGATCAGATGCGCTGGAAAATCACTGCTGTATTTTGCGGCTGCAGGGAGTGCGGTCGGCAGAGAGACCATGTGGTGCTGCCGTCCTGTTATGAAGGATGTTTTTGTGTTGTGGGTCTGTGCCATCACTAGATCCCCATCCCCATGCAGGTGGCCGGGAGAGGCTGATGCCTGGGAAACGTCAGTGAGCTGGCACCAAAACAGGGCGTTGGAGGGAGTTGTACTGCCGGCAGTTCGAGTGGTGGAATTGGCAAGCGCCACCCCAAACAAACTCTGTCAGGGTCCCATTTTGTGGCTGTCTGGCATTACAAGCCTTATCTACGCTACTAGACAAGTGATTCCACTGGCTAATCTTATTCCAGCAATCAGCAGAGCTGTCCAGGTCACCAAGACTGAGCTAGTATGATTTCCATGTGAATCTAGGCAGAATTACAGCAGCTCCTTGGTTTGCCTCTGGCTTTTGCAAGTGCCAGTACATTACTGTTGGCCTTCAGCTGGGGTTTCCACTTAACCTTGACCAAGCTTATAGCAAATCCCTGCTGCATCATAAGCAAGCTCTTTTTAAGTTCATCAGCTAAATGCGTCATTTCTACGCTACATGTCGCCTTGTCCCCTTCCTCTTCTCTGGCTGAGCAGACAAAGAAGTCACCACTTCCCCATCATCCCCTCCCAACCCCCTAGCACACCCAGTATGGATCTTGGCTGGCATTAACACCATGGGGCCACAAGGAGACTCTGAGTAAACCCCAGGCAGCTGCTTCCCAAAGCAGCGTGACCTCGCTTGTGCTTAGGAAGGCAAAGGCAGCACCATAGCTCTTCGAAAGGAGGCTGTGACCTTTGGATCCTTCCCTCACCCTTGCCTCCCCCAGCTGCCTAAGGCATGGGAGGTGAGGAATTTGGGTGTAGCCATGTCTCTCCTCTATGCACGAGGCAGCTAATAAATGGGTGCTCTGGTATTTAATATGTAATGCTAAATACTTTCCTGATTTAGCCTGTAAATTGGGTAGAGAAAAACAGGAGCAAATCCTAAACAAAACGTCAGTGCGGTGTTTGAAGAAAAGGTGGTGTTCATCACTGTAATAAAACTGACATAAAATTTTTTAGATGTTAGGAAATTATTCTTCCCCCATGGAAAATACTGATTATAAATCACCATTTTGTCCTTATTTATTTTTTTCTTAATGCAACTGCAGTGAAAAGAAGCATAAATAGACCTGCCCTAAAATACTGAAAGCTGAAAAATGTATCAGTTTTCAGATTTTCAATAAAACAAAACTAAACCTTTTAAAAAAAAATCAGTTATTTAGACAAAGCAATTTTCACTCCAGGTAGAAACATTTTCTACCATTTCTACTGTAAACAAGAAAAATGTGGTAAGTCTTTAAAGAAAATCACGCCTCTGTTGGTTTTCAATGTACAGCTTGCTTTTACCAAGGCTGATAAAATTACGAGCAACTAGGCTTTCTTCTCACAAGCATTCACAGAACTGGTAAGAAGTCCTTCACCACCATGAATTTATATCTGACCCCAGAGGTCTGTGCTCTGATGCTGTGAATAGATTGGTGGACCAAGAAGAAAAGGAGAGCTAAAATTCATGTTTTAAATTACAGCTACAATTCCAATGTGTCATTTTAAACTGAGGCTAATTAAAAGCTTGAGAGAAAAACATGTAAGACCACAGTATATAACAGCAACCTACAAGGAAATACATGTTGCTAAACAAAAGAGCAAGCAGCTCCAGTTTCACAATTTAAGCATACTGGATTTTAATACTGACCAACAGGTGTGTCCTCTGAAAGGCTGAGAAGTGCCATGTTCCCGTTTGTGCTTCTGGCTCCATTATCAAAGAAATAGGGGGCATAATTTGCCTGAACTGCAATTAAAACAAAACAGAAGCCAAAGAAAAGCATTTTGTAGGTGGCAGTTATTTGGCTTTGTTACCTGACTCTCAGTAAACATGAGCTCTTTTGGGAATACTATGAGCGTGTAACATACCCAGTTGCTGCAACGGACTTTCCGAACTGTATCTGTACAGATATTTTTCATAAAATTACTTTTACATGCCACTGTGCCAGTATTCACACAGCAGCAAATAGAGAGTGTTAAATGGAATAAAACAGCAATCAACCCAAGAGAATGTAGCAGGATCTCACTTAAAAAAAAAAAAATCTCAGTTTCAGACAGCTTCATTATAAAATTAACCTTTTCAGCTTGCAATGACTGTATACGTTGCCCGTACTCTATACATGCAAGTCAAACTTTCCCAGTGCCACAGCACCTTACCCAGTATTCTAAGCACATTGTCTTAAAATTATGCCTACTGCATGAACAATTAGCCATAATTAAATAGTTACTTACTTGCTGCCAGACAACAGCAAACAAAGTTAAAAAAAAAAAAAGAACAAGAAACAACAAATTAGTTGTCATTCTACTGACTGACTGTTAGAGATTCAAAATAGCCCATTTGAAACAAAACTCCAAATACATAAACACAGAGGGTAAGGTTTGCACAGGGATCAGTTGCCAAGGAAAATATTTCAGGACAACATTAGCACATCAGTAAGGATTACTACAGGATTTAAGGTTATGCTTGCATCCTCCTATATTTTCACTTAAAGTGATGATTGTACTCACCCAGGCAAATGTGCACCAAACTGAGGAATAAGGAGGGGGTGAAATGCCTTACATGCTTCATATCCCACTGAAGAAAGGGCCAATTTCTTCTCTGTTTCAAGGGTTTGGGATTTTTTTTCCCCCTTTCTGAAAGGTCCAGGAAAGTGTCCTTCAGACCGATGTAGTACAGAAATGTGCAAGAGGCAGTAACAGATGCTAAGATGTTAAGCGGATGACACGTCTTAATTTCTGAGGAATTTAAAGAAGCTCCTTCCTACCACCTAATTAGACCAATTACTTTGCAGGGAGCTGTGGGACTAATTTCTGAGACAAGATTTGGAGGAATCAGTGTAAGTTTCAGAGGTTCTGCTGTCAGTACTGTATTTGTGCTGTCCAAATACCCAAGTCAGAGAGAAAGTAAAGTAGAAAGCTGTTTTCTTTCTGAACACTGTCTTTAATTCGCTAAGCCAGTCCTCTTTATTTCAGCTTTGGTAATCTTGAGAAACTACAAAGGAAGACAATCTAACGTTAGCAACAAACAGTAAACGTGACTGTTACTGTTTTAAAGGAAACAGCCACACTCATGATAACCAAAAATACACAATATTGCATACTAAAACCGCAGGCGTCAGAGTGTTCTTTTAATGAGCTGGCCTGGTCATTGCATTCTTAAAATGAACGCATGAATTTCGGAAAGCATCTTTTACATTTAGCAGGTAATTTTTTAATCAACATACTAAAAAGTGTATTTAAGGACCAACACATGGAAAAAGTTAACAGAGTAGCTTTTTTTCCCATTGCTCATTTTGGTTTTCTGCCCACAAAACACATTTGCACTGTTTTAAAATATATGTAAGCAAAAAATGATATGGTTAAATACCCAGCCACTCTGGGAAGTGGTTCACAGGCCAAGCTTTTGGCTGCTTAAAAGAAACTTCATCAGTGGCAATCTTAGCATCCAAACAGAGAGCTGTGTACGTCGTGGCTTAGCTGTTTAAACCTGACCCAAGGCAAGGCGCTTGCCCTTTAAGGATGTGTTGTTAATGGAGCTTTCTGTTCCCTAATTAACAGCCTGCATGAAAGAAATGTCTAAGAAACCAATCACTCAAAGAGTCCTCCATCACAGTGCTTTAAAACGTGGCAGAAGCTGCACTTTCTCCCAGGCAGGGCCCCTTGGGGAGGTGCTGGTGAGATGGGGGCAGCTGCCGCGGGGATCCTGCCCCATGTTTTCAGCATCCCTTACCCACCAGTTCGTGAAACTACAGGCTGAACGAATGATGGAGGCGGCTGCAGGAGAGAAGCCTTTGCTTCGGACGAGGCTCCTGGGCCACGGGCAGGACATTTCTGCACCTTCAGATTCCCCTGCCCCTACGGTGCTGCTGGGGGACACCTCTGCCTGCAGAACAAACCAACTGCTCGGCTCCCAGAAGGTAGAAGGGTAGAAGTAAAACTCTTGCACGCGATATTAACAAAATTTGCCATCCATTATGGAACTTGCCAGAACAGTACAGAGACCAAAAGCCAAAAAGGCTCCAAAATGGATTAGACAAATTAATGAAGATTAGGTTCACTGGTGACTAGCAAACGCACTGATACAGATGATCAGTAAGGCACTAGATTCCCACCTGCCAGAAGCTCAAAAGTTAAGCCAGATGAAGGGCTTTCATTACCTTGATCATTTTCTAACCATCTTCCACGAGACCAGACCTTTGGTGTGACTACTCCTGTACAGCAGCATTTGCCAAGGCGCCATGTCAAACCAACATGTGACTCCAGCAGTGGCCTGCCTTGCTCAGGGGAACCTGCAGCAGGCAACTGAAGGAAAAAAGAAGTATTTTTAGTGCATTTAAACTCATGGTATGGGGATCCAAAGGTGAAAATTGTGTGGGAGGGGATACACATACAGAAGACGGATATAGATGTAATTTCTGTTACAGATTTAACCGTGCAACCACTGTCACCAGTAATACTAAACCACTGATAAAAATCACAGAAATGCACCTGCATGGTGTCCAAAAGGAAACATAAATAGCACCTAGATGTCCTCACCTGCCTCCTCAATCTGGAACTAACGGCACACTTTTTTCTGTAGACTATTTTCCAAGAAAAAGTGATGGAGAGCTCTTGTCAAAGTTAATAGCTGTCTGTTCCCCTGGTTGCATCCCCTGGGAATCTAAATCTCTAGGGCCTGCATCTCCAAGGAAGCAAAATGTCTTGCTCCTCCTGAATTTCAATGAGTTTGAGCTCTTAATCCCCTTAGAGTTTGAAAACCTAGCTAATATGCGTCTATGCACACTCAGATACATACCTAACACAGCAACACTCCAACTGAGTATTTTTGCTGTCAGAAAATAAGCTTTGATAAAATCTTACGAAGCCAGGCTGATTTTGATGAATGTTTTCCTTGGGAAGAAAAGGGGAAGGAGGGGGTTTCAGAAGAGCAATATATTCTGTCCCCACAGTTTTAGGAATGGAAGGATCCTTCTCTCTATGTAGAATAAACTTTCTATTTCACATATTTTGAGCCTATCAAGTAACATAAAAGAAGAATGAAATATACCCATCTGATCTGAACCAACTCCTTTCTCAGGGTGTTCTGTTTGTTTACTGTTCAGTAGGAAAACAAATCTAGAAAGAACCAATATTTTCAGAACAAAAATTTGGGGTTTGGGTCACTGATTAGCAGTATTTACTAGAGTTAGACAACCTGAATTTTTATAAAAGAAGTTTAAATGTTGAAGGATGTTGCAATAACTCAATGAATAATTTTGCAGACTTCAACCCTTCTGATGGCTGCTGAGGTGTACCAGCACCACGTGCTTGTAACAGCTGTTTTGCTGATTGTGAAGGCCCTGGGATGCCCTGAGCCACGGAGACCTCTCTTCCCCAAGCACAAACCCATTCCCAGACCAAAAGCAGAATCTTTGAGGGCACAGGGTCTAGTCACAAAACCAGTGACATGCCAGCCCCTGCCAGCTCCTGCCCTCTTCTCTCTCTGAGCCTTTGAGACTCTTGGAAAAACATAGGCTCCAGCATATGTACTTTTCTTAGCCCTAGACCCCAGTTTAAGCTCAAGACTAGCAGTTTTCCTTAACCAAGCATGGCTAACAAGAAACAGGCTTCCACCAGTACCGAGAGCTGCCCTGTTTCTGTTTGCACATCTCTGAACATGGCAATCATGGGCCCCACCAAGACAGGTGTTCTTGAGCCCGATCCCAAAGCCCAGCCCAAAATGTAGGCCAAATTAGCACTGGCAGCAGATGCTGAAACAGCACATAAAATGCCACAAGACTGCAGCCACTCATGCTAGGCACCCATACCACTATGGGCTCAGGATTTCCTCTGTGGAGGCGGTGGGAGCAGGGCTGTTTACAGCCCCTGTTCTGTCACTAGCATCCCAGCTGGCAGTAGGAGCAGAGAGGGCAAAGACTGAGCTAGCACAGAGATAAATTACTCTTTCCACATTGTGGGTGGCCCTTCCACCTCAGGGCAATCACATTAGAGCTGCCTACCTGGGGAATGCCTGCTTAGCATATAAATGTGAGGTTTTCATGAGCTGCATTTCAATCATTTTCAGATGCTTACATGTGTCCACAATTCAAAGATAGAGAGAAAAATAAAATTAAAGGAATAACAGAAGTTAAATTATCTTTCACTGTCATGGTTTGCTTTAATTATGTACAGTCATAATTTTTAATTATGTAGAGTCACAATCTTCAGATTTTATGCCTGTTTCCATCTGAGTTAAAACCCCCTCTGTTTTAGACTCTGGACAGTATTGACCAGTAACGAAATTCACATTAATATATTAAGTTCTTAAGCTACTCTTTTTCCTATGCCTGTCCTTCAGTTCTGGCTGCATATGACATTAAGCATTACCTTGGAGAGGGTTATTCAGCATTTCGTGTGTGTGCATTTGTTTCTGTAAATAAATTCAACATAAAGAGTGCTGCACACTTTATATAAACCTCAGCATGTGCAGAAAGAGTCCAAATTACACTCTAGCCTTCCTTTCCTAAATCACATGCTAAGAGGGACTGTGGGAGTGTGCTGGTTTTGGTCAGGATACAGTAAATTCTCTTCACAGCAGCTAGGAGGAGGCTATGTTTTGGATTTGTGCTGTGAAGAATGTTGGTCACACACTGATATTTTTAGTTGTTGCCAAGCAGTGTTTATATTAAGCCAAAGACGGTTTCAGTTTCTCATACTGTGTTCCCAGCTTCTTCTCTCCAAGAGGCTGGGATGGCACAAAGCTAGGACAGCTGACCTTTGTGGTTTTTTCCCCTTATTATTTTCATTGCATATTGTTATTATTAGTAGTAGTAGTATTTCATTACATATTATTACTAGTATTGTTAGTATCATTATTTTATTTCATTTATTTTCAATTATTAAGCTGTTCTTATCTCAACCCGTGAGTCCTCTTGTCTTTTCCTCTGATTCTTTCCCCCATCCCACTGTGGGAGGGGGGACATGAGCAAGCAGCTGTGTGGTGCTGAGTGGCTGACTGGGAAGCATGTACACAGTTATCTCATACCTGTGAAAATGCACTTTATAATCATGACCAAATCTGAGGCTGAGAGCATTTTTAAGAAGTGAACCAAAACTGGAAGTCCAACTGCACTAAGAAGTTACCTGTGTTCCCTCCCACTGCCGTGAAAAGTTAGAAGGAGGTCAGAGGTCTTGTTCCAGTAACTGCTAGCAAAGTATTGTCACAAGGTTACAAGACAGACTGTGAAGGAGGAAATACTCACTTTATTGTTTAAGCATGCACAGACTGAGACCAATCCATGGAGGTACGTATGGTTGGTATATCACATGGCACAAAATAACGTCCGATTTCCTTGTCCCTAACTCCTTAAATGGCCTGATATAGTTGGGTCAGACCAGAATCTTCTCTTGTGAGGGGACTATTTTAAATGCCATCTCCACACTCCTACCTAAACAAAACCAGTTTTCATTCCATGTGGGCCCTAGTTTACTGAACTTCTGGTAGGCACAAACCGTGAGAAATTACTCACTGTACTGCATCAGGAACCAATAAAAGTTACCCAAGTAGCAGAGCAAACACATCAAGGTAAAGGTCTAGGAACAGGAAGCATCCAGGACTTCTGAGGACAAATTGGTCTTAAAAGCTGAGTAATATCATTCTGTGTAGTCAGACAGCACTGTTACTTTGCATACCACGCTACAGTCTTATACAGTGCTGTCGTGAGGGAATCACAACCATGATGTCCTTCTCCCCAGAGGAATTATAAGAAGTGACAATGGGAGGAAAAAGCAGACACCAAATATCTAGTAATTTTAGCATTTCCACACTGGCTTTCAAACAGATGTCAAAGTGCTTCCCAACAAAATGCTGTGGGTATTTTTCCCCAGATAGGTTAAGAAACTGTGTTTTCATCCTCTCAGAAAAGAACACTAGCCTGCAAAACAAAAATCTCAGAGCACTTGCCTGCATGATTTACCATGAGTTACTGTCATTCGCAGTGGGTGGCAGCAGGGAAGGTATGGGCAGTTCCCAGGAAACAGAAGCAACTCTCCCAGCACCTCATCTCAGATACAACTCCTCCTGGTTATAACCTGCCAAAGAGTGTTTTATAGCATTTGCAAAAAAGGTGCTGCAGGTAACTGGGGAAAGGAGAACATTGGCCACAGCTGCTAAGTAATTAAAGTTCCTGCTAAGCCATTTTACAAGCTTAGAGGCTTTTAAAGACCATTGCAAAATACATTTACAATTCAGTAACCTTGCTTCTTTGGAAGCTACATATCACTTTCCTCATTTTGTTTTGACAGGGATAGAAAAAGAACAAATAGTCCCGAGAATATCCAGGTATATTTAGGTAGCCTACATTCACTTTGGCAGCATGATCTCTGATGGATGTGGTGCCATGGAGCATGACGCAGATCTCTGTGAAGGATGCCATTTAGCAGCAGACAGTCCGAGTTATTTATGGAAGAAATAGTATTGTTCATTGTTTTGCCTGTAAAAACTGTACATATAACTCAGATCTAGGGTGTGAATAACGAATAAATCAAGATTTTATAGTTTATTCGGTGTGGCAGAGAAAAATAACAAGACTTGTCACGGCAGAGCAAGGAAATGCTTGTGTTCTCCCCATAAATCTTCCGGCTGGCGTGCACGCTGTGGACATCACTGGGTGGATGCCCTGTTTACAAGGCAGTAATAGGGCTTGTTGAACCAGGGGATGTTAAATTAAACATGCTTCTTTCACTGCCAGGTATAACCAGACTCGAGTGTTCAGTACAGGAATGGCATGAATGCAAAGGGTACAGGTGACGGAAAGCCCCCGGTAGAGCTCAGCTCCCAGAGCACACCAGCACATCAGCCACAGGGGCTGGCACAGCCCCCAGGTTTTACTCAGGTGAATGTGTGGCACTGCGGTTGCAGATGGGTTTTCCTACGACCTCTCTTGGGAATGCAGGTGTGTGCCTCAGTCATTCTCAAAGGGAATCACACAACTCATCAACTCTCAAACTGGACTGAGTGCTGAGGTACTTACCTTTTAGGGTCAGGAAGATCCAGCTGGCCAGGGCATACCTCAGCCTTTGCCTTTGATTGCTGTAATGGGGAAATCTGAGTATCCAGGCAGCCTCATGGCCATGCAATTCACGGAGTCAAATTAAAGTGGTTCAGCACAAGGAGAAAAACTTGAGGAAATTCAGCAGCAGAATTTCTCTGAGATAAGAGACCACACCAACAAAGAATGGGCGGGGGGGACCATCACACCATGAGACAAAAGTCAGTGAGAACAGCCAATGAGGAAGATTGTAAAATCATGTCTAGGACCAGAAGAAAGCATGGAAAGAAAGTTGGGGAAGGAATTAGAAAGAAAGTTGTATTCAATAGACAGGAAAAGGTGCAAAGCACACTTTATAACAAAATTATGAAGAACATGTTGACTTCACTACTCAGACTTCAGGATCTGTTTTCAAAACTGCTGAGTTTTGACTTAAATCAGTGAAAATGTAGGGGAGTTCCTTTCAATGATCATCGAAGGTGGAGCTTACGAGGTTAAGGTCAACCACGTGTATAGTGCTTTGCTAGACATAACGCCAACTCAGATTTTTTTTAATCTCTCTTTTCACCTCAAAATTTTTGCAAAAGAAAATAGCAGTATTGGTATATATTTAACTAAGTCAAAGAATAATGCTGAATTTTTTAATCTCGGTACTTTCAAACAGCTTCAAGATAAGAGCCCAGTGACAACTACCATTATTTATTGTCTCCCAAGTAATGAAAAGTTAACAACTGGAAAGCCAGTGAGTCGAAAAGAACACTTTAAAGGGGACTTGCAGACACTGCTGCATTTTCACATCTGAATCACGTTCTTGTTTTCAACCACTTCACTGTTTCTCTGATAGCATTTGTAAACAGACTTCTTCACACTTTTTTTGTATCAAACATGTTTCTTCTCAGGCATTTTGATCTCTTGGGGGAGATTCTGGGATGCCAATAGATTTTAGCATTGCTCAGTGAACACACCACACAGCTGGCACTGACTGTGACACAGGGCTCTGCAACAATGCAAACAGGAAGTTTTGTCTTGAGAACCCACCCAGCAAAGACAGCATTTTCCAGGGCACTCCAGTTTTGGAAGCTGATTTTAAGAGCATGCGACAAAGATTTGATTTTCAGAGACCGGGCAAGCTATATTAGCTACAGACTAATTGAATGGTGCCTCAGGAATATGTCTTTTTTCCCCCTGAGGCTGGGATCAGTGCTGGTGCTCATCATAGAGCACGGCAGAAAAATACTCTTCCTCCATGACCTAGGTTCTAAGTCCCATCTCAACTGCAAGGCCAGGCAAACCCTGCTGCTCTTTGCTTTTGGACCTGGAGATCCTATTAGCCAGGATATATTAGTTGCTTTGACTGCACTACACTGACCACAAATGCACGTGCACATTAATATATTGAAGAGATTGTACAAATGCCCACTGGGCAGTTAATCACAACCACCCACTGAACAGGCATTTCTGCGTGTACTGAACTTTTGAATGCTCGGGGTTGAATGCGTCCTATAGAAGGTTTAAATCATCACCCATGAGCACCTGTGCCATACTGCCAGCTGGGACTAATCAGCTCTTGAACTAACCTCCTGGATGCAGTTTGACTTTCTGACAGAAACTGGGCTTGGTATGACAGATTCTTGCTACTACAGAGATTTACGTGATTGTGTCAGGCTGCGGAAGACAGACAAGTCATGTTCAGTTTAGGAACTCTCATGGGCACATAGTGACCTGATTTCTCTGATAATACTTTCAGAGGCTGACCAGATGGCATTGTGAACATAAGGTGCTTATCCTACAGCAAATCTGTGGCCTTAGCCACTCCTTTGTGGAGCATCAGCCTGAAAACATGGATTTAAATCCCCCACATCTGAAGATATTCACCGTCAGTGCATCCGAAACAAACGTTGGCACAAAGGTTGAATGATGACTTGGACAAATCCATATCCAGACCCTGAACTTTTCTAGCAGAGACCCCCACCCTTGAGACATTGGAAACAGAGGGAATTTGGAGGAGTTCCTTCTGTGCCGATAGCCCTGCTCTAAGATCAAAAGCCAAAGCATGATGAGACAGTTGTGTGTTCAGAAAACGGCGTAGGTTATCCAATGTCTGCCGTAAGCTGTATAATACTGAAGGGCTTCTGGGAACCAGACATAGATGGATTGGAATCAACACCCTTGCTCATGTCACTTGATGAAGGGCTAGGGTGCTCTTTGCTCCCCACCAGCAATTAAAACAATACTTGATGAGTCCTGCAGAGAAATTAGATGTCATTGAGACAGTTGCTCACATCTGATAAGAACTGGTTGATCTGAGGAAAAAAAAGGACTGATGTATAAGGGGTTTCTCCCCTCGACTTCAGCCTACAAGAGGAGAAAGTCAGTCCTAAGCTTTGGACAAATTCTTCTCAGAACAAACTCCAGTAAATGTTTATACGTATCCAATCTGCTTTCACCATCTGCCAATACTTTCCTAAAGCTATTCATATGAAGGGGTAGTTAGCCACAACGTCAGATAAAAGAGAATCAGGCAACAGGTCTCCAGACTTGATCCAATAAATACTGTAGTCACCAGGAGTCTTCCACTCAGTTTTGGCAAGAGTTATCTTGTATATCCTGTGTATCTACAACAGGAAGTATTTATCCCTCTGATTTTATGTTTCACCTGAATTTCTTAGTTGAGGTGTTATCCATGCAGGATTTTTTAGTTTTCCTTGGCAAATACAATCACAAGAAGTTGCCATTCTAGTCCATACTTTGGATAAACAGAACTTCTCCAGGGCTAAAACCCTGAATTCTTCAGCCATACCTGGGACCTTGCACGAGTTGTGGACTGCGCTGCCTAGAGGTCTCAAAAGCCAACAGTAAGGGCCCCCATTGCATCTTTTGGGATCCTATTTTGTCTAAAGAATACATAATCTTTTTCTTCTACTGCCCACTTCGAAAGACGAGATCCCAAACCTGCCTCTGCACCAACGCTCCCCGTCAGCAGGGACAGTTTCTTCTGTGCTCCTGACAATTCAGAGTCATAGTGCCAATTAAGACAGACTGGTTTGGTGTTAGGTGGTGGTGTTAAGTTCTAAACAAGGGGGGCCACCTGGCTCACTTAGTTGACATGGTCAGATCAGGATCCAACATCTGTTCTGGCAGGCATAGTGATATTTCAGGAACATCTTTAGTGGAACTTTAAGGCTGTTCAATTTTCTTGCTTGACAGCCAGGTGCACACAAACCCACAAGACACAAAAAAAGTAAAAAGCATTTGTCAGCTTGGATAAGCTAAATTTACTACTTTATATAAGCATACAGCTTGTGTACTTTGAAAAGCCACTGAGCAAATATGTTTCTCCACAGGTAATGTCGAACAAAAATACATAGAAGTGAAAGAACAACAAAAGGAAGAACAGCTGCCCATAAGTGAAGCCATGATCAAACAGTAGCTGTGGTCTACCAACGCGGAAAACTGCCTGGTACGTAAGACTCAAACTCTGTTGAGGAATCACCTTCAAGGGCTCACACACGGCATCCTGACACCTCTAGACAGACCAAAACAACATGTTTGGGCAGAGAGTCACAGTCCATGCTGAAATAATTTGAGGATTCCTACTTTAGTTTGCTCAGACAAGACCAGGACCTCACACAAGTAACATCTTGAAGAGCCCTCAACCTTAGGCTGAGTCCAGTCTGGGAACCTTAGTAAGTGAAAACACTGAAGTGCATTAAATGATGTCCTGGGATCCCTCCAGAGACCCAGAGGTAGTTCTGTAACTGTGCTAATAGTCTTTGGGGCTTATATTTTTGCTATCAGAGCTAACAATTTGCCTGAAGGAAGATTGGAGTGTGTGGAGGACACTGGTTGGAGGGTGTGGGGCAAAGAGAAAAATCATACAGCGTTTCTCAGACATAAAAGGGCTTAAGCTCACATTAGAGAACAGAATCTTCGTACCTGTTAGCGATGCTTTATACAGAGCTGTAACACACATGGCCATGTTTTACAGAGTGAAACACTGCTGCAAACACATTTAATACCAAAAATGCTTTTTTACATTTACTTGTCATTTGTATTCTACAGATTCCTTGTGTGAGCTACAAAAGACAAAATAGAAATAAAGCATGTTGACCCAGTGATCAGCAGCAGAACAATCAAATACAGCTCCTCCACCAACCTCCTGACTCAGAGACCCTGTGAGGAGGACCGGCAGCTGCTTTATCCTTGGTATAAAAATTCTGTTATGCACGTTCAGCTCTTCAAAAATAGGAAGCTGAGAGTCAGATGTATCTAATCTCAAAACCAATAAGAAAATAAAGTAATAAAAAGCACATAGAAGACCCAGTTATATGTTCAATTGCTCGGTACAATAGAAACTCTGCCGGTGAGAGCATGGCCACATGCGAGTGCCCATAAATTTGATCCTTGGGAACTGCATTTGCCTGCGTGGGGTACGACAGGCCTCTGGCTGTCCCCATTGAACTCCCCCAAATTCTGAAGGGCACCGAGACCATTTCTATTGTACTGAAAATTATGTTAAGAGAAACAGCAGTACGATGACTACTGAGGGAAAAATTACTATTTGCAATCTGCAATTTGCCCAACAGCAGAAAAGCTTTCTAGCCCTCCTCATATTCACTAGAAGGAAAATCGAATTTATAAACAACCAAGTAATTCCGTTTTAAGGACTCACCCCCAGGCACAGAAATAGCAGCACTTGCTGAGGACGGCTAGGAAAGGACAGAAGGTACGTGAGTGAAGACCCCAATCACTGCTAATGATGTCAGCAGAGGGTGCTTCAGTTTCCCTGTTATTCCGACCTTTGGTATTATTCGTAACATTTATTTCATGCTCCAATAAGTTTTGTTTATTGAGGTGATCACACAATTTAGGTGTCTTAAAAGAACAGCTGCCTTCTGGCTTTAGGAGGAAGAGATTTAATCTGATTAGCCTTCACCTTTTCAGCATGCTGTTTAATAACTGGCTGATGACATTCTTCTCGGAAGCTAAAGAATAGGTCCCTTTGCTCCTAAAGCCAGATTAAAACCCCCAGAGGAGATAGATACTGAAAAGCTTACCTCTGTACTTGAGACTTGTCCTTTACCACTATTTTAGCAACCTGCTTATCTAGTTTCTCAGCCTTCCCTTTTTAAAGGATGAGCTCCTTCTCACTTGCTAGAAGTCTACTTCCAAGTGGACTTCAAGCACTTAGAGCTAAGGCTCCAGGAAAAATTATCATGTGCCTAGCTACAAACAAAATCTTTTTGTCAATATGAAATAAACCAGTCATAGAAAAGGTTAAATATGCATATATACCGATAACTAGAAACAATAATATCAGCCCTTTCCCACCTTTTAGGCAATCCAAAAATGCAAACCAAA
The DNA here is from genome assembly GCA_027574665.1 of Rhynochetos jubatus. Classification (NCBI taxonomy): domain Eukaryota; kingdom Metazoa; phylum Chordata; class Aves; order Eurypygiformes; family Rhynochetidae; genus Rhynochetos; species Rhynochetos jubatus. The sequence goes on from CM050655.1 coordinate 11,572,999, forward strand.
GCAATTCAGCCAGCTCTCCTCTTTCTCTTACGTGAGGAGCTAAATCCCTGTTGGGTGCAGAGGAATTTTCAAGCGACACAAGGACTGGTGGCAGCCAGGCAGCTTTGCCTGACTCTTTAGCTGCCAGGCTAATGTTAACAAGATGAAGAAGCCTGAGTGAATGAATAAGCAGTACTGACTGAAGCCTTTCCCAGTCACAAAATAAAATTCACTCATGTCCTATCTGTGAAAGGAGGGACCTCCACCAAGCAAAGCACTGTGAGACGCGCTGGTAAGCAGATGCTGTTCACCCTGCTCTCAGTCTGCTCATTTTAACTGTGGAAGGGGTCCAGAAAACAGCAGATGGTCTGTCTGAAGACAAGTCTTGCAGTTTTTCCTTCCTTTCCTCGAAATCATTTTGAAATGTGTACCTGGAAAACAGAGATGGAAAGGAGAGAAAATGGAGGGAATTAATCAGGAGTTTGGACAATGGCACAGAACCTTAATATCTGAAGCTGAGTTGTGTTGGTACGTGCAGGGTTAGAATATCAGTGATCTGAAAATTAAAAGGGATGTGATGGCAATTTTTTCCCTCTTCATTAGATTGTTGGAGATCATCCATTTCCAGCAGCACATTTTCCCTGTACTGAGAGTGCACGTTCCCTGAAAGTACAACTGCTGCTGCTGCTGCTGGAAGTTTCCACAGTCAGATGAAGGTCTTCATGGATACAGGAGCAGTACTACTGTCTCCAGTGCCCAAGTCCCACCATCAACTCATTACACTGTATCTTCTCCTTACTATCATCGCATTCACCATCCTTCCTAGACAGAAGCCACAGGCTGACATTGGCTTGAAACATTTGCTTTCTGGGACATTGTTTATGATGGAAGAACAATATTCTAGGAAATCAGTGGGTTTGCTTCATAAGAAGTAGCCAGTATGGTTAAATTATCCCTTTCCTTAAGGCACGCTGAGTCAGCCACTGAGTGGCTTCGCAGCTGCCTAGAAACATGCCCGGCACACAGAAGAGCAGGGAGTCACAGGGAAAAACAGCCGGTGTGCTTTGCCTGCAGCCTGTGGAAACCAAGTGACATTCCCCTAGAAAAGGCCACAACACGGAAGCACAAGTCACCCTGAAATCTCCTAACAACAGTCCAAAACGAAGCCAACACTGTACAATTCCCGTCCAGAACCGCGTATGAAACAAAACACTGTGTTTAGCTTAGGGCGGTCGCTGCATTGGGCCTAAGCTTTTGCATCTGCCTCTCAGTAAGAGGCGACACACACTCCGATGGAGCATCTTCATGGACCAGATTTATGACAGAAACGAGCAGTCATGTGCGGCAGGCAGGTGCGCCCCGGACGAAGGCAAATAAACAGCGATCCCTGACCAAAAGCAGGTTTGGCTGCAGCTGGGACAGGAGACGGTTGGAGTAAGCAGGTTGGAGGGTTCAGAGAGCTGGGACAGACTCTAACAGGGGACAAGCCAGGATCCTCAAGTATTATCGGGTCTGCAACAGAGGAAGGCATTTCAGATTCTCTTTGTAGGAGACCTTTGCGGCGGATTTACAGGTTTTAATGGAGTGCTGCCTTTGAACTTCCTTCTCCCCCTCAGCATCGTACTTTCCACTGCTCTGTGAGACCAGTACCACTGCAGTTTACCCATGGGAACGAGCAGCCTGCTTTCAAAGGAACATTCTCTTTGGAAGCACTTCTTATCAGAGAGATTTCATGCCTGTTGCAGGAAAAAAAGCCTGAAATGCTGTTATTTTGTCAGATAGCAGAAGGTAGCTCAAATTGAAAAGTAATAGCTATGCTCATTGCATGAAATCTCAGTACTTTGGAAAGGTTATAGCTTCAGCAGGTAGGACACGAGCTGCCAAGAGCGACGAGAGCCCCCTCCATGTGTTCAGCACTCATTCCCCAAGCCTCACGGGTGGGCTGGGAACCCACTGCCATGTGTCGTTTAGAGCTGAGGTCCTCAGTTGCTGCTCCACCTGCCAATTAAATAAGAAAGGGACCCCAAACAGCTATAAACCCCTGACCCACAGCAGTAACTGCAATATGTTCACTGCCCCTGGTTCCAACGGGACACTGCCTGTAAGACAAAGCCCATGATTCAGCACTGGGGGACTGGAAAGGAAGGAAAGGCAGAAGAGTGTAAATAAGCAAATAGGAAATAGACTAATTTCAGTGAATTTCGCTACCTTTAAAGTTTAATGAAAGTTATCAGCTAGACATTTTAATGAATTCAGAAACTTTAAGATTTAAAGTAATGCTATTCTAAAGAGCATACCTAATCCTTTTATCCTAGACTTCATGGTTTAACTTTTGTTTTAATCAGCACAACTTTTTTCTTTTACTGGGGTCTGACTGAAACCAGAGATATTTGGCTATATGGAAAGAAGCAAATTGAGGTTTTTTGGACTACTGATGGTGCCAAATCACCATAGTAAGGACATCCAAAAGTGGACAAGATTGCTAAGAGATAAAATTGTCATATTTATACAGTTAAAGCACTGATATGACAGCAGAAATTCCAGTGACTGCTTTAAAAACATGGGTACTTTCTGCAGGAAATCCTTGGTTTACTATCAAAAGTAGCTCTAACTAGGACTGGAAAATTAGATTTAATTCTTCCGTTGCGCAACCAAACAAGAAGCTAAGTTAACTCCCAGCTAACTTTCCCTCCTTGCGTTATCCTGTTCCAGAGCCAGGCAAATGAAGCTGGTTGCAGCCTTGTGCAGGTGCACACTTTAAGCAAACAAAAAGGTACGCGGGCAGAGAATACTGAGCTTGTAGCTGGAAGTACTTGCATCTGACTACCAGTTCACAGTGAGGCACGCGCCAGCCAGAAAACGAGGACAGAAAATACCAATAAAGGTTGGTTTTCTGCAAGGACAATGTACTATTTAAAACTCCCATCCAGAATGCAGCTACTGTAAAAAGCAACCGAATGCTTTTCCCTCCCTTCGACGGCTATGACTCTTTGGTATTTCCCCTTAGAATAAATGGTCTCAAGAGGCTACAGGGCGGCTCTCCCCTTCCACTCGCTCTAGGCAGGGAATGCATTTGGCTAGAAATGGCTTCCAAGTACTTCAGTGCAAGTACACTTTTACACGTGCAGTCCACAGACACCCATATTTAGGACAAATCCCATCGCAGGTAATTCTTGTTCCTGGTAGGTCTGCAGGTTCAAAATTTCAATTTTTCTGAATGTAAAGAATCACACTGGTTGATCTGTCAAAACACAGAGATGGATGCAGCCACAGACAGATGGTGACAGAATACAGCAAGGCAAAGCCACCATAAAACTTCACTTTGCAGCCTTTGCTCTCATCAGTGAGATACTATGCTATGATACTATACTTCTTGCCCTCTAAACAAGAGTAAGAACAAAGCGGGGACTGATATGAACACTTGATGCTTTGATCAGACCAGATCATATGTCTTTGATTATTTTATACTGTGAGCATTAAATGGATTATCTTCTGACTCTTCCCAATCCGAACCCTCTAAGGTGATTGAGAAAGTGAACAACTTCTCAGTGGTACAATGAAGATAATACTCACCTGCACTGAAAATTCTGCAAAGTTTGCAGATGGAAAAACCTCCAAGTGCTGTGATTTATCCATAATGATTACCTCATTAATGTAAGGAAACTGTAAATCTTATTACCTTTATGTGCTTTTTTGTTGAGTTTGAGCAGTTTTGAGCAGCAGACTTTAACGTTCTTATCTGAGGGTGAAAAAGAATACATTACCAGTGGAGACAGACAATGCAACTAGCTGTACATACACAGGAAACGGGTTAGAGTCCACAGACATTTTGATTACCACTGAAGTCCTTGAACAGAGAGATCTGTAAACCAAGGGATTAACATGACTGATCTTTATATCTGTGCATAGCTTTGTCCCTAGCATGGAACAGGAATTAATCTGCTCTTTTCCATCAATACTAGTAGGTATACGGGATACATTGTGAGGATGCTGCATGTTGGCTGGCAATACAAGCAGCACATTCCAGCTGTCTTAACCTACGAGAAAGACTCTACACTCCCTTTATAGTTGCATCACTTAATGAAAATTTAAAAGATTACAAGAGAAAAAAAAAAAGTATCACTGTTCCCATATGCACAGGAGTGTAGAATAAACTGCTTTGGATGGACAAAGCCATTTAATTATTCCCTCCTACTAGACCTAAATGAGCGAGCTGTTGATTGCACTGGATACGTTATGTGCTGGGCATATTACAGGGAGAAGAAGAGTTGATTCTGGAGCAGAGGCAGAGCAGAAAGGACAGAGGTAGGTGATTTCTCATCAACAAAATCTCACATATGCTGAATGTTTCTCCACACTCATATTTACACATAAAGTGATTCTTAAGAGGTTTCTAGAAAATGGCTATAAACTGGAAAACAGAAGGTTCAACCTGAACCTGAGGAAACCCTTATTCCCTGTGAGGGTGAGAGAGCACTGGGACAGGCTGCCCAGAGAGGTGGGGGAGTCTCCTTCCCTGGAGACTTTGCAAAGCCACCTGGACTTGTTCCTGTGTGATCTGCTCTAGGGGATCCTGCTCCGGCAGGGGGTTGGACTAGGTGATCTCTAGAGGTCCCTTCCAACCCCCACCACTGTGAATTTGTGAATCTCTGTAAAATGTGAAGCATGGCAAATCTGCTGCTCCTGACCTTTGGACATTTAGCTTATTTCTTTTTCCTTATCTCATTCTCTGCAACTCATGTAAAATAAAAACACCATAGAACAATCATGGTGGGTCTCCAAGATTTACAATATCAAACATCAAATCTGAACAGATAACTCCAAAAGTTACACCTTTCAATTTTAAAATCCTACTAAACTGTCTTCCTGCAAATCCAGAATGACATCTACAGAGACGTGGCTATAGACAGATGGAAAAAACCCTTTGCTGTTAAGATTTAAACTGCTCTGTGAGTTTGTCCGCTCTGCAATACTGCAAAATGGTAACTGGGTGCTACAAAGTAATATGGTAACTACAGTCTGGAATATTAGTGGCCAAAAAAAAAAATGTCAGGACTGATTGAAAAAGAGCTACTCTCACCTGTTTCATTACTCTATAAAAAGAACCTCTCATTTGCTCCAGTTCTGTGACCTGACAGTTTCATACTCCCTTGCTCCATAAGGTAGAAGCTTTTTTCCATTTATGTGCTCCTTACTATTCAGAAAATATATTGTTTTTACATTGGCAGATAGTTATCCACTGGGAAAATATGACAGGAATTGTTTCAGAGGAGTGGGTTTCAGAACACAGATGAAGGCAGAAATCAATCGTGCTGTACTACATGCAACAGGCAGTAACAAAGAGGAAAAACAGCTGTACAAACCAAAGCATCAATAGGCAAGCACATTCTGCAGTCTAAGTCCTTTCATAAATTCATTCTCTCCTTTCCAGTTGTCAAGCTCTTGTTTTCTTTAATTAAAAACAACACGGTGAATAAGCATTTTATATCATCACAAAAGGAAAGGGTAGGGAAAGAAAGGAGACAGTTGTGTTAGAAGAATATACTGTACCTTCTGCAGTACAGGCACTGAGACACAAAAGAATGACAAACAAAAAACCACAAAGCGCCAGGAGCTTCATCCTTCCAACTAGTCACGAGATGTCTTCAAGGAGGGGGAAGCAGCACTCTGGTCTGCCTCCAGCGCAACCTTACTTTTTTATACGTTGATCGAAAGGAATGCTGTGTTCAAAATGGGTGGAGATTTGGCCTTTGTATTGCACTTCAAGGGATGAAAAGAAAGAGCCCTTCCTATTACAAGAAGCAGTTTACTCAAAATCAGGCAGCAGTTAGCTCCGTCAGAGAGTGTCCTGCCAGTTAGAAAGGGGCACTTGGCCTCGGGAATTAGAGTATACAGGGATGTTCTGATGCACAGTGTGTGTCCTGCGGTTCATAGCAGCTTCCTTAGGTGACCTTGCGTGCTCCTCCGGGGACTTGGAAAGGCAGCGAGCACAGCTGAAATGAAACTGTGTGGACAAGGAACTGGAACTGAAACAGCAAACCAAACCCAGAGTGTTTGAATCAAAGCAATTGCCAGTGTGTTGTTAACACATTTAACAAGCAAGCTGGTTAAGCAGCAGATTTCTGAGTTTATTATTAACTTCTCAGTATCTATTATATCGGGATAATTAAGTCTGTAACAGAGATTTCAGTTAACAATCAAGATTAAGAAGTCCATCAAATTCAACACAGTATCAAGGTTCAGAGAGCATGCATTTAAAAAAGGAGCCCTCCATACAGGGATCACTGAGTCTCTTAAATCAGACACAAGTTTAGGTTTGGCAACATCTCACAGTTTAGTCTGATAAGATTTGGGTCTCAAATATGCTGTGAGCTATGTAGCCTCAAGAGCTGGGGCCAGTACCTGGAAGCCACTCAGACTTGGAATTGCAGCAGGACAGAAGGCTTCATTCTGGTCACATACATTGCCCTCTCACTCCCGCCCCCAGATTTCAAAGGTTTCAGGTTTTGAATTTGGCTTGTTTCTTGCACTGGATAAGCAGCCTTCTGAATCAGGTCACCCCTTCATCTACCAGTTTTAGCCCAAAAAGCTTATTTCTACATTCCCACCTAGCAATATCCAAATATTGTGAACACTGCTAACGCCTGGCAGCCTTATTTTTTGCCAAGGCTGACATTAGCCAGGCGCTGGGATGAAACCACTGACAGTGCTCACTACAGCTACCTTCAAGGAGCTTTATGGACAGCCCTGCCTCACTGTTGGCACAGCTCAACCGTTCAGACTGTAGTAAGGTTTGTAGTTCACGTCGCTACTATGCTTCCCAGAAAGTACTTTCATGGTTCAGTCGATGCCGAGAAAAATTAATGGGACAACAGAGTGTGGATGTTGTTTTTATGATCTCGGGCTTCTTTTGAATAGTTCAAACATATGGGTGTGAGCCCTCATCTTGTACTTTTAAAATCAACATTTTTGCCAGTTAAAGAAACAATTTAACTTGTACAGAAGTTCTATATTCCCCTCTAAAAGGGGAACAATCATCACTATTACCGAAGTAGATTTTGTCATTTAAGTGCTTTATAAAAAGAACTAGCTACATAAAATATATCAACTAGAACTAGTTATGTAAAATAAAAGCATTATAGGAAGGGCTTTTTGACAAGGAAACAGCTCTGCAGTCCATTCTATTAACTGAATCGAATTGCAGCCTCATTGTACCAGCAGAAGTATTACGTGTCTTTGGATGAGCTCTAAATGGAGATGATGTGGTCCACATAGCTTTGCTCACAGAACGTATTCTAAGCTGGGAACAGCAGAATCTCTTCAGCCTGGCTTTCCTGAGAGAACCTTTTCCGTTCCACCAGCAACTTTCTGTTTCAGCAGACCAAGGTTGATTTGTTACCAGAGAATTTCAGACCTGCGGTTGTGCCAGTTACATGGCACAGCCCATCCCACTCCGGTTCAGGGAAACCTTTCACTGTGTTTCTGTCCAGTCATGCTCAGGAAAGCACTTGCGTGATTTTAACAGCCTGGCAAGTGACCTTCCTATATATCACATTAACATACACCAGCAGGTCAGGATGGAAATTCTCGGTTTTCGAGGTTCAGAGACACTCTTGTAAAGACGTGGCAGTTTCCCCTTACCTCCTGTACCACCTGTCAGCAAAGCTGAGGATGAGAGGGGGCATGGGGAAGAAAATGAGATTTTAGATGGAACATGTGACTTTGCAAACTATTTTCATTCCCTCACACATTGATAAATAAAATTTGACTTAAAGAGAAGAAAATCAGGCTAGATGGTATCTCAGTGTCAGCAAAGCTACTACAAAGCACAAGAAGGAAAGGTACAGGCAGGCAGGTTGTGCTGAAGGTCTATCACAGCACACAGCCCTTGCAACTACCTCCTTACTGGCGACTAAATAGGACAGAAACCAGTTTTCTGCTGGTTTTGGTACATATTTTCTTTCACAATACCCAGGGAGAGGTTTTGAGCACAGACAATCTCACTGCATATACCGAACACTTGCACAGAGAGCACAGAACGAGCAGACATGATCTTTCTTAAGGAGAAAAAGAAAAAAAAAAGTAAACCCCAAACTAAGCGAAGTATGTAAAACAGAGCTGGGAAATTTCATGGGCTAGTCAGCCCACTTGCTAAGGTTTGCAGAAGACCTGGAACGTCAATAAGGCACATGAAAGTATAGGTAAGAGTCATTTTTCTGCAACATTCAATAGCAAGCACGTATCTCACTGAGCAGCTACAGTATTTTATCTCCATTACGCTTTCAGAGGAAGTGCTAGGCAAGCTCACGTATACGTGACATTGCACAACACAGAGCAATAATCATCATGCAAAGGGAGCCTAGGTACAAGCAGTTATGGCTCCGATAATTAAGAAAGTAAAGAATTATATATGCCTCATTCCACAGAACCCAATCCACTGCACTTTTAAACCTTGAATCAAGTATCACTTAAATCTTGAAGTCTTTAACTGGGCTATGTACTTACACCTGTAAAAACCCAGGCAATTATCCTAAACTTTGGTCTTGTTACAATTCAGTGAGGCTTTTTCTATTAAGTTGACTCCAAGCCAAATTCTCCATTATGGTTTTGGTTTGGTGGTTTGTTGGTCTTTTTATTATTTTTTTTTAATAGAATCCCAGGTTCTAGTGAAATGTGTGGGAAAGATGGGGCAACAAGAGGGGAAATAACATGTTATTTTCCTCATAATCTGTTTTAGGATGCATCACTACACATGCTTCTAGCTGAATGAATTTGGCTTTTTTACAGACAAAAACTGTACACAGAATACATGACTGAACAATTTTTTCCAAAAGCTGTATTTGCTTTGGTTTTGCTGGAGGAAAAAGGAAAGGTTTTGCTTTACTGACAAGTCAGTTTTGTTACTTTCCATAACCCTATATAGGTAGCAACCATGTGAACAAAATGTTTTAATGGTAACCGAGAAAAGAGTATTCTATCTAGCTTGTAATGAAAAGACAGTCTCTCTGACAATAAATGGTTAAAAAATGGCTAAAAAAATCTTGTTACTTATTCTGACCATTTAAAAGCTTTTTACTCCCCAAAACAACTTTAAGGTGGTTGTTTTTCAAACCTGTACTCAAGGTTTCAGCTGTGATAGCGTTAATTTCCTTCACAGTAGTATGGGGCTGTTTTGGATTTGTGTGGGAAACAGTGCTGAAACACAGGGGTGTGTCAGTTACTGCTGAGCAGGGCTTACACAGAGTCAAGGCCTTTTCCACTCCTCACCCCACCAGCGAGTAGGCTGGGGGTGCACAAGGAGCTGGGAGGGGACACAGCTGGGACAGCTGACCCCAAGTGACCAAAGGGATATTCCAGACCATGTGGCATCATGCTCAGCCTTTAAGCTGAGGGAAGACGGAGGGGGAAGGATGTCCAGAGTGATGGTGTCTCTCTGCCCAAGTAACCATGTGATGGATCCCAGGGCATGGCTGAACACCTGCCTGCCAATGACAAGTGGTGAATGAATTCCATGTTTTGCTTTGCTCGTGTGTGCAGCTTTTACTTCACCTGTTGAACTGTCTTTATCTCAACACACGTATTTTCTCACTTTTCCAATTCTCCCCGATCCCACCAGGGGAGAGTGAGTGGCTGTGTGGTGCTGAGTTGCCAGCTGGAGTTAAACCATGCCCATACCCAAAGAATTTTTCATGTCTTTTTAGCATTGAGTAGAACTGTCACCTTCCCTTCCTGTGTGCACGATAAGAAATAAAAAATGAATACAGAAGAGGGAGGTAACCAGGTAAGATGGAAAACGACTTGCATAAGAGCACCTCATCACATGATGGCTACTGACATTTCCAGCTGTGTTCATTTAATTAAACTGGAAAAGTGTTGGAATGCTAAACGCGCTACAGCCGCTGCCAACACCTACCTCAAAAACCCCCACATTTTTCTTCTGAAATATTTACAACAGAATATTGGCAACAGCAGTGTTTACAAAGACTTATTTTTCTAAATATAGGTAACCGCTTTGTAACGTTACCATCCACCCCAAGCAAGAAAGCAGCACGTGCTACTTGGGTGCCCCACTTGTTTTCCCCTTGGAAGAGGCAGGCTGCTACTCGGTCTCCTCTGTTAGAGCAATCCAAGCCTTCCAGCTACTGTGACAGGAATTGAGGCAAACCTGTGTACTCAGCACCGCACGCCAAATACGCCACTGAGGAGAAGTGGAGCAGGTGGCGGGAAACGCTGCCCGGGGGAACAGATTTAAATGGTTTACGCTTCTGCCTTTCAGCCTGCACTTGCATTTCTGAGTTAGGAGAAGCCAAACTAACTACTTGCTTAAAAGCTATTGAGCCAAAAAGAGCACAAATGCCTTTGCCAGATGAATCTGAAGTATTGCCCACAACCCCCCAAGGCTGCTTGCTACCAAGGGCGGCCACCGCTATCTCCACAGCTTCAGCTGAGTAAAGAGCAAGATGTTACCTGCAAAGTGGTTTTGGCCCTCAGACCAGACGGGATCAGTGATTGCCACTCCAGAGCCTGGCAGAGCAGTTGATTTCTCTTACTTTCTCTTCCCCAGTGTGTGCAGCATCTGCAGCCAAGATACTCTCATCCGTCCTGCTGAAGACACATCACCTTCCACAAGATAAACCATCCTTAATCTTACGTTCTTTGATTCTTCATTTCACATAATCTACCTACAACCTGTGCCACTGCTGGCTGCCCCCTGCTCAGCATGTCTGTGCCACTAATTACACCCATTTAGGTTGGCTTTTTAAGTATCTCCTCACTTGGTGTTCGTAGTCACCTCCAGATTCTGTCTTTGAGTCCGTTCCCTTTTCATGCTGCTTTCTTCCCTTCTGCCAATCCCACGCCTTTTTCTGTCATCCAGTTCTGTCCCAGTCTAGTCTCCTGTTTCCTTTATTAGCACCTGGTCATAGGTGAAAAATATTATTTTTGCAACAGTTTAGCTAGGGGTTTTTTTGTTTGTTTGGGTTTCCCTCACACACACCCCCCCCACACCAAGCGATTTTTTTTCCAAGGCATGAGTCTGCTTTTTGGCAGACCAAAATACATTGGTATTTTATTATACTAAAATAAAATATATTATTTTGGTATAATATTTTGACTTTTCAATATTATACAAGTACATGTCAATCTAAGTGTTGGTGCTGGGGTTTTTTTGGAGCCAGTCTCAAATCATATACGTGTTTAGATTCTACCATCATTCCTCATGGGAGAGAAAGTTCAAGTGTAAAGTTTCCCACCCATCACATGGGCTAAATTATCCATTCAGGATAATCTCTCATAATACACTGCGGCTAGAAACGTGCTGGTGCATACACCAGGCTGAAGCGAGTTAGCTTGTGAAATCTTGTCAGAAGCTGGAGCTCTCCATTGAGACAGAAAGGTTTGTCCTCCAGCAGCAGTCTCCCCGCTGCCAGGAAGCCCACACCCTCCCCGGCCGCAGCGGCAGCCCTGTTTTGGTTTCACAGCACACCCTCGCTACCTGGCCCATTCGTCACAGCATTCACCTTGCTGTAGCCGTGCCAATTCCCGGCAACTGCCTTCCCGAAACCCATATAGCCCCGTCCCAGCTCACGACTGCAGTTTTCCCTGCCTTTCCTGTTTTGCATAAGCAAGCCTTGTGTTCTGCACGCCAACAAACACATCCACACACCACGGTGACGTGCCTAATTGCAGCTGGAAGGCCAGAAGTGCCTCAAGTTAATGTGGGGTTTGGTTTATTTGTTGTTTTATTTTTTTTTAAGCTTGCTGCCCACTCAGGTGTTTGTTAACCCCCCCTGCTTTTCAAAGGGACTTTTAGTATGACAAATGTACCGTGGAACACCACAGCAACGGCAAAAGTTGAGCCTGTGACTACATTGGCATCTGGCAGGCTGGGACTACAACGGGCTGCGGTACCACCCCACGCACTATGGAAGACATTGGTGGACTTAGAGTGCTTCAAATAATCAGGTTTAAATTGCAGATTAAACCCCAGATTTTAATATCCACTCTTAGTCTTGTTTCACATTTGTACACATTCATTATTTCCTTAAGGAAAGCTTCACAGTTGGTTGATAGAACCGTAATGGTCACATCAATTCTTACAGAATATGGCCTTTGTCTGCAAGGCATCGCTACTTTTTGCACAGCTGAAGGAGGTACCAACACTTCTTTTCACACTCACACCTCACTACGTGTTTACTCTGCGTTCAACGTTCATAATTTTAACACACTAGGTTCACCCACTAAAGAATTAGGTTTTTGACTTCTGCAAGGCGCTGCTCACGTAAGCCCTGCCTATACAGCTGACAGTCCCCCTGTTTCCCTGGCACTCCTGAATCGAGCCCGCTCTCCCCCAGCTCGTTCCTCACGCCTGCTGATTTTCCATTTCCTCCCTTTACCAGCAGAGAAGCACCGGCCTAGCGCTGAGCTTGTCCTTTATGAACACATACAACTGGCACACCTAACTGTGACCATAAAACTCTGTGGGATTATTTGCAGGTCCAGGCATGACTCAGCGATATGTAAACAGAATTTGGTGAAAAATTCCCCACCTTTTACAGGAATTCTTTATTTTGTTATGTGTGCCCAAACAACATTAAAGACAGGGCATGTATTTATCCTGCAACTGATTTAAAATCTGATCCTAAGTGTTGACAACAGCTCACCTTTCTAAGGATTTCCATAATGTTTCAAGTAATTCCACTTTAAAACATGATCTAAATAAGCACCTGCGTAATTTTTAATAATTTACTTGATCTTTCTTAACAAGCCTGTGTAAGAAAGTGTTCTTCACAGTCGGCTGGTAAAAGCAAGATGGCCAGACCTGACTCATGCACACCTTTTGGTTTGTACAGCAGAATACAAGATGAAATTTAAATCTCACCTTATGAAAATACTTAACGTAATTAGCCTTGCAGTTTTCCTCCAACTTGCCACACCTCTATCACCGCTGGAAGCTGAGAGATAACATGCACCGGCCTTCATAAAACCCATATAATTGCACAGCTATAAGACAATAACACTTGCCGTGCCTGGTGCCTTTATACAACTTGGGTTGCTCTCCGAAAGACAAAGATGATTCCTCCCTATTTCTGCTGACATTAAAGAGAAAGACAATTTTTTAAAACTCTTCCGTATTTGAAAAGGATTTGGTAATGCAGCTTATTTTCTTTCTTTGATGTAGAATCATCAGTTTATAGCAAACAGAGTTTAGAAGTGGTTGTTGTAAGTCCACTTGAAATTTTGAAATGGACTGATTTAAAAAAAAAAAGGCATTTAAATAACCCACGTAGCATTTAATCGAGAACTGGATTTTTCCTTTCAACATTCAACCATCTCAGTGACCTTTAGTCACTGTACCGAAGTGGAGACAGGCCCTTACAACACAAACAGAGCACATCAATCTGTGGCAACCCTCAGTGAGGATGGCTGTTCAGACCTGTCATCTGGCACGGCAAGGCCAGCCGCTGCGAGGGCAAGTAACCTGCCGGCGCAAGGCTCCCAGAGCCGTCACTCACCCCCGTTTTACCAGGCGAGAACTGCCTCTGAACGCCAGCAGAACGCAGAACTGACACACTCTACGAACACGAGCGTCTCATTCACACATACCCAACATGTCTCCCAGCGATGGTTTTTCTATCCAACCACCTCTCCTTTGCCAGTGACGAATAGGAATAAACTCAGGACGACATGCTCTCTGCGTTAACTCCTTCACAGGGTTCTGACGCTGTTCGGTCAGCTCTCGCAGACATCGTCATTAAAGCTTCTGAACAAGTCTTTAGCACAACTGCAGGGCATTTATTTTTACTAACGTGGACACAGGAGCTAAGCTTTAACTGAATGGGGGTGGGGGGTGGGGGGCTTTGTATGAATGAACAATCTTGTACTACATTACATATTCCCACTTCTTTCCAGTGGTCCTGACAGCAAAAATAATTACTGGAGATATGGGTGGTGGTTTTTTTTTTTTTTAATTATCACAGTTTCATTTAAAGAAACAGCATAACATCGTCATCTTCTGGGAAACTGAGTTGGCCAACTATCAGGGGAAAAAAAAAGAATTAAATACATAACTGGAAAATCCAAGATTAAATGTAACTTCCATGAAAAATAGTAGTTATGCATTTTTATACATTGTACCGTGGTCTAGGTATCCATGGAAGTACTGGACTTCTTCCTAGACACCACCCACCACTGCAATGGTGAAACAGCGGAGGCATGGTAACGCGCTTGTACCAAGGCAATGGGGTTTGGGTTACAGGTCTTCATTTACTGAGTGCGAGCCTAAAATCACTGCACCATCCCACCCTGACTGCAGACAGGATGGTACACATCTACCATCCCTACCAATTCACCCCATTCCCATCTGCAGTGATGGTCCCTTTTTCCTCCTCAGCACTACAGTCCATCCTCACCCGTCCCCACCTTTCCTAAGAAAAATAATGCCGCAAAAAGAAGTTTAAAAAACCCCAAACCACCCTCACCTGCAAACCCAAACAAGAGTAACTGCATTTCTTAAAGCAATACATCCCTTTGGGAATTCTGAAGAACTTGTAAGAGCAAGAGTAACTTATCAGATTGATCCCCTGCCTGAGACAATATACGGAAACAAAATTCCAGGTATGTTTGCAAATTACATTTGAGCCCCAAGGGAATGAGAAGAAACGCAAGCACAGCTGAAATGCAAAAAGCTCACTCTCCTGAGTGAGCCTCTTATGGAGACGGATTCAGACAGAACTTGGGCTCTCAAGAACAGCTTCAGCAGAGTTCTCCTAACCCATCAAATTTCTAGCTGAAAGTAAAACCAGTGACGATGAAGTATGTGGGTTTTTTATTTCCACTCCTTCCTCGTCGTACGCCTACAACTGGGGTGACTGCAAATGCTTTGGGGGACAGACTGTGCATCACACTGAAACGGTGCCCGGTGAACTGGATCACGGCATTCAGCTCATGCAAGCTGACACAAGTAGCTGACACCAAACCAAACGATGGGACATTGTTAGACAAATGCCTCTTTGTAGGAGCTGGCAGGGAGAAGTTGAAACATTAGAGAAGTGCAGACAGCCTCTAAATGCCTTAGTACGAGTTCTGGACTTCGTGTTACCAGCTTGTTTTGGTTGTGATAAATGATCGGCTGTACATATCCACAATGTACATAAGAACCAGGAAGAGGCCACAGCAGCCAAGTAACAGCATTTATGCCCACGCAGAAGGGCAAACTCCCGCTGCAATCTCTGCAACCACCTCCTGCCAGATCAGTACAGACAGGGTTTACCTATATTTTTAAGAAAGAGATCAATATGCAGATCAATCACAAAATCTTTCCGGAAGCCTTGGAGGCTGACAGCTGCACAGTATATTCTGCTTTGGAGGCTTGCCAGCTGCATTAGACACCTTATCTACGCAGGAAAAGGGAGCCAGATGCCTGCCCAGACATTTGTCATTGTAGCACTTAAATTCCTCACCCCAAGTCTTCTGGACCTTAGCACTGGGCAACCCAACTAGTTATTTTGCGTGAAAGACACCGTCAAGTGTCTTGTATTCTTCTACCACCTTTGTGAGAGAAGGAAGGAAAAAGTGCTTTCTCCAGCAGCAGCAGCAAGTGAAAGAAGGATGAATCTTTTGGAGCCATGGCAGATGGCAAGAGGAATAACCCTCCTTGTTTAGGTGCCTGCATTTTCCCCCACTCTGGGGGAAGAAGTGACACGCAGCGGGAAGATCTGCCTCCATAACGAGAAGGTTACACGGCTCCGCTCATCACCTTGTCACGGAGGTGTGAGCTCTGGCAGATGAGCTGTCCAAAACGGTTTCCTAAATCACATCTTGCTTGACCTAGAGGACCAGAGTACCACGAGAAGAAAACGTTTCCTGCACGCATGGCACACTTGGCACTGCACCCGGTGTAAGTGGTTTCGGACTGGAGCCTTGTCTCATTTCAGCAGGCTCTTTGTTTAGGAGCCTACGGCTACCACAACAAACTGGCCCTCATCACATCTATGGCCTTGAAAGGCGAGAGAGAGAACGGGAATCACGTAAAAATCCAGGGGCAAAGGGGACACAGTTGTTATTTCATCTTCACCATGTCGTGGGCAAGAGGAATGTTAAACACAAGCAAAATAAACACAGCTGCAAGCCCCACCGAAGAGAGCAAGGCTGCCCAGGAGAGCGACCTGTGAAGGGACAGGAGGGTGATCAGAGCCCAGAGGCCACGAACATCCCCCCCCAGTCGCAGGCACACCAGCTGCCAGCTCCGCAGGGGCTTTACTTGCAGGGCACAAGCTGAGGAGCGGCAGGACACTTGCTGAAAAGGCCCTGCGAAAGGTGTCTTAAACCCTGCTCCGGGACGGTCTGCTCGGTGATTCCCAACTCACCATAAATTGCTAGGAGACGTGAGAACCTCAGTTCTGCTCTTCATTCGGGTTTTGCCAGTTAGGCAGCTGCTTAAGCTCCTTCTCACTGAGCAATACTAAGCTTCTTAAATCTCACTTGAAAACATGAAATAGGAGTTGATTTATTTGAAAGATAGCATCTGATCTGATGAAAATATCTGATCCTGTGATTTCTTTCGTTCCCCTTGAGACCTGGTAGTTATTTAAAAACACCCAGCAAAATTCTGTAGTGTCTCAGCTAAGTCAGCAGGAGAACGTTACAATTATTATGTATGACTCCCTCTTCAACCTGAGCCAACAGTGAATCGAAGGAGGAAAAGAACCGCCTCTGACGACATTACAACCAACCGTCAAAAGCATGGTGAACAGGAGACCTCTAGTGAGAGGGCAAAATGAAGGCAGCAGCACCAATTAAGGAACATTTCTTATTTAAAAAGAAAAAAAAGCAGCTTTCCTGCTCACTTAGGTTTGGATTTCTGCAAGTTCAGAGCCATTTTCCCTTCCTAGTTTACAGAAGCATATGAAATAGGGCACTAACAATTAGTGGGTCTAACCAGCGTTGGTCAGCTTTTGCAGGTCTGAAGTTTGGGATGTAAGGCATCCAACTTCCTTCTGCAGATACGCAGCGTCTGGGAGGAGACACACACACACAAAAAGGTTCTCTCTCAGCTGTATTTGCCCTCAAAGCTGCTGAGCCAGACACGCTTAACGGACACTAATCCCTACTTAAAAGAAAATCTCAAATTTTACAATTAGACCTCTCACCTGAGGGGCAAAACCCCCACCAAACTAAATTGCTTACACTAACGTCACCTTAGTGACTTCTATGGATAAAACTATTTTTTTTTAGCCCTAGGAAGTTTTCAGTGTTTTCTGCTCGCTTTCCAAGAGCGGCCTGACAGTAACCCAGCACAAGCTCTCAGCCAGATGCTCTCCCGGATAAAAATGGGCACCTGTCTCATGCCTATCAAGTACCCATTTCAGACTTTCACCCCTCCCCAAATTAAAGCTGTCTTGAGATATATCTTAATTCTTCACTCCAGACTTCAAATGTCAAGGAACAACTCTTAATCCTGTTTGTCCCTTTCTGGAGGCCCACACTAGATAGCACCAACAGAGTATTTTCCTGCTGACACAATCTCATCCACAGGAGTCAAGGCACATCTTCCCAGGAGACGGAGCACAAGTGAGTGCTCATGCTTGCTCAGGCATGATTTCCCCAGCTTTTTGTTGAAAGGTTATTAGACCTTCCTGTGGGTCTCACTTCCCACGCGAACACCTCCCTTGGGTAGCATGCTGTGTGCTGCACCTTACTGCTTCCGACAATCCAGGATCCCTCTCGGTTCATAGTCAACCTCCCAACCTTTCTCCTCAGAATCTAGACAAAAGGAACTTTCACCCTGGTTTTCTTCTGTTACAGGCACAAATATTGGAGTTTTGTTGTAACACAGCCCCCTGTAGATGTCACAATTTGAGGATAAGCACCCTTTGTTCAGCAACAGCAAATACAAACGGATTAAGCATACAGATTGTGCCGTATAGCCTTTGGGCACAGAGGACTTGCAACAAGGTTCTTCACCATCCACTGTTTCTTCCCTATGAGTGAAGGGACTAAAACCACTCCAGTATAGGACAGACCGAAAAGCAGCACCGGCTTTGGCACTGGCAGGAGCCAACAGGTTACACTAATAGAACCACTTGAAGCAAGTGTAGATCCGCGTCTTCCATCTGGGGAACATCCCCAGAAAGATGCCAGCCAGTGAAACCAAAAAATGTCTTTGTGGGTATTTTTAGAGAGGAATACCCACTGCCTTATAGAGGAAATTTTAGCCAAAAAATAGTTGTAGTACCAAGTTATTAGTGCAGGGATACTAAAATATTAACACAGGGAAAGTAGTCAACTTGTGAGGGGCTAGAATTTTATTGTTCCATAAGTCAATACATAAACACAGCACATTTACCAGAAATTGAAAGTCTGAGTCAACGACTTTAGCTCAAAAGCTTTCTTGTGCCCAAGAACTCACTTTTTACTCCAACATACAGCAACAAAGGATACGTTTGTTTAATGTTAAATCAATTTCACCGATAGGCGATCTTTCTTTTACACCAAGCTAAACATTCCAGTTCAGAGAAGAGTTTAGAAACAGACTAAACCATAAAAGAGTATGGCAAATTTATGATACCTGGATTTACAGCAGGCCATCCTCAATTCCCTACTTCTGTCCCAGTCGTACAAGCTTGTATGAGACGAGCACTAGGAGCTCTTTCGAAGGATGCTGCTTCATCTGCAATACTGAAGTTTCGTCACTGGAAGACAGACACCCCTCTACTGCTGTCCAACAGTTCCACCAACCTAGTGTCCAAAGAGCCTAGCCACTAAGTCCAGTCAACATTAAAGCAAGGAGTTTTCACGTGTGCTGCACAGAGACTGACGTTCATACGGGACAAATGCCGCACAGTTTCTCTGTCTCTGTATACTTTTTGGTCACCTCAGCTATCAAACCCAATGCATTTCTGACAATTGTTCACATCTTTCCGAAACTTCTGCCCTGGTAGAAGTCATTATTGCATTTAGTGCCATAACTGATTTGTTCAATTCTTACGTGTCACTAAAGTATCATTTATACAACCTTAACTGAAAACTGATGCATCTCAACATCGTGAAGCAGCTCGTGCCCCTATCCGCATATGGGGTATCAGTTTAGAAATTATTTTCCTTACTACGCAGTAACAGTGAAACAAAAAAGTAAGACCTGACCTGCTGTCAAGCCCACTATAAGCAGAGTATTTTACTAATATATTAAAAATAATTTACTTTCCCCAAAAAATGTTCGATTACAAGCAGTTCACGCTATTTTAAACGGAAAGCTAGGAAGTGTTTCAAGAAAAACTATTAAGTCTGAATCACATTGCACTGAAACAACATGCTGAAATGCTTTAAACTTCTGACTTGCGGCCAAATTGCTTGTAACCACGAATTTTTTATTTAGTATGTGCACTAGGTAGGCTGTCAGACAGCTGCGAAGAGGAGTCGGTTTACTTTCTCCTGGCACCTCCGCCACCCGCAAGCATGGTGGCCACCCGAATGAAGATGTTCAGTGTATCCGTGTAGATACCCATGCACCTAGGAAACAGGAAATTAAAGTTGATTCAACAGAAAGAGTATTATTTGGTGTTTCATACCATTATACTTCGTATTTAAAAGCCTTCGTGAAGCATCTCTAACAAAACCAAACTATGATCATCCTCAGTGCTTGATATGTCAGAACACCCCCGTATTTTTGTTCTACCATCTTTGCCATCAGGAATTATTTACACAAGCCTTAACAGACAATACACTGATCTCCTGCAGCAGCCCTCTGCTTTTATGCTGTACTGTTACCTGTTTATCTGCAAGAATTTAGATAAAGGTCAGTATTATTCTATTTTAATTATAAAAAAACCCAGAATCAAGGAGGTAAACAATTCACCTATGACCAGACACACAACATTTACAAGGAAATTACTTGTTAATCAGACTTGGTCTTTACTGAGAGACCACGAATCCTCCTTTCCCCATCTATCACACCGCTGAAGCGGTTTCATGTCTTGACAAAGACTAGTGACTATGAAAGAGTTAACATTTTTTTTGTCTCAGCTGATACTGATGAGTATTTTCAGAAAGCAGCTATGAACTCACCCAACAATGATTTAGGGAACAAAAACGCTTTTTAGAAAGCGCTGCTGGAGGCACGCGACGCCACCCATTCAACCCTGTCCCTCTCATTTCAGGCAGATGGTTTCTGTTTTAACTCCACTAGCTGCTCTCACGCTGTATTTTTAAACCCTGTGATTCTTCACATTTACCAGCAATACGCTTTCGAGCGGTATACAAGAGGTCTGGCTGGTTTTAAAGCCTACTTTGATATAGCCTGAAGCAAATTCTTACACAGACATGGAGATCAGCTGGGTTAACACAGAACACTTACGCGTTGATCGGATCATATTTTGTTGCTCCGTAATACGGAATCGTTTCTGCACGCTTGATAACGTGCTGTGTATCGTAGAGCAGGAACATGCCAAAGAGTACCAATCCACCATAAACAGCTACCGAGTACAAGCCAGCCCCAAAAGCAGAAGTAGGAGGCAAGAACATTGACCCTGGAGAGGAACGTACAATAACATTAAAGGAAGCTACTATGGGTGTCCGCTACTCTGAGTAGGGCCAAACTTCAGTCACTATAACACATGTTTTTCAGAAAGTATTCAATGCTTAGTTTGTGGTGCACTTTTTGATACCAAGAGCTTTAACACACGAGCTGAAGATGTCACATGTGCAGCCTGATCCACTAACTTTGACCACGCTCGGGAATCATGCCTACCTGTCTTCATGTGAAAGTATTTCTGTCCCTAGCACTACAACAATGCCAAGAAACACACGCATGTACGGGAGAAGGACAAGTGGCTCAGGGACTAAAATCACATGGACTTTCTTCCCCAGTCACTGGCAGTAGCTACCACGATCAGCCATTTGTCAGCTTAACACTTACCAGAACTGTAACTTGATGTTTGTTTCCAAGAACAAATTTAACAGAGTATTTTCTGCTGGGCTAGAATTGAAAGGGCTATTTAAGGCAAGACAACTGGACAGACTAGTCTGCAATTAAATGGGAGCTGCAACTTAGCGGTTAAAACTTTTAACTTCCTTTATCTAACAGCATTAGATGAGTACCTTACCAACTGAGGAAGCAAGAACAAAGCCTAAGCCTATTCCAAGCGGTCCTCCCATGTTCAGAAACTTTTCACTCGGCGCACACATGGCCACAGTTGAGAGCCCTCCAACAATTCCGGCCGTGTACCAGGCGGCTCTGATCAGCAAAGGACCACCCAAGAAGGCCAGAGGAGCCACCACTGCACCCATGACACCTAGCCAAAGGAAAACAAAACACCGCCCGTAAGAGCTAGAACAGTTCTAGCAAAGACACCACCTGCCAAAACGACTTCTATTTCCCAGTCAGATAACACGGCTCACACTAATCCACTTATACGACGAACACGCTTGATTGTGTGTCTGTCTAAAAAGTTGCCAATTTTTTGGGCTCCCTTCTTCGGTCCGTGATCTACTTTTATCTAGCTCTGGGAGAGTACTTCAGGGAGCTGCTCTTTGGAAGAAAGGTTAACACCAGCCAACATACTGATCTGTTCAAACCAGAGCCGGTAAGAGATACAGGACAAATTTATACTACAACAATTAGTTAGGCGAGTAAGTCAGACTTTCTTGCCAGAGTCTTGTATGAAACCTCTGACCAACCTCTTAATGTCATATTAGGCTGCTTAGCTAGTAACAAACACTAAGTTAAATACAATTTCTTCTTGGCAGAAATGTTACCTCTGGACCAGTGCCTAACATCCACATGTCTTTCTTAAGTCATAAATTATCCTAGCAAAACAGTTTTGAAAAATGCTAGCCGTTGTTATCTGAAGGAGGTAACGTTAGTGAAAAAGTGAGCTATACTGTCAGAATCCGGTCACACTGAAGCACAAACATCTCCACAGCGAACACAGCAATCACATACCTGAATGCATCATCCAAGCCAAATGTTTAGCTGCTGGACTATTTTCATAGGATATGGACCTGACCAACATTCCAGCACCAATCATAGCTGCAAAAGTTGCACCTATTGCCTGTAAAAACAGCATTACAGCAGGCAAGTTAGCATTAGGACATACGGTCTCTGTTCTAACCTCCTAGTCTAAAAGTCAACAGTGTAATTCTGAAAAGAGCAACCTAATACATAATTGGAACAGCTGTCAACTTTACTGCTGTAAGGTTACAGTCAAATTTTTGCAGATCCCAGCCTGCAGTAATTGCCATTTCACTTTTACTCTTCTAGCAATCCAAATGTAGCAGTAAGGCGGTAACAATCTCTTAGTTGTGTAAGGAAAGAGAAGGAAATCATGGTTCTGCCCCTAACTCTAGTCCTCTTTCAGGTACCTGAAACTTTTTTCTTGTACATTTCTCCACCAAAAGCCAATACTCAGTTCACGTACTTTTGCTACCAAGGAATTGTAACCCTCACTGCCTCCTCTTACTGAGGATTCTGAGCAGAATCCTCCAGCAGCTAGCAAACTGGTCAGAAATGTACAACTTTGGTTTATCACCATGGACGCATTACTAAATGAATCTCTGTAAAATTACGTAGGTGTTGGCATTTAGCTATTACGGTTCCACTACAGTTAACGCACGGAACGTGTACTACGCAGACACATTTTGTTAACAGTATCACTTCAGCCCTGGCAAACAGGAGACAGCTTTCAAGGAGCTATAGAGAAGAGCACAAGGAGTAGTAAGAATACATAGGGACCTCAGTTTCCATTTTTAGAAAGCTACTGAATTAGTACAAATAGTCATCTGAGGCTAGTAACAAGATTCTTACTTGCACGCAGCTGGTATGGATAGCATAGAATGTGTTCTGTTTATGTGGTTTGTTCTCACAAACTATCAAAGCAGTATAGAAGGTGCACGTCAGCAAGTAATTAGATGCATCAAACCTTAAACCACAAATATCATTAGGATACTTAAGTGTTCTTTATAGGTAAGGACACAAGCGTAAGTGAAGTTCTGCCTTACTTTCAACCAAGTTGCTTATGTTTCCCATTTTTTACATCAGCCATCCCATTTGGGGTCATTTCTCAGTAAATGTTTTTATTTCCCTAAGAGCAGCTTACCAGCCAGGAGCCTCGTGTCATCAGGCTCATGAGTGCCGGAGATCTGCTGACCGCTACAGCGGACAGTGCCGTCAAGCCAATGCTCCCCGCGAAGTACATGTAAGTAGAGCGAATCCTGTCTTTCACATACTGCGGCCAAATACTGAAAAATAAGCAGTCATTCGTTGCTGTGCCGTTACTGGTATCAGAGTGAAGACCAACTGAAAACACAGCCAAGCTGTTACACATATTCAGAGCTATGGATATAAGGGAGGTTTCATGCAATAACGGCGTGGTCTAGAACCTTCTGCCATGAGTTTACCTTACAACAGGGGGCTAAACTTCTAAATCTTTCACACCCCACGCTGGTATAATATAACTCTCTAGAAACCTCACAAAGTGCAAACAATGCTAATTGTAGTTCAGTTCTAAGGAGTAAGCATAGACAGGAAAAAGAATTATGAATGCTTTTTAACTATGGAAAAATAGAGAATGATGTGTATGTAACAACTCATTTAAGGAAAAAGGTCTACAGAATGTGCACTGGGCACTAAGTAGCCTGCTAAGCAGCTCATAAATTGCTGAATCACAGGGCACACGTTTACCTGACATCACAAGACACACACATCATTTTGAGAGCTCTAACAATAGCAACGGAACTACAGTTGAACAGGAGTGTCTGCAATAGCATTTGGTCATGCTACAGGCTGCCCAGGGAAGCGGTGCAGTCACCACCCCCGGAGGCGTTCGAGGAACGTGTAGACACGGCGCTTGAGGACGTGGTCTAGTGGGTACGGTAGAGTTGGGTTGATGGTTGGACTGGATGGTCTGATAGGTCTTTTCGAACCTTAATGACTCTGTAATACAGAGAAGCAGCTTTCTCTGCTAACACCAAGCTTAAATATAGTGCTCACATTTTCTTCCATCTTACTCCTTTGAACCATTACTTCAAGGCTTGTGGAGAAGAGAGTTATGGATAGCTGTGTCAATGAAAAGCTTCTCAGATTCAACTTGCAAGCATTCAGTATGAATGTGGGTGGTCACCTCCAAGTATGAATGCAGACTAAGTGGAGCAAAATGTCTCCAGCACTCATTTCTCCCAAGCCCATGCTTATCGCAAACCACCTTCTAAAGCAAAATCGTATAGTTACTTAGACATCAGTGCCAGGTTTTTGGTGCGCTGCTTTATGGCCAACAAAGATTTAAGTAAAATTTGTTTATTAGAGCAGGGCTTATGCCAAGGTACACAGTATATTCAAAGGAGACTCTACTTACAACACTCTGTATTAAAGTTTAATGAACAGTCTCACAGGAACACCAGGCAAAGTAATCTTAGCAATACATTATACAGAATCACTACTCCTCATGAGTTATCTGTGGCATACCTCATATTTATAAATTCCTCACAAATGAATTTCAAATTTAGCAATACAAAGGGACTCACTTAAGTCAATATCCATTTAAGCTTGGGTAACTTAAATTTTGCTTTCAGTTATACACTTTAAAATCCTGCACAGAGGCGAGGGCTTTTCTGTTCAGAGCTCAAAAAACGTGTGCACATAGGGTGACGCCAGCTAAAGAAGAAATGGATATAAAGAGAAGGAAGATTCATTTAACATACTCTTTACTTGAAACGGTAAGCCATCTTACTTACACAGCTCTTTCAATAGCTCCAATCTCACTGGACATGCCCAATCCATAGTAACAGAGGGCCCCCAAGCCAACAGCAGCCCCTCCAGCAACAATGAATTTCCCCAGGCGATCAGCTGTATAAAGAAAACAAAAAAATCCACACTCATGAATGCTTTTTCTTGGACAGTTAATAACATCCTCACATGAGTTTTGTTGTATCTGCAATAGCTGATCCATGCTACGTTTCGTTCTTAAAGCTTCACTTAACTTCAAGTCACTGTGTTACCAGTTCTCAATGAGCAACATGTGAAAAACTCTAGATTCAGCCTACCAACACGACAAAGCTTCGTAAAACAGAGAAAGAAATAAGAGACCAGCTAGGAACATGCCAGGTTTATTGACCTTCCTTACAGTGACAGGAATTGCAAGGCAAAACCAGTTAATAGGTTCTCCAGCAGAAGAGTTCACTATCCAACTCACTATAAAACAGGAGAAAAAACAGACATTGTGTCCTTTCCTGTCATTCATCTGCCCTTAGTGTTTGCTCCTTCAAGAGCTCTTTGGTAGCAAGTAGATCCAAATCGCTTTAAAAAGGGATTTCCAAAGCTCACGGGCAACAACACATGATCTACCACCAGTTTTGATTGTCTGATTTTTAGACATACTGCCTGCGTGGCACATAGCAGATTACTGCTACAAATATAAGTATCAGTAACATTGTTGTAACTGAAGAGCAGCTTCAGCTGTGTAAGTCTTCAAGACTGCACTTCTTCCTAACATGTCATAACCAAGACACTACCCAGCAGATCCACAAATATTCCTCTTGTCAGTTCAGTGTTATTTCAGGGCGTTTACAACCCGTTTTGCTGAACACTGCCATTAGGATCCACACTAAATGTACCAGCAAGCAGACTAAGGTGTTGGCTTACATAACTGTAGCACCAGAGACGCTATTTTTCACAAACTGCACAAGCTGTAGAAAAATCTTTCCTTTGAACAGTATACAGGGCAGATGTAGCAAAGCAAAAGTTGGTTACGGATATCAAACAGCATGCCAAGTCTTCGTTAAGAGGCAACCATCTTCTGCTTAATTGTTCTCAACAGCAGCTTCGAGCACAGACAACAAGAAATTCCTCTGTACTGTGACATCTTTGCAGCTTTCAACCATACAAGGAAAGACAAGCAGCAAAACTGTCTCCAGTCGCTTGAGGGTGACCACTAAGCAAACTTACATATGAAACAATATTCTCTGTCTCTAGTGGTCTGAAGAAAACTTCCTTGACGGAATCGCTTTCAAGTGAAGCTTCAAAGATTCTCAGTACTTAATGCAGAGATACTCTACCTTTAAGTGCTGTTTCTGCAGATGGCTCAAATGCTGCTTCTTTAATTTCCTGGCCAATTTTTCCACGCCTTACACCTGTTCTTACTCGTGTGGCATAACACTGTAAGATTCAGAAATAACATGGGAAAGATTCAGTGAAACAAAATAGAAGCCCTTTCTTAACAATTTACTTGCTACACCCTATTATTTATCCGCACTTACCTCCCAAAGACACGAAGCAACTGTGCTCAAGGAAAACAACTAAACATTAAGGTCTGGGAACCTCTGTGAATAACAGACACATTCTAGAAGTGCAGAACCAATGCTGTGAATTTCAGAAGCTGAAGTTTTCAGTTCTGCTGATAAGCAAGGTCAAATGTTTGCATTTCTTCTACTCTAGTCCTGCTGTACTAAACAAAGCCATAAGGCTTTTTTTTTTTTAATGTAAAAACTCTTTATTTTTTATGTATAAGTATTTTGCTTTCTATGTGAAAGCACTCTTTACGTTAACACTTTTATACACTTAACACCCAAGACAGCCCTGCTGTAGTTAAGAAATTGCTTTAACCTGGGCTACAGCCCTAAACACATATCGGGGCTCAGGTCTTTGAAAAGCATGTTTTTACTTTAATATAATATTTAAGACTCTTTCTCAGAAATACAGGCCCAGGAGGTCAGACAAGAATTTCTCCTTTTCCCGTCTTACACAGCTTACTATGTCCATCTCCATCTACTTTAATTCTTTTTTTCCAATAGTTTCAATGGGGAAATAGCCATAGGAACAGAAGATATTACTTCAATTGCTCTTAAAACACACGTTTTTTTGACTGAATAATATCCTTCTATCAGTAATTTAAAGTAGATGCCTCAAACAAGCAGGCGGCTTGTCAAAACTCACTCAAAATATGTACCCCATACAAAACAATTCTTTTGGCAAAACACTGAACCCTTTACAGCCTCAGCAGTCAGAATGATTAGAGAGAGAGTTACCTTACCTGGCTAGGCTGCCACAGCCTGTACGCTTTTATGTTGGAGTTCCTCAAAGCTGGGGAAGCCTGAGCAATGGTGGGGCGGATAGTCTGGCATGATAATGCCCTCAGGCATACCAGCCTTGCAGCCAGCATTGTTGCTCAAACAACAGAATAAACCCTGCTCCTGCAAGTACGTGAGAAAATATGCTTTACTACTTCATTACACGGTTTCCACGCAAAGTACTCTTATATTCCTCAGTCTGCACCACACTCCCTAACAAAAATTGTACAATCACAACAGTACTGTAACATGAGCTAGAACCTGCTTAAATATGCAATTTAACTCTCTTGTGTCAATATTTGTCTCTCATTTCCATCAACAACTTACCTCACAACAAGGTGCTTACCTGAAAACAGGAGGATGCACCACTTTTCATACATGTAAATGATATCAAGATCCTTTACATATTTAGGCTTGAGTGACTTTGGCGACTAACTTTCATTTTGAGAAACAACACTGCATGACCACTCTGCCCTTCAAACAGATGTTCAAAAGGATGGTCTAGATTTACATAAGCCTCAGCTAAGTGTAAAGCCAAATGAGTAAATAACACGGTATATGTACAGGAAAAACTTTAGATAAGTGTTTTGTTTGTTGGTTTGCTTAGATTTTAAGTTATTCCTTGAAGAAGTGATTAGCTTTACGGACACAGCACTCGCTCCAGGTCACATCCCAGAACACGAGTTCAGGTCATCCGTGCAGTTTTGACCAGAAGAACATCGACTGACTCACGGGCAAACCTGCAGCATAAGCAGCCACGAGCCTGTGTATTTTGTAAGTACTATTCAAACGCTACTTCCTTCCATAGTGGGTGTACTACACATAAAACGCACCCAAAGTCCTTGTAGTTACACAAACCTGAACTATGACTACATATAATCGCCGATATCCGAAGACACCCCAACCACCAGAACACCTTTTTCAAACAACTGCTCACAGCTTACATATACAATATCGGTCACAATTTAAGAGCATGCTAAATAAAGGTAACTTTACACAAGCATTACCAACGAGCACCCACAGCACTGGGCACTGCGCACTGACCACAGGGAAATTAAAATGCGAAAATAATCCTGCTGCTAGAAAAAGCCGCCTCGAGGCTCAGTTACGAGCTACTTTTATAACCGGAAG
This sequence comes from Rhynochetos jubatus, assembly GCA_027574665.1. Taxonomy (NCBI): domain Eukaryota; kingdom Metazoa; phylum Chordata; class Aves; order Eurypygiformes; family Rhynochetidae; genus Rhynochetos; species Rhynochetos jubatus. The sequence continues at coordinate 11,601,166 of CM050655.1, forward strand.
TACTTTCGGGGACACATCCTGGTTCCGTTACTAGATCCCCCTGTTCCACCAGGATGATGCGGTTTGCACCTTATAGTAACAACTCCGTGATTTTGATTTTGATCTTTTTTTAACTGACGCTTGAAGCACGACAACTTCAAGCGTTATAGTAAGAACAAGGCCGAAGGGCAGCAGAGCGTTGAAAACAAAACCAAACACCCACCAACGAGCCAGCGTGTCAGCTAGCAAACGCAGCAGCCAGAAAACGCTGCGCCGTGCTGCGGTCACTGCTGCCCCGTTCCAGACTCGACAGGGCAGCGTAAGCTCCCCGGAGGGGGCGGGGAGGCGCCAGCGCCCACCTCAGGCCTAGGCCGGGCCGCGGGCCCTCAGCGGCTTTCGGCCTAGGCCTAGACTCTTTCCCCACTTCCGCGCTCCAGCGAGGCCCCCGCGGCCCGGTCCCCGAGGGCCCCGAGACCCCCCCCTTCCGCCGCCCGCCCCTGCGCAGCCCCTTCTCACCCGCTCAGCCCGGCCGACCCCACTCCTGCACGGCGTACGCAGATCCGGAGCGACGCCCTACGAGCGGAAGTGACGCCGCTTCGCCCCGCGCGCTCCCACTGACTGGCTGGCTCAGCCCACCTGACTCCAGAGCGTCCAAGCGCCATTGGCTCGAGGCGGCCGGGTGAAGTGACGCGCGGCGGGCTGCGGGCCGGGCGCGGAAGCCATCTTTACTAAGGGTAGGGAAGGTTCTGGAAGTCACCCCGGGCAGGGGGCCGCCCTGCGCAACTCCCGGGGTCGCAGACCGTAAATCAGACCGTGGCCGCGGGGCAGCCGCCGCCTTCTCCGCAGGGAGAACGGCGCTGACCAGCCGCTGTTTCACCCACCGCCCAGCCCCCGCGGCGTCATTTCGCGCGGGGGCGCCGCTGGGGCCTCCCGCGTCCCTCGGGGAGAGCAGCGAAAGGGTGCCGAGGAGAGCCGGGCCGAGCCGCAGCGGGCCGGCCCGCCCTCTGCAGACAAGGGTCTCGGGTGCCTCGGTGCACACCCGCAGGGAGAGGCGCCCGGCTCCCGGGCCTGTGTGCCCCCGCTCCCCGGGCTGCGAGGCAGCTGGTGCTGCTTGCCAGCAGGGGGCAGGAGCTCAGTGGAGACTCCGAGCGAGCCCTCCGCAGCTGGCTTTCCCTCCAGGGCGTGTGGCCATCCGTCTTGTCTCTGCGCTTTCCCCTCCGTTTCGTCAGCCGCCCCGTTTGCTGACGCAGAGGTGAAAGTGGCAGGGAGGAGAGGGCTGGCAGGGAGGAGAGGGCTGGCAGGGAGGAGAGGGCTGGCAGGGAGTCCAGCCAGCGGGCTGCGGTGGCGGCAGCGGCTCCCCTGCAGCGGCTCCCCTGCGGCAGCCGCCAGCACCGGCCAAAGGCGTGACAGACTGCTGATGGTGGTGGCGGAGGCCAGTGTCTCTGTGCCTTGGCCCTGCTCGTGGCCTCTTTGTCACCTTGGCCGCTTGCTGCATGTGAATTCTCGGGGTGTCAAAAAGTTCAAGGCCTTTCCATTTCCTTCCCTTTATGGCAGAGCAGTCTAGTCTGAACTAGGAGGTAAATCTCCCTCTTTGTTAACTTCTCCTTGGAGTTAAACCTCTTTTCCGTGTCCATATATACCTGCTTTAGGGCAGGTGCCTGCATGCCAGATAATATTCGAGAAGTCGTGGCAGTCTGGTGAAGTTCCTGCTGACTGGAAAAGGGGAAACATAACCCCCATCTTTAAAAAGGGAAAAAAGGAGGATCCAGGGAGCTACAGGCCAGTCAGCCTCACCTCTGTGTCTGGCAGGATCATGGAGCAGATCCTCCTGGAAACCATGCTAAGGAACATGGAGAATGAGGAGGAGATCAGTGACAGCCAACGTGGCTTCACCAAGGGCAGATCGTGCCTGACCATGCCTGAAAATATGCTGGCCCTCTACGATGGGATAGAGGTGGATAGAGGATGGGCAACCAATGTCATCTACCTGCACTTGTGCAAAGCGCTTGACACCGTCCTGCACGACATCCTTGTCTCTAAACTGGAGAGACATGGATTTGACAGATGGACCGCTCGGTGGATAAGAAGCTGGCTTGATGGCCGCGCTCAGAGGCGTGGTCAATGGCTCAATGTCTGAGTGGAGACCTGTGATGAGCGGCGTTCCTCAGGGGTCGGTGTTGGGACCGGTCCTGTTTAACATCTTTGTCAGTGACATGGACGATGGGATCGAGTGCACCCTCAGCAAGTCTGATGACAACACCAAGCTGTGTGGTGCAGTTCACAGTGGGGGAAGGGATGCCATCCAGAGGGACCTTGACAGGCTGGAGAGGTGGGCCACTGCCAACGTCACGGAGTTCAACAAGGCCACGTGCAAGGTCCTGCACCTGGGTCAGGGCAATCCCTATTACAGTTACAGGCTGGGTGGAGAACAGATCAAGAGCAGCCCTGAGGAGAAGCACTTGGGGGTACTGGTGGATGAAAAGCTGAACATGAGCTGGCAGTGTGTGCTGGCAGCCCAAAAAGCCAACCACATCCTGGGCTGTATCCAGCGTGGCCAGCAGGGCGAGGGAGGGGATTCTCCCCCTCTACTCTGCTCTTGTGAGGCCCCACCTGCAGTTCTGCATCAAGTTCTGGGGCCCCCAACATCAGGAGGATATAGACCGGTTGGAGCGAGTCCAGAGGAGGCCACAAAGATACTCAGGGGGGCGGAGCCCCTCTGCTATGGGGCCAGGCTGGGAGAGTTGGGCTTGTTCAGCCTGGGGAAGAGAAGGCTCCAGGGAGACCTTATAGCACCTCCCAGTACCTGAAGGGGCCAAAAAGAAAGCTGGTGGCGGGGGGGGGGGGGGGGGGGGGGGCACTTTTTACAAGGACCTGTAGTGACAGGACAAGGGGTAACGGGTTTAAATTGAAAGCGGGGAGATTTAGATTGAATGTCAGGAAGAAATTCTTCCCGGAGAGGGTGGTGAGGCACTGGGACAGGCTGCCCAGAGAAGCTGTGGGTGCCCCATCCCTGGGAGTGTCCAAGGCCAGGCTGGATGAGGCTTTGAGCAACCTGGTCTAGTGGAGGGTGTCCCTGCCCATGGCAGGGGGGTTGGAACTGGATGAGCTTTACGGTCACTTCCAACCCAAACCAGTCTGTGATTCTAGAAGCACAAAATACAGTATTGTCTACATAAACTACAGAAATGGATGCTTCCAGCCATAATCCTACCCTTGACCTGGGCAGAGGCAAGGGCACTCCAGCCCTTTCAGGGACTAAACATTCTCCTTTCGGCTAAACTAATTCTCTATCGGCAACTTCTTTCCAGCCTCACTACAACTGGAGCTCTGAGCTTTTTCTCAGGCTTAACCCTCACCCTGAACTGAACCCTAGGAAACACATGGTGCAGCACTTCCCCGTACTATCAGTTCCTCAGGGAGATACTCTTTTTGCATCCCTTTGTTTCCTTTGGGAGCTCAACTCCAACTGGAGCTCTGGCTTTTCCTTTCCACCAGCCCTAAGCCTAGGCTGAGCCAAAGGCTTGTGACACGGCTCAGTCCAGACCTTTAATATTACTGGGAGAAGAATTCTTTTGGCAGCCCTATTTCTCCTCTGCCAGCCCTTTTCCAGCCCCTTCCCAGCTGCATATTGGGCATTCTTTGAATGCTAGAGCTCATCCTGACCCTAGCTCAAGCTATGAGAAACACAGTATTTGTCAGAGGGCAGCCCTTGGCAGCCCCTTGTTTGCTCTGACAGACCCTTGGCAGCCCCTTGTTTGCTCTGACAGACCCTTTCCAGCCCCACTCCAGCTACAGCCCTATAGTTTCTTTCAGCCTTAACGCTACATACGGGCCTGGTTCTCCAAAGCCAAGCAGAACAGACTGAGAGAGCAGGATCAGAGACGTTTACAAGAACAACAAGGGTGTTGGATATAGAATTAAGTGCACAAATAGAACGGGAGTTACAGAAACACTTTTGAGAACTGTGAAATTAGCCTTGCTGTATTTTGGAGCCTTCCTGTGTAAACTGTAAGAAAGGAAACACAGTGTACTGCGGGTTCCAAACCAAAAGCCAGATAAGAGAGATCAGATGTGGGAGAGGTCTAAAAGTGCACCAGCACATAGCATCTCAAAGAACAGGAGAAGAATGAAGCAGAAGAACACACGATGGAAAGGTGGAAATTCCATCAGAGGGGGCCAAATCTAAAAGGATTCAGGGTCTGATTCTTACTCTGTCGCTTGTTTGCTTTTCTTTGGAGAAAATGAAAATCCAGAGCTTTGAAGTCTGCCCTGAGGTCTGCTACAATGGAAGAAAAAATGCCAGTTTCAAGCCACAAATATGTTGTTTATTTAGAGACTTCTAGTGTTTATTTCAGAGTTTGTAACACTGTAATTGTTAGGTACTAAAGGATTCATTATAATAATTATTTAAATTTATAATGCAGTTATTAATAGTCATAATTTATACAAGGAATCAAACATCTCTTTTACTACAGCATGTAATCACGTAAAAAAAAAAATCTCCTGGGACTTTCAAATAAGATACTCAATCCAGCTCCGTCCTAAATGGTTTCTTGAATAGATAGTTTTGCCAGAAGCAACCCAAATCCGCACAGGGCCCACACTGCAGCACATGCAGCTGTTGAGGCTTCACAGAAGCTTACCTGCTGGCATCCGTTTCCACTGGATGGTCAACACGTGTCAGAGCTCTAGCTAGCAAAATCGGTGCATGAGTGGGAAAAACAGTGGCCTCTTATGTGACAAGGCCCAAACCATCTAAGGGTTTTTGCGTTAAAACGGGCCGGTTGGATCCTGCCTGTTGGCACCGCGGTAACACGACCGTTTCTCTCAGACGGGAAGGCAATAGCTTCCGTGCCACCTGGTATTGCTGCCGAGCTTCAAAGCAGCTGGCTGTGCTTTTGCAGTAGTTGGGGCTCACGCTGACAGAAGCGTGGCTAACAGCATGACAGCGAGGCTCGGTGGGGAGGTGGCAGCCAAATGCACACATCAAAATTTGCTTTTTAACTCTGGGGCACTGTTCCTGCACGGGAGCGTGTTCAAATGCACTGTGAGTCCCAACACCTGGATCTGGGTCCAGTGCTGTTTAGCATCTTCGTTAATGACCTGGATGATGGGGCAGAGCATGCCGTCAGGTGTGCGGATGATAAAAAGCTGGGAGACACCAGATGGCTGTGCTGCCATCCGGGGGGATGTCGACTGGCGGGAGAATTGGGCAAGGAGGAATGTCACAAAACAAAAGGGAGTGCAAAGCCCTGCAGCCAGGCGGAACAGCCCGCCCAGCTGGAAAGCAGGTGGGCAGAGAAGGCCCCGGGGTTCCGGTGGACACAAGTTGAACACGAACCCCCAGCGTGCCCCTGCGGCAGAGGCGGCCGGCAGGATCACGGCTGCGTTAGGCAAGGGAAGGGGGTCCTTCGCCTCTGCTCGGCACTGGTGAGGCCACACGTGGGGCACTCTGTCCAGTGTTGGGCAGTACAAGAAGGATACGGGCATACTGGAGAGAGTCCAGCAAAGGGTCACAGGGGTGATAAGTGACCGGAGCATCTTTCACGTGAGGACAGGCTGAGAGGTGGGACTGTTCAATCTGGAGAAGAGAGGGCTGAGGGGACCTTATGAATGTGTATGCATATGGGATGGCAGGGAGCACAGGAAGAGCCAGACTCTTGAGGATTTCCAGTGGCAGGACAAGGCAATGGACACAAACTGAAATACGAGGCATTTTGTTTAAACCCAAGAATTTTTTTTAATTGGGTGTTTGTTTGTTTGTTTGTTTTTACTGTAAGGGTGATTGAACAGTGGAACAGGTTGCTTGGAGCGCTGGGGAGTCTCCATCTGTGGAGATTTTCAATAGCTGACTGGGCACAGTCCTGAGCAGCCTGCTTGTGCAGGGGCATTGGCCTAGGTGATCTCCACAGGTCCCTGCCAACCTCAGCTATTGAATGGGTCTGTGAAGCGCTAACATAACCATGATTCCTGAAGGATCTGAAGCACTTTTGGTTTTTCAGGATTGATATGCAACAATAACAGGTGTTTGGAAAACAGTAAACATGTTCTCCACTCCAGGTGGTATGTAAAAAAAGATGGTATTTCCAAAGAAACAAAAATACCATAAAAGAAAAACCACAAAGATACTGTTTGTTAAAAAGAGGTGAACAATTCCTCAGAAATCAGAAGTATAAACAGGAAAACCCGAACTGACATAAGAATTTCCTACCATTTTAATTTCAATAGGCCATGTTTTCACCTATAACCTGTTTTGCATTTGCTGGAAATCTAGTAGTTCCCTACTAGGCAGGATCAAGTCGAGTTTGACAGGAAAAGCTAAATGTCTAATTAGAAATTTTGCAAGGTCGGGAAACACCGTTGTGAAGGGACTTGAGTGTCCCGAGGGAGGTGTGAAGTTGGCGTGGCAGGCAGCGGGGCAGGCTCCAAGCCCTGCCTCTCTGCTGGATGCAGCCAGGTGGGGTAGCAGCCCTTTGCCTCCTTCCCAGCTTTTGCTACTTCCCAGGAGTGAAATTTCCAATAAACTCCTGCAGCCAGGACATAAGGGATGGTGGTCTCCTGCTGCTGTGCCCAAGGGGAAGAGCTGATCTGACTGCCTGACTCGTCCCAGCTCCCCTCCTCAAGTCTTGTGCGAGAACCATCTATATTTTCAAACAATAAAGTCAGCCTGTTCTTACTGTTCTTACAGTGGTTTCTTAAGGTTTCTTGTTGTCCTGCCTTGAAAGCGGGGTTCGAGAGCAATGCAGTCACCTTCCAGGAGATACCACCTGACATATTTTTAGCCGTGCCGTCTGCCTTGCCAGCCACCTGAAATGGGATAGTAAAACACTCTTCCATTTAGCCCAGTGCCATCCTGGAAAGCCGCATGAGCCACAACAAAACCATTATTGTGTTAATAAATAGGGTCAGTGTCAATTTTGAAGCTTAAGCTTTTAACTCTGCAGCTCTGCATCCTCCTGCAGAAAAAGACAACTCTGTCAATTGTTCACATGGCTGCGTTCATCAGCAGAAAGTAAATAAATCTGTGGTTAGTACAATTTCTCCTTAGGGTAAACTTTGCCGTTGAAGTTTTTCAAATTAGAGCTGAAGAAAAATGTTTGGAAGGTTTTCTGGCTGTGCTGACTCTAGCACTCCGGTTATCTCTCCCAGCAGATTACAGGGGACTATTGGACTTAATCTGTTCCTGCTATTCCTATGACAAACGCATATTCATTAAGCATCACGTTCTTATTTTAGATTAGATATCATAAATCAGCACAGTGTGGTCTCTTTCAAAGCCTGGCAAGAAAAAATGCCATTAAACAGAGAATCACGGAATGGTTTGGGCTGGCAGGAACCTCAAAGCTCATCTAGTTCCACCCCCCTGCCACAGGCAGGGACACCCTCCACTAGACCAGGTTGCTCAGAGCCTCATCCAGCCTGGCCTTGGACACTTCCAGGGATGGAGCACCCACAGCTTCTCTGGGCAACCTGTCCCAGTGCCTCCCCACCCTCTCTGGGGAGAATTTCTTCCTGATACCCAATCTATATCTCCCTGCTTTCAATTTAAACCCGTTACCCCTTGTCCTGTCACTACATAACATTCCTTTACCACGGAAGAAGAACGTACTTGGATATAGCTCCTGCCACGCAGGAATCCGAGCAGCAAGGACAGGCTGGAATATGCCAGAAGTGAAACTGTGTCAATGTTTTCTACAGGTGTGTGAATTTTTGGGGTCTTGGTTTATTCAGCCAGATCTCAAAATATTTCAGCCAGACAGGTGCTTCATTACCGTGGTACTGAGCTGTGCTGACACTGAGGTGTCTTCTCTCATTTACCTTGCAAATTCGCACCTCATTGGTTTTAAAAAGCATGGTATTGAAATTTGGGCTGCAGCTTGTATATTTTGAGGACTTGCATGTATATTTACATTAAACAGAAGTAACCTCAATGTAGTAACATTGTATCTGGAATTGTGTGAGGAAATTCCCTATGCATGTCATAACAAGCATCGGCTATAAGGAATTTCACGTGTTCTATCTGCCTTGCTACAATAAAATGAATGCATTGTGGCAGGCACTTCTGGTGTAAAGTAATGTCTTCTGGGTTGCTTAAGAGATGGCTGGAATTTTTTGTGGGTAAAAACCGGTGTTTTGAGCACAGCTGAAACAGTCAGCCTTCTATAGTTACTGCAGACATTGAAGAAATTAATTTATATAAACGTTTGTGTAAAAAGATAATTGAAGAACAGAAAACAAACAATATATCTGTTTGCAACCTCTGAAACAGCTCAGAAACCAGAATACATCTCGAAGAACAAAGATAGGAGCTTTGGTTTAAAGGTGTAGTTTCCTGCTGCTAGAGGCGTCCTGCCTGTGGTCAGGCTTTTCGTGAAAAACCACGTTACGAGCACACGTACAAGGTTGCTCTGCGAGTACTCCGCAAACTGCAGACTTACCAAGGAAAAGGTCTTTCAGGCAGAACTTCGGAAATGTGCGTGCCCTAGAGTAGCTTTCTGGGAGGAACAGGGGCTTTTTCAGCCAATACAGTGTTTTCCTTCTTGAGCACACGAAAGGAAGGAGCTTCGCATCAAACTGGGGTGATAAAGCTTTTGCTCTTCAAAGTCCTGAAGGGAAAATAAAGCCCAAATGGCCACATGTACTACTGAGAAATTCCTGCATCCGTTTTTTTGGTCATTTGTATTTTGGCCCTATTTTTTAGAAATGACTTTGTCTTTCTATTATCCAAGAGGAAACGTCACCCAGGTGGTCGTGTGGCCTGCACAGTCTGTAACCATTTAAACAAACGTTCTCGCCCTGCCAAATGTTAATGCTAAACTTTATCAACTACTAAAACAAACTTCAGAAATCGGAAGTTTGATATCAAGTCTCCTATTTTCCATTAATTGTTTTACATCTCATTTAGAAAACGAGGGCTAAAGCATTCATTTCTATTCCTGAATTTGACGAAGGTTAAAATACGTGAAGGTATATAAACTTGGATGTCAAATCCGCAGTTTAGTACATTGCTTAAGCTTGTGAGTAACTAGGATAGGGCGTGGAAGAGCACTCTTATGCGTTCCCCTTAAAGCACGTGCTCGGAATGGTTGCTCTAGTTACACAGGAGTAGTTCTTTGGTTACTCAAGTGCTTAGAGATACATGAAGAAGAGTGCTCTGGTGAGCAAGGACCTGCCATTGCACAGTTAAAAATGAATACATAGGGCAGAACATTTTGTTCACTGAAGATTCTATTTGAATAAATCGTACGTAAAAGGAGATTTCTTTTTCTTGAGCCATGTTTTAGAGTCTAGAGCATGAATTATTTACATCAGACGATTAAAAAAAGCTAAAACCATTTAAAAATATTTCTGAATGAAAGGTTGAAATCTACATTTACAGCATGAGACCTCTTCAACCTCCAAGAAATTGCTATTCATTTTGATTAAATGCAACAAATACTCATTTTCCTAAATGCCTGTGAACTCTACACTGAAGCAAAAAATGACCCGAGGCTTTTTCTAAAATCGTTGTTTGTGCTTTGTAATTACTTTTACCATGCAGGGCACCGTTCCTCGGCAACTCCTTGAAAAAAAAAGCAACCCTCTTTGAAATTCAGTAAGCTTTGATTTGAAGTGATTGGTTTCCACCTGGATAGAGTGAAATTGTCTTCTTGGGAAGTTTATTAGTACATTAAAAGATGCAAATTAATTCATAATTCTTTCAGCTCATTCTCTTGGGAACAATTACATGGGGAAATTATTAATGTACAAGAAAACAACAGTTAAAAATCTCAAAGGGCAACTGGGGTGTGGAATGTATGAAAACATTTAGACCTAGCTGATAGCAGAACTCGCTTATAATAATAACGGTTCACAAACCAATTTTAATTTTTCTTTATCTGGGAACTGATAGCAGCCACATGGTGCAGACAAGGAATCAAAGACCCGGGCAGAATGAGTTTACAGTGAAAGGCCCTGTTCTCAATGAAGGGCTGCGGAAACACGGTGGGACGAGTTGAACAGGTGCTACCGGGGCTTCCAGGATCGCAGCCAAATGTAAGGCTCCAATCAGTTCACCAGTGTCACTGTCTCTGATGTACACCGTTCCACGATGACTGCATACACGACTATCATCTCAGTGTGAGCCTCTGATAAATAATCCCAATATTTTCATCTGGATAATGAAAACCCCTGAGGATCCAGTTAATAATTGATGAAGAAACAGCACACAGACTTGCTTTTTAGCTTCCTTGATGCACTGATTTTTTTCTTCTTTCAGTTAAGGCATTAAACAGCTCAACCTCTCTCCACTTTTTCTCATAATTTACCCGGCATGCTTTTAGTGTTACATATGTGATGAATATTTCAAATAGTTTTACAATTAGAGTCCTAACACAGGCTATCACCAGGATACCTGTGATTACTCTTGGCTATCTGCTTCCAGACTCCCTGGTATCTGGCTATCAATGAAAAGACTGAGAGGGAAACACCTGTTCTCAAAATACTGTAAAGCAAGCATCACTGCTGAGGGAAGTTTGCCCATAACATGGGCATTATCCTTTCTTAAGGAACCGGCCCTTTTTTAACTTCAAGCACCCCCACATAAAGATAATACACACAGGTGAAGCCTCTGCTGACCAACACTCCTTGAGGTCTCCATGCTGAAAGTCTGATCATAGCTTAATTCACTGGGGCAAGACAAGAAAACAGGCTGTCACCTGACCTGATTAGATTATGAATATGCAAGAATGAAATAATTTGTATTAGACTTGCTCACACATGCCTTTCTCTACAGACTCTAAGGAGTACTGATTACAAGTGAAAAATGTTTAAATTTGAAAAAATAAGATGCGCTACAAGTATTTCTCTTGGTTTTCAGAATAGCACCAGAACGGAAACTAAAAAAAATAAAAATAAAATCTAAATAACATGGATTGACAAAAAATAAAAACTCAAGAAGAGTGGACACATTCTAACTGTTGTAGCTAAAAATCATCCAGGTTCTAAACAGCATTTTCTAGTGACAGTGGGCCACTTGCAAAAGTCCTTCCCTCAAAAAACATCCAAATTCCAAATAAGAGACATTGTTCTGATGATGTGTTTAAAGAAGTTTCTACATATTAAAAAATAGTACTGTTGAAAATATTGGTCAAATTCCTGTTCTGTCCTGCTCCTGTGGTTGCTTGACTGGATGAATGTATGTCCTTTGCCAAGCTAAAACAGGCCGTTTGCTTCCAGAGGAGCAATTCTATCTCACAGTTCAGTTAAGGCTAGTGAGAGAAATCAAGGATTATTACCTATCTAATGCCATCATGCTCTATATTTAAAAGAACATATGGACTTACTGGAAAAAAGGAGTAGACACTTTATGCATAATTAATTTAGCATCCCTATGCAACTCAGGTTCCACTAGCCTCCTTTAGCTGGTTTGTTCTCTGCTGGTTTCTGCTAGACACCAGCGTCCCCACAAACTGGGAGAGAAAGAGATGCCGCGGAATCAGAAGAACATTTCTGAGTGAGAATACTGACAGGGGGCCGTTATGGTTCAACAGTTTTCAGATGCAAATTTAACCATATGAAAATGCAAGCACAAGTTCTTTTTTTGCTGAGGGCAGGAGAATAACAGTGATTTTTCATGTCGTGTTTATTTTTGCCCTTAAAAAAACCCCTCAAAACCCAACAATATAGCCAACTTCAGAGGAAGGATATGAAGAGGTCTGCGATACGCTGTGGGCAATGAGAGGGTGAGGCCAGACCAGGCTTTTTATAACCACAATTTTCATTCCGTAAGACTTTGCTTCAGGCTGTTAAATGTGAAAGAGGCTGACGGCATCAATTTGACTCTGTAGGGTCACGTGTCTGTATGAGAAAGCTCTGATTTAACTTAACTTGGGATGGCGTTTCTCTAAGGACAAAACGGACAGAGATATTCCATGTCACCATTGAAGTGATTTCTTATAAGGCTGGCACCAAGGTTCAACAGCGGACATCCCTCAGCTGTTCCCTCTGTGATGTGCCTCTTTGGCAGCACACCAACAATGTCAGCCTAGCATAAATGTAAGTGCCAGATCCATTTTTTTTTCCTTTGAAGTGCACAATCTTAAAGGATCAGGGTAAAGCCCTGGAGAAAACAATATTCAAGTTAAATATCATCACTGTTCTCGACAAATTACTTTAGTAGCTATTCTAATTAATCATGGTCATTCCCTCTCTGTGTAGAGATCAGACAGAGAAAAGAAGCGTCATGCAAGGACGGTGTTTCAGAAGGAGTTTCTCCCCTTTAGACACAAGCACAGAGGCCAGGGTGAACAGAAGAACTCGGCAGGCTGCAGACAAAAAGGGTGAGAGCTCCTCTGAACACCAGGCTCTGGGTTTGGTTACTCCGTTTCTGGGATTTGGCCCTTAGCATTGCAGCCATTCAGAAACCAGCTGCTGATCCCTATCAAAGCAAAATCTGCGATATAAATGCGTGAAACTGAGACACTGAAGGAAACCACTTTGAAAATACAGCGATGCTTCACTGATCCAGCAAATTCACTTGGGCCGCTGGGGGGTTCCCATCCCCAATATCAAAGCATTGCTCAGCTGCTGGAGATGGCCAGGTGAGACACACCTCAGGTGGTGTTCTTTCCTTCCCACTAACCAGAAAGGAAACGAACTGGAATGTTGAATCTCAGCATGAATAATCATCTTCTTCTCTTTGAAATGGATATTGTTTCACCTGTGATCATAAATGAGAACGAGTGGTGAGCAAGTGCCATAAAACCACCTTCGTTTAGTTTGAAGGATATTTATGGGAAGTCTCCCTTATTGCTAAATGATGGAGAACAGTTATAATCTGTTATAGTTAATTTACTACTACATAAGTAAAAATGTGCTAAGAGCAGCACACTTGTTAAATTAAAGCTCACTTAATGATTACACAGCACTTGGGAATAACATCCAGTTAAAGAGTAAGCAGTAAATGGATGTTTTCTTTAAAATCATTCATTTTGGGAAAATAAGACAACCAGAGCCCTTTGCATTTTGGCTGGTTATAGAAAGAAGCAAAGTATCAGCAAGTAGACTAGGAGGGATTTCTTCTTGTGGTGAATATTGGAGTGCCTACTACAGCTGATACGACTTCCATGAAGCGGATGCTGGCTCTAACTCCCCACCCCGTTACAGCGGGTTGAGCTGAAGTCAGTACCGTTATCTTGCTGTATCACTTTTGCAGCAGACTGAAAAAAAATCAGATAAAATACCGGTCTGGGTGCTACCTAGATACTCTAGCTTCGTTGTTGGGTTTTTTTTCCTCATCACCACAATATCTGAAAATGTGATAGAAATCAATAGTAATCGCAAAATCCCAAGCCTCAGATAAAAGCTAGTGTTTTCCTCTTTCTGGGAGTGAGGATTTTGTCTGAATCAGGGTTATTTTTTGGGTAGGGAGTAACCTTGGTAATCCTGGGGTGGTGATGAAGATGGTGAGCATAAATAACTAGTAAAGAGATGGTACTGTAACACCCTTTCTGATGGGAAGGTGTTCTCCAAGGGTTAGACCTCTTGAGGAAGCTGGGAGGCGATCTGTCTGATCCCTTCTGAGAGACTGTCAACAGAAAACACTTCTTACCTTCATTCCCGTGCTTCAACCTGGGTTTTTCATTTTTGCTCAAAGCTATTTCAGACCCAAACATACTAAGAACAAAGGGCATTGAGGCTAGATGATCTCTACTTTAAAAGTTAAAAATGTCCAAGTGTTTCTGTGGCATAGTTAGATATATTGCTAAAATATTTTAGTCTTGAGGTGTGAAAATGGCTGCACCCTCATTTCTTTTCCATGATGTACCTGTTCGATAAAAAGTGGCATTTCTGCACTGAGCACTTTTGTGAAAGGACATGACTAAAAAAATAATCTTAAATGTGAAAAATTCTCTACAGCAATCCCAATATACCAACTTTAGATCATTTTTTGTCACCATCTTTTCATACAGGAACTTTATAAAAGTATTGCTTCAGGGGCTCAGGGGCTATGTTGCAGCCACCCCGCATACCAGCATGTGTGGGCGGCGGTGGTTCAAAGCTCGGTCCCCTCTGGATGGCTTTGATAGTATCTGCTGTATGACAGCTTTGCGCTAAAACGAGGACCAGGATCATTTGGGACCAGCAACACTTCGTGCGCCAGTGCAAGACGAAAAAGGCTAATAGCCGTGGAGCTCACCGCATCCTCCTCGGGAGCGGTGGAACACCTCCATGGTAGAGGCACCGTGGAGGACTGGGATGGGTCTCCACTGAGGATGACAAGCCAGCTAAGTTATCCCGACTCAGAGCTATGAACCAATGCTTCCTCTTTGCCTTCGGCTGTCAGAAAACCCCGCCCTGCACAGCCAAGCTCCAAATGGAGCAAAGACAACACGCAAAGTGGATCTTGACTCACTCTGCACAAGAATGTCTTCAATACTGAATGTTTTTTTTATACACGTGCTGTGAATTGCATGATATTGGCCACAGAGAGTAACACATGTAAATGTATTTGCTCATTTTTTAATGATGCTTGCATAGTTAGTGGCATATGGAATCTCAGTGAAGACTACATGCAGTATGCTGTTTGTCTAAAAAGAAATTCAAGGTACATCCTTATGTAGTGTTTTTTAGCATGGTCTCTAATAAAACTGGAATTAGTGCAATTACTAGATGTTTAAGAGAAAGGCATTCTAGCATTTTCTACTCATTAGTAAAGGAAGACTCTCTGTATGTAGAGCAGGATTGATTAAAAGTTTATGTTTCTTTTCATGGAAACACCATAGGTAAGGACTCTGAAAAGTACTCAGCACTGATCAAAATGAGAGCTGCTAAAAGTCAAGAAATCATTGTCTTGCAGAGAGAAAACCCTTTCATCCACGATAAATCATAAATATTGAAAACTTGCATTGGTTCTTCAAAGCGGAGTTCTTAATGGTGTCTCGTTATGCAGGACACATGCAAATCTGAGAGTGCAAAACCCCACTTTTAATTGCAGAATGCTCTCCCCAGACATCGTAGGTACGTGCTAGCTGTATTTGTTATTTTATGGAGTTCTTTCAAATCGCTGGAGAATTCTGCATTTAAGATAAGGCCTAGGGAAGACAGGCCCAGGGAGACTTATTCTCCTTTCTGGAGTCCTACACTCTTTACCCTTCTTCAAGTCTGCTGGGGGTAAAAGCTTTGCCTTGGCGGTGAGGAGTGATGAGGAAGAGAGAGAGTTTCATAGCATCAGGAGTCTGGAAAATGCCTCCTGTGTATTTTCAGCTGTAGTCATTATTTGCATCCTTCTTAGCATTCCTCAAAGGATAGGCAGGAATGCCAGCCTTCCTTCTGCAACAACAGTGCAGAGTTCTCAGAGTCATTTGATGGCCTCATCTTCTTTCAGAGTTGGTCCAAAATAGATCTAAGTCAGCCCCACGCTCCTTTTCAGATTAAGATATGAGGACAAAACATTAAAAACATAATTACTTTTGAGTCCTCTGTCTTGAAAAGCACTTTGCCAGAAATCATTGAAATCTGTCAAAAAAGGTTTTAACGAATAAAGTCCACTTACACATAATTTGAAGTGGAAGGAGCTTTGTTTATTTGGTTTATGAAGGAAAGTAAGTCTCAGCTGTAACTGCAGAGCAAATACAACATCCACATAATAATGCTGCTATGTAATTTATCAATCTATAATGTTCCAACTTACTACAGATACCCATGAAATCATATTGGTGAATTCACAGGATCTGAAGGGAATACTGTATAGAAGAGCAGTAGAAGCTGCAGGCCGTGAAGACTTAACATAACAGGATAATTTTACAAGGGCTTAATAGTATTTTTTTTTCGTAAAAGGCAAGCTCTGCCCTGCAGTTTGGATCTTACAAATCACTTAGCATGCACTCAGGAGAGTTAAGATATCCTAGTAAAAAATAAACACACAAGAAATTGAGATACATAGTGCCCATATTTTTGAACGTGAAGGAAATGCCAACATGCAACGTTTACATGAGCTATCTATACCTTCTGCATCCGTTGTATTAAACAAATCTTGATCTACCCTTTCAGCAAAACACCACAATAGACTGGCAAAGGTCAGAAGCATATGTGGGTAAACACCTTCTACAGGCGTACTGAATTTCAGCCTGGAACGAACTTGTGCATAACACAGGCTCTAAGGTCTCAAATGATTTCTGCATCAGTTATGGCAATTCTGACTGAAATGGAATCTCAGGACTTTCCTTTGGGAAGACACCCATTCTGGGAAGAGTAGACTACACCCAGGTTGAATCTGGTTCCGTAGCTAAAAATCATAACTGTGAAAAACACATGGGTCGTTTCCAGTCTGCGTGTCTCCAGTTTGCACAGGGGATGCAAAAGACCTGCTCCCACCAGGACACCTCTGCCTTCAACTCACTTTCTCTCTTTCCCTATTCCCAAGGAACCAGATGGGATTTAGTGATACTTCCCTTTAGTGTGAATGCAAATAGTTGATTGTAAAAACAAACTCAATGAAATATTCAGTAATAAAATGGTCAGATCACTAAATAATGCATCCAACTGGTTCTAGTAGTTGACCTTTGCAAAATTCCTCGGTGGTAAAGTACAAACTACTTTTTTTTCCGACGGTGTATTCTTGGGGAAACGCTGCTACAAGAACTCTATATTTCACAATGAAAGCAGCTCATTTTTTAGCCTTAATTATGCATATTCTTCAGTGGCCTTCTTCCTTCTTTGTAGGTACTGAATCAATACCCTGGCACAGTGGTAATGGGCACTGTGCTACGTGAGGTGCCATCTTTCAGAAGAGATGCTGAAAGCAAGGTCTGGTCTCTGTGATTTTGATGGCTCTTGTAGCGTTTTTTCCCTTTTTTTTTTTTAATAATAAAGGTGTTAGCATCAGTGCCTTGGCCACAGTCCAAGTTGGGTGATTACATTCTGTCTTTCTAAATTTTGCTTTGTGCAGTTTTAATTTAGTATGGTGCTCCTCTTCTCTTCCTGCCCTAAGTTGTTTTGTGTCATTGCTGGGCACTATTAAATAACCTCCATATTTCCCCTGAGACAGCTGCATTTAAGCTGTGGGTAAGGCAAAGCCTGCACATGAAATTTGTGAACTGTTCCCAGAGAAGGAAGCACAAGCTCACTTGCAATTATTACATGCCAATATTTACCTGGACAAACTCCAGCTTTTCTGCTCCCCTCCAGTAGTTTACTTTCATTTGGAATTTAACTACCCAAACAAAAACAGCAGCTGTAGGGAACACCATCTCTTCTCAAGAGGTCACAAGGTTCATGCTTGGCAGGATTTTTTCAGCAGGCAAAGCAGTTTCATCCTCGAGAACATAAGCTGCTACAAGCAGCCTTCCTCTACAACACCACGTGGTATTTAACATGGGCTGCAGAGGGATGTTGGGGCAGAGTTGCCCTGTCCCAGTTGGGTGGCTGTCTTCCCCTGCTGGAGGGTCAGTTTGTCCTCCCAGGGCAATTGAATGGGGCCATGAGGCCACTCCTGCTCAGCCCCCAGTGTTCACCCAATACACACAGGGCTACCCCTCCAACACACAAATTCAAACAGGCTGCACAGGAGGCTAGAAATGAAGCTGACACCAGTGCACTTCTGGATTTAGCATAAAGTGACCTTCCTGGTGGTCTTAATTGTACCTGAACTCAACACGTTGAAGTTTAGTATTACGAGAAAGAAGAGCAGTGCTGAGGGGAGTAGCTACTATTAGGGCGTAACAGGTAGGTCAGGCTCGTACAGTGGGAATCCTGCAAGAGGAAGGAGCCGAAAGAGCTTCTCATTACATGCAGTGTAATGCAGCCTCTGCCACGAGTACAGAGAGCTGGGCCTGCAGCTCCCACAAACACCAGCAAGGAGACCTTGTCTACAGCACAGGAGCTGTGGTCCTTTGCCTGAGTGACCGCAGAGCGGCAGAGGCCAGGCAGTGGCTCCTGCCAAGAGCTTTTATATATATATAAAGAGTTTTGTTGACTGAAGGGTCTGTAAAGAAGGTCTGGAGGTTGCCCAGGGAAGGCTTTGGATTAAAGCATCCGTAACCAAGAGAACCAGTCTGCTTTTGGCATCACATGGAGAGAAGAAAGTCCAAGTCCTTCATGAAATGGTTTGAGAGGCACTGACAGTGGTCATGGTGCAGCTGTTGGGCTTAAGATCATGGCAAGGAGACTAGCTAGATCTCCAGGCAACTGCTCCATGTGCTATTGCCTACGCTTCTCTCAAATATCGCGTATTCAGTGCTTCTAGAAAACGCAGTATCTGTAAGTAGAAGCATGTAGGAGACATTACATTAGACACTATTAATCCAGAGAAGCAAAATGCCTGAATCTAACACGATTTTTCACTGGCATGAAGCTGTTCTTGTGTAGACGCTGCTGCTCAGGACTCAAATCAGTCAAGTATCACAGTCCAGATTTTTTCCAATTGTACATGCTTTTAGGTGCCACAAGAGTGTGCTGGTTTTGGCTGGGACAGAGTTAACTCTCTTCACAGTATCTAGTATGAGGCTATGTTCTAGATTTGTGCTGAGAAGCACGTTGATAACACACTGATGTTTTAGTTGTTGCCAAGCAGTGTTTGTATTAAGCCAAGGATGGTTTCAGTTTCTCATACTGCCCCCTCTACATACTGCTCCTCTACAAGAAGCTGGGAGGCAACACAGCCTGTATGGCTGATCCAAACTGACCAAAGGGACATTTCATGCCACAAGGTGTCATGCTCAGTGTATAAACTGGGGGGAGTTGGCTGGGGGAGAATCACTGCTTGGGGATTAGGTGGGCATTGGTCAGTGGGTGATTGGTCAGCAGTTGTATCCCTTTGTTGTAGTGAAAAGGAAAACAACAACATATTATCATTAGTATTATTAGTATCATTGTTTTATTTTAATTATTAAACTGTTCCTATCTCAACCCATGAGTTTTCTTACCTTTTTTCCTCTGATTCTCACCCCCATCCCCCTGGGGAGGGGGGAGGCGAGCGAGCGGCTGTGGGGTGCTTAGTTGCTGACTGGGGTTAAATCATGAAAAAGAGAGAGGCAGGGGAAAGGGATCACGTTACGACACAAAGCACTAGTGATCTTATGGCACAAATCCTTCTGAAGGTGTAAATAAAGGTAAGCAGGTCTTCATCAGCTTGACTGGAAAATAGTCTAAAAGTAGATATTAAAGATACTAAACTTCAGGTGCAAGCTCTGTAACCAGAGCCATCCAATATAGGCTTATGGCTAGATCTTGTTATATTGTATAAAAAATACAAATCATGCATTTTTAAGTCTTGAAAATAAAATCATAAGAGCAGAACTCTACTGCTATAAATCAGCAAAACTCCACCACTTTTCCAATTTACTATATTTGAGTAATCTTAACTATGTATTATCTCACTTGGCTTTAAAACATTGCCAGAACGTCAGGTTTTGAGGCTTTTTGTACTGATAGTATTGTTGCTGTTGCTTCCATCTTTTTTGAATTTATTTTTTTAAATACAGCATGCTTTTATTGTTTATTTTAAAGCTATTCAACCTTTCCTTCTGCTATCTAAAGACATTTTGCATGTAAACCCAACAATTTGGATGCCAAATCACCACCATCTGCTTATTTATAGCAAGATCCAACAGTAAAGGGAATCTTTATTAAGCCCTCGATGGGAGTCATGTGACTGTGCAATGAACTCAGATTTCAATTTCCTGCTAAAAATGAGACTGTTTCTTTACGGGTCTCTTATTTTTGCAATGTTCTGCAACAAGAATATTAAAAGAATCTTAATTTCTGGAGACCCATCCCCCTCACCCTGGCGTGGCCATTGCTGTACCAGGTGTGTAGCCTGCGTCTGGTCCTGGCATGCCACTAAGTGCCAGAATTAAATGTCTTTATAGATTTGCTTTTATTCATTCAGTGCCTGAGGTGGAAGGTGAGCTGATAAGTATGTTGTTTTTACAAATTGCTCAGCTATCCTTACAGTGAACCTCAGAAAAAAACCACCAAAACCCTGCAATACCAGGGTTTTAGTGGGGCAACGAAACCAAACAGCTGAACTAAAAGTGAAGCCAGTCATTGCTGGTAGAAAGTGGAGATTAAATAATTGAAGAAACCTGCCTTGTGTAAGTATCAGCAGTAAGAAAAGACTCAAATAGGTTTTAAACTTGCCTGAAGTTTCTCACAAACTATGATCCTGAGGGACTTTGACAATAAAATAAAAAAACCAAGCCACGAAACACCTCTGTTCAAAGAAGAGTATGTGGGAAAGAGGAAAGCTGTTAAGTTGACATCCTGCTTTGGGTGGATCACTTTTTCTTCTAATGAGAACACGGACCAGTTGCAGCACAGCACAAAGGCAGACTGCTGCTGCTCCCAGAGTTCACTTTTGACCCTTAAAATGCAGTGTGTGGGGGTAGGAAGTTGTTTTTCACTTCAGAAAGTTAAAATCTCATTGTTGCAGTCAGAACTATCCCAACACACTTCTACAGACAGCTCACTGCACTATAAAGATTATTTTTTTCTAACTTAGACCCCAAAAGATATTTTATTGTCATACTTCTCACTGAAAGCCAAATGCTCCGGAGCTCATAGCACCAAACTCTGACAGATCCCATGCTAAAACCACAAAGTTCCTAGTGTTTACCGTTCCAGTTATATGAACACAGTTATACTAGAGGGTAAGTTAAGGAAAACTAGATCATTAACATGTACAATAGTAACTTTTTTAATACAGTTACATTGTTCTGTCTGTAAAATTGTTCAAGTTTGTAGGGTTATGAGATTTAGCACTGCTTATCCTACTTCCCACTATGGCCCCGTGCTGAGACATCATGATACTCTGGCATGAAGGCAAGAGGGGCAAAATTCAAGAACATTTTCAGAGCTGACACTGATTCATAGAGGGGGCTCTATTCCTGCTCAGCACACGAGTTGGGATCTGTTTATCCAATTACAGATCTACAAAACAAGCATCTGTATCTGAGCTCTTTGGCTAGGCTACTTTTTCAATCAAGAAGAGAAATAAACATCTCTAGATTTATCTCCTCCTGGTAGAAACTGAACAATCACAGCCGGGTTATGCTGCAGAAACAGCTGCTTTTATCCCTTGATTGTGTGAGAGCACAGACCAGTTGCTCTGAGAGGTGCATCCAACCCTCGGTCTCTAGCCAAGGAGTGCTTCACCTAGAAATTGGCGGCACCCAGCCGCTGCATTTTCTAGCTCATGCTAAAAGCAGCTTCTCTTTAGCCCTATATAAAACTACTGAGTGTGAAGGCAACTAGGTGGTATCTGAGTGCGAATGAGGAGGAAACCAGACAAATCTATACAAAATGCAACACACTCTCCAGAAAGTATAAATTTCATTCCTTCAGTCACTCAGGTGCTGGGTACTTCAGCCAGTTTGCAGGGAAAATGATTTACAAAGAGACGTCCAGACCAATTTGAGCGAAATCCTGATTCAACTGAAATCAAATGCAAAACATGCAAACCTGAGCAGGCTCAGGACTTCAGCCTTTGTCTGAGGAAACTGGCACATTTCTAATTCAACCGCCATAAAGGAAAGAACTCTGGGATGCTTTTCAAGGAATGCTAAGGAGCTTAAGCCCCCCTTGATGAGCTTACTGATTGTGATGTTCATCCCACAGAAGATGACAAGGATCACAGGTTAAGGTAAATGAGCTATCTGGGACTGGACTCAGTACTGGGCTCTCAGAAGGAGGATGAGGTTGAACATTCCAGTGAGAAGAGAGCTGTGAGCAGCTCTCCCTTTCATCTCTGTAATGCACAGAGAGAAAACAAAGCGTTATTTTTGCACTGCCTCCCAAGGAGAACAGTAAATGCATTTTATTTAGACTGCCTTGTTCAAGCCTATCCACTTCACAGTGTTCCTGCTCTGGCCACAGATCAGTCCCTGCTTATCAACATTTGGACAATTCTGTAGGAATCTAATAATAGTCTGGGGTGGTGGGCAGCACAAAAGAAAAATCAGGCCGTGTGATTTTAGCGAGCCAACTAATTCTGAGCTCTGCGACACTCTGCGGGAAGAACTTTTAAGTGGTGTGTGTGAATACAAACGACAAAGATATCTGATCTATGTGCAAACTGTAGCCTGACACACAAAAGAACGTATGACCTTTAACTCCATGAAATACCTGTCAGCCAGCTGTGCTAGGGAAGAATCTACATGCAGTGCCTGCGGTATGTTGATCCTCTTTTCAGCCCATCCACGGTTTCTATCTTTTTTCCCAAACATCAGAAAATGAATTGACTACAACCACAGCATTCATGTAAAAGCAACGTATCTGATTATGAGTTTTACAGATAAGAACACCTTTCATCAAAAGATCCCAGGGTACTATGCATCTTATTCACATTACTTCCAGTCTGTAACAAAGTCTTGCTCAAATTTATACACAAGCTGCTCCACTGAAATCTAATCATATGCGTAAGCCATCTCAAAATCAGGGACTAGTGCTGCACAAGAATTACGTTTGTCTCTGCTGATAACAAAACTCTCTGTAGGGTGAAATGCAAAAAGAAGCCCTGTTAAATGTTTGAATTCCTTGAGGAATTTTAGATGTCAGATCTGGGTTTTGTCCAGACCGCAAGGACCATCATCCTGCTCTGGCTGATATTACTCCAAGATAATTGAATCACAGAATATAAGCAAGACTTTGTGCATCTGAGAAGCGGAATACTCTGCTGGGAAGGTCTGAGCTTTTAAATTAACTTTCTCAACTGGATGACTAATTCTTTAGCAAAGCCAGAAAAAGCCCCCACAATACAAATGAGGCATTAGAGTGGGAGAAAGAGTGCCTAATGTTCTGGCAGACCCCCTTTTTATACATCATCCCTAGCGACCTCGGGGACAGAAAACTACGTAGTGTACCACCAGAAAATTAAATAACCCCACCTTCCCCCAGACTGTTTTACTAACCCGCTGGGTCTCGGTGTCTGTACAGGTGAAGCCAGAAGCAACACAGAATGTTTTATTTTATTAAAGAAGATTAACTGCTCTTGTAAATGTATAAGTAATGAAAAAGCTTTGAATCCCATTCTCATATAGACTGTCAGATAACATTGGTTGCCAAATCCCAATCCCATCAAAAATAAGTATTTAATATCTAAAATACTAAAATCTAGTATACTAAATCTAAAATACTAAATATCTAGTGTAAGTATCTAAAATCCAATTGCATAGCTTGTCTCCTCACACGACTGAGATGCAGGTCTAAATTTCAACAGACTGTAGTATTTTTGGTTTTGGTCAACGTCTGCTATCAGCAGGAGAGGACAAATTTCAGAGTTAACTTTCCAGGGTAGTGTTCTTTATGCTCAGATCTAGCAACTGCCACGGAGCCAAACCAGTGGTCCATCCTGTGTCTCTACTAGCCATGGTCTCTTGGCAGAAAACTCCAATGTAAATAGGGAGGAGTGGTGAAAAACAAGTTTCAGATCTGTCTGTCTCCAAACTTTGGGGAAGTTCCAAACCTGCATTTGGACTCAGGTGTGACCCTACGCCAACACCACATCAAAGCAAAACTTAACTTGGGGTTGGTACGCTGATTGCTTTGAGAAATTACCCAAATGCAGTTCTGCAATTTCTGAAATCTGCAATTTCTCTTGCAACAGCCTTCTTTACTGATCTTCTTAAAAATTCGTACTTCTAAATATACAAAATAATAAATGTGATAAAACCATTACCAGTGTGCATCCTTTTCCCCTTCCCATGCGTACTCCTTACAACAGTTTGCAAGAAGGATGGAAATATTCTGGTGATTACTCTAACACGCTACAGTGGTGAGTCCTTTGCAGTATAAATCCTATACAGCAAACCTGAGATGCAGCATGCCCTTTTGTTCCATGCACACGAAAGGAGGAGTGTTCTTACCCACCTTATAATTCAGCTCAGGTAATGCCTCTTAAATAATACACACTTCCTTCCCAGAAGGCAGTCATTTATCAGTGTTACCAGATAACTGCTTATTTTGAGCTGTTAATGGAAATACCGTTGTCTGCCAAGTGTGGTAAAGCTCCTGCCTTCTCTACAATGGAATTCAGCAAATTAAAATCTGAGGGAAGAGATCTAACCTCTAATGGCCTTCAGGGGAAACTTCTTACAGTCTTTCCAGAGGTAGGGAAAGAGCCTGGACTGTGCTATTTGGCAGCTTAACCTCAGAGGAAGTGCAGAGTAAAGGAAAAAAAAAAAGTGTTTGAAAAACAAGTAAGTGCAAACACATACCACTGCCAAATCTTCACTTGGAATAAGTCTTAGGTAGCAAATCCAATTTTTACTTTGGTCTGCATACGTTACAAAAAATAACCCAACTTGTTGATGTGGAAATCTTGAAACAGCATGAAATGAAAAATTGTATCAATATTTTACAGAAAGTCTAGACCCACTTTTCTGTCACCCAGAGATATTTTAAAATACTGGGACTTCGGTGGTGAGAAAATAAATGGACCATAATTTAATCTCTCCACCTACCTGGTTGCGTTTCAGAAAATTACACTGTCCTGTTTTACACTGATGGTTTTATGATCCTGTGTTTCCACAAACCCCAGGTCTCCCGTGTCCTTGGAAGAGATGAAGGCCACACTTGCTCTTCACCCAGCCAGTAACGTGGGCATTTTCAGCAAACACTCAAACCTGCCAGTGTGCCTCTGCAGGGCTGCTGGTACGCATGCGGATGTTCACAACGGACATGGAACAGAGCTCTACTCAACTCAGGCCCAGCCTGGCAAACAGGAAAATCCACAGCTGGCCCCACGTCTCTGGCTCAATCAGGAGGACCCCTCAGCAATCAGGCATCTGAAGGCCATCCTGGCTTTCCAGCCCTGTCTCCCGGCCTGATACCTTCTCTGCAAGGTGTGCTGTGTGTGCCAGTTACTGAGGAAAGCCATCTGCTAGGTTGGGTCCCAAACAAGTAGCCCAAGAAGTCCCAAGGTTGATGGCCAACACACTGGGTCAGTCTTCAGCAGCTCCAGTCCCTGCCAGCACAATGCCAAGCAATGGAGTCCCTACTCTCCCAGCTCCCCTACTCTCAGGATTATCACATTCCTTCCCCCTCGCCTTGCTAGGGAAGCCAAGAGGTGGCAGCTTTCCATCAGAAAGACCCCAGCGTGCACAAAGGCAGTACTGTACAAGTCTCACAGGTCCATGGAAGCATGTCCTTCCACCTCCACCCCAAGGCTGGAAGACCCATGCCTCCCTCTGCTCTACCCTTGGAAACATTTACCCTAGCCCACTGCGCCCAGCAGAGCCTGTTCTCTCAGTATGCTGTTGTGGCTTTCTGCACACCGCAAATGCCTTCAGAAGCCGTAGGGAGACAGACGATCAGGCCTGTCACATTTTGTTTTTCCATCCTGCAGTCTTTTAAGTTGTTCTGCATTTAATAATCCAAATCCCTGAGTGTGCCCCACTTTCAGACTTGAATCCTTCTGATTCCTTCCATCAAATTGACAAGATGAAGCATTCTTTTTCTTAAATATATCTTTTAACAAAACCTATATGGAATATGCTCACTTGTGTCAGTGATCTGGAAAATGTGCTTTTTCTTTCTTCCAGAGAACATGCACATTTCAAATTTCCCTTAAGCTTTCATAATTATTTCTGATCTCGATGGTTTTACTTTGTCAGCCCAGCTGATACCAACCAGATGAGAGAAATGATTTGAGGGTGGATTTTGTCTAGGAGGGAGCAGAAGAGAAAACCAGCAATAAAATTCTGGTAATTTCTCATTTCATTGTGAAGACATGTCGTGGGTATTTGCGTATTCTGGCTGTGAAGTAAACAGAGTGATAATCAGATGACATGGCAAGAAAGGATCGAAATGCTATTCAAGACTTAAGATGTAAGTGCTTATTAAAGAGCAAACTAATATGAAGAACACCCAAAGGAAATCATTATATTAGGCACCTTGGTCAGTGACTTGAGCCTATTCTCACAAATACCATAAAGATTGGGGTACTGTCCCTAACAAGTCTGTATATGAAGTGTGCGCACTACAGTGGATATGTACATGACCTATTAGTTTAGCTCTCAATCCCAGTGGATAAAAGGCTGGGTCCTGTAGAGCTCATGGCATGCTGAGCGTGCTGCTTTTAGCGTTTCACTCGGCCCCATCCCTGCATCCATGAGCTGGCCTCAGAATGGAAAGGAAGACGAGATAGGAATTACCAAGACACAGCTTGTAATGGCTGAGTCATAGCACTAAACACCTCTGACTCAAACTAACAGGGTCATTTAGGAGGTATGACTTGCTGTGACACCTGCTGAAGAAGAGAGGAAACTCTGCGTATTTAACATTTTATAATAAAACTCAGAGTTTCCCTTCAGCTGCATTTAGTGTCTGAACAAACTCCAGGGCACAAACTCCAGTGCCAATTTAATACAGACTTCTATTTGCAGGGACTCATTAACGTTGTGCACAACTGCTTAAAAAAAGGTTAAAGACTTGGCAGAAAACAGCAATAGCAACCATCGATTCAACTCTAGAAACTCTCCAGCGTGTGCCCTGAGACTCCCCAACCAGGGAAACACTGAAGCATTGAGCAGAGTTTGAAGCAGACAGCAAAGCACAGAGCAGCCAGCAGCACGGCGAGGCTGCAGGCACAGGCGGTGTCCCTTGCAGTGCCAGCTGCTGCAGTCTGTGGGGCAAAGCTGCTGGCACCCACCTAACTGCTCTCCACCACATCACATCTGCTTATATACCTCCCTTAACTGCATGCTTTCGTTCTTCATAAAGCAGGGCTTTAGAAATGAGACACCACCATTTTGAAGGCCTTATTTTATACTAGAATACTATAACTTTCCTCCCTTATAATTCCTTTGGATGCAAGGTTTCATTTTGGCTGTTATTCACCTTGTAGATACTTAGGCTATTGAAAAGAAAGGGAAACAGAAATACAGAGAGAGAAAAGTAATTGCTAAAAGTGTTTTCTGCTCATTCCTAACAGCAGTAGCTTTAGGAATGGGTTGGAAGAAACTCAGGAAAAACCTCCAATTCAATTAAAAATTATCCAGGAACACACAAAAGCAAAAATGTGAACCTAGAGAGGTGCAGTCATTGTACAAGTTTCGATCAGGTGCTGGGCTTGACGGCCCAGGCTCACCTTTTCTTACCTGCATCTTCTCTTGCTTCAGACCTGTAGTGTGTAATAGAGATCTCCAAATTCTTTCACTAAGAGCAGGCAGTATTTTAGAAGAAGGTAACGAAACACTTTGAGGGTATGATTTGGTGTGAAACGCTTTTCATTTCCCAAAGATCTCAAAGCACTTCACCATTCAAATGAAGTGACACAGATGGCTCGCACTCTCCCTGTTCAGCTGTAGCCAGCTGAGGAAGGGACTGCAACAAGCATTTAATAGCTCCCCTTTAACCCTACGTAAATCTTTAGAAAAGTAATTGAAAGACACCTCCTTTCAGTTGAAATGGGAAGGGGTATGTAGGTGGGAAGAATTTAATTACCTGAGTTGCGATTTGACATGGGGAAGCATATCACCCTTTCTCATTGCCTGGTGACACTCACCCGCTCTGAGCAGCGCTGTGCGTACAGCAGGTACAGCAAACAGTCCAAGGTGCTAGGGCCTGAATTTACTACCTCTCCTGGAGAGATTCCTGCAGCAGGAAGACTGTTGTGTAATTAACACAACGTAGCGCCCTTGAAATCCTTAGTTGTTTAAGGGGCATGGGAGGAACAGTGGGGGCCTCAGTCCATTACCAGCCGAAGGCAGATGAGGTGGTACCTGAGGTGCGTGCCCACGTTCTGCTCCTGGCGCTCACATTGCAAAGCCACCAGCGAAACAGCTCCTAAACAGGAGTCGGGAAGAGTTCAGACGTGCTGGACCCTGTCACTAAGGGGCTCTCGGAGCAGCAGAGGCAGGTTTTCACGCTAAGGTACAGCTGTTTGCCCTTATGTGCTGCCTGGAGGTACCAACAGGAAACCCTACAAAATTCACCAGCTATATTCATTCCTTCCATGTTCTGCCCCCTTCCTCCAGAGTCTTAACTGGAGACAGTGGCAGGCAGTAAAGTGAACCTGCGGTATTTATAGTGCTAGAGCTGAAGAATAACGATGATGCAAAAGATCTTGAAACATCACCAGCTTTAAGTTCCTACCCCAAAACAGTCTCAACTACACCTTATAGCATTTTTGGTGGAAATTAATCTAAACCATTCTTAAAGCCCTTCAGTCCTAATGAGAATGCCTACCCAGAGAAGTCTGTCTCAGCATCCTCACTGTCAGAAAGCATCTCTTCCTCTCTAATCTGAATCTTGTTCTCCTGTCCGCTGCAAAATGTACATACAAAGTGCATCCAGTTTGGTCTAATGCTTTCTTTAGAAGACTGGAAGGAATAGGCACTGCGTTTATGGAGAGAAGCAAGAAAAGGAGTTTTGGGAAAAGAAAGAAAGGCAGCCGAAGCATCAGGCAAAAAAAAAAAAAAAAAAAAGCTTTTCGTGAGTGATATTTTGTAGAGTAAATGAATTCAGATTTGATGAGGAGCATAAGTAACATCCTGCAGGGTCAGCAGGGAAACCCTAATTAGGCAGGATATCCTTCTTCAATATTAATTAGACCTATGTGCTTGATTGAATAGGTACAGTTTTTCCTCATAGTGCAGGAGGCCTGCAGTGTGCAACCAACCTCTTTCTCCCCCTCTTGCACATACAGATGCATTCCAAGTGTTGCTGTACAGGCTCTCTCTCATGCATCCTCATGCACACACAGACACATATAGTTATAACCTGTGGGACCACTCCCCATCAGCTTCCATTCCTTTTGGAACAGATACTATTTATAGGGCATCCTAATTCAGGACGAAGCAGGGTTAACGTCCTCCTCTAGATGAAGAAGAGACTCTCTAGCATGCCATGGTGAGTTGGCAAAAGGGGGAAAACAGAGTAATAGGTGTATGCAAATTAGTCGCTCGCACCGTTTCATAACACACATCTCCCAGCAGATGCCACAGGTAATTATGCAACTGAGGGTAGTGCTTCTGGGAGCCCTCATAAAATACAGCTTTTATCTCGTTGCTTCCAGCCCGTGTCTGGCAATGTATAAATAATGTTAACAGCATCCACACAGACGGACAAAGATTGGATGTGCGTTGCATATGCATGCCTGGTGAAATACAGATTTTGCTCCAAACCTGAGATGTGTTAGAAGAGAAAGGAAGACTTTTGCCTTTTAAAATAAAGCCCTAAACCACACATACCAAGGTGCTACCTATAAGCAACAAAAAGTTCTTGCTAGATAAGAAAAGCTGGGTACTTAAGGACTTCCTGAGCGTCCCTTCAGGCTGATTGAAGATAGGTTATGAATATGGGGTGGCAGCTGCTTGACACCACTGGCTCCATACAGCAAGCTGACAGCTTCATGTGCCAAGAAACTTCAGGAGTGCGACAGCTGTGATAAGCAGGATACTCGCTGTACGACAGTATAGTTAACAACAGAATCCATTGTAAGTGGAGCCAACGTTATTGTAAAGATGTCAGTGTGCTTAGGAAAAATAAGCACGGTATCAAAATTAATTTTTGCTGCGTTTGATATCCCATACACTCATCACATTCTTCCACGTGCAGTTTGTACGTGTTCCAGCCATACCGAGTTGCTCCACGAGGCACCTTTCAACCGTGCAGTGAGCTTATCCCATTTTACAACCCACAGATTGGGGACACACTCTTGCACCTGAAAAGGCACTAAGCATATTGTGAATGCCATCCGAAATCTTGGGGAGAAAATGGAGGAACAGGAGTTTTGAGGCATGTATGCAAGAAGAGGAAACCATCTGTGGGAGAGCTAGCATGCAACAGTGAGAAAATGAACCACTGGTATTTTCCAAGGGTGGTCACACGTGGAGGGACTGCTAGCTACAGGGTTAGCTTTGGTTTTGTTCTTCAGACTTAACAAAATGAGAACAGTGCCCAAGAGGAAGAGTTCTGCAAAACGGATCACCGTAGTTTTGTAAGTAAATTCCATTTGTGAAGATGGCTTTAGCTGCACTGAAACACGTCACCTTGTTGTAACTTACCGACAAGTGTGTGCAATATGGCTTACAGTGGCTACAAAACTGAAAGAGATCCTATTATCTATACAGAATTCCTCACTAGGTGGCAACGTTAGGAAGTGCAGACAGATACGTGAGCTGAATAGAGGAAAGGAATCAAAGGAGCAGAGCTAAATATTCAAACGGGACGATTTGAGAGTAAGGACATCAAGCAACATACAATCAAAAAACTGGCCCACAGGCGTTTTTGATACTGAGAACTGATGGTGGTCATACATTTTTACTGTTATTTTCTTAACGATAGAAAAGCTGGGGTTTAATCTGAAGTTGAAACATTGCACTGCTTCAACCACTTTTTCTAAATTTTCTATGGAAAGCTATTTTCTGATGTAGCTTGTATCACTTTATGTAAAAATACTGAAAAATTGTTACAATTCTATCTTACGAAATATCAAGCTGCTTTTCCACTGTACAAAGAAAAAGATTGATCTAGAAAATGGGAAGTACTTTACTAACATCTATAATGCTTTGTAAATAAAAACATGTTATTTGGCGCATCATCAGTTTGTGTTAGTACACAATTAGTGTCACGGGCTAGAAAAAGCAATCCATAAAATTGAAAAAAAATTGATCTCATAATAGGAAAGAATGCACATTCAGAAGTTAGTTTTACTAAAAAAAAAACCAAAAAAACAACCAAAACCAAAAAAACCCACCTTTTGTAGTTTCTCTTTCACTTGTACTTCTCCAAAATAGAAGAATATACATTTAAACTGCCAGCACTTCATGCATCAGCAATTCTTAACTTTGGTTGGTTTTCTTAAACAAAACCGTGAGAAATAAAGAAAGATGACTTTTGTTTTACCTTTAAAAAAATATAGTCTAGTGTGTCTCTCAGCATCAAACTCTTAAAAAGTAACCACCCTGTCACACGGCTTTCTATAAAATTCTTCATAGAATTACATGGGCCCAAATATCAGTATACTGAGGAGCTTAATTTTATGCTTGTGACACAAACATTTTCCAAAATAACTTTCTAAAATATGTTCTTACAGCTTTATACCCACGACCAATGCTATAAATGCTGCTTCGGCATGACTAACAAGGTTGCAGTGTATTGTTGTTAGCATATGTGATCCAGTAATTGAATATCCTAAAGCATGTTGTGCATGGTAAGCTTTTAAGGGTGGACTAAATTCAGGGAGATTTTGTGTTCATTCCAGTTAGAAGTAGTAAGTGCATAATAATTTCAGATTACTTAAAGCCAAGAAAAGTGTGTCATGTCCCTCTTCTGTGTTTCAGTAGATCAGAGAAAATACTAAAAACCTTCCCCCTCCAACTTATATCTGTAAATATGCCCCTTGTAAAAGTGAAGCAAGGATGCTGTAGTCACAGATTTGTCAGCTAACAACAGTTTTGGCCCACACTCTGTTTTTGGCTTGGCAGAAGTCAGTAGGAACCTGTTGTCTCTTAAAAACACCTCCACGTGGAATGAAATGGTCTCAGTCTAACGGTGCTCAATGTCAAACCCTGCCCTTAGTGGTAATCAGCATCAGGAGAGACGATAAGCACTGAGCTAGGTCTGGGATGTAACGAGTTTGTGAATCCCCAGGAGAAATCCCTGAGGAGCAACAGCACTGAACCTCACTGGGAGTACAGTAAAGAGAGCAGCTTTGCTCTTTGCATGCAGGATTTAAATTTCCAGGGCTGCTTCTTTGGCCCCTTGATGGGCTCTAAATTCTTGCAGGAAGCAGTTGCCCATGTAACACTGCTCTCCAGGACCTTGGATAGCGGCTTCTCCCAGGCTGTGTTGGAATTAAACAGTAATAAAAAAGTAATCTCTGAAAGTGGATACCAGTTTGAGTTAGGAAAGCCCTTGCCAAAATACACTTTCAGAGCAGGCACAGCACATATATTATTGAAAAGCTTTGTTTCTATATGGTGTGCCAAGTTGGCGGAAATGCAAATTTAAAATTTAGAAGTGATTGCTAGGGAGCTGGGCAAGAAGAAGCAACTAGAAAGAGAGGAAGGATTTAATAGCATTTGTTTCTTTTAAAGAATAAATCTTGAGCTAGTTTTCTTTTTTTTTATGGCAATCTACATTATTTATCTGTCTTTCGAGGTCAGCAAATAGGAGTAAATTTTATATGCGACACTTTCTTGTAATCCAGTAGTACAAAACAGACTCACAGAATGCTGCAGTATTTTACTCTGCTGTCCTGGCACGTAGGGGGATGCGTTTTATGGTCCTTTGTGGTTCAGGTGCTGATATTGTGCCTGGCGAGATCCTGGTGTCTTTTTGAGAAGAGGAAAATAAGAGAGCACAAAAATAATACTGGAGTAAAACTAAGTAACACAGCCTCTATATCAATGATATTAGAGACACTTCCCTAGAGAAAACTGGGCTGATTTTTTCAGCCTCTTTGGAGTCTGTCATCCTTTTCAAAGTCTCTGTTTATCCACAGAACTTATTTAAAGGACAAGACACTAAGGCTATCAGGGTGCACTACAGCAAATTCTGACCCACTACTGGGGAAAAAGGGTGTGGAAGTAGGGCTGACAGCTATGATTAAAAACCAGCCCACAACACTTGTAATAAAAAAATGCAACTCAGCAACATCTGATTACTGCAGAGAAATCATCTGATTAACATTAAAAAATATTTCCCAGAAACTTCACCTGCTACCCTCAATCCTTTGGTTTTGTTATTACTCCTTCCTATACAAAGGCAAATAAAAGTAGGCAGGATTTTCCACCTCATATGGAAATAACTTGAAGCTCAGACTTCAAGAGCTGATAATGCTTTTGTACATAAGATGACCACAGCCAGATATCCTTCTCATGCTTTATCACCATGTATCACAGCAACTTCTGCAAGGCTAATTCCAGGATGCTGGCGCTGAAGATTTAATGAGAGTTTCCTACGTGTTTACACTGTAAGCAGGATGTGAGAGAGCAGAATGTACATAATGACATGCTACTGGTAGGTCATGAATATTAAGACATTTCTGCAACATCAGACAAAAAGTGCCTATGGCAGCACCATGACCTCAATGCAGGTGTGCAAGTCTGTGTCAAAAAAAAAAACCAAACAAACCACCAGCTCCAAGTTCAGATAACTCCTCCTTTACCACTGCACAAGGAAGATTCATTTTCATCCTGAAACTCCATATAGGGTTTCACCACAGAAAGACAGTGACCATAATTTTTTCCCCATATTTTGAGTAAATTAAAGAGTAAGTTCTCTCACAGGATTCAGGTGTATAGTTGAGTATATGGTTTCAATATAATTCTCAGTGCATAGCAGCAAGACATGCACGTCAGTACCCTGTACTACTGATTCCTTCTCCATCTTCCCACTCTATGGGTCCACAGAAGTGAGATAAATAAGTTCCTGGCTCAGGCATGAAATCTCTCTTGGATCTGTTAGTGGTTATGCCTGAAGAGTTTGTCAAGAGGTAAGTATTAGGCTAAAAGTAACAGATACTAAATCCAACATAGGATTCAGCTTGTGAGGCAATTTCTGTAGTGGCACTGTAGCAATCTGACTTCAGATGAGGTTCTTAAACAGAAACTTAACTAAAAAAGTATTTTTTCCATGAAAGAAACATTCACTATTTGCAAAACTGCTTAAAGAAAGTTTCTGAAGTCATCTGTGTTTGACCTCACCATGGCAGGGGTTCGTATAGACAACAGACAGCACCAGGATAGTTTGTTTTAACAAATTGTTAAGTCCATTTAGCTTTTAGGCAGTAAGTATGAAGCTTCCAGAAATATAAAGCAAGCTCTTTCACATGTCAGTTTGCTTTAAATATATATGTAAAATTCTGATTGTGTAAGCAGGGTAACAAATCAGTACAGCACTCCAATTAATAAATAAAATATCAATAATAAAAGGAGCTGCCTGGTTCCATGCTTCCAGGACTGCATGAATTACATGATTCCCACGTCAAATGGAAGGAAGAATTAAAATTGGTCCCACAAAATCCCCAGTGAAGAGCTGGCTGAAACCCAAACCGTTATGAATTTTAGGGCCTGAGGTTTATTCACCCAGTTAAACTTTCAATTTCTGACACACGAACAGCAGAGCTCAAGAATGTGAGCCAGAAATTTTGGCATTGCTGTGGCAGTTTGTCCTCTCTCCCCAGTTGCTCAAGCTCTGCTTGTCTAGATACAGACTGGAGAGAGCAACTCGCTCTCCCCTGTGCACCTGAAGAGACAGACAAGCAAAATATTAAACAGCTACAGATGCTGAAAGAAAAGCAACTGTTCAGGCAGCTCGTTGTTGTTGGTTTTTTTTTTTTTTTTTTGTTGCTTTTTTTTTCCTCCAAAGCCTTGCTCGTAGGACAAAACTGATGTGAATATCTGATGATTATTTTAAAAAAAAGCAAAGAAAATCTGTATGATAGGAGCACAGCTAAAGCTTAATCTATTTATGTGACAAAACGGAGGCAAACTGCTGTTAATATGCTAGAGAGGCATAGAAAATTCTGCTAATCTATTATCAGGGGACAAGCTGCTATTCTGGCACAGTGAGGGCTCACATCGAACTACCAGTCTGCCAACTCTTTTTGCTCAAATCCCTCACATCCCCTGTTCTTCCTGAGACAGGCACTCCTCACTTTTACCAGTCCCGAACATTCGGCACACCTGAGCAGACCATATCCTATTTCCCTTTTTTCTTTCTCAAGTAGGGAGCTACAGCACAAGCCTTTTCCTTTGCAGTCAGTCAGTGCATGGGACATGGTTTCATCACAGCTTTTCCCTACCAGGCTGCTTGAGAGAAGGCATGGAAGAGCTACGCAGTTAGTGGGAGCTGGTGCTTATTGCTAGTAGATTTACCTTGATGCGTCTCTCTTGTCCAGCCTTTCCGTCCTTGTGACCAAGTCTGTAGTAGCCTTGTTTCATCCTGTTCAAGTAGGCAATGCCAAATAAGGTTCACAGCTGAGACTCAACATTCCATGGGGAAAAAGGAAAAACCCTAGAGGTTTCTGCCAATGGAGTAACAGCACAGCACCTCTCCGTACAGAAGGACCAGCATTCCTTCCTTGGGGAAACCAAACCAAAGAATACTCCCTTTAAACACATCAAACTGAAAGACTAGGCTTAACATGAAAGTTCATAAGATGCCGATGTTCCAGATCACGGTGTTAATTTTTCCCACGAGCTAGGCACCTTGGGAGAACACACAGTTTTATCGCAATTCACAGATCTCCATTCCCAGTCCCAAGAATAGATAGGGAAAGAAAAAGGATTCCTTCCCCTATTACACTCAGACTGCCCCACACTGCAGGCCCTGAGCGTGTTCCTTCCAACGTGCTCCCTGCATTGCAGCTCCTCTGGAGCGCCAGATAACACCTAGCAGGAAGATCTAGGTGTTTTCAGTGCCATTCTTGAGGCCTAAGAGATTCAAAGGAGCTGGATGAGAATCCACCTGGGTGTCTTTGGCAAACAAATAGGCAAGAAAACTTTCCAAAGAGCTGCTCTGTCAGCAGAAGTCAACACGCCATAGGTCACAATGAGAAAAAGAAAAAAGTCACAGAAGAACCAGCTATCACACAGACTGCAATAACCTCAACTTGGCCCCTTATCCAGCCACAGGTTGACCCCTTTGCATATTATTGCCTTCACAGACATACTTTATAGGCATTCCCTGGCTGTGTAACTGATTTAATTAGCAGCTATATGAAGAACACATTAAGGGATCTGATTGGCAGGCCTTCTGCTGTAACGCCATGGCTGGTGAAGGCAGAACAGTCAGGGAACATAGGCAAATCTATATTCTCCTACAGAAGTTAAAGCCTATCAGTAGCTTTTTTCCAGCATCAATTGCAGCTGATATCCCCTATCTAGGTGGTGCCATCTGTTAACCATGTCACATCCACAATCTCTTGAGGAAGGCTAAAAGGACTAAACCATTTCAAAAGTAGAATAATATTGATAGTGGAAGCAGACCACTGCAGTGCACTGACAGCCTATATCCAAGTGACTTCACTTCCAGAGTGACGGCAGTGAGCAGTGGCATTGCCATGCGACTGTTCAGCTTGGCAGACCCTCAGAACGCTTCCGGTCTCACACTCTGCGTTGTTCCAGTAAGACATTTACCTGCATTGCCCCTGCTGACCTACATTCTTACAATTGATATGCTGCTCCGCTTCTACAACAGGGTACCCTGGGAGTATTTGAAAAGACCGGATGGCCACTAAATTCAAAACAATTGCTGCTCTGCGCTTCTCCAGGGAAGAAGTGAACGGTTATCTCCCCTTCGTTCTTTTCCCCTCCCTCCCACCAAGCTTTCTGCTCAACACAATTACATGCAGCATTTGACAACAGAGCTGATAAATTATGTGCCGTTTGAATTGAAAATACGAAGGATAGTAGGGATGAATATCAATGCGTTCACAGATGACAAACCCATTTCATCACTTTCAAGGCTTTTTGGTTGTGCTCAGGGATGACTTGCATGAACGAATCCCTCGGTGTGTTGTTTAAAAAAAAAAAAAAAAAATCTCTACAGGGAAAATGGACTGTGCCTAAGAGGTGGCTCTCAGAAAAGAGGAAAAAGAAAAACAATGAGAAACCCACAAACCTCCAAGGGAATAATTTTAGGGGCATTAACATTTCTCAGCTGAGAAGTTTAGTTGAAAATTTTCCAGTTTCATTGAAACTGGAAATTGAGCCTAGCTGTGGTGGGTTGACCCTGGCTGGAGGCCAGGTGCCCACCAAAGCTGCTCTGTCACTGCCCTCCTCAGCTGGGCAGGGGAGAGGAAATATAAAAGGCTCATGAGTCAAGTTAAAGACAGGGAGAGATCACTCGCCAGTTTCCGTCATGGGCAAAACACACTCAACTTGGGGAAAATGAATTAAATTTATTACCAATCAGAACAGGGTAATGAGAAATAAACCCAAATCTTAAAAAACCTTCTCCCTCCACCCCCAATGTCTCCCTTCTTCCTAGGCTCAGCTTTTCTCCCAATTTCTCTACCTCCGCCCCTCCAGCAGTGCAGGGGGACAGGGAATGGGGGTTGTGGTCAGTACATCCCACTCTGTCTCTGCCACTTCTTCTGGGGAAGAACCTCACACTCTGCCCCTGCTCCAGCGTGGGGTCCCTCCCACAGGAGACAGGCCTCCACCAACTCCACCACTCCAAACCCAACGTGAGTCCTTCCCATGGGCTGCAGTTATTCCCAGACTGCTCTAGCGTGGGTCTCTCCCACAGGGTGCCGTCGTTCAGGAGCAGCCTGCTCCAGCCTGGGGCTCCCCAGTGTCACCAGTCCTGCCAGCAAACCTGCTCCAGCCTGGGCTCCTCTCTCCCCACAGCTTCTGCCAGGAGCCTGCTCCAGCACAGGCTGCCCACGGGGTCACTGCCTCCTTTGAGCATCCCCTTACTCCAGCGTGGGGTCTTCCCCAGGCTGCAGGGGGGTCTCTGCTCCCCTGTGACCCTCTATGGCTGCAGGGGCACAGCCGGCCTCCCCATGCACTGCACCACGGGCTGCCAGGGAATCTCTGCTCCAGCACCTGGAGCACCTCCCTCCTTCTCCTTCTCTACTGACCCAGGGGTGTGCAGGGCTGCTGCTCTCACATATTCTCACTCCTCTCTACAGCTCCCACCTTTGTTATCACAGGGGCATTATGGCCATTGCTAATGGGCTTGACCCTGGCAAGCAGCAGGTCCTTCTTGGAGCCGGCTGGAATTGGCTCTGTCAGACATGGGGGAAGATTCAAGCAGCTTCTCACAGAAGCCACCCCAGTAGCTATGCTGCCCCCCCTCCCATCAAAACCTTGCCATGCAAACCCAATACACTGGCTTTCAGGTAACTACAATTTTATTCCCATCTGACTGAGATTTATGTGCTGCCAGAAATACTTTCTTGTGACTTATCTATAATAATTACAGGTGAACGCTTCCACAACAAGGAGTCTTATTGCTGGCTTCCATGAAACATGGAAGTCAG
Organism: Rhynochetos jubatus; assembly: GCA_027574665.1. Lineage (NCBI taxonomy): Eukaryota > Metazoa > Chordata > Aves > Eurypygiformes > Rhynochetidae > Rhynochetos > Rhynochetos jubatus. Next base: position 11,639,063 of record CM050655.1, read on the forward strand.
CCATCTAAAAGCTGTGGCAGACTGCTATCTCTTGTATACACCATAATTTCTGAGGGAAACAGCAATTTGGGCAATCTATAACCCTTAGTTAAAAACGGTAATGTAGCTCTATTGTCATCCTCTGGCATTAAACCAGCAATTTTCCCAGAAATCCCTCCAGTGTAAAAACCAAAAATCTCAATTTAGCTATATATGTTGCTAAATGGAAAACCTCAGAGAACACATGCTAGCACAGAGAATGCTCCGAGATCAAACCAGTGAAACTGAGGGGTGCAGAGGGTTTGATCACAGCTTTGAGCTTGGTTTAGTCCTGCACATTTCTCTCTCCATTCCTGTGTGAAGGGCTCTGGACACTACTCTGCAGGCTTTCACAGATCTCCTGTGCGATGTTCAGCTATTGTGTTAACCTTTGAAATTCAAGGGCATCAAAGAGCAACTTTCAGCTTCTAGCACTAGACACACCTCCTTTATCTCTAAGAAATGGAACAACAACCTGCCTAAGCATGATATCACATGGACAGAACAGCAAGTCGTGGATTTCAGGATACTCTCTGCACGCAGTCCACCAGGATACACAATCAGGACTGCTGTTAGAAACTCAAACAGCCCAGGGAAGCATCAATGGGACACTGCCATCAGAAAAGGAAAAAAAGATTACACAGTTGGAGGAAACGCGGACATTTCTACATGGCACAAGTTTGCATTTCCATTTCTGCTGCCCCATGTCTGAAGTTCTGGCTTCCAGCTGAGGTTTATGCTGCTCTGGTGCAAAGGAAACACGTACCTAGCAGGGGATGGAAAGAGGTACGGAGAGAGAACCACAGTCAGCCATCTGTCCTGAACGCTCTCGGATCAAAACACACATCTCTCCTTATGCTTCTCCTGCCCTCTCAAACACAGATGTCACTGTCGTGGCTCCCAATCCCTTTTCATGCCTTCCTATCTCCTGGTGATCCTCCCCATGTCTTCAGGAGCCTGACGCGATACGTTTTGCTGCCGCCCCTCCCCAGCTTCGTTCAGCTGCAGGAGCAGACTGCACAACTCCTGAAAGAGAAGCTGCTCTTCACTACTAGTCACCCAGAGGCAGGGAAACAATTCCAGCTATGGAGAAGTTGCATACATTCATGTATTTTTAATGGGACTTGGGTCCAGGGAGGCTATAAGGCTATGGACCATGGAGCTGATCCTGGTGCTAGCCCTTGCGGTTCGAGCTCCGAGTGGGAACAGGGGACCGGCTCGGCAAGCAACTGCATCTCATAATCCTTCTAAGGGTGAGAATTGGGTTCAAAAGGAACAACCATCACAAGTGCTTAATTTTCAGAGATGCAACTAATCCTGTTGTGCTGGCAAATTCCCTTTTGATTAGTTTGGCTTACTTGGCTGCTCCTCCTCAGCAAGGAGGTAGCAACTTGCTGTTCATTAGAAACTGCAGCACAGGTCCTGAAGTTGGCCTCTCCTAACATGCAGTGGTTAGGCAAAATCTGAAGAGCGACTGTGGAAAAGCTGTCCCATGAGAACGGCCTACAGTTACTCTTCAGGGCCACACTTTCAAGGTGAGCAAAGCCAGAGCCACGCAGCCAAAGCACTGCTCAGTGTGGCAGTGATTTATACCATGAAACTTCCAGCAACTCTGAGCACATTGCAGTGCAAGTGCGGGACGGAGAGGAACTGTGTGCCTTGCTGAACAGCTCACAGAAACGGCAGACAAACCCAGAGCCAAGCCAAATGGTTCCCCTCCCTGCAAATTGTTCTGTGCAAATTGGAATGAGAGAATTCTAGACGTCTTGAAGAAAAAAATGGAAGCATTGAAAAAAATTATATACCTATACTAGCGATGTGCTGATCCACACTAAACCATATTTACATCTTTGAGAGTGAAAAATGTATTATTTGTATCATTTATTTATCGCATTAAAAATACCATGAGGTATATTTATGGCACAAATTCTTTAGCTTTGAATAAATGACAAATATTCTTAGTATTAGAGATGGAGCTGAGCTGCATAATAAAGCATTAAAGTGCACTTCTTGCCCACTGACATCTCTTTTTAAGGACAGAAATTAAAATGTTGAAAATAGAAAGCATCAATATTCTTGAAGGTTATATCCAAAGGGCTCAGTAACAGTATGTAAATAGAGAATTAATGTCACAATGTAGATAAAAACCCCTCACATTTCTAGAGGAAAAAGCTTGGAAAGCAAACGTGATGTGTGTGTTTGTTCATTAGAACTTAATTAGCACAGCACAATATTAAGGACCAACAGTAATTCTGAATATAAACGGAAGGCTGTGCTTGCTGGTATAGCTGTACGTATATATATAAAGTGTAATTGCCAGTATGGTAAGTGTTGAAAATAAAGGCTGCTAAAATGCTTCTGAGATATGAGCGAAGCAGAATATCGCCATGTTAAAACTTGCGTCAAAATCTCTTTCACTATTTATTTCCGAGAAAAGAAACCTATCTGAACATAAAAGTTTGATTTCAATCTTTTCTCAAATTTCCAGGTTTTTCTTTACTGAGCTGAGGAAGGTAAGAGAAGGAAGAAGGGACATTTTCTGGAAGTTCCTCACCTGTAATTATTAATAACTGAAAGACACCTCGGTGTTCATAGGTACCATATGCAATAAAAGCTTTTTTAACGCAGGGGATAAATTACGGACTACAGGGAGTAGCTGACACTCCACAGATGTAAAGGCAGGTAATGACCCACTGACAAGCCTGCACCAAATCTCTTCTAACCAATGCAGGGGGCAGCGGTACAAACCGTGTCACCAAAAAGCTTGTCCCCAGATGTGCAGTTCAGCTGTGCAGCCCCAGACCACCTGCCTGTGCCTCAGCAGGTGTATTTTAAGACTGCTAAAACTCCCAGCACTGTTGTTATTGTACCAGTACCCACAGCCCCTCTGTGATTTCACTTGTGAGCAAGAGAGGGTTCCCCCCCCCCTTCTGTATCGTTCACAAAAACTTTGTATTACATACCCACACACGATGCGTGAAGAATTATTTAAGCCTTGCTCAGTAAATACACTGCAGAATACGCTTTTGATATTTGTCTGATAAAACGTCAAATAGAAATGATGGGAAACTACACGACACAGGCGTCTCTTGTTTCGCACTAGCATTCACCACTGCACCAGGCAATGCAGAAATAACCACAAAGGGTTAAAGAGAAACAAGCCACATGCCTCTCAAACACCTAAACAAACACTTATTTTCCAGACCATACATGCAGCCAATTATCTGATTCACCTTGCTGGCCCGCTGTAGGATGTTTTGATGCCATTTTAACATTTGACTATAGCTGGCAGTAGCACACGTCTAATGCAAGTGACTCCAGAGATAGCTATGGACAAAAATACAGAAAAGTAAGAAATATTTTTGGCTCCTATGAGTTAAGTAATATAGTCTGGCAGAGAGATGGTGATAGTACTTCAACAAGGAAGATCAGAACACAATTATGCATGGCCAGAAATGTATTCAGTAATGATCCATCATACTGTCTCTGGCTGCTTTACATGCAGAAAGATCATCTGCTTTAATCTTCCCAGCCTCCAGATCCACACAGAGCATCATATATTATGCAAAAAGGTACTCTGGGTGGCAGTATTGAGTTCACCACTGCAGCAGCCTTTATTGTCAGAGGGTTTTTTGTGTGTGTCCCCAGTATATACTAGGCATCCCCTTTCAGAAAAATGCTTTAAAGTCTTTCTGTCTCAAAGGAGAGGTTCTTGTTACTCACTGTTTCTCCTCATATCACGCAGCCTGCGCTCACACAAAGATCCTCATTCCCCCATGCTCACATACCAGCCTCTGCCCATCACTGCCGTTCTGCTGTGCTGCAGACCCGGTGAGATCCTTCATTGCAGAAAAGCAACCAGCGTGATGCAGACTTTTTCATTCCCTCCCGGTCGAATGGTTTAATAAATTCACCTTGGACAGCACTTGAATATTTTTTTGTTTGTTTTAAATCAATCCCTACTGGACACAGTGCATGTGTGGTAGAGAAAACCAGTGTCCTTCAGCAGAATTCAGGGGGGTTTCACCACGGAACGAAACACATTTTCTGCAAGCAAGTGATCTTGACAACACCTTATGCTAAAAGGAGGGGCTGGGGGAAGGGGAAGACAGTCTCAAGCTCACTACAGGCTTCTCTCTCATCCAAAGTCCTGTAGCTGCTGCTGCAGAAGGTCGGGAAGCAGATGCCTGGCTGCTCCCAGCAGAGTTGGGGACACATCCTCACGTGGAGTAAACGGGCACAGTTCACTGGGAGTGCAAGGCATTACACTGTGTTACATCTGGTGAGGATGTAGCTAGCCTAAGTTCTTGCTTCTTTTACTTCTGAGCCACATAAATTTGTTGTATCACTAAAATTGCTTGCAAGAGCAGAGTCCAGCTTCTTTTACTTCCACAGAGTTGCCCCAGATTTACAAGGAGAGGAGAGGAATCCGTGCCGACTCCTCCCTGTCTGGAATCATTTTTGCCTCTGCAGAACGGCTATGAAATCCCACGCCGGGTAAATGAAACAATCTACCTTTGCGCCCACACGGGATAAATGGAAGTGGCTTGCCAGGGGCCAAAGCAGCGTGGAGCTGGGCTCAGAGCCATATATGCTAAATGCAGCCTCTGCCAGGCTCCCTACCTGCCTCCTTCAGCAAGGACAGCTTGACTCAGGAGCTGATTTTGTGGTGGTGTTATATTAGCAGGGAGCTAAAGGCTCCTGAGAGACTGTTTATAGAAAGTGCTTTTGAATGTATGCTTCAGCATAGATAGCTCCCATTTAAAACTGAAGATGGACCTTTTATCAAAAGATGTGACAGGCTATCTTAAGGGTAACTGTCACAGGTGGAGGTATAAAAAGAAGAAAAAACCCTTTTCTCTATTGTTTCACTTTTCTTGTAATTTTACCAAGCATTTAGAGGGCGAGATAATGTCAGATACATCTGTCTTTGGCATTTTAAGGTATGTATCACCTTGGAATGCAAGTCCTCAGGCAGTATGTGATAACACCCTGAAATACTTCCATCTCCTCAAGTGTCTCTCTCATCTTTCTCTTATCGTTTATCTCAATCTGAAGTACAGAAGAAAAAGTAGGTTTCTCTAATTTAGCAATCAGCAATAACTTTACAAGTATAGTTAAAATCTTTAAGTCAGGATGAGCACTGAATGAGGAACCAAGGAGTAAATGGTCATAGTTTTCTGAATATAAGTATTTCGGATTATCATGTCACTGTTAATTTTCTTGTGTATCTTCTGTTCAGCGGAAGGAGTATCTGGAAGGCTATCTATCCTCAAAATCATCCAGAACAATAAGTCCACCACACATAATGATCAAATGCCAGTATAAGATCACTACCAGAAGGGTTAGTGTGCCCTCACATGTGAGGCCATCCGACTCCTATACAAAAAGGAAAATTAACAGGCCTCTCAGAGCAGATCCATCCCCACCATGACATAACACACCAAAATCCCAACAATGCTGCTGAGAGGGATAACAACATTTAGCAGAGGATTAAGTTCCCTAGACCTGAAAACTCTGCCCCCAGGATGCAGCACAGCAGGACGTGCAGTAGCTTGTGCTTTAACAGAGACAGAGAGATCTCTGATACTGCAGAGATGACTGTCATTGAAAAAGAGATCAGAGTAAGTTCAACTACTCCTTTTCAGGTGAATGCATGCAAGCTCTCCCAACCTACTAGCAGCAGTGTGGAGACTCAGTTGGACGTATCATTTTAAATTTGGTGTTCTGCTAATACAACAGCATAGCTGCCAACTGGCTCAGAGCATGGGTCAAGCCTGCTCACATCAAACAGAAATCAAGTGGCTCAAAGCAGACAAGAAACAAATGGCCCAGATACGAACATGCCTTTGAAATCTGCAGTGTTTGAGTTTCAGACCTCAACTTGGCCTATCAAAACATAGACAACATTTGGCACCTTTGGCTTGGATTCAAACCATCCTAAAGTACACAGATTTTGAGCAGGATTTTGAAATGGAAGTTTCCTTTAGCAAGTGAGTAAGCTGGATAACATACACATGTAACCATCAGGGCAGGGACACCAGCAGGTGACTGCTGTAGGTCCTTTCCAGACATATCTGCTGTGACTTTTTCTTCTTTGAAGTCTACATTCTCCATTTCTTTGATTAGTTACAGCTGTTACTGCACAATTTGTCTGGCTTTATCCTCCCCCCTGTGTTTGACAAAATGGCTGCCCTGCAGAAAGCTTATAAAAAGTCACCTATTTGTGATGTGGGTAACTTCTTTATTTGAAAATAAGCCTCGAGCCAAGGAAGTGCTGGTCTCCTAGGAAGTTTTAATCTCAGTTATTTATTTCCATCTCTTGCCTAAAGCATTCAGCCCTGATTTATTTGCAGGACAAAGGCTTCAGTAAACTGTGAGGGGTACCTTGAGTGAGGAAACGAGGAGAAACTCACTTCTTCAGAGTCTCTGGTTCAGGTGCACTGCTGTTTCGCTTGTCCCTTTTCCCAGGGGCCACATCTGCTTATGGGCTGACTTGGTCCCTTCCTTCTGGGCTGAGCACTTAGCACTGTTACATCTGTGTAACAACAGGGTATGAGCAAAAAACAAGACTGTAGTTACAGACCTACTCTTGTGAGAAAAATTTACATTACTTTACAACACCTTCTGCACAGAGGCAGCAATATGGTTTTAATTTTCAAAGAAAGTGAAAGTCCCAGATAGAGCGATTTGATTTCGTCCTGAAGATCTCTGAGAGCAGCCAACTCGCCTGACACCCAGTGTCACAGGAGAGGAGCAATGTGCTGACTGAACCAGGGGAGAGGGAAGGGAGATCGGAGAGCTGTAACCCCAAACAATCGATGCTGATGCCATTAAACTCAGTAACAATGTGCGACAGCTAAAGCTCTAGTTCATTTCGGGTCAGTTATGAATATGGCATGAAACAGAAGTACATTTGGATGTACTGTACAAATGGGAAAATAGAGATACTTAAGTGGCTATGGCTGGTCTCTCCCTATATAAATGATACATTATAAGATCCAAGTTTCAATGTTCAAAGAGAAAAAGATAATTCTTTTTAAAGATGTTAGATGACACTAAACCAGAAACCTAGTCCATCTCAAAACTTCAAGCGTTTCTCCCCAAGTAGACAAACATAAAAACCTCATGGAGAGTGCAATAAACACCTCTCATAAATGAGCAGAAAGTCACACTATTACCAAGAGAGTAAGACGTCACACTTGATATCACGCATACTTAAAAATTATAATGCATTGGGCTGGTGTGTGAGCCTTTATGGGGAAATTCTCCGTGAAGAACAGGGGTTTCCCATAAATGTTCATCTGTGACACACTGGGTGCTTGGCTGGCCTGACAGCTCAAGTGGTAAAAACCCTAGCTAAGGTGGGCAAAGGGTTACTTCAGCAACAAGCACGTTGGTATTATAAGTGGCTTAATACGGGCCATTTTTTTCAGCTTGGGAAAAAGAAAGTAAGAAATTCAAAAGTGCAAGTGTAGTGATGGAGCTCTTCACTTACAGTCAGCCTCGCTGTATTCACTCAAGGCCCAGAAGAGCAGGCTGCCACCCTTCAGTCAGTTCTCATCACAGGGTGCATTAAACTCACACTGCCTTAGATCGTTCATCAGTACTTAACTGGAAAAACCACTTCCATCATGATACAGAGGAATCATAATATGAGTGCTATTAAAAACTGTGGTCAGCGTGGAGCATGTGATGGTATGACTAGTATCACAGGAAGTAAAGTGTGCACGTTACGTGCCTGAAGCCTGATACTGGCCTTTATTTTAATCATTCCTTATGTTTATGATTTAATCGAGGTACTTGTCCTTTAGAGGCTAGGTAAAGGGAGAAATCATAGCAAAACTAGACAACACCGGGAGATCTGTAACCTTTTCACCTGCCCAGACAGTAATACAGGTCATGTGTACAGTGCAAAAACCAAAACAAGCAGCAAGACCGGTTGTGTTCAATTAAACTAAGGATTGGATCCATTATTCTTCCAATGTGTACCTAGCTAGATCACACGCATATATTTTACATGCTATCTGGTACGCCAGTTGGAAGCTGCTCTCCTCTAGGAAAAGAAGTCAAGTATCTTCTCTGTCTTACACTATTTGTACTGATGGGGTCAGGTGTTAAAACACTCATACTGGAGCACTGGCCGCTTGAAGTACATTCAATATGAATATCATCTTGCCAACAGCCGGGGCTCAATAAAGGTCAGTTGACCTTCCTGAGGATACTTCAAGCAGCAGAGGTAGCAAAGAGAAACAAACCCACACAATTTCACAATTCTTTTACTAGAGTCATTTGTCAAGAGATACAATACTGTTTGCTCGGAAGAACACTTCCCCTGCAGAAGCTCTCAAAGTCAAAGCTCTAGGAAACCACTGTTCAGGCAAAGAGAGGTTGTTTATAAATCATTACTAGCAGGCAAGGATTGCATAGGGTTGTAAGGAAGCATGTATGAAATCTACTTCCTGCCTGGAGTGGAACAAGAACCCGAGGAGAATGACCGCATTAGGTTAGCAATTAATAAGAGAAGAGGGGTGCAGCTTGCCCAGCGTTATGGAGATGAAGCTAGTCTTCTCCTGCCTACACCTGGCCAGAGCTTGCCAAGATTAGTGCAGAGACTCCCACTGAGCATGGGAGGCTGTAACCCACGGATGCAAGTGAGCGTTGCTCTTGAAGAGATGCATCAGTTAAGGTTATAATGCAATATAAACAGTAAAATAAAAAGCACTAACAGGGTAAAAGTTGATTCTGCTTTCAGAAACAAATGCTTTCATGCCACAGCAATCGCCCGTACCCAAAAGCTTCGAGTGCTGCTTAGGTGCATTCCTAGTGGCTGTACACTACTGTTAATTTAATTCTCTCAGTGTGGCATTTGGATATCTTACGAAGCACCCAGTTTGAAAGAGAGCTCACTATCTGCTGAGGACAGTGTGCCTCTTATATAAGCAGAAAGTTTTGTTAAAAGTCTTGCTTTTTCTGCAAAGAGAGATTCACATGCCTGTATGCACAAAGATCCAACCATATTATGGCTGGGGAAGGCAAAGCTGCGGCACCACATCTGGATACACGTGCTGCAACAGACGCACAAGCTGAGCACTCCACCAGCATTGCACCACAACATACGTTCTTTACAGGGCATTCTGTATGAAATCCTCACTGTGTTTTCCTTTTTCCACGTATGCTGATAGAAACTCAGTGGCTTTAATTAACAGCCACTTGATTTGGGAGAGCAAAGCCTTAAAAACCTCCTTCCCATTTTGCCGTGTCCATTGGGAGCAGGTTTCACTCTGTTTCAAACAGCAGAGCACAATGGAGCATTTGTAAATGCACTCTATCTTTTGTAAATAAATCTGACAGCATTAGAGATAAATCCACAGTCCCTTGAGGGTGAAATCGGCGCACAGTTGCACGCTTGTACGAGTGTACACCTACCATTAGTCTGAAAAAATCGGAACCTACTGACATAATGGGTAGTTGTGATCAAGGCAGAATAAAGCTTTCTACCCAGTTCCTAAATTTTTTCTGTCACTGTTAATCATCTCTGTTTGGAACAATGTTTCTTGTTTACTAGCAAACAACTGCCTGTAGACAGGCTAAATATTTCTCTATCAACGCTGCAGTACACTCATACCAGGATTCAAACCTGAACGGCCAGCGAGAGAGAAGCTTTTTCCCCTTTCTCTCCCCCACAAACTCAGTGCACCTTCTGTAAAAGTGTCTTTCCTTGACAGACAAGCAGGTCTTGTCTAAGGACCCTCTCCTAAGGGTCTCCTCTTTACACAGACTTGAATTAATGAGCAGCCCCCCTGCACTGAACGAGCACAATTATTCAGCATCGCCAGAGGTTGCCAGCACCCGGTAAGGTGCCCTGCCAAGGTCACAGCCCTCTGCGCATCCTGATGGGGGGAGAGAAAAGCACAGGGCGTTACTCCAGTGAAAGCCGGAGATCTGAAACCCTGCTTCTTGCCAGTGTTGTGCTGAAGGTATCTATCTTCCTGCTTTCGGTGAACTGCACTGATAAACAACACACCTCAGAGACCTGGAGGAGGAGAGCGGAAGGCGAAAACTGAGACAGAGTAGGGCTGATGTTATAATGGCGGCTCTCTGGCAGCTGCCTTTGGAGGTTAATTACCTTTCTAAAGAGTAACGATCCATCTTTTTGACCATGCCATAATATCCTGCAATGCTAATTCTCATTTTGAAGACAGGAAAACTAATGACAGAGGAAAGGTTTAATATATATAACTCAAAGGAAAGACTAAATTTGCCATAATGGGGTACTAGACTCCATCAATAAAAACTCATACCAAAAGATCACAACTCAGAATATTCCCAGAACATAAATATTTTCTAGGATACACCATCATTAGCAAAACCCATCAAGCTTTTGTTTCAATGAACAGCAGGTGCCGGGAGCATCTTCTCTGAAACAGAGAATATCAAACAAGATTTGGTCTCTCATTTATTAAAGGGGCAGACATCTGGGCTGGTGTCTCAGGAGTCTTCCGAAAGCTTATAAAAACACCAAACCCAAAGAGAGACCTTTAGAAAGAGGCTCTTCTATTTGATGCAAGACTTACTTACCATCTTAAATACTCTAACGGGTGTTATGAAAGCACTAGTATTCTGGACCTGCTGAATATAATTTTATGAAAAGCACCCTTACTTATTCCTGAATCTCTCAGTTATACTAAGCAACTACAGAGCTGCCTTCCTGTCTTAGAAGCATAAAGTGACTCCCATCTTACTGCTATTAAAGAAAATAAGTGAATGAATTGAGGATAGCCACCTGTGATGGCACTCAGGTATGCGGGCTTTGGTGTAGGAACAGTGTCCCATCCGCATCTGAGCTTAGTGGTGAGAGTAATGGCACGCCCTAGCCGGATCCTTGGGCTCCCCGGGGTTTGCCTCTAGGAGGGAGGGAAAAGGCACCGAGAAAAATCCCTTCCTCCCTCTCTGTGAGATGCACAGAAATAGGCAAACAACAAGTAGCTAACCCAGGGTAACTGCTACTCTTGGCAAGCACTGAACCAGTGATCCCAAAATGCAGGGTTCCTTCTCTCATGAAGAATTCTATAGGCCACCTAATTCCGGAGGTTGCCTAGTTAAAACACCAATTAGCTTCTCTTTTGCTTATACTCTCACCCTGACTGCATTTGGCTGTGTTTTTAAAAAAAAAAAAAAGGTAGCAGCCAAAACTTAATGCACCTCATGGCACAAGGTTTCCTCAAGTCAAATAACAGGCAGAGTGATACCAGGTTTTTATGGTTTGTTTTGGATGGGTTTGTTCTGTCCTCACTGCTCTGATTTTGCGCTGTACAGCTCCATGGCTAAAGGGCATTGGTGCATTTATGGTTTTAAAAAGGTAGCTGGAAGACAAAGTAATCCTTGGAGCACTTTCGAAATACATTTTTCAACTAACTCCAGCCATGCTGAAACAGCCATTGCAATACCACAAGCAGACTGCTTTACTTTTCAGATGCTGGAGGGGCAGGAGTGAAATGTCCTCTAACTCAGTGCTGAAAATGATCGAAAAATCAATGCAAACTTCGTGAAGAGAAGGCAGTCCCATTACAAGAAAGTAATTTTCAGGCTCTCCTGTGGTACTAGCTTCTAGAAAGCAAGACACAGCATGCGGTGGGTAATGCTCTGCCAATTGAAAAATGTTATGTCAGGTATTCCCATTAGAAATTTATTTTAAATTAAATGTGATATATGTAGAGAAGCTGGAAGATCTGTTGTCACATCCAGGCACTTCCCTGGATTTTCATAGTGAGCAGGTTAAGGCCAGACCTGTACCCCTGAGAAAGCTATGAGAAACGAGAGAAAAAAAAAAGCAAAAGCCAAACATGTCAACAGTGCCTTTTGACATTTCCTGCATCGGGATTTGTTGGTCCCTGCCAGGGGGATGTCAGCAGCCCCAGCCGATGGCAGTGCTATCCCGTCAGCCTTACCCCCAGCCTCTCTGATCCACTACTTCTGCATGCCTGGACCTGGATGACAGCCAGCAGCACTGTGAAGAACGGAACCCCATCTCTCCAGCTTCTGCAGTAACTAAGAAAACTGATCCATTGCTCACGTGTCTTTGAAGGGTGTTTTTCTCCTCAGTTTTCTTCCCTAAGCTTTAGGTAGCTGTGCCGCCTGGAAGGACATTTCAGCCTCGCACAGCAGCGAAGCTTGTCTTGGATGCTGCTTTCATAACATTTCAAAGTGCTCTGACTTCCTTCATGGACCTGTGAGTCAATGGGTCTCCTTTCTGACGCACAGGGGAACATCAGCAGAGACTTCTCCAGCATTAACTCTTCCTGATTTTGCACACACTCCAAAGATAACAGATAGGAGCTTTCATCCAGCTCTGCAAATGGATTAGCAAGCAGCAGCTCCTGAATATTTTAAATTCAAATTATATTAAACTCAGGTTAAACTCACTGCTGCAGAAAAAGTCAATAATGTTTTCCCATCTTGAATCTTCTTTTCTCTGATTTCATTCCTCTCCTACTGCTGCTGCAGGGATACTGACTGCAGTTGGCAGTATAACCTTGCTTATGACATGCTCAGGAACAGATGTTTTTCTTCACATCCACCCCTCCTCTCCTACTTTTGGAGCAGAATAATGAGATACTCTGCAGCTCCAGTTCAGAGTATGGTTATTAAACAGCTAGGGAAAATGATGCTGGCGTGGCAAACTGTGTATCGCTGAATTACTACAAAACATGGTGATGAGAAAATAGATCTGCTTTGAAGGAGAAAAATGGCCTGTTTTCAGTCAAGAGCTCTTTCCTGTTAACCAGCCCAGCCCATCAGCAAAGTATTAGATAGGGTACACAGCAATTTGTAGGCCGCATAGAGGGCAGCAGTTTGTGCCTAGAAGCTGTCACATAGCTCCCTGGGTGGATGTATCTACCTAAGGGCCATTCACATGATGACGAATTTATGAGCTGTGATTATTGGGGATTTGTTGTTTGTTCTGTTTTTTCCTGCTACTCTTTAGAGCAATAGAGCAAAATCATACAAACAGAGTATTCCCGCAGTTTCCCCTGTGCGGGATGCTGATTAAAGCCCTGTAGCTCAGAGACAGAAAGTCTTACCAGATCCTTCTTGCGTGCCCATTCTTGACAGACAGAGCACTGCTTTCCAAAGGCACTGACTAATTGCTTTGCTCTGAAGTTTATTTTGCATTCCATAGAAAACAAGTGCATCAAAGGGAGAGAAAGGTGGACTGGCATAAGCCCCTACATATCTAGCCTGAGCACACAAACTTTTGGGAAATACCTGACTTCCTATAACAGTACAGATGAAAACATGAATCACCTGAGGTAGCATCTTTTAGGTAGTTTTATGATGTTCTGCAGTACAGGAGATTTTGTTTTCTTAGACAAAGGGTCTCTCCTGATAGAAGCTGTCTAGCAGAACCTCTGTGATGCTCCTTGACAGATGCAAGCAGGAAATGGTGATCTCTTGCTTCCTCACCATAGTCACCTAGCAGGGAAACTTGAGAAGCCCATGAGCAGAAAAATGTGGACCTTCCTATTCCTAGCATGCTGTCTGTGACATTCCTGGCAGGAAAAGCTGCCCAATGATGACACTGCATGTAAGACCACAGGGCTTTTATAATAATCACCCATCCATGATGGGTGGCCCAGGACTGTGCATAGAGACTACTTGTAGCTTCTCTGGTCCCCGGCACTGTATGTGATACAGGAAGAGGAGCTTGAAGAGCAAGTTTTAAACTTGAGTGAAGTAAGCAAATTAATTGGAAAATTTTATCCTCACTCAGTCCTGTGACACTGATACGTAACGTAAAGAAGGATGTAGTTGCAGGATGCAGGCATCAGTATGTCATCTTTCTCACCTGCTGTGGTCTCTATCATTGTATTTTCAGGGTGCCTCCTAACATCTTCCTATCTGTAAGATAAGGGCAGCTCTGATAAGAAGTGACTTGTTAAATGCTGCACAGGTCTGCACTACAGTCATGCTTTAGCTCCAAGACCATCCTTCCTTTCTGCATTTACAACATGAGCTGAATAGACTAAGCCAGCCTGTATCCTAGACAACAGCTTCAATGGACTACAGCTGCAGGCAGGAAAAGGCAGGGAGAGATGAAGCGTAACTCAGACCTGTACCTAACTTCAAATGGATTTGGACCAGCTCTCCTCTGCCTAAACTTTATCCAGTGTCTAATCAAACTGGGAGCATTTCTTTATTGTTTCATATCTCGGTTTTATGCAACCTGCCAAAGACACCAGGCTATGTATCTCGGATTAGGAGACTATAAATAAACGGAAGTGCCTCATTCTGCTCTTTCAGACAGGAAAAAAAAAAAAAATAATACAGAAGTAAGAATTAGCACTGTTCTGTGGCAAGTTAGAAGCAAAAAGGAGTGCCTTTAGAACTAGTTCCAAACAAAACCCTAAAACTTACTCTTAACCTAATCAAAGAACATAAATTATCCTTTGTCCTTATTCCCACACCAACTGCCACAGACCACAAGGTTTATTTTGCAAGCTTCTTTTTGTTTTCCTAGCATCTAGAGACACTGCAGTTATGTTCTTTGGTGTTATGTATGAGACTGTAAATGTGTTTTTATAAGAGCAGAGATCCTTACATGATTTATTGACTCCAAGAATAAGGTTTAAGAAAAATTCTAAGACATGGAAAGCATCGCTGCTTTAGAATGGTCATTGTAAGAGATGAACTTGGAGATCTGAAAGCAGAATCACTTCTTAAAATGAACTTCAATTTAAGGCATCTTCATGTAAAAACCTAGGAGATAGAACTAAAAAGGCAACATTATTCTTCATTTGGAAGGAAAAACAGAGAAAAATATATCCCAGAGTACCCTGTAGACTGGTTTGAGCTGGTGTGGTAAAGGAGCTAAATCTCACTAGAGTCCTTTCACAGTTGGACAGTGTAACAGTCAATGGACAGACCGAAGGGTCCATAAAGGAGAAGTGTCAGAAGCAAAAGGCAACTTTTCATCCCTTCCTATAACCATTAAAACATACTCTTCACTCATCCTCTCCTTTGATTATTTCAGAAGGTGATAGGCTGTAACATTAGCTTTTTTCCAGATGTCCATTTCATCACATTTATCATATTAAATATTAGTTATGTCCCTTATTTTAATTTTTATTTATTTTCAGTAATGGGCACTGGATGGGCTGTATTCTGTTGCTTAATAGCATACCAATTAAGGAGACAACCACTGTTCTTGCCTTCATTTTCTTTCTCACATGCCTTAATCTCGATTCATGGTGTGTGGGAGTCTAAGTGCGTGCTACTACTCCTTTGATAATCAGCAATTTGTTATCGCATTTGAGATGGCCTAAGTATTCAAGATAAGAGCTGCCACTAACCTACATGTAAGCAGAAGGCATATTATTGGGGTACAAGGCAGAGGCAATGGGTAGCTACAAAGGAAAGTAAACGATATGAACTTTGTTTTCAAACCCAATTATTGTTATTTCGAGGAGCGAGGGAGACAGACAACTTGGAGCTGCCCAAAACAAAAAGGGGACTAACAGATTTACTGAAACACTTTTAGACATGAGGAAGAACTACACAGAAAGATGCAGGATATCAGATGATCTAAGGGGGAGCTTTGCCCCAAACCCCCCCCATCCCCCCAAAAAACCGAACCCAACAAAACCAACTATCAGAGCAATACACTGGGCTCACAGATCTGCTGCAGGGAAGGCTCAGAGGCAGACTGGATCTGGTCTAACAGGCTTCTAGGCTGAAGCCAGCTGGGAGCTGCATGCAGCCCCAAGTTAGGAAAGGGAACTTCTAGGTTTCTGGTTGAGAGAAACACTGCAGCTGAGTCCATGTTGTGCCGAACAGCCCCTCCAGCCCAGGGGAAGGTAAATGCACACTGTGTCTGAAATGCTTTTCTGCCAGCAGCCCCCCTCTGCCAGGGTGAAGTTCAGAGTTACTCTGCTAGTCCATGCGGTCATTCCTACGGGAAGGATTCCCAATGATCCATTCTGGCTGTTATTTGCTCATTCTTTTACATGCAGTTTATTTGCAGGCAGGGCACTTCCAAGCTTACAAAGACAACCATTGTCAGGTCAAGTCTCTGCTGAGGATGCAATACAACGCTGTGTTACTCCAGGTTCTGCCACATATCTTGGGTTGTTATCACAAAGGCAGCATTCAGAGCACCCTTCTGCAACAAGGCAGTTATTTGCACTGCGCCTAAGAACCTTAATGTGGTAATGAAGTAGGAGACAGGGAAATACTAGGCCCTAGTGCTCAGTTGAGCTAAACACTGTATTTTTTCCTTAATGTCAGAACCTGCATTCACATTTGTCCATCCCTATCTGTAGGTGCCAGACTCTTATTAAACTTTATCCAAATTCTGTCCTTTTCAATTGAACAATGATCTTAAATCATCAGCTGCCCCTGATGAACTGTGTACAAATACAGACATGCTCTGTAAATACTAGCTTTGTGACAGCAGTCCCTCTCTTGCCTTTCTTTTTGACTGTTCCCCTGACAAGCTCCACTTCACTAAGGGTTGAGGAAACAGGGCAATGTTTTCACAGAAGTACACACACCCTCCTGTCATTTAAAAATCCTGCCATGTGGACAGAGTTGTACTTAAATACCAGCACTAAAAGTGGTTACACCACATGCTGCTCCAGGCAAGCTTAAACCAGCCGCCTGATGTAGAGATGACGTGAAAGACAAAGCCCTTGCAGTGCTGGCCCAGACCCTGGCTCCCTCTGTCCCTCTCATGGTTCCCCTCACCACAGGGTCACTGCTGATACCACTGGCCCACGAGGATAATGGGCAACTGTGAGGATAACGGTGAAACCACAAATGTCCTTACTGTCTCCCACTGCATGTCTAAGGTAAGAGACACCATTTATTCAGAGCAAGGTACTAGCTGTTGTAGCCAAGCCAACTTCCCTCCCTGCTGCAGAAAGCTTGGTATCCAGGCACAAGCAGACACTTTGTGGCAGCCCCGTCACCTGTCTCTGGTGAGAAGTACATCGTGTTGGCAACCTCCCAGCGACACTGCCTGGCTAGCGTCCCTGGCTGCAGGGGGGCCACGTGCGCTCTGAGACAGGAGGCTGAGCAGCACACAGGGCACACGGGTGTGCCGTTTGCACAGTCACACTCATTCCCTGACTGGACTCTTGCATCAACTGGCTGTTTGCAGTTGTGGTGGGTTAACCCCAGTTGGAGGCCAGGTGACCATCAAGCTGTACTATCAGTCCCCTCCTCAGCCAGGCAGGGGAGAAAGGATGTGATGAAGGGCTCACGGCTCGTGCTAAGGACAGGGAGAGATCAGTCAGCAATTACCGTCACTGACACAACAGACTCAGCTTGGGGAAAAGATTAATTTATCAATCAAAATCAGAGTAAAAAGGGAACTAAACCCAAATCTAAAACATATTCCCCCAACCCTCCCTTCTCCCTGTAGTCCCCCTCCCACCCCCATGACCTTCCACGGCTGCAGGGCACAGCCGGCCTCCCCATGTGCTGCACCACGGGCTGCCGCGGAATCTCTGCTCCAGCGCCTGGAGCACCTGCTCCTCCTGCACTGACCTGGGGGTCTGCAGGGTTCTCTCACATCTTGTGCTCTCTCCCTCTGCCTGCAAAATCTCTCCTCTTCTGTTTTTTAATTTCCCCCTTCTCAAACATGTTATCCCAGAGGTGTTACAACTAGGACTGGGTCAGCCACGGCCAGCGGTGGGTCTGTCTCGGCACCGGCTCTGTCAGACATAGGGGAAACTTCCAGTGGCTTCTCACAGAAGCCACCCCTGCAGACACCACACTAAAAAAATATTACCGTGCAAACCCAATAGAGCAATGCATGAACAATTCCCTGAAGCTGTACAGTTACACCAATGTATCTGGGAGAAGTCTGCTCCAAAGTTCTACCCCTCTCACTTCCCTAAGTCAAGTGCCAAGGTGTAATTGTTTGTGATGGCACTGCTAGATGATTTAACACTGCATGCAGTAAAACACACCAAGCTTTATGTATAGAGGACAAACTGGCTTTGTCTGAAGAACACAGAGCGGGCAACCCAATATGTCATTGTCCTCTGTAATTTCTAGGAGCACATGAAAAACAAAGCAAAAAAAAAAAAAAAAATTTTAAAAATCCCTAGGCATTGTCAGTGTATTATCTGGTACAAAGGCAAAACAAAGCACACATTATCCAGGAACATGAATAAAATGCTCCAGAGAGGGACAAAACCCAACTGCCTGTTGTATCCTCCTAGACACGACTTCGCTGCAGACCAGCTCAGCGCCTACCTATCCTCTACAGACAATCAATCAGGCAGCTGCCCTCCCACCTCCATGAGGATCAGCTGCTCTCTCTCCAGTATCTGTCATCTCCAACAATGAATGAGAAGAGGCCTCAGCAAAAATCACTTGGGGGCATGGATGCTCAGGATATAATGGACTTGACAGCAAGCAGCTGCGCAGGCTGGATCCATATATTATAATAGCACATAAAAAATGCAGGGTGAATTGTCTGAAATGTCTCATGAGGCATTTTACCAGCCAGAGTTTCACTGAGCATGAGCAAAAAGTAATAGCAAAAAAAGTCCACCAAAACACCTACCCACCGAACAAATAAAACCCAGCCAAAGCTAAGCAATCCAGATAGAGAAAGGAACGTAGAATGAAATCCACTCTCCATAGATTAAAGTCTCCCTAAACTATTGCCCAGTAATGTCAATTACCTCCTGCTATGTAGCTTGATGTCATTCTTCACCTGCGACGGTTGCTGGGCATGCTCGGCGCACTGTGAAGGACAGAGGGCACTTTTCTATGACCCTGTAGGTTTAGGAAGACACGTGGAGTTTTCCAACAGTTCTTCAGAGGAAGAGGAAAGGGACAGTACTATTTTACTGAGGTGGTGAGGGCACTGGGGACCACTGGTGCCCCCTGAACCCTGGCAGGGCAGCAGTGTGTGTCTGTTGGCACGGCTTTGGAGTATGACTCCTCCTTCCTCACATCTCCAAAGATAACTTTTTTCCTCCACTCAAAACACATGCTATGCCTAAAGCTAATCAACCACAACTACCTGTGCCCGTTGTTCCTCAATACTGCTTCCCAGGTGACTAGCATATTTTTAGGTAGCTGTCCCAGCACTTGGGTCCCCCCTGTCCCCTCCACAAAATTCAGGATACACTTTTTTTTTTTTACATTGTGGATTTTTTAAAAAAACCATGTTTTCTTTTTCTTTTGTAAAGAAAAAAGGGGCAGTGGGAGCAAAAGCACAAGCTGTTGGGAATTTGAAGTGGGAGAGGAGAAGGGGGCTGAAGAAACCAATTTCAGTTGTGCTTACGCAATCTGAAGAGACTTTCTCAAGTGAGTAGAGGGGAAGGGGAAGGTGAGAATGGAGAAGTACACGTGAGAGAAAATATTTTCAGAAGAAATGGTCATGACATTGTCTTCCTTCAGGCTATTTGGCGATCCCTAAGAACAGGGAGGAAGTGAATACAAACCAGCAACTGTAATTCAGAATAAGAAAATATTCTGTAACAGGGAAGGACTTTCTGCAGTGATTAATTAGACACAACCTGATGTCAAGGCCAGTGAGGTCTGTCCACAGAGCAGCCAGGCCAGGGTAAAGTTTGAAGTGGTAACTGTCCTGTGTTTCTTTCAGATTCAGTGGTGGCTCCAAGACTTCCAGATCCTCTGCCTTAAATCCTCACTTGCAGTGGTTCAGAGGAAGCAAGGAATGAAGGTACACAGCACTAGAAAGTGATTTTCACAATGGCTTTGCAGAGCTATAAATGGCTGCAAGTGAAAAATCAGCAGTAAAAAAGTTTATCATAAAATGATTTTTTTTTATAACAGCACTCACAGTAATGATGAAATTATGTTTTCCTAAGTGACATTCATCTGAATATATCCTTGGAGAAGGAGGACACCAACAGCTTACAACCTACCAAGCTGGGCAGCTAGAAATCTCTCTGATATGTGTTACTTGAATAGCAGGAATGAAGGCCTAATCTAAAGCCACCAAAATCACTGGGAATTTTTCCATGGTTTCTGCAGATTTGAGAACAGACTTCTGATTAACCTAAGTCCCCAATCCTGCAATTATACTTTGGCAGAGGTTTGTCTGCACGGATCCAATGTCAATCCTGCTGCTGGGCAGTATTTCAGAAGAAGCCTGAGTAGGAATTTATGTCTGAGACAAACCTTTATAATAACCAAGAGATTAGTAAAGACTCTGTGAGGAAGTGAAAGGGATCTGTGCCTCAGCTTCTCTTTGCCTGTCTGTGGAAGAGCAGACTGTATTGCTCTGTTGGGTTGCTTGCAACAAGTTCAAAATGGAATTCTCCATTTCATGAAGCATCCATTGCCCTTGCAATTGGCAGCAAAATTGGAAATTTCCTTTAATTGAAGCCTGTTCTGTGATTAATGTCTCTGCTCACAATCCACACCGCTGGCTTAGATTGGCCATGAATGTGTGAGCATTCCACAGCAGCAGATTTGCAAATACTTTCTCCTTTCCTTATCTTCCTCACACTTAATACTGTTGAACAGGATTAGGTCTAAGAAAGGTGCACATCCAGTTCAACGCATCCGGTCTTGACAGCTTTGTGTGCTTTGAAAGAAGTCTTTAGTCAATAAGTGCTCCAATGGTTCTTAATGTCACTGGATAAACTTTAAGTGTCCTGAAAAAGCTCTGCAGAGATGGTTGTAGTCTGAAGTTCTTAAAAATGGAGTTGTATGTACACTTTTACTCTCCTTTCTTGCACATCTGTGTCTCTAAGAGGATGGAATAGCACTTGTGGTATTACTCCATGCAATGCAAAATACGTAGCACTGAGGACTGGAGGGCATTCCTCCATACTTCTTTGCTCCCATATAGAAGCTTCTCTAGAGGACTCAAAGATGACATGCCTGATGAGACTTATTTCAGCAATAGACTCTTGCCATAAACTGTCCATCAGTAGTAAGACCTGAACTGCCCAGAACTGAGGTGTTGTGAGACAGAGATCTTCACCTGTTATTTTTTGTTGATCCATAGATAACTAATACCGTAAACAGGCAATTTTGAATTGCCCAATAGGTAACACCAGTCTTTATCTCTTTGGTCACTTTACCAGTATTCTAGAAATTGCCTCTAAAATGATGAAATCATTAATAATCTGTTTGAAACTCTTCCCTTCAAAAAATCTCCCCAAATTTTGGAATCTTTCCCATCCATTTCTGGTCATACTTTTCTTTTGATCTAAAGTACTGGCACCAATTGTCAGAAGATAATTCTCCTCTGCAAATACACTGTCTATTTCAGCAGCTTTCCTTTGAGAGAAGCACTTTGTCTTTGTCTTTTAGCCTGGCTGACAGTCCCCAAATGCCTCTAGACTGGTTTTCATTTGCTTAATTACATGATTCAACTACATTTTATAGCATGGATTTAGGAGAACACAAAGCCCAGAGCGGACTGCAGATGTGAAGGGTTGACCCCTCATATATCTTACCCCTCCATTGCATCTCTCTGGCAGTCACTCATCCTTCCTGATTCTTTTAGTCCTTTGTATAGTGAGCCTGGCAGCAGCACCGCCAATTAGCAGAGATTACCACAGCACTTTTTCCTCATAGGTTTCAGTCAAAAAAAAAAAAAAAAAAATTCCCCAAACCAAACCAAGGGTAGGCAGCCAGCCCACATTTTCTTTTTCCTGTCATATTGTGCACCATAAATAACTACTTATACTTACTTTCTGCTGCTCAGCAACAACTTACAGCTTTCACCTCCGTCTTGCAGCAAAGCTGTGTCACTTAATGCCTTTGTCCCATTCTTCAAATGAGATGTCCGAATCACTATTTTAAAAGTTTGAATAACCTTTCTCTCTTGCCTTGACAGGCATGTTGTTGCCCCCCCCCCCCCCCCCAACATCTTGTACATTGTGAATACACCTATCTGCCTTCTTTTCACAGCTCTTAAGATGAGTCCTTGACAAATTAATCACTGCCTTGTCCTTTCTGTACAAGTGACTGTCAACAAAGCAGATGGTGCTGTCCCTTACAACACCTTGTCTCTTAATCTCTCTCTCTCTTTGAGTCTGTCCCCTCCAGGTTTGTGACAGGGGCTTCTGCATGGCTAATTTTTATTTTTTTAATACTGAAGGCAGCAGACTGTTGCCACAGGATGTTGCTCACCTGGTCACAAAGATGACAATCCACTGAAGTTGAAAGAAATATTTTCCACCTTCCAACTTTCCCTTCCCCAGTATTGTTTGTTTCAATACAACCCAAACTCCAGTTTCCAGGGCTAACTTTTGAAAGCAGATTTTATCAATGACAGATTTCATTTGGAAGAGTCATTCAAGTTGAAAACACCACGTATCAGTGGTTCATCCCACCCTGCCCCCCATTTTGATCTGCTGTTTCATAATAGACACATAGATTTCAGTGGAAACTGTTGGAAAAAGAAGTTAAGAATCTCTTTGGTGCAGAACACCTACCCCAAACCCACACACCAAATCCTCACAGATGCACAGAGAAGCCTCAGTTAGAAAAAAAACTGCAACACACCTCCATTGAGAGCACCCACCCACATCAGCCAAGACTTTATTCCACTGGTATCAGACATCAGAGCCATCAAGGAACTGCGTAGGAAACTCATTCCTAATGCTCCTAGCTTAGGCTGATGAATCAATATCTGTGATAAGATCAGTGTCATACATGAATGAGGTTTCTACTCTGGCACGCATTAACAAGGAGCTGTGAAATGGTGCTGTGAACTTGGTGTGTCACTGGAACACCTACAGCACATCGCTGAGTGGGCGAGGATGAACGGAATAGACTTCACTATTTCTTTTATGTCAGCTTGAAAGTAAGAAGGGCTATACTATGAATAAAGCATATATCCATTTAATACGCTGATTTTGCTACAGCGCTGCTGCCTACACAGAAGGGGCTTCAGCCCTCTTTCCCTGCTCAGGGGGTCTAGCTACCTAGCATTTCTAAGTTTCACCATCCTGAAGGACACTGATATTCCCAAGCAGGATGAACTGAGACCCGGCCTTCTGATGTAAGAACTGTGTTGCTTAGACTCATTGCCAGACTAAGCCAAAGGCTTTTTTTCAACAATGCAAGCAAAACTAAACTTTGGCATGACAAAGCTGGGATTGAGAGCCAGAAACAGTCACAAAGAGTCTGGCAGACAGTTCTTGCCACCAGAAGAAGAGGTGCAGTGCTAAGCTCTGCTTATGGAAAGAAAGGGAGCTCAGCTCCCTTAACAGCTACAACTAGCCTTACTTTACTGGGCTCTGGGTCATGGTCTTTTCCCTTCGACTAACAATGTGCTACCCTAGATGATATCTAGGTTTGGCTACGTGTAGGGCCAACTACCCTGATGCTGCTTTTACTCTGAAACCATCCTTCTCTTTGGGGATGGGCTTTGAACTGGGGTGGGGGTGTGGGGGGAACTCAGGACAAGCCGTAAAACTTCTTTCAGTCATAACTGAAGTCTTAGCCCTTTTTTTCCCTCCTCTTGCTCAATTAAAGCCCTGGAGTAGATACAACACAAGAGACCTCACTCCTGGGAGAACAGCCCAATAATTCCTGACTTCAGTAAGACAGATCTGCTGGAGTATCTATTGCTGATGAGGGAACTGGGGCCAGATCCAGCAAAAACTCTATTTCCTATGAACAGCAATACTTTCCGTAGCAATATAACATTTCTCCTCTACCTTCCAGTTCTTTCTATACACATACCCCCTCAGCTTCTTCATGTTGTGTACAAGAGTCTTGACACTGTCTCATTCAAGTCAGCTTTCACTTCACTCTTTCAGCAACTCCTTGCAGTTCAAGAGGTCTGAAGTCAGCCGCAGCGTTAGACAGGGAGTAATGCAAATGCCTAGGGCCAGACCTGGTTAGATTTCAGCATAAATATAAATCACCTCTGATTCTGTTTTTATTTGCTGCCTTAAGCTAGTCATTAACACATTGAAAACAATCTGGGTGCAATTATTTTCTTCTGATCCAGCTCCTTTCCCCTGTAATCAGCACTCCAGGAGAACATATGGGCTGCTTCTGTCACTTGGCCCCTGATTTACACCCGTGTAAATCTACCGAAGTCAACAGAACTCCCCAGGAGCCGCATGTGGTTTTGTTGCATGTGAGCAACCGCTGAAATCAAATGAGCCCCTGTGCTGCAAAGAGGTCTCCTTGTATGACTACTCCTCAGCAGGGGAGAGAGGATGTGCCCAGTGATGAGAGGGTGCAAACACCTCCGCCCCACACCTCCAACTCACTGACAGTTGGCAGACCTGAAAATCCAGTTCCACGTGTAACACCTTAAATTCTCAAGTGGCCACCAAGTGCCTCAAAAAGCTGAGCACAACTAGTCTGGGAGAAAGAACTTCGAGAGGGCCTTTTCAGTTTCCAAGTACATGTGTTTGGGGAGGGAAGGTTAAACAGGTTTCAGGGTATGTTAGGTGAGGAAGAAATTATCAGGAGACCAATGAAGACAGAAAGCTTTGCAGAAGTGCACTGTAGGTTTAAAACGCATGTTAGTCAGTGCTGTCCCTTAGAACAGCTTTCATCTAGTGTCCATTATTAGTGTTAATTCAGGTTTCGGCTGCACAGTCAATCAGTCCAAGTAGTCTCTGGCTGGGATTTCTGCCAAGCTCCTCCTTCAGAGGCAATTCCTCCTCTGCTTCCCTGTTTACACCAGGTTTATTTATACTCATCTCCCACTGTCAGCAGATCCAAGGCAGCTTGAAAAGCTAAGAGGGCACAACCTTTCCTCCTTGATCTGTTCTTCCCATGTTACAATCACTGTGGTTTTAAATGGGTTTTGTTTAGAATTTTCTCCTACCAAACCTAGAGAAAAATTTACATGCAGTGTGCAGACATGTTCACTGCTGCCATCTCCACCTGCAAAATGGGTACAGGGATAGTATGAAAGTGACACTGCTAATCCTCAGCATTTCCAAATCAATAAGGTCCACTCAGATTTCTTCAAATCTGAAACAGAAACCTATGACTTTATTACTGATCCTCAGTCTCTTAAACCTTCCAGGATAAAAAGAAATCTCACTTTCTAGAGCTGCTTCTGTCTAATTAGCTGAAAGGAAGTGCACAAAATTCACTTACATTGTGATGGCAGTAAGACAAATTTTAGGAAAATTCAAGACAAACCTAGTGACTTTTGTGATATAATTAGAAATGGGTAAGCTGGGAAAGGAAGGCTTTAGGTTTACTCATGAAAATCTGGACCTTGGTCATTTCATTTTATCATCACTGATTTGTACGTTCAGTTTGATGAACATACACCTTGCTTATCCCGTGGCTGTTAGGTCTGTGCGAGTGAACTAAGTTGCCATTGGTGCATGAGTTACCAGAACTTAGTTCCAGATTTGCACAAGTAAGAAGTGCCATACACTCCCCTAATCTCAAGCAGCAGGACAGCAATAGGAGTAAGAAATAGCTCTCAACATCCTATTACCAAAAGCAGGGCTAGCTCAGGGTGTCTGTCTCTGACCCTCAGAGGGTTTATCATGGGAAATGGACACATCCTGACAGATCCCATTCCTTCAGAAGAAAATGGGGCTTAGGAGGACGCCAGCAATCAGTCATCTTCCCAACCCGGTCCTTCATTCGGGTGCGTGGCCTTGCTGCCCAGACACAGTAAGAGATTGCTCTTTACTGTAACCCTTAAGGTTGGTGCAGGAGCCTGGGAGTCACGCACAGATCATCATACCTCCCCACCTGATCAAATCAGATATAGGGCTTGTGCCACTTTTCATCCTCAGATGGGTCAGAACATTGAGAATCTACAAGCGCAGTCTTACATTTCTCATGCCTGGCTTTCAGGGTTGGCAGCCTGTATCTGCTGGTCGCTGCTGAAGGGGCAAGCAGCAGACAGGCAGCAAAAGGCTGTGGATGGTATCCTTTAGCCAAGCACCACTGGGCACAGCTTTTCACTTGGCAGAGGCACCACAGCTCCTTTGCTATCTCTGCGGGGCAGAGAGGATACCAAATTGCACCATCTGAACCAAGTGGTCTTGGAGGCAGGAAGCCGAAAAGGTTACAGTTAGAGGTGGCTCTAAATGATCTCCTGAACCAGACTTTTGGTAGGTGTAAATCAGCAGAGATACTTTGAAGTCAATCAATGCTTATTGATATAAGCAGTAGAGCCAACATTCTCTCTCCAAGAAGAAATACTGAATACCATCTTTTCCTTGGGGGAAACTAGATTTACAAATGCTTACAAATCTAAGTTATTGTGATAGAGATTTTGTAAACTGTGAACAAAGGCTGATTTACTCATCATCACCCTCCTACTGACCTTACTGAAACATCCTCCTGGTGAAAATCAATTTTTCATTTAAAAACCAGAATATTTAATTATCATCCATATTGATTCAAAACGGTCTCAGACTGCATTGATGTTACTCAGAAAAAAGTAGGAGACAGGAGTGATCCCTCCTGCAGTAAGCACTCTCACACTGTGCAGGCATTTCTGACTGGGCAGGTTTTCCCACTGAAGGGCTTTCCCTCAGGAAGGAAAGCCAAATGCTTGCTGGATAGCATGTGTACTATTCCCAGCAGATATTTAGCTTCAAAATGATGCCTTGCTATCTCTCTTGGGTAGTAATTACAGTTGTGGTAAGATGTTAGTCTAAACCCGGCTCTTTTTTCCTTCCCACTTTTGTCATTATCTGTAGGGACTTGGAGATGTGCGTGGATGAAAGTGCTCTGGGCTGTCGCAAGCCTTCAGGGAGGGAGCACTGAGCTGGTGGAACTCCCTTCCACGGGCTCTGCTGCTCCTCTAAAGCAGAAGCAAAGCGTGTGCCCCGCACCCCCGCACGCTCATCTGCCGGAGCGTCTAACCAGGGGGCAGCCGCTAGATGTGCTCCGAGCCCATCCCCAAGCTCTCTGTAACGAGTTGGGACGGCACAGAGGCTGCGTTTCAATGCATCTAGTTTGAAGAGTTGTATTTAATCCCTAGGTAAGTTTTTTATTTATTGAGCTATTTATTTGTTATGCTTCTTAATGATACAATGAATGCTCCAGCAGCCCTACTTTCTACCACATTAAGCAGGAAGTCACTGTGCTAAAACATAAAATAGTAAGAAAGAAATGTATGGATTTCCACTTCGGGGGATGAAAAAAAAAAAAGATCTGTATTAGCATGCATTTTCCTTCTTTCCCTTCATTTGATGATTTTACGTGGTTGGTCATTACCTTACTGGCTGGCTGTGTTCACATAAAATAGGAAAAAAACAAAACTAGAAAGGAAGACTCTCTTGTCACTACCTAATGTGATGAATATGTAAAATCCACTTGGACCAAGTCAGCTCACTGCATTCCCACGTATCTGCATGTTTATTGGCTTGTCAGCTGAAAACCAGGCAAAAGCTCTCAACCAAGGAGCCTGCTGATGAGTGCCTTGGAGATATTTTGAGTGAAAATGAGACCTCCTGTCCTTGTGCATTTCTAGCTAAATATGCAATACCTTAACTATTATAGGTAACAGGGGAAGAGCAAGTGGCTCCCTAGGATAAAAGTAAGTCTTCTTTTATATTAATGAGCAGCCAAAAAAGGAACTGTTTTCTTACTAAATTATACAGCTATCTATTGATACAGGAAGGCTGGCTGCTTGTCTAAATGCAAGGATGTTAAAAGCAGGAATCAGTGTAAAATGTTGATGAGAATAAGCAGAACACACCTGAGGTAGGAATACATCTATCTTCACTCAGAAATACTGGAAAATAAAATTGTCAGAAGTTGCAGAGCAGCTGCTTTGGAACTACTGCTTCAGAGCTACCATCTGTCAAAGGTCAGGCGAAGGGAAATGATGAGAACTGTCCACCTCAAGATGCTCTGCATTAGCTCACACTGGACTTCGCAGAAGAGATTCCCACTCGGTTCACGTGACAGCTGCAGCATCAGGTACTCACAACGCTGAAGAAAACAATTGCCAATTGACACAGCCCTTAAGAACTAATGAGGAATGAGAGCATTCAGGAGAGAAGTTCTTTGCCAGAAAACTGCATCTTTTTTTCCACCATCCAAAATCTAGCAATGATACTACCAGTTCATGAGTGTCCCTCCTTTTTACTAGTTCTCTGCCTTACTATGCCAGTGATTCCCTCACTTCCCCCACTGGAAGTTGGAAATGAAGTCCTCAGGCATACTTGTTAAATCACTGTGTAAAAGTACTGATGTAAATATTATTTGAGGCATCCTTAACCCCATGTCATCTTTAAAAGAAAAAAAAAGTCAAAATCAACAACTAACCAAAATAACAATAATCTGGAGATTTTTGACCCATCTTAGTCAGAAGGAATTAACTAAACTATTTATTACCCTCCATGTCCTCCTCTGATTTTTATTTAATTGAAGACCTAGCCATGAAATAGAAGGATTAATAGAAGCTGGTGTTAACAGGCTTTGTTGGCACTGCAGGCAAAAAAGTATTATTCCCAAGGAAGCTGCTCACATCACACAGCCAAGTATTTAGAGTCAGGTGTTCCAGCGTTTCTACAAAACCATTTGAATTACCAGATAATTTTTTCAAGCAAAACTGTGTTTTCTCTTCATTCCTATGAGACCTTTATGTGTCTGTATTTAAGGATCCATTAGCAGGACAAATAAAATAGAAAGATAAGTATTTTGACAGTAAGAAAGAGCTGTGAAAGACATGTACTACTTCTTCATACAGTCAGCAGAAGATGTCTCAAGTGAACAGAAGAGTTACCCTGCAACACGCACATGCTCAGCAACATGCCTACTCACACCTCACTCCATTGCAGGCCCTCACATTTTTCTGTGCAGACCCTCCCCCAGATTTCTGAGCTACACCAAACCCAGCAGCTCTTGTCAGACCCAGCATGGACCAATCCTGCTTTTACACAATACAGCCATACCCTCGTTAATAGAGCGGGTAAAAAGAAAGTCAGAGTGCACTCTCCAAGTATCCAGCTCTTCCAGACAGTTCTGTTTTAGGAGATAAATACACAATCTGCTAATTA
Organism: Rhynochetos jubatus; assembly: GCA_027574665.1. Lineage (NCBI taxonomy): Eukaryota > Metazoa > Chordata > Aves > Eurypygiformes > Rhynochetidae > Rhynochetos > Rhynochetos jubatus. Next base: position 11,668,045 of record CM050655.1, read on the forward strand.
TTTTTTTAAGGAATCAATATTTACTTAAGAGCAACAATAGCTCTTCCAGGGCCTTTTTATCATACCACTGCGATGCTAATCTCTCTTAATGAAAATAAATTACTTCCCCTGAAGGATCAGTCTTTTGGGCATGATTCTGATTTTGTTTGCACTGCTTTACTCTAGCAGCTGCAGCTGATGGAGTGTCTGCTGATTTACACCCATGGTCAGAATAAGCTTCCTTCCATTCACAGCAAGCATGGTGCACGTGGCATCGCTGGAGTCTGGGTGATTTGGAATACAGCTGAGAGTACTCCAAGTCTTTCACTTTTTTGAACTTTTATATCATGCTGCTTCTGCTCGCATAAGACAGAAAATGAAAGCACAGTGTACTTGTGTAGCGTAACTAAGCAACAGGGCACAGCAGGGAGACCCAGTTATCTGGCGCTAATCATACCCCAGGGATGTGAAGCTCATGAATTAAGGGCCATTTTAACATTTATCATATTTCTTTTCATTTAAAGGTAAAAATAAATTATTTCTATAAACTGCTTTGATCCCTGGAAAATGCCTTCTGACATTAAATCCACTCCATCTGGCTCTCAGAGATTAGTCTATCTCATACTAACTGCCACTCAAAATGCTCAGTCCAGAGCATTGGGTGGTCTAGATCACCAACCCATTTCAAACATCCCAGTCCAGAGTCACCTTCCCCCAGACCCGGTCTGTGCCGTAGCATCTCCATGTCACCTCCGCAAGTCCACGAGCCCTGCGCTAGCCCCAGAGGGCAGCCAGATTGCTCCTGAAGCTAGGATGTAGGACTGGTGGGAGACTGCCTTCCTGCTCACAAGGATTCAGAGTTTAAATGTCCCCAAGCAGTAATTAAAATGACAATATGTAATTTATAGTAGTCTGCTAAAAGCTGCATTTCAGCTCTGTTGGAGATGGGAACAGCCCCGAATTCCCACAGCAGGATACATACTGGCACATCTCTCCCCAACCCAAGAAGAGGTGGGAGCAAAAACATGCACAAGAAAATTGCAAATGTAGTTTGAACTCTTTTGGGCTCAGCTCAGTCAGCGCTGTCCTATTTTCTCACCACAAATGCCAGGACCCAAGGAACGATAGCCTTACTCATTTCAATGGCACTATCAGCAAAGTCGTATCAGACACACAATGGCTGCAGGTGACAGCATCAAGCCTGAAACTCTAATTAGTGCCATTATTCTGAACTTGTATTTCACTGTTTTGTGGATGAACATATCATCATGTGAAAACTATTTGTTTTTTTACTTTATCTAGCCTAAAGACAGGGGCAAAATGAACTAGTTGATATCAATGCTCACCCACTAGACTGTGTCTGTGAGTATTCTGGTTTATTCAGGCCATTTGAGTCAAAGCAAGTCATTCCAGCAAGGTAGTATGAAAAAGCAGAGACACAGCACTGCTGCTGTAAGACCAGTGATCACGATCCTTCGGTAACTGGACACTAGCTGCAGCAGATGGCAGCTATGTGAAATGCAAGTACTAATCTCTGAGCTCAGTTATTAGGGATAGGAGTGCCTACTGCTGAGCACATGCCTACACATGCAGCCAAAAGGTTTGTTGCACAGGCAATGCCAGAAGGCAATTATGGCAATTAGGTGGTCTTTTTGACCCATTTTAAATGGACTAATAGCAGGGATTATTATCAGCCTGTATATTTGTTCCAGTGATGATCTGGATCCTCCTCACTGAGGATTCAGCACAAGCTGTGTGAGCACAAAGATAATTTCTGTCTAATTTGGCATGGTACTGAGCTACGGGAGAGGAACAGAGGACCGCAGGGCTGGTAGGGAAGAAAGGCATGATCCTGGGCCCATGGGTGCCCGAGGCTCACAAACTAATAGCACAGCTATCTGCAAGGGCTGTTTGTTTTCATGACCGTATAAGTAATGGTAATATCAGCAGTTCATGGTTGCTGCTTCATCTCCATGCCTGATTTCTTGTGGCATGTGGAGTAAGGCAAGGGAATACAACAGTGTATAATTATCCTTCTCAATTCAAACACTGCCCTGCTAGGCAAGAGCAGAGTTTAGCTTTGGGGGTAGGCTTCTTTTTGTTAGTAGTGGATTCCCTGGAAGTACAAACACCCGGAAGCAGAAAACAGCTTATTTGAGCAAAGAGGGGAAATGACCAGCTGCAGTTAGAACCTCTTAAGAAAATATAAAAGCAGTGTATTGCACATTACTTAAAGCCAAGAGGAAATAAGATTTCCACTAGGGTAATAGCAGAGAAAAGAGTTTAGTGTTGACTGCAGGGAAAGCGAGTCTAGAGGGTTCATGGGAATACTGTTTTCATACTTGCTGCACTCTCTCTCAGCAGCTCTGTTGCTCAGCTTTCCAGAATACAAAGAATACAGGTAGTTCTCACCAGTAATCTCACTGAGAAGGACACTCAGCATTTCAAGAACCTCACTTTTTGTTTGTTCTTTGTGTGAAACACTTTGGGTTCTTGGCTCCAACTGAAGGATCTATCTTTGCTCATCAGCAGAAAAATCAGGTTATGCCCACTTTAACAGAGACTAAACAGCAAGGCATTGAGATACAAGGTCTCAATTAGTCAGTTGCTTTACTGGAGTATTTTTCACATACAGAAAAGGACTAACAACCTGATGGTTAGGGCACCCTCTCAGGAGGCAAGAGGCCAAGGGTCCAGGCCTTGCTCAGCTCTCTGCCCACCTTCCAGAGGCCTGTACTAATGCCAGCGCTGGTCCTCAGGGCCCTGTGTGAGCACCTGACAGAAAGGAGCCGCAGGAAGACAAACACCAAAACAGCCGATGGACTGATTACACAGGGAAATGGATGAAAGCATGCAGAAGAGCAGCAAAGCCTGGGCTAGCAACGAACCTTTTGTGCATTCCTTGTGTCCTCCCCAATTAAATACTTAATCAAAACCAGTTCACTACCACAAACAAAGGGCTAGATGGTAGAGAACCACCATCTAGACAGCATTTCTATCACAGTGTTTACAGGCACCGCTTACAGTTTTCAGGAAGAAACAGCAGAAAAACGGTCCATTGCTCTAGAGTAGTACTCTGAAAGCAGGGAGCTCGGCTCCTGTCACAACAGGGTGTCGTACACCTCAAGAGGCCAGGCTAAGTCTCCCTGTTCAACAGGACACGGAAATAATAAGACTACAGCCCGCATCAGCAGAAGCACAACACAGGTAATTAGGAGGATGGGCTAACAGAGTTAAACCTCATACCGTTGCTTCAGCAGTGCTGATATGCCGTGACCGCCACTGTGCTGGCCTGCAGCAGTCACCACTAGAGGTTTGCCAAGACGACGTACGCCCTTGTCCTTGCATCACTGCTTCCAGCTCTCTCCAGGCACACCCTGGGTCCTGCTTATCACCACAGGATGCCCCAGCAAGGGTTAATGGTTTCTGGAGCCTGGAGATGCAAAGCTCAATTTGCTCCTCTCCAGGAAGCTCCTCCAGCATTGCTGCTCACAGGGCTGTTAGAGGACACCTCCTTTAGGCTGATATTACAAAGGAGCTTGCTTTTTATACTGACTGCTATTAAATCAGGCCGAACTGAGGACCCACCAGTAAATCAGGAGGAAGATCCTAGGCATGTCTAGGTATGGTCTTCAGTTTTTCAGATTATCTGGCTCCACTTTATGGGTACACAAATTGCAGAGTGTAAATCATTAATATCCAATTTGAGGAAGTCACTGAAATGTAACTGCTGTATAGGCAAATGAAAATATAAAGCTACCAGCAATATATTAATTTTTTAGTGCTCCATGCAGAAAGAGCAGTAGTTTATAGATACAAAACTTCCTTGCCTAGAGGGGCAGCCTTCCTTTTATCTAGATTAATTCCCAAGAAAAGCCTAATACTATCTGGCACTTCAGATCAAAGTAATTTGCTTGTTTGCAAGACTGAAGACAGTTTCCTAGTAGTGGCAAGTGAAAAGACAGCCTGAGGAACTGAGGTACCAAATCCAACTGCTCCTCATGTCACTTTGTATTTCTCTGGAGAGCACTGTCACTTAAATCCCACTGTTCACTATCTCTGATACCATCTATGTTGTGCAAGGTACAGAAAAGACATAACAGAATACACAGGAAAAAGAAATCCTCTTCTTGCTTTGTGGGCTGTTGTCCCTGAAAACTATTGGTCTTTTTCCAGGTGGGGATAGCAAAGATTATTTTTTGCCTGAGAGAGGCTGATCAGTTATGAACAAGTGTCCCTGTATAGTCAGAGAACCACTAGATATGCCAAGAGAAGCCTTGCTTTGATTATACTGCATGGATCTGGAGAAGGGATGGGTCAGGCAGTGTCTTACTGAATGGGAGAATTAAAGATTCTCCAAGGAAATAGGAACTGAAATGCAACTGGGCTTTTTGCTTTTAATATCATAGTGTTTGCCATCTGTTATTTGATGTTCTGAATTCTTATTTAAACCCTGTTTGACAAACAGAGCTTGATAGAATAAAAATCAAAAGTTCATTTTGAACACATAAGCTCCCATACAAGTCTCATCTGTACATCTTCATCTACACTGATCTTACCTAATGGAGCACAAACCTGAGGTCATCATAAAAAAAAACTTCATGAAGTGTGATATCCCAGCTGAAAGAAGACTTTTGATTACAAATATTTTCCTGACACTTCAGGAGAAATCATTATCCTGTTTCACTTCTTATTCAAAAACATTGTGGAGGGCAGCTGTTTTCTTCTAAATCTTCACTATGTTGCACTTCAAGGATATTTCAGGGGCACTTTGTGCTGATATAAAAGCATCTTCTAAATTTAGATATGTTGCTCACAGTCTCCGGAGGAGATGCATGGCCTTAACATCCCTTGGTTCACCTGAAGAAGTAGTTCCACTCAATAGCTCACACAGAGAAACACGATATTTCTGTATTAAGATTTCTGTGAGCCACATTTATTCCTTTCAGTACCTTTTGAGTAAGGTTATTTTCTTACGCAAAAGGTGCCTGGAAAGTCTGTCACATTACTGACAATGAAGCACGATGCCAGTGCAAAGTGAGAGTTTAGTCTGTGAGTGTGGGGACAGGTGGGAAAAGAACCCAGATGAAAGTAGATCATTGGTACTTAAATAGCATCCACTAATGATGTAAATTTCGTAAGCAGATTTGTATGCAATAGTTCTGTATTATTTTGTAAGCAAATCTGTTCTCAGACTAGCCCTACCCATCCAAAGTCTCCATCTATTTGTTCCCTATAGGTCCAATTAGCTCTTCTACACTAGCAACATAACATCCACGTTTCAATTATGCCAAATCAATATGGGTTTATTCCCATACAGGGCTTTCCCTTTCAATTACATGACACCTACTACAAACACATACTTTTCTCCACTAGTTCTTTGCCCTAATGTACATCAAAAGAATAAACCAAAATCCTGTTTGTATTAAAAAAGTAGGCAAACGTAACATCTTTCAGTACATACTGGTTTCTTCATGAGCACTGTCTCGACTCAGCCAGTAGGACACATTTACAATATTGGCCAGCATACACAGAACCCCAGAAGTTTTCACCGTGGCTTTGCACACAGTATAGCTACAGGCTGGTGTTTAAGAATGTGTTATTGTGGTCATCAGGTTCCCTTTGGCACCACGAGACATTATTCTCTCTTAATAGAGAGCCTATATTCCTTATTTAAATGGGATTCTTGCTTTCCTAACAGCTTAGTAGCTCCATGAAATCCAGTGTCTGTAGAGGGAAATGGGCAGTTTATTATCAGCTGCTTCCTGTCCCTTCCTATGCCATCTGATGTTTTCTTTCTCCTCGCCTTCCTCCCACTATTTTCTGCAGGCCACCAGGAAGAAAGAGGATTATCCTCAAGAGATGTCTGATGGCATGAACAGACTATACATTGTCTTATGATGTGAAGAATTATATTTCATCTTGCTTTTTGAGCTATTTAAGTAGGTTGCACCAGGTTTGAAGCCAGCTTCCCCACCTCTGAGCACAGCATTGCCCAGCAGAGAGAAACGCAGACTGGGATAGAATATTTTTTTTTCCTACCCAGTCATAACTCCCTCACCAACTACCACATGATCATGACCGGGGTGCTCCACTTCAAGTTTCTCACTCATCTGACAGTTGGACAGGTGAGAAAGAGCATCTTTCTCCCTCCCTTTCTACACATGCATGCAGCTCTGATCTCAGATGGGAATCTGTAGATGTTCCATTCACCTCCATTGCAGGCTATTCTTTCTGTCCTATATGGACCTATGCAAGCTGAGGACGGACATAAAAAGTTCGGTTTAAAGGTGTTTTTTTGGAGGACAGCTATAGAGTAGAAAACAAAAATTCTTTCCTGTATCTTTCTTTTCTCAGTACTATTTGGAAAGAAATGCAAGCCCTTCACATGTTATATACACTGTTTAGGTGCCTGGTGACACTGTTAGTCTCCAGTGAATCCTGGTAGAAAGTTTGTCTTTAGGTAACTGCCCCACACATGTCTGTGGCAGTGGAATCCTATGGCTTACGTGACTTACTAAAAACTTCTTAAGAATGGTAAAGATTAAAAAAACCCACATCAAGTAGCTAAGAACCTGCTTTCTTCTAGGTACTTGTTACAGGAAAACATAACTCAAGGCTTATTTTAAATCAATGCTTGTGTGCTTCATACTTCACTAAAAAGTACCAGGTTCCTCAAGAGAGCTGACATGATGATTTTCCCTCGAGACAGTCACATTTAAGCAGAGCTGGGCAGCCACCCCAGAGACATGCAGTGTTATCATTAACCATTGCACATTAAAACCAGAAAGAAACCTACTCTGGAACACAAGAAGCCCGTTTCGGAAAAACCCCAGTAACAGCTCCTTGGCAATGGTATTACGAGAAAACACCCCCACACCCAAACAAAACACTCCAACATATCAACACCTAACTGAAACAAAACTCACCAGTCCTGTATCAAACTAATGCTCCTTCTGAAGGGAACTGTGCATTGTTCTTGCTTCATCTCTATTGTCTGTCTTTTATATTGTCTTAATAAAAAAAAAAAACATTGAGGCAAAGTGATGCTGCAACAAAATAGGAAAACCAGCTATTACTTTTTGTGTGAGTGAAATGGAATTTAACTAACAAAACCACACGGAGATGACCTTGTTTGTCTTACTCGTTTCTCCAACTTTGTCTCACTTAAGGAGTATGAAAATCAAATTCTTTTTGCCTGGTAACAAATAACTGACACCAGAAGCCCTGCGAGGATTGTGACTGTCAGGGGAAATTGATAGTGGACTGTATGAATTTCCCTAGTGGAACAGCACATCAATGACTCATTCAAATTGTCACCTGAGACCACTAAAATTCAGACCAGTGGCAAACACTCTCATTCCCTCTCCCCAAGTAAGCTTCTTTGTGATGTGGTCCTCACTGCCCTTTCATTAACTTGGGGTGACAGCCCACCAGCTGTAATCCACGCAGTAACAGCAGAGCTCCAGCAATACCTTGGACATCACCCTCATTTGGACATGCCCTTCTCACGCCCCTAAATACAAGTCCTGGATTTTACAGAGGGAATCAATATCCTTATGTCTTTTGATTGCCGTCACTAACGCCAGCAGGACTTGTGCAAAGTTATATGTGAAAAAAGAACAAACAAATGGTGCAGGAAAAACCCCCAACATTTTCTGCCAGCTGATCGCTATGTAAGCTATGAGGACAGGACTGGCTGCCTTTGCTACACATCCACTGCATTTGGCCAAGAAATTCCAAATGTAACTGAGCGAATCAGACCCATCCTGGACCAAACTGCTGGCAGATTTAAATCCTATTGCGCTCCATGAAACCAGATACCAATTTTAGCAGTATCCCTGTCAGTAAGCTTCACAGGATCAAATGAGACCACAAGCGATATCTGTGTTTCCAAGAGCTGCCAGGTTTTGAGTTAAAAAGGAACTTAAACTCCAGTCTCAACCATTTGCATCTTGTGGAAAACCAGCGTCAGGTCTATACTTGCAAGTGGCAGAGTCTGTGCTCCAGGCTGAGTCCTGGAGTAACCCCCAAGCCCAGTTTTGCCTTAAGAAGGCAGCTGTGAAGCCTAGAAGCAGGCAGAAGCTGGATGGGAACCCCAGAAATGGTGTGAATTGTACACACTGAGCTGTTTGGCTCGCTCTGGAGTTGGTGCACTGTGTTGGGAGGAAGCTCCTCGGCCACATCTCATGCAGCCTCCATGAGGCATCTCTCTTTCACTGGTGACTAGGCTTCTTCCTTCTCCAGAGCCTACCATACTCAAGAGATCAGGGTTTCCGTTGCCCAGCAGAAGAACACAGAGCTTGTCTCTGACCACAGCAGTCAATAAGCGGGTAGAACTGCCTGCATTCAATTCTCTGATGACCTTGTGCCTTCAGTGACACCACCAAGAACTCATTTTAATAAAAAGCAGCAGACCTCAGTCCAGTCTGGGAAGAAAACCTTAACATAAAACTAAGCTTCCTTTTAGGAATAATTTCTAATTGCTCAACCCCCCAGAAAAGCTTACCCTGCTGCTTTCATTTCCTATCGGCTTACTGTACATGCCTGCCTAGCCAAGAAAACACATGCATTACTTGATCCTGAACTGCAAGCAGTGTATTAAGAGCTACATTTCCCATCTACCTATTTATGTCCTTTTAAAATTCTTCTCAGTTCCTCCTGTGCACTAGGAACTTGGGGGCACTTTCAGTAGTGCTTCCGGCACAAAATAAGCATCTAGATTATTGAAAGACATTACTGTGCTTTGAGATTCAGACTCTTACAGTCATACATCAACCATAATAAGGGTTTCTTTGCTTTTTAGTTTTCTGCCACAATGATTTCAATATTCCTTTGATACTACGATTGAATAGATATTTGCCAGAGTGTTGCCATCAGGGATGGGTATAGCCTGCAATGTAAATTGGGAGAAGGAAAAAAAAAAAGCATCTCAAGCAACTTTAGACCAATGTACCTACCATTATACTGGTGAAGGCTAAAATCTCCTTCACCCCCTCCTTCTCTCCTAGCATTTTAAGATAAATCCTTCTGTGGAGCTCTGAGGGTAGTGTTACAGAGCACTGCAAACTAATAGTCTGGGCTATTTCTGCAGTCCTTGTAATAAATGATGGATTAACAGTTAGTCCAGGAAGAGCCGTTACGAAGGATTCAGCAGCTATATATGAGAATGCCCAAGCTCTGTTTACCTTTCCTTACACCCATAAAGGCAGATGCAAGTAATGCTGTGGAAGGCTGCTGATACACCTTACATATCTTCATCTTGATTACTGTGAGATCCCAAAGCTGCACCCCGAGCAGAGCATAATGCAATATGTATGTACCATACACATGCACAGCATCTAATTATAGTAGCACTTCCTCTCGTTAATACTTTCAGACCCTGTAGGTTATTTTCCCTCAGATACTGCTTATAAATTCCCTTCCTCCTCACCACTGTCCTCTTATGCTGACAAGAGCCAAGAAAAGCTCCTGCTGTGTGCAGAATGCTAATAATTGCCTGAGTTATCAATCAAAACAGATGCAGACAAAAGTAATCAGCATCATCAGAACATCTCTATGATGCAGCAAGGAGGTATTTTGAGCTCTGCTCGAATGAATGGGCCAAGCTAAGAGCTAGCTAGTGCCTGAGAATTACACTAATGTGATGTGACATTTGCTTAAAGCCAAGTTTTTCTGTTAATAAGTTTCAGAATTCTCACAGCAAAGTCACAGTTACCATTCAAGGTTCAGAAAATCTGTGGAAGACAGGTCAGAATAATAGCAGAAGTAAAAAGAAATAACAGTGAAATGCCAGGGAAAAGGAAATCAGAGCAAGTGAAGTATAACTTTCTAGGGGTTTTGCATTCCAAAGAGTCTATAGGAGCGTGTCTCTGCAGAAATATCTCAAGCAAGCTGACTCAGTCACTCATCTGGACCAACACTTCACTTCAAACATGTCATCTGTCCCCATGCTTTACTGCTTAGCTTGATCAGGGAGTACTTTGTGTGTTGCAGCAATTCGTTTCTGTATGCAGTAAGGTGAGACACGTATCCTCCAACATTAGTCGTTTAACTGAGCCGTCTTTAAAGGGGAGCCATCAGCCATTTAAAAAGCATCACATCAATTCAGGCAGTGCAAAAATCTTCAGAAGTCACATGTCTGAGGCACTGAGCAAAATGACAATGTTCATTTAACTATTTGTTGTCTTCCTTAAACATTCTGTGTTTTGTTGTCTCAGACTACAGCATTTTTCTTTGTCAGGGGCCACTACACAGTACTGGTCTCATCACGTACAAATTTCCCTGTCTTCTCTCAGACATAGTTGCATTCATGTTCATGGATTTAAAAATAAAATTTGGGTCTCTGTCAACTTGGTTGTTTCAGAAGAACTGGCAGTCAAAACCACAAGCAGTTCCTAGGCTGGCTGTTAAACACTGCAGCAATCCCTGAGCCCCACTGCTGCTTCTCCCCCGTGGCCACGCTGGCCATGGCTGGCTGGACCACTGTTTCCACAGCCTGGACAGCCTCTCAGGCTTCAACCTGAGTGTCCCCTGTGTCAGGAGTAAGGGAGGGAAGAGCAGAAATAGTCCTTGCTGATCTCAGTCCCCCTATTGCCTTCACCAAGTTCCTCATCCTGCCTCAGTATCATTTGACATTAGTTTGACAGTTCTTTTCTTATTAATGTGCAATTTGTTTCTTAATCCTAAAAATGGCTTTAACCCCCCCCCCCCCCCAACTTTAATGGAAAAACATAACTAAAAAAAGGATTCTTACACACTGGGGTACCACATCTCTAGAGAGCTTAAAGATTTATCTAGACACTGTCAAAGTATCTAAAATCCTCTTTCCTTTGCATCATTGTTTATAATGGCTCCTAGTAAGCATGTAAAAGAAATTCTTCCCCATTTCAAACTGGATTCTTTCCTTATGCAAGTAACATCCTTGACATCAATAGGGGTAACCGTCTCTTCAGCCACAGTATGCTATTTTCATCTCCTTCCCTCTCTATTACTTTTGTTCATCCAAGATCACTCCCACTGATATAAGACACTATAGAAAAAAAGAGTAATTGAATCTGTGTGTGTGCTTGCAAGTGTACATATACACACAAATAAAAAACATTTCCAAAAATAGCCATAGAATTTAGATACAGATTCAGAGAGAGGAAAAAATTTACACCAGACCCACTAACCCTACATGCTCTACTTCAGTCATGACTCGTAGGTAACAAATGCCAGTACTTTGCTCTTACTGTGAAGTTAGCAAGTATTTTTACATATGGTACCCCAGCTGGCAGGAGGTTCAGGGTTTAGCAGCTGAGTCGGGGGATTCAGAAGACAAGTACAATGTGTCAGGCCCCAAGTAAATGAAGTTTAACACAAAGCTTTTGCAAAACGTATCAATATGCTATGCATAGCTCTGCCTATCGCTACACAAAAGGCAAGTACACTTGCCTTTTCCCATTTGCAGATATCCTGACTTTTGCACTCATTTATTGGATACAAACAGTATATGATATGTCCAGACTGCAACAAGTTGATCTACGGATTTTCCCAGGCTTCTGCGGAAACCTGGAACCATGAAGCACAAATCAAGCAAAGGCAAGAGAACCTGAGAAACCAACAAGACTAAGCAAGCTGTTTAATGTGCAGTTTCCAATTCCCTGCTCTGCCTATTGGAAGGGGTCCAGCAACCATACCCCCCACCAAGCATTTCAGACTTGGCTGCCTTGCAGAAACATGACAGATGACTCCTTTTTGTAAGGGAATGCTGAGGAAATGTCTTTATAGGCCCTGAAACATCTTAAACACTAGGGCTTGCCTTCAGCCAAGCAAACGAAGGTTCTTCTAATTATGCACCTCTCCATTTAGTCTTCTCCTCCTCCCCTGTAACGAAAGAGCAACTAGGAAATGCCCTATCACTTCAAAGGAACATTTGCTCTTTATATCAGGTAGATTAATGATTAAGTCTTTTAATTATTTATTAGGACAGCACTTTGAAGACAAAGATATAAGAGCTTAAGGAGGTTTGTAATTATCGAGTGTAGTATAAAGGTGACACAAGTTGCACGCAGTTTAGCACTTGCCTGATACTTCTGCCTTACATAGGTGCTAGAGGCACATGTGCTGTCCCATCTGCCCAGCCAAACTGGAAAGGTGGCTGTCCCGTTTGTCCAGTCAAATTGGAAGGGTGACTTAGAGTCACGCTACTGCACATCTTCACGGAAACCACTCCATTTAAGATTATCTGACCTGACCAGGCAGGGTGTAACAGGTCCAAAAGGAACTGCAACCCTGTGTTATGTACCTGAGGCCAGAAATCATGTTGCACAGGAGAGGCCCGAGGAAGATCTCCCTGAATCCTCCTTGACAGTGAACAATCCTGTAATTGCTTTCAGCATGCAGAATCTTGGGCATCTCAAGGGTTTTGGTGAAGCCACCAATGAGCACTCATGGAAAATGGACAGAATAGTCCTTTTCTAAGCAATGTTAACCGAACAAACCAAAATAAACCCAACAAAGTCCCAACCCTTTAAAACATTGCAGTTCACCTTTAAGAATAAAAGATTTTATTCTTACGGTAGGTCAGAGTAAAATAGTAAAGAAGCATCATTTTGTCTCTTAGTTTCTCAAGTTCTGCTTCAGATATTTATGCATTTTTAGTACCCAAACCATGAATTTTAACATGTCCAAATGGGTGTGTCATTTTTAGATCATTTTAAGCCTGAACTATTAGACTTACACTATTTAAACCATAAATCTCAGATTTTTTACTATCAAGCACAATCTTCACACAAAGTGCTATTCACATACCTCATTCAGTGGATAGCTTAAAAAAATAACTTGCATTAGCTTCCAAGAGCTTCAAAATTACTTGGGCAATTTCTGGACCAAAAGGAAAAAAGCAAAATTTGTCAGATAAACGATTCATTATGAATAATTCCCTTGTTCTGCCAGAAACGCAACGACAAAAATCCCTCACACAAGATGCAGAAAGCTCAGGTTCTGCTCCAATATGCAACACTATTATCTGACAGTTTTAACAGGCACTAAAACAATTTAGAAGTGGAAAGAAAAAAAAAAAGGGGTGACTTCTGAGAAGTTTTGGAAATTAAAAAAAAAAAACACCTAACACCACCACCAAATAAAAGGAGAAAAATAGCTCTCTAGCATGTGTAGAAGACTATCTACGTTACTTCAAAATTACCAATCCCAAAAGAGGTTAAAAATAAAAATGTCTTCCTGTTATATTTGGAATATGAGAAGGAACAATCCATGACATTCTTGATTCACACTGCAATCTCCATTTACCCTCACACCTACAGTCAGAAAATAAATTATGTATAGATAAAACATACATAGTTGAAAATACCTGAAGATAAGGAGATATTATTTATTGTGGTCATCAGGCAGGCTGCAGGTGCAAGCCAATGACACTGCACAAAAGAAGCCTCAGTGAACAAAATCACAGGTGTCACCTTTGCTTGGGGTTTCTCTAACTGGAATGACCAGTTTGGAGTTTTTTAGGTAGGTGCCAGCATGCTCTCCCCCGCCAAGATGCAAACCCTTCTAGCAGCACACAAAGCACAGCTTTAAGAGCCCCTGGGTCTGAATCAGCTGCAGCTAAGCAGGGTGTGCCATGATCCTGACTGCTGATGTAGGCACCTGTACCTCTAAAGGAAGGCACCCTCTCGGCACATGGGTCTGGCACCTGTGGAACAAGGGACCATCCACCGCAGCGGAGAGCACAGTGGGACCTTCCTCACCCCATGTTCAGTTTTTCCTTCTCCAGACATCTTCTGTTCTTATCACTGGTGCTCCTCGTCTCCAGCAGCCAGCTGTCAGAGGGCCTGAGGTGGTTTTTTTTCTCCTGGCTAGTACCTCTCTCGTATAGACTTGAGTTACAGCACAGTCATAAGTGGTAGGCAAAACCAACTGAAATGGAACTTGCTCTAATATCTGAGTATATTTATACAGGAATATACTCAAAAAAGACAGTCTGTAGCAGCTTCTTTTAGTGCTATGTTGTCAGACCATCACAGTGTGTAGCCCCAGTGACATGACATTAAAATTACACGGAGTTTTCACAGGTGTTTCTGAAAGCCTAATGTAAGAAGAGCTGAGCTGGTCCCACCACCTACACCTTCAACTTACCTCTCTTCTCCTCCTGCCACTCAAAAGGGAAAACCACAGGCACAAACAGCTCCTTTCCAGTTACCTTGCATGGAATGGGATCCTCAGAGGCCACAGAGTCCATTCTAGCCACTGCAAGCTTACACATCAGCACCCTCTGGCTTCTCAGAATCCATCCTGAAGAGCAGGAATTCCCCATTTTTTCCTGCCTTAGAAAAGCCTCTACATGCTGAAATTTAAAAACTTATGCACTCATCCCATTTTCCTTCATACACATAATTGCCCAACTAGGTTAGAAAAACAGATCACGTTGAATGACATGTGTTCATTGAAGTGCTTTGCAGCACAAGGCACATGCTTTGTTCACATAATCCTTGCACGTTTTGCTTCCAAGAAAGAGGTGCTTTCCTATTTACACAAGCCCACTGCAAATCCCCAAGTCACGTGAAACGTGCCAGGAACTGACGTTCCAAGAGGGTTAAACCACTATTAACATTTATAGCTCAGCCTAATGCAAAATGGTAAGCATGGTGTAAATCTTAAAACAGTCTAGGAACCACAAAACATCATTAAACCAGAACAAGCATTAAATTCCCTAATTTTCTGCTTTTTGTTATGAGACATTACTTTCCCTCAAAGTTGAAAAGTGTGGTAGCTCTTTGAAGTCCTGACAGTCATTATTCTTAAAAAATTCTCTGCTCCCTTTTCTAATTGCTTTTTTATTCATGAAAAGTCAATTAAAAACCCCATAGATCACATTACCAGCATTTCTAGCTTATCTGGCCAGTACAGGGAAACTGTTTGGATATTGTGCTACTCTCTTTTATTATTTGCCTACCATCTATTGTTCAAAAAAATAAAGTATGTTAAATCCAACAACTCGAAGGAGCAAAAATCATGGTTATCAATCTTTCCATCCTTATCATCCCACCCTCAGCTTTTACGTATCATTAAATCTTCCACACCTTTAATGTGTAGGCACTCTATTACAGACCAACAGCAGCATAAAAGTAATGCTTCTGAAATAAAAGCGTTACAGCAGCAATTCCCTCCACCTTTTTTTTTCTATTGTAAAATTGAAAATTTTTGAGAACGGAATTTTCACCTCAACACTTGGATAGTCAAAACAGCATAATTTTGTTAGAGGTTGTGTGTGAAACATTCATCAGCGTCTCCATAAAAAAGCAACAAGAATTCAAACCTAGATGTTTAATAAAGCCTAACATTTTTTTATTCCTGACTTATTGTTTTCTGGGAGCCACGCAGGCATGAAAAAAGAAAACTCAACGTTCTAAAATAATCTTTAAAACCTTGGTTTTGTGCATAGATAGAATTATTGATTTCATGTCTAATTGCTAAAGAAGAGATTAAGGTACTGCCAAAGAACATGGTTTTGATGAGGTTTTCCTTCCAGGTTGTTGTAAGCATGTAAAGAAAGCTGATAAAAGCATTTTCCCAGTTTGCTTCCCACTTGGATCAGAACAACCAACTCAATCCAGATGCAAAATGAAATTAGTTGCTACCCAAAGGAGTTCAGGATCTGTGGCTCCATCTACTAAGAAACATTACCTACAACACTTAAAAAGTTTTAAGACACAGAACTTAATAAAATAGTTCCTCTGAACCTATCATTGGTGAAATAAAATGCATTCATCACCATTAACAAATGTAGTGAACACATAGAAAGGTATTCTCAAAATGAAACCTACTAGTTTTCTGACATCTTCAAAATTTGTATCTATTGCATTTGAAATAAACACCATTAAAGCACACCTTATACTATGTTTCAGGCTGAATGAAGTTTGGGGGTTCGTTTCAATGAAAAATACTGAAGCATTTTTCATGTGGAAAAGGTTTGAAAACATTCCTTGATGTTTTCTGAGAGAGCATGTATTATTCAGAGAGATGCACAATGAAATTTCTCAGATTTAGGTAGCCTCAAGTGAACTTGAATGCTTCCAGAGTACAAGTTAGTAAATAAAGAAAACATGACTGAAGGGAGGAGCTGGACAATTCTTTTCCACCAATACAAATGGCAAAGTTTACTCTAAAACATTTTTAGGACATAGGAGGCAAATAGGAATGAGCTCTGCTCTCAGATATAAATAAATTAATTGTTTCTACTAGCAGAGAAGGGGTGGAAGATATTTCCTATAACATATTTAAAATGTTTTAAAAACAATAAGGTTTGCATGCTGTTTTCCATTTAAAAAGTGAACAATTTCAAGAAAAAAAAAAAAAGAAATAGCACTACTATGTACTACCTTTCACACTTTCCATAACACTGAAGCAATTTTGTCCCTTTGGGAAGACAGATGCCAATGGCATGGCCTCCACGCCAAGAAGGGCTTCTCCGCAGAGGGTTGCTCAGGAGGAACACATAACACAGGGCAGAGGGAAAGCCAGAACCCCACTGTTGGTGGCTTTGATCCTGCAAGCATGATTGTCTACCGGGAGCCAGGTTTGGCTGCAGGTGAAACCCCTTGGAGGATGCCAGGTTTCCCAGGGTGCTCTCTGATCACTTCACTTTAGCACAAGTGAGTATCTGTAATTAAACAAGGACAATTAAGATGCCCACCTAGGACGTGGCCTAATTCCTCCTCCACTGAGAGCTGATGCAAGGGCCTGGGCATCTGCTGCCTCCCAGCAGCTCTACAACACTGATGTCAAAACCAAGATGCTGGTGTGAAGAAGCAAGAATGTGATAATCATTTTGAATTACTGCCTAAAGCTTGTCATTTCTACTCCTCATCTTGCAGCGAAATCCAAGTAGTCAGAGTTCACACCTTAAGGAGAGCTCGTTGCAGGAGGGGTGAATTAATTCCTGCCATTCTCTGTTCTGTAAACCCCAGTGAGTTGCATCTTTCCCTTTATTCCTATCTCTAGAGGCTCCTATGCCAAGTCTCTCCAACAGTACATTTGAAGACATCCAAGCAAGCGTGCACACTTTCTTCCCACCCCATTTAAAGCCAGATGCTGCCCATAAGCTCCTGTTAACCTGTTGTGCAGGGAGGTGTTTGCAGTCATCTCTTCTGCAGGATGGCTGTGGCGTCTCTGCATGGAGCAGTGGGGAGCGTGCTACAGCACTACCGCACTGCACTGGCACTATACTGGAGGCCCTGGCGGCTCTGCCAGGCTTATAGGGAAGCAAAAGTACAGAGATACCGATTTCTATTCAGTAAGGGCTTCCGTGCTGCAGTGACGAGCTGTATTTGCAAGTCAGACTATGCTCTCCGAGTTGTACATTTTATTACCTTTTTGTTGTTGTTTTACTCCCCCAGACAATCTGGAAAATAACAGGGGAATTTTCTCCAGGCTGTGCAATATTTAGGGCTCATGTGTGCTGGCGACATCAGCTGCTAGCTGAGGCCGCCTAATTTTGTGCTGCATAATGACCTTACAGCAGAGGAATGGGATCCACTCAGAATTCCTTGTAGTGCTCTTACAAATTTCATTTGCTTGTAAATTTAGGCAAGCAGCGGATGTACTGGATGCCAAAGTGCTCTGAGCCACTGCGTATCTGCTCTCCAATCAACAGCAGAGGTGTCCATTTCTGCCTGCCCAGGCTCAGTTAAAAAAGAGAAATCAAATGTGGTTTTGCCATGCTCTCCCCCAGCTCTCTCCCCAGTCATTAAACAAATGTGACTTTTAGACACAAAATAGACACAAACCACAGGTGTAGCAGTTTTGCTGTTCCTAAAACCCCCCAGTTTTGCAGCCATCCCTTGGAATAGCCTCGCTTGCTTATAAGCATGGCAGAGTAAATAAGCCAGCTGTTTGATGATGATTTTTAGTTGCCTACAAACCCCAGTCTGCTGGGCTGGCAAAATCCGCATGTCACCAATCGCTGATGTGCTTTTCCTGTCCTTTATGACTTTTCAACGTGCGATTACTTCCCCTAGGTTTGCAAGATGTGGATTCACACCAAACACGCGAGAGTGATTAGTGCAATGTCCTTAATTCAGCTCTGTAAGGGCACTTGAACCTCCCTCACCTTCAGCTGTGTTCTCACCAACCCCTGTGACAACACTAACCCCTCCCTACAGTCTGAAGAGCAGAAAGGGAGTTTGCTGCTGCTCCCCTGCTAAAGGATGGGCAGGAGAAGGCAGAGGTTTACTCCTAAGGTGCTCCAAATGCTCCCTCTGGTGCTGGGCAAACAGCTTCTGCAGCAAGCGCTCCCCCGCCGCTCTGTGTCCCGAGCAGGCTGCTTACACCACTCAGAACAGGGAGATGAGAGGGGTGCCAAGCTTGCCCACAAGCTCCTGGAAAGCAGGGCTCATGTTTTAGGGCGGCACTACTTAGCTACAGATAGCCTCTCCTCTTAGGGGAAAGTAGCGCTAACACAAGCACCCACGTACCCACCAGCACGAGCCAGTGCGACATCCTGGTGCTGGGGCGGGATGTGGGTTTGATGCTTTCACGGAGGTAGGGTTTTCTGCCTCTCTCCAAGCCTTGTGGCACTGCACAAAATGGTCCGCTCCCGCTAAAAGCAGCGGCAATGCTTTGGGCCGCTAAGAGACGTAGGGTCTCAGCTCCCGCTTAGCCCAGACCTCAGTGACAACTAAGAGCTTCAGCAACTGTCTTTGAGGAAGATAAGACATTGTGCCTGTCAGTCACCAAAAGACAGGAAGAGTTGGGACCCAGAAGTTTCCTCCTGCCCACATTTCATACCAGTTTTCTTCCAATCTCGCTCCCTTGCCCATGGATCAACAGCCCTCATTTATACCCAGGGAGGAGCTTTGATTTCATAAGGGTTTTCAGAAACCAGTTCTATTAGTGTCTTAGGGACATTAAACCCTACTCATTTATGCTACCCTAGGACCTTCAGGGAAGCAACTGTACTCATTTGTGTTGCTTGTGCCTTCACCTTCCCCATTATCAAACAGGAGATCAATAAGCACAGATTTTGTCACTTTCCAAAATTCATAGGTTTCCTAGATCACAGCAGTATATTCTATTAGATATCTGTGCTCTAACCTTTCCATTGCAGCCTAAAGGACAGGATTTATGAAGCCACAATGAAGATATATAACAGCTATATTTGTTACCGTAGTTGAGATTTGGAAGTAAGCGAGCTTTGTTTGTTACAAAACGTCATCCACAGGAGAACTTCAAAAAACAAGATGTGTTCTTGAAAACAGATGCAGATATAGATAAGGACATATTCATATCAAAGAGATCCTTTGATGAAGTCAGTAAAAATGGCTTCAGTCAGAGATGAACTTGTGCTTTTGTGCTGAAGAATGCCTAAGGAACTCATAGATCGGGCAAATGAAGAACGGATAATGATGAGTCCAGTTGGGAGCCACAAAGAGCAGTCGTTATGGAAACAGTTTCTTCGTGGGTCTCTCAGTCAAGGTCATAAGAACAGCTGCTTTATGTCTCCTGGGCTTAAGAAACACATCAGTGACAGCTCCCAAAGCAAAGTGGTGGGAGAAGAGCAAAGAAGAACCAGGAGTGAGACTGGTTCAGAAAGGCTTCCACAGTAGGAGGCACTGAGCAGAAAGCCCCAGGTGGGCTGTGCTGTCCTGGGAAAAGTTCAGGTGGCCAACAGAGAAAAGTGTTTGGGAGTGGGCTGTGCAGTCCCATCTCCCTGTAAGAAGAGCCAGCCCAGTCTTCCCAGAGAGGAGAAACTGCTTCTTTCTGCAGAGAGAATAAAAACTTCTGTGCAATTCTCAAGTCTTAAAACTCTGACCCCTTCCTAGACGTGCCTGGAAACTTCACAGTCTCCAAGTCTTTTTAAACCTTGGCTGTTCCAGGGAAACAATGATCTGTCTTATGGGGGCCACAAAGAACCGTGGCTTGTGTGATACAACCCTTTGCCAACAGAAGCTGGAAGACATAATTCATTTCAGCCAACGTACACCTGTAAAGTTACATCTGTTATGGTGTCAGCACTGAGTTGTTTTTTTATCTGGTGACCTACAGGTGAAAAGCTCTGCATTTCCTTACTCTGAGATATCCATTTGCTCAGATTCAATATTTTATGTTCCCTGTGGTGTTGGTGTTCATGCAATATTTAATGGATGTGTACAGTGCTTTGTGGATCACAGTGTAGCATGTATTTCCACAGAAATAATGTAAACCATGACCACATGAAAGATCTAATGCCATGCTTGTAAAACGCATGTCTTCAATGCACGTAAACACGAACCCTAGGAAACCAGATATTGTACTGGTTTGGGATGGGGTAGAGTTAATTTCCTTCACAGTAGCTGGTATGGGGCTGGTTTGGATTTGTGCTGGAAACAGTGCTGAAACACAGGGATGTGTCAGTTACTGCTGAGCAGGGCTTACACAGAGTCAAGGCCTTTTCCGCTCCTCACCCCACCCATGAGTGGGCTGGGGGTGCACAAGGAGCTGTGAGGGGACACAGCTGGGACAGCTGACCCCAACTGACCAAAGGGATATTCCAGTCCATATGGCGTCATCCTCAGCACATAAAGCTGGGGTAAGAAGAAGAAAGCAGGGGGGATGTCTGGAGTGATGGCATTCGTCCTCCCAAGTGACCATTAGGTGTGATGGAGCCCTGCTTTCCTGGTGATGGCTGAGCACCTGCCTGCCCACGGGAAGTGATGAATGAATTCCTTGGTTTTCTTTGCTGGCATGCATGGCTTTTGCTTTACCTATTAAACTATTTCAACCCATGGGTTTTCTCACTTTTACCCTTCCGATTCTCTCCCTATCCCACTGGGGCAGGCGAGTGAGCGAGCAGCTGTGTGGTACCTAGTTGCCATCTGGGGTTAAACCACAACATGCCTTACTGCAGGCAGGCTAAGGTAGAGAGTGTTGCAACCCCTCTGAAGCATTTAGTGCAGTTTAAATCTATGTGAATGCTGTGGAGTCACCACCTCCAAACTGGTAGGTCATTGCTAGACTTTTAAATCTTACATACCAAGAAAGGATGTGCAATGGGTCATAACAACATCCATTGCTAGCTCACAAGAAAGGGAGTAACAACTACAATTGTGTTACAGTTAAATTTTTGTCACAAAACGGGTAGGCTCTGGTTCCCATTCAAATTAGTAGGAATTCAGAAGCAAAATCAGGAAATACAGATTTTTAGGAGGGGGAAAAAAAAAAAAATCTCTCCAGAAGCAATTTTATGATGCTGTGATTATTCCTACATGCTCTTATTCCCTTTGCAATTATAATCATCACTAGCTCTGGGCAACCAAAACAAGATTTTTTCAACATCTTCTGTTGGAAGCAATTGTGAAGAAAAGGCATGACTTTGATTGACTTTTTTATTTTATTGTACTGAAAAGCATGTGCTTCCATGAAAAGTTTATATTTCCACTGAAAGCTATTTTGCCCAAACCAAATTTTTTTCAGCCAGAGCCCTTCAGATATTTGGTGTTGCTCTTTTGGTTGTGTCTAACCAAGCCAAGGTAGCAGATTTATCCAGAGAAATTAAAGTACAAAATTCTGTTAGCATGTGCAAAAAATTCCCCTGAAAAAATCCCATTTTTTGTTTGTTTTTTGGTAATATATGGACAATCATCTCCTATATGCATCCTGGACACATTTAATTCCTTTCTATGTGGCACTGTGCCAGAAGATAGTCCTACTGCTGATGTATCTTTCCCTTTATCTGTTTGTGCTTGGTCTTGTGTTTCACTGGTTTTAGTTAGCCATAAAAATTACATGTGCTTTTTGTAGCAAGAACAATTTGGTTGTGGCTTCCAGGAAAGATACCCTATGACTAGCATCATGAAATAAAGAAAAAGAGAATTAGTTTTTATTTTCTTATACATAGTGTTAGTACCTGGGTGATGGAAATGTACAGCTCCATGGGTGAGGCATGCCATCCCATAGCATCTCAGAGAGTGGAGACAGAGTTTGTGTGAATCACCACAACCAGTCATCCGCGGGCGGTGTGTTGGTAATGCTGACAGGAGGTTGCCCGCAGATGCTGCTTGTACCATGCGGCTGGGCAGGGGTGAAGTCATGGCAAGGAACAGAGGGAAGAGAGAGCTCCAGCTCCTTTACCGTTGTCCCTGTAAATCCACCCTTCATATTATTCTCCAAACCAACAGCGTAGCTATAATTGAAACTATTTTTAATTTGCCACCTTATTTCGGTTACACCAAAATGCTGCTCTCAGTCCTAAGTCCTGAGGGGTGCTCGCTGCAGTGAAATAGCCCATGGTAGGCAAGAGGGCAACCATGGTACAATGAACTGCTCTACTTCTCTGGACTGAAGTGACTAAATCCTTTCTTCCAGCAGGATTTAGCCCTTGATGGGTAACGTTTTACTCTCCGTACTCCATGCAGAGAAAATATGAAGCAACATTAATTCTTCCTGCTGCTCTATCTACGGGCAGACTCCATTTCCAAACTGCAAAGCAGCACGCAAAAGGAAAAACACTGAGCATCAAAACCCTTAGAGCTAGTAAAGAACATGGTGGCAGAAAGAAAGGAAGAAATCAAAATCTTCATTACATCCCATTTTGACCAAAAAACTGTAACACTGATTGCTAGAAAGAAACCCTCGCCAAATGAAAACCACTGGCTTGCTACAGTCACAGAAGGAGCTGCTCTCGGCATGCAGTGCTATAACAAACCCAGTTTTCAAACCGTACAGGAACATTAATAGTACACTTAGTGAAAATGTATACGTTGCATTTGGGCACAGTATTTTCTGCTGTACATGACAGCGTACTAATCCACCTCTTGTAACGGTGAGTGCGAAACACAGAAGATGATTTTGTCACCTAAAGCAACTGCAGTAGCTAATAACACAGCACAAGCATGAATACTGATGCGAATCTTAACCGTTAAGCTACTTGCAATCTGCAGCAGAGAGTCAAGCACAGAAGAGCTAACGAGGGACATTACCGGGATGTCATGCTAACCTTCCAATCTTCTCACAAACCTTTCTCAGCCAGGTTTTCTATTAGGCAGCTGGCTCATCTGACAGGCTAAACCAGAATTCTGCTCCTGCTTTCAGTATGATGAGCTCAGATCCTAATTTCCTGTAGGGAAAGATCTTTCTGAGGATCCTGTCTAAGCAGGTCAGCACATAATAAATACCCCAGGACCTTCCCACAGCCCTCCCCTGCGCAGCCATTCCAGCAGCCTGGGCAAGAGGGTGGGTGTGTGTAAGGAATCACAGAGCAGCTATGCTTATTATAGCATAAACCTCCACCAGATTTGCAGCCAGGGATCCCTGTAGTACCTGTGTTGGGACTGTCAGAAGGGAGGACAAAACTGTCTTGACAGAATTTAGGAGTATGTCAGCTCCCATCCACTGGAGGCCAGTCAAGTGACGTAAACCTTTCCTATCGTCTTAGAGAGGCTGCGTCCTCAGACAGCAAGTACCCACAGAAGCACAACCATAGGATGATGGCTATTTGACGAGTATTAGCAATAACGCCATTCAATCCTAAATAAATCTTAGGCCTCTGAGGACAAACCATGGTCATATAACTGCGAAAACTGAGATCTCTTTCCTCCTGCAGTAAAGGATCATGTAATTAATGCAAGCACTAATTAAAATTTAAATAATTGATAATATTATTACTAAAGAACTATATATAGCAATGTCAAGAGGCCTAGGAAATCTGGCAGTAATTGAATTAACTGTGACTAAGAAGTAGCACTAAGCAATCTTCCCACATGCATACCCGAAGCAAACAATGCCTGGCCCAATGACATCCGTAACAGAGGAAAGGGTGCAGGACGGAACAGTATCATGTTAATTAAGGGATAGGGCCACACGGTCTCCAGTTGTTCATCAGAAGAGCCATAACCAACTCAGCTGCATGAATGAAGGTAATGATTCGTGCCATGCAAAGCAGTGGAACAGATAAGGACTATGATGAGAGCAAAGAACATCTTACAACATTTGAAATGGAATGGAAACTTTAGCTATGGATTGGAAACGAGGGTAAGACCACCCTGTCCTTTACTTCAGGTCTTTAACATATGAAGAGTAGTGCTGGCAACCAGCCTACACAGGAACAAGGTGGAGTCAATGGTAAAATCATCTAGAGGGAGGGCACAGTAATGGCCAGAGGGAGATAATCAGCAGGACATTGGCTTGGTACACGTGTTAATGAGAGGCCAAACTGCAGCTGCCAAAGCAGAGAAATTCAACAAACCTCATCTTGTTTCAAGACCACCAAAATACTGACCAAAAGCAAAGAACACTCACCAGCCTCCAAAGCCCTCACGTCTCTCTGAACACTTCTCCCCTGTTCAAAAGTGAGTTACTTCACCCGCTCTGTATCCAACAGCTCCTTTCCCGCTTTCTAACGTTGGAAATCTGACAGTGAAACCTCTTTCCCTTGTCTGCAAGGCTCTTTCCGTCTGGCCTTCATAAGTGATTACATCTGGAATGAAAGCTCTTAGGAGTGTGGAGAAGTATGAGACATTCTGTTGCTGGTGATCAGCATGAACAATTTACATGGGAACTTGGAGCAGTGCTGCTCAAGCCCAGGCTCCTATCGCTATTAAAAAGAATTACTTTTTAACGAGCTTCTGTTTTCATTAATGGTGTGAGATTAAGGCTGCTTGCCACCACGTGAATACTAATAGACAATCTTTAAGCAAATAAAGCCCTCACTCCCTTAATTTTAATATATGATAGAATAAAACATGCTTTCTTGTTCTCCATTTTGTTAAGCAGGAGCTTCACTGCAGACTCCTTGCTTCAGCAATTGAAAGCATTTGGGTTTACTTTGTACTCTTTCCCTTTAAGGTTTTATTTGGAGGAAAAAGTTTTATGATAAAAATGAAAAGAAACATTATGGGAAAATAATTAACTGCACTGAAAGCGCCTTTCGGTTTAAATATTCCACTGCAGCGTGTGAACTGAGGGGGAACCAGAGAAATGAGCCTAGCTGAAAGCAAACGAGAGGCTGACAGGTGAAAGCCCGATGGTGTGGCTATATGAACAAGTTACCGTGAGAAAAGCTGGAGGGGAGATTTCCAGCACAATAACTGAGCCAAGGGAACTGCCTGCGCACATGCCTCCTCCAGAGGTAAATGTGCAGCTTGCCCCCCAGGTGACAATGGATCTTGCCCTTTCCAATATACAGAGAATAGCTGGGCTGAAAGAAGTACCCGAAGGCAAATAACGAGGTCATCAGCAGAAGCCTGTGAGGGATTCCTCCCAAGGCCTGTTGATGGCAGGAGGTATGAAAGAACTGGTTTGGAAACCTAGTATGTGGGCTGAGTTACTCACAATTAGTATGAAGTAGGAACTGGCCTCTAAGCACTGATGGATGCGGGGAGGATCTCTGAAAGCCACGTAGGAATTGTAGGGTAGGGAAGATGGAACCAGGATGCAAAGAGGAATATAACAAAGTCAACTGATGGATTAAACAAAAGACCTTTGCAGCAGCATTTTGGGAAATGATTATATTTGATGAGAACAAAGAAAATAGTGTTGCGGCAATCAAAGGTACAAGGAGAGTGACAGAACTTAGAAGAAAGCATTTCAGTTGTTAGGATGCACACGGGTGTATCTTAAAGATCTTAGAAAATAAATAGCTGCAGGACTTTAATTAATTATTAATTATTGATAATTAATTGTTATTATTTATTTAATTAATTTGGACTGAATGAAGCATACATATCACAGTGGTCAGTCTCAGTCAGGTACTGTAACTGAATTTATATTTGTAGAGGGGGAAAAGAGTGAATCAAAGTCAGAACCTGCCAAAATCTCTGAAAATCTGGGTGGGTTTAGCAGCACTTCCGTATTGTGCAAAACTCTTAAGCAAAACTGCAACCATCTCTTAAGCATCCAGAGCTAAAATGCTATTTAGAAGGCAGATTTTGTACCATCACAGCTAAATTAATTGGGGTGACAGAAAACATATGATAAGATTTATTTTCTTTTGTAATTACACTCAAAACTGAAATCTCCCGTTAACCCATCCCTTCCCCATAGTTGCATTATGCAATTGCACTATTCCAAATTCAAAGCATAATAATAAATGGTAATCAGTTAAACAACCGGAGGTTTTTCAAATACACGCACTCCAGAAACAATTCTATTTTGCTTTAAAAGCAAGAACACTCAGTGCCTTGCTTATTATTGGTGCTCAGAGCACAACAATCATATTTTATTCAGGATACTTACTGTCCCAGATAGGTGCCTGGCAAATTGCTCTGAACATTTTCTAGTGCAATTATGGACAGATTGCTTAAAGGTTGAGTCCAATAAATAGAATGGCATTGTGACATGGTTTGTGCTCGTTTCTAAGAAAACATAAACAGCTTTAACTTCCCCTGTTTAATGGTGTGCAAAGCCCTTAGACTATGCAGTGGTTACCACAGCAGTTATATCTTGCTTTTTGTAAAAAAGCTAAAAGGAACGAGGTATGAATGAGTGACTAAAGAACAATTACTGACATTTTTAATTGTACAGCACTGGTTGGTGATTTACAGCCTTTTTAATTACAGGTGTTGTTTTTCTTGTTTAATTCTACTCAGTATTAATTCTTTAATCTAGATGACCGCTAAACTGCATCTGCTGGTAGTCGGAAGAGGCTGTACAGGGTGGGAAGTAGCAGGGGAATGGAGACACTGATGGTTTGGTAGGACTGCAAGCTTAAAACCGTAAAAATACTTCCAATAAAGTTCAGGAGCTTTCTCTTCTCCTCACAGATCACAGAAGCTGTTAGATCCAAGAGAGAAACAGGATATGGATTTAGCTAGTTTGTTTATTTGAACTTGGATGGTGTCTGTGGGCTTTCCATCTCACTCAATATTGCACAGAGACAACGACCACCATTTAGAAGAATAATCACACTGGGCTCTAACAAATGCCTTTCTAATGTTTGAAGAGGATTCTATTGATTCAGTTGCTGCTCCAGTGAAAGATGTAGTCAAAGACTTGTATGATTTTAATTTGTAATACACTTAGTTCAGAGATTTGTTTTGTGTACTTGGGATCCATCAGTATTTACAGATAAGTCAAAGCAACATAAACACACAGAGGGAACTGTCCCCTCAAATTCCACGTGTTCTGATATGGGAGGCTGTGCAGATGGTGGCCTGAATGTCCTGCTTAAGTTTTCAAAGGAAATACGCCTGTGCAGACATAATTTGACAGATCCTTGTCCTATTCCCTTCAAGTTTAACAGAAAGCTACGGTAGCTGCCTTTATGTAAACACACAAATTAGAAGTGGGATGATTATTCAATTGTACTGTACCACAGATAACAGTTTAAGAGGAAAAGGCACAAGAGTGTTAACTGGTCATTTTATATTCATATTCTATGAACGAGTACAGTGCAGTGAGACCCCAGCCTCGTTTTTCCTTACAGCATCCTTCAGAATCCAAACCCAGACCCACCCAACCTGACAGACCAGAACGCAACCTGACCCTTTGCTTTCCCACCCCCCCCTTCCAATTTTGCATTGTGCCCGAAACTTCAGAGCTTGCCCTATCCATTTTGCTCTGTGCTTCAAAAGTCCTTCAGAATTTCTGCAAGCAAAACTTTACAGCAGCATTCAGAGCTGCCCTTAATTTCCAGACCTGATCAGGAGGGAAGACAGCCCTGCAGGTATTAACTGGCAATTTGGATTAAAATGCCTCATTTAAAGAAATTACTCCATGGATGAATGGTTACCTTGCAGGAAGAGAAAAATAAACTGAAGGACCATTGAGCTGGCATATGTTGGTGACCCACAACAGAAGATCCCTGGGAATAGTCTCAAAAAATGGCAAAAAGAAACCTACTTTGCAAAAGCAGCAAGATAAACAACAGGCATATCCCTGGTTTGATTTGCCCCAGAGGCTTTCCTCCTTACCAGAGCGAGCTTTGAGAACCTGTGCTTTTATTTTAAATGCTGTGCTTTTATTTCAAAATAACCATCAGGAGGAAGGCTGGAGACCATTTGACCATGAAAATCAGAAGCGAAGCAAAGACATAATAACATTCAGAGGGTATGATTTTCTTTATTCTAATACAGTTTCCCCTTTTCACTACAGCAGTGAGGTACAAGATGAGGGAGTGACAAGACCCAGACTGTTTGTCAACAAATTTACAACTTGAGTACACAAGGCATACAAAATGAAAAAGGGAATACTTCATTCCTGTGTTGAAGGCTAGTTAATTCAGGGACTAAGAGATTCTATGATTTGTTCAGTGAGAAACTGCGACACAGAGCAGGAAAATACTCTAGAAATCTCATGCTCATCCTCTCTCCATGATTAATAATATTATCCTGTTAAAAATATAAAAATTGCTTCTCAAGGGCACCTGCAAAACATCCTGGATTCCATCTATTTTTCAACACCTCTGTGAAAGGAAACGGTATCAACACTAAAATGACGATGAATTCCTATACCAGGAAGGGCTGGTGGAAAGAAATTATAGAGCTACCTTGCAGCTACTTTTTGTTAGGCTTGTCAGATCGACACTTGCAGGGCTCATGAGTCAAATAAAGATGTATAATGTCATTTCAGATCTGCATCATACCTAAGCACTGCTCCACGAAAGTAGCTTCTAAGCAAGGTAGTTGCTCAGAGACTTGATTCACAGAAGGATATCTTGCTATGGCATAACCCCTGGGCATGCTGTTAGCAGGTAGTGCATGGTCTAACCCTGCTGCAACAAGTATTACAGGGAGTTCTGCAACTTTTACCACAAATGCTTCTCAAAGCAGCAACGTGGCTCAAGTCACATACCTCTTTTGCCCTCACTGTAAAAAATAAAGAGGAAAACTACCCTGTTTCTAAAGCCAGTCTATTTTCAACTACAATTTCCCGTGCCTGCTGGAAAGGCACCTGTTGGCTCACGTGGAAGGTCCAACCAGGTACAAAAAATGAAAAAAAAATTTCCCAGGTTCCCCCCCACAATTAATACTTACTGAATCTTCCTGATCAGCTTGTTTTTGTCAGGCAATTAAGATCTTTAGCAAATACTCAGCTTATATATGTCATTTATTTCATAAACCATTTCTCAAAACTGGCAAATAATACTAGAAAGATGCGGCAGGAATGGGTGGATGATGAGACAGTGGGATAGAAAAAGGCTGACAGCTTCTGAAGGGAAAGTGCAGGGAGTTGAGTGCTACAGAGAGGGTACCACGGAAAGAGGAGGGAAGGAGAACCAGGGAAAGAGAAACTACAGAGCAAGAGAGGGATCCAGTGGAGAAAAATGGAGAGGAGAGAGAAAACATGACCTGGAAAGGGAGTAAGTAAGAAGACAATAGTTTATTCCTAGTAGCCCTGCCCATACCAGCCATCAAAACAAAAGGGGTTACTTCAAGCTCTGCAACTTGACATTAGCCATACCTGTAACCATGATGCCCATTTTTAAATGGGAGGCCCTATTTCCCTCCATCACTTACACTTCTCCACTCAAAGTGATGCTTGTCCAGGCTGGGACTGTCTCTTTACAGTGCCCACAGGGGCCTCAATCTCAGTCAGCACCTCTAAATGCTACTGGGAGGCAAATTGTAGTAAGTAGGAGAGAAAGACAAGAGACAACTCCTGGTCCCAGGCCTTTTTTCCATCCATGTATATCATCTATCTTTTTAATAATACGTTAATCCATTAAATAGGGATTTAAGAAAAATAAATGCTCTTGCTCTTTTTAAAGCAGTTTGCACAACTGACATTTTTTTCTCTGACCATTTCGTTGCTCTGTTTATGGTTCTTTCACCACCTATAAAACTCAAACTTTTTAAATGAAACACTTGAGTTCCAGTGAAAGGCTTTTTATCTCCTTAATGAATACAAATGTCTCTAATCCACTTTACAAAACTTAAAATAAAGCCTATAAATGTACTGTGGGTGTTTGATGATGTTTGTCTCCTTTATTAGTCATGTAATACAGCTCTGCAATGTTTCTTCACCTTGGGTTTTAAACTCCTCTCTCCAAGCCTTAATTGCTTGCTGGTGGGCTCGGATTGCAGTCCATCTCCCCTTCCTTCCTGCCTGGCAGACTTTCACCAGATTGGATGCTTTGGCAATTAGTTTGCGACACATGTTTTCAGAAGGGAGGCGTTGTCAAAACTGTGAGCATGTACCACTGAGCGTTACTGCTGCTGTGCCCAACAGCATCATGAATGTACAGCATATATGCATCCCAAAAGGATCCCAAAGCATGTATGGTCTGAGATGCAGTTGAATGGTTACAGCCAGCTTTTGCACTTCACCCACCCTTGGGCTTACCTGGGCAAAGCCATACATCACAAAACGTATGGCATAAAATCTAAGTCAGTGCTGGTTGCCTGGAGTCCCTAAAGGCTCATCCAGGCACCACACTCTCTGGTGTTCCAAGTGTGGCCCGTTGGGGTGGCAGTGAGGAACTCACTGCGCTATCTCTGCGCTTCCCAAGGGCTCTACACCCCTCTGCGGGATGAACCACCACATTTCTCCTAAACGGCAGCAGCTTGAGTACTGGGTTCTTACATGTCCTCATGCTTCTTAATCTTAAGCCTCCCACTGTAAATCAGAGGCACTACTTTGAAATATTTTTCATTTTAAAAGGTAAACAACAAAAAACCCCATGATCTCTCAGATGGGTTGGAAAGATAGACGGACCTTATTTAATTGCCTTTATTTTCCCCTTGGAAAACAGATCAGAGATGTGCTGCAAAAAATTAAAATCCAAGGTGGCAGATTAGCAATATTCCCTGCCAAAATGAGCTACCTTGTAGTTCAGGAGGAGGTTGTGGTTCTGCAGTTTTGCAGTGTGTTGCAAATGCTCTGCATGTGTCTGTAGGTTACCTGCCGGGGCAGCCAGCTTGCATTCTGCTCCACAGCTGACTTGTGGGGGCATTGCTCATCTCCTATCCCACTCAGGAGAAAGAAGAGCTGTGTGCCACTGGAGCCAGGACCTAAGTAACAGGGCTCCATTACCATTGAAGCATGTATTTTGAAAGCCAGCACATTTTTCTGACTGAAAGAAATGTTGACTCCTATCTTGCGGGCAGATGGAACACACTATAAGTACCACTAAATGAATTATTAATTGATCAGGTAAAAGAATGAGGCCAATTCCATCTTGAACTCCACCGGGATCCCTCAGGGCTCTCTGTAAGATATTGTTAAGATGGACTTCAGATTTTGGAGCACTAGCATATTTGCAGAGTTAACGAAAGCGAAATTTAATTGTAAAACTGTTGTTGCAAGGACAAATTTCATGTGGTGAGATGCAAACATTGCTAAATATTTTCCTGCCTGTATGAAAGCAGTGCTTCTGTGATACAAAACAAGCAGGAGACACATTTTGGACAACCAGAAATGAGAGAACTGTCAGCAAAACCTAAGCTAAGAGAAATGGAGAAAAAGGTTACATTTTGCCAGTGCCTGTGAACCAAGTGGGGGCAGTGAGATATTTTTAAGTTTAGTTTTAGTCTTAACATGCGTTTCATCAAGCTGCCAGAGAAATCTTGAGTTTTTCTTCTCCCGCTTTGATTTACTCCCCTCTACAGAATCACTGTGTAAATCTCCAGTTTTAGCTGCCTTGGAGACAAAGTCACACGACTGAGAAGTGGTATATTGCCTAAGAAAGGCAGTGCATCATGAAAGCTAACTTATCTAATACCCTGCCGAGTATTTGATTACAGGCTACAAATGTACAGTGACGCTAGGCCAAAGTTTACTGATGGATCCTGCCCACGGTGAGTTCTCTCCTGTTTCCGTAGCACCAGCTGATCCACAGCTTTACCACTGCAGTCCTGTCCACGCAGTTGAAAAGAAAAATTTGATCCTTCTCACATTCTCGTCTTCACAAATTAAAAACACTGTAATTTGCTACGCTCAAGTTTAGCACATTTTTCACGTTTGCTGGCAACAATATCCTCCTGGAGGAAACCAACGATGAAAAGACAGTTCTGAGTGTGATAGCTGATTGCACTCATGCTATCTGCATGCTATTCCTACCATTTCTACCTCCTACTTGCTGGGTGAGCTTGTTAAAGCTTCTTCAGCTTGGGGCTGACCTCTGGTAAGTGCTATGCAAGCATAAGGATGTTTCCTACGTGGTCCGGGAAAGAAGCAAGCACAAACACTGCAAATCGGTGGTAGTTCTCCCTGCTTCATGGAATCCTAAAACAGGTCAGGATGCACACACTGGGTGCAATGAAAAATGCCAGAAAATAAAAACTAACCACTGACAATCCAAATGGAGAAGGTGGAGCATTTTTATTCAAGTCTACCACCAATGGCGGGTGAACTACAGAGCAATACATTTTGCAGCAAGATTCCTTGTTCAGTGTCAGAAAACAATAACCTTTCCCCATTTCTTATCCGAGAGCTGGGGCCTGTCAGGCAATGACTAGATCTGCATGCTGTCAAAGTCGCTTCCACGCTCCAACATTAACACTGTTTTGTTAAAACAACACAAACCGAAACCAAAAGCAACAACTGTTTTGCCATTGGCTAAGAGTGACCAAAAGATTGAACATGTTCCTGATGATCGCTGGTTTAGCCACCCCAATCACCTCAAACTACTTCATAGCAATTCAGTTTGCAACTATGCCAGGCTCATTTTGTGAACAGAGGTTACTGCTCTGTATACTGCCAGTCCAGTGTCTTTCAGTAGCATTAAATTCATTTGAAAAGATTTCACACTGCACCTGATAGCAACAGCTATGTGGAAGGAAGGGAATATTAAGACAAAACAAAAGATTTTATACATAAACGATCAGGAGAAAACATACTGCACAACATGAGAGATTTTTGCCTCTAAAAGTAAAAGAATCATCGAGAATAGGTGAGACACCACAGAAGCATTCCCAAGTGGTTAAAAGGAACTTGAAGCAGGCAGATGGGATAGTAAATAATCTCACTGACATATTTGTATAGGAGCGATGAAATGCAGCTCCCAGTCATGCTCACAGAAAACTCCAGCCCACGGACCTATCCTGCTCTGTCCCAGAATCCAGAGGGATGAGGCATAAACAGGAGCAACGAGTAAGAAAAGGGGAGAGGGGGAACTTCGTATGAAAAATATTTGCTCTGTGACTGAAGAGGCTCTATATTCATAAAGCAGCACAATCAGAATCACATCTCACAAAGCAATAAAAGAGAAAAGATTTTGCCACAGAGCAAAAATGAGGAGGGCTCTCCATCTCCCCTGGCCCAGTGGGAGAGTCTGATCTTTCAAATAGCAGTGAAATTCAACTCAGTTAAAGAAGGACCCTAGGAACCAGCAATGTCTGTGTTCTGAAAATTATCATCAGATAATTACTAGATTTTCAGGTACACTTCAAGCACTCTTTGCCTATTTTGGAGAATTAGACTATTTGCATGCTCTTCAGCGTACCTATAGCATTTACTAAGCAATTAGGATCATTAACATGATATAATACATTGCTTCCGAGTTCCAGCTGCTTAAAGAGCTCACAAAGGATTTTCCCTCTCCTCAATGTGATGCCTTAGAGCAGCGCAATATTCCAAGATGACACGCCGGACACTTGGTCTTACTGCTGTGTTTTATGGAAATCTCCTAAGGCAGACTGCTTGCTTATCTGCAAAAAGGAAAAGAATTTCTCACCTAATAAGACCTTTAGGGTTTGATTTTTTTTTCTTCCTCTGCAGCATAGGCATCGTGCTGCTGATAAGTCTCAGCTGGTAAGAATTCTGGGTCTTTGGGCCTCAGTGAAAGTTCTCTACTGGTAAGGCAACAGTTCTTTCTTAAACCTCTAAGAAAACACTGATGGTTTTCTTGAAATCTTTGCTACTTCTTAATGTTTAACACCTTTCAGTAGTTGCCTCCTGTGCACAAGAGATGACAAAAACATACAGATCTTCCTCAGTTAAAAAAACCAATCTAGTAAGAAATCATACCTTTTTCTTAAAAACAGAAGATTTGTCAATAGCTTACTTTTAGGGCTGCTAACATTATAAGACAGAGACAAAACCTGCTACTGGTATTACCACTTAGTAAGGACTCTCTCACACGCCAGATGGGTATGTCTGACCTTTAATGAGATCGTTCTGTAAGTATTCTGGCCATTTTGACCAGATGGCTTTACAACATGCAATGAAAAGTTCTATCAAATGTTCCATTTGAACAATCCTAGCTAACAGTTACCTACATCTTTAAAAGTATAGCATAGAAAAGAAGGTGCAAGTTACAGTAAAACAGTAGTTATAAAGGATAAACAGTTGGTTTATCACTCTCACAATGACAGTGATATACCAACTGTTATCGCTTTACGCTTCTTCCCAGTAAAAAATAACCTCACCTCACATTAGCTTGCACAATTTAGTTAGTAAAACAAGTAACTAAAAGTGAATTCATCTGCTGCTATAGTTGCCAAACACCCCACATACAAATCATGAAACTCTGTTAATACAGCAAGGACACAGGCAAGTAATGACCTAATGTCACAGGAATAATGATAATTAATAATAATAAAACAATTGCTATCAATATTAGGATGCATCCTGTGCTTTTCAGTGTCATTTTCCTGATGATCATGCTCCTGACCACAAACTGAATTGAAAATACAAGGTAACCTTCCCAAAATTAAAGCAGTTTACCTACTACCTGCAATACAGGTTGGAGCTACCGCATGGCCTGAGTTGCTTTACATCAGTTCATCACTGAAAGCACTGAAATATCTCCTAGACACAGCCGCTGGGGAAGATGTTGCGCTGCCAACCACATTTTGACACAGTTTGTCATGAAAAACATAAAGCTTTCCTTTTTAGAGTGGTTATTTTATCATTGTAATTGGGCCTTGGATTCCCGGCAATAAGGGGAGAGGAATTCTGCTTTTATTAGCTGCAGGTAAGTCTCTTGTGATGGTGACAGCCACACCACAACCAATGCTGTGTCTACTGCTGACGTGAGCTGTAACTCCTTTTCCTCCTTCTGTCTCCCTCCCCAGAGGTAATTTTCAGCACAGGTACCAATGTGAATAAGGTGAATGAAATGACATTTTATGGATCATTTGTCATAGTTATGCCAAAGCAAGGAAACATCCAACTGCAGTTAAAGTAGGTAAGAACTTGGGGAACTTAACACTACTTCTACCTATTTCCTGACACATTCTACCTTTTCAAAGACAGATTTTTAAAAAACCCCAAACATTCTTAAACTGTCTGAAAACTCCTCACCTCCAGGTGATGTATTTATTCCTACTAGAGCTAAAGTGGGAAAATAACAAAGCTTTCAATTTCTTGGAGCAAGGGCCACATATTGGAAGATAGTAAGCACAGTGGTAACACCACAAATTACTGTAAATTGAGTACCTAGCTGTAACTTTCATTTCATTCTTTCCTGATAGCTATTAGCTTGACTTTGATTACATTTTATATGTACTAAAGTGGAATTAAGAGACACTAAATACGCAGCTCCCTGAAGGAAGCACACAACAGTTAGAATAGGGAACAAGTTATTGAGGTTGCAGGTATCCATTAGATAAAAGCACACCAGGGAAGCAATGAATGAGTCAGGGTTTCTGTCTGTTCCTGATTGTACCATTGATTCCCTATAAGACTTTTTTAAAAGTCATTTGCAACATGGGTTTTTGCTAAGAATTTCAGTATATGCACACTTGAAGATCCCCAGAGTGTGGACATCAGTGCAAATTAGTTTGTCATTACCAGAACTGAGGAGATATGGACATTGATTACAGAAAAAGATGTCAAGTTTAGCACATCATTGCCATTAGTGCAGTCCTTTTCAAAATAGACCTCCAAGAAATATCTTCTTCATCTGTTTTTTAGTGTTCCAGTGTGCAGACAAATAGCAGTGTCTCCTCTATGGATAAAAAGCAGGAGCAGCAAGTTATTGAGTCAGGTTCCTGCAGTCCTCAGTGCTGGGAAAAAAGAAGGGTATGGCCAAAACCTGCTCGCCACCTGCAGCTCTGACCTGGTAGACCAGTCCTCACTAGTCCCAGGCAACCAGAGGCCACGTGAGCATAAAATTGTCTTTGCAATTAGCCAGGCATTTTACAATTGCAGAGTTTTTATGTGATTGCTTGGAGTATACCAAGTGGTATCACCTACATAAATAATTCTAAACCATCACAGAAGCCTTTTATTGTAAGAAACATCAGTTATTTCCAGCTGAACTCTACATCCTGTTCCAAATAACTTATGCCTTATCCCTACTGAAGAACCAGCAAAATTATATATTGATGGCCTAAGCAACAGAAAAAAGGGCCTTCAAAATTTTGATCTAAGCACCCCAGCATAATGAATGCTCAAAACATCTGTTGTGATGCTTCTGTTGACCAGGGACCAGACCTTTTTCATGATGGCTCCCCTGGCTTTGAATATCCCACCTGAGGAGGGTACCCAAATATCCCATTTAGGTGACTCAAGACTAGAAGAAGAATCTCTGCCATCTTAAGAGCCAATTTAAGAAGGAGATATAATGGGAAGTGAAAGAGGTAAGAAAAGAAGTGAAAAGAAATATGTGTTAGAGTAGCCGGTGGATCACCTTTCCAGTGACATGGTCCCTGATCAGTTCTTGAACTCCACTGCTCCACTTTTAGGATCTGGTTCAGTTGTGCCCTCATCAGTACAGCCTGGCTACTTCTCCTCTGTGAGGGGAAACACTCCGCAGTGCACAGAACGTCGTGCACGAGTTAAAAAAAAAAAATCAACGATCCACATTCTGCATTTAACCATGACCATGTTTAGTCATAGGCTGAAAAAGGTGAGAAAAATCTGGATCCAGTTTTTCTTTAATTCAAACTCCTTAGGCTTAGTGTTAGCCTGCACACAACATGCTTGGCCGCCTATCATTTCCCAGTACATTTCATCTGGCAGCGATGTTTTTGTTCACACTATTATGCTATAACGCTGTTAAACACCTGCTACATCCCTTTCTTGTGGGGGTGACTGCACTCCTGTGGTGGGTGAAGTGATTCCTCTATCCAGAGTAATCTGTTCCTCTTTTGGAATGAAAGGTGATATACAAATGTAAACAGTATTACAGTGCCTGTCTTTTACTTACTTTTGCAACAGGGGAAAACATGTTTTCTTACAATACATTTCATTTACGGAAAAAGCACTTTCCAAGACATCTTTTACCTTGCTGCTGACACATATTAGCATCTAAAGCAGAAAAGCTCTCCATTATTAATTTTCAAATAATGAAACCACTATTCCTTCTCAAACCTGTCACCTGCTATAGATCTTAATCAGTTTCAGTCCCATTATGGCAATGCCTGCTGCAATGAAGCAGGGTTTGGAAAGAATTTGTTACCCAGAGAAAAATGATTTTCTTTTCAGTGGGATCCACAGCATTAAAAAAAATTATAGCAGCTTATGCCTTCCGATATATTCTGTTGAGTGCTAAATGTTAGAAATGTACATAAACCAAATTCTGGATAGTTTTCAGCTTCCCATTGAAGTTCTGTCTTGGAAGCATTACTAGGGCAGGCTGCCAGATACAAAGAGAGTAGATACACTGTTAGGAGGGACTCGATTTTTTATGTCTTTTCCCTTTACAAAGTGGTCGCAGTCAAATGATGCGTGGCCGTTGGCACTAAAACAAACAGTGAAGCAGGCACAGGGGAGTTTTCTTTTTGTTCTAAAGCATCTTGCCCTCTCTAGTTAACCATGAACACTGTGACAGCAGATACACCTCTGGTCTCATTTTTGGATGAGTTTTCCCCCTTCTAAATTTCTCGATCATTTCAAAAACACCCTACAGAAGAACACTATAGGAAATCAGCTGTTTGCATGTATGTTGCTTGCTTTGCTGGAAGTTCCCTGTGATGCTCATGGGTCCTCTTCAGCCACCTTCCTCACCCATCTCACTGTCTGGCAAATGGCAATATCCTTTTTTTTTTTTTTTTTTTTGTAAATTTGAAAAACCAACCACACATCATCAAGAAAGAGAGAAGGGTGGCATCTCTGACACTACAATGAATAATTTGAAGTCCCATTGCCTGTCATCACAACACAACATCGAGTGTAGGACAGAAAAATAAAACTACCATTGTGCCAGTGGCTGGCAGAGTATTCCTGGATAAACTATGTAATTTCACTCGTCATCTTCCTAAGGCCATTAAATGGGAGTGATAATTTCTGTATTTTACAGCCCATTTTGAGAGTATAAGATCAAAGATGTTCTTAGTGTACATGAAAAATAGTTCTTACACCAACAATTGAAAACCTTAAGTCAATTAAACATAAGCCACAAAATATCTTTGGCTTGTTGGAATACAGGAAATAACCAGGTTGAAACTTAAAGTGTTTCTGGCTCTAATGAAAAATGCCAACATCCCAAGTGTCCTGGGAGTAGATGTGCCTGGAAATAGTAAGATATTTTTGTTGCTGAAGTTCTCCTTCTAGCTGAGACCCCAAGCAAAATGACTGAGATGGGCAAACACCTAAAGAGAGAACCAGATGTTGCTGTGTGACATACACTGCCTGGCCTCTGTCAAATTGGCATATTTGCATAACAATGAAAAGGATCATAAACCCTGTTCTTGCACTGAATATCAGTAATCATCAGTCAAAGGAATTTGACTTGAAGAAAGTGAAAGGAATTGACAAAAGGAACCAGCAGTCCTGTCTGTACCATGTCTGCACTATGGTGTTACTTCATTGTAGACTAGGTGAAGGTAGGGACATTGCAAGTATGTCAGTCAAATCCAATGAACACTATCCTGATCCCTTCTTTTGATAAAGCACCTCACTGTCCTTTTTGAACTGAAAAATGTTGAGAACATCAGCATTTAACTAAACCTCTAAAAAGATGAAAACAACTGTGCAAGCAAAAAACACTCAAGACCAATCTTCCTTGTCTGACCAGTGTGCACAAGAAAGGGACTCAAATGCTTCACACTAACTCTATCGTCTTTCCTTTAGATAATGACTTAAATATTTTCTGATGCTTTCTTCTCCCATCTTTTTTTTTTTTCTTCCCCCCTCCCTTAACTATTTTTAAAAGATCCTAAAGCACTGACAGCTGCTGGCTCCAGCCCTCTGAAGAAGGATGGCCAGGCACTAGGTGTGCAACAGCATGACCCTTTCAGGCACCAAGACTCTCCTAATGAGTACTAGCAGGCAGCAGCATCTGCCTTTCTAGGTCCAGCAACAGAGGGTAAAAATCTGTTGCTGAAAAACTTTTTGTTCCGGATGGCACAGTAGTACCTCTTTCCCCCTCCCAGGCACTTAGCTGGCCAGGAGGGGCAGCTCCCATCACACAGGCTGCTTGCTTATAAGAGGCAACACTTCCAAAGAAGCCACGGAAGAGGAACAGGGAAAGGAGACCAGAAGGCCTCCTCTGCTTTTGGCACTGCTGGCTCTGTTTCTGCCATTGCTTCAGCGAGCTAAATGCCTTCTGTGTTCCCTTTGGTCTCCTGCAAAAGCTTCTCTCCCCTGGTAAGCTCCCCCTTTTTAGTTCCCAGCACATAGCCTTGCTCAGACAAGCAACGCCCTGAAAAAACTGCAGTTCGACCAGATGGCTCTGTGTTGGCACAAACACCTTTGATGCCATTATGGCAGTTCTCTGACCTCATGTTTCTCCCTGACAGGGTGGTAGCAGAGCCAGTGCCTCCTCTCTGCAGCTTCAGCAACTGTTGGTTGGTACCTGCCGAGGAATTGCCAGCCTTACGAGCACTTCTCTCTCCAGAGTAACCCATGTTCAGAGCATGCTCCGTGAGCAGAGCACTCCTAGTCAAGACACTTCTCTGCTGCAGATGCATCTCTATGGCCATCTTTGCTCTCTCTCACCTTCACTACTGCATTGATCACAGTGTATTTCCTTCAAGGGAGATAATACCTGAACAGTCTTCAAGCTAAAGGAGATGTATGAGCCCACATCTGCTGAAAATGTGGCCCTTTGTCAGGGAAAGTGAATTATCACAGATTCTTCCTCACCTCCAAATATCTCTTCCCACATGATGCAAGCATTGATATAGCATTGGTTTTCCCTAGCAGCTAAAACTACGAGTATTAATTTCTTTCCCTAGTTACGCTTATTGTTTCTGAGTAATTGTTAATCACACTGTTTGGAAATGAAGTAGTCCTTAAAACTTACATACAATACAAAGCTGTGCCAAAATTGTAAATACACAATCATTTAAAGCATACTCACACATATATAAATCATGGGAATAATACTGATGTCTAGGAAACTGTATGAATATATATTGCACCTCTGAAGACTGCATATGGCTTCAAACTCAATTCCCAACAATATTTATACTCACAAATGTATTTTGCTAAAAATCAGGGTAGAAAGGGTATGTCTATAAAAGGAGACCATATTTGCTTGCTTTCTACCTCACCAAAATGTTGACCCACACAATATGTAATGTATTAGTCTAGTTCTATTTAACAGTATGTAGAACAAAAACCCACCAAGCCAAAACTGTGATGCAGGAGAGAGGACCTGGTTTTATTTTTCATGTCCTCTCTATTTCCCAGCTCCTTTGCTTGCCTTCTTGTAGCACCATAGCATTCATTGCTTTTATATACCTCACTTTACATACCTTTTATATATCACTCATGCTGTACATGGGATGAGTACCAGTAAGACTGAATGCCCTAAAAATTCCTTACTCCTGACTTACATCAGCATTGCATTCTTATCCTCAGTTTGTGTCCTGTTATAGGTTACAAAGCTGCAGACAAATACAGACATACTGCAGTTTTCTTTGCTGATGGATAAACAGAAGCAAAACAATTTTGTTAATGCGTGGAGGTAATGTGTCCTAAAGGATACTGTTACATTGATGCTTCACTGTTCTTTTAGGAGCTCTTTACCAATACCTCGCATTCCCTCAATTGCTCAGTTGGGCTCGATTAAAAAATAAATATCTAGCTACCACAAAGTGTGGTTTTGTATTTAACAACACTGGCTTTTAATTATCTCTTCCTCTATTCCCTTTAATTTTAACTATCTTATTGTTTATCTTGATAAATTAACTGTTCTTTTCTCCACTTATGTATTAAATCTCCAGCTAATCATTATTACGCACCACTTCTACTTGTAGTAAAACTACCTGTTTGACTTCCCCTGTTACTAATTACTTTTAAATTCTCTCCTGCTGAACGTTTCTTCTCCAATAGGACCCAGTTTAACAATCTGCATAAGCAACCTAGTACCGTAACTAAGATGAGGCTGCATTTTGTCCCTAAGAGAAACAAAACACCTTCCCGAATTTCTGGTTTGACCTTTAAAAGAAAGCTTGTTGGAAAATAAAGGCATGCACTATGAATTACAAACAAATTTATACACGAGATGACTTGTCTCAACTGTACAATATGGCTTCCCAGTTGGTTTGGCAGCAGCCTGAAGATGCAAAACAAGAGCAGCATCTGGACATCTTTTTAGTATCATCAGTAAAAGCACTTCTCTGCAGATGGAGGGCTCAGGGGCTCCATCTCAGTAGGGCGGACCTCACTCTGCCACTGAATGGTATGATGAACTAGCTCATCCCACAGATACTAATTTTACTTCCTGTAGTTCGGATAAGGGTGACACTGAGTTGCTCCTGCTCCCAGCCATGCTCTTTCTCTGCCCAAAGCCACCATGAGCCAACCCATACAAAATTCAAAGGAATAGACTATCATTGTCCCTCCTGTTAATAACAGCTTTGGGTACTTTGACAGGCTTTCAGCTTCTCTGTGCTTAAAATAAAATATCCCGCAAACAGATGGGTGAAGAGTGGCATTTTCTCTGCTCAGCTCTTCCAGGATAAAGACAGACACCAGTGACTTTGCCATCATTATGGGCTAATTTCTCCACATGCGGTTGCTGTATGTTACCGCCAACCACAAGCATGCCTAGCCTTTACTTCTGTTGCTCTTCTGTACCTGAGTAAACTAATGAGTCTGCAGTTCCCAGCGGTACTTTGCTACAGTCCCTAGTAAACCCACTGCACTCTTGCAAAATGTGAATGAGACTATTAACCTTTCTGTTGCTTGACCAAGCATGTTTGGACACAGAATTAGTGCCAGGAGCATTACCGAGGAAAGCGCAAACTTAAGTGGAGTGAAAGGCAAGTGCGTCCTATAGAGACTTTCCCAAGCTGAGGAGAAACCTGATATTGTTCTCTTGGAATAATGATATCTGTGTGTACTTAAAGCAATTGCTGTAAATAAACACCATAAATTTTGACAGCTTAGAAAGGGACTACAGGAAACAAGCAGAACATTACACTGTAGTTTCACGAGAGCCGATTGTCACACGTGGGTCTGGAAACATGGCAGAGAAAATTATTTCAGATCAGCTTACAGCAAAAAACAATTACCCCTCGCTTTAGAGAGAGTTTACTGCTTGAATCAGACTTGACTCTTCAGAGGCTTGAGCCATTGCTAGATGACTGAGTCAGCACTGGCAGAAGTGAAACAGAAAGTCAGGGTACAGCAAGCACTGTTCAAGCTGTGCAGCTGTTCCAGATGGGGGTTTAAAGCGCAGCCTATGGAAAATTACAATACTGCAGACACATGCTCAGCAGACTCCAAATACACAGGGAAAACTTTGCGACTCCTGTGGCTCCACACCGTGTATTGGAAATTACGCTGGATGTCCTGCAAGAGAAATCCAGTGCAAACACTGCATGAAACTGGACATTTTGTGAAGATATGTCCTAGTGCTCCAAATGAGCAATAGGTATGTCAAACTACTTGTGCCAGAGGTTCCCGTTATGAGTGCCAGTAGAAACAGCCCTAGATTCACTGCCCTCATGGCTACATATACTGTTAGTGTTGCTGCTGTATCAGGAGAGCCACAAGCCATTGAATTGGTGCCAGTCATGAGCTCTGCAGTCTCTATACTACCTGAATCTGCTTATTTGCAAAAACATTGGAATTTTGCCAGTTACAGACCTGAGGTAATGGCTAGTGAGCTAGCTACAGCACTGAGCTCTTCTGCTTGGTTACCTGCTTGTAAATATGACTTTGGATTGTGCAGCTGCTGAGCACACTGCTGTATTTAGCAGCAATGCTATAGGCAAACTGTTTCCTGTACTGAATATGTACGCAATAAATGGTTATATTACTTGATCACCAAATGTTAGTACATCACAGGCTCCAGTTTCACCTGAGAGTAAAACTAGAATTTTATTTATCAATTTATAAGTTCTGAGAATACTGAGAAAGCGTTGTGTGAAATACTTGTTTCCAGATTTCCAGCTCAGCACCACACAGTGCCTGTACAATAAACTGTACCACCTGTCATTTGCTATGAGAGGTGCTGCATCACAAAAGCTTGAAACAAACATACAGAATGACATTATCAAAGAAAGCAAAGCTTCTGACTGGTGCTCATCAACAGTGGTGACAAGGAAGAGGACTGGAGAGATCTGTCTTTGAATGGAATTAAGAGCTAATCTAAGTTATAATGATTGATAGTCATCACTTGAACACCAAGAAGCTGTGTGTGTAGAACTCAATGGTATACAGGGTTTCTCTACCCTTGATCATGAAGAATACTACAGAACAAAGACCTCACAACAGTTGATACATGCTGGATTTTTACCCCAATTTTATGTATGTGCATTAACAGGCATGTATCTACACTCATTTCTTGTCACAGAATGATGCCCATGATTCTCATCTATCAGCCTCTCAGTTATACCAGAATGGAAGGGCAGAATTTTACGAAATTCCCCTTCAGCAGACAGTGAATATCTTTGTCCCTGGGCACATCAAGTTTCTCTACTGAGACTGAAACTCAGTACAGACAATGCCATTCTCTCTGAGAAAGTCCCATCACCACAAGCCTCACATTTCTAACTCTTGCCTCTTAGTATGAGACATCGTATCATAACTGTGCTTTCTTGGTAGGTGTTATGAGCACTAGTTGGCAGAATCACGTGCTTGTTTTTGAAAATGCTGCATTTAGTAGTTTCAAAACACTTGAAAGCCAGTTTTTATGTTACATATGGTTGTGACTACAAATGCTGCCCAATTATGGGACTGAGATATTACCTACCCCTGTCTCAAAAGCAGACAGCACTGTATTCACATACTTAGATAATTTGCGTATTTGAAGACTTACCTAATATCTCAGAATGCATGTAC
Organism: Rhynochetos jubatus; assembly: GCA_027574665.1. Lineage (NCBI taxonomy): Eukaryota > Metazoa > Chordata > Aves > Eurypygiformes > Rhynochetidae > Rhynochetos > Rhynochetos jubatus. The sequence goes on from CM050655.1 coordinate 11,712,061, forward strand.
TAACAGAAGAATGCAGAAATAATTTTTGGGGACCTTAGACTCTCAAATACCTTACAGATCACTGCTCTTTGATCAATCAGAAATTACTTGATTAGGCAGAGATGTGATTTGTCTGATGATGTATGAAAAGCAGTGAGAACGTGATGACTTTCCTTGTTTGCCTTGCCACTTACTAGAGGCCCAGGGAGATGATGATGTGGTATCATCAGCTGAACAATTAATAAGACACTACCACAGCTTCAGGAGCATGATTTAACAATGCTTTCTTAGGGGGCGAGATCAAAACCCCCTTACTTTCTGTCCTTGGCAATCCCACATGGCACTGCTCCTAAGGGTACTACTACAAGACCTTAGAATTCAGAATGAGATTTCCTTATAACATGTGTGATTTAAAGCGATTGACTTACCATTCCTAAATGCTTAAGCAGTAAATCTCTTAAAGCCAGTACTAACAACTAATTCCTCAACAGCTACATGACACAAGGATAGAAAAGTCCATCACACAAAGGAGTGTTCCCTGCGCTGCATTGATAGACACTGGGCTTGTTGTCAGAGTTGATCCTGAGGAATAACGTCTGTCCCTTCCATTTGCTCATTGTCCTTGGTGACCAGGGAAGGAGATGGAATGTTGGCTCTAACAGTTTTATCTGACTGTCCCCAGACATAACAGTATGCAAGGAGTAATACGCTGCTCTGCTCGTGGGACAGAGCCAGGGTTTGCAGTCGTGTCCGCTTCAGATAACATTCTGGTCAGAAGGCACAGTGCAGCCCCAAACTGCTCTAAGAACTAAACCAGGACTCTTCACAGGAACAGCGGGAGCAAGAGACTCTTTTAAAGAAGCAGCATTTCAACAAGTGCTGTGGTATGGCACAAGGTCAGTCATCTGTGTTATCATGTAAATCAAAGAGAATTTTTAATCATCTGCTTATATGTCCTGATGCCTGGGAAATTTAACAAAGACATGGAGCAATACAATTAGCTGAGGGAAGAAAATAATGAGAGTTTAGTTGCATTTAAATGAGATCTTAGTTGTATTTCAAAGCATAATGGAGGTCCAGAGCACTTAGCAGACTTCCTCCAGATGTTACTAAGGTTTGGCCCCAGCAGGCATGCCTGTGATACACAGTGACCCCACAAAAGACCCGGCCTCTTCTTTCCCAGAGGCATCTTCCAGTGTTACAGCTGGGGCTGATACATGGGGAAAGCCATTGCAGAGTGGGTTTTGCCCTATAAAGGCTTTAATCATTTGCCTGCAAAACAGATGCCATGACAACACGTTGAACTGGAACGGTAGTACCTGCAGAACATCTATTACCAGTAGGACACACACCATTTCAGCTAGGCTATGATTCCATCCCTTGTTTGGGAAGGAGAGCTGCTTGTCCAGCAGGTTGAGGGAAGTTGTCCTCCCCCTCTATTCTGAGCTGGTGAGGCCTCCCCTGGAGTGCTGTGCCCAGCTCTGGGCTCCTCAGCTCAAGAAGGACAAGGAGCTACTGGAGAGGGCCCAGCGCAGGGCCACTGAGATGATGAAGGGCCTGGAGCACCTTCCATGTGAGGAAAGGCTGAGAGAGCTGAGGCTGTTCAGCTTGGAGAAGAGGAGGCTGAGGGGGGATCTTATCAATGCTGATCAATATCTAAAGGGTGGGTGTCAGGAGGATGGGGCCAGGCTCTTCTCAGTGGTGTCCAGTGACAGGACAAGGAACAATGGCCATCAGCTGGAAAACAGAAGGTTCAACCTGAACCTGAGGAAACCCTTCTTCCCTGTGAGGGTGAGAGAGCACTGGGACAGGCTGCCCAGAGAGGGGAGGAGTCTCCTTCCCTGGAGACTTTGCAAAGCCACCTGGACTTGTTCCTGTGTGATCTGCTCTAGGGGATCCTGCTCCGGCAGGGGGGTTGGACTAGATGTTCTCTAGAGGTCCCTTCCAACCCCTAACACTCTGTGAATCTGTGACCAGGCTGCTCTGGTTTAGGGAGCTGTTCTGTGCAGTCCCTCTGTGCCTCACCCAACAGCAGAGGGATTACAAGATCCTGAATCCATTGAATTCTCCCAAGATCTTAAACTGTACTCCATCTAAACAAGACAAAAGCGTAGTTGCTTAATCCATAATTTGCACATCTACCTTAGTGTGTATGTGCCTGCTTCTTATTCAGAGCACTCGCCTACTTTTCAGATCTGCTAGTCACTAGATGTATTTCATTAGCAAAGCAACAGCAAAGAGAGGTCATGAAGTCAGGTATATATCCATGGCTAGTCTGCAAACAGGATCAGGCAGGCTGGGTGGCTCTTCTTGGACTCTTTTTCCAATTAAGAATGGCAAGACCTGCCTTCCTGCAGGCTGGAGGGTTTGATTTGGGCACAGACAGCACATAAAGCAGGCTGAAATCGATGCTGCCTTCGTAGCTGCTCACTGCCAGCACTGAACAGGGATGCCGTCTCAGCAAGCATAAGCAATGGCATGTGAGCCATAACGTGCCAAGTTCTGGCAGCATAAAATTTGCTGTGAGTGCCTCAAGTATAAGGAACTACAGAAAAGGTAAGCAGTCTGTTCGTATTACCTGTGGCATGCTTATTTCTTTGGTATGGAGGAAGAGATCTCACTTCCAGACACTGCAAAAACGACACAGGCAAAAGCAAGCATGAACGTGAGGCTAAATGTAAGGCTGAACATAAATCCACCCATCCCTACCAAGCTCTCCAGCCTCAGCTGCTGTTATACTCATATGCCTAATGTTGATTTATGCCAGCTGGAATATTGGCCCACAGTACTGAAAAGAGCTAGGAAAAATAATGAAATGGAGGCGTTTAACCTAGTATTTTTTTCAAATAAGGAAAAGGGTTTAATCCAACCACAGCTGGATGTTTGCCCAATTTTAACTTGCAGCTTTTATACAAGTATACCATTTCTGAGAACTGGCTATACTAGAGGGATTCCCCCCTGCCCTGCCTTCCTCCTTCAGGTTGATAACACGAAGTTTGATTTATTTATTTGGGAAGAACCATTTTAAGGTTCCAAGCTAATTTTGCTGTAATTAGAGGGGTTCCTATATTTGCCATGTCACCCAGTGCCACGAAGAAATTATTTACTTCTCTGAGCTACCGTGCAGCATTCCCTGCGCATTCTGATAATCACACACAAAAAGTAAAAGGGAAGGTTTTGCTGTCTATCTCAGGCACTTCACAGCCACTGGCAAATTGCAGCAATCATCAGCTCCTGCTCCTGAATTGGTATTCAGGACCTGTCACCACTCCCCCAGCCTCTGATGCTGGATACAATCTGCCATTTAGCCACCACAGTGGAGCATGTTTCTCAAGTCATTACAGCAAGCTCTCAAGGCAAAGTTGGCTCATGAATACCAACATAACTCTCTGTCATATTGACCTGTCTGTGTTCCTGTAACCCAAGAAGAAAAAAACCCCTTATCCTCCAGGCATCTATTCACCATGTCACGTTTTCTTTTTGAAAGCTTTTTAAGGTAAGACATCCAATTTACCACCATTTCTTTCTCTGCAACCTGATAAGAACTGATAAAATTACCAGGCACAAAGATTCTCCTGAAATATTTGTCAGCACACACAAGAGTTATGCAAGGACAAACAATTCTTAGCAAAAGTGTCACATCTTGGGGGACACCATGGTGCTTTGGGAGGCTATGAAAAAAAGGAAAGCTGTATTTGATAAAACAACCACACCTCACGCAATAAAGGGCTCCACAGGAATCTGGTCAAAGACACCTGCAACCTGATTCACAATGCTCTGTCAGTCTAAATTTAGGCAGACAGAGTATTTTTTCCTTCAAAGACATCAAAGCAATTGGTAAAGCACTAGCTGTCACAACAGTCCCAGGAAAAATGCATTATCTCTACCTTAACACAGGGGGAAACTGTGGTAATGAAAGGTTCAAGCAATCACATAGTGAGTGTGTAGGGCATAAGGCTGGTATCTTGAATCTATCCTCTTCTGCCCTCTGAAGCAGTCACTTTTTTTTTTACTCATTTTTGAACATAACTCCTTCCATGCCTGGGGACTCTGACAATGTCTGTTCCTACTGTGTCTACTTACTTTTGCTACTCAGAAGCTGGGAATATTGAGTATTCTTAAAAAAAAAAAACAACCAACAACTCGGAAGGCAAAGCATTTTCCATTCTTGTTTGCAGTGTGCTTAAATATTGAAGGCAGACATATTTTAGACAAACTGTTGGATTTTGGGTTTCTTACCCAAACATTGTGTCAAATTCTGGATACTTATTTCAAGTTAGTCAACCTACTCAAAGGCCTGTGATTCTGAAACCTGGAATATCTGCATTACCCTCCCACAGGACCTCACAACCTGAAGGTGGGGCTCTGTGTTGTGAAGCTAACCCCAATACTTCATGCATGGGTCTCACCCCAAACTCAGCTGATACTTGAGCCACTCAGACATTTCAAAGAAATTACATGATTTCTCCTTTAACTGGGAAGGGGTGTGAAGTTTTGTGTCCTCAGAGCTCAGCATGCCTACAAAAGGCCACAGGTGAAACTTGGCTGAACAGTGTAGGTCAGCTTGGCACCTCTGGATCTGGTCTGGATGGAGCTGGTGCTGGACCAGAAACGGATCAAAGGAGAGGCTGGTGCTGGAGCAGCCCAGGATCACAGTCCCAGGCTGACTGGAATGTTTATAAAACTTTGAGCTCTCTACTATCCCAACCCCTTACAGATTTAGTTTAATTATAATGTCATACTCATTCGGTATTTGGTATATACCCGAATTCCTAAGGTCCTTTTACTCAGGGGATGTTATTTATATGGTTTTGCTGCTGAAGTTGCATGGAAAGCATGTGTGAAAATTAAATGCATTGGTAACGTTAATAAAATGATTAAGTTCTGTTTTCCTGCAGCAGGTCAGGATTTGACGTTAGTTTTGCTGCTGATGTAACATATTTTATGCAGACTGCTTTAAATCACCTTGGTTAAGATGAAAAGTAAGTTTTAAACTGAGCCCTACTTTGCATATGGCTTCTAGCAAAATCTATTTGCTCTAGTTATATAGGTTGGCCCAGGTTTGAACAATCCTAAGTAGTTTGGTCAGCAGTATGAGAAAAAGAGCAGTTATGAAATCTTAATGCTGGCTCATTTCTTCAAAATTTGGATGTGGGACCCTTATTCAGGTCCATCTCTTCTAATTAATGGCTTCCATGTGATATATCCTCACACTTAAGTATATGGTGAAGGCTAAATGAATGTGGGAACTCATTAAAGTCTTGATAAAAAGCAATGAGAAGCGTAACGTTTTTAAAAGGGACAAGATGGGGCCTCCCTCCGCAGTGAGCCTGGTGTGGCTTTCCAAAGGCATCCTCCCGTTTCCAAGCAACCAGGGCTGTGCTCCTACCTCTTAAACTGTAACCGTCATTGCACTTTGCTTATTAATTCTTCAGTAAATGGAGGAAAGTTTCCATTCCCTTTGATGGCTAATGTACTTTATGGTTCAGGAAACTTCCCTAGGTTGGGTACTTTCTATTTAGAAGCAGCTCAGACCTAAATGAAAAGGAGACTGAGCCATCCAGGACTTGCAGGTCATAGGAGGATAACAAAGTTTCTGTGAAGAAAAATACATGACCAGCTATTTGGATAGACTGAAATGCTTTGCTAATGTTTAATGGGATTGTTTCTGGAAGAAACTCTCCTGGAAAAAAAGACCACTTCAAAATGAAGACATTTGGTTCAATGCCTCCAAAATGAGGTTTAATTCTTATTCTATTTTTAAACATCTCTTGCTTAGGAAGTAACAGAAATTTCAGTTTAAATTTGGCAATGATTTCATTTTAAGAAAGTGTTTAACTCATTCTGAAAGGTTTTTATATACATGATTTAATATTAATTTAAAGCCAGTGAAATGAGAGCACCAATTTGGGTCTTACACAAATCCCTATCAATTCACCATGTTGTAGAACACTCTTCTACGTTTATTTTTAGCAATTAACTTTTGCGTTCTTCTCATACCACCACATGGCCCTGTACAAAATAAGGTAATTTGAATAAAGTACCACCACAATTTTGTAGGAGGGAAGGGGACCAAGTACATGTGAAACAGATGCCCGGCTGCAGCATTTGGGTGATCTATTAATGTATTTTCAGCTTTGCAACAGAGCAGCTGAGAGCTAAGTGACTTCATTACTATCTGGAACAGGGACCCAGCCTCTTGAATACCCTTCTGGTGCCTTACAGGAGATTCTGCACAAAACTTCCCTTAGAAATCACCTGTTCTTATTTATCATGATGCACAGACTTCCATTTTTTACTGCAATTTGGGAGCAATGCTGAATGTTTTAGATTCAAAAGCAAACCACATGGTTGGGTCTAGTTTCCTATAATCACAGCCTCTTTGTCCTTTATATCATTCACTAAACTGGGATTTGCTGGGATAGTGATGGGACGCAAGCCATACTGCCCACAGAGAGACTCTTTGGTGGTTTTCTAACTATGAAATGTTTGAGAGCCATAGAAAGAAGTGGGGAAGAACGCCAGGCAGGCAAATACATTTAAGTTCCATGTCTCAGCTGGCTCCACCCCTTGCTCACAAGCAATAAAGATTTCAAGGAGGACAGTGAGAAGTAGCAGCTCAGGACAGTGTAAGGCTACTGCTCGCTGATACCAGTTTTCAACAGCTTTTAAATCCATGGAGAAATGTAAATGAGCTAACAAAGAATAATGTAGACTGAATTCATCATCTGGTGTAAATCAGAGTATTCCTACTGAAATAGAAGTATATGCATGGCCTGTGCCTTGCCAAATACCTGAAATGGAAACATAGCCTCAAACAAGGACCTATAAACCCGAGATAAAGAGATCATCTGCTGCCAAGATTTACAGCAGGAAAAGACATTCTTTTTTAATCTACTACAAGGATACAGTCAAGTCATTTTTCAGCAACAATTCAGCTTGATAATTATCCTGTTGTGCTTTGCACATGCCTATATGAAAAATAAAATAAAAGCTAATTTTAGAGTCCTCAATCAAGCCTGCAGTTAGTCCTAAATCTTGATGAGCAGCTCCAGTTATTATCTTCTATTTTTAAAATATTTTGATTGATTTTCCTATTCTAAAGAACTAAACTGTAAATCATTTCTGCTGCTTTCAAAGCTTTTTCTTTTAATCAGTATGAAACAAATGAGCTCTGACACAAAGACAGAGAGAGAAAAAAATCACCGAATAAAACCAAGTTCTCCCTGTTACTGGAATTTTCTGTCTGGAGAAAGCACTCCCTGTTGTCAAACAGTTCAATGTGAATCTTATTCTGAGATAACGCTTCTCCACTGCTGTTCATTCACATTCTTTTCGGCTATTGTATGTGTCATGATAATAGCCAACAGCCTTGGTCAACAAGGCATACAGAACGGGTCTCAAAGCACATTTACACATGCACAAGGGCCTCTCACTGCCAACAAGCGGGCAGAAGACTGTGAGCCACAGAACAGTCCCCTGTGGTCCCCAGCATCCTGGCACAATCGGTAGTGACGGTACCATTGCGGTAGTGACTGACCGCTGTACACTACTGAGAATACACTCAGTGAACACTGACCCCGCTCACAGGCAAGAAACTCCATGGCAGGAAATGGTTTTCTACTCATTGTTGAAATCCTCATTTGGTATTACAGTTCCTCTGCAAAAACTGTGTAGCGAAGAGGATGCTTGGGGGCTTAGAGGCCTCAGCTGCACCCGTGGTGGGAGATGGGGACACATCTCCAGGACAAAAGGTCAAGCAAGGAGGCACTCACCTCAACCTGCTGTGGCGTCTCCTCACCCCACCCATTCTGAAGGGACAGAGAGGGCCGAGGGAAGGTTGGCACCTCCAGGAAGGAGCTCAGAGGCAGAAGCTGCATGGGAGCTCCTGTGTACCAACTGGAGTGGTGCGGAGGATATTCCTCTCTCAGCATTGGTGACACTTCCCGGAAGGCTAGCTCAGGTGGCTGAGTTTTTTGGACGCCATTAGCAACTTCTTAATCCTCCCTAGGTTTTGCACAGGCCACACAGGTGACTGTTCGCTTCTGCTGGAATCACTGACATCATTTACTAGCACAGCTCCTGGCCTTTGTTATTTTGCTATTTTGGCCAATATAACAAAAGGTTGCTCGTAAGAAAGGTAAAGATTACTAGGTCAGGCCATCCTTAATGAGGATGTCTTCACAGAGAGTTATGGACGCTTTGCCTGTCACTCTGCAATCAGACACGGGAAGGATGAAGAAGGCTTTAGCCTCTTGCTCCCGCTGCTGTGGTACACACTGTCCTGGTACACTGCAATGCTTCCACTGGTAGGGACCAGAGGAAAAAATACATAAATCACTGAGCACAGGGCTTTCCCCCATCCCGAGGAGCCATCTCACCCATCTGCCATGGCAGGGGCAGTGCCCTAGCCACACACCTGATTCTGTTCCCCTCCCACCTTTCCCATGGGATGAGGGCTCCTGTGGCCTTAGCACAACACAGGATGATAGATGTGAGCTCTGTATTTTGCAGCAAGTCCTAAAGGCAGAGAAAGCGTAAATGCTTTCGTAATTTTTTGCTGCTTATTATCATTAGAAAGCCTAAGTGTCCCTAGAGTATTATGGGCGGGGAGGAAGGAATAAAAAAAAAAAACCACAAAACAAGAAGACAAACCACTGAAGCTAATTTTCATGTGATTTTGAGATTTTCACTTGGGCTATCTCAATTTGTAAACCTCCACTTTTTAAAAATGTAACAATAACTCCAAATTCCCTTTTCACTATGTCAGCTGAATGCCTGACATGTTAAACAGTATTTGCTTTTTGGGTTTCTGCTTTGCTTAGTTTATCCCAACCTACAAAACCTCAAGCATTATAAAAATAAACAGCACCACTAGAAAAACTGTCATTCTCAAGAACATTTGCCTCATTAAACTGCAGAATTTCCCAAACCAATGAAATGCATTTTTACAAAGAGCAGGAACTTCTGTTAATGAAAAGGGATGTGGAGAACCTTCTCTCCTAGATCATTAATGCCAGTCAACCTGCCAAGGGTTTACATCAGAGGCAATGAGGAAAGACATGACCTCTTCTCAGGAAAATCTGAGCAGTGCAAGAACACAGTTCTGGGACACTCACATCTGCAGCAAATCAGCTTATGCACTGTGGGAACTTCAAACTGTTAGTTTGAAGTTAGTCACAGCAAGGTTGACAGGGCTTTGCAGAACTGATCACAGGATTAGAGAGACATTAAAATTCCCATATTTTGGACCTTTACTTGCTCTTAGTCTCAGCAAATGGGGGTACAGGAGTAAGTGAACAAGGCAACTAGACAAAACTGGTAGGAGAAAAGAAGCTAGACTTGCTTTCTCATTTTCCTGTTAAACTGTACAGCTGTGAATTGCTACTGAAGTCCTTAAAATGAAAGAGCAGCTGGATCTGATTCTGGAACAATCCTCGTACCCAGAAGCACACCATCACCTTGCCTGAATGTGGGAGGCAGACAAAAAACCCCCGACAGATCTTGGGATGAAATGCAAGGGGGAAGAGCTGGCTGGCTCACATCAACGGATGGAGAGCCATCTGATGGAACAGCTTCTTTTCCTTGGAGTTCTGTTTGGCTTTACAATCTGTTAGTGCATCCGCATGTGCCAAAATGCTCTGCTAACGTTACTCCAAACAGGTTACACGCTGTCTGAAATATTAAGCCTCACGCGAGATCACCATCTTACGTGCGTATGCTAGAGCCAGAGAAGAAGCGTACGATCCTCTTCAGGTGGCAGCATCCAAAATGAACTTGTCAGGATCACTCTAACAAATAAACATGCCTATGGAGGATTGGCTCCTGCCATTAAAATTGTAGGCATGCAACTCCTTGTTGCTTCCTGATGATTCTTTGCGCGAGACAAGCTCCAATCTGTGTTGCAGTATGAATCATAATTCACTGTGCAGTTTATCCTCTGAGGTTTGTTTTTTTAATTCCACACATCCTTGCTTCTACTCTCTTCTACTGGTTTAAGGGCTTTTCATTCGCCAGGGTTAAAAATGAAGGTTTGGACTCCCAAACTCATTGCAGTCATTATTAAAGCAACAGCAAGAAATGAAATATAGCTTATTTTACCTATTCAGAGATTTTAAATCATTCTGCTTCCTTCAGGAGATTAGCTGATCAAAGGGTGAAGCATCAGTCAATGAAAAATACCTTAATTTACAATAATGGGAAAAATATAATGAGCTGTAGAAGCTGGGTCTAGAAGTTCCTTGGGAACAGGAACATATAGCATTATGTCCCTCCCGAAATGCTGAATACTGATGTCTACCCAAAGCAAGCTGAGGAACCATATCTTTTTCCCCACGTACAACAGATCACCTTTGCAGTCCTTCTGGAATCAGAAAGTGACTTGAGAAACCACCATCAATTAACAGTCATATCCAAGTTATCATATATGTCAGACCCTTGATCTGGAGCAGCAAATAACATAAAGACACCTCTGTGTCAAGATTCTCTCATGAAAACACAAGGACAGTCTGCATGTATTTTATCTATTTTTCTTCTGAGGAGCAGGGCACCTGCCTCTGCCAAAGTTGCTGATGTTCCTAAATGATGCAGACTCACTAAAGATTAGGTTTCAGCTCCTATTGCCTGCACAATCTGTTCCTGTCCCTGCTGGCTCCATTTCCACCTCCTCTCTCGCTCTAACGCCAGCCTCTTGCACTTTGACTCCACAGACTCAGCCTTCTCACCTACTGCTGTATTTTCCCACTCCCTTTTCTAGAAACTCAGAGAGTGATGTTGAACTGTGCTGCCCATTGGCTCTCAGGTGAAAATTACCCCATTTAGTGGCTTGCAATGACTCTTTGACTTTGTTTGGAACTGACAGTCTGACTCACATGCAAACTTCCACATCTTTCTTGTCCCCTGGATGCGCTGTGTGGGAAACCTGGAAGAGGTACTTCAACTGTGGGCAATCATGTAGGTTTCTGGGCAAGACTGAGGACACCACAGTCTATGAAAAGCCATGAGTTAAATGATGAGGACCCACATTTTTCAGGAGGCATAGACTTCCTCTCACGGTCTTTCACCATCCTCACATTTTACCACACCCCAAGGAAGAGAATTCCCTCTAATTCAAAGGTAGCCATGTGAGTTACGGGGCTGCCCCGTCCTTCCCCTTAAGCAGTGACAGAGATGCAGCCTTTGGTCACCTTGTCACCTTTACATGGCAAGGTCTCCCTGCAGACACAGCGTACAAAGAGAAGTGCATATTCCTGCAGCTGTGTCCCTTCAAACCCAGCACAGAGGTGCAGAGGGGAGGGCTGGCAGCCCACTGCACCAAGCAAACATTCCCCACTGCCACAACCACACATGTTCCTGCTCAAGTCACAGAGCAGTAAAAAGAGCACAATGAGCCCAGCTCTTCCTTAGGCCTCCTGTCTGCAAGATACGACTTAGCTGAGGTTGAGACGGCCCTTTAGGCTTTGGGACTAGTTTTCCCAGAGCAATTGATGGGCTTGTAAGAGATGAATACAGTACGGTTCAACTGGGGTAAAAAGGCAGAGGAAAAAATAACAAAGCGAAACAAGCAACTTCACTCTGACCTCCAAGCTGTGCACCCATGACTGTAATTAGAAGCAGCAGGTGACTCCTTCTGCCCACTCATCTAACAGCATTTCTCACCAAAACCACACGCAGTCTCAGAGCAGGGCTTGCAGCCCAGATGGCTGCTTTGCTCAGGTATGCGCTAAACCCGTATTTGACTTCGCGCTGTAGGTCTACATATAACATCTCCAAAGAGGAACATGTTCAATGGCAAAGAAATAAATAGGGCCAAAAAACACCCTGAGAGTGAAAATGAGAACAAGCACAGACTATGAGAAGCAGAGGTAGTATAGGACAGAAAGAAATGGATAGGAAAGAGGTAACAGCAGATATGCCTGAACAGAGTGTCAACAGGCATAGGAGGGATGGCTTCTGCTAACTGGGTAAGAGCAGCACTTGCAGCCCTGCTAAATGGAAGGGGGAAGTTGGAATTCACATCCCAATAGTGGTTGAGGAGCTCACTTGCACAATTTTTTTTCTTCTTCCGCAGCTCTGTTCCAATTTGCAAGTGAGTGCAGGGCTCTTTGTTACCTGCACGCTGGTAATACCACCACACAGCCTCCCTTCCCCAGTGTCAGCTTAGTCTCATCACCTCTAGGCCAGTCTATCAACATGACGCAGGGTCAGGTCTTACAGCTCTCTGCAATTGATGAGCCCCATTCAGCTGCACAAATTGAGCTCGTAATTTGGCCTTTATATGTTTACATGTTCCAGCAAACCAATTCCCTGTCCTAGTCTGAGGATTAGAGTTCATATGGTCAACATCTTGGACTACATGGACCAGAAAGAAAACCATCACCAATTGCAAGAAACAGTGAGAAAAAGTGCTAAATCACAATCAATAGCCTGAAAGAAGGGCAGAACATGCCTGCTAATAGAGGAATAGTTACAGAAGACATTAGGCTCCTGCTCTGGCCATTTTACCTTTTGCATAGTTGGTGAAAATCCTGCCTTTCAAGGAACAATAAATTTTTACCTGAGTATTTTCATTTGGCCATTATTGTACACTGTTCTGTAGCATGTAGCCTCCATCTACAGTAATAAAACTTAATATTTCTTATTAATTATTACACTGAAGTGCATAGAAGGGAGGTAATAAATGTGATGGACCTATGGGGAGTGAAAGCAGAAACTGGGAAAAGCAATGGGAAGGAAAACATAACTCCAAAGACTTCTTTGAAAAGCTTCCTTGCTCCCTTCTCTGCCCCTGAGATGCCAGGGTTTGTTTGGATAGCTCTCTGTGTCGCACCAAGCTCAGCTAAAGTAGATCCCATGTGTTTCTGTCCATATGTTACTCCTGATCCCTGGACAGTTTGTCAGCAAGCTACACAGTTCACTAACAAACTTGATACCGCCAGGGCATTTGCAAACCTATCCACAGCTGTATAACAAATAACTATTCTGCTTCCAGAAAGGCCAAACAAGCCCGTGATTGCAATTGTTACGCAATTACCGTGATTGCAGCTTTGCTGGACATTTTGCTGAAATGTCTCTGATAATCAGTGAGGAACAGAACTGACTTTTCACAACTGCCAATATCATCCATTTAGGACTTATAGTGTGTCTTTATCAAGAATGCAGGTAACATTCTGTGCTCTCATTCTGCCACCTGTGGTATTTATTCATTCCCAGTCTGAACCAGAAAAACAACTCTGTTCCAACAATGCTGTAGAGCAACCAGATCTTTAAGGAAGAAATAGCCTGGCTGTAGGCCAGACTCTTCTAATTAGCCTACACACAGCAGACACTATAAAAGCCACCTGATTAGACAAATATCCAAACTAAAGCTCACACTGCTCATCATCACACAAGAACTTCATCTTTCTCTACTTACACTCAGCCCATTCATATGAGGCAAAAATACATACAATTTCAAATTACAAGTGTAAGATCTTTCAGAGGTGTGTGTATCACAAGGAGAGAGAGAGAGACGGGTTTGTCCCACCCTTGGGAGGCTCTCTTTAGCAAGAACTTTGCAAAATGTCTCTGCAAGTTTTGGCTGCTATTGTACTCGGGGACAGGGAACAAAATAGAGGTTTCCCTGGTGGTCCACCTGCTTCTATTTAGACACTGCTGCCTAGGGCACTGGGCTAGCTAATGACTTCATACAGTCACACATACTGGTGATTTGTACCTGTCAACAAAATGGCATCAGCAGGTGCAGCCATGGTGGGTGCCAAACTGGACCTGGAACTGTGACAATGATTCCAGCAGCGCATTTCTTGGGCTCAAGGTTTTATGGTTACCTACTGCAGCGCATACCTATGAAAGACTGAATTTGTCCTAAATCTTGCAGCCATCGATCAGCTTCATTCAGTCAGCCCCTTAACTCTGTCCTTTCTCTTCCAGAAGTTGCTGTATAATGAGGGCAGAGTCATCCTCTTCACTGGTCTTTTATCAGCTCTATTCTTCCTAATGGGTATGAGAAAGGAGCTGTGTCTGGCCCTGCATCAGCAGCAGGGACGTGAGACTGACGAAAGGACTCCCTGATTTGGGACATCCAAGCACTACAGCCAGTCTTAAGTGTTCTGAAGGACACTGGTGATGGTTAACATCACTAGCACTCTCTCACCTACTTGTCAGCTTCCCCTCCTTTGATACTTACACACATCTCAAGCCCAGCTTGCTAGTTTGCAAGAGTTGTCCCTTTTCACCACACCTTCACAGAACAGGTATCTGCCACAAGATAAAACCCATCATGTCTCAGGCAGACTATTCTGCCACCTCTTTCCAGTCTATTCCTCAGTGTCATTGCTCCCTACAGCAATAAAAATCTGGCATCCGTGAGAAGTGATGCAAATGCCTGTTGCACAGGGATGAATTTCACCCAAGCTAAGGAGAATTTGTATGCAGCAACTACTTGAATTGTTATTGTCGAAGCTGTGAGAGATCAGAAGAGGCATTGAGAGCAATGCAACCAGGAGCCTTGAGGTTTCTCACTTTAGCAGCACATTACACGTCAGCAGCATGCCACAGGTTCACAATGCTAAAGAAAATGCCAACTACAAAAAAGCCTGTGCCTTTATCAAGCTCTTAAGCTCCCCGAGTTTGTCTAGGCCTGCTCTCTTTATTATTGCACTTTAATATTTGCCTCTGCTCATACTCTAAAGCTTCTTGGAAACACAGACTCTATTTATTTATTTATTTTAACATATTGTCAATCTCCAAGGTAGCTGTGAAGACGTAAATTTGGCTACTGTCGAATACAGACGGAATTGTTTCAAAATCTGAAGGTTGGTGTCTGGGGTTGGTATTTTTTCCCCCTTGAAAGACTTAATAATATAGCTAGTAGTGACATCCACGACAACAAGCTAAGAAATATGACAGCAGCAACCTCATTTTGTAGGTTAGAGGATTTGAGAAAAGCATTTTAGAGCATTAAGAGATTACCGCTCACAGAGAGGGAGACCTGTCCTGCACTCTGCTCTGTTTTAGCTGATTCCTTCTCACTTGAAGTGTTCCACGATGGGGGATCTGGTAGGACACTAGCTCTCTGACTGCAGAAATTACTACTGAAAATCTCTACAGCAATAGAGGCATTCTGAGGGCTGGGACACAGACAGAGACAGTCCTAGAACAAAATCAGTATGTAACAAGAGGATACAACTAGCAGTGACAAAATAAAAAGTGAAAAGAAATGCCCAACATTCACCCTCAAATGGCATTACAACCTACACTCCTGTCATTGCCTTTACCCACTTGCTTATACATTTGTACCTTCTCCTGCATTGCTCTTTTGTGGTTGAAGAAGATAAACTGTTAGGAGAATTCATCTGTTTCACCTTTATATGCTTGGAAAACAGTAAGCCCGTGATGGTTGCTATGGCATTTTGAAGTTAATATAATTAAATATATTTGGCTGGGCTAAGGCAGCTATGCAACTTTGTATACAAATTTATTTTTCCAAAAACTTTCTTGGTGTGACTAATCTGCAAATATCATAACTTGAGACCTCAAAGCTGAAACTTCAATAAAGGGCTGATGGGGTCTCAAGTGTTGCACTTTTTTCAAGCCAGAACATTGAGTTGTCAACAGAAAGGGTGATCTGAGTTTTAGAAAAGATGCTCAGTGGCACGGCTTTCTCTGCAACTGAGTTCTCTCCAGCATAGTGCAAGACCCAGTCTGACTTGTGAGGTTTCCTCTACATTACATTTTGAGTTGTTGTAAATCATTAACTGTAACTGCAATATTGCTATAGTTGCTAGGCAGAGGAAGTTAATTTATAAAACGTCCATGTTGCCAGGAAATCTAGACTTCGGCATTTAAAAGAAAACAATTTAGAGCAAAGAGGATGGGATGCAAAGAGAAAGGAGAATATCTAGAATATACTTAACACTATGTCTTTCTCCCCAAAAATAATTATGCATAGTGAATTCTTGAGGATCTTTATAATATCACATATGGTATGTACTTAATTGGAGGCAGCTGAAGCAACAAGAAGAATAATATTCCGAAGTTGCTGGGTATCCTGATGTGAATTTTTTTTTCCCCCCTCATCTAATAGATAATTCTTATTTCTTTCCAGGCCATATTTTTGCATCCAATTTATTCTACTTTTTATTTTGCTATTTAGCAATAGTCCTGGTATATTTTTAAGGAGCAGGCTAGCTGATTTCTTCTGCAATGTGCTATGTTTTGCAGTATGCCCAGCAGCTGATGCTGTACAGCATGCACTTGCCTGCACCTTGGAAAATGACACAGTTTGAAAAATTGTAGCCTCCTTTTACCAGGTAGCTGGATTACAGGTGTATCAGCCATCATACACCACTGAGATATGGAACGCAGAGAATTAGACTATGAATTTAAGTGAGAAACTGCCCTACCTGTAGAGGAGAAAAGCCGGTTTCCCTGGCTGTATGCTGCTAAATCTTTGCTTCTCATTTCTGAGATGCACAAACTTTAGTTCCACAAATTCTATCTGATTTATTTTCCTCTCCCCTTTCTCCTATTATTGTTAAGAGTGCAATGTGCAGCCAAAATTAAACTTCAGGGCTCAGAAATTAGATGTCTCTCTCAATATGCCAACTTTTTCACTTCCCAGCTTTTCACACTGCACTATTACAATTGCATGCTTGACAGCTTTTTCATTTTCATTTCATTTTACTGGATGTGTTCTTAAAAGAAAAATAATTATTTTATGTCAAACAAAATTGGAAGGGTGAAGGTCTCCAACAATACCCTCCACCTCCCTAAGTATGGAAATAAGTTATTTATAAATATGCATTTAATTACTTTTCCCAAAGAAAATATTATTCCGTAATTCTTCTATGACTAATGACAAAATATTCAGTGAGTCCCTTACCTGTGACTTTTATTTGACTACAAAGTCAGATGGCTGGATCTTTACTGCACTTTAATGGGGGTATGTGCAGATCTTGGCAAAAAGCACCAGCCTGCATTATTTCATATATATAATATTTCATGTAACCTCTGGATTTAGAAATGGCCTCTCAGTTCCCTGAGCTGAGGCAATTTTGAGGCATCAACATTCTGGAGAACTTCTCATGCTTCCTGTGGTGGCAGTGGTAACTGGGAAATAGAAGTTGCTTAAAGTAATTTAAAAATAATTAAAGGATTGTTTAACTTATATTAAGGTCAATTCCAATTCACTCACTGCAGATTTTATACGTCAACACCTCTCCTCCCATATGAACTGACAAGCAGATGAACATAACGGGAATAGAAATACAGAAAGACATCAGATGTGTTGATCTGTTGATCCAATATGTTACACACCCCCTGTATCACCACATGATATACAGCAACTCTGATGTGTTTCATATTGGCTTTCTACTTTTTACTTGTAGCCCTAAACCCAGTCTACTGAAACCTCATTTTTTTTTTCTTTTTCTGGACAAACTTACAGATATAAAAAAAATTAGGTTGAAGTCTAAAATATTTTGGCCCAGAATCAAAATATTTTGCTTTGTAACAGTTGAATCTGAGACACTGCACACCTGCCAGAGACATTCTAACCACGAGGCTGGCCGGTCTCCGTTCTTGCATCACACACAAGGGCCATCCTTTCTCACCGGATTAACTCTTGCCCATGGGACATAATGAAAGCTAGGCTTAGGTTGATGGGAAACACTTCTTGATGCAGAGAGCTGTTGCACACACACACCACCCCCCCCACCACCCAGCTATTGTTTTCCTTTAAAAATAAATTATATAAAAACACACGGGAAAAAAAATGTTTCATTGTTAGACTTCCCTCATTGTTCTGCCTCCCCCCATCTCCTTATTAAACTGGCACATTCAAAGTAGCACTTTTCATATTATCAGGTATTTTCTACGAGCCATTTTTACTCCTTTCATCTTCTTCCTACTTTTCTGCAGGAGCAGAGACTGTTGAACTGCTATTAAACATTATTTCTGACTGGAAAATAGGAAGAAAGGTTGATTTTCATTCCAGCTGGGCAAAAATCTTTTAATTTGCAGAACCTCCCAAGCCACTCTAATCAATTAGAGAATACATTTATATTTTGGTTTGATCATCAACTAATTTTGATTTTTCTAGTTTGTTGATTAAGCTCTGATGAAGTATTTGCCTGTGACAACATCCAGCCTTTAAGTGGTATCATACTGTGAAGAATCTGTTCAAAATACTTACATTTCTAACTATACATGACACTGATTTTGAAAACAATTGTGTAAAGAACAGTAAAGGACAAGAGTGACCAACAGCCAGCAAACAAATCCTATTTACAAACAAAAACTTATTTACATGTCTTGTGAATATTTCTATAAATAATAAACCCAAAGCTACAAGTATTTCTCTGTGGTAAATCTGGAAGTGAATATTCAAATTCCATGAGATGGTGAGGGCAAGAAATGTGACACCAGAGTGCAGAACTCAGGTAAACAGATCTGGTCTTTTGGCAAAGTGGAATAGGTATTGAAAGGCAGCGGTGGTAGGGGATTAGGTCCTAGTTTGGAGTATGGTCACACACATAAACACAGGGCTGAACTCGTGAAAGCATTTCTGGACAATGTCAAAAGGACCAGGCAGACACACGGACAGAAACTTGCTGCTGCCAGGCTGATAAGTCACAACCGTACTGAATTTCTAGATGAAGAGGGAAAAAAGGTAGGGGAGGGGCATCTTGGAAAACGCAACTGGTACCATAGATTTGGAGGAATGATGGTCTCAAATAGCAGGGACACCCTACCAAGGAAATCTGGAAATGCCTCAGGAAGAAGAGTTGATAATTACCAAAATCAACAGACTGCAGTGAGTTAGAGCACTCTTTGATCACAGGGATATATGTACCCAGTCCCCAACACATCCCAACAGACTTCCAGTTTCTGCCTTTTCTACAGTTTTCAGGTTTTCTGTTTATTCTTTAGCTATAGCTGTCTATTCACTCACATTCATAACTACAGCTACAGAGAACATGACCAGGCTGCTTGGTGGAAGCAGCTTGCCTTTCTGTCTTTCCTTAACACTTTCCAGCAAGTAAGAAAAATAACTTGCTAACAACTAAAAAAACCCAAGTGTCTTCATATAACAATCTTGATGACAAGAAAATGTTCTAGACCTTGTCTAACTAATAGGCATTTTCCTTATTTTTTTAAACAAAAAATAAAGTTCTACTTAAAAATTCTTACTGGATGTATGACATAACATGCTGTGAATCTTTCTGCTGCAAACATTCATCAGAATAAATATAAATATTCAAACTTTTAACTTTATCACACAGATTAACAGATCACACAGCTTCCTCAATACCAGAACAGTGTTGTATCCCCAGAGTTAACAGAGAGAAGTGTGATTTGCATCTGTTTTTATTTTACACAACACAGGACAGAATGAATCACATAACTGGAACAAGCACAGGATTGCACACTGTCATCCCTCTATTTGCTAGAACTGAAAGAAATTTTACCTCTTACTAAAATAAAAAAGGATCATACAATGAATTATTTTGCTATTTATAGGGCAACAATGTCCTAGAGCCATGCCTTTCTTTGAAACTACACAACACATCAAAATTTTGGGCCAGGAAATTTTCACTCATTTCCATTCTTTCACGATGGTACACCCCACACTACGATGCTGGCTTACTCCTCAGTCATTAGGACCTGATCATTATAGCAAATTGAATCACTGACCAAAAGGATTGTCCACTAAAGGAAGCACAGGACTTGTTACTAAAGAAAGCTACAGAACAGCAGATGTTAAGGGAAGACAGGTATTTATGTGTAAGGTACAGGATGAGAAATTTATTCTTTGTTGAGGTAAAATAGGCTTTTGAACACCTCTGATTAACTGCATTTTCCCATTGTACAATAGCAATATTAAAAAACAGCCATGCAAACAAAGATCACCTGAGGTCATAGGAGTCTGACACACCCGATTGATGCCTATCTCCCCTACAACTTCGCAAATTCTTAAGGACCATCTCTTTGGTCTTGTATTTTCTCCATAATCCGTAATTTGTAAAGAAATTTAAGCCCAAAACATATTTAGAACATCCACTGTTTTGAGCTGGCAATAGGACTGCTGAATTTACCTCTCTTTCTTTTTGCTGTGCTTATTAACATCCTGAGTTGCTTCACAATTAACAACTACTGCAGGTAATTTGTCGGGAAGCAGAAAAATGCGAAAAAGTATTAGCTTTATAAATAGCAAGATAAAATAGAAATAGCAATAGATTATGGTTTTGTCATATTAACAGAAAGGGAACCAAATTCTTGTCTCAAGGTTTTCTGATCCTTTTTTTCCTAAAAAAATCTCACACAGATAAGCAAAATATTTACATTTGTCCCTACAAATAGTTTGTTAATAGAGACGCATTATTCTTCTCCTGTTCCACAGCCTGGAGAAGAGTTCTGGTCTATTAAACAAGTGACCTTGCTTGAAATACTACCAGTGATGTATTGGCCCAGCAATGCTTTAACAAATCCATGCTTATTACATGCAACCAAAATTCCTGTCTACTCAGGCAGCAAGCAAAAAACTCACATGTATACCCTCTGAGATGATTCCTCCCTGGTTATGACATTAAGGTACATTATTCATTGTATAGTCTAGATGCCACCATCATCATCAAGTTTAGTCATGCTCGTCTAATACAGCTCTACACACGCATACTTCTTACTGGTGTTAACAGTGCAGATACTGTAAGCATTCCCTGTGTCTGACGGTTCTCATATCCCTCATACCCAAGTCCTCAAATCCCTAGTACGGATCTGGAAGCATCCTTCCTACGGCTAGACCGTTTCAAAGGAGAAAAGTACTTTTTTTCCAGGGCATCCTAGCTGTGACCACCACCCATCCCTACTTCAGAGCCATGACTACCAAATAACTAATTCAAGGCAGACTGAAACGGAAGAGAACCAAGAGCTGGAAGTCATGCCAGGCAATCAGCTTAGTTTTCCATTCAGAACTGTTTAACTGTAAACTGCTATTTAGCAATCCAGGAGAGGCTGGATTGCATTTTCCACCACTGCTTGGATTGCCCAGTCTTTTACAGTAAAAAATCTTGCCTTTAGGGAAACTGTGCCTTCTGCAACTAAACCATTTTGCTCTGCAGGCTGTCTGGAGACTATTACACAAACTCAGGTAACAATGACAGATTTCAGTCTACTGCGGTTAAAATGTTTCACTTCAAAGATGTTTTTAGACAGAATGTCAATATCTGTCATAATCAACTTCAAGCTCGTGCTGAGTAGCCTTCTTGTCTTAGCTAGTCCTCCTGAGGACTAAGTTAGACAGTTCTCACAAGAAAGATTTTCCATTTAAATGTATCAACCCTTCAAATTTTAAGTAGTAGCTACTACATGAGAGAATAGAGACAGTAAGCAAGTTTGTTCTGTGGATGTAGTCACACCACTGAAGGCATTCGGTGTTTGCTTGCCAGTTAGCTTAAAGCCGTGTGTCTGCAAAACAGCAAAGCCTAAACTGTCAGTCCAATTCTACCCTCATGAACAATATTCAGTTCAAACAAGACACAGCACACTGAATGATCAATTCTATTCTCCAGTCTTGATGCTGGCCAATTTTGTGTTTCCATTAAAATATTTTCTTATATTCTGCCATATCCCATATTTTATTTTACATTGTATATATTTTACAGGTCACATAAGAATTCTAGTGGAATAACTTAAAGTTTATATCACTGCAGAAGAGCAAAATTTGTTATTATTTTCTCAATTATAAGTATTTGCCTATAAAAAGACATTATCAATAGGTCATATGCACAGGTTAGAGCTAGGATTTCTTTTTTAAATGTCTTTACAAGTCAAATAATAGAGCACAAGTTCATGGACTCATATGCAAGTATATTTTATTTTATCCTGGGGCAATTTAAATAGGGAACGTCCAACAGAACAATCTGGGAAGTCTTTACTGCAGAAAGGCTGAGCTTTGAAGAAAATGCTGGATCCCGTTAGGTATACTGGCATGACGGCTTTAATAATGGGAAGCTGTCTAACTGATCTCAAGTTACACTGTGGAGACTCTCCTATTTTTACAGCTGTTCAGGGGAAGACACCATAAAATGCCTCCACAGGCCTAATTCTATGATGTGGATTTTGACAGAGATGCTGTTCATAGTCATGAAAGTAAAAGCTCAATAAAATCTGAAGGAAGCAGAGTATAAATTGAATCTAAATGGGCTCCAGCATAGTAAAACCAAAAGCATTTCTTAAAAACAAGTTTTCTTTTCAATCCACTCCAATAATTTGTACTTGCATTTTACTATATAATTTTGCTGATGAAACACTCTTAAAATAAGCCAGTTGAACAGAGCAGGTTCTTATCTTCTAAAGATGAAACAGAATATAAATCGGAGATGACTACCCATCAGTTACTCATCTTTGCTGTAATGACAGTATTTGGCCAGTAGCTTTTATTGAGATAGGTTAGAATTTATTGCTCATCTGAGATAACTAGTTCTTTTATGTGAACTTTCTGAGGCTGCATCGGCCATCTCAAAGGCATTAATAAATTAATACATCTATATACAGAATATTATGGTTTCCCAGGCGCCCATTAAAAAATATAAAGGTACTGAAAACTGAGCAATTCAGGGAACTGTTTACATGAAACCCATGCTTTTAACTCAGTATAATATAGTATATATAGTATATTGGTTCTGAATGATTTGGAAAGAAGTTTGTCCACAACTCCATCACTAAAGTGACTTAAAAGTTGTAAAGAAAAAAGAAGCAAATAGATTAAAGAGGAAAAGGTCTGATTCTGTTACTGTGACACAAAAATATGGCAGTATTATAATAAAATGTGGTAATTCCGAGCACTGCGTAAGGAGAGCAAAATATGACTGCCAACCAGTGGAGAAAACAGAAAATACCTTAATTCACCAGTATGCTTTGCGTGATTTCTCTAGAACTGTACGTACTGCTTTAGCAGAAGTTGCTGCAATGTAGACAGCAGATGCCAGGTCTACTAGCAGAAAGACCACGGTTTCATGGTTGGTAAAAGAGTTAATTTGAAGAACTGAGAAAGTCCTTCTACAGAACAGTTGGAGAAAATTCAGAAGATCCTGCAAAAGTCATACTTATTAAGCTTTATCACTCAGAATAGTCTCCCTTCCTCTTCAAGGAGTCTCTTACAGTGTCGTGGCTCAAACCCAGTCAGCAACTACACACCAAACAGTGCTTGCTTACCTCCCCCCTCACCAGTGGGATGGGGAGAGAATTGGAGGAAAAGACAAGGAAATTCATAGGTTGAGAAAAGAACAGTTTCATAATTGAAAATAAATGAAACAAAATGCTGATACGAACACTACTAGTAATAATATGTAATGAAAGTACTACTACTGCTAAAAAGAATATGTAATGAAAATAATAAGGGGAAAAACTCCAAATGATACAACTGCTCACCACCTGCCAAACAATGCCCATCCCATCCCCACACAGTGAGAGCCAGAGTCAGAGAGCGAGCGAATCAGACCCCCTAGTCAACTCCCCCCAACTGATACACTGAGCATGACATTTTATCATATGAAATATCTCTTTGCTAAGCTTGGGTCAGCTGTCCTGGCTGTGTGGCCCTTCCAGCTTCTTGTAGAGAAGAAGCTGAGAACACAGGTATAGTATGAGAAACTGGAAAAGTTCTTGACTTGATATAAACATTGCTTGTCAACAAATAAAAACATCAGTGTGTTATCAATATTAATCTCAGCACAAATCCAAAACATAGTCTCATACTAGCTACTGTGAAGACAATTAACTCAATCCCAACCAAAACAAGCACACGCGGTCCTTTCCTTTCTAAAGGACATAACATATAAATAAATAAAACACACACTGGGCACCACAATATGGAGAAAACTGTCTTATATAAATACATTTTTCCTTATCTTTTCCCGCACTTCCTTTCATCTCAGAGCCTTTTTAAAATTTCTAAATAATTTAATTAATTTATGACATTTTAAATTAATTAAAGCAGTAAAACTTATTAAAAATATATCAGTCATCATATAAACAAAGTACAGATACTGAAGAGCCTACAGTTTTTTGGGGACTGGTACTTTACTCCTTCCTAATAGCAGACAGATGCAGAGCTGTGTGATGGGAAAGAAGTTCAACCAAATAGCTAATTATCAGTACCCAAACTCTTATATTTGCCACACTGCTCAACATAAAGTACCGTGACCCTGTGTGTTCCTGTAGAGATTAAACTGCAAAGATGAACCATGCATATAGACAAGAGTGTATTATAGCAGTTACATTCCTGCTTCCCTAGACAATTCTGAGGTCCCTACAGACCTGATTTGCCACCTTTACCTTAATTAAAGGTCCATGTATGAAAAAAATTATTATTATCCATAACCAGTCTGATCATGGTTAATAACACTGAAATATGCTCTGATTCACCATCAGTGGAATTGTTCCAGAATTATATAAAACTTTGTATTGATAGAGAAAACAGATTTCATGGAGAGGGTGGTGAGGCACTGGGACAGGTTGCCCAGAGAAGCTGTGGGTGCCCCATCCCTGGGAGTGTCCAAGGCCAGGCTGGATGAGGCTTTGAGCAACCTGGTCTAGTGGAGGGTGTCCCTGCCCATGGCAGGGGGGGTGGAATGAGATGGTCTTTAAGGTGCCTTCCAGCCCAAACCATTCTATGATTCATGTAGCAATTGTGATCAAGTGCTGACACTAAATGTTTAGGAGGAAATGCCTTTCTTAAGAACACTTTAGTCAGATGTCATCTGGAAAGTAAACTTTAATCATTTATCTGTCATCTCTGCCCAGTCACTGCTGTTCTCCAGGTTTTGTAAAGACCCATAAATGAACAAATAAGAGATTGAAATCAGTGCCCCTGCTGAGGGCAAGGCAGGCATGCTTTGGTCATCAGACTTTAATTGGTAAACTATTGTCTGCCAAATAACACATGCATACATTATAACTATCCACAGAGCTGCTGTATCTCTTGTGATAGAGAGTTGTTTGAAGTATTATGGTGGGAGGCCAGGCTTAGGAGTCAAGAAGAGCAAAGTCTGAATGAAAATGGGCTTCAAGATTGTTTCTGCTGTGTAACAATATACACTGATTGCTATTACTGAATAAGGCTGTTAATCTCACACTGTTAACAATGCTGTTCATGTTTAAAAATCCTGTCTTTGAGGCAGTAGTGTCCTAACACAACTGTTCTCAGGACACAGGGAGGGCACTGCTCATGGAAGGAGGTACAATATTATTAGAGCAACTGGTACAGTTGGAAAGAATAGTCCACTTTCCCTGTACTTTACTACTTGTCAGGTGGAAGAAGGTCCTCAAATGCTTTTCTCACTCTTTTTTTCCTTTCTTATGTCCTATTTTTAGGCTGTCATTTTAATATTCTTTTCCTTCCTCTCCCTAAAAACATGGCTCCTGTCCTGAAGCTTCAAAAATATTGTCTTATAGCCCTCTAATATTTAAACAAGCTACCAGATTTAGAATGCAGTTAGTTTAACCCATTACTTTTAGAACATCTATAAGACTTGTGTGATTACCTTCAAAGGTCCCTTCCAACTTCAACTATTTTATGATTCTATGATTGTAACTTACAATCTTTACAATTCAAGAAAGATGACATTTGTCTGCTGAGAAAAGAACGAATGCTAGCATTTCTAAACAATTAATTGGTTTTGCCATTTCTGTCTAGGGCTGTGAACACTATTGTTTAGGGAATTCCCTAGAACTGATAGAAGCAGAAGCCTGTCAATCAGAAAGGAGAACTCAGTTAATCATCTTTCTTTTATGTCCAGTACCTTAGGGTTTTCCAATTCTTCTCTACTTTTGAAACCAAAGCATCTCATTTTGTAGGGCTTGTTGGCAGAAAGGATGGCTCAATTTAATTAAGCTGAGAAATGATGCACTGGGTTTCAGTGCAAACAAACTGAGTCCTTTATTGATGCAAACTTATTTGGGGATCACTAAATATGTAACCACCAGAATCAGAGTTTTTTGGACCATGGCCATCTTGTTCCCTGCTGTTGGTGCAGTCCTTTGAGCAGATTGCTGAATGACTGCTGTTCACAACAAACACTGAAAAACAACTTCTCAGCTTTGGTATATGCTCAGGAAGCTCATAACCTCTAACACGGGGCAAGTAATGAGAATTGGGTATGCATCAGGGGTTTTGATGAGGGAAAATGGAGTGCCTCTTCTCTTTTTTTTCTGGATTAAACTGAAAAAACAGCTTTTCCATTGTTGTTTGTTTTTCTCTTAGAGGAGTCATTAAAACTGATTGCTCTGGCTGATTTACAGGAACTCAGGTTAAAACAATAAAGAACTAAAATGCTTACTGAGAGGGTAATGCAATTTGCTTTGCTAGTTATATCATTGCAGGTGGGCACAGCTCTAAGTCTAAACATTCCCACAGAAAATATCCTCAGAGCATCATGTTAATAGACAATAGAAAACAGTCAGAATAGTTTTCACAGAAAGGATAATTCCTGGAGGCAGAATATTTGCTAGTGAAATGAACTAAATTAACTTTTTAAATTAAAACTGTGTGACTTATGCAGATTCTATGAACTAACTAACCCCTTCACCTCCAGTTAAAAATTATTTGCTACTTATGGAAGAACAAACTAGATTAACCCTGTACACAATCAGGTAATTTTATTACTGAAATGTCATCAAATATTAAAAAAAAAAAAAGTTTGATCCAAGATGAGAATTTCCATCCCATTCCTCAACTGAATACAAATGTGTGTGATTCCAAACCTTTTCAAACTGACAATACTTTATTGTAAATCAAAACCATGCACATCTCTCCAACAAATACTCTAAAATACCCCTTGTTAATTCCATGCCAATGATCTAGAAATCAGCATATAACCACTGCAAGTGCCTGATGGAAGGTGGCAGAGAATAGTTGACCCCCTGAACTAGAGCTGTGTAGCGTGTGAGAAAGTTTTTGATTACAGCTGTATTTTCAACACTTGAATATCCCCTTCAAATATTCCACTGCTTTCACACACAGCAATTCCATCTTGCCCTTTGGGATTAGCTAGCCGTGTGGAAATACAGACGCTGCTCATATGTAGATGTCCTTTCCTTAATACCTTGCACCGACCACTTTCCCAAGGTGTGCTATGTTAGAAATAGTGCTGTGTACATTTTGATACCTTGGGTTCTGCTTCCCTGGAGTCCAGTCCTAGCTAGTGCTGTACAAGTTTTCTTTACCTTCAGCACAAGCCTGCACACTGGATAAGTGAATCACCTGATTTTAAGGT
This sequence comes from Rhynochetos jubatus, assembly GCA_027574665.1. Classification (NCBI taxonomy): domain Eukaryota; kingdom Metazoa; phylum Chordata; class Aves; order Eurypygiformes; family Rhynochetidae; genus Rhynochetos; species Rhynochetos jubatus. Next base: position 11,739,315 of record CM050655.1, read on the forward strand.
GACCTAAGTGGATAAGTGAATCACCTGATCTTAAGCTGGAATATGAATGTCACCCTGCTGTGGATACTCGGTGCAGTCTTTCCCCTTTCCTTATTGCTACATCCTAGAAAGGGGTAAGAAAGATGTGAATGGATCATCTGGTGCATCCACCTGCCCCAAATCAACCAAAACATTTCTGACAGATGGTTCTGTAACCACTCCTTAAAACCACCAGTTAGTAAACTTCCCCAGCCTCTATATGCAATCTATTCTAGTCCTTAATTATCTTTGTCATTGAAGCAGTCTTTCTACAAAGTTCCTTCTAAATCTGCTTTTGTTCCAGTTTAAGTGTATTACTATTTCTCTCACATCTTGAACAGAAGCACAGTTTGTTCCCCTTTCTCCTTGCAAAAACTTTTAAAATATTTAAAGCCTGCTGCATGTCTCAGTTGTCTTTTCTTTGGGCTAAAATCCAGTTCCTTCCATTTTTCCTCACAGTCCAGTAATTTCAGACAAAGTGGATAAGAGGGCAAGACAAAAATACTAGGTCACATTCTCTACCACTACCTAGCATTCCAGTCTGAGGAAGTTAAAGCAGAGTTAAAGGAGAGTCAAGACACTTTCCATACAGAATCTGAATTATACTCACAGCTGAAAGCTTCCTCTGCTTTGTCACTGTCAGGTGTCAAACCAGCCACCAAACCAGCAAAGTAGCAATGACAGAGTTCAGAAAGCCTACAGGCAGCTAAGACTACCTCTGAAACAGACTATGAAAGAGTATCAGGAAAAGTTTTTCCTCACTTCTACTCAGCCCCAAAGATTCTTATTTACAGAGTAACAAACCTTTCTATTTGGAGTTTCTTCTTAAAACTTGGAAGATATTTCCCAAGTCACTGGGGCTGCTGGGCTGACAATCTCAGCAGTCAATGGGCCCAGCTGAGGTCTTTCGCAGTGCATAGGACAGCACTGACACTTTCTCTGCCCTTTGCTGATTAGATGTATCTGGAGTACCTTGCACCAGCACATTTGGAGCTTTTAAAGTCAACCTTGGTATTCCTGATTGCTTTACAACTCGTTCTGGGAATTCCCAATTGAGAAAGCAGCATAACAATACTGAGTATTAGAAAATAAACACATGAACATGGAAGATCAGTTTTTCAGAACGCGAGAAACCTTTTCCATCCATTTTAATAGGAAAGCTAACTGTATTACCTGTCTCCCAGAAAGGAAAGTGCAAAGAGAAGCAGAGCTATAACTCTGACATCAAAGTTATGCAGAGGCAGTTTAGCCATATGGCGCATCAGCATGAATTTGGACTGCATTCTTGCTCAGGGAGAGCTGTATAACCTGTAAGGCCCACAATGAATAGAGAATCCAATTCCTCAATAAGTTAAGAAAGCAATCTCAAAATTAAGTCTGCAATTGGAGGTACCTGGGAAGGTGCCTTACGTCTCTTTGCTAAGGGTCCCGGGGAAGGAGACCGTTATCATAATGTGTTCAAAATTAACTAGAGGAAAAAAACATAGCGTCACAATATCTGATGTAGACTAGAATATCTGGTTTTATTTACAGGTAAAACAAGTTAGAAAATCCATAGGGATTTGGATAGGTACTGACTTTAAAAAAAAAAATCATATGCACCCTATTTTCACCTCTATAAATTGACAATTTTAAAAAAAATCTATAGAAAATATTCTAATTTACTCTACAGGAGAAAGTTAGAAGATAATCTATAATGGATGTAAACCAGTGAATATGTAGGAGAGCAGCTAAGCCTCATGAGAACCTTGCTGAGAAATGGGCTTGCTTTAATTATATAGATGAGAAGTCAGCAAATTATACTTCATATCCAGACTTTGTGACAAAAATGTGATGCACAGTCCTAAGTACTAGAATTATAAAATTAAACATACTCATCCTTCCATCCCAAGTCTGCTCACTGGTTTTTAAATGCATGTCTGAAAAAATGCTGATTTGTGTTAGTTGGTGAAACTAGAAGAGAGTAAGAAAACCTAGGTTTTAAAGTACAGGTCTCCGAACAATGTAGTGGGTATCTTTTGCAGCTATCCAGCTGGGGGTACACTCGGTATCTGCTCCAGCTAGGGGAGAGGACTCCAAGGTAGAGGACAAACAGAGAATTTCTCTAAGGTCACCCAGATGCAGGAACAGAGCCATGATTCCTGAGTTTCAAGCCTCTGCTCCTTTGACTACTAATGTCAGTAACATTTACAGGAATGCTGTCTGCTATTATGCCAGGTAACACCCACTCTGTTATCAGTACAGGCAATTCACACTATCCAGAGAGAAACTAAGCAGATTAATTTATGTAATCAGTATATATAACAGAGTAAATAAAGTAGCCATAAAATAAGTAGGAAGCAAAACCTTACCTTCTGCATTGGTCTGAAGTGTCTTGCTTTATAGCCAGTGTTTAATTCAGTGTTATGAAATCTAAGGTACATAACTTTTAAGCCATAGTTTTTTGTCAGAGTGAATCCTTGATTGACCCTTCATGGATGACATTGACAGACAGTTGGCATTTCAGGACAGTTTGTGCAGCACTCTCAGGCTGCACAAGGGGAAAAAATGAGAAAAAATAATTATGATCGCCAAAGACACAAAGCTCCATTCACCTTCATCCAGATTCTATGAGCATCCCCCTTCACCCTTCACCTTCCACATAATTAACCATGTATATAAGAATGGAATAAAAACTAACACAGAAAACACTCATCTAAGGCAGAGTGGAAATGTCAGGTTGAAATCACAGGCTGCAGTGTGAAAATACAAAAGAACTCATGGCCTTTACAATTTTTTGGTGTGATTTGTGAAGTGTAGATACCTATGGGAAACATTAATTCTCCAAATGACTTTGGGTAGCATAACTCTAAATAAATACATAAGCAAGCCCTTTCTCTCTTAAAAATTTGGTAGTTGCATTCACATTATAATTGCTAAGTGATATTTGTGTTCAAAACAACACATTAATCATAAGAGACATGACCTTTAGAGAGATAAGATTCTTGTTCTGTTTTTTGGTTTGTTGTTACCTTGGGACAAGATACTGTACGAGTTAAGGCAGATCACACTTAATACAAATGGAAGAAAGGATAGAGTCATTTAAACCATGCCAGCTATAATTTTATGTAAGAAAAAATATAGTTATATGAAATCGTTTATGCAAGGTTCAGCAGAGCATTGTTTGGTGATGTTGTTTTAATTACCAGATAACATTTTCACAAACTGATTTCTCATTTAACTAATATTATCTTTCTAATAAATAAGATTGATGGCAGAAGGAAAGCAGAAACTGCAGCTGAGGTCAGAATTCCTGAGGTGAAAAAAAAAAAACCAACAAGCCTGGCTTAAATATAATAACACATAAAAACTTCCAGTCCAGGTTCTTTTTTTTTTTCTTCAGTGTTATGTGAAGTATTTTACATGGAGAAAAGAGAAGCAGCCTCATCTAGAAAGACTTCATCGCTCCAATATATCTACAGAAAGTTTGTTCTGTTTTATTCCTTTCAAAAATCTGTATTGTAGAGGTCATTTCAATGAAAGTCATAATGAAAATGGCTGAAGAAAATATGTACTCTCTTACACTTGTGCACATGCAGAACATATCTATAATTCATTAAAACTTGTGAGAGAAGGGATCAGAAAGGGAAAAATCAAAGTTGGTCCTTATCAATCATCCAAGCCTTTTGGTATGAAGGGGCTTAAACTGATACCCTGGATTTGCAAATCCCATCCCCGGTAATATAATTATGTGACCTGTCAGAAATGAAATTGCAAGTCATGAAATACTGTACAACCTCATAAATAATTAGTGTTTCCATTTTGCAAAGCAAATTGATAAAACTGGTATTTGGCTTAGTTCTTTCAGTCCAAGCAGCTCTGTCAGACTTGTGGTGTTAATTCAATCTTCCACAGTTAGAATGATAAAAACAGAGATTTTCAAACTGAATTCCCTTGCCAGCATGAAAGGCAGGTTAGATTTAGAGGAGTTACTGGAGGTACAGAGTCAACACAAATGCCTTTTGGAATACAACAAACATTGTGAGACTTTCTTAAAAAAAAAAAAAAAAAAAAAAAATCTATTCATATTAGCCATTCTTCTATCTGATTCACTGAGAGGAAAGACACCCTCTGGTTGTGTGGAATATGGGATGGGACTTTCTGCCCGTGTATGTTAACAGTCCTGAGTCAGGTGTCATTTGCACTGAAGACATTCTGTATTTTCTGATACCAATACAACCTTCCAGAAAAACCCCAACTGAGTACAAACCTCAGTGTTCAACAGATTCTGAAAGCAGACCTTGTCCTTGCATTTGAAAACTATAATTCTATAGCAGATACCCATCGGTGCATCTCAGACCCACATCAAACTAGCTTAAGATGAGACATTTCTGAAATGTGAATTAAAAATAAAAGCAGACCTAAGCAGATGAAGATATGGATTTAGGCAGCATTCAGCAAACACTACATACAGGAATGTTAAGTGACTCTTCTGATCCTTAAGGCTTGAGATCCTGGCAAGACTGCTAATGAAGTCAGCCGAGCAAGACGGGCTGCTTGCTAGAAACATGACAGTTTAAAACCAAGGCAATTGTCAATTTTGGTCCAACATTTGTTTCTGGAGGATGACATATAAATTAGGAATAGAACTGCTCAAAAATCAAAACCATCCTGCAGGGAGTATCACATTCATTCAGATGGAAGAAAGGAGTCTTGGCTTATTTCAGTCTTGTTTGCTAGGAAAGCAATTCAAAAATCACCCAGATTAAACTTTTATCAATTTGAGCTGTCTACATTTCTATTACTACCCTGAATTGTTTTGGGACACAGACTAATGAGAACGATCTGACAACTATAATTTGATTTTGATTTTTTATATTGGCAAAGTTCGCAGTTGCTTTCAAAGAAGCTTGAGGGCAAGTATAATAGGGTGTGGAGGATTTGGACACCAAGAGGCTTGCTGTTTGGTCACAGTCATACATCTGGGCTGGAATAAGAGACCCAAAGTGAATAGATGAGAGTCCTCAACTTCAGAAAGACTGTGATTATGAGGCAACAAAGTACAGCCTGTAGTGTCTCATTGTTATTATAAAACTGGCCTGTAGTATCATATATAAAAAAAAAAAATTACCTTGTCAAACTTCACAATGAAATCCAAACATAGTCATTTACAGCTGTCCAGATAGGGATTTCCATACACTAGCAGGTCAGGCAGATTCATCCAGTACCAAAATAATGCCCCATATCCCCACAGAAGAAGGGAAAACTATAAAGGGAATGTAAAGTGCAGAGTAGAGACATGAGCAGCTTTGTTCTGCTCCTGATATTTTGAACAGCGTCGGTATCAGTGAGGGCTGAGAAGATGAGAGGGTAATTCACATTGTAAGTAAAGGAGGGACTGCCTTCAGACATTTCACACTCTTCCTCTGCAGCTGTTAGCATATCTGGTCTACTGGCTAATGTCTTCATCTGATTTTCTCTGTCATGTGTTTGCTTCACTACTGGTCCAAATGGTATCTTCACTATACAGAGATGGCTACAGCGCATTACCGTAGCAACACTGTCTTCTGCAAAGTAAAGCTGCTCAGGAATTTGCTGATGAGACAGTATAGGGATCATGACAGAGGACTTTCCTGCCTGCATAGCATGTATGAATCAGAATATTACAGCAGCAAAGGGATAATATTTTTCAGCTAGCAACAGCATGATACATGGCCAGCCTCAGGCACACTGCTTGGATAGCAATGGCCTGTTGGACTATGTGGATAGGGAAGCAGTGCTGCTCGGCAATGCCACCACACACCTACTCCATATCAAGGGGAGCATAAGCGTGTCTCCCAGGTGGGATGCAACAGTGTCATAAGTGGACAACTGTGGGAGGTAGTGGGCACTCCAGATCATCATCTGTCAGAGCTCCAAACTCCACTGCTGGATGGCTGCTGTTGCCATGCTCAAGGAGGACCAAGGAGGAATAGCAACACTATTGCTATTGACAACAAACGGCTGTTGACATTTTCAAGGACTCAACATTTCACAAGTCAGTCAAGGCCCCAAGACAGAGCTGCATCCAAACTCCTAGGCCAAAAGCAGCCTAAGCTTCTAGATTTTCTGGCTCTTCATGGGTTAAACTCATGTTAGAGTCCCTGAAGGACTCTTTTCTGGTTTTGGAGTAGCTTTTATTAGCTATTAGCTTACACCATTTGCTTCATTTTGGAACTAACTGGATGTCATGTTCAAAAGTAATGTTCAAACACACCAACAAAACTCAGGCAAAAAAATCTTCATGAGTTCAATTACAAAACTTCCCCAGCTTTATCAGTAATATTTATGACTTCACAAAAGAGATATACTCATGCTCCTCATAAGCTTCTGTAATACATTTTTAATATCTGTCATTTATTAACTCCTAAATTACCATTTGCAAGTGGTCCCATAATAGATTTTTTTTTTCTAGATCTCAAATAACAATTTTTGGTTATGGCCTTTTGTGAGTTATTTGAATGACTCCACAAAGAAACAACCCATTAAATAATGTGTTTCTCAAAATATATGGAGTGAAATATATTGCATACATCTGCTAAAGTAACTGAAGCTGTGCCTCACCTCCTGTTCCTGGCAGTATTGCAGCAGAGTGCCACATTGTCTCCGGACAGCAAAGCAGAACGTAGTGTCATGACAACCTTAATATGAAAATGTATCTGATTTAATCTCTCCTTTAGTTGCTAATTATTCCCCCTGGCCCAACTGTAAGATGAATGTGAACATGTGCACAGGCTATAGAGTAGAATCTTACTCTTGCTTGGCTTTAACATCCTGGAAAGTTGCAGAGCTCTCTCTAGGATCTATTTCTCCCAAGGTCTTTTTGGTTTTCTCAGTGTCCAGCCACTGTACCAGGAGAATGATGATGCAATTTAGAGGGAGTCAGGAAAAGAAATGTCTTCAAAAATTACTCCTGATGCAGGGGAGCTCCATGTGGGTATAACAGAGGATGCAGGACATTTCAGGTCCAGCATAGAATGACAGATGATTTTCATCAGTTACTAACACTCCCCTCAGCATGCCGTTGCAGCCAGCCTGCAAATGAAGGCGTAAGACTGAAGGTTTACAAAGAATTGCATTTAAATAGATCCTGAGAAGACTCTGGCACCACCGGTCACACTGTCATATGCCTACTGTGCACAGTGTGGGGGAAGGTGCTATTTAACATTTCCTGTATTTGTGCATGAGCCACTATGAGGATCATGGCAAGATTTGCAACCCACTTTTAATAGTCGGCCTCTGCTCAGGAACGGGAACGCCAGCTCATTTAGCTGCTAGGTCCAACAGTTCCTCCTCAGCACAGTGTACCATCAGCTTGCCTTTTCCAGTCCAACTAGGAAGTTTTGGCACAGCTGGTTAACTTCAGGCAGTCCATGTTCAGGGACTCTTCTACAAAAGGAGTGGAAGGCACCATTATAGGCTATGAAGCTCAATTTGTACTATGGCTTCTTTGAAAGGATATTTCTTCTAATACACACAGCCACAAGTAGAAAAAAAATATAGTTTTCAAAGCATTTTAAGCTTGTGTGGTGAGGAAAACAGGTGAGATTTTTCCACAGAAATTTGTTCAGACATTTACAAGTTAACACATGTTCACATGTATTTTCGTGAATGCAGTTTTCCATATGCTGGACCACAGTTTCTCAGCTGGTACAAATGAATATAGTCCCGATCTCTCAGTGCAAAGACTGTCCGTATAGGTACTTGGGTGGAACAACACTGGCTTATGTCAGCTGAGAATTGTTTCCTGGATTAGGCTTAAATGCATCTCAAAACTCAAAGTGAAATTTATTAAATGTGGTTGAACTTGCCTTCGTTTTAAGTTGCAGGTAAACGCTTCACATTTCAATGCAAATGTGTGATTCAGCTCGGGTTTATTTGAAATATATGCCCACAGACTGAGTATCATTTTCAAATACTCAAAACCAGATGAATTTTCAACTTCAAGTTCCATTGTGAATACGTCACACAGCTCAAAATCAATTTGCTAATTCAGGTAATATTAACCTGTAACTTCAGCAAAGCAAACTCCAGAAATTGTGCCTAGTCTATCACCTAGTTGTCTGGGTTTTATTCCTTAAAATACACAAAAAGGCAACTGTCAAATTAGCATTTAACACAACAATTCTCAAGTATGCTAACTGTGATTAAGACCCTCATTCCTCATTTGGAAATAAATCAAAGCACTCTTAGAAAAGCCACAGTAGGAAAAAGAAGTCAAAGATTTATGTTTCATTACTGTGCTTTTAGATTCTGTATGATTATAAGTGCTTTCTACAACATGTTTGAAAAGAAGTGAGAACTGGTCTGATATATATATGTATCTTATATCCACACAATATATCAAGTTAAAGACTGTATTTTATTCTGCTGGCCTAAAATAGGATTCCTTTTTTTTGTTCTTCTGAATTACTTTTTCAGTATGTAGATTAATGGCATAGAAGTAAGTGAAAGAGCATTTTTACACAGTACAGCTAAACTGCATAGATGTGCAAAACCAAGGTCTACCAGTTTCTAGTCTGATTCTCTATGTATGACAGATTATTATAATAAATCAGTAAGAATGAGAAACATGAAACTATACAATTCTGCATTATTAAGTTTACGTATTTTTAACAGATTATTGAGTTCTTGACTCTTAAAGAGCAAGCAGTATCATGCTATGCAGTTGGAAAGGTCAACCAGTTACTAGACTCAAAGAAGACAGTATCAGGATTACTGAGAAAAAACACTCATTTGGACATTCAGGGAAATGGAAAAAAAAAAAGGGAGGAAAATAGATTTTAAAAAATACAAGCACGCATGCTTATCACACAAGGTAGACATGCTATTTGGCTTCCCCCTCATAGACTCTTTTAAGTTTGAAACTCTAAATCTTTATTTTTCTTTCATGTGGCAGATAAAAATGGCCAAAATCTAAAGTTTTTTCTCTACTAGAAACTGAATGAAATTTTTATTATTTTTCATTAATAATAGGTATGACATTCTGGTCATGTAACAGAAAAAGACACAGTCCTTTGTTCCAACAAGTCATCAAATTAATTATGTAAATATGCTATGATTAATACACAGTGCCAGACCTAAGTTTAAATGTTCCACACTGAACAGTCAAGTAAGTATTAATATGCGGCCCTGTCATTCAGCAATAGAGGTAAAAATAAACTGCCAGTGCAATGTACATGCAGCAGTGCAGCCGTGTAGAGACTGATCCCTTAGAAAACACCAGTTGTTACAGAACAGTGTGGCACGTCTCTTTTGGAAAAGAGTTTCTGTGAGACTGCCTTCCCTTGGGAAGCACCGTCACCTCAGTGTCTGTGGAGGTCCTTAGGTTCAGCTCAGTGGCATGGGCTCAGCAATCTACAGCTCTTCATCAGTTCCAAGGCGGAGGATGTAATCACTAACCCGAACTCCCAGGGATACGTATTGCAGGTAAGAATACATTTCTTCAGCAGATATTCATCTGCATGGGATTCAGAGCTTTCCCAGGGACATTTCAGGTCAGAGGATGAAACTTAGAAGAAATCCAAAATTTCATTACAAACTTTATCACGTATTTAATGCTCAGGAAAAGGGGATTTTTACCTTACTTTTCTAATAGAATACATGCTTAAACAAAGAAGAAACACCGGAAGCTGCTGAAACAAAGCTGTCCCTAACTACCTGCATGCAGAAAAGATGAGTGAATGAACTAGAAATAGCAGGTATTCGTGGCTGTACCAGATATACTTCAGGAAGATGTATTGTGGTGTTGAGTGCAGTATTTACATGCCTGTGTAGGTTACGCTGAACTAAAAGAGAATTGCTCACATAAGGAGGAGAATTCATATTTTGAGAAAGGTGACACAGAAACCTCTGCCTGTGATTTACTGATTTGTAGTGTCAGGTAAGGTCAGCTAAGCAGCAAAGAGATATCTTATAATAATTATGCCTTTCTGTTAGGAATACACAAAGAAATTTCTTGTTACCAGAGATGAAGCATAATTTTTTAGGTTCACAGAATTTGTAGATACGGCCAGTACAAAACCCCATTGACATGATTAAAAATGCCTCTCCAAACATTTCTTCAGCTATACAGACCATCTGAATATGTATGAAGTGGGAACAGAGCCAGCATTGCACTCAGTCTAACTTGCATGCTTGATTAATCCCGAAGAGTTCACAAATATGTCCCATCATTATTTCTCTGTCTGTCTTAGTAACTGGCTTGTAAAAAAAATACAACAGGAAAAAAACCCCACCCAAAACGACACAAGCCCCAAACAAATAGGAAATACTGTGGCTATGGTTTCTAAAGGCTACGCTCCTACTGTTCTGACAGCATAATGCAGACCAGATTTCCTTTCAATATCTGAGCCTTAGCTGGCTATTTTGATAGTTGACCATCAGGAACGCCATGCAGGGTTGTTCCTGATGGATGTCCATTTGGAAGAAGGGCAAGAAGCTGAGAAAGTTGTGCGCAGCCACACCAAAAGCCTTTCTACTTCATAGTTCATCTACCTTTTCACAGACTTGCTATGAGTTAAAAGAGCACATGGAATACGGTGTGAGGTTCAACAACAATTCAGATGTAGCAGCAATGACCTACATGCACCATGACACCTAACTCATCCTTCAGAAGGAGCGATGAAATACCCCTGGTTCCCAGCATTGAAAAGCAGTATAAAACCCAGTGTGCCATGAGAGTCAAAGCACCTCAAGGGAGGGGATCAGCAGATCTAAATGAGATTTTAATGTTAATAAATGCTGACTGACCTTTTTCATTAACTAGCTCACGTGTCTCCAGCAGACAATGGAGTATCCATGGTGCATGAGCAATAGGTTAAGTGGACCAATTCATCGTTCAGAAAGTACTAACAGTCCCCATTTAAAAATGCAACTAATTTCCAGCAAGGTAATTTTCAACAATGTTTTTGAGGTGTCTGTCAGCCCAGATCTGAGCCTTAGCACTGCAAAACCATCATACTTATGTGGAATTAAAAAAACCTGGGACTCGAGTAGAACTGGACAGAGTTACTACTCAGCTGAGACCCTAGCCTGTGGCTGAGAGGTTGTTGCCATTAGTATTATTTAGAGCTCTCTTAAGTGATTCTGACAGTAATCTGGGACTCTGGAGTCTGGGGTTCAATCTGCTGCTTAGTAGCACATAACCAGGGAAGTCTGATGAGTTGACTTCATCCATCTGCACCTAAACTTCCAACCTGTAAAATGGGAGTATTCCTTACTTCTCAGGATGAAATCAAGATAAATACATCAGACAATTTATTCTATATGCAGTAGGAAAATAAAGCCTTTGTGTATATATTTTCCCCTTTCTCCTCACCTGCTACATGAAATCCAGCTTTTTTGTGACCTCCATGACATCTGTGCCAGACAAAACCCAGCATGTGTAATACCTAGTTCAATACCTAGGTATTGAAAGCTGACCCTTAGTAAACAATGATTTATGTTTTTCTACTCTATCCAGCTACCATATTCCACAAAAATTGTAAAAAAATAAGTTCCTGGGAAGTGATCATATACAGTTCACTTAAAAAATCATCATAAAGATGAATGGGAATTGCTTTAGGAGAGTGTCATTACATTAACAGAAGATATACATTATTTTTAACCGTGGGGATTATATAATGGCAGGGGGATTTCAGAGGTACGTTCCTCAAACCGATCCAGTTGTTGCCAATTAAATCTGAACTGCTTTTACTATTAAGCTATGGAAGTAACATGTATTTGAAATCCTAGGTCAGAAATTTTACTCCAGTAATACTACAGTAGTTTACCTCATGCAAGATAAAGAAAACAAGAAGTTTAGGAAACAGAAAAGACATGGCAACATGAAGACCAGATATATTGCATTTAAGTACGATAGCTCGATCTTCCCAATTTGAGCCCTTTGCCACAGAAGCATCACTCTACTGGAGCCAAACTACAGATTAACATTCATTCAGATTTATTAACTTTCAGTGTAGTTACAAACAGAACAGTGTCTGTTCTGCATTTTCCACTTGTAGGGATTTGAAATATCAGGCTTAAACGTAGATAGCACTAAGGCTCCAAGATGCATATTCAGCTCAGCAGTCAACCTTTAAGAACTCAGATTTATCAAAGAATCATTTAAATCAGAAAATACCTTTAAGACAATCGAGTCCAACCTTTAACCTAGTCCACCATTAAACTATGTCCCTAAGCATGTGGTTTTAATAAGTTCATATCAGAAAGTTTTTAGTTAGTCAAAGTCCAAGATCACACCCTGATTTTGTTATCCTTTGAAGCTAATATAAGCAAAAGATCAACCTCAAATACTACCTCAAAACATTGTCACTTGAAACAACAGAGGAAGAATTAATCTGACATCTGCTGAATCTGCAGAATGGTAAGAAAACAGGAACACAAAAGGAGAATGAAAGAGAAGGCTAGACTGCTTATGCGGCGCATGCTTTGAAGTGGGAGAGCATTGCCTGTATTGACCACCGGGATGTGTCCTGAGCTCACACTGGAATAAAAAGATTTCCATTTCCCTCATGGATTCAGTCTGATATGTCCCATTCACTTGCACATTTCATGATTTTGGTTATTTGGTGTCTATAAGGGAGGCCATATCACAATCTGCAAGGAATCTAAGGATCTCATGAACTTACACAATTTTGAAATGCACAAGACCTTTTCTTCTCTTCTAAGAAAACATAATTCCAGCCAGTTTTCTTGTGACAATGTGGGCCTTGGCACCTCCTGCTGAATCTCTGGAAACCTCCTTTACACATTAAGACAGACAGAGGGCATGTGGGACATATCAGAAGGATTTCTTTTTGAATGCCTTCTGGGCATGAGAAACAACCCCCAGAGCACTAGGAAAGAAAGCACCTGGATCCTGCACAAAGACTTGCAGTGGGAATTCAATTCAAGCATCTGCTCTTAAGCAAACGGTAGTTTTCCTAGTATTGCCATTCTGCATCTTTTTCGGTACAGTGCAAGACAAAAAAACCCAAAACATTTAAATTGCATTACATGAAATACATGCTTTATTACTTAATCCATTTAAATACAACTGTCAGCTCTCCTGTTCTTACTCTTTATGACATTCTGAAAGGCACAAAAAAAAAAGACTGTAATACACTGAAATAAAGTTCAGCATATCTTTATCACAGCACTCTGCCCTTGCACTGCTCTTTCATCCAAAATATCCCTTAAGGATGTTCTTCACTGATGTTCATCTGTCACCCAGTCAGTACTAAACAGAGTGTGTGTATACAATGTGATCACCATCTGGCCATTTCTTAGTTGTTAGTAGTAATTTAAAGTGAATTACAGGAATTCACCATTTTCAACACAAAGTGAGGTTTTCAGATAGCACTGAACAATTGATTTAAGTAAGATGGGTATGGGACCCTATACCAGAGACCATACAGGAACTATGAAACTACGTGACTGGTAGAACAGAGTATTTGGTTGCTGGAAATGTTTGGCTTTTTCACAGAATCACAGAATGGCTGAGGTTGGCAAGATTGTGTGGAAATCATCTGTTAACCTCACACACCCAAAGCAAGATCTCTTACAGCAGGTTGCCCAGGACCTTGTACAGTCAGGTTTTGACTGTCTCTAAGACTGGGGACTCTACAACCTGTCTGGGCACCTCACATAACCTGTCAGTGGTATGCAGCAGTCCTCAGTGTAGGGAGGCAGTTTTTACTTTGAGGGATAAAAAGAAATTGCTGGCAGAAGAAAATTCGTTTTGATTATTGTCTAAATTTGTCTAGTACATAACAAAAGCCACAAGGCCTTCAAACCATATGCAACTGTTCTCATGCAGCTCTGTGAAGAGTCATGCAATAGTCAGAAATGGCATGACTTAAATGCACTAGAAAACAATTACTTCATTTTATAAATATGCTGAAAAATACATCAGGACCCAACTCTTTGAAAAACAGCAATGAATTTCTCAAGGGTAAGGAAAGACAAATCATTGACTTTAATAAGATTCCTTGGATCTGAATGTCAAGTTAGTTGGAAAACAATGTCCTAGAAAAAAATGATTGTGCCAGTCTTGCCAAACAACTACGTAAATGCTTCACCTTATTCATATCAAGCATCATGGGTGACAACCTCTTTCCTAACCTCACTATACAGAAGCGTTTACAGGCTGTCAGTACCTACAGATCGGCATAACCCAACACAACATTATGTCTGCACATTCATAAGAAGTAATGGATTGCTTTTTGCCATCCTTGCGTGACACGGAGTGATAATTTAAATAACTTGGCTGTATATTTCTCACATTTTTTCCTCCTAGAACACAATAATCAAGAATATAAAATGATCCAATGTCAAGACAAGTCTGCCTTCAGTAATATGCACTGAATTTTATCTAGAAGCAATAATTATTTTTCTTTAACATTTGTCTGATTTCACCTTCTCTTCACTGAGACACTCAGAATTTTGTACACCATAACACCTCACCCAGCCTGCTGTGTCAACCCCCCCTCCACCTTTTTTTACATATGCAAGCAAGACAGTTGCATTTTAATAACTCTCTTAATTTTCATAAGTAATTTCATAACTCATAACTGACCTTTCTCATAGTGGTTTACTGTTCTTAAACTCCTTCCATCTTGCCGTTCATACGTTTTTGATAAAACAATATCCTGAAAAAAAAAAAAAAAAGGCAATTTTCCAGACACTGCTATACTGGAGTCAAGTCAACATAAATGATTAACTCCTATTCCATAACATATGCATCAACAGTAGTACTCAAAATCTTTCTGGCTATTTGTTTCAACTTCCAATCCACCCTCCCTTATCTAATAACTCCATCCTCACAACAGCTTCACAGGTTTCTCTAGTGTGATTGTTTATTATTTTTCCTAGAACTTTTGCTTCATTCTTCTGATTTTCATTTAAAAATCACTTTCTTGCATCCCAACGTTTCCATCACCTCTCTAACATCTTTAACGATATTGTCTAAAAATCAACAGAAGCCTTTCTGCAGACTCTACAGAGGTGTTGAGTCTGGTTTAATTTCATTTGCATCCTTTCCTCATGTAACCATGCATGATCAGTAGCACCAGTCAATTGTATGATCACTAATTATATCAAGTGTGGAACTGTCATGTTGGTACTTGTTCTGCAGCCCAGTGATCTCCACACTGGTTTTGATTGCCCATTGCTGCTAGTAAACTTTTGAGTATGCACCTCCTATGTATCTCTGTCCTTATTTATTTATAAATAACATACTTGTACTACTGTACTAACTTATTATTTACGTTATAAAAACATACACGAAAGTGGAAATGAAAACTGAATGGGATAAAGATGAAATAAGCACTATTTAAAAAATATTTTATTAATGGTAAAAAAGGTATTTTCTTCCCACACCCCAGAGGATGGTCATGCATGCACCTCACTTGCTTTAGCCCTTGCTAAAGGGATACACTTCCATGTATCTCTCTTGAGAACTGAGAAAATCAGGCTCATATCGCCTTTTTTCAACCCATACTCAGAGTTTGTGACAAACTGAGGGAAAAAAGACCATCGCTCAGTCTAGCCTCATTTACCTAGTAGTACCGTGGGACTGGGTTTTTTTTATTCTTACATTCATCTACACAGTTGAAAAGATGTCTTTCTCTGTATTTCCTCATGTTGACTTGAATGAAGTGGGATGTCAAACTTGACATTTTTCTTATTCTTTTCAGCACATGATAATCTTGATTATTTATAAATTATTAAACCATGGTTTAGGTGAAGATGAACCATCATTGCTAATAGAAGAAATAAATTGCAGTGTTCAGAAAACTTCTTACAATCGTGTTTCCTTCCAATAAGCGCAGAATATGAGACATTTTGCTATATTTCATTCTTTCATACCAGCTCCTAAAACAGAGAGGCTCTTTTTAAAAAGTTTTGTTCTATTTATTTTTTTTCTCTGACATAGGCCGTGACTGTTAAAGAAGGATGATAACAAAATAACCTCTCTGCCGTAAACATGATCAATGCTGTATCTAAAAATACTATGAACTGCTGTGGCACTGATTCCAGACTTTCCACCAGCTTGAGCATTAATAATCTTGCATTATAGGCTGTATTTTATTTTCAGTCAGTGCTAATTTTGAATGAAATGCTGTTCATGGATCACCACTAATATCATACCAGAACTTGGAGCTAAGTCACTGATACTTCATCCCTAACACTCCCAATCCATGGCATTTTGTAGGAAATACACACTATATCCATCAGACACGGTTGGCTTCCAGAAAGAGGACATCTTCCCTGCTTAGTGTATTTACTGAATACCATTACACACTTCTATTCCATTTTAGTTTAACTGTTAATTTTTGATTTTTACAATTAATGCTAAATTCACGTAGGTCTACTTTGCGTAGGTAAAAAAAAAAAAAAGCAAAACACAAAACCAAAACAACAAAAAAACCCCAAACAAACAAAAAAAGCCACCACCAAATGAAACCAACAACAAGAAACCAAAAAAGGTATCGTGGAAACTCAAACAGTAGACAAACAGTCCAAACCATAAAATAAACAGTAATTATTTAATTAAACCAGTATTAAAAGTATTTCATGGCACGTTTCCTTGTAAAGAAAATACCTGTCAGACATCCATAAATTTTTCCATGCTTTTCAATTTTAAAAGGAAAGGAGGCACAAAATATGTTTTGTTCACCTTTTCTTCATGAGACTTTTTTTTTTTTTTTTTTGATAGATCAAAAGCCTTACTTGGATTGTTTATCTTTCTCAGTTTGGTTGCCATTGCAAATGCCCTTCTGTACTCCTCATAGCCTTCAAGTCATTTCTCTGCGTTAGATAAATATTGGTCTTGAAGCTGTCCCATAAAGCCGTACACTTTTTTGTGTATCTCCCTGTATATACCTTTTATTGCCTATTGTACTAAGGAACTCATTCCTGTGGGCTCACTCCAGGATATAAATCCAAAGAAGACCACAGAATTACATTTGGGGCTATTGTCTGTACAGGCAGGTCTACTTCCAGGACAGGAGCCATTTACTGAAGAATGGAGAAGCGATTCAGCTCAAGGCTTGACCGATACAAATAAACAGGGATAATGATGGCCCCCATAAAGCTAAAGTGTTGGTAAACTGACCAACTTTCAACTCTTTGTTGAGATACTTACACTGGAATATCAGCACGGAACCATGCAGCTAAAATCGAATGCCTTTTCAACTTAGACAAGCTTCCAATCTATTTTTTAAGAGTGTGAAGTGTATGTCTCTAATTGGTGCTGATAGTGATGATGAACAAACCTCAAGCCTATTCTAGTTTGAACATCAATGGAAAAGGTGTTAATGCCTGAGCCAGTTCAAGTCCCTTGGCCTGGCAGATTCCAGGCAGAATTTGCAGGACCTGTAGTATACAAGCAGAACTGACTGGATATTTATTGAGGGACTCTAAATACAGGGTGCCATTGTTAGGTAGTCACTTTTCAGAGCAACTTCACTGTCTAAGCAGCAGAAGAAAATAGGGAGAAAAAACCCATCTCACAGTGAAGCTTTGTGTCAGGTTTTGACAAACACTGCCTCTTCCATGCCACTGCCACATTCCAGCCTAACTCCTGCTGTGTCAACATCTATTAACACATAACAAAATCTTTATTCTATTAACAGTGACACTAGCCCAAATACAGCTTAATGGCCAGTACGCTCAAATCCTCACTAAACGCATCTTCCTTGGCTAGTCTATAGTAAACAGTGATAAGGTTCCATGGAAAATTCACATCCTAAGAAGATTTCCATGTTGCACAATAATATTTTAAAAAAACACCATATTCTGTTTGGACCATTAACTCCATTCTAGAGAGCAAAAGTTAAGTTTGTTCTATACCTAAGTCCAGAACAAATCTGTTTATAATCATATAAGGGTATTTCATTGCACTTGAATGTGTTTCTCCAGTAAAAATGAACTACAACGTTCCAGAGAGGTTTTCTAAGCAAACAAAAGCCAACTGTAGCACAGTGTCTACCTCTACTGGAAAACACGTTTTCACCATGAAATTATTTTAAACTCTTAAAAAGAACCGATTTTAGTACTATGTTTTAAAACTAATGGCATTCATTCATCAAGACATTTGCTGGAACAAGCGATAAACAATTTCCCATATACAGTTGAGAAAGTTCTGTTGATTTATTTTTCTTTCAACATGATTTCATAATTATGAGACCGCTGCATACGATTTAACATGATATTTCTCAAACATGTTTTACAGAGAATTAATTTGCATTCTGGAGATGATTTGTAAATATCATGGATGCACAAAATATCAGATCAGTTGGTTATTAAGGGCTGATCTGGAGACCAAAAGCCTTCAGTGAACTTTGGGTCAAGCAACCATGAGAGCCTTTTCCTCACGTCAACAAAAAAATATTTAGGGACCTTGATCAGATTTACTCAGGGTATCAGAGTACAATTGTTTTATGCCTCCCTCCTGTCTTAGCAGTCTTGGAAATAGCCACTGCAGTCATCATAAGCACAGGTAAAATATTAGGATAACCTAAACCAGGATATTCATACATAAAATACATAGGCTGGGTGCATGAAACACCAGCTTTCGTGGTGAGACTACTGCCTTCCAGAGAAATCAATAGGAATATTGCCATTGACTTACCAGAAGCAGGATTTCATCCAAAGCACGTAGCTACATGCCTATCAATGTGTAACCTCATGACTGCTTTTGACTGAGAGAGTTAGGAGCTTTGGCAGTATGCCAGGCGGAATGGCTCTGCTGCCTGGAATGACATTAGCTGACTACTCCACTAAGCATATGCAAAATTGCTCGGTTGTGCGCCCTACAAGTGATTCATTTATTGCTAGCTGGAGGCAGGCTTCCCCCATAACATTTTTTAAGAACTACTCCAATTGAGAATAAAAGGTGTTGATAAGATCGCTATAATATGTAGCCAATTTCTCAGCCAAATCGGCTAACAGAACGTCACTGTGTGCCTGGGAACACACCTCACAACACCTGAAGCTCTGCAACAATGAACACAAAACCCATGATGGAGAAATAGCACTGGCAAATCTACAAACTGTTCTGTCTACATTCATGCATCAATCACAACCATGATATAAATATTCTGAGCATGAATCTGTCACCACAATTTCTAGATGATTTGTTTCTTTTTGATGGACTGACCCACAATTCTGGCACTGAACAGCACTGAACTTTAGGATATTAAAAATTCACGTCAATATTTTTATAATATGAGACGCTAATTTTTCTTGAGCTGCAAATCTATGCTTTGGGGCATTAGGTATATTCTGAATACCTGCCAATGTCTAATTTCCTTTCCTTCTTCTTATGAATGAATATTTAGATTGCCCTAAGGCAGCCCTTGGACTGTGGCATGCTGCTTTATTATCTGTTGGTAAAAGAAAGCTTCTGACTACAGAGAACAATGGAGGAAATGGGACATGTTTTTCCATCAGGGACAAAAACATGAGCTTCTGACAGTAAAAAGTATTTGCTTATATGGCTTACAAGGTAAAAAAATCCTTCATTTTTCATAACTCGCCAATTATTGGTATGACAATGAGCAGGGGTGGGTGGGAAATGTAAATGAAAAATTCAAACACAAAAAGCCTTAGTGAAGTAGGTCCACATTCTGAAAGTGGACTTAGCGTGGACATAACCACCTACTAATTCTCTCTCCTGTTTTCTGTTAAATGCAGTTTTCAGAGGTAAGACTCTGCCTGCATAAGCTACAAAAACTTGGAATGCTTTTATCACTGTACCCAGGAAAGCAAAGAAATACATGTTTTACTAAAAATGTAGAAATCAATCCAAATATTTCATCCTTGCCTGAGCCATGAGTGGGAGTCACAAGTTTCTGTGAAACATTTTTTGTACTGTGTACTCAAACACCAAAAAGCAATTATGCTTTTTGGAAAACAAATGAGGTGCTGTCACAGGACAAGAACTGAAAATGAAGAGGTGAAAAGGGGGAGGTCTCAAATACTGCTAGCAAATCCTCTGGCAGTGCAAATCAGATGAGGGAGGTGGCTTCCAGTGAAACTATGCTTTGTACACTTTCTGCAAATGTGACCATACACACTTCATTATTCTTTTTATGTTTAATTCATTTGTCTGTAGCAACTTACCTCTAGTTTTCTTGGCAGGTAAGTGGATACTTATTGCTGTTTAAAAAAATGTTCCAGCTTTTCTCTTACTAACTAAGATCTCTTTTATTAAATACTTAAGCTCTCAGATGCAGGTTAAAGGAAGGGGTACAGCTAATGTTGAAATAAGTGATGCTGTAAGCATCAGCTACAGAAGTTTGAAGGGATGATCACTTCTGCTGCTCCGAAACATTAGTTGACCTCTTTCCATATAGCTACATTCCAGACACCCTGCTTGGTATTTAGGCTTCAGACATCATCAGCAGGAAGGAAGTGTGAAAAGCGAAAAACCTCAAGCATTCTTGGAGAGGAAGATTCCAGTATTTCCACTACAAAGCATAAGACACGGTGAAACTAGCTGGGACTGTGCTTCGTTTTCAAGGCTGACAGAACTTTGACACCAAAGAATCCTCACCATTCTCCAGTATATTAACAATGGTCTTTGCATCTGACACGAACCATTGTTTCACGTTCATATAAATGTCATAGTTTGCACATGAGAGACTCAGAACTAACGGAAAATTGTGAATGAATTATTCTTCAAATTGATACTGGCTTCTCAAGGTTAGATTCCAGATATGTCTGAGGAAACCTGCAGTTTGCCTGATGATATCATTGAATCATAGAATGGTTTGGGTTGGAAGGGACCTTTAAAGATCATCTAGTTCCAACCCCCCTGCCATGGGCAGGGACACCTTCCACGGGACCAGATTGCTCAAAGCCTCATCCAGCCTGGCCTTGGACACTCCCAGGGATGGTGCATCCACAACTTCTCTGGGCAACCTGTGCCAGTGCCTCACCACACTCTCTGGGAAGAATTTCTTCCTGATATCTAATCTAATTTTCCTCACTTTCAATTAAAACTCATTAACCCTTGTGCTGTCACCACATGCCCTTGTAAAAAGTCCTCCCCCAGCTTTCTTGTCAGCCCCTTCAGGTACTGGAAGGTGCTACAGGGTCTCCCCAGAGCCTTCTCTTCCCCAGGCTGAACAAGCCCCACTCTCAGCCTGTACCCACAGGAGAGGTGCTCCAGTCCTCTGAGCATCTTCGTGGCCTCCTCTGGACTTGCTCCAACCAGTCAATATCCTTCTTATGTTGGGGGTCCCAGAGCTGGACACAGTACTCCAGGTGGGGTCTCACAAGAGGACAGTAGAGGGGGAGAATCCCTCCCTCGACCTGCTGGCCACACTGCTCTGGATACAGCCCATGGTACGGTTGGATTTCTGGGCTGCCAGCTCATGTCCAGCTTTTCATCCACCAGTACCCCCAAATGCTCAGGGCTGCTCTCGATCCATTCTCTGCCCAGCCTGTACTTGTGCTTGGGATTGCCCTGACCCAGGTGCAGGACCTTGCACTTGGCGTTGTTGAACTCCGTGAAGTTGGCAGTGGCCCACCTCTCCAGCCTGTCAAGGTCCCTCTGCATGGCATCCCTTCCCTCCAGCATATTGCCAGAAACCTCAACCTCACTAGAACCCTTCATTCAACATATTGATTATCTCCTTGTGGTCTCCCTATTCACATCTGAATTTTGGAATTACCTCCAGGTTTTTAAAAAGTGCTTCTTTCTAGAGTGAGTATTAAAAGCTGAATCCTTTAAAACAAAAAAAAAAAAAAAAAAGGTACATGGGAGGTAATGTATATTGAAGCATTAAACGAGGCAGGGGTAGGACTGATCATTAAATTTGCTCTGTACTTCATGAACCTCCCCGACAAGGAAGGTCCAGTGCTCTCAGGAAATATGTAGGTACTTAAGCACATCAGACCCACATCTTCCATTTAATGAACAGTTACTTCGTTCTAAATGTCACTCTTGGAGGGAGTAACCAGCAAAGAATGTCACAGAAGATAGCATCCCTCATGCACATGAGGCAATAAAACCATCATTAGGCACAGGTAACAAATCATTATTCAGAACATCATAGAAGCACTTCATGTACGTCTGTGAAACAGTTGCCAAGAATCCCCAAAGTCAGCAACAGTTCAGTGTGCAATGATGGATTATTTTTTTACATTTTTAAAAAAAACGCTTGCTAGAAGGGAAACGGAATAAAGAAAAATATTCTGCTTTGAGCTTGTTATCAGACCATTTCATTCCTTTCCTTCCACGTCCTTACTTTTACAAAGAGTTAATTACCCCAAAAGGCTGGATTTGGATTTCTAAAAATGATTAGACAGATATTCTCTAAAAATGTGAAGCAGCAACCAAATGCTCAGTAGCATCCCTAATATTAGCCACAGATGAGCAGTACACTACACTTGGTTGCCCTGGTAAGCTGTCAGAAATAGGTATCTACCTTTCAGAAGCAGTTACAGTTTGTGTCAGTTTTACCAAGTATTCAGATAGTATTGAAAAGTTCTGCGCATCTCAGAATGAGAAATGAAACCAGATTTTTGCGTTTGCTTCCAAATCTAGTGGTATGCTAATGGAAGGCTTGTCAGAAAAGCTGATAAGGATAAATGCCCATAAATCATGACTAACCTGGTTGAATTAGCTCTTCCCTGCAGGCTTGTAAAAAGACAGAATTTTATCTGCTTCTCAGAGAGCCAGCCTAGGAGGCAGATAATATCAGCATTATAAATCTGTGCTGAAGCATAAGACAGAATAATGACAGCACAATAATTATCACCATAAAATTAGAAATGCAACCTCCCCTCCCTCCTCACTGTAAGAGAAATAGTTGACTTTTTCTGTTACGTTTGTCAAAGACTTTAAACTGTACACCTGATAACATACCACTTGGCAAGAACTCAATAGATGAGCAGATCAAGGTAACTATGTCTTTAAGGGGAAAAAGATGGTTGTGAAATATTTGTTACCATTTTGATACAGATATGTATTTAATTAATTGCTGTTACTTACAGGTTGTAGATAAGAACAGGAAAAGGCTAGGAGGTATTTAGGATGAGATGCACCTGCCAGTGCTGAAGGTGCTGGCTGGTGTCATTACAAGGACACTTTCAATTACCTTTGAAAGGTCATGGTTATCAGGGAAGGCTCCTTAGGACAGGAAGAAATCAAATGTCACTCCTATCTTCAATAAGGTCAAGGAGGAGAATCTAGGGAACTATAGGGTGGTCAACCTCACCTCAATCCCTGAGAAGGTGATGGAGTGAATAATTCTGGAAACTATTTCCAAACATTTTAAAACCAAGAAAGTGATTTGGAATAGTCGGCATGGATTTCTGAAATAATGGTTGACTAAGGTGATAATCTTCTACAACACGATGATGGGCTCCGTGGCTGATTAGGATTTTAGCAAGGCTTTTGTCATGCTCTTCCATAATATTCTTATTGACAAGCTGATGAAGTATGGGCTAGATAAATGGGCAGTGAGGTGGATTAAAGGTGGCTGAGCTGCCAGGCTCAAAGGGTTGTGACCAGTGACAAATGCTAACTGATGTCCAGTCACTAGTGGTGTGCCTCTGGGGCTGACACCAGAGTTAATACTGTTTAACATCTTCATTAATGACCTTGACCATAGGACAGAGTACATCCCCAGCAGGTTTACAGATGATACAAAACTGGGAGGAGTGGGTGATAGAGCAATGCTTGTGCTGCCATTCAGAAGGATGTTAATAAGCCAGAGAATTGGGCAAACAGGAATGTAATGAAATTCACCAAAGGGAAATGCAGTGTCCTGCACCTAGGGTCCTGAGCAAATTGCTGCAGCTGCCCCTGCTGTGAGCACAGGGGCAGGGGTAGGCAAGCTCCAGAGATGCCTTCCAATTTCAGCTATTCTGTGATCCTAAAGCAGCAGACACTGGGAAGGGGGATGAAGGAGAGAAATGGGACAGACTCTTTGACCATGGCTCTGTGAATAATTCCACTGTAATCCATGAGGATGCTTGAAATGAATGCTGCTGCTCAGGATAAGTAAAAGTGGCTCTGTTGTTTCAAGAATTATACTCAAGTATCCCTAAGCTTTATAAAGTCACCAGCAGCAGAAAGTACTTAAAAAGATAGGTGTGTTCAGATCTTTTTCTAGTTTTTATTTACAAAAAGGTATTATTCAGATGATTCACTTTCCCAAATACATTATCCCCAAAAGCCACAATACGTTGCAAACCATGAAGCTGAAATTTTATCTTAGATATTAAATCTTGGGCAATGATCTTTAGACTCTAACAATCTCCAGTCTTTAGAATGAAAGAAACAGATGATGCATGTTTGCATAACGACTTAGAAAAATTGTTTTTGCTCACGTGCTTTACATGGAATATGTCTTCCCTAAAGGCAGGTAACATATAAAATGTCAATAGGAGAGATCAGACAAATAACCACCCCTCTGTGCCCCCATCTGAACTGATAAAAAAATAAGGTATCCCATATTTTTCAGGCTGCTGTAGGAATAAAAGGAGAAAAAAGGAAATGCTCTATGTCAAATGCGAAAAACCCCAGCCTAGCATTAGTTGTATTAAACAAGCCAAATCTACAGGAAAATATAATTAAACTACACAAGTGAAAATAGCTGCCTTCAGAGTAATCACAAAGGTGCTTCATCAATGGCAAAATAATCCAAAGAAGAGGATCCCTTTGGGTTTAAGCATATAATGCAAAATAAACTCATCTTAATTTAATTAAGTTCTAAACAATTTCTGTCTCACCCAGAGACAATCACTGATGGCTATAACATTAAACCAGCAATGACCATGATACCAATGAAACTATCCCAGTGTCACAATATGAATGGGAGATAAATTCCTTCAGTATTTTTTCTTGCCAACAGCATGAATAGAGGAAAGAGTACCCAGAGCAATAGAGTGATCTGTTACTCTGTCTCAAAGAATTCTGTCATCCTTAATAGCCAGACTTACACTCATTTCTGTTAATCTCATCCTGTTAATTCTTGTTCAGAGTAACACGGAACTTGCTCCAGTTATACGCCATGTATTTTTTTGGTTGTTGTTCTAACAGTGTTGTGGAGAGAAGAGAAGGACAAGGGAAGGTTACAAAGTGATCTTTGTCAGGCACAGACTAGGAACAGAAGTCAAAGATGACATTGCAGCACTTTAATATTTGTCAGTAAAAGATTACACACAGCAATGCAGCAACAATTAGAAGAGAGCTGCATGGATGGGTTTGTTAAATCCTTGGCCATTCTTAGCAGCATGAACCCAGTACTTACCTCCTGACAGCAAATGTTATTTTCAAAGTGGAATGCATTTTTAATTTGTAGACAGTAACCAAATCACCTACTGGAAAGCCAAATTCTGGAAGAAGCCAGGAACTTCTTGTGAGGAACTAAGTAATGCAATTTGAACACACTAGGGTCTGAGCAGAGCTATGAGGATTCTACC
The DNA here is from genome assembly GCA_027574665.1 of Rhynochetos jubatus. NCBI lineage: Eukaryota > Metazoa > Chordata > Aves > Eurypygiformes > Rhynochetidae > Rhynochetos > Rhynochetos jubatus. Next base: position 11,764,779 of record CM050655.1, read on the forward strand.
CCTTCCCAAAGCCAGTAGCAAAATTCATGCCAGCTTCAGTGGCAAGAGGCATTGGTCCACAAGCCACAGAAAATAGTGAAGTGTAAACCATGCAGGAGCTTTTAACAAATTCTTCCACTAGTATTAATTTTTTATCCTTCCATTTGCCCTCATTTAACACTCACAAAACCATTATATACCCAAGGTGTTAAAGGTTCCGTAAAAATATAATATTTGGTAAATTCAGAGTCAACAGAAATAAAAGGGGTTTATTCAAAAAAATATTACCAAGATATTTTCTGAATATACGTGCTCAAGCATGGAGGTACTGTAGGAATACAGAAACTAATGTAAATATGTAATAGCTTATTAGAAGCTAAAATTACAATAGAAGAATGATATTTAATCTTAATTACAGCAGATGTTTTAAATACATTTTCTTCCCATCTATTAAAAAAGGCATGATAAAACCCAAACTAGCCAATTACAACGTCTAAGCTGCAGCCACTTTGTTCAACATCACAACTTCTTGAAATCTCTCCCCAGCCTAGCTCTAGATTACATTTGAAATGTAAAGTTTTTTGATTAAAGCGGGTGATTGTTAACCTCCCACTGTTATCGGTGAGCATCCATCTTATTTAGGATGCCAAAAAACGGAGCTGCTGATGCCTCTCAAAATCTGGGGAAAACGGCACTTTTTTTTTTCTTTTAAAGCATAAAATGGTTATGTTTTATTATAAACCCAGGAGTTCTTGTATTGTCTGTTTCTAGCATGGTTATTTGTAGCTGAGCAGTCCTTAAATGCCCAAGCTAAAGTTAGAGACTGCAGGTACAGTGATAAAGGACAAGTGAAATAAAAAGAAAAAAGCCAGATTTCCTATCAGAAAAGGTAAGGAGTCCCTGGAAAACAGAGGGGTAGGCTTTCCTTGTGGTTAGCTCCCTTAAGGCTCATTGTAGAAGACAGGCTTAACGTTTTGCCTAGCTACACAGGAGCTCATGCCTAACCAAAGGCAGAGCCAAGACATCTTTAACATCTTCATCGCATAAACCTCATCTGCATAAAAATTCTTTGCAACTATTTTCTGCTGAATGATACAGGCTGAAAACAAGAGGCAAGCTTGTCTTTATAAGAAATACAGGCTTATATTCCTTCAGCTTCTCCCCTCCACCAGTTTACCTGCTATTAATAACATAATCAAAACAATGCTGTGGGAGATGCTACAAAGCATGACCAAGACCTCAGATTTTTAGCAATATTTAATAAGTATAAATAAACTTTTTCTTTTTTTTTTTTTAAGACTAACACTGATCACATTTTAGGAAAAGGGAGTTGTAGACCTAACTCAAAGAGCTGCCCAGTATTACCTTTCTTCTTGAGAGCTTGAACAAATCCTTTCATTATGCTTTGTCTACTTAATTGAGGTATCCAGCATGCCCTTCTCCCAGCCTTCAGCTATCTGCTGTGCTTTATGAGTAATGTTTTGGGCCAAAAATAGTCTCTAACAATGGAACAGCAGAGTGCAAGCATAGCAGCAACCTAATCTCTGCAGCTGCAAGAATCATGAAGTATTTGCCCAACCTCTCTCAGCTGTGGAACACCTTCTAAACACTGGTACCTCTTTGGTGGTCAAGGACCATATTTGCTATCTTTCACCCTCACACTTTCTACTGAACATGCTGGTTTTGTTGTTCATTGCACAAAACACAGCATAACTGAAGAACACCACATCTAAGTTCACACAGATTAAGTAATAGGTGGATCCCAAAAGACTGCATGAGAAGGGACAAGAAGTATTCTCTAGACTGATAACTACACATTAAGAGAGCTCAGACAACCTTTTTGTACGTGGAGCGTAACTGAAGAATGGACAACCACACACAGAGCTCTCTGAGTCAAGCATCTCCTTCACACCAAACCTGACACTTAGCTACACAGTTAATGAAAAGATAGAGAATCTAAGTTAAACCAGCTCTCTACATCCTAGACAGCCTTCAGTGTTCACTGGGGTTTTTTTTCGGTTGGTTGGGTTGGTTTGGGTGTTTTACACTAATTCCCAGCAACTTCATACTTGTAGATAGCTTACCTAAGTGAGTTCAAAATATCTATTTCCAAGCGTATTTTTTATACAGCACTTTTTGGGAAAAGGGAGTCTTTGGGAAGAGGAGGTACCAGAGTACTACAGCTGATAGAAGCCAGTAGTTTGTCCTCTAAGGAGAGGAGATGGAGTTATTTAATGTCCTTGTATTTTAAAGCAATGATATTCAGCTGTATCTTAGGATATATGGATTGAGATAGAATGATATAATGATTATTCATACTACAAACAAAACCACAGAAGATTAAGGATAATTTGTTACCCTCGATGAATTATTTAGTCTAGGACACCACAGATTTGCTGGTATGTCAGTTAGAATTTTCATGAAGTTCTGAGACACATGAATTTTGGGTGGATATAACACAGTGTCATGCTTTGTCTTGTTATCTGGTTGAATTTAGTTAATTAGACCTTCATATCAGTGATATGCTCAGTATTTATTCCTATTGCAAATGTAACTCTATCTTGTATGCACACTATGTAAAATGTGCAAAGCTAAACATTTTGGCTCATTCGTTAGCTTCTGACTTTAATAATGTTATTGCTCTGTTACAGATAAGATTGCTCAGCAACATATATATATTTAGAAGCTAAGTGGCATGAAGGGGTCATAAAATTGCCTGCATTTGCTCAACACATTCTCCTTAGTCGAGGAAATTGCCTCTGCAACTACTTCAGGATGGAGCTATGCCCTATTCTCTACTCCATTCTTCTCTCAGTATGGGGATGGTACTTGTGTGAGTGGCATACCTGGCTGGGGAAGCTGCAGAGCTCTTCGTAATCTCCCCATGACACAAGGCCAATTATTAATACCAAGCCAGTGTTACAAAATAAAGCCAGCTGGGCCTTTAGCCCCGTTCACTGAATAAACGTAGCCATTATTATTTTGGTTCCATACATTTTTCAGACCATCCGTCAGTACCTTCCAAACGCTAAAGCAGCACCGGCACTTGCATGCATGTGGTAAATTAAATGGCCAGTCATGGGTTGGGGACAGCGTATAAAATAACAAAACCTGAATAGTTATTTCTGTAGTTATTTCAAACAAGCATTTAAAAATGGTTACATGAAAAAGTAAGCAAGTAAATGGGATCATTAGGGACTAAATAGATATATGCCATTATTCAAAGCACATTAATTAATCTGAATTAATTTTAGCTACCCAGTGGATGTCTCCTATTTTATCTTTCTCATTCTGAAAACATCAGATACGCAGCTGCTAGTTGGGTGGACAGATTTTTGTACCTTACTTTCAGGGCAAATCTTAGTGCCTACAATGTCCAAATGCTACACTACACTTCGTATAAGAAACTCTGCCCTTCGCACTAGGGGCTTATTTGTTTTCCTTACAATTGAAACATTGCTAGACTCTGTCAACTGGTATTTCACAAGGGACTGCATCAGGCCAGCATGCTTGATCTCATTAATTTCATGCTATACTGGCATATTTCTGGTTTAAGTTGTTAGAATATTTAATAAATATTTTAGGAACCCAGGAAGTGTACCACTGCTGTTTCATAGCCCATTAATTTCCTTTCTTAACACACTGTTAATAAACCATAACACCTACTCCTTTCAGCAGGTCTTCTCCAGGCATAGAACTCCAATGGCACTGACTTTCAGTTTCATCAGAGGTGGAAGTTTACCTCAGAGACTAAAAGCTGCTGAGGGTAGCAGAGCAAATTTATCATCCAAAGCACTTTTAGCACGTGATGCCAGGCCAACTTAACGCTAGCCACATGGCTGTTAGAGCAATGCAGCTTGCTTTATTAATAGCATGCATCCAAGAATCAACATGCCAGCATACATTCCTTTCTTTTTAGCTCCCCAGCCTTCGGGGGAGCCTTGGCATCAATCTGAAAGTGGGGGTTTCTCAGTGATGAAACTCTAGCAGTAAATTATGTCAACATACAGTAGTACAGGAGAGCTGGAGCAAAGCTATAGAAGACTTACTGTGACTGAAAACCCCAGTATGCCATGTCAGCCAAAAATATCAAGTAGATACAGCACAATAGTAGTGATATTGGCAAGGACTAGAGAAATAATAAAAGCAGATGCCCAAAAATCCTTCAGGCAATGTCTCTGTCGCAAACCTGCTCATTCACAGACCAACAGAAGATGTGGTTGTAGCCCCTGAACATGTTCACCAAGCTGAGTTTGCCCAGCTGTAGTCATTGGTAGTTACTTGTTACAAATTCTATGTCATGATCTCTAAATTGAGTCGCTGTCATAGTGGCAAGGTATTGTGAAGCTCATCAACTTAAACCAAGTTATACACTGGAACTGCACTTGCATACACCGCTGTTTGTCATGTGTGCTTGGTGAACTTAATCTGTCGCATGTGGCTTCAGCAAAGCAAGCTTAATACACCAATTAGTACTGTGTAAACTACTAATGTTTATGTTAAGATTGGTTGCTTGCAGAAATTACTGCTTTCGCTCTGTGAAAACCAGCACCAGCCTCTACAAGAAGCACTTTTACTAGAGCTGAACACATTCGTGAACACATGAAGCCTCCCAAACATGATCTTTTAGTATTGGTAGCAGCAGAATTCCCTCATGCCCTGTGCAGTTGCCTCTGAGCTGTTCACGACCTGCAACTCTGTGGCTGACTCGAAATTCTATGCAATTTTCCATACAAAATGTAATCAAGGAATTTCTTCCAAACCACTCCCCTCCCCTCAACAAACAGGTGAAACACCTCATCGTCTGTGCTGAGAGACAATTTTTCCTTGCGAGTGAATATATGCACAACTGCAAATTCTTTTCATGAACAATATCTACTTTGGCCATAAATCTAGTTGTTTAAATCAGTCCATATGTTGTCCCACTGATCAGTGCAACGAATGTATGGAGTCAGATGCACTTACTCAGGTCACACAGCAATTGGACGAGGCCACAGGGAAATACTTGCAAAGATAGAAAAACATGAAAATACAACATGTTGGTGCTCTGGAACACAAAAACATTACGTTGCATGTATAAATTTTGACACTTGCTGTGTGGTGAACAAGCATTAATCTAACTCACAACATATCCCACTGTGGTCACATACATGACAGCATTAGTAAACCACACAAATGTCTAGAGAGCACTGCGGTATGTTAGGTTAAACTTTTGAAATGTTAGCTCAAATCCTAATTTTGGCAAAACTCAAGGTCTCATTGGCATTTGCCATACAAAGTCCTATACAGGTTGGCACAATGATCTTAGTTAATTAGCTTAGTTGATCAATAAGCTTAGTTTAAAAACTGGAGGGATGCTACAGACCTGAAGAGATGTGGATGCAAATTCTGGGGACTAAATTCAGTACTGCTGTATGACTACTTGGGACCTGTTACTCACAACCATGGCCATTTCTGTGTTAAAAAGGTCAGTGAAAACACTGACCAACAAATGCAGAGCAAGCAGTGAAAGGAAGGATGCAGAAACATTATTTTTGTTTTATTTACATACCATACTGGGTTAAACTGTTCCCTCTTAAAGACTTCACCCACTTCAATCACCCAATTCACAAACATTCCCTGAACTTCTAGGTCTACTCTCAGCGTTAAAAAATACTTGCATAGAAATAAAGAAATAGGAGGCTAGAGCTACAGGCTGAGCCTGCTTCTTCTCGCTAGTCCTTGCCCAATTGAGAAACACGTAATTTTAAGAAGATTCATTATGCCCTAATTATTCAGTCCCATTGACATATTACCTGCCTCCCTAATCATAATGAGGAGTAATGAGGCAAAATATTTGGTTTTGATTTTTCTGTTTATGGAAGCTGTCTTTTTTTTTTTTTTTCCTGTGAGATTCTGACGTTTGTTTTGACAATAATGACTGTAAATCTGCACAGGTCAAAACAATGTATCACTCAGATTTCTGTCTCTCACATAACATTTCATCAACAGCCTCTTGCCTTTTGTCATTGCCTGCTCCCTCCCCAGAATCTCAGCATACTGTACTTCACAGCTATCCTAGCCCAGCTAATAGAGAGTGAAAATTGCTCCTTTTGGACAGGATGTCAGGATAGCTACCAATGTGAATTTTCTTCTAAATGCAGTAACTTACCATGCATTGATCAAAACCCAGGTGTCACATCATGCCACTGATTTTGAAACACAATTCTGCTTAAAAACTGAGGACATAACATGTGCCAAAGTTTTTTGATAGCTGTCACAATTTCTACTTAAACCCTTTAAAACTGAAACTACCACTCTGCCCCAGTTTTTCAATTATGCTTATTTACAACCTCTCTGGCTTAAGAGACTTTCTATAGAAAAACTTTAAATTGTCAGTTTTAGAAACTTCCAATTACCTTCCATAATAAAACTCTGCAGAAATTAGCATCAGACACTGCTTCAGGTGTATACAACCACAGTGATGTGGACAGAGAAGAACATCTTGTATTTGGCTTTGTAGTTTATGGGCTGGACTTTGTCCACAAGCAGCAGTGTTGTTTTCAGACCTTCATCTGAACAGTAAGATTCAGACCATCAGGGGTTCGACAGCTCCCTCATACAGCCACATGCCAGTTCATTCTCGTACAAAGAGTCTCTGTTTAAACCTTAGGCATCCATGAACACAAAGCAGATGCATGAAGTTGCATCAGATGCGAAGCCTGTCTGGAGAACAGCTCCCAGATGACAGTGGAAGCAACACCTCACAGCATAAATTCAGTGTACAAAATTAAAAGACAGGTCAAGGAAGACAGCAGAGAACCAGAAGAGAAAACTGGTTATTTATGGACCTTGCGGTAAGATGGAAAGTGTTTTTCCTTCAGATCGCCACTTTGATTCCAATCCTCAAGAACACCCTGTGGGAAGATCATTAGATGGCTCAATCTCATTCAAAGTCAACAGGATCTACTTCAGCGTACAGTACTAGAGGCAAGAGGAACACAAACTAGGAGCTGGTAAATAATGCATCCTCTCCACTAACACTGGTGATCCTCCCAGATCTGGTTTGAAACAGGTTAGTGCGTAACATGACAAAGCAATCTGATCTTCTGTCACAAAGGTCAACTCCTCCATGTAAACAAACACTAAACTCCAGCTTTCAAGGATCTTTTCTAAAGTCCTTTTTCATGTATTTGGGGGACAGGGTGCGAAATGGGGAAATTGCCACTGTTTTTTTTTTTATAGATCACACAACATTTCACTTATCTAGGAAAGCTTACAAGGATGTTGAATGCAGTAGAGAAGTCTCAGCAGGGAGGTTAAAATTTGGTAGATTGTAGGTAGATCTTAGGAGCCATGAAAGTGGAGTGAAAGGGGTTCCTTACTGCTTCCCATGTTCAGCAAAGGATCAGTCCATCCTTCATCTGTGGGTGCAGAAACTTGCAATTTCATGGAGTGGAGCAGGTAGTAAAGACACAACACAACTGTGCAATGTGTACACACTCAGTTGTGACTAAACAACTTTTAGCATAAAGTCTGTAGCCCTCCTTCAGCAAACCACTGCGTTGCACCTTCAGCTATACATTACAAGCTGGATGAGGCGCATGGGTTGCCTCAAAGAGACTTGGTTAGCGGGTCGCGGCAGGTGCCAGTGTTTCACTGCTCCATACAACTCTTCATTTCATAACTGGGACATTCAAACTTAAAGCTTCTGGACCTTATTGCCTAAATAAATGAACATGCAATGGAGCTTGTCTCAAAAGTTTGTATGGAAAGCAAGGGGACTGAGTATAATTCAACATATATTATTGGTGGTGGATACAATTGCATTCCATGGCGATTTTCAAAGTCTTGAAATTTGCCTTTATTTGCAATTGAACATGAAAACATTTTTAACGTTCTTCATTAAATGGAAACTGTTTCAAAAAATCCAATTGTGGCCTGAAATTTGTGCTTAATTATTCAGAAAACTCCTTTTCTGTGCTTGAGTGTGGATCATCTAACCACCTAACACTAATCTGCAACGGGACAGATTCTGGGATTGAAACTCTGTTCTTGATCAGCAGAGCTGATAATGAAGACACTGTGAGAGACAAACCCTTCAAAACAAAACCAGTGAGTACCGACTATGTAACTAGCACGCTGCATATTTCTAAACTAAAATTCCTCTGTACTGAACTTCTGAGCCAAATAAGCAGATACTGTCAGTGGGGATTCTTAGCAGTGATTAAAGGAGTTCAGTTCCCAACCAGAGAAGTCAGAAGAGGACAGGACACTCCCCCAAAGGGCTCATTTGAAAATCTTTTCTTTTTAATCTGTCAGTAGCTGGTCATTAGGAGACTAAATAAACCCAGCAGTTGTTTGCTTTTGATAGACACACAACTACAAGATGCATTAGCCATCATGCCAATTCCATCTGTGCTCCAGTTTGGCAAAGTCAACTACTAATTTCTTACCATTCCAAAAAGAGGTGGCAAAAATGCTATGGTGATTCTCACAAAGTATGAGAGGTGCAGATATTGTCAACTAGCAATAGGCACATTTAAATAATTGCATTTTATTTAATCTACTATGTTACTACAGGAGAGAGCTCTTAGTTCTCAACTTCATCCTGTGAGGCTCAATAAATATTAAGACAAAATATGGTTAAAAACCTGCCTGTACATCAGGCAATTTTTCAGTTATAAACTGCTGTTTTATTTGAATCACTTCATCAATCTCAATTATCAATTCTCACTTACAGCTGCTAACAAACTTCTGATTTAATAGTGGCAAATGACAGAACTAGAATGATACCATGTTCTTTGTTATACTGAAAGTGAAAGGAAATTATATTTGAGGGAAATAGGTTGTAGCTCCACAAACAAGCAATGAAAAGCTCATTGTACAGGAATTCTTATAAGCACTGAACCATTTTCTGATGGAGTTCCTTTTTTAAGCTGTATATTGTTGTGACCGTGGAGTCTGCTCCTATGGTATGTATACCCAGTCACCCAGGGCTTAAGCAACTGTTACTTATATTTCTTTATGAAAATGTTCTGAAATAAAGAGTATCAGAACACCCAGAGCCGCCCAAAAACCAGCAATCAACTCAGTTGGTCCACTACTGTCTCTCTGACAGGCTGGTATCAGAATAGTCAGGTCTGGAAAACCTGAGATAGGCAATTGCAGATTAGGCAGCTTCTTCCAAACATCTCAACTAAAGATTGCCCTGTTCCCCAAGGCACACAGAAAATATATCTGCCTTTGAAATTGCAACAGCTTCATTAAGCAGCCTCATTGGCTGAAGAAAGCTGCAAAGGACATAACCTAGATCACGCTGTTAAATCCCGTAGTCTCTGGTGAAACTCACTGCAGTTTATTCCAATTCCTTCTGGATACCATTTTATGATAATATAATGAATGTACACACAGGGATGAAGTACTTTGAAGAGCCCAGATACAAGCCTGACCCTAAGGAAAAACAATTATCTGAATCATAGCCTATGTACTAACAAATACAAGAAGTTCAACACACCAATTTTTGCTCTTATTTATGCAATCAGGTAGAAAATTATCTTTCATGAGGCTGCAGAGTTTTCCCCCAGGTGCTCTTTCAGAATTTTTTTCTCCTTAAAAATGCTCATAGAAAAAGTCTAACACAAAATTATCAAGATTCTGATTAAGAAAAGATGGTGTGAGGGAGCAAGAGCACGCTCTGTTTTTAAATAGAGCTCAGTTTGCTTGTTTTTGTGCCTAGAGGGGAATAAAAATGAAAGCAAGTAAACAAACAAAAATTAAAAGAACTTGATTTTCCCTCCATATTATTTCCTTTTAGCCAAGCTGATGAGATGAGTCCAGCCAGTCTCTCCTCCTCCACCTTTTCTCATCCAAGATTCTTATGGGAATACTGATCAAGCAGAAGAGACTTTGAACTTATGCATGCACCTCTTTCATCTAAAGCTTCCACTGTAGTTTTAAAGAATACAAAACACACATAAATTTAAAAGAAAGAAAGGAAGGGGGAAAAAAGGCTGTTGCAACAAATCTAGTTTTCTTTTCCCCCCTTGTGGAAACAGAAACACAACACACTGTTTAAGTAAAAAGCTGCCTACACCTGAAGGATCTCTTTATTGACTTGCAGCAATGAAAGGATTTAAACTGATTCGAGAAAAGATAAGGAGCATCAAGATGTGAAGAAATTAGAAACAACAGAAGAAATACAGAAAATACAGCTCATTTTAGAGAGGAAATATCATTCCAGATAAAGATCAAAAGAAGACATCTAACATTATAAATGGGGGAAATCACAAAGCTTAGAGAACTACACTCTGCTTCAGTGCAGTGAAGACTCTTGTGCAGATGGCCAGCAAGACTGTGCTGGGTGGCAGGTTAGACTCGGTGTACCAAAGATGATTGTACTTGTATGATCCAGGGAATTACAAATGATCTCTGTCCAACAAAAACTCTAAATGAAGTAGGCTATTTTTCTGTCCCTCTGAATATTCAGGCAAAACCAAAGTTACTCCCGAGTTATAGGAAGAGCAGCAATGATGAGAATGCAACCTCAAAACATTCTGACTTGCACAAGTTAAGTCTTACCACTGCAGTTCACACGGGTTACCATGCAGACTAAAAGGTAAAGCTTCACTTTCTGAATTTATGAACACAGACTGATGTCAGACTGCTGTGCCTGGAGAACATTAAAGACAAAAACACAGGTAGGAATACAGATATTATGGCTATCAGAAACCTGTGATTAATATGAATTTAGCTGACAATGTTATTGATAAATTGCTGAATTTTAAAGTCATAAGCTAAGTATCAGCATTAATAAGTGTTCACAATTCATAAATAAAAAGGCAAATTTGTTATGAAGACTTTTGTAAGCATTGGTATTTTGAGAAAATAATAATCAAGCCAGAAACAATACCATGAGAACAGCCTTGCCTTTTCTCAGCAAGCTGAACCTTGTATTTTTCAAATGGATTTGATCTGGTTGACAAAATTCACCAGAAATATCATGAAAATAAATTTTGACAAGATTTTCTGATTCCTCATGTATTGATTAAGCACCCTTGAACTTCGGGTTTTCTACTTTTATTTATTTATTTTAGTCTAGACATTAAAATAACTCTTAGTGGGTATGTTGAACTTTAGAAAAAGAAATTAGCTGAATGTAGGAAAGCCTTAGGAAAGCAGCAACCAAGATTAATAAATCTAAAGTAATGTTTTCACTAGTGGAAAATACTGCTTTAACAATGGTAATTCCTTTCTCTTTATTAAAGGATTACTTGGAATGCTGGCATGTTTGCCACAGGCTCTCCTTACTAAACACTGGATCCTAGAACAGTAAGACGAGAAATAGCACTTGAAAGAACATTACTGTAATTCTTATTTTACTTCCAGCCCTGAAAGACTTGGGCAAGTTTTTTCATCTTTTTAGGCCTCAGTTTCCCCCATCTGTAAATGACAATAATGATATCTATTCTCTTTGCCAAGCACCTCCAGATCACTTAGCTTTTCAGACGATATTTCCTTAAGTATTATTACCACTGCTCTCAGTTTTCAATATAGGTAAGCCAAAAGCAAGGTTGAGGTGACATTTCAGTAGCAAACTCATTTCATAACAAATTTTCCTAAAACATTCAATCTGAGATAACGACACGATATAGATGAGAGCATGTGGTGAAGCAAATCGATAGCAAATATACAGACAATATTTGGACTAATCAGTATCCATTTTCATATTTACTTACTGCAAACTTTTCAATAACTGCATTTTACAAGTTCAAATATGTAGGAAATATAAATTTGAAATTCATATGTGCAACTATTCACTCAAAGTATAAAATCGTATAACAAATTGAAAAAAAACCCCAAAAACCAAAAAACCTTCTAGGACACTGATGTAAGGCACCCAATCGGAGATAAGAAACTTGGGATCATGAGATGGAGGTAAGTAATTTTGTAAGAAAAAAAGGTCAGTATTAGGGCATTGGTTTGGGAAAGAAAGGAGGCCATGAATTATTTACCATTCCAATGTAAATGCAGTAATAGAGAAAACTTATCATGGGAAATCCACACAGAGGAAATCCAGTCACACACAAAAAGAGACAGAAATTAATAGTATAAATTATTCACTGTAAAGTTATGGCCAAACTGGTATATAACATGTATTTTTACTGGTCTGAGAGACCTCAACTTAATACTCTATGAAGAAACAGTTAATTTCCCACAATTGTGTTAATTACTTTTGTATCCCAATTAATGTGAAATAGATTGCATTCCTTTCATATAAACAATGCAAGATAACAAACCCAAATACTTTTAAAAGAGACTATTTTGTTTGATTTATGGTAGAATTACTATTATTACATTTATAAATCATATGTTGTCTGCATACTTTTATTGTGATTTTTATTAAATAACTCTATGGAGGAAAAAAGAAACCCAAACTTATTTTGTATATTTTTTTTCTCCATTAGCTATTTGGAGTTAGAAACAAAAGGAGTGAGACAGTTCATTAATATCAGGGTGTTGGGAATGCTGGACAGTGGGGAAAGAGGGAAGGAAGTAAAGATTTGTTAGGATAAGACAATCTGTTGATCCTTACACCATATCAATATGATTTATAGTTTGGGCCTCTATAGGTTGCCTGTTTATTGGGGAAATAATTTGTGGATTGTGTCCAGAAATGTGTGATGTGGGGATGTTTCTGCATTACTGGTACCGTACAAGTGTCTGTGATTGCACAGAAAAGGCCAAAAGGAAGCCCTTGGATCATGGGGTTCCCCCATGAAGACATCCCCATCCCTGGCTGTCTTCAAGGCCAGGCTGGATGAGGCTTGGAGCAACCTGGTCTAGTGGAGGGTGTCCCTGCCCATGGCAGGGGGGGTTGGAACTAGATGAGCTTTAAGGTCCCTTCCAACCCAAACCATTCTGTGATTCCATGGAGCCTTATGGAGAACACTTACAGGATGTCTGGATTTCTATCAGAGGTTGGGGTTAGGATAGGGAAGGAGACATTTGTTAACATCAGCAACTTGTATAGAAGTTTTGTAGTGAAATGAGCGTCCAGCATACACGGTGGTGGGACAGCATGAAAGATGATATTATGCTAACCTCCACAGTCCATCTCTCCACTCTACCTTTCCTTTGGTCCTTATGGGCCACGCGGCCTATGGGTGCTCCTTGCTCCCATCCTCTAGGGAAGCGCTCCTCACAGCTATAGCTCTAAGACAGTTACTCAGTCCAGAAGAGTGAGTGCCATTTTGTTACAAGACAGTGTGTTTTATTAAACCACACAAGCATCCTGAAGTCACATTACATGCTTGTATTTTAATAACTTACATGTCTGTGCTGCACTCCTACAGTAGAGCCTTAGGGCAGCTCCAAGCAAGTTGGAAAAACCTCCTGTGCCGGACTGTGCCCAGGCTCATTAACCTTGCCTTCGAGCAGGGTTAATTAGATCAGACTAAGCCTCAAGCTAACATGGTGACTATTCTGCATTGTGCCATTTTCACATGCCCTTGTGATTCAGCTACCTCAGCCAGTGTGGGAATGCAATTTCATGAGGTTCCAAATGCAATTAATTTTGACTCTTCAGATCATACTTTCATTTTACTGACAGGATAACCAGATGACACTTCTGGGTCTAGTCTTCTGATCCTGCCTCTGACTTCTGACTTGCTTAAGGTAGATTACTCTTTCCCTGTTCTCACAGTAGATAAAGGAGAAAAAAAAAGTACTATGGTGTTCATATGTATTATCACATTTCTCCATAGTGCTATGTGTCAGGATAGTGTCCTGCTCAGTACTACCTAGTGTGAGAGTGCTGATGAGGAAGCAGTAAGGCTGTTAAGGTTTCCAAACTGTTCAGTACAGTGTGAATCAGAGATCTGTAAGCTAGCATTCAATACAAGCCAATTAATGAACCATGAACAACTGGACCAGCTCCCTCAGGCACACCATGGAGCTGATGTCACAGTTATTGTAAATCTGAACTGGTCTGATACTACACCTTCTAAGAAATGATGTTGCTTGCACCTTATTCGCATCTAACAGTACTACACTGCACCACACAGAGGTAGACACAGACTTCCTTAGTTCATGTTCAGTTACTTTCAGGACATCAGGTTTGTGCAGCTGCCTTGAGACTATATATATACACCTATTCATCAGATATCAGATGTAATAAACTGCAGTCATGATAAATTGCACTATAATTCCATTTTACTAAGTGAATTATTAATTTCATATTCTCCAAACTCACTATTGCTTTCCAGACTTCTAAACACCACAAAAAATTAAAAACAGGTGTTTCTGTCCTGAAAAATTTATTTTACTGTGGACCAGTAAGGCAGTGAGGAAAACTTTGGCAGGAAGCTGATATCATGTGTCAGTCTTTTAATTTAATTTAAAAGAAGATCATCAGTTTTCTCAATGGATTTCAGGTCCCATAGTTCATTCTGTGCATGCTACCCCTTTCCATTGAGCAGCCTGCTCTGTCAGGTTGCTCACAATTGGGTGACAACAACTCAGCTTTATCTCCTGAGAGGAGAAGAAGAGACCGCTGTACAGCAGTTGTTAGAAAGACGAGCACATGAAATACTAAAAGTATCCACATGGCAGTTGCAGTAGATACAGAAACCCTGGGAATAAGAAAAGAGCCTCTTCAGATTAGCAATTTTGTTACATTCAAGCCAAAAGAATTATTTAATATAAGAGAGTTAACTACAGGTAGCAGTATAGATAGGCAATTCAGACCTCAGAGAGTGGATTAAATCCATTCATTGCATGTGTTATGTCTGTTCATAGACACTTGCTACTGTTATCTGAGAAAAATACAGTAACAGTTGCAGTTTGTTTTTTCCACTGTAATGAAAAGACAGAATTTTACTTTCTCTTTTTCTTCCACAAGGATCTCTCAGGCTTGGAAAGAAAATGTAATTGTTGCACTTTGATAAGCAGCATTCAGATCTCTCTAATCTTTATTCTGTGAGTAAATTTTCCTGCAGCAAATTTCCTCATAATTACAGTTCTGATTAAAGTGAGCATTTTCATAGTTTTCATGGCTTTGTAAATCACAGTTACTGGCTGCTTCTCTTATGGTGAAGGAGAACTCACTTTGTAATGAAGCTTTACTATGCAAAGTGGCTGAGCAATAATGTAATTAACATTTATCTTAAGTTATCTCTCATGCTTTAATTACATATCCATTCCCCCTTTGTATGCCAGACATTGAACAACGATCATTACAAATTCCCACACGAAAAGGAATAAGGTACTAACTTCCCCTTTGCTTTGACAGTGTACTTGGAGGTTATGAAATTTGAGCCTGCTAAGTAATACACTGATAAAAATATGACCAAAGAACATCAAAATGAACCAGAATTTACTGCTTTTTGAAGAAGAGTTGAGAGAGGATGAATAAATTATTTTTATTTCATTCTCATATAAACCCTGCTCTCACACGTGTGCTTATTTGTAAGCATGGGACCTTAACGGATCTACTTTACCTACCTGATCATATTAAAACTATCATCAATTTGGAACTGAGAAATTCTCTTTGACATTGTTGCATAGACACAACTTACAAAAATAACATAACCATATGAAATTGATGGGAGGATGCATCAGAATTTATGCCCAATTTTTGCAGATTTAAGTGGCAAAAACCTAAGTAAGCTAATAGCAAAACTCACTGGGATGCTATGGAAGTTCATTTCTATAGGCACAACAGAGTAACCCAGGTGAGAATTCCCTGATTTCTTCCTGAGTAATTTCTATAGCAGAACCTAAGCACAGAGTAAAGTAAAGCAAGTATCCAGTGGAACAATTCAAAAGAGAAAGTGATGAATTGTCCATGTATTGACACCTGAAGTGGAAAACAGTAACCTTCCAGGAAATTACTTGGCTAATTATAAAATTACCTGGGAAAAACTGTATGGCACATGGTAGACATCAAACTAAACAGTCCAGTATTTCTCATCCAGATTCATGGAACGGTTTAGGTTGTAAGGGCTCTTAAAGATCCTCTAGTTCCAACCCCCCTGCCATGGGCAGGAACACCCTCCACTAGACCAGGTTGCTCAGAGCCTCATCCAGCCTGGCCTTGAACATTTCCAGAGATGGGGCATCCACAGCTTCTCTGGGCAACTTGTTCCAGTGCCGCACCACCCTCACTCTGAAGAATTTCTTCTTTATATCACATCTAAATCTACCCTCTTTCAGTTTAAAGCCATTACCCCTTGTGCTGTCACTACATGCCCTTGTAAACAGTCCCCCTCCAGCTTTCCTGGAGGCCCCCTCAGGTACTGGAAGGCTCTGATAAGGTCTCTCTGGAGCCTTCTCTCAGCTTTCTGGACTGTAAGTGCACATTGCCTGGTCATGTGGAGCTTCTCATCAACCAACACCCCCAAGTCCTTCTCCTCAGGGCTGCTCTCAATCCATTCTCCACCCAGCCTGTACTTGTATTTGGGATTGCCCTAACCCATGTGCAGGACCTTGCACTTGGCCTTGTTGAACTCCATGTGGTTTGTACGGGCCCACTTCTCAATTATTAATACTTCCAATTTGTATATAAAATTACAAAACTGACAATCTTTAGCCCTATCAAATCCAGAAAGTGACTGCTTTAAATTGTGATGCCTGGTGTTGCTTCTAAAAGTGCTAAGCCACATGAACACTCTACCATTCTGCATTAGGAGTGTCTGGCTGGGAAGGAAATCAGTCATCTGGTGTTAAAGTATGTTCAGCACATAATTGGACTATTCAGTCTTTAAAAACAGCAATGATGAAAATTCCTCAACCACCTTAGCCACTGGTGAACATTAAAGATTTTTTTCAAGTCAGTTCCTTACTGTCTTATTTCCAGAAAGTCCTTGTCCTTCTGGTGCAAGATTTGTAGCCTTTGAAGACCATTATTATGGTATTCCTCAGTGTTTTCTTCAATTAACTAATTATATCCAACTCATTAAAAGATCATTCCCATTGCTCTCCTCAGGTCTCACTCTACTCCATCCAAAATTTTCTAAGTGCGGTGCTCAAAACCAGATACAGTACATTAGCAGAGATATTCTTATGGCAGAGTAACATACAAAGGATTTCTTGGCATATCTCAGACTTGTTTTTAATATGGTAATAGGGCACAACATCTTATATCCCCTTATATACAATGATATTTGGGGTCAATGTATTTGTTAACAAATAGAAGGCCACAGACTTGCGTTCAGTTTAGAATCCACAGCCTCCTCATCCGCAGTTTCTGCCTGGCTCATTTCTATCCTGTGTTTGGGCAGACCTCTTACTGAAGTACTGCAGTTTGTAAACAGGATTGAAAAAGTCTGAATATTTCAGGTGATTCCACCCATTGGCCAAGATTATCTTGTATGCTTTCAGAGTGCTCAAGGCCTTTCCCTACAGCTTATTAACATCTGTAGATGTATTAAGTGCACTCTTTATTTCATTATCCATGATATTAAAAAAAAAAAAAAAAAAAACCACAAAAAACCAGAGTCAGGATGCAGAAGGAACAAAAATATTTCTATTTCTATCTGTGTATGTTGATGCTGTAAGCTAACAACCGTCACAGTTAGAAAACATAATGGAAACACAGGATAATGTAAAGCTAATTTAATCTTTCAAAAAGCAATACTCCACAACAAGCGGCTGGAAAGCACAAATGAGTCAGTCTTCCAGATACAAGACCATTGCTTTTAAATAATAATTAATATTGCCTCAATTACACAGCATGTGATTCAACTTCTGCATTGCTGTTAACCCAACAGTTATGTCTTTCATACATAAAACCATAGGATTTATGGTTCCAGATCTTTCCCTTAAGATCATTTGGAAAATGCTCCCTTATGACTAATCATAAAGGTCTGACGTCCTTCTCCTGATTGAGAAATGTTGGAGGCTGATGTTGCCCACAAAATCATCCAGAATACATCTGCAATCTCCTGAAAAGCTGAACATCGAAGGGGTCAGAGCGCCAAATTTGTCTGTAATGAAATATGTCTGTTTTGGGGAAATGGAGAGCAGGGAGAACAAACCATACCCTTCCTTTCAAGAGAGAAAGGAACCAACAAGAAACAATGAGGAAGCTTCCACTGCCTATTCTTGTTACACAAGATCAGTGCACATATATGTGTGTGTGTGTGTGTGTATGCATTTAATTTTCAAGGCAGGCACTTTTCACAGGCAACAAATCTACTGTAATTAAAATCAAGGGGAAAAAAGAAGGAGAGAAAGGTAGAGTCTCAAAATTCTTCTGATTTTCTAGGCAATTGAGAACAAAGTTTTCTCCTTTCTCCATAATATAATCCTGTGTCTTCTCCATTATACATATATAACAATTCAGTATACATGGCTTAACTGACTCACCCTCAGTCTACAGGGACATTTAAGAGTGTTAGACTATTAGAGCAGAGAATCGTCAAACAGAACAGGGATTAATGTCCTTCCTGGAGATTTAACACTTTTGAAATCCTTTATTACCTACATAAATTGCCAAATTTATGATTCATATGGGATGATACGATAAACACTACTGCTATCATTCATTTTCTGATGGCATTAAGAAATACATTGCATTGTTTACAAGAGATGCAAGGTTAATGCAACATAACAGACTGTGCCTCTATTTTTCCCCTGTGAAGAAATATGACGGAAGATTGGAAACAAACTGCTTAGTGAGAGGTAATTATTTTGTGTATGCAATGCCATTAGGAAGTTCTGACTATCGACCCACAATGCATCAGCCTTGACTCAGCTCATGAGTCTAGCACAGTCCTAGAGTTAAGACAGATGTCTGGAAATTTCAAGAAGAAAAGATACATACAGGTTACATAGGATGCTGCCGTTGCAATGACCTGGGCAAGCAGAGATGGCAAGAACACATAGATGAGAGAAGGTAGGGAGATATGGAACAAATAGCTTAGCCAATGAAGAACAGAGGGATGGAAATAAGCAGAGATGAATGCACATGACGAGACAGTAAACGCAAAACCAAAATAGACAGAGCAATTGCTATAGCCTAAAAGGCTAGCATTAGTCCCAGTCAGGAAGCCCTAGCAGCAAAAAGGATAGATTCAAACAAAAGATAAAATCAACCAAACTAGGAAGAACCAACCAAAAAACCACCAAAAACTAGTGAGCATTATAAAATCACTTAGGAGCCTATTGATGCCATTTTTAGGTATTCATTTGCTAAAAGCAGAATACAGAAAGGTGTAGTATTTGTGGGGAACAGATGTGGCTCAGCCTGTCTAAGCATCTGATTCTGCCGTGCAGCACAACCATCTGAGGTGCACTGCAATTGCCCGTAGCCACATGGGGATTATGGAGTAGTTATTGCAGACTGCTGCAGCACCAAGAAATTCACCTCCTAATTCAAACTCTAGAAACCATATGGAGCAATATCAGCATCTCAATTTTGGTATTAAGTAGAAAAATTCTGCATTGAAAAGCTTCCTTATGTCACCAGAGCAATAAACCATGCAAGTCGCCGTAAAAATCCCTGAGCTCTAGTTCAAAGCAAAATCTCAAGTAATTCAGTTCTGAACAGAAAGTATCACTCATTCTACTTGTTGGTCCAAAACTAGGCCAAGTTAAGAGCAATTCCTTCTCTTCCAGACAAAAATTCTTCCTGAAGGAGAATACTTAATGTAGACTGTGAAGCGCCTGATTTTTATCAGGAGGTTTAGGAATTCCGCTGCAAGAGTTTGCTGTAAGAAGACTTTAAACAGCACTAAGGAAAGCTATCTCACAGCCTTAAAGGAGCACTTAGCCTTTTTCCTGAGAAGGTCCTTTAAAATGAAAAACTGCTGCCTGAAGATTGATTAAATGACCACTTAATTAGATAGGGGAGATCTACTGACAATATCTGACAACACTGGGGAAAAAAATGTGTGCCTTTGAAGAGTTTGAAAAAAATGAAATCTCTTGTGATTCTGGTCTGACAGACAACACATCTATGGCAGGAAATGGTATAAGCACAGGCTTGAATTATTTATGCTTTTTAGGACAGCTTTAGAGAATAAGGTGTTTCAGACTACAGTGAAATTCACAATATAGTCAGTCTTCCACCTGTAATATTTAAATGAAAAATAACAGTTTTGTATTAGTTTAGACTTGTAAAATAAATAGGAAAAAAATCAAAATGTAACGAACTACTACCGCATTCAAATTTTTCTTCCTGTTTTCATCTAAATTAAGGACCAGGATGCACTCTTCTGGCTTAGTATGTAGAACAGACAGGCTCTCATATGCACTCTACAATCTCTCCAAATCTTCTCAGGTTAAGATTCAGGATTTTGGCCTGCTTTTCTATTCTTTATCAGGATAAAATAGAAGGAAAAGTACAATCCTTTTCAAAGAGTATTAGTTGAAAAAGAAAAAAAGAAAGTTGGAAAAAACAATAAATTACTTAAAAAAAGTAATAGAGGAAAAAAAACCCCAAACCACAAAACACTAAACCACAAAATAACCCCTGGACTCTCCTACTCACAAATTACATAATGCATACGCTGTAGAATTACTGATATGCACAACCTTTCCAACAACAGCCAAAACACTTCTCAGAGTGTCAGAGGTTTGTTGATAGCATCAAATATATGGGTATATGGGCAATTTCCAGGGCAAAAGGAATAAACACTTGAAGGTACAATGGTTTATGAGGAGCAAGAAGAAAGCACAGAGTTGGGGAAAGCCAACTTCAGCTATTGGCTATTAAGCTGCCAGTCTACATCCTCCTGCTACAGGGATGTACTGGAAAAACACACAGGCTGTGAATTCCTCAAAACAGATAACCCAGCAGGGTACCACAGGAACATTAGTAAAGCAGATCTTTCTACAGCACAAGCAGCCAGCCTGTAATAGCTTTCCAGAGCATACTGGGGGGCAGGTACAACTGACTCGCACCTCCTTTTCTTGCCACTGCCCAGGAGAACAGCATGCCCATGCAGAACAAGCTCAGGCTCCTCTAGGGTATGGCATCCTGAGCTGTCAGTAAGGTCCTTGAATAACTCTTCTTACTCTTTGCTCGAGCAGTTTTCCCAACTCAGTGGCTGCTCTGGGTGGTTCAGAGGAGAAGGACGAATGTCCTAACCTGTGCCATAATTGGTGACAGAGGGCAGAAACCCTGCCACTAGCCTTCCAGGTTACAGTGATGGTCAGAACTGGGAGACACATTTACCAGTTAGCGCAGAAAAGAGAAGTAGTAAATTCCTTCTTACGCTATCCTGCAGTACTCTATTCTCACAAGTAACGAGAGAGAGGGACATTGAGGAAAGCCTATTTACCCTCATTTTTCTGGAAAGATAGACAACTACCAGCAGTAATCCCAACCTCAAAGGCCTTTGGAGCACTCCAATACCACAAACAGCTCAGGTTCACGGGACTGTGGGGACATATGTTGAGATGTTTCATGAATCTATGTACAATTTCCTAATAACCTATATGATGCTTTTTCTGATTTAGTAATATTGTACATTTTTAATTTTAACAGACTCGTTCAAAACAGAAAACTAAAGTATCTGCAGCTTCTCATCTAACTGAAAGTAACAGAAATCCCATGCAGTATTCTATGTTGTAAATTAATGTGAAACAGAAATGAAACAAAAAAACTCCAAAAACTTTTGTGAAAAGAAGTTTCCTCTTTTCTGGTCTTTAATTTTAAAAGACACTGAAAAAAACCATAATTATTGCCCAACTGTTTAAAATGTGCATCATCATCTGAAAAAATTCTCTGTGCTATACTCAGTTCCATTTGACACAACGGAAGTGCATAGGAAAAGAGACCTCATTAAATGCACCCCTTGGTTTAGGCAGATGGGTGAGTGCTTAATACCATTTTAGTCCCGATCTCACTTGTTCCTGCAGAACAGATGCAATATGTAATTTACCATAGATGATGACATTTGAGATAACGCAAAATATCACTGATAAGATGAAATTATATCAAGCTAGATACAGCCATCTGCCATGATTTCAAGGATTCACCTGACAGTCACTCTTCTCATGATTTGATCTTCAGGATACAGAGGATTCTGAACATACACATTTGAAAGTGTGTATTAAAAACCATATTTCTCAGAGATGCACAGATGTATTTTGTTCTGTTTTTGGAAGAGAGCTGTAGGCATTTATACAAGTCTAGACACTTAGAGAAGCTGGAAATCTGCCTTTTGTGGTAAAGGAGATCTACCATGCTGTTATAACTCGTACTAGAATAGTGTCTGGATGACCAAAGAAAGAGATAGTAACACTACCAACTTAATCTACCCCAGTCAACCAAAAGAGGGTCTGACAGGCATTTCTCTTGGCCTAAGACTGCACTTACAGCAATAATCCTCAAAATAACAAAGAAGTTTTAAACTGAAAGGTAGTTTTATTTAGCAAGAAATATAATAGATAACTTTTTTAAAAGAACAGCAAACCCTTAAACATCAGTCAGTGAGATGGTAAAAGATTAAAAGGAAATGATCTCCTCCCCAACAACTGCATCCTTACAAGGCAGAATCTTCTTCTTCCTCCCTGGACTTTTTGCATGGGTGTCAAAGTCCACACAGTTTCCTGATTCTCTTTCTTCCCATCCCTATTGTGAAACCTTAAAACAACATTAAAACAAAAGGGTGAAACAAAATAAGCATGAAAAAGAAATGCTATCCTGCATGGATAGGAAACAAGGTAGCTATTACCCTCATCTCACAATATTTCAGAGAGAGATGCAGACATTCAGAGTGACTTGCCCATCATTACAGAGAAAACCTATGACTGCTTGAAAACCTGACCCCACCTCTGCTGGTCCAGCAGGCCTTATGCTTTAGCAAAGAGCATCATTGCCTTGCTATATAGCAGGCTTCTGAAAAGGCCATCTGGCATCCTTTGTCCTTGCTATGGTTTTACTGTCAGTAGACAAAACAAGGAGGGCTACCACACTGCATCAAATGCCATTATCCAGAGCTTCTTAATATGCATCATACATGAATGTTCAATAGATGACCAATTCTACACATGGCATATTGTATTTTCCTCCATGACCACTGAAAACTCTTCACACAATAATAAGTGAGCCAGTCCTGAACAGAAATGGGCTCCTGCCTTGAACACCAAACTGACAGGAATCGCCCCGTGATGCAAAACTCTCAAACAGAAATATTTCACAAGAGCAAAAATAAATGTTTAAGTAGAGGAACGTGGATCTGCTGGTGGACAGACCAATCCTTTTTGCTCACTACATCCTCCTTTGCATTCAGCAACTTCCAGTGCAGCGGATTCACCAGACTGCCAGGACTGCAGCAAAGCCTACATCACCCATTCCCAATTTCACCAAAACAATTTCCAATACAGAAATATCAAATACATTTTTAAAGGATATATTATCAGTACTGAATGATCATGCCCAGTTTTCTGTATTTCTGCCTGTGCAAAGTAGTTGAAATATAGAACCTTACAAAATACACGAGAGTTTTGTATTTTCTCCTTATCAATGGTTAGAGGATGATGAAATTTCACATTTTCTAGTTACTTGTATATGGAGAAGGTATCTGAGTCTAGGAGCTAGCAGACAAAAAGGGATAACAAGAAGCAATCCTGGAAAATAGTGCTAGCAACAAGTCAACTATGGTAAGAGGATTCCCCCCTCCGAGAAGGTAAAGGAATTACCAATTGGAATTACTCACCAAAAGGTGTAGAGGATTCCCAGTGAACTGAAGGCCTTTAAACTGAGAATTTACATTTCTTTAAAACCCTTCTTTAGTTTGCCCACTGAGCTCAATATGGAACCAGATGAAAAAAACCCCATTAATCTCTCTACTTAGTTCCTTGGAAACATACTTTTATGCTATCTCAAAAGAAGTGTTCAGTGGTTATGAAATTATAAAGTGAGACTAATAGATTGTTAAGGTGCTCTGTCTGAAATGTGCTTATACTGTCAACAGAAATGAGTGCTTAAATGCATAATTTTGTCCCTCTGCTAAATTCCTTAGGTAAGTTCAGTGAAAACAGAGCTACTCTCCTGCAGCCACTATGCACACTGTCAGATTTAGGGGACGTGAAATGACACCAAGAGCTGCTAGCAGAAGCACCCCAGCCCATTTGTTCCTTCAAGAATGAAACAATCAATGTTTTTAAATAGAGCTTTAACTTCTTCGTAGCTAATGAATATTTACACGGCTCAATTTTAATTTTGCATCAGCTCAGCACATGTTAAAACTGTTACATTCACAGACCTAAAATACAAAGCCATCATAACCTATAACATGCATAGCAGTATCTCAACACTGACCTTCATTACAGAGAGCAAGCAAACACTGAATGACTCATTCCTTTATATGGGATCTCAGTTTCAGACCTGAAAATAATTAGAAACTTGTGTATATCCTATCAGTTTTACCCAACACAGTCTGTGATGTCAAGATGGCAGACATCGTTAAACATGATCCAGCCCCAAAATTCAGCAGTCTGAAATGTTTGCTTGTTGGTGCATGAAATGATTCTGCAGCACAGCCCATACCACCACACTCCAGATCACCACTAGCTTTTTGGTTCCTTCTTTGTACTTGCAATTTGGAGGTGGGGTGGAAATTATCTTTTGAAATATAGAGATAGGTAAGCTAAAGAAGACTAAAAGATTCCTACTGCTGAATGTGCTGGCCCCATCATCCCTTAACTACCAGGACAATAAAGGTATAAAATATGTTACTCTGTGAATTTACCTTCACTTTACAGTTCTGATAATCTTTAGTGAGATTCAGAACAGAATGTTAGCCAGGAATTGTATTTTTTGATGAAATATTGTGCATCTGGGAATATCAGTGACTGAAACCTCTATAGAAACTCTACTGATGATGCAGGAATTTCAATACTGTCACCACTTTTCCTGTTCCCTGACACTGGCAGTATGTCGCAGCACATAGATAAACTCCCAAATCCCACTTACATTCAGGTGTTCTGAAGGCTCTCTAACCTAGTTCCTTGCTAAACTGTTCCAAACTTGAGGGGAAGTAGAAATAAACTCCAGTCACTCGTGGCACACACTGCTATCTTCCATTCCACCTCGATGTGCCCTCTCATGGGCCTCAATACACTCAGATGGGTCAGATGTAACCCACTTTCCTGCTTTTAAATGTGATTATTCCATCAGCCCCTGAAATTCTGTTAAGTTCTGTTTTAACTTTTGAGAAGCCTAAATTGTGGAAAACGAGTAAACATTGAAAGATTAGGTAAATTTCTTTGCTAATATTTTTTGCTTATGAAATCTATCTGATTAGTGAGGCAGCAAGTTTTTCTTGAAATATCAGGAACCTAAAATGTTATTCATTTTTACATGGAAGCAATTTCAATGTAGAAATTATACAGATTCAGTGGTCTTTGCTATAGATAGATATTACTAAATAGATGCTATGATACTAAATGCTTCAAAACCTTCATCAAATGACCAAGAAAAACAAGAAAGTATAAATTTCCTGTTTGTTACAGCTGCAGTCACTCACTATCAGTTATTATTTAAATGCTGCATGAGTGCAGAAAAAGTCGGCCTACGTCTGACTTGTTTTTGAACCACTGGGCAGGGACTGTCTTGTACACAGCCATAATTCAAACACACAGCCCTCATTGATGAGTTTCAGCTCACAGAGAAGTTCCCACTTTCACAGTACTTTCAGTACTTCAGTGCTTTCTCAAGCCTACAACACAAAGATGTCTTTCCATCATGCACAAGATCACTGCACTTTCTTTCATACCTTCCTTTTGTACTCCTAGAGTATCCAATACCAGCACTGTTTCATCACTTTGGAAAGGAGTCCTTTAAGAACTTATAAATGAGCACTTGAAGAATTCATGTACTCATCTGCCCATTTAATTATATCTCCAAGCTAAAAAGGCTGCCTGTGTAGACATGCATTTTGCAATACAGTTATATAAATGTTTAAATAGCTGCTGCAGTTCAAAAATGCTTGCAACAATTTCAATCCATAGCTTTAGAGATGAACAGTTAGGAACAGCAACTTCGCACATTTTAGAATATTCTGGATAGTAAACAGGATCTTTCACATAAGGTTTGTGTATGCAACTTGTATTTCAGTCTTCACTGAGTAAGAGAAGCATTTTAAAATGTCAGTTTCTAATTAAAAAGTAAAACGTACCTTTGTCTGTATTCAGTTCCTGGCAGATGTCACAAGATTAAGTGGACCAGGATAGTACTTCAGTTTCAAACAACTACAACATTTTTCCTTAGTGCTTTTCTTAAACATCTGCTATACAGCCTAGGGTAAGGGAAAGCATTTAAGGGTATGTCACAGTATCAAGCAAACTCAACACCAAGGCTTAAGACAAAATTGCCAAATTTAAACATTTCTAGGCTTGGATAATGGGTTTAGTTCAGGACCTCTCTCTTCCAATTTTAAAATCTAAATTATAGTTTTCAAATGCCTAACTAGGGCAGTATGCTGAAAGTTGCCTACATATGATCATTTTAAAATTAGAAGCACAGTATTGACTAGGAGTCTTATGGACTGGACAGAGGAAAGTTCTCAGTACCATCAGCACTGACTAGCCTTAAAGGAAGTTCTTATTTGCTATTTAAGTTACAGTTGAAATAACTTCTGGAAGAGGTTGCTCATTATGTAGCACATGTTGTACAAACCATTTTTCAAAGCCTCTGCTTTCAGGGATAGGGAGTCAATACTGACTATATACATCCACATTTACTTTATCCTTTGCGCCTTACCTTTACCACTAGGATTGCTACTTAAAACATGTGAAATTGGTCAGCAGTTTCCAAAACAAACTTGCAGAACTTGAGAGAAAAAAAGGCGGACTGCAGTTCAATTTTACACCATTCTTTCCCTTCCTGTGAGAATTATATTATACACAGCATACATGTAGTATAGCATGCATAAGACACTACCTTCTCTCATCTCCTCAGCCTTTGTTTGCAGGCTTCTCTGTCAGCAGGGACCAATCAGACTTCAATGCAGCAACATATTTTATACTGGCCAAAGGTCAGGTTTGCAGCTTCTTTCCTAAATCTTTCATGCATTGTTTTTCCTCACCTGTAGTTACTACTTCTGCCACTTTTTGGTCAAAATACATATTTTTAAACATTTTTGGTTTTTTTGAATAAGTTTTACATCCTGTATCTACATGGCCATCTGTGCAATCCCACTCCCCTCAGGACTGCTTAGCCCAAGGCAGCACATAAGCCTGGATGAACAATACAGCTGCCTTTAGTACCAAGTCACAGGCAGAGCCAGAACAACCAGCATTCACCTCCACTGCTGAGAGAGAGTGGCAGAGCGTTTCAGACGCACAAAAAGAATTGCAGTGTGTAGAATAAACTTTCCCCAGCCAGCAATTTCCCCTCACCAAGGTCCCAGCTCAACAGCACAGGAGAGGAGTCAAGGCTACATCTCCACAGGACAGGCATCCCGGAGCTGACTCGATCTCAGCTGCAGCTCCTTGGCCCCTCACAAGAGATAAAGCAGAAACCTGCAGAGCAGCTAAGTCTCCCCAATGCACTGACAATCCCTGGTTAATGGACATAAGCAGTAGGGGAAACATGTTGTAGACACTAAAATCAGCTAATATGATTGTGACTACCTGCCAGAAACTGGCCTAACAAAGGACATGACACTGGAGCATAATCACCTTTCACAGAACTAATGGCTGGCTTCCAGACCGAGCATCCATAGCACAGCTGCTTCTCACTTCACCAGCTTTTCTACAGGTGTTTCCACAAAAGCATGCTGGGATTAGAATGAAACATTAGTGACCTTTCTTCCTATTGGATTTGCTATCATTACCTGCAAGTTAATCTGCTTTCAGTTCCAGTCTTCCTACACGTACCTTTCTAGTACATGGCGCTATGAACTGTGGTTTCTGCACCAACAGCTGAATACACACATTTTGGGTTCCTTTCTGTCCTCAGGGTTGTGGTGTCATAATTAAGTTCAGCATGAGGTGATAAGAAAATAGTTTCTGTGCAAGTAACCATGCATTTCCTAACTGAAAAAAGCTACAGGCACTCTAAATTAATTTCCTTATATCTCTAAACAATGCAGATGTCAACTGTTTTGAATATCATATAGTGACTTGGGTTTGGCTGCGATAAAGTTAATTTTCCTCCTAGTAGCTGGTATAGTGCTGTGTTTTGGATTTAGTATGAGAATAATGTGATAAAACAGCGACGTTTTGGTTGGTGACAAGCAGTGACTAAGTGAAGGACTTTTCAGTTTCCCATGCTCTTCCAGCAAGGAGATGCACAAGAAGCTGGGAGGGGACACAGCCAGGACAGCTGACCCAAACTGGCCAAAGAGACATACCATGTGACATCGTGCTCAGTATATAAGTAAGGGAGAATTGCCCAGGGGGCTGTTGCTCAGGAGCTGGCTGGACATCAGTCAGTGGGTGGTGAGCAATTGTGTTGTGTAGCACTTGTGTTGTACATTCTTTTGTCATTATTATTATTATTATTTTCTCTTCCCTTGCTGTCCTATTAAACTGTCTTTATCTCAACCCAGGAGTTTTAACTTTTTTTTTTTTTTTTTCATTCTCCTCCCCATCCCACTGTGGTGGGGAGGGAAGAGGAGAAGGAAGAGTGAGCAAGCAACTACGTGGTGCTTAGTTGCCGGCTGGAGTTAAACTATGACAAGTAGCTGACTGCATGTTGCCTGGATAAGATCTTTTTTTCTTCCTTTCCAAAAAGCGAGTGTTACATGTTTCTGCTGCCTCTGCTTTGGTAACATACTGGATGAATCTCAAACACAGCTAAGTAGGCATTTCACTAAAATGCACCCTGGCTTATTCTGATCCCAAGACTTCCAATAGTAATGGAAAGTTTCAAACTAATATCAAATTACCATAGTAATTGAAAAACAAAACTATTGCCCCAACTTATTCCAAGTACAGAAGATACATTTGTAGGACAACTGTAGTTCTCTAATACCGGGCAGATGAGTTATGGGATCAGTAGCATCGTGGAAGGCAGAAGAGACTCACTGCTGGGAATTATTTGACAAGGCCTCCAGCTGTTGCATTTCATGGGCTACAGTAAGTCCTGCAATGCTGGTTGCTGTATTTGCAATACATTGCAATAATATTACTGTATTTTCTACTCTCCCCTGGAGCCTGACCCTGTGTTTAGGCCAGGGTAACAAGCCAAAGAAACCCTGTACAGTTCTCTACATTTAAATGAAAAATTGCAGACAGATTTTACCAAACACAGCATTTCTCAGAGTGACAATGGACCAGAACTTCATTATATTTCTGTGTTGGCGAGTGTTCTTCCATTTTTAAGGAACAAGGACAATTAGTCCTCCAAAAAGTGCTGCTCCTAGAGATGATGTAGGACATTTTGATGCTCTGGAAGATACCCGTGCACATTACAATGCAGCATTTCAACAAAGCACATAGTATTTAACAATCTGTGGAGAAATCAAACCAGGCACCTTCCCTATCCATTTATCAAAGCATGTGTAATTCCCATTTCATGACAGATGAAGCAATAAATATTGAGGTAAAAATATCATCTGTATCCAGTGCATTTTAATAAATAAAATGTAAAAAAAATATTAGGGAAGGTATGTGGAGTTCTGACAACTTATTTTTCATTGTTGTTTTTCACCATTTCATTTCCTCAGCTGAAACCTAAAGAGAGCCTAGGAGATCATAAACTTGCAGCAATAATTCAGACAGCCACAGTTCTAAGGAACATTTAATGACATGCTGCAGGAAAGCAAACCCTTGCCGTAATGACAGACACATGAAGACACATAGCTGGCTGGCCTCATTGCTTGAGCAGGGAGGAAGAGATCTGTGTTAAGGCTGGGTTGTTTCTTGCCTTAAAAGGCAGCAAGCCCAAGGGTGTTCAGCTCATGCACACAGTAAACAAATCCTCAAAGTGACAGACAAAAACTTGGTACCATTTTCAGAAAGCTACAGTTCTCAGAGACAGGCAGCTATAATATATATCGTGGTCAGCAAGAAAATTTTATGTACACATGTCCAACACAGCATCTCCATATTCATTCTGAACAAAAGGGCTGACGGGTCAGACAGACTCTGTTACACTGAGACCTTTGAGCCCGTATCTACTTTTTCAGAGTCTCCCATCTATTTACAAGCATTTGGTCAAGTGTTCTACATTTTAAAGGGGATGAGGGTTAACTGCCAGTGAGAACAGAAAGACTGTGCAGCTACAAGAAGCATCAGTGGATCTATATACCAGCCTAAGGAAGTAGAAGTTATAAAAGAAAAAAAAAAAAAAAGCTGTTCTGAGATGCATGCTTTTTGAAGAAATTGTGTCTGATCTAGTTTTACTTATTAGCAGTGAACAAAAAAGAGGGGCATTAATTTATGAACCCATGACCCCATCATCAATTATAACATAATCTATAAGCATTCATGGACAACCAAGTCTTCAGTCGTAATGTAGTTCATTTTATCCTGCACTCAAGGGCCTAATTTTGTTGGGACATAATTAAAGGCCCGTTGCAAATTCTGTCATAATGGCTGGCAATCTTTTCGGTGACACCAAAGGGCCATGGATTTGTCCTTCAGTGAAAAAGTTTAAACTTTCTAAAAGAACACTGCCATTGTCCCCAGGAAATTCCAGGTGAGGAAATTCATGTTGCATAAATTCCCTCTCAGTCTCATCTGAGATCATTTCACAGGGAAGTGGCAGACAATAGCACATTTTCAATGAAGACAAGATTCCTGTTGCCTCTGCAAACTTCTAAGCAGAGATGGTGTAAAGGGGGGAGGGAAGAGGTGAAAGAAGTAGATTTTGTTCTGATAGGGGAATCAGATACAGACAAAAAACAGTGTCACACTTCATCAGATGTGAATGAAAACGACTGCTATCAGTAGACCAAGTGGCACAAATATCACAGAGGAAGTAAATACCTTGGCATATTTCTTTATCTTAAAGGTTACTTTGTACAACATTATCAGAATTTCTTCCTATAAGCATAAGAAACAACAGTAGCAACAAAGGTTGCTACTTATACAAATTTCAAGAGCTTCGTAAGAAAGCATTTTGAAGAGGCACTGACTACCGAAATGAGATGCTCTCTTTTTAGATGGGTGATGTTAACTGCATTCCCTGATTAAACAAATCATTCTCCCTCCCACTAACCAGTAGAGAAACTACTACTCAGGCGAGCAAAATCACACTGTTAAGGCAAGTAAAGACAACTTCCATTTGTTCAATTGTTCTCTAGGACAAGGTAGTGTTTCCCTCTACAAATATCAAGGCAGTTCCTTTCACAAAATGTCTAAACATTTATCAGTTCAGAATTACAAGCCCAGTTATTTAAAGAAACACCCTGCACAAAAAAACCTGTTGCTAACAGACAGTGATCTAGCAGCTTGTAATTATCGTTCTTGTTAGACCTTCCCTCACCAGAGCGATGTTTCACTTGAAGGTCCTTCCCAATTAGAAGTGTTCATTAGAAAGGAGAAAACACATATTAATCCATAGATTTATTTAAAAAGCTATAACTGAACCACTTAATACTGTAAATCAGAAAGTAAAAATAGGGAATTGTTTTTGTTAATGATTGCTTCTATCAGAGATATTCAGAATAATTTCACAAAATTCCTAACCTATTTCTATTTTATACTGCTCAGAGTATGATTTTTTCAGTCATTTATGTTTACCCAAGCCCTCTTCTCCTTTCCTCAGGTTTTTTGGTGTTTTTTCCCTCATAACAAATAAATACTGAAGATGCTTACCTCTGCAGTTTTAATAGTTGTACGGGGGTGGACCATTTTGATACTACTTTGGGTTAAGCATGTTATACTAAAGTGCCTTCAATATCAGCAAGAAACTCCCTGCATGTCATTCTATCCTGCTCCCTGTTTCAGAAATTCTGGGTCATTCTGCCACTAAGCTCTGTCTGTTGGCTCAATCTTTCCTTAGGTTTCCCTTTCCTTGTGTGTTTGCCTCTGTTCGCCTTTTCTCCTCAATGCATCTCCTCCATCTGTCTAAAATTGCTCACATGCCCTAGAACTGTGACAACGTTAAACAGATGGATGGGACTTAACACATCAGTTCCAAAAAAGTAGGCTCATCCTCCATTTTTGTGCCAGTCCTAATTCATCGATCTCCACACAGCATGCTCCTGCACTCAGGAGCAAAGCCTTGCTGCAGATACCCAGGGCGGGACAACAGATGTTTAGCACCAGACATCCACACACTGCAGATGGCATGGAAAAGATGCAGGCCCTACCTTGTGGCTCAAGAACCAGGACTGGTAGACTGTATAGACTATGTACACATAACCTATAGTCATCTATCTATAATCTTCCTCTTTGTGTTTTGGATTTTCCCCTGCAATCTCTTCCAGAACAAATCCTGCAATTTTGGAATTAATTAATTTGATAAATAAAATAGTAATTATTAAAAAAAGACTGCTGGTTATCTTGGCCAGCTGTTAATTTCTTCTTAGCAAAAGAACCTTCTGCAATAGAGTGGAAAGCCATGTAACAGTGCACTAATACTAACCAGTTCTTTAATAAAAGTTGCTCTGAAATGCTGACATGCAGACTTAAGCTATATTTAGGGGTGATTAATCCAAATCATTTAGTCTCTTATGTTTACAGGTTTATAGTTTTTGTACCTTGCAAAATAATTCATATGGTAATATTTTGTGATAAAACTGAAAAGAGAGAGACTGAAAAAGAAACATGAAGCCACCTCCTGTTGAGTACCAGAAATGTAAAGGTATAAGAAATTTAAATGTATGTCTGTCCATCTTTCTCACTGCTCCACCAACAGTAGTGATTATCTTGTCTGTACAAAAACCAATTCAAACACCTGTAGCGTAGAGTGTTTTACCACACTGCTTTTTATTACTACTGGTCAGAGCGTGCTGCTCAGTAAAATGCTGATTCACGTATTGTTCTACAAAAAGACAGGGTGAGTACAGGGACCATTCTGCAAACGTCAGAGACCGACTAGGACAGATGGTGAATAGGCCAGAGAAGTATTCAATTACTAACTTCGAAGAGAAGTCTTTTTCTAGTAGAGCATAAAAATTCCGGAGTCGTCACACATCTCTTACAAGGTGATGAGGCAGTGCTACAAAAAAGCTCTTCATAAAAACAAACACCAAACAAACAAACAAACAACCCACACTTACAGAAATGAGAGAGACCCAGTGAGGGTCAGTGCAAAGAGGAGGAGGCAGTAGAATCAAAGATAAAGCATATGCCTTAAGGCTTTTATGACTAGGCTTTGGTCTCTGTCAAGATGGACTCCTTCAACCTTTGCACAAATAAATGGAAATCTAGTTTTTACAGGGTTAACACTGCATGTAAAATAGCCTGTTGTTTCTGCCTGGCTATATTATACCTAAAACTAACGCCACAATTTATAGAGAAGTCAGAGTTAATAGGGATGAACTATTTGAGTGTTGCTGTAGGAGCATATTTCACTCGCTTTTCTGACATTATACACATGTAGACCTGTCTAGTAAATAGTAGAGGTGAGCATGTGTGCGTGTAGTTTCTTAGTGATAATTGGAGTACAAAGGCCACTAATTACAGCAAACTTGGTGACACATGTAGAGTAACAGAAACAAGAGTGTGGACCTAATGACTTCTTCCATTCAACTGTGAAATATTTAATCCACAATCCAACTGCAGATGTAGGGAAGGAACTAGACTGCATTTTAAGATATGATGGAGATTGCACAGAGGAAGCTCCCAAATCAGTGTAACAGACAAATTTACATTTGTTCAGTTTCCTCTTTTCCAGCACATTCTCATTAAGTTCTTACCAGCAGCTCTTGATTTTAAAACATTAACTGCCTGCAAGTAAGCATGTTTTTTATAGCTAAAAAATAATAAAGAAA
This sequence comes from Rhynochetos jubatus, assembly GCA_027574665.1. NCBI lineage: Eukaryota > Metazoa > Chordata > Aves > Eurypygiformes > Rhynochetidae > Rhynochetos > Rhynochetos jubatus. The sequence goes on from CM050655.1 coordinate 11,798,582, forward strand.
TTTGGGGTTTTTTTGCTCTTTGGGCAGGAGCAATGCTGCTTTACATTCAAAATTCAATCACACTTCCTATGTTGATGCACAGCCAGTATTTTCCAGTATTTCTCTTGCTGTTGGTAGTAAATGTATTAATATTTTTCTGGATCAAAATAATTTTTTTTTTTCACACTGATTATTTTCTTGGGCTGTGACATGCCTAAGTTAACTTCACTGAAAAGAAAACCCTCAACTTCATCTCATCTTTGGTGGAAACAAAATAGAGCAAGCAAAGACAGAAGTAGGGCCAGGGGAGAAAAGCAGAACAATATTAAGGTGGCTCTAGATTGTCTCTTCTTCAGTAACCCAAATGCTGATTATGCTGTCTGGACAATAGTGAAGTCAGAGCAGTCCAATACAATGTCTCTGTTGGGCAAATTTGCAAGAAGTCAGGGTAGGGAATGATGCAGGACCAGCTACAAGAAACTGGCCTGTCTGTGTATCATGTAGGCTGTTCTAGCCAGAGGTTTCAACAGTCTATTCAGAGAGGTTCGGGGATGAATAGCACCATACAAAAAATAGGCATTATTATTTTATTTTGGCATCATCATCATAAAAAAAACCAAAAAACCAAACCCAGAAAAACAAGGCAGAAAAAGCTCTCAAGAATCAGCTTTCGCTTTACAAAATAAGATCGATTGCTTTTCCTCTCCAGACCCTCCAGTGATAGTGTGATTTCATATTCTTCGGTGGCACCTTACTTAGGTAAGTTTCTCTGTTTCTGATCCCACTAGGAGAATTACACCAAAGGTACTAATGTTGATGCCTTTTAATTCATTTGGGTAATCTGTACCAACATCCTCAGCTTCTGGTTTATGAAAGGGTATTTTGCAATATTGGACTTTGCTATAATTTCATGAGTAAAAGGTGACGGATTTGGATCTTTCTCATATAAACTATTTCGTGAGAAAAAATAGTAGAAATTAATTTATTGACTGCTCTAAAATTCATAGCATCATCTTTAGCATCCTTTTCCTGATGGTGTACGCAATTAATAAGCATTGCAGGCCCCATCAAGGCAAATTTATCAGCTGGAATACAAAACTATAAAAACTTACTCTCTGTCAATGCTTTTGGGTGTATGCATCAATGTGTCACAGAAACTGTAAACCTGGAAAAAATAACTACAACGCAGTACAAACAACACATACCTCATTTAGGATTCTTCTTCAGGCTATTATTAGAATGTGAAGACCAAGTGTGGGGTCACATGTATCCGTTGCGTCATGAGGAGTGTATTATTTCAGCTATATGTAAAAAGGTTTAAAAGGGCAGAATGGCTTTAGAGAGATGGATTTATTTATTGTAGCCAAGGCATATCTATGTATTGGCTTGTGCTGATTTAAAAGAGTGACACCCCACAGTTGCTATATATGTATAAATGAAATAATATAATAATGATACAGCTTTCTTCTTCTGCATGTGGGCTATTTATTTTAGTGTGAGAGAGCCTAGCTTTATTGCTAGGCACTCATTTTCTATTTTGAGCAGCACATACTAAATATATTTACACAGACTTTGGCTTATTTTTAGGTAGAAAATAATTAAAAAATAAATGTGTGAAGCATCTTTCAGCTGATTGTAAGCAGAACTGCTCAGCATACAATGCTCACAAATAGGAATCTCAAGCAGAGAAAATGCCTTTTCCTCTGGAGATTTTTAAGTTCACCTGCTCCAGAACAAGCACATCTAGGCTCCAAAATTCACTCTGTGTTAATCCCCTGTAGCTTTGTAATGTACTTTTGCACCAGCAAGTGACTGGTACCACCTTTATTTCAAACTAACAGAAGCAAAGATGTCAAGGTCATGCTTTTACAGTTTGCTGAAGCAACCTAATACTGTGACTATCTAGGCCAGTTGCCAGCAGAACTGGACTTTAAATATCTTATAAGAGCATCACTGCATATCTAGTTTAATTCTGCTCTGCAATTTAAAAGTCTAATGCAGGCAAGTACATGAAAGAATTTCTCATTCAATCAGTCTCACCTTGTTCATATACAGAAAAGCATCACATTGCTTTAAAGAGATACAGGGAATAAGGCCGATGACAAAGGGCTTTTATGCCTTTTGAAAAGGGGAAAATGGAGCAGTAACAGATCTTGAATGGTGTGGTTGATATATTACAGAGCTGAAATAATAAGCAAGAAAGAAAGAGTCTTCTGGGAAGGAATCTCCTTGTCTGAAGAATGAGACCTGACCTGCAAATGGCAAGTGAGCACTTATATATTTAGGTCTGAAGATGACACAGAGGAAAGAAGCAAAGAACAAACAAAAAAAAGAAAAATCTATTTATGTATTTTATTGCTTTAAACATTACCAGCAATGGCAATATGCCTGTTGATAGGTTGACTTTGATATACCTGCTGGCTACTGAAGTAATTTCAGGACATTCCACAGCTCAGCTGAAGAGCTTTTCAAAACTACAGCAAAATAAGTGGATGGAGAACAAGAATACCCTCATGTAGTCCATTACCATCTTCTTTCAGCTTGATTGCTCTCACAGCTTATATTAATCACATTGCCTACAGCCATTGTGAAATGAACAATTAGGTTATGAAAATAAACAAACAAGTGATGGCTTAGCTCAATTAGTCTAGTTTTCCTAGACACATTATCACTTAGGGTCACAAATGAATTGTCTGTTGCTTTCCTCCCAGGAGTTCACCTCAGCTAAAGAAAAACTAAAATATGTATCCAAGAGATTCTAAGAGCCTTTTTGTCCCCATATAACTTAGAGGAAATAAAAACCCCAGTTGCATAGACTATTGAAATCCAATTCCCACTAGAAAAATACCAGTGTTAAAACTGACAGAAGAGCCACATCTTTGACTATTTCAGCAAAGGAACGCAAATTCTTTGCTATCATATTGTAAGCATTCATAACGTTTTTCCTATAAGCAATAGGTACTGAACAGACCAGCCCCTGTTGTGACACTGCGTACCTTAAATAAAAGTATGAAAGACCACAAAAGCAGTGTGGTATATTGCCATTATGGTCAGAATGTTTCATGGATTAAGGATTTATGTTGCTTAAAAAAACACTGTGGTTTTCATCAACTGGAAGGTCATCTCACAATGGACCATGGGATCATGTAAATGCAGGCAGACAGTGTCGACAAATGAAACAAAGATGATACAGAAACGGGCATGAAAAATATCAATGGTAATGGAGGAGAGGAAATACAGGTGTGACTGTGCATTTAAGCTGAAAAAAAGTTGGAGAACTTTTTCCAGGGTTTGAATGTGAGAAGGAACAAAAACGAAGTGCCAGTATGAGGATAAAGGAGTCAGTACTGTAGCAAATGCAGATCACTAAAACTACAAGTGAAACATTCCTCCAGAAACTGTCATTCCAGAACAGATTTGACACATCTTGACAGCACTGTATGGAGAGATCGAGTTCATTATCATCTGAGAGCACTATATTCTCTCTACAAATCTGTGCGTGTAACAGAGAATGCCCAACATTACAGACAACTAGAAAAGGATCCAAGCAAACATTAATCCACTCTCATATTTGGTTAAGCTTAACAGTGCTACTGAACACAATGGATGGTGGAATACAGCAAGATTTCTAGAACCATATTCATACAGCAGCATAGAGATGCCATTGCTGAATTCTGTCAACGCACAGACTGTTCGGCAAACATGCATGAACAACATTACGGAAATAGAAATGCTACAGGTAGAGATGTATTGTATAAATCTGCTGGATCAGCAGTAATTGAGATTTTAAAGATCTTGGTTAAAATAACAAATGTTCCTAGAGGGAGAATAGATTTAATTCAAAGGGTTTCTATTGACATAAAAATGAGAAATTTCTTGGTGTAGCCAGAGAGCCTCTCTATCAACAGAATTCTGATATTGATTGTTTCCCTTCTTAAATGCATGCTTTGAACAGAGTTAATTTCAAATTAACATTTAGGATCCTGGGGAAATAAAAATTAAACCAGTTATATTCAAGTCTAGTAAAACAATATAAAAAAAATTGAAGATCAGTTGAGTAGGGGGAACTCAGCACTAATAGCATCATAGGATCATAGAATGTTTTAAGTTGGAAGGGACCTTAAAGATCATCTAGTTCCAACCTCCCTGCCATGGGCAGGGACACCCTCCACTAGACCAGGTTGCTCAAAGCCTCATCCAGCCTGGCCTTGAACACTTCCAGGGATGGGGCACCCACAGCTTCTCTGGGCAGCCTGTCCCAGTACCTCACCACCCTCTCCGGGAAGAACTTCTTCCTGACATTCAATCTAAATCTCCTCGCTTTCAATTTAAACCTGTTACCCCTTGTCCTGCCACTACAGGCCCTTGTAAAATGTCCCGCCCAGTTTTCTTTTCAGCCCCTTCAGGTACTGGAAGGTGCAATAAGGTCTCCCTAGAACCTTCTCTTCTCCAGGCTGAACAAGTTCCACTCTCAGCCTGTCCCCATAGCAGAGGTGCTCCAGCCCTCTGAGCATCTTTGCGGCCTCCTCTGAACCTGCTCCAACATGTTGATATCCTTCCTAAGCTGAGGGCTCCACAGCTGGACACAGACCTGCAGGTTGGATCACACGAGGGCAGAGCAGAGGTGGAGAATCACCTTCCTTGCCCTGCTGGCCACGCTTCTCCTGATACAGCCGAGGATACGGTTGGCTTTTTGGTCCTGCCAGTGCACACTGCTGGCTCATGTTGAGCTTCTCATCAAGGAACACCCCCAAGACCTTCTCCTCAGGGCTGCTATTCTCTGCCTAGCCTGTTCTTGTGTTTGGGACTGCCCCAACCCAGGTGCAGGACCTTGCACTTGGCCTTGTTGAACCTCATGAGGTTGGCAGTGGCCCACCTCTCCAGCCTGTCAAGGTCCCTCTGGATCACACCACACAGTTTGGTGTCATCAGTAAAGTTCTTGAGGGTACACTCAATCCCACCGTCCATGTCACTGACAAACAGCACTGGTCCCAGTACCAACCCCCGAGGAATGCGGCTCATCACTGGTCTCCACTCAGACAGCGAGCTGTTAACCCCAACTCCCTTAGTGTGGCCATCAAGCCAGTTCTTTATGCACCGAATGTTTCATCCACCAAATCCATGACTTTCCAATTTAGAGACAAGTAGGTCATGCAGGACGGTGTCAAACGCTTTGCACAAGTCCATGTAGATAAGCAGACAGTAGCAGCAGAACACACACATTTGCATTAGCTGTTGAAGTGAAAACGCTTTAAGAAATTACCAGTACTTGCTTCCATGAAACATTGATATTGTTGTCCAAAATGGGCTGTAACACGATTTCTTGTAAAGCTGCTTAGTTGACAAAGATTGAAAGCTCAAAAGTATTCCTTTTCAAGGAGCACAATACTGTTTCTACCTTTCAAGATCCAGAAAAAGGACAGTTCCCCTTGATTTAGAAAGGATTACCAATGTTCAGCTTTATGTAATATTGTCTCTTTGCTGTGAAGTTTGAAATTACTGTCTATTACCGAACCCCACTCTGCTCCATGTCACCCCTGCCCCCTGTTAATCATTCCTCAGTGTAAAACCTCTGCCATTAGAAGATGGTATGGAAATATCGCTTCCCAATCACTTTTTTTCATACAATCTTAATATGTAATTGTGATATGGAAGGGAATCAGAGAATGCTACAGTGGAAAGCCAAAGCTCCTAGGCATTAACTGATGCCAGGAGTGACAATCCTCCCAGCTATACTTTTCTGTAACTTATGGTCAATCCTGAATTCCATGACAGTACTAGGATCTCCATCTAAAATAAGTCCATCACCATCCAAGGGAGTTTCCTAGAAGACATATTTCCTGGAGCTTTCCCTCTAAATAGAACTTAAATACAAAAGCAGTCCTCTTCATTGCCAAGTAGATCTTTCATCTGAAAATTCTGTAATGGGACTCTAAACCACCAAGGACCTCATTAGACATATCTTTTGTGATCAACACTTATATTCCAAAAATAGTCCCCAGGTCCTGAGCTTTTAAGAGTTCTGATGGGGAAATCCTCATCAATAAAGGATGGAAACTTCTTACCTGTTCACCAAAGAAAATTTAATCGAAGTAGTAATTGGAAATTGTTAAAATCTCAGACTCTCTTTATCAATTAAATTACAAATTAATTTCTACGTCCCTACCTTACGCTTGCAATTTCTCTACAGCTTCAGTGGCAGTACAGAAAGATTTTCAATATCTGAAGCTTTCAGTGCTGTGGCTGAATGCCACTTAGCTATATGTAACTTGACTAGTCAGCTGGAACCTTAATTTTCAAGCTTCAGATGTACATACCAGCAAGCTAACCCTAGCTATCTACCTCATTTTCAATGAATTGCAAGTTAAATCTTCACTCTCCACCACTTTTGCAGGCTATTTTTCTCTCCAAGCTAAAACAAAACCCAAGTAAATCCAGCTAAACCAATCCACAGCACTTGTTAAATTGTGAATGTTTTCCTTATCAAATCTGAAGTTTCACAGATGTTCCAATCATACCAAAACTAGGAATATAGCACACTTTTTTTAACTGAAATCAGCCTATTAGAGATGTTGCACTTAGACCTTGAAAAGCTTATCTGGAAACATAGGTGGCATCAGCAGTGCATACAGTATCCTAAGCTATTAAGTGTATTTATCAGGAGCCAAGTCATTTGATTTCAGCAATATAAATTTCACACTGAGTGAGAAAAGCAGTTTTAGAATTAAAACTGGTTTAGAGGAATGTAAAGATTATAGGAAACTCACATATAGAGGCTTATGAAGGGGAAGAATTTTCCCACAGGTTTGTTCTCTGGAAATGCTGCTGGGATATAGAATAGCTGCATGTCAAATCATAGTCTTAATCAAACCTTGAGGCCAGTCTTACCTTTGTGCCCAGCCAAATCATGGATCCTTCTGGGGACTATGCTAAACGGAAAGTAAGGAGGTGATGGGTGACAGCCAACATGGTTTCACTAAGGGCAAGTTGTGCCTGACAAGTTTGGTGACTTTCTACAATGGGATTACAGCATTGGTGGATAAAGGAAGAGCAACTGAAGTCACTTCCCTGGACTTGTGCAAAGCATTTAATACTGTCCCATGGCATCTTTATCTCTAAATTGGAAAGACATGAATTTGACTGGTGGATCATTCAGTGGGTAAGGAATTGGTTGGAATTAATTACACCCAAAGAGTTGTGGTCAATGGCTCAATGTCCACGTGGAGACCAGCAACGAGTGGCATTCCTCAGGGGTAACGGCTTTAAACTGAGAGAGGTTAGATTTAGATGAGATATCAGGAAGAAATTCTTCATGGTGAGAGTGGTGAGGCACTGGAACAGGTTGCCCAGAGAAGCTGTGGATGCCCCATCCCTGGAAGTGTTCAAGACCAGGCTGGGTGAGGCTTTGAGCAATCTGGTCCCATGGAAGGTGTCCCTGCCCATGGCAGGGGGGTTGGAACTAGATGATCTTTAGGGTCTCTTCCAACCCAAACCATTCTATGATTCTATGATTGTATCACAAATGAAAGCACAGCAGAATATAAGGATGTGTCAGTTCATGCATCTTTTGCCTCTCTACGTTCTTTTTTCCTCATAGTAAAACTCCTTTTCAGAAGAATGAAGACTCCTTTTCCCAGAATGCATGTTCATTATACTGGTTGGATGTTGTTTTGAAGAAGTTAATCAAAAGCAACATGGTCCCCAAACAAACTGATCTCAATGTTCATAACTTACAGAACAAGAAGGACTCATGAGTGTAAAAACAAATCTACATAATCAAAGTGGACCAGATGCTAAAGTACTTAATCAGCTAATTCTTTATGACTCGTCACCATTACCTGGGTATGTCCTCACAAAAGCACTAAGATCGTTACTTTGAAATCTCATGCTAAGACTAGAACTGCAGCAATAGAGAAATCCCTTCTAGGTATAGCCCAGATTCAAGACAGCCAGCAGCAGGACTTAACCTCTGCACAGGAGTGACTGGGTAAACAGGAGAGAAAAAACCAGTTCATTCTATCTTCAGTGTATGGGGCTTTTCTCTGACATTGCTATTTAGGACACAGTTTTTTAATCTAGGTAAGCACAATTTAATTCACAAAGGTCAAACAGCATATGGGTGGCAATCAGATGCCACCTTCTGTGTGAATGGCCAACTTAAAAGGCAAGTTTCCTGTCCTATGGTTTACTGTTGAAATTTCTATAATTGCCCTGTATTTAGGTCAGCATAAATAAAATCATGAGATTTCAAAGCTGTTTATAAAGGTATTGCTGACAAATCCCACCCACTGGGAAATAAAGGGCAAGGAGACCAGTCAGCTATTGGATGCACGAAGCCTTCAAGGAGCTGGCATCACATTTTTATGCACTGCACACAAACCCTGAAGCAAATTGCATTGCAGTCTTTACTGCTGGATAATATTAATGAGGTTATTCCAGACAGGAAAGTTGCACCCAACACGTGCTTAGTGCCATGATATCACTGTCCCAATAGTCACTTCCAGTTCTGAAAGGCATGCTTGTTTTCTTTTGCAAATAGTGCCATTTAAGCATAAAAGACTGGCATAGCAACCCAAGCGCTAACCTGTTAGAGGAGAGGAGAATAAGTTTTGACTTGTACTGATTGAGCAGAGCCAAGTTTAATTACATTCATAATAGAAATGACTGTGATAGAGTTCAAATTTATGTAAACTGATGCCAGAGAGGTAGTGGAGACTCCTTCTCTGGAGACTTTCCAAAGCTCCTGGACTTGTTCCTGTGTGATCTGCGCTAGGTGATCCTGCTCCGGCAGGGGGGTTGGACTAGATGGTCTCTAGAGGTCCCTTCCAACCCCCACCACTCTGTGAATCTGTGATATTCCCTCTGTGGCTGACAGAAGCACAGCTGGACTTTTCCATTTTTTTTTTTTTTTCCCTAGGGTATGTTATAATATCCTGGAAACGTATAGGAAAACTTTATCTGTTCCCATTTTGCTAGAACATTTCACAATTTTCTCTCTCTCTCCTGCTGCTGCAAGTTGTGGTGAGTGGGACTTATATGGCAAGAGTGGGAAACAAAAGAGAAAGTAGGTTTGCCTACTTTTTATTTTCTAATAAAGTAGTACTGCTAGCAAAAGAAAGCAGGTTTAGCGTGCACTTTCCCTAAAATCAAGAGGATATAATCTTTATAACCTTTGACACAGCAACAAAAGCACCACCATAAAAATAAGACGTCTAGCTATTGACTTTCTCACTGTGCACCATAAGTGAGGTGGACAAACTTTCTACTTTTCACAACACAGCTTATTAATAATTTTTATGTCAAAGCTCTAAGAGCTGCAGTGATACAATGGAGTCCCTTCACTGATCACTGCAATCCCGATGCACTGAAACATGTCTATTGAGACAAAAGAGTCCAGCAACAATATAGGACAGATATTACAGACAAATAATACATGTTAACAATAAAAAATAATACCAGTTCATGGAGCAAAGATTAATTGCACTCTAGTAGTATCAATTTGGTCATGGAAATGACCTAGCAACTGCATATTTTTACATGCAGGTAAGGCTTCCGTTTAGAGGTTTATTTCTTATGAGATGGTGCTTACAATGAGCACTTTAACTGGATTCCATAATGTAAGTTTATATATATACAGAAATAAAGAGATGCATTAACAAGTGTGATATTAAGAAATATTTGTTACCTCTGATTTTAAATCAGAACAGGTATGAAAACTAGGGCAGAGAAGAAATGGGAACCCAGATTTTTTGCAGTGTGACTGTTGGGTGTCCCTCAAGGTTAGCAGTTGATCCAAATGAGCAAGCTGAGTAAGTGGGCTCAGGAATGGTTCTTAGGCAAACTCTCTGAATCAGACTGCAGCTTTTAGTCCTTAGAGTCAGTATAATGCAACCCCCTGGGGATAAACTTCAGGCACACCTTAGTCTGAAGCTGTTTTGTATTTTCCTTAGTGTAATTGGAAGGAACTGAATTATCAAGAAGCATGGTACCACTGAACACACAAACTTACAAGCCAGGCTTCCTAGAAATGATACAACAACCAAGGTATTCCCTTAGCTTTCTGGGGCCAAGGATTGTATGTGCTCTTTTGCAGACTTAGGAAATCACTCAACTTTTCTATGTCTTAGGTCACTGTAAAATGTAGAAACCTGAGTGATAAGATAAAAAACACACTTGAAGACTGAAGTGTTCACGTTACGGGGACACCTGAATAGACCTTTAGAAAACTCGTATACTCCACTGCCTGGTGCAGTAGGAGAATGAATGGGGGACTCCACAGTTTGACCCATGGCAAGGTATTTTTTATTGACTTTAGGCACATTGTACTTGTAAAGTTTAAGATCAGTTTAATCATAGTCAAAGAACATTCCCATCTTCCATGTTTATGTTAGATTAACCATATATATTGGAAGTGCAATCCTTCATAATGTCAAGACTATATTGAACTGCTGGAGAGCCGAAAGGCAACAAAACAAAATCTCAGAACATTTGTTTTGCACAAGTAATTTGTTCAGCATCTTATTAATATATCGAGAGTTCTTTTCAGAAACATAAAACTCTGCTTTTTGGAGACCACATGATACTGCAAGAAAATGCTAGGAGAAAATTCTAAGAGTTATCATAAATAAAGCACTTGTCATATTACCCATAAGTGCAGAGGTCTTTCTACTTTGTTATGCTCCAGTAATGGGCATAATGGGTTTATTTGCATAAAACCCAGATCCTATTATACTGTAGCTGCTGCTTCTTAAGCTCTTAAAATTACACTAGCTTCCTGAACTATCATGTTTGCGGCTGTTTAAAAAAAAACCAAAACACACAAACATTTGTTATGTTTTTATGAAGTGAATTATTTGCATAATGCATTTAGACTGGGAACAAAAAAATGTTTAGAGTAAGAGACATTTCTGCCTGCAGAATTGAACTCACTGGAGTGTCTAACCACGGAAAGAAATGCATTTCTGCTGCTGTTTAATAGACACTACCAACAAACCCTACAGATACTATGGTTCCCTAAATGATGGAGAATGTAAAATGAGTTGGTCTTCATAAGACTATGCTCAGGAAAGTGATTGTTTGGAAAAAATAAGTGTCTTTTTCCTGAGGAAGATTTTCTTGTGTCCTTATTATTAGAAGAAACAAAATGAGCCTTCTTATTTCCCCAGTTCATCTACTCACCATGCACTCCAGCCAAGCAGCGCTGTGGAACCCAGCTGAGCAATAGCAGGAGCTGAGGCTGTTGTAATATCCCCCGTAAGGCCTACACTACTACACTTTAAGAATATAGGAAGTATGTTGTTTACTGTCATATCCCAAAGCACACATTATGTTTGTACAGCATAAAGCGTTAGAGGCTATGTATCATACTTCAACTCAAGATACTTTGGTAAGTTCCTCCTCATCTTGTGTCCAGAGACACATCTGATACAGTAAGTAGTCCATGAAATCACTGTCATCCTTTTAAACACTCATGTATGTTTGCAGCAATTTCTCCCACCAGTACTCCTTTCTTAGACTTTTCTAGAATAGTTAAAAAGTAGAAACTGCACTTAGCTATATTCATTTTGAACTTTGTACCGCCTCAGCTTCATAGAGCTAGGAAATGCCTAATATGAGAGAGGGAGAGATGCTGCTGATGACAGCTCCTGCACAGTAGCTATCCTAGACTACTGGAGCAGGTATTTGGCCAAAGATTTCTCATACCCTCACAATCCACTACTGCAGAAAGAAAAAAACCCTCCACTGTAGCCACTGAAATCTGGTGAAACTTCAATATGTTAAGTTTCACTATTGCACTCTGGTAGGGGTAAAGTGGAAGAAGATGCAGGCATATTGATGGATGTACAGACTTGAGGTATCAGGACAGAAATCTAATAACTCTTCTGCCCCACGGCACAGAATGTATCACTGTCCTCTGCTGCTCTTCAGCAGGTTGCTCAGAAAAGAGCTCATCCTACAGCATACTAATTTTTTGGTTTTTTTATAAAAATTTGTAGGATGCAGTAGATAAGCCATGCCTTTTATACCATGCTATTGAACTTCATGGACATTTATTGTTGAGTGTTACAAGCAGAGCTAAGGTTCTATCTGCCCTGTGAAAGCACTGAAGCAAACACAAAATAGAGCTGAACAGTGGCAGAGACACAAGGATGCCACAGCTTGCGTTGACTAGAGATAACAGAATAAAAGGCCATATTTCAAAGCCACTGCAGTTCACGGATTGGTCTTAAAATCTCAAGGCTCTTTCAGAGTCTGTGTGGAGATATTTCAACAAGCTTAGGGCTCTTTTTCAAGTAAGATATTCAAATCACAAAAAGGCTAAGAACTGCTATCACAGTAGGCACTGACATCTTGTCAAGAGTTTGACCAGTCAGAACAGGAACAGAGAATGAATTGCTTTCTCACCCCTGTGGACAGATTTTCGCAGGGTGAGGGAGAGACTGGCCTAGAGAAGCATTTCTTCTGTGAGCAGATCGAGAGTCAGAGTCACTATCACGGCTGAGACAGCAGAGACACAGAAGACAAAAACAGAGGAAAGCAATCAGAATGCTTTTCCTCTCGTGACTAAAAGAAAAAAAAAAAAGCCATCTTACACCTTGGTGAGATATGGGGAGCAGCGTGGTAGACGTATACAACACTTTTTGCATAAGCAGCTGTATTCATACAAAGTTTCCCACCAGGAATTCAGTAGAGGTCATTATCTCAGTGCAACTGTAGCAGCACCTTCTGCATCATCATAAAAACAAACCCAAAACCCTTTCCCTCAGCATCCGTGCTCACCCTAAGCTTCTGATGATTACTCTACGTTCCTCTCCAATTGGTTTAACCGGTGACAAATTTGCAGTTTAATTCTCAATCCTCTTTTCACACATTGTAAAATCTTAAGGGTGGAATATTCTGTCAAGCCTTAACAAGTCCGAGCACAGCGCTGCTTAGCTTTTATTTTAAAATCATACTTTCACAACACTTTTGTGATTGAGTAGCCCTGTTCCAAATCTCATGCAGGCTTATGAAATACGAACAACTTACAAACCAAATGCGTGTTAGGTGTTACGAAAAGCAGCTAGCTATATGTTATTTTAATTGTTAAAACAATTTCAAATTAACACACAGTTGTTTAGCCTTCCAAGATGCTTAATATTAAGCAGCTACTTATTTCCAGATTCTGAATTAAAATTCTTGGCATTTTAGTCTTTTTTCACTTTTCTTTGAAATGTACAGTATCAGAGTTCTAACACATACTTGTAGACACATTTCTGCTTTATATATTTGCTATGTGATAATGGAGATAGGCTTTACTGATACAGTGTCTCACTTTCAGCAGCAGAGAATGCTACGCTTAAGTACTGGAAGCTTACTGTTTACTGTTGAGCTTTTCACCTTTAGATTTTTCCTCTTTAAATATTTAAAACTTGAATGTGAAAGCATTTTATAACATACTTGCTCAATACCATCAAATTTAATCACATAGATAGAAAAATTAAATACAAAGTAATTTCCTTCATCATTTTAAGGAAAGACTGAAGTTCTACGCAAACTCACACCAACACATATGTTCTTGAAAAAATTTCACGCGTTAACCTCGATTTTCATCATGATTGTCAGGTTTATATTACGTTTGTAAGGGACTGATTTGTTTTTAGTTTGGTAACATTGTTGCTTCTCACTCAAACCATGATCCTAATATATATTTCATCCCCAAGTCTAGTTCTTCAACCTAGCAAATCATTACTGTCTGAGATTGGGTTCAAGTTGGCATATAATCAGGCATGTGTTCAGCTCAAAAACACCAACACACAGCAGAAAACAGCAGGGAACAACTTCTTAAAATCCCTTTCAGCTGTTGCGATAGCAAGCGCCAGGGCGAAGACAAATACAGACAGCCAAACCAACTGGTGACAGCTAGGAAAGTTTGCATGAAGGATGCAAAACACCAAAAGCTTAACTGTGAGACAGAAAAAACACCAAGCCTCACTGAATGCAGGAGGCTAACACAGGAATATAGTGGCAGTCTGTTGACGGGAAGTGTCCAGCTACATTAACAACAAATGCTTGGTGGTATACCACAAGTCAAATGGTAGCCTGTCATCCTATCAGGCTAAAGTTTCTTCTCTTGAATAACTTCTGACTTTTTTTTTGAGTTTGACTTTGGAGTCAGGCTGTGCAAAAACCTGTCTTGCAATTGGTGTAAGATAGCAATTCCCTTTATCCTCACTTTCCAAAATATAACTGGTAATGCTGAAAACCAGCACTCTGCCAATCAATAGCAGACCTTTAGAAAAAGGGTAAGAATCACCTCCCAGCAAGCAGCATAAATAATTTCGTAGCTGAATATTACTGCATCTTACTTGCTTGGGCACCTAGAAAGCCACAGAACATACATTTCCGTTCTTCTTATACATAAGCATAAGTTATACAACCCTTAAAAAAAACTTCAGAATAAAAAGCTTCTCCTTCATTGGTACCTGAATCTTCAGATCTGCAGTACCCACAGCCAGCTACTGAATGGACCTTCCAATGCCAGATTTACCTAACCCGTAGGGCTGAAACTACTGCTGGGCACAGTTAACTGTAGCCAATGTCCAGAAGAAAGTGATGCTTGTTTCAGCCTGGAAATAGAAAGGTATCCAAATGGTATAAAAAATGGTTTGCAGTCTAAGCATGCACAGAAAAGTACCTGAATAATTTAAATTAAATCTATTTAAGGACAAAAACAAAAGGCAAAAGCTCACTGTGCCCAGAGATCTTGCTTGCCAGGGAGTCCAGATATCAGTGAGAAAAGGTCCAGTTAAGAACCGTTTTCAGCCAGGCTTTGTTGTGGAGATGGCAGCTGACCATTTAAGTGAGACAGAACAGAGAAAGCTTATGTTCATGCTCTCTAATGAAGAGGGAAGGGAACATATTTGCTGTGAACAAGATGAGCATGAAGACTAGATGCTGCATAAAGTAAAACAAACCAGTCTCATGTCAGTCAGAAATGTCCACTTAAGTTTGAAAAAAGCTTTCCTTTATGAAAGGCTGTCTCATAATATGATCTCTTGTTTAGGGTACCGTTACTGCCACGCAAGAGAAGAGACAAGTAAGAATATACACCGCATGTTGTGATAACCACATGTCTAAGACTTTCTTTTTTTCTTTTTTTTTTTTTTTTTTTAAATAAATGGCCTTCAACATCACAGTGAGATCATGTTTGTGGTTTCATTTAGAAACCTAGAAATCTTTGCTTTTCCAAACCCAAAAGTTACTGAATTCCCCTTCACTAAATTAGAAACCCTAGTCACAGCTGAGTGCGGAGAAACATTTAATACTGTATCCTGCAGGATAGTATACATTCGTCCCAACCTCATTGCACAAAGTGCTCAGTGTGCCAAAATCTGTATGTTTGCATCAACTGATGCCAGCTAAAGCTGTGGGGCACCGTGTAAGTCACCTATCCAGGAAGGAACGTAATCATGGAGCAGCAGAACAAGCGTGATTTACGCTCTGTACCCTCCTACAATATATGAATTGCACGTTCAGTTTTCTCACACTAAAATACAAACCCACAGCTCAAAGGACTCAGATGTTTACAGATTTGATGCTATGTAAAACCAGTACTGGAGACTTGACTGCTAGATGCAGAGACTGGTAGGAAGCCCGCTCTTTACAGTTCACAAAGGAGAGTGAGAAGGAGCACAGATGAGATAAAAACAATGAAGTAACCACAAATATTGTAATTTCTGTGATACTGTAATTGCATAATTAAGCACATAAGCATGTGGAATTTTTCCCTCTAGGGACTGCTTTTAACTGTGCCCAAAAATATCAGCTGCAGGTTGAGAAATATGGAGACAAGCTTCACACCTTTATACAAGATAATTAATCATGCTAGATTTATTATAGTTGTTTGGGCAATAAGCAATAGAAAATTTTTACCTCTGCAATGAAAGAATTTCCATAGACTACATACAAGCTTATCAAGAAAATAAGCAATTAAAACACTGAACAAAAATTCTTAAAGGATTTCAAAAGATTTCACTACTAGAGACTAGAAATGCTCCAAGTCCTTGCTCATTAGCACTCTGAACTTGAACCAGTCCTGCAAAAAGCTCAGAACTCCGCTGTTGCATGGAAGCGGTTGGGGAGCAGCAAGAGGGACGCATCGCGGCCTCCTTACCTCAACCCTGTGAAGACCCTTGAGTTTCAAACCCAATAGTATGTACTAAGACATAGTAGTATAAGAAGGAAAGGAACCCTCCTTTTGAACCACCAATGGCCTTACTCTCATTTAAATAGGTTTTGCATCTTGTATTTTGCAAAGTATTACAACTTCTGGATACAGAGTAAATAGCAGAAATATTTTAATGACCAAATTGGAGTACAGAATCCACCAAAAATTGGAGTACACAATCTACCAAAAATTTTAAAAAATAAACCTCTTAAGACTACATTTAATTACAGCATGGATGGCAAAAAAATCCTATTTTCAGCAAAACACACGTGTTGCAGGGCATTATTTTACCTAGCAGTGCACTTCCTTTTCATTATCATCAGATCAAATAGTTCAGACTACCAGTCTAAACCCTGACAAAAGGTTTAATCCTCATTAAGGACCCTTTTTATTTTCCCCCAGAAGACATGTTGATATCAAATACATTTTTTTTCACCACCCATAACTATTATACACCTATCTGTCTCTCTTGTTGGTATTACAACATTTATAAACATGACCATTAAAATTTGAGTCTTCTAATTAAATACCCATCTGTATAAATTCATAATGTGATTTTGGCAAGTATTCTGTGTGCACATGACTCATTCTGTACAGACATTTTTCATACACAAAAAATATTCATAGAAAGCAAAGAAAAGAATGGTCTGAACTATATGATAAGGTTTTTTTTTTTAATAATCTTTTATTCCAGTGAGTGGGCATGAAAAGCTTTCTGAGGTATTTGCTTAGATTTATACTTCTCCAACAAAGGCCAATGCCACAGCATGACAGGACAGCAGCTCTGTAATGATAGTGTAGTATATTCTGTACCATATCACAGAAGTCTGTTCTTCTAGGTTATCTGTGGAGCAATACAGTTTTAACTGGGAAATACTATAAAGAATTGTAGTGACTGTTACAGGTGATAATTGTATGAGAAAGGTCAAAGCCCGTAACTGTTCAAAAGATATGATGAAATAAAGTTTGTTTCTAATAAGAATTCAAACCAAATAGCATGGGATCCTTTCAGATACCTTGCAGGGAACTAGATGTTCTGATTATTAGCAAGAGACCATAGAACCATAGTTTGAGCTGGAAGGGACCTTTAAAGATCATGTCCTGCAATGAGCAGGGACAACTTCAACTAGATCAGGTTGCTCAGAGACCAGGCCAACCCAATTTTGAATGTTTCCAGGGATGGGGCATCTATCACCTCTCTAGGCAACCTGTGGCAGCACTTCATCACGCTTCTCTTCCCCAGCTTTCAACATGGTCACTGTGCATACACACAGATATAAGAACCTCCCTTTTTTTTTTTTTCCTCCACAGTGACAGAATGGCTATCTATAAATACTCTTTTAAATATCCAGACTTGTACTATACCTAGGAAGAAGAATTACAGACCTAAATACTGTTCCCTACGTTATGTGAAATTTAGTTTACTCTGCCCTGAAAATTTCCTTATCACCAGTCACATCAAACTGGGCATTCTCCCTAACATCATGCGTGAAGAGACTGTCAGCTTCCCATCACTATGGATATAGATAGGCAGACAGAAAGACTGCAATCCTCCATAATGAAAATTGCATTTGATTTTTCCAACAGATCTAGAAGAGTATTTGTGTCAATGCTGTGACTCAAAGCCATCCCAGTGTAAACCTCACAATCCTACCACAGATTTTATTCCATTCTTATCCAAATCAAAAGAATTAGCCTTAAAGTACCTCAGGTCAGATCTGTATTAGGACAAGAAAAATACTGCAAATATAGCTAAGCAGAACCAGCCCTCCAGGATATTGTCACTGCACTCCTCAGTGAGATGATGCTGTTGCATAGCATTTAAGGATTATGGGCTGCAACATTATTTGGGCCAGCAAAGGAACCTTCTGAACCTTTCTTCTTACACTCGTTTCATACAGGGGCCTTTGCTCACCTGCTGCAGCTCATTCTACCATGTGTCTCATTAAAGCTGGTACTCAGTGCCCACAGATTTAAAGATACACTTCCGTGTAAATTAGGATGCCAGGTAAACACCTACCTACATACAGTGGTCTAGAAAATCAGCAAGGGTTTAAGAGTATGCTGGTATGGAAATGAAAATATAGACAGATTTTTTTTTTACAAACCCCCCTGCTCCTTACACCTTCGATTTTAGGTGATTTTTTCTTCCTTGCTCACTGCTAAGACCACCTGCTTATAAATGCAATCTTTTTTGTGTGCCCTGTTTAACAGATCCTCTGTTCCTGCTGCAATCATTTCCATGGCAACTAATTTTCATGTCACAAATAGAAAGCAATGAAGGTTCAAGAGGTGAAAATCAGAAACTTTTAAGAATCTAGAATCATATATCCATGCACCAGCAGAACCTGGAAAAAAAAGAAAGCACCAAATTTTGTCAGTTAAGTTTGCTGTAATATAGGATAGCTTTTGGTCAGCTAAAGAGAACTATGTATAGTGTGACTATAATTAAGATGTAAACTTGGTAATGCCTGAATGTGAAACTTTTGGGCACAAACAGGGTAGCAAGGAGCTTTCATGCAGGGGCTCAAAAGTGGATGTGGCCCAGCAGGGAGCTGAGCCTCACCATCTGGTCAGTCCTGCTGCGATCACTAGACAGGGTGATGTTAGTGCTTGTTATGGTATGTCAGCAAATATTAACTCTCTTTCTCTGGCCACCAAAGGAGTATCCAGGAGTAACAACCTTTCCATTGCCAAATCCTGGGTGCCTTGAAGTATAACAAACTGTAGTAACAGTAGTCTCATTTTTAAAGAAAAATTATTTTCCTAACGAGTTACACTTGAGCAGACTTGGTATATGGCGCTGATTATGGCGCTCTCCCCACTGCAAGTTTACTTGTTCAGAGAAATTCTACCCCTACAAACCAACAACGATGAAGACACCAGAATGACCTTCCCAAAACATCCCAGGAGATAGTCAAATTTCACTAGACAAAGGCCCTGAGCATCCTGCTTTAACTGTCTCTGGGCTGAGCAGGAGATTGGATTGGAGCCATCTGGGGGTCTCTTCCAAGACACA
Source organism: Rhynochetos jubatus (assembly GCA_027574665.1). NCBI lineage: Eukaryota > Metazoa > Chordata > Aves > Eurypygiformes > Rhynochetidae > Rhynochetos > Rhynochetos jubatus. The sequence goes on from CM050655.1 coordinate 11,817,790, forward strand.
AAATTTTGTGATTCTATCTATGAATTTCAGTGTGTTGGTGTCTCACTGAGCACAAATCCTATTTGTACACTGAGATGCAAGGCCAAAACATAAGATGCAGAGCTGAAACTCATTCTGACCATGCTACATTGGTGCAGCAACTATGAAACAGGAGTCTAGTAGCAACTTCTAGAAACAATGACATACAGTTCCGTTACGTGATCTATGCTGGCACTTCCCTACCTTAAGGAAATCATTTATTATTTCACTTTGGGTCTCTACTGAACTTTGCCACTTTACTATGCATTAGGTATTTTCTTCACTTTTGGCTTTTTGTTTGGTTGTTGGGTTGGGGGTTTTTTTGGATTGGGGTTTGTTTTTCCTTTACAGAGAAGGCCAAGAAGCTGCATGGGACCACATCTTCAGGGCAATACCATATTTCTGGGAAATTCATCATGTTCAAATATATGTGTCCTCTGTTATATGAGAATGAACTTAAACAGATCAACAGCAAACCTTAAACTGGTAGCTGGAACAGAACAGCACATTGCTGTTGACCTCAAGGATTTCTGATATAGCAAACAGGAAAAACAAGGATTTTCAAATTTAAAGGTTTTACTGCAAATCAGAAATAACTGTCACAGAATTTTAATGGTCCATCAAAAAGATTTCTTCGCATTTCTTTCCTGTGCAGTAGGCAGCTCAAATGACTTCCCAGTGGCTTAACATGTTTAAGTCACTCCTATAGCATTAAGCTGACATATTTAATTATCAGTGGAACTCTCTTCTGGCATACAGTCTAATTAGGCACTTGTGGGCCTCTTACCACAGGATTATTATTTTAAATCGCAGAATCAGTTGGGAAAAAGCTTAGGGAGATATGAGATTATGACTGACCAGAATGAATGAGAGAGAACTAAATCCTGAATTAGTCATATATACTTAATTGCTAAGGTTCAATGCTTCCTAAACTTATTATGACATCAGTATTCGCTTACCAGAAACTAGAAGAGTAAAACTAAGAAAAATATTAGAGCTGCAGGGGAAGGAACATTGGAAAACACAAGCTATTGCAATAGTCTTTCTAATTCCTGATTGGCCACAAAAAGCAAAGGAAAATTGTCATCTGGAAGCTCACGCTTTTTGTGCTAAATCAGCACATTTCTTCAATGTGAGAGTGTGCCAAGAGGAAAAATGTTAACCACAAAAAAAAAAGCAAAAAAAAAAAAAAGCTTCCAGGCAGGCAAGGTCTGAGAGGTCCATCTCATCATCTGCTATGATGATGAGCTCATGGTAGTGTACAGTCTCAGTGAGGACTGTGCTTCATACCTCTTAAAAATAAACAAAACCCCCCAATTCAAATAATCCCCTAAAACAAAAAAATCCCAAACCCACAAAAAACCCCAAAAGCTCAAGACAGCACAGCAAACAGATTGCTTCAATCCACTCAGATAAGGTAATCTCATGCAAGTATAAATATCAGAAGCCAGCGTAATGATCCACATCTGAACCTAGTATCCAATTTCTGAGAAGTCAAGGTGAATCCTATAGGAAGAGCTATGGCTTGACCATTAAGTCACAGAAACTGTAAGACTGCAATATGCTATAAACCAGAAACATTTCTCAACTGTCACTACCAAAAGGTGTTTCCCTCTACTGTGTGTCTTCCTTCGTGAACCTGTCACACAAGGAAGCTGCTAGTCTGCAATGACATTAAGACACAACATTTGACTGAGCACGTCACTTAAGTGAATCCATTTAACTCCAAATTTAACAGCTCTCTTAAATGTACAAAGACAAATCTAATAAAAAGCTGAATAGAGGTTAATTGAGATTCAGTGAGGGGAGGTTTTGGCAACTCTAATTTGAAAAATGCCTAGAGGAAGATATTAGCTTTTCATTTTGTCTCTAAGGAGCCTAAATTTCGTTGTGGCATACAGAAAAGTATAGCACAAAATAAAGTAGTGTAAACTTATAGACACATCACATCTATTTAAAGCACAACTACATGGGAACATTGAGGTAAAGGCAGTTGCACCATAGGAACTGCAGGCACTACACACCTTTAGATACAGTACCAATTAAAGTCTAGGAAGAAAAGGAAAAACAAGCCTAGCAGCAAACTGATTCACTCAGTACTGAGAAACTGGATAGAAAGTCTTTAATCTCCAAATAGCTGTGACCAAAACTCATTATGTGATGACAATCCTCAGTAAAGAAACAGAAAAATCTTAGTCTTGATCTTACTAGAGAAAGCGCCAGATCACAGAAAGCATCAAAACAGCAACTTAAAATGGCTCACTCCCAAAGTTTGAGCAAATTGGCATAAAGCATTTAGAAGAACTACTTTTAAAATTTATTTGGATATCACGATCATTGAACCTGATCATTTTCTTTAAAGTAATTAAGAGTAAAATTAATAGGACATTGAAAAAAAAAAAAGTATTTAAACAGGTTGTTGAAATATTGTTGAATACTCCTGGAGAATCTGCAGGAAAATAAGGAAAATAAACTGAAGTCTACTGCAAGTGGTCAAGTATCACCTGAAAATCTAGTTCCTGAATTACTTGTTTTTCAAATAAGTTGTTTGTGGGTTTGTTTTGCTTTGTGGTTTTATTGTTGTTGTTTGGGTTTATTTTTGTTGGTGTTTGGGGTTGTTTGTTTTGTTTCTTTCTTTGGTGATTTTTTTTTTCCATTGAGGAACAATCAATCAGAAACCAGAAAGTTTGCTTGCATTCAAATATCAGATCTAGTAATCGGTAATCAGGTTGTATGTACTGCAAAGGACCATGCTGTAGACCCAAAAAGTGTGTGAGTGGCAATGTGCCACCACTGTAGTTTTATGGTGTAGAAAACTCACTGCAGAGTCTACTTTACTGATTACCTTGCCATCACTGAAATTCTCATCCTGGACTATGCCATTTAAGCCAAGACACAAGTGATTATGAATTCATAACTGTCTGTTTTTGAAAACACCTATATACAAGTATGTTCCAATAATAATTGGAATGTTTCAGCACTGAGTTTCAGGACATCAAAAAACAAGGTAGCTAATGAAACAGATTTCTCCACCTTGAACGTGAACTTTTGCCACTGACTCCATCTCGGGAAAGTTTCAAAGCCTTGATTTGACTGCCTACCTGACTATGAAGCCAATGAATAACAATATAGACCCAAGAACATCTCAAAAGCTGATGCTAAAGTTCTGAGCACAATGTTGCGTATTTTTTTTACGCTTCCTACTTTGCTTTGGAAGAAAAAGTGTCTTCAGGCAATTGGAGTAAGTGGATGATCATATGAAAGGCAGAGTGAAAAGATGGACACAAAATGTTTCCAGTAGTGTCCACGAAGCAGCATTAATTAATCTGGCTACTTGTACCTTGGCATCCTCTGCTAAACATGTGCCAGCCGAAAGAAATGCTTGCCAAATCCATGTTCCATTTTACCCACTACTCAAAAAAAGTTTAATATGCAGCAAGACTTCTCCAATAAGAAGTGTCAGAAATCCCTAAAAATTATGTCAACTTTTAGAGGAATATCAAAACCAAATCCATTTGATTAAAACCAGTCAGCACATAATATCTAAATGCCATTTAGATTATTTCTTGCTAATTAATAAAAAGAGAATGGTTTAACAAGCTGCATTTATATTCTTCCCCTGACCATGAAACTCAAAACACTTTTCTATCAGTCATCTACAGTGCAGAAAAGATTCAAATACTGCTTAAAAAGATAGATCAAATCCTCTAATTATTTTCAATTTGAGAGGATCTTATTTTAATAAGCCTGTCCTCAATAACAGATTCAGTCCCTGTCCTACCTTCTCATTACATTGCCTAACTGTGAAAAACTTTGACTGGAAGAACAGTGGCCAAAGAACAACTTCACAGCAGCCTTCCCTTTCAGGGCCTTCCTGAAAAAAAGAAGGTATCCACATTCTCTTACACATACATATATACTCTCTGTAGGGCAGGCTTCTAGAAGGCTGGTAAGACCCTCCCCTTCCAACTATTTTATTCAGATAACTTTCCATTTCACAGTACCTCCTACAGGGTCGAATTCCATTTCAGGGTATCTGCTCTGGGCAATCCTCCTTGTGTTTGAGACCAAAGAAATAAGGCTGACCTTATATCTTCAGCCAGGTCTTGTGTTCTGCCTTATCATTTTCATTAGTAAGTTTGTATATGAACAGTCTATAACAATCTTAATTCTCCATATTTTTTCCTTCGGTTCACAGTATATGTTCTGTGCAGAGAACTTGAGCACTACAGGTGGGAAGGTAGTACAAACTGAGATATCCAGAGTGCAGACAGAAGTGTAGACCTCACTATTAGTGCTCTTGATCTATTTGATCTATATTTGATCTATATTTGTTCTAATGACTATGACATCTAACAAGACATGGGAAACAGTTTGGTTGGTGCAGATTCTCTAACTGCACATCAATATTCTGGCTGGTTGGGAGACCTTGGTTTAACTTCCAACACTTTGTTCAGCTCTTTTGGGTCATTATAAGCCATACACTGAATCAAATGCACAAAAGCCCTACAGCCACAACAACATTCTGCTTTTTTTTTTTTTTGTTGTTGTGTCCATGACCCCAACAGCATGGAGAATAGCCTCTGGTACAAATATCTATTGTATGTATTCTGTGTGCTTAAAATAGCCTCCTGACCAGTCAATAATTCTACTTGTCACAGAGGAGAAATAAAATGTAGAGGAAACTTATAGAAATAACACACCTTCTACTTAGAGGCAGAACAATGAGCTGGATTCAGTTTGATACTTCCACACAGGGCAATTAATATGTAAAACCAGAGTGGCTGAGCCAAGCAAAAGATCATATGACCTTGGAAAGAAAAAAAAAAAAAGGGAAGCCAGGTGAAAGACATCAAAATGTCACTGGAAATAAGAATGCCATGTGTAGAAGTATAACCCTGATGGCAGGTGCAGTGCAGCTCAACACACAATGTAAGGGGTAATCCTGGCACTGCATTCTGAGACCTGCTGTGGTAAATTTCAGCACAGCAAAAAGAGATATGCTTAAAGATATAACACCTGAGGGAAAGAAAAATGATTAAGAACACCACCAGTGGCCTTGAGCTGTTGCAGTCCTATAAGCTAGGTTAACACAGCAATACAATCTCACACTCTGTCCTTTGATGAGAGACTGTTGTCCCTGTGAATGAAAGAGTGAAAAAATTGAGATCTTGCAATAGACAAAGTTCTTAAATGAATGGCTTAATTGCATTGCAGAATAAATATCACCATGGCAGGAGTCAGTGGACAGTCTTACAAGCATTATGAGACCTTAATATGGTCTGTCCAGAGAGCAACATTTATCATTGATCATTTGTTGACAGTTTCTCTGAAAAAAAAAAAAAAAGGTTTCCATACAGGCAATTTTAGCTACTTTAAAGCTTAGTAACTCAACTACCTGCTGACCTGCAAAGTCTTGAGAACTTCTACAACTTGTATGGGCATTGCTACTGGCACTGGGAAGAAAGGTGGCATCTCCTAGGAGGTAAGTTTTAAAATAAGACTTCTGTGAGATGAGATGGAACAAACAGAAAAATGCTATGCTACAGAAAAAAAAAAAAAAAAACCAACCCAAAATAAAAGCTCACCAGAAGAATCATGGGATGGGCTAAAACAGGCCAAAGGAGCATAAACTGTCTTCTCAGAAGATACTAAAGCAATGCTTGGAGACTTTTCAGAAAATTAATCTTCACTCTCAGATCACGCCTCAAACTCGGTCAGTTGGAAGAAAAAAAGGGCAAAACAAAACTCTTCTGGATAAACATTTACAAACAAGCAAAACTTGAAATTTTTTGAAAAATCCCTACTTGCTAGTCTGCAATAACAAATATTTGTTTAACGTTTGTTTTCAGGAGTTTATATCTCTAGATATTTTAATCTACACTTCTTCCTTGCTCCACAGCCTTCGTTCAGTGGGAACAGTCTGCCACAGTGTCTGCTACTTCCCATGTGTCACAAGAGATCACTTCCCTCCTGAGGTCCCAGACAAGATGATAATACACAACTTGTCATGGAATAACAGAAATACAGGGATATGGACATACCTCAAAGACTCCTGAGCCAGGATCATAAGAAAAATAAAACCATCCCTTAGCTGTAGGTACAAAAGAACCTTCTCATACAAAAGAGACTAGCAACAGAGAGATTACAAATCAACTAGATGGGTAGGGAACAAGGACAACCGGGGGACAAAAGGACATGTGATGTCAAATAGCATTGCCACTCTAAAGTTCCTTCTCCCTTCTGACTTTTCTGTCTATTTTTAAATACATATTTTTATTAGCTAGTAAGGTCATGGTACAGCTCTCAAAACTTGTATAACTTGCAAACAAGGACACTGCTGCCTGCTTCACACAAACTGAAGGTTAATTTGGACTGAAGTAATGTGACAGTGCAAATACAGAGTTTTGGATTTTTTTGAATTTTAAGTGCATGTGCAAAAATACCCTACAAACAATAAATTACAGATATGGCACTACCAGTATGAGGGGCTTTATACAGAATGTCGTGCAAACCTGCTTTTCCTTAAAACAATTAGCTTAGGAGTGCTGAAACTATACAGAGACATCACCTTACACTGAAAAATAGGAAAACCAGAACAAGAGGTTAAAAAAAAAAGGAAGTATGAGTAAACTTTTTCATCAGTCTCATTAATTCTGACAATTTTGTTTCAGCGTTTATTAAAGCCAAAAATTACTATCTGACATTTAAACCGAGAAAATGCACCAAACCAGAGAAGGTGAGGCAAAAAGCAGTAGAATGACAAAGAACTCTGGGAAGGTAGTAAATATTGAATATTGAAGATCATTCAGCTCTTTAGGGTGTTACAAGAGCTGCTGACAGAAAGGCCTGAACCAAGGAGTGTGTCATGCCACACAGTCCTCCAGCACATATTAGGCATTCACATGCTAGCAGCATGCTTTAGGGCTGACTCCAGTGGGGACAGGAACGCATGTAGTCTCCATCTGGCCAGGAGATTCTAACTCTTGTTTCTCCAAAGGAAAGTAATTTGCCTGCATCAAAACTTTTTTAAACTGCACAAACGCGTAGGCAAGTAGTAGACAAACAGGGTATGTTCTGCAAAACTGCACTGAACCAAAACATTGATATCAGCATAGTCTCAGGCTGAAAAAATGGGGTCTTAACACACCTGAGAAGACTGTAGAAGACCAGGAACCGCTGGAGCCCTGGATGCCAGCTCCTTCTGCAGTCTACAACTAGGGCTGACTCTTTCAGTGGCTTGAACTGAAATGCAACATTCCCCAGGATATCCTGGCTAGCCTGATCACCGTTATCCCTTGAACAACCAACCTACCAGGGAAAAGAAGCCTCACTCCTACTCATGCAGCCTCTTTCCTTTCTATTAATTTGTATGTTTCTCTATCAAAGACATGACATCATTTTACGTTTCTAACTTGAAGCTACTGGAGTTGCACATCATAGAACGCCTGTTCTCTGTCTTAGCTAGATTTCATGCTGGCAACATGGCTTCTGTCCCTGAATCTATGCATCAAAAGACACTAAGTTCTTTACTCCTGCTCTTCTCATTTAGACAGGGGAATAAGAATGATTGGCTAAGAAGACATTTCTCACAGTATTCTGAAAAATCCACCTTCTTAACGACATTTTCAACAATTCTCATTTATACTGTATTGTTACCCCTTTGTCCTTGAGCCCAACGCAGTTAATGGCCTCTTCCTCACATCTTTGGCTGCGTTACTGAAGGAACTATGTGAATGAAAGGAGCTTTTGTATAGCCACCCTACATCAGCATAACACGTGAAATTGTGGCTGGATAAAACAGCGCAACTCTCCACAGTATCATCATTTCTGATACTTTGCTGTTAGTGTTACGGCTCTGCAAACTTCTACACCATGCCCAGACAGACTTTAAGCACTTTTCCTCTAATGCACAATACTGTAGAGACTAGAAACTTAAAACAGCATCCAAAGATTTTCCAACATTTTCTAAAGAGCCACTGCATTTTGTACCACTGGCAAATGCAAGAGGACCCAAGTCATTCTCTTGGTTCCTCAGTTTACCTATAGATAAAATACTGGAAACAGTATGCGTTATTTTTCCCCCTCCAATACCATTTCTCAAGCTTTTTTTTTTTTTTTCCCCAACTAATGTACTGGTGTTGAGGGGGGAGTGGGGGGAGCAGAGAGGGGCTGGTTTAAACTCAGTAGCTTCACGAGATTACACTGCCTTTGGTGCAAGGCACTGTGTATTGAAAACGTGTGCTGTACCACTGCAAGCTGGTAATAGCGTGGCCTGCCCAATTGAAACAATGGCTCACAAAGCGATTTCACAGCAGGTAGGTAGTTACCCTATATCGCTAATGTAACACATACGCCCCTTCACAGTCATTTGGGGATCCAACTGGCTACTGAAATGATGGCAGCTTTCCAAGATTAAAACCACCATATAAATCACTTTACGATTTCAACACCAGGTACTATTCTGCCATTTAGTTACTCTATTTCCCACTATTTAACTTGTATGAGCAACTGAGCACTTGGGAAGGGCCTGCTGAGTGACTTCCAAAGTAGAATTGCAAAGCAGAAACAACAGAAAGACAACAGCAACAATCACTATTGACTTCCCTCTCCGGCCCCCACAAATTCATGCGGGTCAATATCTTGCTTAATAGCAGTTGTTTTAATAAACAAATCTACAGTCAGACATAAGCAACCAGGAAACAGTCTTCTTTAAGGCTCAATGGCTTGTACTCCTGATTATGAAAGAAAAATGTTTGGATAGGATTCAGTAATCAAAAGAGCAAAGACATATGCCACAGTAAAGTGAGAGGGAAGACAAAGAATTTGAAGAAAAGAGATATGTTGTAGGCATATTTCACTTTTTGTTCACTTCCCCACCTCCATCTACCCACTGACAAATTTTTGATATAAATGGCAAAATACATGTTTCACTAAGGTAATTCTTTCCTGCTGGCTTTTCCATCAGTAGCATCTAGAGGATTCACGTCAAGTTCAGATTTACAGATCCATGGGAAAATCCTACCCATTATATTAATTGGTCAGGCCAAAGTATTAGAAGAATCTTTACTGAGTGCTTCAGGAACACAGCTGGTAGAAAATGCACTTTTGACCATTTGACTAGTATTCACAGTGTTGAATCAGCTACACCTTCATATTTCTGATTTCCTGTGGCCGCAGAAGCCATCCTGAAAACAAAATTTGTGTACTGTTAAAGAAGCGATGAAGTAATACAGTTTTATAATTAATATGTTTACCCAGAAATACAGATTAGAATTCAACCGTTCTATACTCCTGTCACCTTTACTACCTTAACTCAGTCTAGCGTAATAACAACATATGCATTTAAAGTGGTATCTGTCAACTCTCATCTCTCAGAAGTGGAAGAACTTGTTGGTTTGCTGCAGCCTCACCTCAAATCAAGGATATGATGTCCTTCTAGGGGACAGAGTATAGTCATTATATAACTTCACCTTGAAGGCTTTCTTATCCCTAATCCTTTCACTGTAAAACAGAGTGCATGAAAACTCAAGAGCTGAGCTGAAAATATTTGCAAGTTCCTCTAAAACATGGAAGCAGCTACGACTGTTTCTAGATCATGAATATGTCAGTGACTGAAGCAAACTCCTGATGCAGTAATGCTTAAGATTTGGAGATACTGTAGCAGCACTGTGCAAATACAGCAAGACAGGAAAAGACAGCTCTCATTCTGGAGCCTTTACAATCAAAACTGAAAAAGGCGAAATGACTAGCCATAGGACACATAGGCAGTCAAAACTGAAATCCAGATTGAAATTCAGTGCTTTCAGTGCCCAGTTTAGTCTGCCACTTTGTCAGAAAGACACATGAGACTGCTCCACCAAAATCTGTGCAGTGGAACTGTCTGATTCAACACCGCAGCCTTTGCTTTGAGGATAATTGCAGAATTGCTTTGTTTTGTCTTCCTATGTAAATCTGCCATATGGGCCTCAGCTACGGTAATGAGAAAAAAAGTTGAGGAGTTTGATAATTCTTGGTTTTAGAAAGATATTATGGTCTGGCAGCTGGCAAGTATGAAGCAGAAAAATTTAATCTAGCATGCCCAGCTGCACTGTGGAAGTAGGATGAGCCAAAACAGACTCTCTGCAGACAGGGAAAGCTTGCTCAAGAATTGCCAAAAGTGCTCAGGTACAGAATGTCACATAAGATTAAGAAAAAGGAACAGGAAAATTAAGAGGCCTTTTAAAAAGGTGGAAGCAGGTTGAGACATGAAAAATGCAATAATGGCCCATGTAAAGAAAATGTGGAAACATAAAAGAAAATTATCTTGGTAAGGAAATGATCTCTTTGTATGACTGTGGATAGTCATTAGAAATTCATTAGCGTGTGAGAGAATACACTCCATAACATTACTGTCTAAGCAATCTTCATAACGGCACACAATGTACAGTGCTCACAGTGTAACTCTTTTTGAGTCGTGGTATCTAAGACTTTCAGCCAGGTAGAGCTCCAGAAAGGAAGCAATACCTTTTGATCCTCAAAAATCCTGTATTTTACAAGAGCAGACACAACAAATCAGGAAACTAAAGACAAGAGGCCTAATTCAAGAACATTAAATCATGATGGAAAGACATACAACACTTAGGATGATGACCATGTTGAGATTTGTATACGTACAAGAAAATATAAATATTTGTATATATACTTTTACATAACATACAAAAACTATGTTTATTTACACACCCATATATGTACATATAGTAACTAAGCTGTTGCTTTAATTTATTCTAGTCTCATATGGCTGTAATGGCCATGATGCCTGTATAGTCAATCCTAAATTGCAAGTGCACTTGAAACAGTAAAATTAGATTGTCATCCTGTAAAAAATTAGCCAGGTCCTGAATTCATTTAAACTGGTGCATAAAACAAAAAAAGGAAACAAAAACAGTGTGCCTCACAAATAACAGCATCTTGATCAATTACCAAGACATTCAGTAGTAGAAAATGAGAGTTCTTAACCCATTGCTAGCCCAGTTGTTAATTTACAGTTAAAACAGAGAAAGAGTTTCTACCATACATAGAACACGGTATGGATCAAGTATCAATATTCACACAAAATAAGTTAGCTATCTTAGTGGAAATGAATTCTTTCTCAACATATTACAAATCTGTTAAAGAATCCAAACCAAACTGTTTTTTCACCATACGTTGCATGATTCTTCATTTCTTAACTGTTACTTGGGATTGTGTTCTACTCTGTTTTTATTAGAGGGATTAAGACACTATTCAATGTCATACATTGTTAGGGCAGTAGGTACCACTATGCTTTCAAAGTTCCATACAGACAAAATGAAAGATACAACTGGACCTCAAACTATTAGAAAATCTTCCAGTTTGTGACAGTTTTTATTACAACCTTAAACAACCCCCCCAAAAAGCTTTATTTAAAACTAATTTTAATTCATAATTAAGTGATTGCTGCAACAGGAAGCAATGAAGTACCTTTGAAAAGGCTGCTATGATGATGATTTTTGTGCTTATGCTCAGGGAAGATTGATCTTTAAACTTCCAAATGAGCTCTGCCACCCAGAAATGGCATGATAAAAACCTATAGCTTTTACTTACTGAAAATAAAACAATCCTTCAACAGGTATGAATTCTCTACATTACTAGTCTAAGTTAATAATGTGAAGTTGCTAACATGCTTATTTGTATTTATATACATTTCCATTGTACCTATGAATATCGTTGTGATGAACTGCACATGCTCCAACATGAAAATATCACCACTACTATTTTAAGTATTGGTGTCTCCCTGTAAATTATGACCATTTAGTGGAAAATATTTCCCCTATGAAGTCAGTTCATGGCTTCAGTTGTATGGGTTTTCACAGCAAACAACTTCCTATCTTCAAAGAGAAGGGTGTGTATACAGACATACATATTTGAACATTCTAATAAATATTCAAACACAAAGATACATACAAAGGTATATCCCATATACACATATACAGATGACAAAAAAGGATTGGGAAGATGCAAAAAGAGGTCCCTCTTTACCATGTTTGTTTTTAGGTTTTTTTTCACTATTTTTTCTGTTCTCTTTTAAAAGGCATTGCAATAATTATTGATATGTTTGAAGTAATTCCTGCCAACAGAATTTGATTCTCTTTTCTTTTTCTCATATAAGTCATACCTGAACATTATTTCTGATAGTGTACTTTGCTGACATTCTCACTTTGAAAGTTATTAACAACAGTTGTTCGCCTATGATCCAAACTGTTATCTGTTTGCCCAAATGGAAAATGAAATTTTAAGCTATAGAAATTTAAGGCAAGAATGTATTCTGGCTTCAAGCAATCAAACAGACATATGAAAAATCCATTGCATAGACTAGAAAATTCAGTTCTTGGCTGTGATGCAGATGCACGGCCCAGGAACTCTGGTGTTTTGCACAACTCATAAGGTTAGGAAAAAGTAATTCCTTCTTTCCATAGGATTCCCTGAATGAAAAATCCCGTACTCCCTTCAAGATTTCAGTAAATTCCTGGTCCCTGAAAAGGAGTTGGTAATTTGGTTGAATTAAAGAAATTTTCCTCTCTGCTATTGCTTAGGAAATGGCAAGGTTGACTATTATGCCTTCCTAACACAAGGACTACAGAATAACCCTTGCCCTGAAACGAACGGTGTTCTTACATGTCTCTCCTACCCATGAAGGTACGTACATTAAACAAAACCTAAATGAGTAATAGACCTGTAAAGTAAAACAAATGTGTCTCTTAACTTTACAGGTATCTCACTAAATTGACAAAATGAGCTGAAAACTTTCTTTAATGAAGTTAGAGCAATTACTGATAGCTGCTGCTCTTTGTGGATAAGTTCCATTTTGTTGTAGAATAATCCATTAAACTTATAGGAGGAAAGTGCTGGTTCATTAAACAGCTAAGGAGGTGACAATATTGAGTTGGAGCTTCTTCCAAATCACATTTGTGTGCCTGTTAAATTGATCTCCAGAAAACATTGTTGTCAAAGCAAAATAGCATTCATTATAAAGGAGAACAATGAACAAGAAGAAATTCTAAGACTTTTAACAAACTTCCAGAAATGCAAGTAACTTTCTCAGAGTTCTAAACATTGGCCTGGGAAGGACCTCCGCTTCAGTTTACATGCTATTGTGTTTCAATTTCTTTGCTTGCAAATACAACCCTGACAGAAGAGAAAAATATTCAGTACTGAAGATGCACTTTAAGGAATTTACAAATTGATTTTCCCTAATGGATCATTAGTTACTTACCATAATGTAGAGGAGAGAAAAGCCATAGTTTGTAAACTTCTAAAAACTCATGTAAAAGAATTTCTCAAGTGAGCTTGCTCAAGTAAATCTCTGAGGACTAAGTTTTCTCATTATATGTACTGTATTGTTTTGTGGGAAGCATGCAGGTGCAGGCAGAAAGAATGCAAAACCAGTTCTGATGGCACACCTGAAATACAAGTCTCTGATTATATTACAGTACTCCAACTCCACAGATATGCTATATTCTCTATTATTTCCTGGCTAGAATGACATTAAGTGAGAGGGATCACAATACTCAAGGGGTCTTTTCTATATATTAGTTTCTGGAAGCATTAATAGCCATTTCTCTGCAGGTGTGTTTTGTTCCCTCTACCTGCCATCAGAAAACTCCACAGCAAGAGAGTAACCTGTTTAAATTTGGAATTTACTCAACCATCTCTTTTCTGCTCTGTTATTTGTTGGACTACAGCAACAACAAAAAAAATGTGACATTCCTTCAGTTTGCTCTGTGACAGCAGTCTGCTGGGTTCTCCAGGGCTATTCCCTCTTGTGTGCCATGCTGCAGTACACATGAAGCAAACAATGTATTTCTGTGCTGGTTTTTGTTGGGACAGAGGTAATTCTCTTCACAGGAGCTAGCATGAGGCTATGTTTTAGATTTGTGTTGAGAATATTGATAACACACTGATGTTTTTAGTTGTTGCCAAGCAATGTTTACATTAAGCCAAGTACTTTTTCAGTTTCTCATATTGCACCTGTGCTACCAGCTTCTTCTCTACAAGACCAATAAGTTAGCTGTCCTACAGCCAAGACAGCTGACCCAAACTGATCAAAGGGATATTCCATGCCATAAGATATCATGCTCAGTATATAAGCAGGGGGTTGACCCAGGGGTCTGGCGCTCAGGATCTGTCTCACTCTCTCGCTTTTGTTACCTGAGGACTGGCTAGACATTAATGAGCAAGTGGTGAGCAGATATATCACTTGTTTGAGTGTGTCCCCCATTATTTTCATTACATATTATTAGTAGCAGTATTTTCATTACATATTATTAGATTTATTATTGTTGTTAGTATCATTAGCTTATTTCATTTATTTCCAATTGTTAAACTGCTCTTAACTCACAAATTTCCTTGTCCTTTCCTCCGATTCCCTCCCTGTCCCACCAGGAGAGGGGCAGAAGGTAAGCAAGCAACTGTGTAGTGCTTAGTTGCTGGCTGGGGTTAAACTATGACAATTTCCCTAAAAGCAAATGCTCATAGTGTTACACTGGTAAACTGTGGGTTTCTCAACAATAAGGTCGCACATGCTGCATAACTTCATTTTAAACATATGTTACAACCCTGTCTCAGCAACTGGATTCTGAGATAAGGACTATCTCTTATACCCTCATAGCACTTTATTGAGTTCAGTCAAAAAGAATTTTTGGAGTCAACGTAATATTACAGAAGTTTTACTCCCCAAAACTGCTTTTGTTGAACTTGTTTCTTAAAAAGACAAGCTTATGCCTTTTCATGGTAAAGCTTACAAGAACCTAGTGACTTTATTCACATTCAGGAGAGCTGCCAAACACCTGTATTAGCTCTAGAAAACAGTGGGAGCTGCAGAAAAGGAGTATGTCTTCTGAAAAAAATTGGCCTCTACACAAGGCAATGGCTGCTCCAGTAATGCCAAGTGACACTAAACTCCAATGAATTAGGTGCTCAGAGAATCTTCTCAATGCAGGTGGATCAGCAGGAGGCAAAGAAGCCCTCCAACAGTTCTTGTACTATCGTTTCTACCCATTAGTTACAGCTACTTACACATTTCAGCTTCCAGTTCTACAAATCATATTCAAGCCCAACATGTAAATGAAAGTGTTTAAGCGCCTTTCTACGAAGATGAAATTAAAAATTCTCTATCGAAAAAAATTACAAAGCCTCTAATCCTCACCACTAACCTAAGGTTACTATAAAAGCTTAGTTAACACATGCAGTAATTTTCTTAATCAGCCCGCACTTCAGAAAGACAGATGCTTCTGTTTATGTTGGTCTATTATCAAGTCCTTTGGTGTCTGAATAATTCTTACGCCTATCCTGAAACTTCATTAACATAAATTTCTTCTGTATTATGCTGCCTTCCGTGACAGATAGTACAAGTATTTTTATTTGGTTGGTTAGCTTATCCTTCTTGGCCTTGAGAATCACAGTATTTTGTGCATTTCCTGTATCTTTTATCCAACTGTAGTGGTCGAAAATTAGGAATAATTACACCACATGTTTGAAAATCAAAAGCTGTATGAGAACTGATTCTACAGTCTTGAAACTCCTGCAGAGACCCATTGCTGTAACTGGCTTTTATTCAACAAATGTTGTCTGTTAGTCAGAGCTTTCTAGAGAGGCTCATACCAATTGAATGTAATTCACAGAATCACAGAGTGGTTGATGTTGGAAGAGATCTCTGGAGGTCATCTGGTCCAGCACTCCACTCAAGCAGGGCCACTTAAAGCTGCCTCAGGACCATGTTCAGGTGGCTTTTGAACATTTCCAAGCATGGAGACTCCACCACCTCACTAGGCAACCTGTGTCAGTGCTCAGTCATCCTCATAATGAAGTGTTTCCTGATGTTCAGACAAAACCTCCTGTGTTTCAGTCTGTGCCCATTGCCTCTGGTCCTGTCACTGGGCACCACAGAAAAGAGTCCAGCTCCCTCCTCCTTGTGCCTGCCCTTTAGATATTTATATACACTGGTGGGATTCCCCTCTAAGCCTTCTCTTCTCTGGGCTGAACAATACCAGCTGTCTCAGCCTCTTCTCACAGGAGAGATGCTCCAGTCCCTTAATAATGTTCGTGGCCTTTTCACTGTGCTCTCTCCAGTATGCTCACGTCACTCTTGCAGTGCGGAGCCTGGAACTGCACACAGCACTCACGTAACCTTACCACGTAGAGGGGAAGGATCACCAGCCTTGACCTACTGCAGCCCAAATATCATTAGCAGTGGAAGGAGCAACTAAATGCTATTAGGCTTGCCACATATCTTTAAGTTATACAATACTAGGGTAGCTAGCCCAGAAATATGAAGGGTTATCAGTACTGCCAAACAACAATCCTTAAGAAAGGGGTGAGATAAGTCAGATTTTGTTCCATACTGTGTAGATTCCATAAGTATTAGTCTTTCATGTTTATATCCTTGTGTCTGCTTAAACTAATTAATTCCCTCAAATCTCTATTACTGGTTGACAGAAAAACTGGGGACATTATTGGTATATTTTTGATTTGCATTTCTGTTAATGTTGCTGGGCACATGACAGACCGAGGTACAATTGCACTGGATTTCCTTCATATCCTTAAATGCATTTCACAGAAAGTATCATTGCAACAGTCAAATGCTAAACAAGATTCTAGAAACTTCCATGGGGACAGGAACAATTTATTTTTAGACTATGCCTTCTTGAGCAAGAGGATGATGAATGTCATCCTTTCCATCTTTTATGGAGAGTTTTTCTATACTGTTCTAGTGCAAGTGTGAAAAAACTCAAAAGCTTCATTAAGAAAAAAGTTTAAATCTTGAGAGGAAGAGATTTCTTCTGTTTTCCACATCCCCAGTTCTTTTTGGTTTTATTTTATGTACTAAGAACCCAACTCACAGCCCCTCTTCTCATAAGTGCAAGTGAAGAGAAGTGCAAGATTTAGCAGAGCCTAGGTTTTGACAAAGTACTCTGGTCTACTTCCAGTTTGGACCCTAACAATCCTCTTACTAGGCTATCAGCTCGCAGTATATCTGTTTTAGCAAAGGTCTCAGTGGGCATCCAGCATGCAGGCAATTTTTTCCCCTTCCATTGAGTGGTTATTTAGGAAATACAAATGACAACAGAACCCCAATCCATTTCTGTCTATTTGAATCATGAGCACAGTTAAATAAATACACAATAATGTGACTGTGCAGCATATAAGCAAGATATTACACAATGCAAGGCTGATACCAGCTTTCCTTGGCCAGTATTTCTGAACTGTTTCAAAACAATTAAACATAGAGAACAGCTTTCCAGGCACACTGAAGTCAAGCACTTTTTTGTACTAATAAATTATCAAAACCCAAAACATGAGCTTTAGCTCATCAAATTAGCTACTAGCAATATTAATCCAGTATCTAAAGAGCTCGCAAGTCTTGTTGCACTAACAGGCTTATGTCACAATTAAAAGATAAAGCAAGAACTACTTATTGCAGCTACCACTATCAGGCATTAAGAAGTGGGTATTCTGCAGCCAAAATTTAACTGAATCAACCCTGTTTTCCCCTTCCTCTTTCAATGAACTCTGGACACATCCATCACTAATCTACTTCACGGCCCCCACTGTACACAGTTGTACTCCACAAGATAATAAATGATTCTTGAAAGAATTAAGATTAGAGTCTAATGAGTATGTCAAATATATTAGATGTATTCTGTTACAGAAGCGAATACAAACTTATGTATGCATATATCAAGAACCATTGTAACATCATAATGCATAATATGCATTTCTATATTCACAGTATAGAGTACATTCTAAAATCTTGTTTAAAAGCTACTGTAAACACGTAAGGCATTTTTACGTGACTCACCATCCTTCACTTTCCACCACTGCCTAACACTGCCTTCTATTTATCTCTAGGTACGGTACAGAAAATATACGAGAAGCGAATTCCTCTCAGCTTTAAAAACTAATTCTCATTAAAATATGACACTGACTTGTAGTGGAATAAGCTGGGTGAAGCTAACTGCTCTAGCCAACCTTTGACAGACAGCTTCAATCAGCCTACTTATCCTTCCATGTGGAAGGTGTAATCCAGACTGCTGCCAACTGCTTCCCTGAAAAGTTTTCTTCATTCTCTACATCAACATTGCTAAGGCAACAACCCATTCAGTAAATGTCCACTGTGAAACGACATGCTGAAGGCAGATAAGGATATGGGAAATTCATTTCTTGCCTGTATTTCTACTACTCTGCTCCTTTGCACAATCCTGGATAACTGCTGTTCTAGTTCTGAAGCTCAGGCAGATGCAGTGGAGAGGAACTGGCATGTGACCTTGGGTCACCAGCAAAATTCTATCCCAGATCCCAACAGCTGACCAGAAGAGGAGATGGCACAGATGCACTCTGTCTGGGAACACAGCAGCTTGATTAAATGGACCACACTCCATCACCACATTGATACCTGAGCTATACAGAGCACAAAGAACTCCCCTTTTGGAAAGCTATCAGAAGTATCATACGTTTGTTCCAGTGCATGGCAAATGGTTAAGGGAAACCGTTTTACTGTTCTTCTCTTGCTATCCCATTGTATTTTTTCCAGGCATAGATTTTCACCCTTTGACTTATATTTTTTGGGTGCTTTCACCCTTGGCTTAACTGTAACATACATAGCTTCAGATTTTCAGCCAAGACTGAAAAATACAGTTAATATTTTATCAGCAGGAATGTGATCAGTATGTATTGTTTTAGAAGATTAACGGAGTTATGGGAAAGAAAGCTATTACAAGCTTTTATGCCATCTACCCTAAGAGCCCTTGTCATTCAGGTATTCTAGAATTACAAATGCAAGCAAGTTCTTTAGGTTGCGTTAATGTAACACTACCCTTCAGGTCATACTCTGCTGCACCATAACAACACCATACTGTAGATATTTTTTTTTTTTTCGTTTTTTTGCCTTTCTCTGGTTATGCTGTAAGCTTTATTTTCCTGCAGACCAAGATTTCTTCCCTAGATGAACTCTCTATACTAGGTCTTATCATCTATGTCTACAACCCTGCTCTTTTTTCTGCAGAGTTGTGTAAAGGAAAGTATAACTTCCCTGCTATCTCTAACCAAACTCCTTTATACCATACACCTTCCTTTTATTCAAGAGGCCTCAGTCTTACTTGGTCAACAAGACACAGATGCTGTTGAGATCACTTTGAGACTTCTGCAGATCTAACAGAGGCAACAAATCCTCTGGGCTTGGCACCTCCAAGACAATAGGAAAGTTAGGAACGACAGGTCCTTGAGAAACAAGCATCCTCTCCACTTACTTGTGCCAAACTGTTTCATGAATTTTCTATAGTATCTGGCATGATCAATTGTGTATTGAGATCCCAATTCTAGACAATCCTAATCTTCGGGTTTGTGGCTAATCAGTTAAATCAGAGAAGGACATTTCTGTTCTTAATTGATGCATGTTAATGGATAATGCATTAAGAAAGCTTTATGCACTTGTCCAGTGAACAGGTCTATTAGTGAAACTCTCTGGAAGCAAAGAAAGAATAAAGCCTTAATGTGAGCAGCCAAATATCTGTATTTTTATCTTTCAGTCATACAACTTTAATTCCTATGGGCTAAGTGTCACCTTTTAGCCCAATTTGCTTTAGGAGGCTGCACTGTTCCAAGGCTGTTTGTGTTGAAGATCTCTGGTTGGATCATCCTATATGATGATCTGATTAGACCACTGGCCTGATCTCCTCTCCTTTGCTCTGGTTTTACCTATTTCACCCTTCCTCAGTGGGGTCTGGCCACACAGGGGCCTGTATTTCTCAAGATCAGCAAGGTTTCTCTTCCTCATTGAAAAGAAATCTATTCCTGCCAGCAAGGGAGGTGTCATAAGTCCCATAATGGCACTAACATACCAGCCTTATTTTTTTATTTTTGCTGTGTTCTTTTACTGTATCACATAACCCTTTCTGCCAAGATCTTTCCACTGAAGGAAAAAAAAAAACCAAGCTAAACAAAACAAAACCAACCCAAAACCCCTCAAACTTACCATATAAACTGTATACTGTATAAAATGGAATGCATGTAAATGTATCCTACAGCACAACAGAGATCAAAGGTTGGTGCAAGGAAGTCTGACAGAGCCTGCCTAGAGTTCATTTCTGTGCTCAGAGATACTCAGAGAAAGCCTAGACACTTTACATTGACATTCGTTTTCAAATACTATTTTAAATATCTTTATTATTCTCCCTCCAACCATTCTCTGCAATGTTGTCTACAACTGTCTTCCCTCAAACACATGTACACATGACATATATACAAAGCTGTCAAAGATTAAGCACTGGTGAGCCGTGACATCCTATCATGGCTATCACTGTGACATACTGGGGGACATCCATCTCACCTAACTCAAAGCAGTTTAGATCCTATGGCAGAGCTCATCACTGTAAAAACCCTGTGGTTAATGAGGAGAAACAGGCTTTTTCATGTTATTCATTATGGACTTCAGGATGGTGTTACATATCCTACAATCACCCACTTCTCTCACTACACAAATTGTAAACTTTCCATGACAGGCACCATACCTCTCCATCCTCCTTTGTACCATGCCAGGCACAACAGGGCTTTCTGACATGGGGGTAATGAATAATGATGAACAGCGCCAGCTACAGTAACAAGCAGTGACTAGCCATACTTACGACATGGGCAAGAATATTGCTAAATCAGAAGACCACTTCTTTGTCACAATGAGTCAAAACTAACTGGGTTCCCCCTGCTAAACTTTCAATAAAAGATCAAACCGTGCTGAAGGACACCATGCTAGTCAGCCAATAATTCTCCCTAATACACTTTGCTTATTACCCTTAACTTCACAGACATGCATGGCTAGTTCAAGTTTCTTATATTAACTGGACTATTTCCACTTCTGAGTTGTGTTAAACCTTTTTCTCTTTGTAATCTGGCTTGAAAGTGTTTTTGTAAACTGCTGCCACACTTGCCTTAATCTCCGAGAGGTCTGTGAAACCTCTCTTGTTTTCCTTTGTACACACAGTGCAACTCTGGATCTTTCTGTCTCCCCTAACACTCACTAAATTCTACTCTAATTTCCTCAGTCACAATCTTTTTGTTCTCAAAGAACAGCTTTTTTTCCTACATAATTTTTGATTGTTTGTATTACTTTTTTATTCTGTTTCCAAATTTTCTGCCCTTAGAGATAAAGAAGTCTTAAAAATACAGTTTTACTGACTTTATAGCATTCTGTTTTGTATTGTAGACTCCTTTTTCTTGATAGATTTTTTTCTGGTTTTAGCAAAAACTTCTCTTCAATTTTTTTTTTCCTCTAGCATTACAAAGTCCTCAGTGGTTACAAATAAACTGATGCATTTAAAGAACTGAGAAATTTTTTAAAAAGTAACAATTACTTCTAATACTATTTATCATCTTCCATTCGTGGAATATTTAAGGGCTCTAATAATACAGCTTTGGATGCAATAATCTAAAATCTCAGATGTTGTAAATTTGTTTAATGCCACTGAAATAAATAAATATGAACCATTTTACCAGTAAAAGCTTAGGACTTATATTTTTACAGTGAAGATTGCTGATCAACAGTTGTTGGAATGAAAGATTCTCTGCATCACTTCTCCATGATATCAGGAGATAAACAGTGAGTCTAAAGCAATGTAAAAAACAGAATCAGAATTCATACCAACTTCAAAAGTAGAATAAAAAAAACCCACTAACCTAAGGATTACCACACTAAAAACATATCTCACATATCGTGTTTCAACTAGTTCCCCTTTATCAGAGAGGGAATATCCCATACTTTTCCAAAATACATCCAGGGAAATTATATAACATAGCTGACTAGTTTTCTGAGGCACACATTTAGTGGATGTACCTCGTCACAATCCTGAGATAAGTGATTGGTCCTCAAGAAAATTCCTTTCCCTCCAATAAGCTCTTACCTTTGGCAAACCACTGGGTTTTTTTCTAGCTCAGTTCTGAGATTTTTTTTCTTCTTCCTTCTGATATTGTCAAAAGTAAAAGACAACATTATTTTGGTGGGACTTTGGTGTTTTCTGTATTACAAATAGGGAAGCATTGGTACTAAATCAAAGTTCCCAAGAAGGCAGAGCACTATCCTCCATACAAATTGATCTTGCATTTACAAATGCCTGTACATTTTAATGCAGTCATTAGACTCATGATATATAGACAGGGCGGGGTGTTTTGTTTGGGGGATGGAGGTGGTGTGTGTTAAACAGCGGGTAGTTTTCCCTGCAGTCTGGAATGCCAATTGGTTCTATTTTTTGTTCTCTTCAATATCTACAGAGCTTTGTTGCATTTCCCCTGTGTAAACATATACTGCCAAGAGTCCCAGTGGTATTAGCTCTCCCTTCTCTTCCTCACTTGTCAAGTTATCACTAGTTCCCTAACGGTACCAGATCCTATAGTCAGTAGAAAAGCTGTCTCTGTTCTCTTCATGTCAGGCTTGTCCCCAGTAGCTTTCTGTTCTTCCCATTTGTTCCAAGACTTCTTAGTCACAGACTGAAGTCTCTTCTGTCACTTCACTGGATCCCCTCCTACTCTTAAACTCACCTGGACTAAGGAAACACACCAACCTATGTTGATTTCCTGATTTTAGGTTATTGTCAACCTTATCCAACAATTTTTGCCTGCATCCACACATTGGGGACTCTAAGAAATATATGTAATGTCACACAGGAACAAACAACAGACATTTGGGTCAGGTTTGCAATGTCAAAAGGACATGCAAACTGTTCGGTGAGGACAGAAGATTTAAGCATTTCTTACTGTATCTGCTCTACCTGCTTGCCTTGCCTCACACAACTGTATTTGCATCCACCTCCCAGGCAGTAATCTTTCAATCAAGGAATACCAGTCTGAGCCTGTTTTGTATATGGCTGCAGTCAGAGGGCTAAGTAATGAATCAAATCAAATACTATACATCAAGCTATATCTGGCACATTCATAGCCTGTGACTGACAGCAAAGCAGGGAGAACTCCTGCAGTGATACACTATCCTTAAAATCTACTCTATCCTCTAACTTCTGTACTACATTTTTGCCTTCACCTGACACTAAGCAAACAGCTTCATGCATCTTTTTCTTGGCAGCAGGAATTGCTCTTTCCCCTTATACATGGGGTAATTCCCATTCCCCCTTCCCGGACCACTTCTGCTTTTGGATATTTTTAACCTGGATGATTTTAGGGATGTAACCAACAAAACAAAAACCAAACAGCTGCACTGGCATGGTTGGAGGAGTTATGAATGGTGGTGCAGGAGTGCAGGAAACCTAAGACTAATGGAATGTAGCAAAATCGTACACTCACTTTACTACTAGAGCAAACGTACCTTTGAAACACAAGCCTCCAAACTCCAAGAGGGGCCAATGGAAGATAAAGAACGCATGGTGATTAAGCTGAAAGGAGCTCTGAAATATACCTGGAAGGATTCAAGGCAAAAAGGACAGAGAAGAGGTAGTCAAGCTGCCCGTGGTAACTTTTACCTACCAAAGGTTGAGCCGGTAGGTTTTTCAGGCAACTAAACGGACCAAGTTGATAGAGAATGACAGTTCAGTTCCACTAGAAACATCTGTGGGTTTCAAGTTGGCATCATTCCACACTCAAACATGTGTTTAAATTATTTCATTACAGGTTCAGTTACAAACTACTCCCCTGGACTTTTTAGGAGGGATGTGTGTGTGTTTTAAAAAATTTAATCAGAATGACCTGAGCATGCTATACATACTGAGTCCCACTCACTCCCCTCCTTCCTGATCTGATAAGGGTCTAGGACTCTTTGAAGCTGTGATGAATTTTAAACCCACTAAAAGGTTTTTTTGCAAGCTTGAAGACTGACCAACACATGCCCTGTGCCTAAATTAAGACAGGAGATTTTGCATACTTTACTCTGTTATTAGAGATATGACTGTACATACAGAAATCCCCAGGCAGAGCTCACCTGTCTGGGATCCATGTGCCAAATAGAAGAATTGTAAACTTCAAGGTTCCTTTAAAAGAGTGCAGCCTTCACTGAGGGAACTTGGAAACGTGTCACTAGGTTCAGAGGTAAAGAAGTTCAGGGTACCCTAGTGCTAAGATAAAGCCTGAAGTTATTTCATTGAGGCTTATAGCAGAGATTCTCCAAATTCTGCTTAGCTTCCTCAAGCAGAGGAGAGTATTTTGAACTCCCAGATGAGGTATCTCTCCAAGGCTGTAACATCTTTCACAGTGAGAGATGCACTGATGAGCAGATGGAGCAAAAGATGTCAAGCAGCATCCATTGTGTATCCCACCTACCACTGGAGAATCTGAAACCAGTCCAGCTTCCTACAAAATGGTATCTGATCTTAAATCACAGAGAGTATCAATGCATTTTCAATAGTAACATTTTTCCAGCCTGGAGCTGATGAAACAGGCGTGACCTTTGTATGCGTATTTTAATGACACAGATCCTGCAATCTTCACAGGGACAACCTACTGTTTCTATTTCTCAATATATTTGTATGCAAATATTTTTAGTACATATGTATAATGCCCTCCATACCCAATTTCTAGGCAAAATGTATGTTAAAAAATTCAATATATATATTTTACTCAAGTGATGTACCTCAGATGATAGAATTGAGGCCAGGAATAGTCTAACTTCAAGTTGTATAGTGTTATTAGTATTTCTGAACTACTTCAGATAACACATTAAGTAACATTCTAAGAAACAATTCACTTGTAAAATGTGATCTTAAATACATGTACAACTTTGTTTCAGATGAGCACTGCTTTGAGGGAAGCAAGGAATTTTAGTCAAAGGAACCCTGTGCATGGTATAGCTCCTAAGAACAAGAGTATCATTAGTACAACAGCATATTGGACCCTTTTGGAAGAAACGAAGTCTCCCTTTGCTACAAAGAATAATTACAAGTTATGATACTGACTTCAAATATGTTGATAATCCTGTTCCATCACACTGTTGTGTATTGTTATGTGAGAGATCTGACAAACAGAAGAATTTTTGAACTGCTATGCATAGTACTCGAAGTAGCAGTGGCAGATTATCACAGAAACTAAACACGTGCAAAGCACAGCTGAATAGTCACTCATTTCCTTACAGCTTCAATACAGTGGTAAGGAAATGAGGAAAACACATTTTCATGATCTTGCTTTCCTAAGACAAAGTTGAATGGATTCCCATAGAAAATGTGAATTCCCAGCAACTTACAACAAAAATTACCAACCACCGCACAACACACGGTCACAGGAAACGTTCTGATACTGGAAAGGTGTGCACATTTGGTCCCTCTGACTTTGCAAAGTCTCTTTGCACTAACAGTAAGTAGTGTAGCCCTTGAACATAGATGAGAAGCAGGCAGTAGTTGATCAGATAGGGAAGACTGTGTTAATAGCTTGCACTTTGTGTTTCTAGCTTTTTACCCAGAAGTAAATGCAAACAATTGAATCTGAAGTGGAAGAAATACCAACCTCTTTGCAACAATAGCTTCTAAGCTGACATTAACGTCACCCTGTTTTCAGCAGTGAAGATGGAATACATCATCTCCAGAGGTCCTTTCCAACCTTAACTGTTCTGTAGGTCTGTAGTTCACGGCTTTTTAACAAATACTGATATTTTTACCAGATAACTATATTTAACCCAAGTTGTTAGATTACACGTTTTATACTCAAGGAACAGGTAAAAACAAAAAGGAGAGCAACATTTTACACCCTGTGTTCCTACAGTCCATGCAATTTTCTCATTAATGCTTGGCATATCATTTTCTACTCACTATCATGCCTTTCTTCCCCTGCCCAGTAGCGCTTAGGTTCTGATCACCCTACCACATTTGTTTTAGGCTCTCTATCAAAATTGATATCATTGGCAATACTTGGATTTTCACAGCTTACACAGAGCAAAATGAAGCTCCAGGACCAGCTGACTAAAGTCTGCTCAACTCCATATGAAATATTACTTCATTTAAGGAGTATTTATTCTTCCTTTGTGGATATTACTTCCATAAAGGTTTAAAATAGAGATGAGCCTAAAACTATGAAGTGATAATTTCCAGGTCACATCTAAGATCTTGTAAAACACACAGAGCAGATTTTCTTCAGAGAGATGGAGCTTGTCCCACCAGTAAGGACCGTGAGGACAAAATAACTGTCTTTGATATTAAGTTCAGATAAACTTCTATTTTATCTAATCTTGGTTTTAATTACTAAGAACAAACCCATAAACCCTAATGACAGGAAGTTATTTTGGGTTTTTTTGGACTTAACCAGATGTGAAGGTTTTCTGTAAAGCCCATTTTCATGTGGAGTTATGAGGATGAGCCTAAAGGTTTCACACAATATGTATGACACAGCCAGCTACAACATAGTAGTTGTAGCAGTTAAGTTGACCAGGGCATATTTTACTCATGTCACTTCACAAAAATGCAAACTGAGCATATCCTTTCCACAATACTGAAAACTCCAAAGACTGTCATCTTTCAACAATGTAGGCACATATCTTTAAAATCTAGCATATACCTTTGTGACCTATCAGAAAAACAATTTTCCTTATTTTAAGCAGACTTATATACCCAATTCCTAAAAACAAATTGATGTAGCTTCCAAAAGATAAGTGACAGTATTATAAATTAGGAACTAGTCTCTTTCTCTTAACAGAAAATGCAGACCCCTAACTTCACCAAATTTGATACCTGAAGTTAAAAGGTATGAATATCTGCCCAAGTTCCAAGTACAGGACTGACTTTTGAGTGCTAGATGAAAAGACACAGGAAGGTGTAATTTGATTTGAACCTTATTCTGGTTTCAGCCCCCATTCAGCATATGTGCTGTTGATCACAGCAAGGGTAGCCTACTGTCTTCTTCACATCAAGATCTACTTGGATTTTAAAATAAAACATCTAATTCATCCCTCCGTTCTTCTCCTTTACTCATTACCTCAGTATGTAAAGCATCGCCAAGTGACCTGGGGTCAGAAGAAACAATAGGAAAACCCATTACCTCTCGACAAGAGCCTTAGCAATCAGGTTGCTCCTTTAAAACCTATTTTCCAGAAGAGCTTTTTCTTTTCTCTTTATAGTTGCATTTCTTCGGAGTTTAAATACAAGAGGTTATATTTAGCCAGGGGGGCAAAATGACACTACCCCAAAACTATGTACAGTCAGGCTGGGGTTCTTAGACTATAAGCTCTAATGCTTTACTGTATGGATAAGTATAAAATTAGCATAACATTCTCCAGATAATTTTTTACATACTTTGTTAAAACCTTTTGAGAAAGTTACAGGAAGACATTTCATACCTCAAGTTAACTAAATGCTAAAATAACCTTGCTTGTTTTTGAGATCTTTAAAAGGATGATGGCTGTGCCTGTGGGAGGCAAAACCTTGTTCTGATATCTACAGTCACTGCAATTAAAAAACAAAACAAAACAAAAATCCACTGAGCATCATGAATATCAAAGTTTTCCTGTGATCTTCCAGAGAAAAGTTTAAATGAAAGCAACCCTTTGCCTGTTCTGTTATACACAGTTGCTCAGGCAAAGCTTAGAACCTTAAATACCACATAATGTTACAGAAGTCTTAAAGACACATCTCATTCTTGGTCTCACAGCTGATCTTTGCAGATTACAGAAATGACCAGTGCCAGGTTAAATCATAGTTTCTTTGGTTTTAACACAGGATGTTGAATCTAGCACACTTCTATTCTAATTGCAACGTGCTCTTTCAGCATAGGCCAAGCACCATACGTGTCATCATTACACGCTCCCCTGGAAACAATCTGGTATGCCTTTGCAATGCGTAGAATCCTTTTTTAATTCTATTTAAAAGACCAAATGCCTCCAAGGTGCCTCATGCAGTAGCTTATTACAACAAACTTCAGATTCAATCTCTTCTTATATCATCACATTCACAGGCTATAAGAAAATTTGAGCTTCTAGGCTGGAATAGTCTATATTCAATTTTATTATGGTAAGACTGAGCAACCGGCCAACTTGTGAAGGCAAAGCACAGGAAGGCAGGCAATGTGAGACGCACATTATTCACCAGCACAACAAAATTCAAAGACCTTAATGCCCATTTTAGTCTCCCCTGCAAATGCTAAATTATGTGGCTGATACTCAGCACTGGGCTTCTGATACCTAAAGTTAAGTTCCAGCCAGCCTCATTTTCTGCCAAAGATAACATTGGGATATGAAACGTGGTCAGAGGCCAGACATGTTGTCATACTGCATCTTCCTCTGATGATACTACTGTCAGAACATGTGGTTAGCCATCTGGAGCTGGATGACTTGTTCCAGGAGCTTGGTATTAGTCTTTAACTTGCTAGATCAAACACATTCAGAAAATGACACTTCTTTGAGCTAAACAGCACATAAATGAGAATCGTTACAAGGCCAGAACTGTTGGGGAGGGGAATCTTATTCAGGCCAAATATTCCTCCAGTTGTCCAACTTCTACCCAGCCAATTTCCCTACATTACAAAGTACAAGGCTAGTCTTAACAGCTGCCTCAATAAGGATTCTAACATCCTCCTGTCCTCATGGAGAAACGATCCGGCTGATAACATATGTCAGCAACTTGAGTGCACCAACAGGCTCTGCAAGCTCTCTCAGAGCGGTTTAGCTACCTCTGTTCAACGTCACCTCTGCTATGGCACCAGCTGTGTAACCATGGATCAGACTGCTGTGAAAACTGCTAAGTTCTGAGAAAGGGCTGTGCAAGAAGTACCTGTGAGAAGCCCTACCTGCAAGGGTCTCTTCCCCTTGACTCAAGAGCTGCTGTGAGCAAATGTTCACATGGTCATGTCATGCAGCCTGCAATGCTAAGGAAGAACTTTCAGACACAGACGTACCTGGATCCAATTCACCTGCTTCCAGATGAAGTTAATTACATAAGACTTAAATAAGACCTTGTGAGGTGCACTTTTACTTTTAGCAGGCTTTTTTGCTTTCAAAAATTCCATCCACTATACCCAAGTTTCACACAACCTTTTGCCATTCCACAGCGCCTTTTATACTGGCAAAACACTGTACGTGGAACTAATTGCTTTCCAACCAGAAAGGTCAGCTAAGGACTGGGCTCCTAGAAGCAAGTTCATCTTGTTTCTTTAAAAGGTAGCTCATCTGATTGGAAACTGTGCTTTGTAAATTTAATCTTAACAGACCTCCTATCATATATTCCTCATGAATTAATATTAAGTGTTTCTCTGAGTTGCTCCAGACATTAGAGAAATTGGTTTCATTCCATTCTGAGTCTAATGGACTAGAGAAAGCTATGATTTACAGTGTTCAGCTGCACTGAAACCATTACTCTGAAGTAATTACCCACCTAAACTGTTACTGCTAATATTTATTTGTATTGCAAAAGTAACACAAAAAAAATACCGTTCTCAGTGTGAGCCTCATGGCTGTTACCTTCTGTCCCTCTCAACTCTAGACAGTACTGTCCTCAAACTTGCTTTGCAGACCTGCTGCCATTTTTAACCTCATTATACTTGCTGGACGTGGCAACAACAGTATGGGAAAATAACAGGAGCAGCAGAGCTTACCTGCCTGAACTTTCAGCAAGCTATAAACAACTGCAGTAAAAAACAAAAGTCCAGATACACAGCGACATTCTGGTGCTAGGTTCTGTACAACCATAAGCCAGAGAAGAATAATTTCCACAGCAAGAGTTATCAATAGACTGAAGAATTAAATTATCCCTACACTACATGAAAGAGTGAAGGCTTCAGATATCAAATGAAGACCTTCATGAAGACATGAGCTTCAAGAGAAGTTCTCATCGTATTTTCTGTTGTGAGAAAAGCATTCAGCAAAACTGGGAGCCAGTGAAAGATCAATAAACCTCTTTACAGCCGAGTTCAGCTAGGTGAAATGTGAAGATTCATTAATAACCTCCTCATACAATATTTGTGTTTTAAAACACAAGTGGCTCAATGACATTTTCCCTTAGAGGAATGAAATTGCATGCATTAAACTACATGATATAGGGGACTGAATTTGCCAAGGTTTTCCATTATTTTTGCCATTTTGTCACCACATTCTTGTGCAGTACTACATCTTTAAATGTTTATGAAAATAACTTGTCGCATGAATTCTCCCTTTGTGTGTAGTATCTGTGGGCATGAGTGTGTATTTAATATGAGAGGAAAGGAAGTTCCTCACAGCAGCATCATGTTTTGACTCTAGGTGAGCCACTCTTGTTTTGCCATACTGCTTTCTCATAAGACACTTAAACACGTATCAGAAACTTTAAAAATTATTTCAGTCATGAACAGCTTCCACACTATACTCATGCATACAAATTTTATAGAATATGTGTGATCTGACTGCAGAATACGTTTTTGATTAATCAGACCTAAGGTTTTAATAACGAAACAGCAGGTGGGGTAACCACAAAATTAAAACTCTTAACAGCCTCAGACTAATACAGTCATAAATATAAAAGAGTTCAAAACACCTACTTTGCATTTTTGAAAAACAGCCTCAACAACTTTGTATTTCTCTTCCCAGAAGAGGGCGAAGTTTCCGTAGTCTGATAAATACCTCTCAGGCTCTTGCTGTATTAACATCTTTCAGAGAAAGCACATACTGTCTCACATGACAAAGGCTTACCTTTCCCTTTGGAAGCAGCTTCTGCTCTTGTAGAAGTAATTTCTGGAAGCTGTCTCCCACAGAAGCAGTAGGATCTTGTTCAGAGACTGCACACCCACTTTGATCAGCTGTTAAACATCAGGCATTTCCCATTTGAGGAGAGTATCTGTAAGAAAATGGCAAAAGAGGCTTGTCATAACCTTGCCATTTGAATGATTACCTTTGCTCTCATGAACATTTCTGAGCTAGTTCTGTCCTTTCAATTAGTAGCAATTCAACATTTGGGATATATAGAGTTATCTTTTCTTTTTTAAATCAAATATCTCCATGTATTTTAAGTGTTTAAAAAAAAAAAAAAAAATCAAGTTTGCAAATCCATTCCCACTGTAATTTAATACTACTCAGGCTTAAACCGCCACTAGATTGGCATTGTATGACAGTAATTGAGGCCGATTAAGTTGAGGACTCAAAAGCTATGCTAATGAGAACAGAATCAGTCTAGAAATTGCATCAAAGTTTTAGATGTTTTCAAAACAGTGACCTATTTTTTTTCCTAGCTAAAGGGAAGCTTCTGCTTCAAACAATGGTTGCAGAGTCATTTCCAGGCCTAAACTGCTGCATCACATATGCAGGCACTATGAGCTATTGCTAGAATTTTTTTTCTACTTTTTTCTTGTTCATTTTCATTAAACATAATACCAACTCTGGATTTCTGTGCTCTGGTTAAAACTTTCTCTTTTACATAAAAAGACCTACTACATACACACACACATATACACACCTACTTTTAAGATACCTTCTCACAAAATATCCTACTTTTAATGTAAATTATTAGCCAAAACTAAAATAACCTATTCTATGGATTATTATTTGTATCCATAGAAGAGTTGAAGTTTACATATATCAACTCCTCTTTGGTTTCAACCTCGTGTATTCAGGAAAATAAACAAAAGCCCTTGCTTTTGTCAGCAAATCGCTTACAGCACTGACTCATATAAAAGTTTAAAAAACCTAGAATATTAGATAGATAAATTTCCTTCAGAACAAGAAAAGAATCATTTATTTCCTAAAAAAACTGAGTAGTAAGAGGGGGAATTGCACTGAAGCAGAGACAGTAAATGGATAATGGAAAAGCTAGGCAGGGTGCAGTAACATCCTGAAGAATTGGGAGATTACAGATAGGAAAGATTAGCCAAAGCTCTTTGTAAGTACTCAAAACAGAGACTGAAATTAGCATGGATCAGCTGCTCCCATGTAGCAGAACAGCAGAGGGAAAGATGAGTTGTTTAGGGTAGACCAAGTACTATTTCCATGATCCACCACCAATTACAAAAGAACAAAATGAAGACAAAACCAAGATAAACCCAAAGAGGGGGAAGTAGAGGGAGCTTCAAATCAAAGGACCAAGATTATTTGTCTCAAAAACCATAGAAGCAACCCACATATACAACTCATAAACTTTCAAGAATCAAAGGTTAATGATTTGATGTTTTCACATGGTTTGCTGTACTAAGACTGAATCCCATAAAGTTGATGATCAGTGGTGGACAGTTTGTCAAGAACCTAGACACTCCCCTGTCCCAAGGAATGGAAAAGCATGGAGACAGTTATCGTGACAGAATATCAAATGGTACAAAAAGGTTTCTGTAATTGGTGGCCTATGAGTTTCTAAGGATTTTCTCTTCCTAGAGGGGAAGGGGTTGAATTCTTTACAATTATCCAAAAATATTCTTCAATTATTAAGAAGCTATGTATATAATACACCAGACCACAAAACAAAACCAGGGCATCTCTTCTTTTAGGAGACAGAATCACTACATTGACCCTAACATCCTGCTGTGCATAGACATTAACTCTGTTTAGAGCCTACAACGACCCATCAGCATCCTGGTTTGTCTGCCCTCTGCCACTTCATCCTATGGCTACTAGTTTAATGAGATTAAACAGAACACTTCAACCTTCATCATACCAGTGCACTGACCAACTGCAATTGCCCTGCCAAATCAGATCCAAATCTATACAATCCAGAATCTTAGACATAAGAGGGAACAGTAGTAAGTTATGTTAAAATGGGAGGAGACAAATAACCAGGAAAGGCAGGAATGGCTAATAAAGCTTTGACTGCTTTTGTTTAATCACAAAGCTCTTGCACAGGACACTCGACCCAAGAATACTCAAAAGATGTCTGTGTCTAGGCACAGGTAGGTAGGTAGGTAGTTAACACCTGTAACACCAGTGGATGCCACTGAAGAGTAGATGTGGTATAGAGCTCATTGAAGACCAGTATACTGTGTATATGTTTTCCATGCAATGCAAGTGGCTTTGCAAATACAGATGTTTATCTCTTTTTTATTTTCATATACAGGAAGCATAAGCATGGCTCAAGATAAATGTAACCTAAAACCAGGTTCAGACAGCAAATATCTTCAGGTGGGATTCAGGCTTGTGAAAGAGCAGCTTGCGGACTGTCACTGGTGCAGCCATGCAAAAGAATCTGCCAGAGGTGGGGAACAGAAACGCCCTTAGTTTTCCCATTTCATTCATTTTTAAAGAACAGACTTGTAACGTTTGAAGGATGTAAAAGGTGCTCTATAAAGAGAGGAATGGATCCAAATCCCTGTCCAAGTAAGAAAGTTTATTTTATTTTGAAGAATTCTGTTTCATTCTAATGAGTTTTGGATGTGGAAATGGGCAAAGCGACTGCCGGCCTGAATTTATTTCACACTGTCCGAACTCTTTTTCCCCAGAGGGCCATAGGATCCCCTACAAGGGCATAGAGTAGTAAGAAATGCAAAGAGCTTGGTCTGTCTGTTGTACCATATTAACTCAGTGTCACTATTCTGTTTTACTATGAATTCTGGGTTGTTGGTTTTCTTTGGTTTGATTGGAGTAAAAGCATTCATTAAAAAAAAAAAACAAACAATGTGTATATGCATTCATAGAATAACCAAAATCAGAATTGTTTGAAGGTATAAGCCAACCACAGCCTGCCAAGTAATACCGTGTATCCATCATTCAGCCTTTATCACCTCACTCACATACTTTCAATACAGTTTTATTCTTGGCCTTTCCAGAGACTGCTAATAACCTCAACATTATTGATTAAAAGCAGGAGGCAACTGAAAGACAGAAAACAGGATGAAAACACCAACTCATTTCACACAGATTATCCAGCTGCTGGTAGCTGCTAATCGATTCTGGTTATGCAAGAGCCACTGAGAGCAGTTCTAAAGGCCCCCTTGGATTTGTGTCACTGAAGAGTCTCTAAGAAGTTCACCTTCAGTAGAAAACTCAGTCTGCTTAAGTGCTTCATACCCTTTCTAAAGTATCAATCAACCTTGACATTATTTGGGAAGCCTCTGACCAGATCTTTCAGAAGGTACAAAAAGCAGCAGTGCCAAAGGGGCTTTTGACTTAAAGCAGGAACAGACACCAGAATAGGTTACAAAAACTTGTAAAAAAACAGCACTGCAATAATTTTTGCCTCTTTATAAAAAGCGAGCACTCTGGCATTGAATGACAATTATTTGTTTAAAATAGCATAGGGAATCTCTCATAGATCTGGAAATGAAATTCAGACTTCCTCAGGCTGAACCCTGATTCAAAATTTCTGTTGCTTCATGTTTGGTATCTTGCAGGACTGCACATCTCCAATTTCTCCAGTTCCCATATTGAAACAGAGATGTAGATTAGCAAAAAATTTTGAATGCCTTACATGGTATCAGAAGGCCACTGTCAATACAGTTCCTTTATATCTAGCTGCATAAGTACACACAAAATACACAGAACATGTCACTACACTTTTCAAAGACGAAATGTGTCCTTCTGACTTCTCTGGAACATAAAAGGTACTTATTAAAATTACTCATAACACACCTCTCACAGTGTTCTGGGTTTTCTGTGAATATTGGCAGGTTTACATGTCCAAGCGCTATTCTGGCAGTGCACTGGTCAGTTGTAGCTGGGCCACAGGCACAGAGAGAAGAGCTATAGCATCCAAATCTACTGCACTTAATGTATTGTGAACCATGTTCTACTTTTTCAAAGAGAGAGGAAAGATAAAGGGAATATACCTCCCCACAACTACTGCAGTAAGAGTTCCAAATGCAAAATGGGTATAAATAACAAAAACCCCAAACTGACTCAAGACTAACAGCATTTCAATATTGAGTATCACCACAGCTTTCCAGTCAGGTTCATGCTTTATCCTCTGGCTCGACTAGATTTGGCACCACAATTTGCAAGGAAGTAGGTAAGAAAAAATGTGCCTGTGACCCCTGAGCCAGTAGGTGTCATTTTGTAAGCAGAAAGGCTTCTGTATGTATCACATTACAGATGCCGTAAAGAGTCCTCTATATCCTGCAGCTGAATAGTCAAGCCTAATAACACATTTAACCTTTACAAATATACAAACAGGATGGCAGAGGAGATTATTTTAATCAGATCTGAATGCATGAGAGGGCAACATGCAATTAGATAGAAGCATAATTGCATAATCCATATAACATTTCAGCAGAAATTAACTTAGAGAACCAACAGAGATTCCTGTTACAATTGCCACAAAACACAATAGCACTCAGATTATAATTTAAAATACATTTTATTAAACACACATATAGTTCCCTTGGCTAAAAAAATGACCACTTCAGACTGACTTTTAGTTGTCTGACAGCACATGCCCTACTGCTGTGTGTCAAACAGAACTTCACAAGCTCACTCATCTCTGCTGCACAGATACAACATGATTGCAAGTATTTTTGTTGGAAGATTTCTTGTCTTTGGACAGGATGGAGAGCATGAGCTCAAAGAGAAGGTATAGAAAAAAAAATACACATACTCATTCCAGTGGAATAATATAACACAAAGAGAGCATAGAAAAACTGTTTGTTGTGCTAGCTCTACCATGACAAACCATGATTTCCTAGCCCCTCGTGAAAGCCTCCGCATACATGTTAGGAATCCGAATAGACGACTACTGGATATGCCCTAGGGTGAGCTTTGTGCATGAAAGGCAACACCAAAAACAGGGTAAACTTAACGGAAGATGGCAATGCCTGCCCAGAAACAACCAGTGAAATAAACCATTGAACCAGACGATGATCCTGTAGATTCCATGGCCTTCAAGAGAATTATAACGAACCATTAACAGTGGGAAGTAGTTCCAAAAGGGACAGAGAAAATTATGGAGATCACTGAGCAGTAACTAATCCAAGAACAATGCAGTACAGGGCTAGATTCTAGTCTTCATACTAATCTATTGGCTGTGGCGGAAAGGACCGAAATCCCTGTTGGGGTGCAGCTAGAAAGGCAGACAGTTTACGGGCTGTCAGGTAAGAGAGGTAAAAACTTTAACTACACTGTACAAGGCTTTTATTTTCCTATTTTAATCAGAACCCCTGTGGTTACACATGCCTACATAAAATCTTCCACCCCGTTCCTAGGGTACAAGGCTTACCTACCAGATCTTTTTCTATGGTTACCCTGGAGTGCAATATTCCGCCAGGATCACTGGAGTTAGCATAAGACACATGAGCTGTTGATCCTGACCACGTATGCTGGTTTTGCTTCTGCTTTGATCAAGCTAAACCGAAGTTCTCTTTTGACCCTTGCCTCATTTCAAATCCTTTTTAACGATCCAATAGCACAAAGCACAGTAAAAATTTTTTTCTCACACAGAAATTAAGTTGTTTTCTGCAGCAACACTACAGAAAAGCTGGTAATATTCTGGGAGGCAGAAAATGGCAATTAAATATATTTTTATAAAAAATGCCATTCTGTTAGGTGAAAGTGGCTGGTAGAATAAGAAGGACATAATTGCAAATGCATGTTAACGGCAATGTAGCTCCAACAGCTTTTTGGTGAGCTTTGGTTTTGTTTTAAACTTTCTGTACAGAAAAATCTTTATTATAATAAAGGAAGAAGACATCACATACAATACACATTGGATCCGAAATAAAACAAAAAGATTTAAAAGGATAAAAAGGAGACCTACCTTAGTCAAGGAAAGAGCCACTGATGGGTAACTGTTATTGAACCAGAAAGAAATAATGAGGCCATAGCTAGCAAGTGAAAAAGATGGAGTTAAGAATGATCATTTAGAAGATACTGACACATCGCATGGGCATCCTTCCATGCTTTCTCTGAGAATGGAACAGACGTAATAAACAAGAAAGGAGGAACTCAAGTATGTGAATCTAAGAAGAAACATGAAGTAACTTGCAGGCTGCAAGACCTGGTCTAATCAGGAAACTGACAGAACTACTTACCTTCCAACAAAGTCTATAGGAAGGATAGATTCCTATATACAGAAAAGGGTGTAGAAATACATTCTGGAAGGAGGAGTAGCCCAAGGCAGAAGAAAGGAAAGATATATACATGCTGACTGCCACAGCATTGCCAATTTGTACTGAATTGAAAGATATATGGTTGGAATATTATGGGAAATTGCAGTAGAGCTCCAGGGCAAGATAAGAAGCCAGACCTGAAAACCTTGAGGAGAGGAAAGGAAAGAAAAAAACCATTAGAACAGTGATCAAGAAGGGTTTGTATGATGTACATCCTAGATGGGATAAAAATTGTAGAATAATATTGAAAGGAAACATTTTTCCTGTGATGCTCTAAGACCATTCATAGCCACTTCCTGCTTGACATTAAGTAATGAACAGAAATCATGTGCTTAGCAAAATAGCAGGTGATGAAAGCTAACAGGGTTTGAACAGATATTTACAAGATGGCACTGCAAATTTATTTCACTCACTTAAAGCAAATATTTCAGGCTTATATAAAATTGAGAGGAGATATCTGCCTGAATCAAATCCATTTTAGAAAAAAAATGCTCAGAACACATTTACATTTCAATCAAACTATCACTCAGGAGGAAAACAAAAGAGCAAGGCTAGTGCAACCTCAAGAAAGGAAAGAAGAATTACAGGGAGTTTCCTGTTCTGAAGAAAAAATAACTCACACTGTCTGTTCTGTCAGTTTTTCTTGGTAGACAGGACCTCAGACACTGGAAATGGCAATGGCAGACACATGTGAGACCACAGAACAATAATGCTACTGTGCATGAATGGGGGAGCAAGGTCGTGGTAGGGGGTTGTGTTTTCAAATATGAGGTGTGTTCTTTCTGCAGAAGGACCAAATCTGATTCTGAATTAACTCACTCTGATATCAGAAATGTTAGCATCCATCAGTAGAACCCTTATTAGTAGAGCCCAATTAATATTTTGCCACTTCTAGTTTCATCTATAACCACTGAAAAGTCATTTGAGGATGCCACAGTTCCATCTTGAAAGTCAGGCTAACATTTTATTACTGAGTAGTTTGTCAAGCCTTCACAGCTTGATACTTTCCGCCCCCCCCTTCAACACATTCAGCCAAAACAGGACAGCTTGATAATAAAAACTCAGACAGAGAAAGCACCAAAGAACAAGCCTTCTACTTTTCATTTGATCTACTGCACACATGAATTTCCCAGTTCATATGTGATAACAAGATTTAGAATATCTAATTTTCAGTTACTGACAAAATCACACAGCAGCCAATTAAGACAGTCTTATTACTGTGGTAATATATTGCATTTTTAACTTTGGGCTTTGCTATTAAGCAACAGCAATGTCAAATAAATATTTTAGTTCCATAAAAATAGCATATATTTATTTTCCTCTCAAATCAAGAAACAAAAAATCTTTTCACATGAAAGGTTTCCCCTGCACATGTTACAAAAACTTTTGACTTAATTTTTTCCTGCCTGTCTTTCTGCAAAGCTATTTAAAAAGCTGTAATCTGTGACCAGCATTCATGCTGGTTATTTTCTTATGCTACAGTTTAAAAAGAAAAGCAAGTCCTCAGTCCGAGGCTGTCTACCTACCAAGCTGCCTGGGAATCATGAGTCTTAAAAAGCCTGCAAGTTTCACCTACCAAGGAGTGATGAGCACCAGTACCAGAAACCCCTAGTTTGTCAGGCTCTGGATTGCTTGTCAACCTGCCAGACAGCTTACCAAAGGCTGAGGCAGGAGAGGCAGCTAGAAACCCAGCAGGAATCTGTCAGAGCCCTGCCTCAGCTTTGCTGAAATGAAAACAGTCTGTGCAAAATGTTCTGATTTCAGCAAACCGGCAAGTTCCAATGAAGCTGCCCAGTGATTTGTTACTTTGAGGGAACAGACTACAATTGAGGTGGTCCTTCCCTATATTCCCATGAAGAAAATGTTGTATGAGAATTTTCCCATCAGCCTTATTCAGGCTAAGCCACATGCATCTTCCCCAGGCTAAGCCACAGATTTGCCAGGCCACCTTCACATAAGAAAACTGGCATTGCATTGTACAAACAGATTCATCTCCTGTGTAAGCCAGACATCATTTTCCTCCCTCACATTTTCCACCGTAGAGGACATTTATTTTGGTGCTAAACTGTTGTTTCAGTCTGGGTCAGTGCTATGCTCACACCACCAGTGAACCCGACTCATTTTTTCTGCCAGCCTTCCCCGGTACTTTCTTTCGGGTCCAGAGTCTACTCTTGGTTGAGAATGAACTTGAAAGTACCAAAATTAAAACCAGCAGAAAACCAGAACCAATTTGGAAATTGAGCACGTCTTTGACTGAATTCCTTTCCTGACCATCACTTCTTTGCCTTCTGAGTTGCTATTAACTGGTTCATGTCAGCTATAAAGGTTTTTTAGGCAGAAGAGAAGGAAAGTTATGAATGAACAGTGGAAGTGTATGCTGACAGGCAGAGGGAGACGAAGAACAGCCCCGATCTTGGGCTGACCCAGAGAGTCACAGTTTTGTTATTGAGAACAGTTCCTGTTCAACAAGAGTGTAAAACACAAGAGTGGAGGAATGGTAAAGCGGTGCAGAAACAAAGCTTCCAGATTTGCCTCTAACTCAATGTTTGCTTAATCCCAAAGGTCCATGACATAACTTTGAGGGTTTCCAGACATTGTTTTTAGACACCCTTAGGATTGCCGAAATCCTATAAATGTAACCAGAGTTTTCAGGTATTACATTAGCCTCCAGAGAAAACAAGGCAATACATTAAAAAAAAAAAAATCCCAGCACTAACAAATCAGAAACACCCATTATGGTAACATTAATTCTTCTAGATTCAAAGTCTTTCTTAAGGCACCAATGCTCTATTAAACACTTCCATCCTGGCCAAAGATTCATTTATGCTTGTGACCAAGATATTTTGAAGATCAGCATAAATAGTGAAGGGTCGAACACTGCTCTGAAGTTTACCCAAGTAACTCAAACTATTGAGACTGCAGGATTTGGTCCTGTAATAGAGCTGTCACCCATATGATGAATGTATGAAGCTCACCATTAACACCAGTAATCGTTCAGTGCTGGTCTGAGCCAAGGAGTGGAACGTGACTGACCAGCACACACTCCATAGTGGAAGGCAGCTCAGAGGAGATGAGCAAAAATAGTAAGCTCAGGGAATAATGCAAAGAATGACTGTCAGTTATCATAAAGCAAGCTGAAATTATCTCAACACAAGGAAGGCAAGGGGTAACTTTTGGGTTTAGGTATACTGCTGTACCAGTGGATCACTAGGTTGTATAAATAGCCTTTCCTGAGATAATCAGTGGGAACAGGGAAGTGTATACATGGCTCAGCCCAATGTAAGTTCTTAAAACTGGACAACTAATAAAACTTTGAAGAGAGCTAAAAGCTTGAGCTGGCTTAGACCCATGTATTCCCTCCCAAGTGACTGTGGACACCCAGCATCATGACAGTGAGCATAGAGTGAATCACACTCATCTTGTGACAGTGTTTGTGTTATGATTTCAGTATATTGCTGTATCACTGTGCTAATTTAAAATCCCTTAGAACACCAAACATCAAATAAGTAAACTTGATAATTAAACATTAAACCATCCTTGCATGGAATACCTAAAAAGAACCTGTCAAGAAAATACTTGACTCTGACAGGTCCCCCTTAGTTTCACTTCCACTTTCCAGAAGAAAGCTAGAAGAACAGAACAGTAATGTGACAGAGCAACAGAAGATTGGCTTTTAACTGGGTTCCAGTGTTAGGCCTTCATATGAAAGTGACAGATGCTGGCAGAACTAACTTCCTACCAGCCGCAAACTAAAGGCATCAGGCATTTCAATTAACATTTCCTAACAGCATTGTATTTCAGATACTTGCAAAAAGAGCAACCCAGCTCAGCCACTATAAAGAAACCCCACACATTCTTGCTTTTGCTACTTAAGGTGAACTTCACTAATAGTAAACTGAACTTGCTGTATGCTGAAACTAGTCCTTTTCCTGTATTTCTCTTGCATTATCACAGACCCTCAGTATTGCAGGGAAAGAGGATTTGGGATGTTCAGAACCTCTGCCTTGATTAAAATCATTAACAGGATTACTTCAGTTTTGTTGTGTATTAAAGTACAGAAAACTGCAAGACAAATGCTTGATCTTGTCACATCTAGAAAGAGGCTTGTATTATAAAAAGGATTTTAATGAAGCTGAACAAAGGAGAAAACTGTAGAGCAAGGACAAATGTATTTGATTTCTTTCAAGCACTAAGCCTTGTATTTGAGAAAAAGGATATGAAGCTTACAAAGAAAAACTGCCATTTATAAAGAGGCTGTGATGCTGTAAAAACTTGTTCTCTACTTCTGACCAGACTTTAAGCACATAAAATCTCACAGAAATTTCATCAAATTTACCATTTCAGAATTAAAGAGGCAAATAAAAGACCTTTTCATTTTATGGTATATTTTTCTATAAAAAAAAACAAGTCAATCATATCATATTTGAATATTTATTATGAAAGTTAAATAAGACATACTTTGCTGTCATGGTTTAACCCCAGTCCTTAACTCAGTATAAGCACCACTTAGCAACAACCAAAACATCAGCGTGTTATCACATTATTCTCATGCTAAATCCAAAACACAGCACTATACCAGCTACTGGGAGGAAAATTAACACCATCCCAGCCAAAATCAGGACACTTGCCTTCCTAGAATGTCCAGTCCATTATTAGAGTCAGTTTGAAATATAATGAATTTGAAAAAGTGTCACAAGCAAAACTTGCTCACCTAATGCCTGTTATATCTTCAAGCTACGCTATGAAGTAAGGTCTATAGTCATATAATCCTTCATGCTAATAAGGTTATAATGCTTCCAGTGGTGCAGCAGACAGAATCAAATTGG
Organism: Rhynochetos jubatus; assembly: GCA_027574665.1. Taxonomy (NCBI): domain Eukaryota; kingdom Metazoa; phylum Chordata; class Aves; order Eurypygiformes; family Rhynochetidae; genus Rhynochetos; species Rhynochetos jubatus. Next base: position 11,859,579 of record CM050655.1, read on the forward strand.
ATATGTTCACACCATATTCACCATGATTTTGTTTTGTGGAGCTAAACAGAACGAACTCAAGCATCCGCTTCCGTGGTACGGGTATGCCATAGCTTCCCGCAGAAAGAAGCGTCATGTGTTGGTGTTCTTTCACGCACATACCTAAAACACCTCAGTTTTTAAGAAGTAGTTTCCAGAACCCAGCCTAAGGGAGTCAAACTCACTGCTATGTTTGCATCTTTTGGAGGAACTCAGTTGAGCGTGAGCTGCCTTCCAGTCGGTACCAGAAGACTGCCTTGCTCATCCCCTTTTATTCCATACATAAAGATGATCTTTAATCTGTATACTTTCTTCCTTGCAGAAGAAGAGATGAGACACCAGGGACAAGGTACTCCTATTTCAAGGGAATCAACACACGTTCTTACTAATACTGATGTGATTCAGATAAGGTCAAAATGCACTGTACCAGTTCATTTGTCCAATTCCTAAGTATTTAAAGAGTAACTTGCTGATGAGTAGCACATTTAATCACATTTCCTCTGAAATCTTGCATAACCACAGCATTCTTAGATTATTTGGCAACAGCTTAGGTCAAGACCACAGAGCATCTCCAAGATGAAAGGACTCAACATTCAGGTTCTCATGGTCTGCCTCTCAGGGCAAACTCCCTCACTGCCCACTGCCAGAGATTTACACATACGGATATAGTGGTGATGGGGTAGGAGTTTGCTCAGTTTTTCCTGAGTAACAGTACTCTACAGAGCCTCCATTTTGCCATTACACTAACTAGTACATATCCAACATGCCAGCATCATCATTCACCAAAAAAAGGGTTTCTAGAAAAAGTGATTTTAAAAAGGTGCATTTTTAAGAGGATGGAAATATACAGAGATAAATGTGTGTAACAATTCCAAAGATATGTGACAGCATGGAGTGGGTTGATGAAGAAACATCGTAATTATGAAACCCTATAATCTGGAACAGGGCTAGCTGATTTCTGTAATGGTGCAATTCTGCTGTTTTTAACATTACATTATGTAGCTATGGTATCTGATTAGGTAATTTACATGGTGTGATTTGACAGGAATTATAAAATATCCTTATTGCTTTATATATCTATTAGAAAGGAACATTTCTATTTTACTGTCTAATTATGCAATGAGGCAAGGATTCAGATATCTGTCAGAATATGAATCTAGCAGACTAGAATTTAGTTACAAAGTACTTACTATGTAGTAGAGACTCAGGTGATAATTTTTATTTAAAGTCCTTCAAATACATTATTTTTAGTTGGATGGATTCATCCCTTTAAATGGTTAATTTTTATTAAACCATCTCTTGGACTACTCAAGATTTTCTGCCCACTTTCATTTACTTTGGCCTTCTTTCAACACCACTATAATCCTCTATTTTGTTTTTCTGCTGCTGTTTCTCCTCCAGGATCTGTCACATCCTTACTTTTCATTAGAGGCTCCTTCTCCAACACTCTGCAGCTATGCTCCTTGTTTTACCTTTGTGCTTTCCTCTAACCTTACATACAATTTTCACACCCGTTTCTAAACCCACATCTCACAGATCTAAATAATTCTGACTTTTCTTCTTCAAACTAATATTTAGCCTTCCTGGACAGAAATCTTATCCAAGGTAGTACAGGTAACTAAAAGGGTTGATGTCATCTACTTGCGTACAATTCTGCCTTAGGCATGTTTAGATATTTAGTGTGTAATTCAGACAGAGAGGTTAAGATAGAGAAATTGCAAGATAATTGTTCCTATCAGCTGTTTCCCAACACTTAGACTAGGTTCCTAGCTTTTAAAAATAGTTAAGATGAAATGAACCCTACCCCAAGATACATTTATGCTAGCAAATTAAGCAGTGCCAGGAAAGAGAGACCACACCGTTAAGGGGCACAGGAACTTGATTGTTATATTTTTAAGTTTCAAACAGTTTTGGCATATAGCAAATCACACTCCCCTAAACAATTCCCTGCTTTTGGAGACAGCAGATAACAAGGCTCATTCCCAGAAAACACACGACAGCTTGAATGTTGCCTACCTCTCCTTTGTGCTGGAGGGTAACAGAGTTTCATAAGACATGATTTTTTTCCACACCAGCTGACCTCACTGCAAAAATGGTCCAAAGCATATTTAATTTAAGTGTACAGATGTACCTAGTAAGTCCACTAGTATCAACTATCAACTCAGCCATTTTAAATTACTTTGGAATTTACTGAGGGGCAGGGGAGAGAGCAATACAAGAGTAATTCAGAATAAAATAGCTAAGTGGGTCTTTAATTATTGAATCCTCAGGCAATGTCATTTGGGATCAATCAATATGGGAGTTTGCTCTTAACGTCACATTAACTTCTCTAAGAGCTTTGTCTCCAGTGTCAATTTCACTTATACAGTTTATCCATGGGAAGCTTATTTAGAAATGTTTACATATGGAACCAGGAGATGGCTACAAGTAGAGCAAACATGACTGATACATGGGAAACTTTCTATCTGAACTTTGCACAGGAATTTAGTATTCATGAGACACACACAGTACATCTTTATTGCTGCTGGCATACTGCTAGCACAGTGCTATTTTACACTGACAACACACCACTTCAGCAATCCAGAATTCAGAGAGTTTGCATGAATTCAGGTCAGGACTGTATTTCCTATCACCCAGGAGTTTCATGCTGAGTGGATGACATTTCAGCAACTCCCTCCATAAATTGTAGTTTTGTGTTATGGAGGAGAGGGGAGAGGGTTTAAGTAATAGGCCCAGCAAACAGACCTTGCTAAATCCTACTCTCTCATTCACTTACTTCATACGAACTCAGTGAAATACATGCATCTGATCAACATACACAGCACTATGAGTGAACTAAAAGTTCATCTCACAAGGTACAGTGCCAGCTGCACAAGAATCACATACCTGCGTCTTATATCCTATTTTATTGCTAAAGTGTACATAGACAGTCTACATCGCACAGTATTTAAATACAAGCCTTATGACAAGGCAGAGGGATGTCTCCGCTCCTCTCATCACTGTTAAGGTGTGCTTTCACGTTTTCCCCTTACACAGGTTCTCATTCTTATTTCCTTAACATTGAATCGCTCTCCAGCAATGAAAGAAGAGATGCTACTGTTGTCTGTTTTCACAGTTTCTTTAGCCTCACCTTTCACCAGCATGAGGATCCTGGCTGGCTCCCTGCTGCAGAGGAGAGTAAAAAGAAACAGTTGTCCCTTAAACATCTTGAGATAATGTCCAAAACCACTACTAGCAGATTCAGAGGGATTTTTTCCCCTGGCCACTTGCATGCAAAAAACACTTCCATATCAATTTTAGAGGCATACAGTGAGTATATAAAGTCTTCACTAAAGACTTTAGTGTTAAAAACTCTCTGTTTAGATCCTTCTTGATCTATTTCAGGTTGAATTAGTGCACTTGTTTAAACTACTGTGGCAAATAACGGTGAAAAATAAATAGCAAAAGGGAATATGAAACGTCCTTGGACAAACAATTCCCTGTTCTGTACAATTTTCTACCAGTGTGCAGCCCTCCCTCTATAAAATATGCTACCAGCATTGTGCAGTACATAATGGGTGACGGCCACAGAAAATGGCACAGAGCTGTACACAACGGCACGTGTAAGAACAATTTGGTCCTCCAAAGGTCAAAGGAGTCAAATGCAAACTTACAGTAGAGAGAAATTTCACTGCCCTACCTGACTAGTGTCCCCTCCTCTCCATAACAATATGAGGCTATGTATATAGCAAAGCTCATAATTAGTCCCTTAGAGACAGACGGTACCTTCTCAAAGTTTAGAACAACACATTCAGATCCCTATCTTTCAAAAACCTACATATTCCACATCTTGTTGAAGAATCCACTGGGAAATACCAAGCATAATACTAATTAAATCAAAAGAGAAGAAAACAAAGACACTATCCTATAAATAACTGAAAAAAATTCTTAATTTTTCCAGTCAAAAAGGGATTTGCCAAATTCAAGTGAATCCCAAGCTAATTAAATTCAAGGCCTTAACTAGCTTTTGAATCATTATCACTGCTATCTGATAATCACATAGTATAGCAATAAAATTTACATCTACTACCACCACCTCTCAGCCTGAGAAATCCAGATAATTAGTGATAGAGTGAACACATCATTTAAATGGGGAGCTACAGAAAAACAATTCTGAGGGAACCAAGAGGCTTGAGCCTTGGAAAACTGAATCCCTTAGGAATAAAGTCAACCAAACACAGAGGTACCATTGAGGGAACAAAGTACTGACTTTTTCAGATGTCCAACAGCATTTCAAAGTTTTCACCATTGTCTTGCCATTCCTATATCGATCTGTTTTTCTTCAACAGCTTACCTGAAGTGCTAGAATATCTTGCATATTTCTATTACACCTATATCTATTCCTATTACTAGTATGTACCAGGGACCTTTGTTTTTAAGATATCCATTTTTCATATTATTTTACTTTTCTGACAGAAAGCAACTGCACCGTTGTGTTTCACAAACTTCTCTCTGCACTTCACTGCCAAGTTTTCTGAACAGTTAGTACAGGCCACCATGTCAGAACCAGAGATGGGTTTTAACCCAGATCCAATCCTAGCAGACTAGGCCTTTTTTCCTATTCCCTTGCTCATTTTTCTCATTCTGAATTCAGTAGATTTGGTGAAAGTTCTCAACTTCAGGACTAAAGTCCTTCTCTAAGAACCAAGTTGCATAATTACATTTTCAAGTTTTCTTTTGGAACACATTGAAAAATAAGCCATTCCTTCTATCTTAAGAGATGCAACACACATAAGTCATTCCTTTTCATGATTTCCTAATGTGTCTGATTGGTTTTTATTATAATTATTATTATTATTAGTATTTTCACTGCAACACTAAATAGCCAACTACCTCTGAAGGTAGAACTTAGCCAAATGGGGACACTGATCACTTCTGACAAACTGAAAGCTAAAAACTATCAGAAGGTGCCTTTCGGGCTCCAAGCCATTCTTTAAAGTAATCACACATTAAAGGGAACAGACTACCAAAAGCCAGGAAGAATCACTGAGATTGTTTTACAGATATGTTGTCAAACAAAAAATATTAACGATCACCGGACTACTTAAACTGTGAAGCTTGTCAAGGCCTTATGACTACTGAAATGCAAACATGTTCCAAGTGCTTAAAAATTGAGACTACACATGGTTACTTATGGGTAACTATAACTGCATGAAATCAAGTCTTTTGAACAGATACTGCCAGATCTGACAATCATTTGTTTGAGGATAGTTTACTATTGCTTCTCTCATGAAATCTATAAGCTCTGCCCGCTTGCCTGCCTAGCGCCAACCAATAAGGAACAAACCATTAGTACGTTAAGAAGTAGAATTCACTTTCCGAAGTATTTTGGTGAAAGAAAGCTAAATATTTGCCAGTGACACTGAGCTGACTCACGTGACAGTTATAATAGGTTTTTTGTCTGTCCCATCTTACATTTCTGTTCATTTCAAAATCAGTACAGGTTACTAACCTACTGAACTGCCAACAAACATCACTCAGAGCAAGGCATTGTATACAAACTCTCTGTCCTCCTTGCTGTCTCTGTACTAGGTTTTTCCAATACAAAACCATTGAAGAAAATGCCAATGATTAAAAACTAAACATTATAACACTTATTGTTTAATCATTCCCTAGTTTACTGTCTACAAGCCTAGCGACAGGGCAGCAATACACTTAACAAAATACATTGCACTGTGCTGACAATGTTAAAGTGAAGATGCATTGAAAGATCATAAATATAGGTTCCGTTAGAAATAAAGAGCCATGGCAGTATACTGTATGTTTATACCAACTTCAAAAATAAGTTTGCTGGCAATGCTATGGTGGCCTTAATTACATAGGGATGTTTGTAGACTTGCTTCTCCTATACCCTTTAGCACATTTTATTTCGATAAGCTTATACAGTAGCATCAGCTGTGTTCTAACAGTACCATTATGTGAGCTTTTATTGAAAAAAACACAAAAATTTTTGTAAGAGCAAAAAGATTAATATATAATGCTCTCTCAATAGAGGATAGTGACAAATTGAAACAGTTTTGCTTAGTCATCTTAATTTGTCCAAGCAGCATAGAACTGACAGATAACTACCACAACAGAGGTCTTAGTCTATTGGTTCAAAGTTTATATAAATTTTAAAAAAAATATGTATTTTGACACACGCAAGTTGCAGGAAATACAGAATTTAGGAAAATCTTTTAAAGTTTTTGGTTTTTTTTTAAGGATGAAATAGTGATGCTAGAATTTATTCTCTGCATTCATGACAGATGTTGTAGCAAAACCTTTTACCTGTTCCTACTTAAATTTCAACAGATCAAATGCATTTACAAGCATGTCAGAGTTCTGAAGCTGAGATCCAGAAGCTGACTTTGATTTGGGTTCCAATGTCTTTCATTCTGAAATTGTCAGGTACTGTTTCTGCATACCAATCAGAAAAGCACTTGCACTTCATCTTACAGTAACTTCTAGGTCACATAACCTATAGTGTAAGAGAATATTATGAAAACAAGTATTGTTCCTACATTTACAAAAAATTTGTGTACACTTCATTACATTAAAGGACTGAGATGTAAAAGAGCTCTGTAAGCTTGTCCTCAGAATCTTGTTCTACCTGACTTTATAGCATTTATGGACTGTTTCAAGTTACTTTTGATCTTTTTACCCTGTGAAGAGATGTTTCTGTTTAGACAGTTTTGTATTAATTACCCACTAGTACTCTACCTTTTCTCCTAAAGCAGTTCCCTGTAGTTCAGTTAGACCCAATCACTTCTGTTTAACTCATTAATAGTATAAATTAACCATAAAAGTTATTTTATGTGGCTATTATTCTAATCATGAAAGCCAACTAACACTTCCTAAGCACAATGTACAGCTGCTTACATGCTATTCCAAAGAACAGCTCCCTCAAAAGATACTAAACAGGCAGTGGTTTTAAGTCAGTGCTATTTCCAGAGAATTCATGTAAACAGAGAATAATTCAACTGATCCTGACTGATGATTCTTACAGATCCTAACAATATGTTTCTTAATAAAACCAGTGAATCCTTTATTTTATCAAGTATAAGCTTAAAAGCTTCACAATAGAATAACATATTGGAATGACCCTACAGGAATATTACCAAAGACATTTTAATTTGTTGCCTCTCCAGATATCTCGAAACATTCTTTGTGTAGAAGTCTTTTATGTTCCAAAGGTCAAAGACTACTATTCTATGATTCTTTCAGCCTCCAGAGAGGAGACTTTGGAAAGCATTTACTGGTTGAATAAAGAGCATCAACATTATGGCATTTTTGTTTCCGTCGGGCAGTGTGCATTATCTACACACATACAGCTGGGAAAACAGCACTGTATAGGTTAACAGCAGTGAAGGTAGTAAAAATCCACTGAGTCTTCATCATATATAGCCTGTCATTAGTTAATATGGAGCCCTTCTTTCTGATAAGGGCGCATTCTCCCGGCTGAAACACTCACATATTTACTCTATTCAGTTAATTGTGGAACACAGTGTTTTAGTGGAACAGACTCAGAAATTAATATGCAGCCTCTCAGTTCCCACTAGATTGAGTTATCTAGTGCAGCCTTGATTACAGTTGTGTTAACTAAACAATTGTTTTGGCTTTACTTCTTATGCATTATCAAATTTTCTACCAGCAATGACATTTAATGTTTAGATCAAATGGAAAGAAGCTCTATTTTGATTTGCTCTCATTAAAAGTAGCAGGTCATAAGAACTGATCAGAAATAACCTAACAGATTTTGTCCAGACTGTGCAACACTTTCCGCATCCCAAAAGCTTTATTTGTTGGTAAGGACAGATGCTCTGGAGACAGAGTAATTTCAACACAAGAGAAACATGATTTACAGATAACATGTCTAGACAACCATTCCTTACTAGTCACCTTTCCTCTATCCTCACCTTCAAGAACACAGCCACATGATTAGCAGACAAACCCAATTCTTCACAGTCAAAACACCCCACCCCCAAAAAAAGCCACGTGAACAAGGCCAATAAAAACCCAAAAGAACACTTCACTTAAGTATTTTTCCCAGGGGTTTTGGCCACACTGACATGCTACTTTAGAAGTCCTATTACAGCCAGCCTCCTATATTCTTTTTAGTATTTGACTCAGAATGCAGGCACTACATTTTTCCATAATAAACACCAATAACTATTTACTAACCAGTTTTGGGATTATTTTTTTTTTTAGGATTAAAGTAACAGCTCTTTATTTTCTTTGCAGGTATTTCTACTACACATAATGTTTTGTGTAACAGTTGCTTTATGTTTTCAATTTTCAATATAACATCTGATCTATATGCTGTGAAATCCTTCTTACAGAACTGTTTAATTTCTTCTATCTGATTTTCCATCCCTTAAAAACTGTTCAGCAAATTAAGGTAAAGTTAATACTAAAGACTCCTATCATTTTTGGAGATTATGTATAACTACTGTAGCAGAAAGCTCTGAAGAACAGGAAGATACATCCCCCCAAAGCACTAGTTCTTGAATTGTTCTTGAGTTGTGTAGCACTTAAATGTACTTCCCCTAAATAGCAGTCTAGAAAGCACATGAAGCTGTTGATGTCATCTATTAAGTCAGTCCATCATATCCAAAGATTTGGAGACTTTTTTCTATGTGTACTCCATAGAAATAAATGCATTCCAATAAATACATACATTTGTTAACACCAGTCAATATCTGGACTTCTTTAGCACCCAAAGCCTCCACCAGGTATAAAAGTACCAGTCATAAAATACTCTGAATATTACATGTGTTCTTAAAGTAAATAGTGAGGAAACATATGGATAACCCCACATGGATCATTATCTGTTTGACAGGATCCCATGCAGGCACAGTGACAATTCAGCTTTCCTAGAAGTTTACAAACTAAGATGAAAGGGCAAGAGAAGTAAGTTTTTTGTTTGATAGGTTTTCTTGTTGGGTTTTGGTTGGGATTTTTTTTTTTTTTATGAGAAGGACAAAGGTCAGCTTCTTTTCCATTAGAAGAAGCAGCTCCAACCACTATGCAGATAGACCATCAGTAATTGGAAGAATCTATCCAGTTATGAGTTCAATAGAGTAAAATAATGAGTGGGGTAAAGAGGATTTTAGAGTTCAGATGTGGGAGGCAGCTTAATACCATTGGGATGGTAAGGGAGAGTGACAGTAAAGCAGCTGAGTCCCAAGAGGATAACAGCTGTCTATCTGCCAGGAAGAACACTGAGAAGACAATGAGTTCTCTGCAGAGAAGAGAAATCCAGAAGCCCAGAGAGCCTATTTTTTTTCCACTTTCCTAGAAGTGTTACGAAGAAGGAATCACTGACCTTTGGCAAACCTTAACTATATTGGACTAGAGGAACTACAACAAAATTGTGGCTCCTGTAAGAAAAAGGATAAAAGAAGCTGTTACAAAGAAGTAGGCAAGAGGATTTTTGATGCACTGTTTTATCATTGAAAACATCAGGAAAAAACACATCCATGGAATACTGCAAGCAACTCTGAGACTTCAGGGCTTTAACTAACTTGCAGCAGCTCCTATCAAGTATCTCCTCATGCCAGTTTTGGTGGATCTGGTCCACCAGTACGCTGGCACCAGGGTGCTGATAGTTGTATCCTTTCCCACGTGAAAGTGTGCTGTGTCAACATACTTAACCCTCTGTAGGTTACAATATCCTCTTATAACAAATATTTATTACACAATGACCATGAACAGTCAGAGTTCAATGAAAGTGTGAGAACAGGCACCAGCAAGATCACCATTCATGTTTATCTGAGTGATTCACTTCAGAATTAGCACGTCAGGTAAAAAGGCCCTTTCGGATAGCAGGCCAATGCAAGATATTAATACCAGTCTGCCAGTTTTAAGTGGCATAATAACGTAGTATTTGTATAACTACCTAGGATGAAAACAAGATATTTAAGGGTATGAAGCTACCAGTAAGTTATTTTAATAGTTTCTTAAGCAGCTACATAATTAATATTAAAATATCCCTTTGAGGGAGCCTTAAAACTTGAACACATAAATAATTGAAATAATTTGATGTTTAAACATATGCTAAAAACAGGAAGAATTATAATTTGGTTTAATTATATGCACGATCTTCAGTACAGGCTTTACAAAATTATCAGATCTGAATCTGCTTTAGAGTTCAGCATGAGACACACGTTCTAAAGGACCAGCGTTACAGAGACAGGAGGCCTTACTAGCAGATGGCACTAACCAGGAACAGAAGCACACAGTGTAAATCAGTATGTCCTTAGCCTGCTGATTTTTCAGTGAATTAGAAGGAAACTTTTATTTGTACATTTTTGGCTTTGGGCAGTTTGCCATTAAAAACAGAAGCAGTGAATCAGTAAAATTTATGTCCCACAATCTGCATGATACTCATGATAAATCTGTCTTCTCTCATCCTGCCAGCTCCTTCAACACTGCTGCAGGTGTCAGCTTCGTGGATGACTGACAACCAAAGATGAATTGGATTTTTTTCTGTGTTCTACACAGGATCCACTGATCAAATGCCTTTCTTGTTGTCTAACAGTAATTAACTTCTGATTCTGTGAATGGCACCAAAAACATGAGAAAACACAGAAGCTTGACTTAAAATTTCCCATTCCTTTTCTAACTAAAACTTCCACAGTGCCCTCATTACTCTGAGCTATTTTCAGAACCAGCTACTCATGAGGGAGGAATTCTCTCTGGTCAAAACCTCCAAACTGAACAAACTGAAACTAGGTCTTGGTCCTGTTCCCATTTTCTCCACAATTTGTTTTAATTATGAAGGATCTTCAGCAAGCCAATGAATTAATCTGCACTTATCTTCTTGTTTCTTTGGTTGGGGTTTTTGTTTTGTTTTGTTTTTTTTAAAACCAATTTAACATGGAAAGAAATACTTCAAAGCTGTCTTATCCATAAGAAAATATACTAAATTTCTATTGAGACATGCAGTCTTCATGATACATATGTGATTAATTATGCATTACGACAATCAGCTCTCCATAGAGAAGAATGTGTCACTTTCAAGACTTGGGGTAAGTCTCTGGTAGGTGGAAGCCATTTTTTTCAACATTCTTTTTTGTTTTTACTGTGGGTCAATTTAAGGCCACAGCACTAAAAGGGAGTGAAGTTCTGCTGGAGTACTGCTGTTCATCCTCTACTGCCTCGAACTTTGTCCATCAACCAACATGTTCCCAAGTTTTCCCATCATTGCATCTACTGTCATACCATCTGTTTAGATTAGCAGAACGTTAGGCACCAGGTCCTAATTATTTATACAAAACTCACCAGCGTAAGATGCCATCTCTTGTTTGGGACCTCTACAGGCTGCCATAAGAAAACCTGTAATTTTTATTCAATCTATCAAGCATTTTTGATTCTTTCCTAAACAACACACTTCTAAATCCAAGGATTAAAGATTATTTCTTTCTTTGAAGCTTTTGTGTAGTAATGATTAAAAGAAAACAAATTGTAGAAAGGATACATGCAGGAAGAGTAAGAGAGCGGACACCTATGCCAAGAATGTCGGTATGAAATAATCCTTCAAATATCAGTAAACTTCAGAGTCAAATTCTCCTTCCAAGATTTATTACCAAGTATAGGAAGTGATAAATAACAAAAATACTCAGAAATGCCAAAACTGGATAATCCCTTTTGTCTCCCTGGGGGTGTGTTTTTGAGGGTTTGTTGTTGCTTAGTTGATTTTTGTTTGTTTGTTTTTAATTGAAATCCATTATCAAACTGGATCACTCAAAAATAGGATTGACAACAAAAGGAAGAACTACTCTCTTACCTGTTACATTTGTTTTAAAGCCTACTTCAGGGCTGATACAACAGAAAAACAGAGCCAAAAAGTTAGCGCTTGTCTTTTTGTCAGATTTTTCTACGTGTACCTTCTTCAGATGCAATGATCACAGACAATTTGACCAGTGACTGCTATTTAACCTGGCTCTCAACTCTGTACTACTTTTAAAATATATTCAGTGTAACAACATAAATTGCAAGCATTCTTCCACAGTCAGCATTAGAAAAGGGAAAATACACATCTACATCAACATTTGTACTATACTAAACTAGATGCAGAGGGAGTTTTTGAATCATTGCGCTTTGAAATATGCATATATTCCAAATGTTAGCACAGTCTGAAAGAACAATAAGATAGAAGAGAAAGTCTATGACAGATCTCAGGAAGATCAAGGACTGCTATAGAGTCATTCTCATCCAAGCTTGATCTAGAAATACAGACTCTAACCTCAACCAGTTAAATCCTCACATCAAAGGCTAGAAAAAGTAAATCAACTAACCCACAATGCAGAAAGGGTGCAAAATGTCCCTAAAATACACGATCATTTTTTGCTAACTGATATCCAAACTCCAGATTTTTTAACTTGCTGTTAATACACAGTTGTCTATTGCCAATGATCAAAGAATACATTGGCAAGAAAATTAAAAATGCTGAAAATGTTGACTAAAAAATGAAAATTAAACTGAAGTAAAATGCTTCCATTAAAAAAGAATTTTGCAAATGAGCACAGAAAAGTGACTTGTATGATAATGACGCAGATGAAAATCAGCCAAAATAGCTTGACTATATGAATAAATTTCATGTAAATGTTATCCTAAAGAACAATCTTGCAAATATTGTGCTTAACATTAGACCTTTATAAACACCTGCAAGATGAAAGAACAGAACTACTGCTTGAAGGAAAATTATCATGTATCAAGTGATTAAATATAATAATGTACACATTAAGTGAGTTCTTTTATTAAGCTTTATGCTTCAAAATAAATTGGCTAACACAAAAACCTACCAAAAAAATCTAATCACTGTTAGGTTAGTGTGATCACTTAAGAGATTGTTCAAGAACTAATATTTAGTAATAGTCATTACTCCATTGGGCTCAAAATGTTTCAGATCTAGGAATTAAAGTCTAACAAATTTACCATCAAAATAGTGGTACAGCATCAATAATGAATTAGAGCTACTCTAAAACATGGGACAGTACTTTATAGTAGTCTTCTGCAGCAGCAAGACATCGCACACATTCGGCTCTTCTAAGATTGCTAGTTAATAATAACCTTTATTTTGCAGATTCCTGTGCAAAGCAAGGTGGAAATAAACAGTTAATCACTTCCTTTTCAGTATCCTGACAACTATCAGAATTATAGGGAGGCTTTAGATGTGAATAACAAGGTTTAATGAATCAGCCTTCCATATCCTTCATCTTGTGGGGTTTGGATTTTATTATATTCAAAAAAAACCCCATAAATTCAGATTTAACAAATTCTCTTTAGTAGCTGTTGTGTTACTAGGTACATTGTAGGTAAGATAATCAGACACTGTATTTACTGGCTATCATTATCTCTTAATTGCAGCACTACTGAAGTTGAAGGGGCTGTTAATTCATGGTCTCAGATGAAATTGCACTGTTGTCTGTTGTATGTTACTTAAAAAAACCAAAAAAACAAAAAAACAAAAATCACCCAGTCTCCAGCAGATAATTTTAACTGTGCAATTCCAATACTCTAGTTTTGAAACAGTGAGTACACAGAGCTCCTTAGATCCCACAGACTTTTAGTAAATCACAGCCTTCATCCCCAGCCTGAATACTAAATTCTTAATTGACTATATGAATAAATTTCATGTAAATGTTATCCTAAAGAACAAATTTACAAATATTGTGCTTAAAAAAAGTTCTGACCAGCAGTCAGAGCTTTTCCTACCCTAACACAAAAATCTGTTCACTTTCATACACACAGTTGCCAAGACATTTCTTTTTAATAAATTCCTTTGGTTGAATACATGTTAAACATTTTGTTTGAGACAAAAGTGCTACACAGCTCAGCAACATTTACCTCTGTGGTGACAAAAGACGACTCAAGATGCTGCCCGAGACCACTAATCACCTGTCCAGAGATGTGCAGCACCCTTCATGTCTGTTGATGTTAAACTCTGCCTGTTTGGCAGTGTTTACAGTTATAAATCCCTTAATGGAGTAAATGCCAAAATGCACTCATTTTACCTTTAGGTTATAGTGATGAAAGGGATTCCATAAAAGTAGCAGCTATTCCCAGAGCTGCTGCTGCTTCACCACATTACGGCAGGTTTATGGCTGTGGAGCATTCTTGACATCAAAGTGGAAAATCAGACGCTACCTTCTTCATCTCCCAACAGTTGTTTTAATTAGAACTCAGTATATTAATAATAATTACGTGGTAATAATGTTCATCACCTATATGCCATAATTTTCAAAGCAGTGTATACATACCACATTAAGCAATTAATTCTCAGAACAACTTTATGTGACAAACAAATTTTATCCTCATTTTAAAGACAGGAGAGCTGTGGCTGTGAAGCTAAATGATACTCCCATGAAACATCATTTAGAAGTAAGATTAGACCTCAGCAAGACATGAATGACGGTATACTTATGCTTTCATCTTCTGCCGATACAACACAAAGCTTTCACGGTAAGATTTATAATACAACTATGCTAAAAGGGGTATAATTTGTAAGAAAAAAAAAAAAAAACAAACAAAAGAGAATGTACAGATTTATTAGCTCAGCATTTTATACTTTGAAATCATGATGGAAACCTTGGCCTATGTTTCAGCCTTTTACACAGCAGAAATAAACCACCATCAAGGTATCCCAAATCTTCATTACAGTATTCACTCCTAAACTGACAAGTTCCATGGAAACCACCACACTGCATTTAGTTTCCAGCTTCACTCCTTCGTCATTCTAGTATTAGAAACCCAGTTTCTAAGAATATAAGAATTTGTAGCCTATGTGAAAAAATACCAAAATATATTCACTCCTATAAATTCTAAACTTGCTCTGTGAATCTGTTTCCTGCAGGACATTTTGATGTTTTCAGTTAGTCTAACAGGAAGAGGAACATTGACCTGAGTGAGGCCAAGAAAACTTAGTTACCATAGCAATACCCTTCCAGGAGCAAGGCTTTGCTTGAAGTAGTTCCAGGTTCTGTTCCTTTTTACCAGATGCTCTTCCAGCAGTGCCAGTGAACAAAGTTTGGTTTTGTAGGTATCAAATATTTGACAGATGCTTTAGGATTTCTGTACCAGAATTGATGGCCAGTTTTAATCTCATCTTTTGCCTCTCTTTACAAGAGGCAAGCAGCCTGTGTTAGCTATATTTTTTTTGTCTGTACCGTGCAAAAAAAAAATAATGAACTTGCCGCAGTTGCTTGTTCAGGGTTGCCAGTTTCCCACCTGCTTCATCTGCAGATGGAGCTCCCCAGGCAGGCCAGCTAAGATGAGAGTTTACACTAGAATGTTTTGGTTTTGTTTGCGGGCTGCTTTGTTTAGTTTGGGGTTTTTGGTTTTTTCCTGATCCCAGCGTTAGAAAGCATGCTTTAAAGTTGAGCTCTACTCTTTGTGCATCTCCAGTTGCCAAAAAGGAGTCCAGTGACTTGGAAATTAATCCTCCTGTCAGATTCAGGTTCCCCAACTGTCAACCCCAGTGATCTCCATTACCACATGTGACCACGACTACCTTGTTTTTCTCTTCTGTAATATTCCCGTAACAGAAAATTAGGACTTCCGTGCTTACTGCTCACAGGAACAGAAAGAAGCAGGGGACAAATTCAAATAAATTTGAAGAGACAACACAAAAACTCAGACAAGTTTGGCTCATCTGTGGTATACAGAATCTAACATACAAGTCTTACAGCCTTTGAAAAAGAACTATTAATTAAGGAACTTTGTGTTCCTAAGGTACATCTTTAGACAGATCTCAAAGTCTTATTGCGTGTATAGATAAATGTAATTGAAAAAAAGACACGGAGAACGTATGCCATACATTAAACAGACTCATATTGATACGTTAAAGGTAACTGGCTGTCTTAGCAAGATTATTTCAGTGTACCATAGTCAAAAGGACTTTGACTAGAGAGCTCAGAGATTGTTCTCCATGTAAGCTATTTACCAGAATAAAGAACACCCTATGAAAGTAGGGGGTTAAACAAAGATAATGATCACTCCTACTTAACTGTGTTTCCATGAAGCTGTTGAACAGCAGGAAAAAAACTAAAAGGACAGTTCAGGAGACCAGAATGAGAATGCACAGAACAAATCTAGGCATGAAGTAAATTAGACTGGGTGAAAGCCAAATACTGTTAGTTTTTCCACAACGTCCTAAGTACACATTTAAAACCTGCTCATCTTACTCTATGAGCACACAAAAACTAAATCAACCTAGAGCCTTTGGAGACTAAGTCTCCAGAGATCACTGTGTGGGCAGTAAAGTCATACTTTGTTTAAAGGAAAGAAAACCTCACCAATATCTGTCATTCCACTCCATACCCAAAATTCTGTTGTGTCCTTCAAAATAGCTAGACAAGTGTCCCAGAGGTCAGCAGCAAAACTTGTTTGCTTTCAGGAAGAGGACAGAATCACTGTTTTGAAGCTGTCTGTGAATTCCAGGTTACTGAATTTGGTGTGTGATGGTAGAGGTTATTGTCCTCCAGCAAAGAGTTCAACGTATGGCCATGAATTACATAGAACAATGTGAAATCTAATAACAGAAAACCATCTTCAAATTTATGATTGCATACCTGGCTGTGAATGTTGCTCTCATTCTGAACTTCTGCAACCAGTGAAGAGGTTATCAGTGTTTTCAAAGAGCTCTGAAGTACAGTACTCTCCTCCAAACAGTTAAAACTGCCTTTCTCTGACATAGCCACGCTCCACGAGCTATTATCTATCCTACTCACATTATTCCCCATCTCCTGCTATATGCATCTGAGCACAACTATACAGGTTAGAACTTCTGGAAAGGTGCACTGGAAGGACACAGGATGACCCTTTAATATGGAAAAATTGGAATAGAAAGGAATGAATTATTCAGGAAGAAATTAAATACACTAGATATGTATTTGATGGTGCTACTTTGCCCATCTCTAAACCTGTCTTCAGATTCAAATGCAGTGGCAACCATTTTCCTGATTACTCAGCAAAAGAGAATATTGTCTATCTCATTATCCATTGACATAACAGGAAGAAAAAAGAAACAGGTTTTTGAACCTCAAAATACTAGAGAAGAATGCTTTGTGCTAGTTTAACAGCACTAAGAAAGTTGTAACAAAAAGGAAGCTGGGAAACTTAACAAATTTCTTCCAAACACCTGTTAGTAATGCCAGACATTTCTCTAGGTAAGTCCTCTCAAAACAAATAAGCTTCCTTTGGTTGGTCTATTAGAGAAGAAAGCAACCACAAGCTCTGTACCATTTAGGTCAAATTATCTCTTACTACTTTACCTGGCACATTGTTAAAAGACAACAGTTCTAGCTAAATTGGCAAAGCATGATGTAAGCCCTGTTCTTCATGCAGTTAAGCATCTAACACAGCTGTGTGGAGCAAAGAGACTATAGAACTGGAAACCATACTGAAAGAATTTAGCTCTCATCAAAGGCTTTATGGAGCATAGGCATAAGGGTATGTCTATGGCTCCTCTACTCTTTGCCTGAAGTCCCTGGCTGAAATACCTACATCTCTTGCAGCAGAGGCTGGGAACAATTCTCAAACCTTTGTGATGTCTTTGTCATAGTGACATGAGTTGCATCCTCTCTACAGTGAAGTAAACTGTACTCTAACAAAATGTCAGTGATATGATGATATCCAAGTATGGCATAACTGGGGCAACTGCAGTACTAATGTTCATGTCAATGAAATGAAATCAGAGATGCCACACAAAAATGAAAATTCATTTGAAAATAACTTTTTTAAAAAAATCTTAATTTACAAATACAAATGCAGATATAGAAAAGCAGAGATACCCATCCTGTACACCTTAGTTCCTTACATGAATATGCTACACAATAGAAGACACTTTGGAGTATTGGGGAGAACATCCTAATTAACAAAGCAAACAAAGCAGACTTGAAAATTAAAATGGATTTAAAAGGCCAGTGCCAGGTAGGGTCAAGTATAAGCATTACACAGTGAGGTGGATTTGGTTTTATTAATGACAATCAGAATATTTTTTTTCCCCCTCAGCTAAATGACAGCTCCACTTAATCTGCCTAAAATATCTTCAGTGTAGAGTAGTGGAATGGAAGTAGGTCAAAGGACAGAGACAGCAACTAGCTGATAACAAGCTTCAACAATAGTCAGAAGTGCCAGGTCAACGCCATTTTGATCCCAACATTTTGGTTTCTGAACCAACCTGGAAAGCTTCTCATAGTTTAAATAGTTGGTTGTGCTCCGGTTCAATGACCACATTATATGAAACCTTCTATGTAGAGGAGAAGCTGATGGAGAATTGAAATACTAATCAATTTGCATCAGCAGGGGAGAGCATAATATGGAAAGAGAAGGCTAGGAAGCATTCACCAATGCTACATCAAACTGATCCCCCACCCTGCTTGTTTGCCAGCTACAGCCCATGAGTACTCCTCTTCAAGGCTTTTCTGTAAGGCCGCTAGTCATAGTTCTTTCTAGGGTCTTATGGAGAACTACTCATTCGGGGAAGAGAAGTGAGACAATGCCAGGTAGGCAATCATTCAAAACAAACACTGAGTTGATGGCAGCGTACCTATAACATCACCCCTGAGTACTCCAACACTTACTGACATCACATTTTCCTCTCTGAAGCTTGATAAAGCAATACTGCCATGCCACAACACACCAGAAAACCAGTTGTTTAAGAAGTCTGCTGGAATTGCCTTCCTCACCTCTCATTTTACTATCCTTTTCCAGAGGATTCAAAATGCAAATGACTGTAAACAGGAAAGAGGAGAAAATTGCTGGAACACTGAAGAACCAAATCATTTGTCCTTACAATGGACACATGAAATGTTTCCTACACATACACACAAAGGAAGACTTTACAGCAAAGGCAAGTTTGTTGTTTTTTTTTTTCCTGTCAGATAATCTGCATGATAGTTAGACACTTTGAAAAAACAGAATAGTTATCCAAGTTTCAAGAAAAATCCTTAAGGTTCTGAACAGCTCTAGTTAACACTCTCAACCAAAACACTGCAAACCTCAACTTTTAAAGCAAGGGCTCTCCTTGGTCCTGCTGTCATACTCAGTTTTCCCACAGAGAATCCAAATATTTTGTTGTCTCTTACGTGTGAAAGAGATATTATCCTACCTGTTAGGTATTTACTTTAGATTTTTTTGTTAAAAATTCTGGAAAACAGCTGCACATAAGGCAATACAGTAAAGAAATCTCTTCTGTGAAGTTCTGTATCTGCTTCAAAAAATTGCACCTCTTTCCACAAAACTCGTGTTCTAGGACTAATTTCTAGGCAGCAGCTTCTAAGTCACGCTCATTGAGTTCAATAGCGGAAACAGCTTAATATGCAGACAAGACAGCAACACAACCCTATCAATACCTTACTACTATTAGCTAAAGTTACAATAAAGGGACATTAACAAAATAAATTGCCATAATGCTTTATTCATCATTTTCTTACTGACATTGAACAAAGTTTAGCGTAGTGATGCAAAACAGTTCATTGTTTATTTTTAGTCCTCAGACAAACAACACAATAAAGTGCAGTTTAAAAAAAAAAAAACAACACCAACCACACACCAAAACAAACAAGAAATTTTACACCAAACCACAAAAGGCATACAAATCCCATCCAAGAAGCAAAGCCAAGAAGAAGTGATGGTACGATTATTTCTTATGTGGGCCTCAAAAGAACCCCCTCCCAAGTCACATAAGCATCCCAATGAAATGTTAAAGATATGAGTAACTCTCGTAGGTCAGCATTTCCTTTCCATACCATTTTTACTTGGGTATGTGCAAAGAACTAGGTGTCAGCTTATCAATAATTGTCCATGCCTGATACAATCTGCACTGGAGACCTATGAAGAAATTTTATATAGCACCTGGAGACTTTAAAATATGATAAGCAGAAGAAACTGCAAGATGCAGATTAGCTAGTGTTATTAAAAAGAAAAGTCATCCTGAGGGATAAAAGTCTTGCACAAAAATGTTTCACAAGTTCCTCTTTCTTTTTCAGCTGAAGCAAGATCCAGCAAATCCCTGACATTAGGATAATTGGGATGTAGGAAACATTCATTAGAATGACAATCCAAGAGTGCTTTGTTAAAATACAAAACTCTATTTGCATTTGCTGCTCCAAACTGTATTGAAAACAAACCAGATGTTACTTTCATATTCAAAATTCGAAGACTTTTTGAAGTGGCCACAGTAGGATAAAAGCTCACATAATAAGACAAGAAACACAAAGAAAAATCCCTTTCCACCACCTGACAACACAAAAAAGCTCCTATTCGGAATTTATGCAAGGCACCACTTACAATGAAATTATATAGTATGGAAGACTCTTGTTAGTGTGAGTATCCAAAATGATTGTTGGTACTACGGAGACAATTGCACTGAGTAAGCTGAAGATCACAAGGGACCACCTGGTATTCAAGTCCCCTGCTCCTCCTTCACCTGCCCTTACCCATACCCTGCTCATCCGGGCCAGCCAGACCTTCCTCCATGCACTACTACACACAACGCCCACAAAACACACTCAGCCACCCAAACCAAAGAGAAGGACAAAAGCCGTAGTTATTATGTGCCCGAGAAGTAAGGCTGGCAGGCTTATGGGCTGCACAGGCGCCGTGGCCTCGGCAACTGCAGGGACTACGCCACAGACCGCTGCACGCGTCTGACGCAAGGCAACAAAAAGCAAAACTAACCAAAAACCCAAAGGAGAATTTAAGAGCCCTGGCCAGGCTATCCAAGAGAAGAAAAAACACTGGATTTATTTCAACCCGTATGCACAGGTCAATTCCCAAATGACACCTCAAACGTTCCTAACATATCAGAAATGTTCAGTCATCACTCAGCCACACCCGTATCCAAAAGCTCATAGTGCTACCTTTAATTAAAACCGCCGTTTGGCTTAATTGAGGCGGAAGCCTGTCAAACCCCTCCCTCGCAGAGTCAGACCCGCGACGCCCGGCCTCAGCGCTCCCCCCCGGGGCGGCTGAGAGGAGTAGGAGCCTCCAGAGCAGCCCGAGCCGGCCCACCCTGTCCCGTGCCGGCCTCACACCTCCCGCCGCCGCGCCGAGCCCTCAGGTTGCGGTGAATTGCTGAGAAGGAATTACCAGGAAGGCCCAGCCCTGAGCGATTTGAAGAGCCCGCCGGCGTCACGTGACCCTGGCGGCCCTTCACCCTCACACAGCGCGGGCCCGGCAGGGCCGCTGCGGAGGCTCCAGGCCTCTCCTTCCAAGTCTCTGCCCCAGGCTAGAGGGACAGTACCTGGGTGACCAAATGCACTGACAAGCCCGCGAGTTTGAAGCTGAACGTGTTTATGTTGCCGGTGTGATCACAAATACAGCTCTTTGGTCCTTGTCAGCTTTTTAATGTGTGGTCGCAGCAGAGCCCTGGTTTCATCCTGCTACAAAACAGTATTGCGCGAGGAGATCGTGGCTTGCGTTCTCAGGGGTTAGGCGAGCCAGATGAACCGCACAGCATTTGAATGCATATAAAACCCAAGCCAGACATTTCCCCAAAAGAGAAAGCATGTGCAAAAGGGTGACTGGCCAAACAATAACAAAAATCAGCCATATAACAGAGAGGAACCAGAGCCACTCCAATAAAAACTCTGAAGTCAAAGGATCTCACTGCTGAGCCTAACCCAATGATTAGGTAGAGCTTGAAAGCCAGCAGAAGTTGTTACAAATAAGCATTGTTGTTACCATAAAAGCTGGTAGGATTCACTTATAAAACCTTATGTTATAAAACAGGAAACAAAGCACAGAGCTCACTTTCTCTTCTCTGCACTGCTGCCCAGTGCCTCAGAGCCTGCTGCCGGCCGAGGCTGCAGGTGTTTCACTGGGCTGCGCTCAAAAGCCAGGCTTCCAACACGATAGCCTCTCCTTGTCACCTATCTTTTGTTCTTTCTTGCTTTCTATTTCTCTTGAAGTAGAAATCACTACCCATGGAAGCATATATGGCATATTCTAGGTATCGAAAGGACAAGAGGTAGGGCTGTGTGCAAGAGGAGATCCCCTCTATGGCCTTTTCCCAGTATTTGGTCATCGTTCTCAGTCACAAAACTGCCTTCTAACCTTGGTGATACTTATGTTTCCATATAAAAAATTGCACAGGCTCTTAGGTTTTGCTGCTCTAGATGCACTCAGCCGTAAGCAGTGTGACAGCATAGATCTGCCTAGTGTCTAGGTTATGCTTAAAAGCTCTGCCAATGCTCAGAAAAGAGGCTTTTGCCTTCCTGTTCCATTTGCTGGACAGATTAAGTGGTATGCAGACTGCACTGGCTCAGGAAAAGAGTTAAAAGGGGCTTCCCAACCAGCAGGGACCTGGCTCCACAGCCGTTCGTTAAAAGTGCCAGAGATATCTGTTGTAGACAGGTCCAAACACCACCTCAGAGCTGAGGAGACACAATACTTCTTTGTGCCTATTCACAAAGTCTGCTCAAACATGCTGCAATTTCACATAGATGGAGCAGTAATAATAGAGTTGTGGAGCTAATAACATCCCTTAAGAGCAGCGGATTTCCTAAATAAAGCTCCCAGGTGAGCCTGGTCTACGATCATGACTCACCCTGTAGAGGAGGGTAGAAAACAAACCTTAATACCTGCTCATGATCTGATGCAGAGAAAATTCCCATCCTGCTCCATATCTGTGCTTGGCTTTATGCTAAGTGGATTAGCAAAACGCCAACCAAACATATCTGAATTTCATGCTCTTTGCTCTTCCTGTCAGCTTACTAACACATGTTCTCCACAGAATTCAGATTTTCTCTTGTCTGAAAAACATAATACATCAAGTACAGATTACTGTATATACCTTGCCAAAATCCTACCTGTAGCTGGAGCCAAGCCCCAGTGCTGCAGAGGTTACTAGAAATAATACCCCAAAGCTAAATAGTGTATCAAAATAAAAAAAAAAAAAAACAACTTCCTGATCTCCCACAAGTACAGCAGAAGAAACCTGGAGGCCTGAGATTAATACGTTATAAGTACATTGCAAATAAGCTGTGTGATTGAGCCTTCTACCACAGTTCTGCAGCTATGCAAGTACAGCAAAAACCTAAAAATTACTAGGAAAGACTAAGGTAACAAAGATTTTCTCTAAGTGGGCAATATTTATGAGAAAAAGTTAGTAGCCTCACTTGTCTTATACTATCCTTTCCACACCTTTATCTTTTAAACCGTCACTTTAACTGTATGTATTTATTGAATGTGAATGCCATTATTTATTTATCCAGAAGCCATGTCTCTAAATACAAAACATCAGGCCCATCTCTGGGGCCATGCTACCCTCAAGAAGTTTTGGGGATGGTCCAATCTGCCTAGCACCACAGCCAGACAGACCTTCCCCCTCCAAGTAGAGGAGGGAGTCCCTCCAGCCTACTTGTACCCTATTACAGTGATAGGATGGATAAGGGGGTAGCAACCTATACTTGAATTTTGCACCCACTCTTTATCCCTACAGACCGCATATGTAGGGAGCGGGCGATAGATGTGCCAAACATGCAGCAAAGCCATGTAGCCAGCACCGTGCAGATAAAAAGATATCCCATTCTCACACGCCAGCACTTGGGTGCCTTACAGCAACACCAATTTTACAAACTTCACTGAACATTACTTTTAGAGAGTACATTTAGAGTACTCCTAACCAAAATGTTTGCTACTGTACTGGTTTGGTTGACCACAGCTTAGGAAAGCATCCAGGCAGTTAGTTTTTTGTGGTAGACTTATTATTCGGTGTACAATTCTCAGCTAGAAGAAGGGCTGCTGTTTCAAGAGTTTTTGAAACATTCCTAAACAATATATATGGAGTTTATTAGTATTTGTGCTGAAAGTTCTTAAAATACCTTTATCTAGAAATAGTGTGTTCTTCCAGCAGCTTTGTGTCCAAACTACAGTGTACTAAGCATGGGTTTGGTCAACGTATTCGGAAAACAGACATTCAGCTACTACAGCTTTTACTAATAAGGAATGACCATCAGACTGACAACTAAATGAATTAGTTTATTACATGAGGTTGTTCAGCAGATGTTTTACTGCTGCAGCTGTCAGTCAGAGATTACTTCCTTGTAATTCTCAGATATTCCTAGAGGATGACACATTCAGCACATCTCACATAAATTTCTGTTCCTTGCTCCTCCGTGTTTGAGGGACCACATGTTGTGTACCATAACAGAATCTCCTAATACCTGATTTTGGACCTATAGACCCCTTTTAATAGAATCAAAAAAGTAAAAATGTTTGACATAACTTGAAAGAAAAAACCTCTCTCTGGTAACATTTTCAAATTTTTGAAGTACGCTTCTGTTGGATAACATGCTATCTTTCAATGACCACATTTTTGGAGAGGAAGAAGAGAGAGATCAGACTTCAAAGCATTTCTAATATTTGGGATGAGGCATTAGATTAGGAAGCCTGTTGATAATTTTTATCATTAAATGCCTCATGAATGTTGCTTCCTCTTCTCTTGTAATCCATATTTGTTTCTTTCAGAAAACCTTCCCTTCAGCTGTTTAAAAACACTGGCACTGAAAAAAAGCTCAATTAGAGTTTGCCTAATCCTGAATAGTTAATTACATATGTTTCTGTTCTTTTTGGGAGTCACTGAACACCTACTTCTTTTTTCTCCCCTGCCTCATTACTGTTATCTCTTCATTCTTCCTCATATTTTGTGTTTTTCTTCCTAATTAGACACCTTTCACTTCTCAAGTTACAGAACTGATGTTTACCAGCATCTCATAATTCACTCCGGATGCATTATATCCATGGCCACTCCACGCACTTTCCGTAGTACTTGGGACAAGCTAAAGGGGCTTCCAGCCTCAGAAAGTGTGTGTGAATCTTGGCAGATGCTCCTTTTGCTCAGAAGGGGAGAGTCAAGGGGCACAATACTGGCAGCATGCAAAGGAGCCCATACGGTAGCAGAGGCCAGGGACTGTCTTCTGTGCCAGAAAAGGGATTATTATTATAGACACATTTGTTAGATGACCAAAACCAGAAAGCAAATGATCCCACAAAATGCACTGTACTGAGACAATATTAGCAAGGATAGAATTCTAGTCTCCTGACTCACTCCTCTAACCAAGACATCAAAAAATCCCAGGGTTAGATGTGGATGAGCCATTGCACAGATAGAAGCCTTTTAAATTAAGTCTTCCTTAATTTACATCAACAAGTTCAACTTTGAATTACTACCCTGAGGGATCTAGATTTACGTTTGGAAGTATCTGCTTGCATTAGTTCAAGTCAGTGCAGTCTGGGAAACAACACAAAAAACCCGGAGAAAAAGCATCACCTACTGATTAGTCCCAGCTGTAGTGTAGGTGTGGGAACTCGTGTGGATGAGTGAGCTTCAAAGACAGCATTTTCCTTCCATTCAGCCTCCACCAGCTCACAGTCTCTCCAGAATCATTCCTTTAGGGTGGACAAGAAGTGAAGCAGGGTCAGTTACAGCCCAATTACAATTCAAAACACAACAGCTCCCCTACAAACTGTATTGCACTAGAATATAGGCTTATATAAAACCTCAGGAGCTTGCTCTTTCCCATTAAAATTAAACCTCTCTTCTTCATCCTGAATTCCTGTCTTGAATCACTTTCTCATAATTATTTTCACCATTTTCACTTTGCAATTCTTATGGCATAGGCTTATTTCTCTGCCCATCATGCCCAGATGCAAGAGCCACTCGAGTGTAGTCTGAATATATCATTGGTGGTAACTTGTCAGTGAAACAGAATAGAATGGGTCTTTAAAATTATTCCTGGGATGCCTCTAGATATGAAGTGGCATTTTATGGCTCTTTTTCCTAACATCACCCACAAGCCTATAGTGCATCACAGGTTTTCAGTAAAAGCATTGTCCACAGGAAAATGAACTGAGACCCAGTTGCTCATCCCCCTAGGAAAATGAGCAGTGTTACTCGCTGAGCTTTCTTTAATCGTTTGAGTTCAGCCCAGTCACAGAGAGATACAAGGCTTGTATCCCTCTGCTAATGATTCAGTCTACCTCAGTCATCAATACCTTACTACTTGTAAAGAAGCAGAAAACTGCCTCTCACAACAATAGATTGGAGCTAATGAAAAACTTATTTGCCTCAGGGCAGGGGGGACAGGAATTAAAAAGTTTAAGTGAGCAACAACTGAAAATGTAGTTGTATTTATAATGAAAATAATTATATTAGTAATTGTACCTTGCATTGCTTTTCACATTTTATATTATCAGCTTTTACTTACACTTTAATCAGATTAATGATATCATCTACATATTTTAAATCCCAAAAAGAGTTTAATAAAATAGTCCCAGAGGAACATGTTGGAAAAAAAAAATACAGAGTTCATAAAACTCCCAGAATAAGACACAAAATAGAAATACACACTCGAGAGAAGCAAGGCAAATGAGTTGAGAAAACCAATTCTTTTGTGGGAAATACGTTTTTTTAATGAACTGCAAATCTAAGCATTTCTAATTTTTGGCAGTCTATGCTATCAAAGATATCAGGTTCTAAAATCATGTCTGCTTTGCGTTAAAAATACCAACGCTCCTTTCCAACAGACATAGTGCCAGCCAGCAGAACTTCTGCCCCCATCCTTGAGTATTGTCAGTGGAGAAGATAGAGGCAGCCGACAGGCAAAGGTGAGATTGCATGACACCAGTATGGCCTGAGGTGTGTCTGTGGGGTGCTACTTCACTGCATCACAGGGAAAGCCAGGCAGTTCCACAGATACAGCAGGATTAGTCTGAATAACTGAAGATGTGTTTTCTTGAAGGTAAAAACAAATGTGAGTGAATTCCACAAGCAGAATGAGAGAGCACTGAGATAGGAAGCAGCAGAATGAGAGAGTACTCCAAAGTGTCCACAGCTTGTAGTAAGAGAGAGTGCATAGCAAACGTTGGATTTATTGACATTAATCCCAGTCACTTATGGGTGAAAGGGAGTTTTAAACTATGTTTCCATATTTGTGGAATCCATTTTCCAAAGGTTCCAAATGGATTTTTCAAAGGAAATGGGTTGACTTTGAATTTTCTTCCTAAAATAAAAATGGTGTCAGATTTAGCTACTTACTACACATGAAATTCCAGATAAGGAGGCCAACTTCTGATGGATTTCTCTTCGTAGCAGTAAGTGGAATTCCTGGGAAGAAGTAGTGCTTTATTACAATGATACTGGTAGGAAATTTAGGTTTTTGCTGACAGAAGCAGAAAAATATATTTGATGTCTCAAATTTCAACTTGGAAACAAAGAAATTGTAAAGCTCCTTCTGCCTTTGTTGTTAAAAACATCATGTCAGGTTCATAATAATACATTTTAGATTATGCTTCTTACATTACTCAAAGGAAGTAGTACTTCCAAGCTTTATCACATGGGAACTTGCATGAAAGAGAAATTTGACTTTGCTGGAATAGCATCTTCTGTCATCTCTGCATAATGCATTCAGTTCAGATGCATGTTGCTCTTTCTCCCGGCAGTTAACATGTGCAGCAGCGTGTTTATGCAAGTTTGACCTTCCTGTTCTTTCCTGTCTCATTTCTGTTTATGTGAGCACCATGATCTGATAAAGTGAAGTATATTTTTAAGGTCTCTCTGCTTGGAAGATCCTTGAAAAGAAGACACAAAGCTGTTAAAAATAAACCAGACATATTCCTTACCAGCACAACCATGAAACAACAGTTAAAGCCCTTCATGTATTGAAGCAAGCAGAGGAGTAGTACACAATAGACTTGTGCTGTGCTTAACAAAACATCCATTAAACAAAATAAGTTAAGAAACTTGCACAGCCTGCCAGTTGGATAAGTGACTAGCTCTGTATGAACCCCAAGCCTTGAATATTTTAAGGTCAATAATTATCAAAAAACATCAACCTATACAAGACCACAACCAAGGCCGACACTAATTTTCTTTTCTCTTTTTTGCTTTAAAAGAACAGAACGTTTGCCCTGGCCACAGTTGATGCCATGCTCCCACACACGTTTAACCACCCAAAAGGAGAATGGCTGGCATCTCCCTTGATTTTATCAGGATTTCAAAATGATTTTTTTCTTTGATCTACCGCTGAATTTTCCTTTCTCAAAAAAACCCAGTTAATCCAATTAATTAAACAGAAAATTAGAGTGAATTAGTTTGCACCAACTAACATTACTGTAATGTTGGCTTCACGGTTATCTTTTCAAAAGCATGCTAAGTGGTACTTTGCAACTCAATAAAATTAGCTAAATAAATAATGTAGATTTTTTTTCTCACTTTTAAGACAAAAATCAGCTGATAATCACATTTATGAAAGGAAAAGCCCACCTGTAGCTTTTTTTAAAAATCCACATGAAATTATGGGAAAGGTTTAATTTCCAAGTTCACATAAACATAATTAAATGTTAAACTTTCCCACAGAAAAAAATACATTCAAAAAAGATGACATTCCTGCAGACCAACTCACAGGAGTGTAGGGATTGGCCTGTTTGATCAAATCGTCTGATCTTCAAATCATCTATCATATCTTGGAAGTGTATTTTAAAGATGGATGTAGTAGTCAATACTACAAAAACCTAGGAAATTAGCAATGCCAAGGCTAGCTTTTCCTAGAGGGAGGTTACTAATTTAATTGAACCTCCAAAACCAGCAGGTTTCTATTGATATTCTCTAACACTGGCAGTTAGGAGGACCCGTTATCAGTAGCTTAAGGCTTTGCTATATTTTAGCATCTTATTTCCCATAAGCTTTACAAGAACAATTCTTCTGTCATTTACCAGAAAAGTTCTAGGGAAAAAGGTCTTAGGTTAATCTGTAACATGAGTATCTTAGAACTGTTTAATAGGGAAATTTAATATCTCTCCAGTTTGGCAAATGGATTTTTTTAATCCGTGACCTGTTGTGGGATAGGAGAGCTGTTTCCACAGAAAACAAGACTAACATCACCTCAGTTCCTGACCTGTATCAGTGTGTGCTTTCATAAGAGTGTGCCTACTCATACTTTGTTCATCTGAGCTGTGGACTGTGGTCAGAGTGATGTAATAGTACCTCTATCATTAATGTTGCATTTGTTGCAAAAAATGATAGTAAAGACAAGAACATATGAGACAAGGAGCTGAAGAGGAGGCAGTGTTATGGTATAACAGGATACAAGGTGCTCTAGAGAACTGCATTTTAGCTCTGCTGAAAAAAACCCATCATGTGTATTGTTGGGCAGCTAATGAAAACCAATACTCTTCCGAAGCGCTTCTTAAAGTGCATTTCATTTTTTATGCTACCTGGGTCTGGTTTGCAGATGGGCTACTTGAAAAGGAGCTCATCAGAACTGTTCACTGCATGAATACTTCAGTATAAATGGCTAATTTATGCCTTATAAATTGGATATAAATCAAACAAACCTCCGCACCTTTTAGTCTTGTGCCTTTATCCTATCCTTCCTCATATGTAAAATTGGAAGCATATCTCGCAGGGGTGGTGTGAAGATAAAGACATCAGTTTATGTTAAGTGCTCAGATTCCATAGTAAAAAAGCACAAATAAAAGTCTCTGAGGGCATTAGTGAATCTTCCATCCGCAGAGTCAGAGTAGTGCAGTAAATAAGGCACTGAGGCCACGCAATGAATAAGATGTAAAAAAAATATGTTAAATAGCTAGCCACAAAATGAGTGTAGGGCATGAGGAAAGAGGTCATGAGCCAAGAGCAGGGAATAAGACAGGAATGTGGTGGAAGAATAAAGCAAATTGACTTAAATGGTGCACTAAATGGCTGCAGTGATATTTTTAATACTCCCTAATTTCTTAGGACATTCATTTTATATTACTTTCTTTGCTCTATCATAACAATGTCAGCAGTGCTAGTTTCTGATGGAATTCCACAGATTTTCTTTGTGCAAGAAACACACTATATGCAAACAGGTTTTAACACATAGGTCAAAGAAAGTAAAATAACAAAGTTAGAATCAACAAATGCTGTAATTATATTGTACAATAAGTATATTGAATAATAAATCCCTCTTAGGAATGGTTCAGCATATATATTTTATTTTAACAACTCAGGAATTTAGTGTTCTTGAGAACTCCACTCACCAGGGTGGGTTTTTTTGTTAACGGAAAGTGTGAATAGGAAAAAAAAACCAGTTGAATTATTCATGGTAATGATTTCACACCTAAACATTATGTGAAACCCAGTAACTATGCAGTTAAAATAAAAGGTAGCTTGACTTAGTAGATGATTATGAAAATATTTCACTTGTGAACATGTTATTCTGTACATGTTACTTGATGCAATATAACTTCCCAGAGAGGGTGATGAGGCACTGGGACAGGTTGCCCAGAGAAGCTGTGGATGCCCCACCCCTGGAAGTGCTCAAGGCCAGGCTGGATGAGGCTTGGAGCAACCTGGTCTAGTGGAAGGTGTCCCTGCCCATGGCAGGAACTAGATGATCTTTAAAGTCCCTTACAACCCAAACCATTCTATGATTCTATGACTATTGCAAAAGTTTAATTCCAAGGTCTTGGAAGTTGGAAAGCAACAGCAGGCAGTGGGTTTGCATCTGTGTTCACTTAGGAACATGGGGACCAACCATATAAACGTCATTAAAAGAGAAGGCAGCCTACCATCAGGCAACCAGAATCTCCTCTGGATAGTTTTGGCAAAGTTACAAATCCAGGAAAAGAACTGGAAAGAACTAGCTTGGAAGACCTGGCACCAGGTACCAATTTAAAGGGCCTGCACTTGAAATCCAGTCTGGGCCCCAGTCCCACAAGCATGTGACGCTCCTGAAAGCACATAAAACCAAACACAAGAATTTTAGCACAAGAATGCCAAATTCACATGAATGATCTCCATAACGTCTATGAAAAAAATAATTCTAGTTCACATTGCAGATGGGAGCTTAAAAGATGAGTGGCTTTATAACTTACAGTATACTATCACCTGTAGAGAGGCTGTCTGTAGACGTCACAGAGCATTCTGTGCTTCTATCGTGTTTGTCCAGGCTTTTAAGTGTCACTTAACACAGCATTTTTCTACAGAGAAAGACAACCCTGCTCTGCTATTGGTGGTGGGCAAAATGGTCTGCAAGCACAGTCTTGTTCCCTGTTCCCAGTTCTTGTGGTAGGACAGGTACCATAGTATGAAGCTGAAACTAAAGAGAAGGTCCCTCTAGGTGGGAGTTTGGTGTCTGCATAGCACCGTAGCTCCTCGCCAGCTCTTTCATACCACGCCAGCCAGGAAGCTGAAGTGCTATTGCTGTCCTGATGGCATATGGGACCAGAGCAAAACCACAAGCATGAGGTGGAAATGGATTCACTGCTGGTTCCACGGCCTGCTCTGTTTTATCTTGCTTTCCCTTACTGGATCCTGGAAAAGACATTACATCGTGTCTTTTGGCTTTCAGCAAAATGCTGTAACTGAACAATTTTTGGCTTCCAAAAAATTATGTTTTCAATGACAAATTTGAACTAATTGCTGGTTTTGCTGTTATTTCAGAGTCTTGTTTGATCAGCTCTAGTATTGATTTGTGGGTGCCAGTCAAGAAGCAGTTTAGCACATTATCGCTTCTACAGTTAAGTGTCACAAACTTGATCTTAAGCCAGAGGTTACCATGCAAAGGGTAAGCAACAAGCACAAGTGGCAATTTGGCTCAGTCTGAGCTCTTTCTAGGATGCTGGCTCTTGCACAAGAAGCAATACTTTTGCAGTCCTTGAAAAGGGCAGCATTAACTTAAAACTGCAGGACAGCAAGATCTATGAAGATTTGCACTCTTCTGGTTCAGGCCTGGATACTGACTCTAACCTCCAGGTACAACCACAGAGCTGAGCCAACTCTGAACTTCTCAATTCTGTAGATAAAAATGAATTTTGAAGTGGTGGTAGAATAGGAGGGAAAGAAAGAAAGGGCTGGAAGGGAGGAAAATTCAGATTTAAAACAGGGCTTTAGTTAAAGAACCAGCAGTATGCGCAGCTGACTGTGATTCTTCCTGTACCTTAACATTTGACTCAGCCTCTGTTACAGACCATCCCTCCTCAGCCTTCCTATCCCAAAGAAAGGTATATGCCCCCAAGCTGTGCTTCTGTCATTCTCAAGTGTCTCTTTGCTGTTATACACAGGGGAAAGAAGGAAGTTGGTGAGTCAAAATGTAAGGTGAGTCCTGCTGCTACTGGGAAGGTCTACCACCTGGGAGAGCTGACACCCTCATCAGCATCCATAATAGGACCAGGTTAGACAGAGAGACAATTCTCCAGGTTAAAACAGCATATTCCTTTCTTTGCCTATAGCCGTGTAACCTCCCCTGCAATGCAGGACACTTTGACGCTTCTGGACACGTATGTGGTTCTTGCACCCATACAAGGTCTGGATGCATGCTCAAGAGCAAGTCTTTGGCCTTTTAAGCAACTAGAATGCAGTTTATGTTCCTGTATGTTCAAATCTTAAGGCTGCTTTCATTTAGTTGTTACTCAGTCTGCCTGTGATAGCACTGGGAGTTTGCCTCAGTGAAAAATATCTGAGGGAAAATAAAGTACTTTTATTGGTACTTAGCTCACAGGCAGGACTGAAGGACAGCAGAAGAATGATGCTCAGCCACCTCAATGGAAAAATAAAGTAACACCATTTGAACAATAGCAACCTCTATAGGCTCTCCTAATTTATGGTAGATATATGCGCCATTTGGTTTCGGAAAGATTTCCTTCAGTCTGAAATAGGAGGAATTTAGCGCTTGCAGTGAAACATACCATCAATTTTCTTGTGATTGAAAATGTAAGAACATTTCCTTTTTATGTTTCTTTTATATCTTCTTTGTTATGATTTTTTTTTTAATAAAAGGTTCAACATGCAGGAAAGCAAAAAAAAAAAAAAAAAAAAGGAAAATAAACAAGACTGGCATTTTCATCCTTTTTTTCCTGCTAGGTTTTAGAGTGAAAAAAATAACTTCCTTCAGACAAACTTCATTCCTTTTTTTTTTCTTTACCCTCATTGTATATAGCATGTGTATGCATAAAGGAAAAAGAAATCTCGTCTGATATCTCTCAAGAGAAAATTTGGGCATGTAATTGGAAAGCTGCAATTTTTTGCCTTATTTTTCACATGGAAACTCAAAGTTTATACACATCATGTCTGACAGAGACACTAAGAAGATGCAAGCCTCACTTGGGCTTCCCATTCAACAATTAGGATGGGAAAAGAAGTGGCTTCTGAGCTGTAGGCAACGTCACTCTGCAGCATAGCCGTTGCCTGACAGGAGTTTAACTACGCCTCTGACAAAATACAGACCACAGGGTTGTTTTGCTAAAGAAGGGATCAATAACTCAAACTTTAATTACTAAAAAATGAAATAGGAAAAAAAAAAAAAAAGGTGAAAAACCTAACAGAAATTTGGAGGCTTGCAAGCATCTATACATCCTATAGCAGAACAGGACATAAGTTTGCCCAGCAACAGAGGCAGTGACTGTAGCCTTCTGCAAAAGAATTTCTCCTTCAGAGCTTGGGGTTCGTATTCTCTCCAAATCTACCTGTAACACACCAAATCAATAAGTAGACATAGGCAATGAATGCTGCGGTGGTTGTAGAGCAGACAATGGCCACATCAGAGATTCTCACTACATATGTACTGAAATAGCAGATCAGATCTTCCAGTTGTAGATCAGAAGCCTGAAAACTTTTGCATTACAGAGAGAGACGAGATGCTTCATAATGTTTGCTGCTCATGCTTTTCTGAAGAAGCACAGATCTCAACATATATTAAGCCAGAAAAAACTTGTTATAAATGATCTACCTATGCAGGTCTCCATGTGCAAGCCTAGATTCAGGAAATACAGAGGGTGAGACACTTGGTTATTTGTAAAACCCTGAGGAAGCTTTACAGTCAGGACTGCCTGGAAGACTTTAGTCCAGGGATTAGCATTCTCAGAGCACATCTGTTCAATACCCCTGGAGCTGGGACTCAACTCTTCTTGGGTTGAATAGAAAGCAATTAGTATTTTTATATCAACCTAAGTCAGGCACTCAAAATTGATGAATGTTTATTTGGGAGTCATATTCCTTGACAGAAGTTATTTTAACCAGGAAGAGAAAAGAACAAATTTGGTGAGGCTAATTATTTGCCAAATAATTTGTTTACTTTCAGATGCGTGTGATAACCTTTGTGGTAGGTGCACATGAGAACATGACATTTTAGATTAAGAGGAGCGTTGTTGCGTTTAGCTCAAATGCCTCTTGGCAGGCAGCGAAATGACTGGCTGTATATTTACATGCAAAATGTCATTTATATAAATCAAATCTTGAACACAAATACCTAGAGATATTGTTTTCCTGCATGCAAAAGCTCATCATGATATTTTGTATGTTGAGTGTGAGGCATAAATTGATCATTTCAAACAGCATTCAGGAGTCAGAGACAGTCACTACCCCTTATCTTGGGCAGCATGTGGAGAAACAAAGTAGTCTGTTCCCCAAACCAAGGATTTTAAGATTTTATGCTAGAATGTCTACTGTGTGAGAATATCTTGCAGAGTGAAAGCCAATGCATTTAGGGAATCTAAGTCGGAAACAAGTTAGTAACTAATTTTGGATATATCCAGTCACTCTTAACAGCTGAAATCAGAAAAAAAGAAAATAGAATACCTAAATGAAAGAAAATGAGAAGAGAAATCATGACTTACAGTAGTACTTAAATGCCCCACCTGGGATTAGACCCTCTCCTGTAACCTGTTCTCTACAAAGAATTTGGGTTTTAACACAGAGGAAGAGGAAAGACAGAACAATTGAGTTTGAGGACTACAGAGAATATTTTTTGAAAGGTATGTGGATGCTGGAAGATTAAGCTGGCAGCCAAGAGCAGTTACAAATTGCTAATTTTCAGTGGAGTGAGATGATCTACTCTGGACATTTAATTTGATGCCTATTTACTCTGAAAAGGGTTTATCACTGTTATTTGGGGAACATTTCATAATCACACACACTGTATATTGACAGTGTCTGCTCCTCAGTTCAGAAGAACCTGAAATTTAGCAGTGTCTTCTTCACCTGACACCTCAGGTTTTGTTTTTCTCTTAGAATCATTCACTGAAAATGGAGTCCACCAAACTACTGTTTGGTGCTGAGCACAGCAAGGTACTGAACAGGATCTTTTTTATCTTGTTTTGTCTGTGATTCAAAAGGTCACCTGCAGTTTTCAGAGACAAACCACTGTGGAAAGTTGTAGTTATCCTTAGTATAAAAATAAGCCCTTCCACTTGACCATTGGAACACTTCCCCATCCTGAATGGTATAAAAGGGAGGGAAATAATCTTTTGGAATTCATCCTAAATAGAACTGACCACTCATCTGTTAGGAGGAAAAGGAGACATTAGATTTTCCCTTCCCCAGGGACTCCTCTGAACTGCCAAACAAGGTGGAACAAAATATTTTTGTTTCAAAGTCTCTAGAAGTGACTGCAATAAATAGGGCTTGTGGTGTGGCACTCCAGTCTTCTTTGGATCTGAAATGCCACAGGAAGTCATATGATGTGAGCCCAAGATAGAGGCATTATCCCCCTCAAAATTGCTTCCTGTAAAATATTCAGCAATTCCAAGCTGGAGATGTGCAATCCTCCATGTCTCCTTAATGAGGAAAAATGGAGAACTTGAACACATTTGAACTGGTGGAGAAAAGTTACGGCAATCTTACTTTCCATTCTCTGAGAAAACCCAGAGGCCTGATATGAGAGAGTTTCAATCAGATTTCCGCAGAGAAGTCTGTTGTTATTTTATCCATCTGACATACGGAGACATTGTCTTGTCATGATCATTTCAGTCACAGACATCCACACTTCTCTCTGCTCCATTTGGTTTTACAAAATGCATAGTTCTGCAAGAAGACTGGTTTTGCTTTTATTTCTGAATTGCCTCTTGCTGCCTTAAGCAATTTTTGTCACAGAAGCTGGGCACACAGGGGTAAGAGATACTTACAGTAGCTCAGTTTGTAGGACACCTTCCTCATACGAAAGGTTCAAATTTGTGACTAGGTGGTATTTATGACTTTTTTACATTCTTTTTTATATGCTTGTGCTATTATCTACAGTCTGATCATTATCGACAAATTTAGTTCATTTTGGGGATCTTGCTGTATTATGTTTTATGGAAAGAAATAATTTTCTTTAGCCCATCTAAAATAGCTGGGGAAAAAAAAGAATACACATTTGCTTGGGATCACCAAACCTCTTTTCAGATCTGAAAAATAATTTGCATGTAAGAGTCCTAGCTATGCAGCTGTCTCTTATCACACACTGTTCCCAGCTTTAAAATGTATGAACAAATGTATTTGGAATGATGAATAATAAATAATCTTTATCTCAACACACACTTTCATTTCACAAAGTCTCAAGGTACTTCACAAAACGTAATAAACTTTCTATAGAGAATAAGGACCAACGTGCTGCCACCTCCACAAGAAGCAGCAAATCCCTTGATATACACAGCTACTCTGCAGAGGACAGAAACACTCACAGACGTACAGAGAGCCTTTGCATATCGAAACATGTGTAAAAGGAGTTCTCAGGGTTTTTCCTTTTCAGCACTTTGCTGATTAAACAAACACGAAAAGAAAGATGATAAAGGACAAAGGTTCCATTATCCCGATTTCTAAACTGAAATCTTAATTGGATTTTAAGAACAACAGGTAGTAGCACGTATTTTGCAATGTCTGGTGAACTTCAGAGTGGGACAGACCGGTTTGCAATTTGCCCAGACACTAAATTTGAGACACTTACCCATTGGGAAACTTCTCAGTCCCTGTCAAACATCTTAGTTTCCCTGTATTAAGGAGCACAGGTCTCCAGAAGGGCAGTGCCCTCTCCATATTCTAGGCATTTGCTAAATACCAGCTCAGGAGTCCACACAAAGAAAATTCCTGAAAGTGTTACTGCACTGCAGTGTCATGCCCTTGTCTCGCAAATTTTTCTTGGAGTTTCATGCTGCGATTCTTTATGTCATCGGGGCAGCTAATGTGAATTGGGTTGGAAGACATAACCATTTGTACCCTGTGGCTGAGGGCTTCAGTTGTCTACGAGTTCCAGCCTGGTTTTGCACAACACAATTGTCACCGTGATAAAGTTTTATAGAAAAAGTGCTGTTAGGGTGTGAGAAAGCCCATAAGCTAAAACCATGCAGGATGAGGAAAGCAAAACAATAGACTCAACAGTATTTGCTGAGATAGGGTTGCTTAAAGCTCAGGGATTCAAGAGGAAAATACTGACATGAAAAGCTGTAAAATCCTAAGGAAAGAAAAGAATAGGAAGACAGCAAATCAGCAACTTCAAAGATCAGCCTATACCAAGGAGAGGAGAAGCAGACCCTTTCTCACCTGACTGGACTGCCTGTTCAACAAAGATTTATCCAGAGTCACAAGAATATCTGAATAGCCCTGTGGCATAGTAGCCCTGGCTGTCCACTGCGTGTATTCACCAATAAATAAACGTTACGTACTCGGGTTGTTTTCCTTGCTTGCAGACTCGAGCACAGTAGAGGTACACAACCAAAAGCAACCCAGATGCAAAAGGCTAAGTAATAAATGAGCCTTCCCTCTTCCCCTTGTTAATTCCCTACTATCCATTTTCTCTAGGAAGCCCAAGCTGTCAACTAACTCCACATTCATGGCAGGTGGTCATGGTAAGGGAAGAATTCTGCTGGCTGAAGAGACAAAAGTAGATACACATTGGCCAAGCCTTTTCTCTCACCTTCTTCTTGACCAAAGAAGGGTACAATGAAGAGATAAAGGGAAAAGGAGCAGGTGTGTGGAAGGAATACCAGTAAGATGGAGTGGTTCAGAGCAGAAGTAAAAATAAGTATTGCTGTATGATGGCTCTGGAGACTCACAATGCATGCTAGTGCTGATCTAACTAGGCTAGAGGCACATTTCTGTTTCCAAAAGGAAAAGCAGGAAACAACCTAGATGTTCCCTGAAGAAGGGAAAACAATGCTTTTGTCCCCTTCTAGTTGCCCTTGCTGCAAGAAATTCAGTAGGGTGGTACAATTTCCATCTAGTCTGGGCAGTATGAGCTTGGGCATTTGTTGCGAGCACCCACAGGCTTCCAGTAGCTGAAATAGGAGTGAGTTGCATAAGCAGGCTGGGGAGAAAGCCCCATCTTCTAGAGAACTGATACCATTAGTTTCTGCAGCTCAGGGCTACTCTGATCCACATTAGCTGTGAAACCTCGTTTACAGCTAGACTGGCAATCCTGTAAGCAATGTACATATTTTAGTACAAAGTGTTCCTTTCTTCCCATTTTGTTTTAAAAAACCCTCTCTCTTTAAATCAGGGTTAAACCACAAACAAACAAATGCTAATAGAAAAGATCACATGCATAATCCCTGCAGTGTATTTACCTATGTAAATAACATGTAATTTGCACTATCTAATTACTGTTTCATGTCCCATTTCCTGCTGTATTCTATATTTAAATTGCATATTTGCCTCTATCTACTTTCTCATAATGTGTCTTGATATGAATATTCATACCACCAATGAGTGTTTGATTACTTCTGTGCTAACCTTGAAAATACTACCCTTGCAACACAGCAAACAGCCGGGTGCTGTGGTTGTATAACAGTGAAGAAAATAAGATACAATAAATAATGTTCAAACTGATTTAACAGCACTGCTTTGAATCAGACCATATTCTCCTTTGGTTTTTCCTCAGCAGAGTTGGTTTGGGGTTTTTTTTTTCCCCTCTTATAAATTAAGCAAAGTTAGTCCCTACTATAGTTCCCCGAATTATAACTCTGGAGACTGGATTTCCATAGAAAAGAGGTGGTGCAGGTAATAGGCAATGGAGAATTCCTGCACATTGTACAGCTTTTCAGATGGAAGAGAGAAACGGTTGCTATTGCAGCTGGATACCCATTCCTTTTTCATCATGTTATTTGAAAGAGCATTTTTACTGTTCTAAATCAGGAAGAAAAAAAACCAGCAGCACAGATTGGAGGAGTCCTCTGAGGACCAAAAAAAAGGGAGAAAGATCAACATAATTAAGTCTGAAGTATACCAGAACCAGTCTGAACTAGTTTACTTCCATTATGACTGCTTTATATAATGAAGTTTTGATGTTCAACTTATATTTCAAATCAAAGCATTTTTATTTTTTTTTTTTTTAGAAAATGAAGGAAAAAGAATTAAAGTACTTATCATTTTAAGACCCTGTTTCATAATTTAAGATCCAGGAAGAGAAACAGGCTAATACCCTGATGTCTTTCATAGTTCACTACCTAGGACTGAATGAACCATGCCCTGGCATTGCCCATTGTCCTACACTGACCATGGAAGTCTAGTGTTGCACTGAGGCTGTCAAGCACAGCACAGTGTGTCCTGGGCTCCGTGACTTCCCATGTCCAGGACCATTTACTCATGAAAGATAGACAGGCTTGCAGGTGGTGGGAAAGGGGGTTATTTTATGACAATGTCATATTGACTCCTGGCCACATACAAAACAGTCTGTCACTCTTCTGGTCTTCTTCTACCCACTTCGAGAGAAACCTCCATTCTGCAGTTCCCCCACCCTGCACCATTAAGCTACTTGAGGGTGTTTTAAAGATGCTTACATACCAGCATCAACCTCACAGCTAGGTAACTCATCCTGTGTTTTTTGAGAACTCATTACTTCAGTCTACACTGCATATATGCTCACCACTGGGGGGTAAGATACTTATCTTCCCACTGAAGGCATCATTCCCTAACAACTTTGCAGTTATGACTCAGTGACTTCAGAGATTTCCAGCCTACAGAAGAAGGGAAGCCAGTCTGAGGTAGGAAGTTACTCCTGTGAGATGCCATGGAGTGTCTCCTACTGAGACACGATCTTCTTTCGTGGCCTCTGCTGATTTATCATGTGCTATGGAGTAGCTAAGGAAGGGAGCCATAGCTGCTGAGAAAACACAAAGTTTAGGCTGATATGGATCTTCAGCTAATTAAGGTGCAGTGGCTGAGAGTTACCCAACTTTGTCATCTCTGTTGCTGCCTGTAGAAGTAAGGCGCTTCAAATCTACTCCAGTGATGCAGCTCCACAGAGGCTGAATATATTCACTCATGTTCACATGAGGACACGATCAACATGGCAAGATTTTGATATGGCAACCTTTCTCCCTGCTCCTAATTATCACATTTGTTACAGTGCTGGCTAGGGAACCGGCTAAAATGTATTCTCACTCTTCTGCACAAGGGGGTTTCACGGAAGGAAGAACTCCAGGGTTAGCTTAACAGCGCTCTGCAGATCCATTTATGAATTTCATCAGGGTACAGTGACATTGAGAGCCAACATTTAAGAGGGTCTGAGTTCCCAAAAGGTTTGAGGGGATTGCACCCTATACTGGGAGATGACAAAGGTGCACTCACAGTCAGAGCCCATTTTTGAAAATCAGATCTTAATCACTTCATTTTACGGACAGATGACAGCATTATTCACTGAGGACCACTTCTTTCCCACACAATACATTTAAGAGCGTTCTACTGGGATATAAACATGTAAAAATGTAATCGCAAAAGTTATTAAAATTAGATCGTTGCTACGTAACATGCCACCATTTTTTAATCTATGCAGGCTGCATCTTGCTCTTGGACACAGTTCAAAGCTGAAATGGACAAACTCTAAGTAACTCTGTAAGGACCAACAGGAAACTATAAGATCCCCGAACTGTTCTGAGCCTTAAGTAAGTTTCATCTTTAATGATTCTGTTCTGCCTCCAAATAAACTGAATAATGACTAGAATCTAAAGCTTATTTAGGAAGTTGCCATAGTAACAATTAACCACCTCTAAGCCTTTCAGCTTTATCTTTTTCACTGAGGTGCCCTAAATTACTTGAATCCTGAATAGCTACAGTAATATATCCTTGTCTTTGAACTAAATGACATGGTTTTACTAGAACCCTCATTATGTGACTATTGATTGAATTTCTAATTGGGACTAGGCATCGTCTTGCTGACACCATCACTGAGAGAAGCCATGTACAAGCAAGAAAGATTATTAACAGAAAAAGTAGAAAAAAATAAGAATGCTGTTTCCACTAGGAAAGCAGATCAGCTGATCAAGCTAAAGAAACAGTGAATGGAGTGGAATTAGCTGAAATTGTTAAGTTTATGTGGACAATAGACCTCCTCCAGATGCAGCATTGTTTGTTTCTGCTTCTATCCTCTTACACTGTATTAAATATAAAAACATTGGAGGAACCCAGAGAGACTGATTCTGACCTGTAGATTATTATTCATGACAATGAAAAGAGCATATTAACCCTAATTATTCTCATTTAGGTACATTTTCCACTTACTTTGTCCTAACATAAGCAATCCTGATACTATAAATTGTTTCATGAAATGTTGTACCCTATTTTTTCCTGTGTCTCTTTGGCTGTTGTCATTTGACTTTATCTTGGATGAAGCAGAGCTTCTGAAGTAATAGTGCTTCTGATGTAATTAAGAATAATTGTCATATTCTCAAAGCTTATATAGTGCTCAGGCACCCTTTCCTAGCGTTTTTCCTACCAACTAGCTTTAATCCTCAAATACATAAATCTGAGCCATAGAAGCTGCATCTAATCTGGTGCAGGGATTGTCCTTGAACTGAATGCCTCTGAAAGGACCATACCAGTGTTTTGTTTCCTTTAGAGACTGAAAGTGTTGCTGAGGCCAGACTGTAGGAAAACATGCCACGCTGAATATCCTTACCCTAGGTATACAACCTCTGTGTGCTGGTGCTAATTGGTATGCTCCGTGCACATTCACTTTTCTGCTTATCTTTTCAATTATTTCTGTGGATTGTTTTCTCAGAGATGCTCGTGGCTGTGAGTGCCTGGATTTCCTGAGTTACCTCTCCTGAGCATGGTCTGCTTACCAAGGAGCACCTTCAGGGCCTCATACAGAGTAAAGAACAGCCCCTCTCAGCAACGTGCCTGCTTGTTCTCCTTGCCAAGGCAAAGAGGAGCAACAGAGGTGCCTCAGTAATTCTGATAGCTTCAAAGCTTAATTTGGCTCTGCAGGATCCTCAGGGTAGCTGTGTCAATCTCTCAGTTCCATCTCGGGCTACTTCTACAGCCCATGTTTATTGCACACCTCCAGATGTGGCTATGCAGGGCCAGCATCATGTCACCAGTAGCAGCTAGTAGCTTTGACAAGGAGTTCAAGGAACAGTGTCTGTAGCATCCTACTCCTGTGTTGTAGCAATCACCAGTTTGCTTTCAGCCTCTAAGATCTTCTGGGATCAGAGTTAGCACCTGGACAATTGCATTCAACAGTCAGTAATGGCCAGAAGTAGCCACAAAAGGCAAGCCTTTACCCATATTTCTTAGATGAGTCTGAAGTCTGTAACATTAACACATGCTGCTATTATCATCTCTGTTCTGCATTGACAGTATTTTGGTCACCCATCTTTCAAATCAATCCCAATTTTGTGCATGGCCCTTATTTATTGGACTAGAAAAAGGAGTGCATTTTCATCTTGTGTTGTTTTCTTACTATAAAGACACCACATTTCGAACTTCCAAAGACAAAGTGGGAAAAAACCTACCTATCAGTGGCACTGTTCAGAAAATGAGTAGTCTTTCTTACATAACTACAAGCAGTAGCTGATAAAAATTGAACTTTAAAGGAATTGGAGCAAAATAATTCCAATTTCACTTGATGGTATGCCTTTTCTAAAGTCAGTCCTAAGGCAACAGGAAAAAAGCAGATGACTTCGCTATTGCTTTGATGAAA
The DNA here is from genome assembly GCA_027574665.1 of Rhynochetos jubatus. Lineage (NCBI taxonomy): Eukaryota > Metazoa > Chordata > Aves > Eurypygiformes > Rhynochetidae > Rhynochetos > Rhynochetos jubatus. The sequence continues at coordinate 11,902,277 of CM050655.1, forward strand.
ACAATATTCATCTGTATCACCCTTAAACCTGTCCTGGGGTTTAATAATCACTTTAACTGCAGAGAGCTTAAGAGAAATAGCTCAATACTAGTTTTGTATTATTTTTCCCACATCTTGAAAAGAATCTCTGAAAGTCTGCCCAGCATCTTTTTTGAGAAGCAAAGGACAATATCCTAAAGCAAATACATTGGCTCCATCCCTATATCTGACCGGAATAAACACAACCATTCAATGTAAATAAAATCTGGAACAACAGGATAAGATATGGTCCTTTTTCAACCAGAGAAAATGATTCAGCAGCTGTAGATTTCTTGTCTGCACTGCAGTTCTCAGAATTTTCATAATTTACATGACTAAGAGATGTTTGGCTGCTCAACCTTGTAATTCACAGGGAAATAGCATCTGGCTATTTACACTGTTATATTGACCTTGGAGAGCTTCCCATACATATTTTTCTCTTCCAAAAATGCCTATTGCTGTCACATAAAGCAAAATAGCAGTGACTCCAGTCTTCAGAACATTATATAGCATGAAGTACGCTGAGCTCCTGGGTCGCACACTGTTTGAACTCAGCATAGGACAGGACAATCATATGGAATGGAAGAATGAATAGAGTGTCAGCCACTGCTATACGGTACAAGATGCAGAGTTGGACAATACAAAAAGGTACCTGTCAGCTGAACACATCCTGGCCAAACCACCCTTCTCTCTTACAAGCCAGCTACTGGTTTCTATTGCCTCTTATTCTTTTGCTACAATTCTCCTAACAGACTGTGCCTGTTCAGACAGGACAGCTGGAGGTGGCTGACTGCGAAATATCTGACTTGCATTACAGGGAAGATGGATGAGCAGAGGAGGGAGAGCCACCGGGGCTGGGGGCAGTGTCAATGCTGCACTGGCTGTGGCTATTAGTCACTGACTAGCAGCGAGCTGCTTTATTGACAAGGGGATGAACTGAGCTGGGGACGCTAGAGAGTAAAAGCACTATCCCCTCAGTGGGTGTAGGTGTGCTTGAGCAAATGCAGGGCTGGAAGCTGCTCCGAGCAAGCTGACCACATGTCAGCCAGCAGGTGAGTAACTGCCCACCCGCTCTCAGCAGTACTGGAACAAACATCGCTTCCAAGACGCAGCTTCTGCAAGGAAGGGCTGTGTACAAGACGAACATGAACAGCTAGAAAGGCAGTTGCAACATGTACAATGCCTATTCAGCCGCAGTTTTTAGAAATGGCTTCTTAAAGTTCCTACTCCTTCTCCCTGGTTTTCTTCCCAGGAAGGATACACTGCATTTTCCAAAGACATGTAGCTCTGGGAGGAGCTCATTACCCTGGGCACTAACCTCACAGCCACCATGTCTTCAGGTCTTTTGTGCCTAGCTCCTGGTACCCGCTGATGCTCTGTCTTCCCACCTCCTCCCTCCTTCTGCTTTGCTCGTGTGGGTCTCTGGCTTGATGGGATGGCTGTTTGCCAGTCCTTTCCTCCAAGACCTCTGTGACAGCAGAGCAGAAGAGCATCACAGCCCCAGAGTCAGCCCCTTTCTGTACCTTCTCTTTAAGGAAGGCTGTAACACCTCCACTCGCATGGTCTCCCTCCACTCTTCCTCTGGCTGGTGTGCCTTTCTCTGTCAAGCTGGACATGGCCTCCACGCCATGTCCCACGCCACCTGTGATGCTCAGCACGTTACCTGAACGTACCAAACACAACACACGCTCTTTCATACATATGCTTCATTCGTTCAGCCCTATTTAATTCAGACACATTGACTCATGCATTTACTTTCCTTGGAGATATTAATACCAGCTCATACATACAGAATGAGAAGGGAAGTAGCAATAGCATTGAAATTGGCCTGTAACAGATGCTAGCAGAGATAGTTATAATGTCTGCCTGCATACATCTTTGTTTCTTGTGTGACGTGAGTGGTAGGGAAACAGAGGAGAAAGAGAGGGAAGGATTGTAAACCTTAGGTGTATGTCTGGAAATGAAACAATTGTGCACATTCATGGCTTTTGTCCAGAGAGGAGACATCTTAAACCTCTATGAATTACACTCTGAACCCAAGGAGAAAAAGCTATACCTTTGATTTCTTGCAGAAATGTGCTGTGGTTTTAATGTTGCAAGGAAAAAAAAAAAAAAGGTACACTTTCAGAAGTGGTAACTGGAGGCAGTTACAAAAGAAAACAGCTGGGTGTCCTAAGGCTGGACCCTGGTGCTGAAAGGCAGAATGCTCAGTTAAAACCTAGTTTTCAATTAAAATTGTCATTTTTAGACAAATGCACATGTATTTTCCCTTGATATTTACAAAACCACATTTGCATTTTACCCAGGAAAGCATTTATAATTATTAGACATGAAAGACACCGTAAATAAACGATTTGTTGTCAAACATCAAGTGGTGGTTGTGGTCACTGAAATATGGGGTTTCTCTGTCTCTCTTTCCTCCCGCCCCGCCCCCCCCCCCCCCTTCTGCATTTCTCAAATCCCAAAATAATATTTAATTATTAACAAAGCTTTATAATAGTTTTTAGCCTGGGCTGATAATTTCCTTCTCATTACCCAAAACACATACTGACACTGGTAATGGTCAATATTACATATAAAAGTGGCATGATCAGTTTAATGTGTCTTATTTAGTGATGTGTGGTGTAACGTGGGGTTTAGCATCTCCATCACACTCATGGGAAAGCAGAGTCTATAAACACTGTGATGTCCCCTTGTTAAGTTCTTAGTCTTTACATAATTGTTTTGTTTTACTGACTCGCATTAAACATTTGGTTTGGGTTTGAACTCCGCTCTACACTGACCACTGAAATAAGTTCACATCCAGCATAAAAAATAGGCACAAGGCAATGAAATATGTACTGGAATATCACAATGCGTATAGTTGTCACATGTCTTAAATCCACACAATTATACTTTTCTTCAGAGACTCAAAACCTACACCAACCTTAAGCACATTTGTATTCAAAGCAATTAATAAATTTCAAGTTCTGTTCCATAAATCTTAAAGGAAATAAAATACTCAAGTATGCTAATTTCTTTGTGAACTTTTTTCAGGACAGTACATATCTTAAGCAGATAAGTGAGAGCAATGTTGCTTTATTTTTTTTATTATTCAGTGTGTTAGCTTGGTATTATTTAATAAATTAACTATTTTCATTTGACTAATACCCATAATTAATTCTTATAAATAATGATTTCTTTGTATTATGACACTTTGACCAGTGGTTTTGAGCTACAGTTTTACTAATTTTCAATTAATAGTAAGCTCAGGTTTTATATACGTAGGTAACCCTGTGTATTGCTACTGCGTTGGCAAGACTGTTTTGCATGACCACTACTGGGGTGGGGATGGGGGTGTGAGAGGGAATTCTCCTCTGTGTAGTGGTTCACCTATTTCATGAAGCCTGGATTTATCTTCTGATTTGATACTGGAGCTCACATTAGCAGAAAGTATCTGATAAAAGAAAATCTCATTCTCTAGTTGGTGTTATGTTTTCATAACAGTGTCACAGTCTGAAGATATAAGGAAAATAAAAAGAGGTCAGCAAGGGAGGTTGAGCCCATAATCCTGTTTGGTTTTTTTCACCTGTATGAATTGATCTAATAGAAGATATTATTTCTCCCCTAAATTTGATGACCCTTAGCAAGGGTCTGGGTGACACTTTCAAGAGAAACATAGAGAGAAAGACAAATAGTCCAGTGAAGTTAAGCGAATGCCTCAAAGCCCTCATCCTACAAGTATGAAATTAGGTGAAGTCAAGCATGTGTTTAACCTTCCTGTACCTTCTTGCCCCAAAGACAGGAACGGAGAAGCACATTTTCAAAGACATATGTTCATAGACTCCATGTTTGTATAAACAAAGACCTCTTCCTACATAGTCTAAAACATCCTTGAAAACAAAAGGAAAACACCCTTTTGCTAAAGCAGGTTGAGTCCTGTCACTGCTACACAGATGAGCTCTAAGGAGTCAAATTCTCAAACTGGACATCGCCACAAGAACTTCAGATAGCTTTATTGAAAAAGTGATAGTTAAAAAGTCAAAAAGAGAAATCCATACACTAAAAAAATCCCAACTCTGTACTAAGCAAACAGAAATCAGCATTTTTATAAGCCTCAAAGGGTTTTGGGATAAAAAGCTAAACAATTTACTAGATAAAGAAAAAAATCATACATGCACCTGTACCCTTCAATACACTAATCAGTAACCAATTCTTCCGTGTACTAGAATTTTTATAATAAAATTACGCAGATCAACTTCACCTTAGAAATCTCCTAGTAAAACCTTTTACCCATTAAAATGGCTTACACTTTTCTTGTTGCTAAGATACTTCACCTATTTTTATTGACTAATTTTCCTCTGGTCAGTAGTCACTGAGGTATTCCATTCTTTTAGTTAAGGTCAAAACATTACTCCCTGGTCTCAACATTTTTGGACTTACTAAGCTTTTTAGATTTTACCTTTGTTTGGCTTATTTGCATTTCCATCTGGATCTCTGCTCTTCACCCAAGCGGACTTTAGTTATCCTTTATGTTGGATCCAATTTCTAGTCTTTGGCTGCATCCTCTGCACATAGATTACAAATGAATAATATTCTTTCAATAAATTGATTTTAAAAAAATAATTTAATTACAAGTCAGTAGATGCAATAAAAGCCACTGTTTATATTTTCTAGTGATTTATAAAGAAAGAAAAGGCTGGTCAAGTTAACCCCAACGGACAACAAGGCTAGGGTCATGTTTCATCAAGTTGGTATTGCACTTTTACAATGCTAATTTTTGTGTTTTGGTAAGAATTGAGCGTACAGCTGTGCAAGGAGGCAAAATTCAGTATTTTCACCTGGATTTTCCTATTGAAAAATTTAGAAAAGGAAATGGTATCATATTCAATGTCAACAATTCACTAGAGATACTTATTGAACAGCTGTAACAGTTGATAAATTCATGTAACAGATCATTTGCTCTATTTAATAAAGAGGGATTGAAGACAGGTTTGTTGTGCATTAATTAGTATAAGTCATTTTTAAACTGTTCATCAGATTTCAGAGGATTTTTAACAACAAAGGATATCTAGAGACATTAAGTAATTCAGTGTAGATGATGTCATAAAATACCATCGATTAGGATAAAAGCTCATGCTGATTTCTTATTCTGTAGGTTCAAGGACAAGTCCTGAAGTATTTCACCTGAGACAACTAAGTTAATGAATGTTGAAGTTAGAAGTTGAACTGGCTTGCTTGCATTTTGTTAAAGAAAGCATGCAGAGAAGCAGACTTCTTCCCCCCACTCCTCCAAAATTTGCTGTTAAATTTAACGCCTGTAAAAGTAGCTCTTGACTATTTAGTGTGATAGGTTTATAGAAACTAGGTGAAGAGTTTTGAAAATAGAGAGTTTTTATTCTACGTACATACGCACAATGTAATGCTAGCATGCCCCTTTCCTCAAAATGAGTAAGGAAATACCTGGGACATAATTGCAGCAGTCTTTATACTCCCTATCCATCAATGGGTGCCCAGTATCTGCACTGCAAAGATTTGCCTGCTCTCTAAATTTAATTATGAATGGCTAATATATATGAGGCTTACTAGTAAGATTCTCTTTTATGTGATCTTGCAACCTATTTAGAAAATGAAGTATTCCAGAGGGAATAGAAGCATTCATGATTCATGAAATGCTTTAGGCACAGAGTCAGAATGACACCAGATCTGTGCCGTATGCCCCACCTTATTCAAAATGCGTCAGTTCAGATGTATGCTCCAAGATCATAAAATTCAATAGGAATTAAAAACATGCTTAAATACCTTCCTAAGTAGTAATGCATTCTTTGGAAGTGTTGTGCTGCAAACTGTAATATCATAAAATAAAAATGCCTAGCTGCCATTTAGTGTGGTATCTGTAGTTTAGGATCCCTCAAAACAATCTGTAACGCTTCTCACTATGGTCCATAGTTTTTGGAGCAAAACATTAATATCAAGTGTTTAAGAACATTTTTAACAGTAATGGCAAGTCTCACAGAAATCAAAGCATTACTAAATATTAAAAATCGATGACTAGGAATAGGAATTACTTGGTGCTTAAGAGCTTTGCTGAGTCCATGTCTGGTGTGTGAGAAATTGTGGCACTAACAGGGCCATGATGCAGAAGAAGTTTGTTTTCACAGCAATTAATTTGCTTGGAGATGGTCTTCTACAATAGAGCTCCCTGGCTGATATGGTAGATACTTGGTTTGGTACATAAAACTGTATCGTAAGAGATCACTTTGTAAGCTGCCTTTGAGCACCCAGAAATTTCAGTATTCAAACAGCCAGCCATTCTGCAAATTGAGATTCATTGCTTTACATCAGAGCTTGAAGTTAAATACACTGACATGGAGATAACGTGCTGTATACGTGCATATTTCCATAACCTACCTTAATTTTCAAAGGCATCCCCAATTAAAGTACATTATCATGTTGTACTCATGAGATAATGACCAGAGCTATATATGAAAGAGCCAAATGAGTCCTTCTCCATTTTATACATACCTTGTTTGGATCAACTTTTGTCTCACTTGTACTCTCTGCAGCCACAGCAAAACATTTTTGTTTTGCTATTTTTTGTTGTTGTTGTTGTTGTTGTGTAGGGGATGCAATCCACATGTGATTTAGGGAGCTCCTTTACCTCCAAAGTGAAAATATCTACATGCAAGGAGAGGCTTATAAAACAGTGAGTTGCAACCCTTCAACAGTTGCGGGCAGTTACTTGCATTGCATCTCCTTTTGTGCAAATCTGCGTTCAGCATCACTGGAGAAGGCTGTTAGTGCCAGTGCACTGCTTGGACTTGCCAAGGCCTGAGCACAAGGCCACAGCAAAGCACTTAAGTGGTTTGTCAGATCTCACCAGCACCACAGTGCACTCCCGGTTAGGCACAGCAATAGAGCATTGCTTCAAGAATTCATTATAACAATCTGCATACCACTTCCCACATGCTTCGAATCAAGGCTTACATACATCTGCTGAGCTCACCCCAGATGGGGTTCCAAATCATCTTGAGACTGAGTTTATAAAATCAACAGTGGATCACTATGCATCTTGCACAAGTTGTATTGTAATTACGTGTTCATATTTTCACAGACAGATTTATATTCACATCCCTAGTGACTATATATATATACATCTCTAGAGCTAGATAGATTACCAGTCTCACCTGGGAGGGTGTTTTATATTCACATGGATAGCCTTGCTCCAAGGCAACAGTAGCTCCCAAAACATTAAGGACACTCATCTCAAAAAGATGTTGCTTCTCTCTCTGAGGAATCCTGCCTTCCACACTGCTTTGCAGGGCAAACCCCTCTATCTGTTACAAACAGGGGAGAAACACAAGGAAGAGAATGAAAACTGATCCACAGTGAAGTTTGTTCTGTTGTATTTTATTTATTACAGCTCACTTTTGGTTTTTTATGGTTAGCCTCTGCAGTGGAATGTACCAACCTCAAGTTAGTTTGCTATTCACTGTTTTCATGCTCCTTAGTTGCCCATAGCTGGCAAGTAAATGCTTCACAGTGAATTGATTGAGTATATTGGGATTTGAACCACAACTGCTGCTGCGGGCTATTGAAATAGAGATAAATAGTAAGTCAAAACTGATATAAGTCAGTAGTGGCAAATATAGTGGCAAGTAATGTTTTTAACTACATAACACAAACCAGATACTAAATCACATCATATTTTTAGTTGCTTGTCTTGGACTGCATTAAGGGAACAGTTTGCAGACAGAAACATACTCTCTTTTCTTGTTCAACCTCCCACAACTCTCTGTATTTATTGGTGAATGACTTTTCATAACTTGAAATTTATACTAACAAGCTCATGACAGATAAACACTTACTTGAAGAGAAAATGGAGGCTGGCAAATTATCCTGAAATTGTTTGATTTATCCTGGAACAACAGAGACTAAAAACTTTTCCAGTTCAGCACACCTGTGAAACACTTGCATTGTAACTGGGAAACTTGGAGAAGACAAAACAACATCCAAAGTTGGGAGTTGTTTGCTGAAAGGCAATTTATTTTAAAAATCCAGGTAGTTTACATTTTGCATTGTTTACCTAAGAACCACCTATGGACCCTCCTTTCCGGTATTGCCTTGCAAGGATATTGCAGTTGTCACTGGGAGAAGTAGAATAAAATTCCACTATTGTACTACAGTTTGACAGTGGCACCATTTTTATAACTGATAGTTATCTTAATATGCAAATTTATGGATCACAGACCTCTCACGCCTCCTATTTGTATCTCTTAGTGTCTACTGCAGCTTACAATTATGTTTCTAACTCTCCCTATTATAAAGCACTCCAGTTGACTTGTAAATTTGATTTTGGAAAGCTGTCTGTACTTCAAAATCACATTCCTGTCGATGTTGTACACTGTAAAAAATAGGCCATTAGAGAACATTTTGGTTTAGAAAGATTCACAGTTTGCATAAAGTAATCCAAAGTGAACAAAGAAGTAGCCATCCAGATCCTTATCGCACACTGGCAAATGAGTTTTCCACTGTAGGGAGGTTCATATCTCATCCAAATTCAGAGGTCCCTATAGTATTCAAGATATCAGAAAATTAGAACTATGCCAGAAGTCAATCAATATTCTCACTGTAACAGTAGAACTGGAAGTAGCTCCCATGATAGCACAGAAATTAAAGAAAAAAAAGAAGGGGGAGTGAGATAATGTTAATTGGCTCCTCGACATGTTACCATTTCCTACTCAGCCAAGTTTCAGATAAGAAATTTGAATGTGGATAAAATGTGATAAGCTGGTTTTAGATGAGTTATACAGAAATTATGTTTCCTCATCTACCTATGTAATGTAACATTTTACCATTAAAAACACCCAGTCTATGTGTATCTACAATTATAATACTTGAGAGGTTACTGTGGATTAAAGTGTTATATGGCCTCAGATTCCTGCCCTCTGCTATAGGCATCTCGAGGAACCTGAAGGAGCTGTCAAATGCTACAGTGAGTTGTGGCAGTATGTGCAGATATCTACATACAAGATTTAATGCATCTTTAAAGTACATCTTCTCCTGCCTAGAGAAATTCTGTGGCAAGAGGGAGGGGAACCTCATGAGAAATCACTAAAGAGGATCTGATGATGGATGAGAATCAAAGGAGTAGTCTGGAGCTGGGTGCAATCATTTATAAAAGCTAACCACTTTCTGTGAATACTGACAACCTTGGAGAAATGCTGCATGGATTATAGATGAATGAGAACCCCTGTTTTGAATAGTAAAGACAATGTTTAGAGCAATAATGAAGGTCAGGATATTCTTGCTTTCTAATTCACCTTAGACTGTAATCAATGGACATGTGGGGCTGTTATGCCTAAATTCTTTGAAAACGTGTCCATGGATTCATTAGGGCATGGATCCAGATGGAGCTAGCACTTTGGTAGATTGCTCTTACTATATGTAAGCAGGAACATCCAGTAACCATTACTTATACATTACACTGCCTATTGTTTTTAACATAGCAGGCTAGAAAAAACAGAATTTTGAAGGTGTCAAGGGTGAAAATGAAATTATAATCTAATATATTATGTGATATCATCATGTATTAAACCACAGCCTCCTTTAATCTCTTAAAATACAGAACCCAAAGTAAACTGTCTTGTTTGACAAATCCTGTCTTTTGTTCCCCCCCCCAGCTCCATAATCCCCAGTCTCCTCAGATGGCCCATTGGCAGGATAAAATACAGTGATGCAGTGATGCAATGACTAGAGAGTGGTCCAGACAAGTGAAAATCAAACACACAGCACTGCTTTTTTAAATGAGATGGCAGTTAACCATTTGCTGCAAGAAAATGCAAAAGAGATTCTTTGGTTCTTGAACTCGTTCAACCAAGAGAAGATTGATTATTGTCCTCAAAACTTCACTCCAACTCAGCCAGAATTCATGAACATGATCAGGGCACTGGCAGTTGAAACCCTCTGGCCTCTCTTATGTAGAAAGTCTGATTTGATAGCATAGTAGTCCCTTTTGGTCTTAAAATCTATGAATGTTTTCAACTATGTCAAGGGCAATAGCTCCTCTGTTTGCCTTTATTCTCTTGGTAATGGGTCCTGCTAACTACAATTAAATTTGGCAAATGAACAGTCTAGGAGACTGAATTTTTTTTTTTTTAGACTGCCTACTGAGGCTTTGGCTCTGTGCTAATTCCAAGAGACTGCCCTCTAGCCAGCCTTAGCATTTTTTTCCCACTACATCTTGCATATAAATATTTTACTGGGCTCTGATATAAAAATTTGATAGAATTTGAACTGAGAAAGCACAGATGAGACAAGGATAGTCAAGCTTATCTTTATAAAATGTTTTTTTATCTTAAGACTGTTACTAAAGCAATTGAGAAAAAAGTACATTTGTTGCTCTAAGTTTTGGGGGAAAAGACTTTTTTCCCAATCAATATGAGAATATATTTGGCTATTATGATACATATTACTTTATAATGACAAATGACTGACCTCAGTGGATAACACAAGCAATGCGATCTTTAACAATCTCTCTTTTGGCATCGGAAATCTGTTCTGAGCCATAACTACTTTAGAAAGTCACACCCTCAGAGCATCTTTTCACTAAGACTGAAGTGTTAAGAGGCTGGGCTTTTGTATATAATTATACTGATTTACTAAATGTGTGTGTGATAAGATTTGTATCATTTCCCAGTCAGCAGAACAGTGGAAGGAAATGGTAAACACAGTTTACAAGTAAATTGTTTATGAAATTCTGGGTATTTTGTTGATAGAAAGGAAGCAAATTATGACCTAGTAGGTAGATAAATATACTCTAAGCTTGAAAGTATGGATTACTGAACTGAAAAATTATATCTTCTTGACTATAATTGCACAGCCCCTATAAATAGCAAAATGTGTATTTGGACTGTTGGGATCCAAGAGTTTGAAAATTAATGATGAAAAAGTGACATAATTTGGGGTCAAGTATGCTCCAAGTTATCAAAATGTGAGATCTGTCAGGATTTTTCTGAATAGAAACTGCAAATACTATCTGCCTTGCAGTTACCATCTCCAAAATAGCCAGTGCTATTATAAATAGTAATATAAGTTCATGTGCTATCTCCCTTTTAGCAGAAGTTTTAAATGCATTTGCCTTGACACGATACCCTATGCTTCTGTCACTTAACTTTGTTTTTTCCATTTCTAAAACCAAGATACCTGTACTGCAGAATTTGCCTGTAATAATCCCTTAAAACACGGATTATCGTTATCCTAAAAATAGTTTTAAAAGAATCAAGTCAATATACTTCCCAAACTGCTCAGTACTGCTAATATTCTCTTTTTAGTTTTGCATCATATGCAACGAGCATTTCATTTGCCTAATGAAAAACATATTTAAACTAATGAGTACACAGTGTTTTTATTTACATATGCAATTAAAATTTACCACTATTAATAGCTGACAGAGGGGAAGAGAAAGTGTGATTATTCCGGTAAACGCACACTCTTTCAAGAGGATAACACTTCACAGACAGCTCTAAAGCTAGAGATTAAAAATTGGCATCAGTGTGGAAAAAAAATAAAGCTCTGAGGTGTCCTAAACCCCATGGTCCATTTCTGCAGGCAAAGCAATTAACACGTTCCCCCTCCCTAAGTACACCAGAATTTATCATCCCATCATAGAGCCCCCCGCTTCCTACTGCTTCCTTCCTGGTGGAGCGTGGGTGAGTTCTCCCAGCAGAACCCATTCTGTATTTTATTCTGCAAGAACAGAGCTGCGAGGTCCGGTCAGACCATGTGCTTCTCGGAGTCTGGTGGGAGGTCAGTTAAGCGAGAGAATACCCTGCTCTGCAGATACACAGGAGAGAAAAACAACAATAAACGTACACCAAGGGAGGGAAAGCCAAGGTTACTTGCTACAAACTGCACAGGAGCGAAAAGCCTGAAGATGGGGCTGCCTTCAGCAAGCAGCTATCTGGCACTGCCATGCAGACAGGGCACAGTGAAATGAGATTAATCACAAAGCCAGTGATACAGAGATCTCCAGCCCACCCTATTCTTCTTAGAAACAGTTCAAAGACAAGCATCAGACAACAGCTATCACCGCACGGACAAAACATGGCAGAGGTTGCTGAATCTGCCACCTTCCTGCCTTATCTTTTGCAGATATTACAGAACCTGCCAGGGGAAAGCAGGCTTCTGCTTAAAGCTGCACCGCACATAAACACGCTCTTACTGAACAGTGCGTTTACTACAGCACACTCTGTTCCAGCAAGCGAGAATTTTATCGGCAACACTATAAAGGCACTCGAATCTATGGTATACATCATAAAACCTTGATTAATGATATGCACTCATATGCATTTCCTAAACATTTTGTGAATGGTGCAATCATAGCTAGGACATGAAATATATGTTAGTAATGTACATTAAAACAATCTTACCGCAGTTTTAAAAGCATCAAGAATTTTGCTTTGATTTGAAACGTTGGGCTGAGTTGCCCATGTTGTTTAAATTAAAGAAAGACATATGCACAGACAGCATAAATATACGAAGGTTTAATAATAACACAGGTACTGAACAGCAGAAAGGGTTTTTGTCTTAAAACAGACAATCTTGATCAAAACCTTTCCAAGTGGAGAGAGAAACCACAGTTGAAAAATCTTGAGTATAAAAGCAGTACCTGTTTACTGCAGCTGAAGGTTGGTTACCATGCAGATTCCTGCCTCCAGTCACCCCATACTTATACAAAATCTTCCTGTTTGTAGTGAGAGAAGGGTCAGCAGCACTGGTACCAGGGCTGGTCAAAGTCATCATTGTTGGCTTGCTTGCACAGACAGACACCCACATATTGCAAGGCAAAAACAATTTGAAACACTGAAAGGATGTGAAAATTCCATGTCACAGTGTCTACAGGTTAGCTGTCACTTTAATAACTTTTGTAGGGTAGATAGCTTTTGAAAAAGTTTAATACATGGAGAGCTGCATATGGAATTCTGAGGTAGAAGTGATTACAAACACTAGGGATAGCTTTACACACATGATCTCTGTATAATTATCTGACATAACCATGGCTAACCACTACAGATCTGTAGTCGGATAATGAAGTACGCACCCACGCTCAAATGTGTGGGTGCAGATTTAGAGGCTGTAACATTACTGCATCTCCAGATGGTGCTGTTAGAAATTGAGTTTTACACTCAGTTTATGTGAAAATGCAGGATTTAGTTATCTCCTGAAGAAACTTGTCAGCTGTGAAGTTCATTGTAAGAGCTGAACTGGTTATTTACTACCTATATTGTGCTAAACGCTCAACTCCTAAGTGCTGTTGCTGCTTACAGCATGGACCATATAAGGAAACAAAATGACTAACCAATGCCAAAAGACTAGAGATATCACTTCCAAGTTAAAGAGTCTTTAAGAAAATAAGCAAACGATAGAAAACAGGCAAGCAAATCTGTTAACAGAGACTACAGGAATCACTAAGTGCTACGTACATCATAAACATCAAACTTTGTATTCACAATGCCAGGAGATAGATTCGGAGTCCTGCACTTAGGTAACCATTTCTTATTCTTCTCTCTTTTTATTCACACCCATAATGTATGTGTTTGGAGGAGAATAATCAAGAGAATTCAAGTGGCTGGAAAGTTGCCCGGTGGAAAAGGAGCTGGAGTTGTCAGTCAACAACCAGCTGAATTTGAGCCAGCAGTGTGCCCAGGTGGCCACGAAGGCCAACAGCATCCTGGCCTGCATCAGGAACAGTGTGGCCAGCAGGACTAGGGCAGTGATTGTCCCCCTGTAGTGGGCACTGGTGAGGCTGCACCTCGAATCCTGTGTTCAGGTTTGGGCCCCTCACTACAAAAATTAATGAGGTGCTGCAGCATGTCCAGCAAAGGGCAACAAAGCTGTGGAAGGGTCTGTAGCACAAGTGCTGTGAGAAGCAGCTGAGGGAGCTGGGTTTGTTTAGTCTGGAGAACAGGAGGCTCAGGGGAGACCATATTGCTGTCTATAGCTAGTAGAGCGAGGCTGCAGAGGTGGATGTTGGTCTCTTCTGCCAAGGTATCAAGTGATAGGACAAGAGGAAACAGCCTCAAGTTGCAACAGGGGAGGTTTAGATTGGATGTTAGGAAAAAATTTCTTCACTGAAAGGGTTATCAGGCACTGGAAACAGGGTGCCCAGGGAGGTTAATGAGTCACCATCCCTGGGGCTATTTAATAAATGTGTGGACAAGGTGTTCAAGGACATGGTTTAGTGGTGGACTTGGCAGTGTTAGGTTAAAGGTTGGACTTTATGATCCTAAATGATTCTGTGATACATGACCAGGGTTTTCAGGACAACAGAGTAAATATTGCTATGGAAGACTAAACTGTATTCTTTTCCACCTTCTATGTTAACAAAATTGCCTGGTAAATTCTGATTCTAGGATCTTTGCAATACCTGATGATGCATAAAGCAGAAAGAACATGTTGATTTTTAACTTGATTCAATTGTTACAGTAGGAAAATCTTGAAATTATTATTTCCAAACCCTTAAGATTCATAGTGGAGTGTTCTAACTATATTAATTATGGAATACTGAGATGTTATTTTAGGAGAGTTAATTTTCTAACTAATCACTGCATTGCAAATGTGGTTATTAGATGGTTCTAGAATATTTTTCCTCAGTTCATTAGTATTTAAAAATTAAATAAATTGTAATGTTATGGTAAAATGACTCAGCTAGGTTCTAGATCACTGTAGCTGAAACAGCTGCAGCACCTTAACTTCTACTGACAGTCTGAACTCTCAGGAGAAACATTAAAAACCATCACATGATTTATGCCTAACAATCACTGAATTCCATTAAAACACGTGTACCAGTGTGAAAAAACAAAATGCCTGCAAAACTGTCCTTCCTTTTAAGTTTATGGATTTTGGTGTAGGACTGTTTCCCGTGGGAGAGACCCCACACTGCAGCAGGGGCAGAGCATGAGAAGTCCTCCCCAAGAAGGAAGGGGCAGCAGAGAAAACATATGATGAACTGACCACAAACCCCATCCACCATCCCCCTGCACTGCTGGAGGGGAGGAGGTAGAGAAAAGTTGGAGTGAATTGGAGTCTGGGAAGAAGGGAGGACTGGGGGAAGGTGTTTTCAGATTTGGGTTTAGTTCTCATTATTCTACTCTGATTTGATCAGTAATAAATTAATTTTCCCCAAGTCAAGTTTATTTTGCCCATGACCATAATTGATTAGTGATCTTCCTGCCCTTATCTCAACCCACAAGCCTTTCCATATATTTCTTCTCCCTCATCCAGCTGAGGGAGTGATAAGAGTATCTTCGGTGGGCACCTGGCATCCAGCCAGGGTCAACACACCACACAAGGATACTGCACACAAAAATAAACTGGCCAAATAATGTAGCTGCTCTGAATTATTCACAGATACCTAGCAAGCACTGTTTGCAACAGAAGAACTAAGTAAGCAGGATAGAAAATTAGTTTTGGCATGATTCTAGTAATTAGCATTCTCCATCTCTATGGTAACACTGATAAAAGGTTGTTAATAATAATGAAATACATGCAGAATGAAAATAAGCAAGCTAAATAGAAAGACATCTATTGTAAGTTGAAGTGTTTTTCCGTTTTTAATGGCAAACACATGCACAAACTTGCTCAAATCTAAACTTCGGTAGAGCACAGACTGATGCATATATTATTAGCTTAGTTTGCCAGCAAGTAAAGACAGGTGTGCGATGAATACGTATTTGACCTAGCACAGCCATAGGAAGACTATTAAAATAGACAAATGCATACAGAGATTTTGGTTGTTTCACGGGCATTTTGTAGAAGCTTAGATTCATTACTAACTACTAATGAATTCAGGGCACATTAAAATTCTTGGCAGTTTTTCTCTGACAAGAATGACACAATGACAAAAATACACAGTAGAAACTTCCTCAGCTGGGAAAATTTGCCTAACGCATTTATATTCTTACACAGAAAATAATTTGCTCTACCTCCGGCTAGCTTGATCCAGCTACTAATATAATGTATTTTATAATTCTTACCTGTACATATATGCATATTTATATATTCTCGTTGGTTTATAGACCTGTATCTAGAAAAAAAAAAAAAGGGGTTCTTAGCGGGGATTCTCAAATTTCAGTTGTAGTAGAAATAAAACCACAAACAAACATAATGCAAATCTTACCGTCCCCCCCCTCTTCCTTAGTGGAAAACATGTGGAGGTTCCTGATAATACAGAGAGAAGTCAAATCAATCAAAATCCATTACAGGAGAACAAGGAAGAGCAGGAAGGATGAAGAATAATGAAACCTCATGTTCATCTTTCCTTCAAATACAATCTGAACATGTAGCAAAGCTCTACCACCTGTACCTAAGCAGGGTTCCTCATTCATCGTCACAGGATTCTGTATTTCTGAGGTCCTGACAGAAGAAAGCATACTAAAAGTTGTCAAATACTTCCAGCTTCTGAGCGAAACTGAATGCCTGATCTGAAAGACTGATTTAGCAAGATTTTCAGGGCACACAAAAACAATTCAAATAATGCAGAGCCACTGCGTGGGAGACTGAAGCATCTAAGTGAACCAGCAGAAGTGAGAGTAGTTAGGGGAAAGCACTGGCAAAATCAACTGGAGATAAGACTAATAAACACATACTGCAGGTATGCTAGAAGACGTACAAAATGCTTTCCCTTAAAGGAAAACATTTGGGCAAAAGATACAGTATGAAACATGACAAAAGCTGCTGAAAGCAGATAGAGTCAGAAAGCGCATGTCTCAGCCTACACTCCTTGGCTACCCACCTTCAGCTCCCCATGTTCCCTCGTCCTTTCGTTTCCTATCCTTTGGGGGGCCAGACCCCTACTCTTAGATGTCCTCAGGTCTGTAACAAGTTTCACACGTGCTTCCGATTTCACCTGTCTGAGTAATTTAATTTGAAAACTCTTTGCATACAATCTTTTTTTCTTTGAGAGACTTATTCAGGACTAGAAACAGGAGGCTTCCTTGAGAGTTCCAGCCAGGAGAGTGGCTGAATGACCACTGTAGCTCTCAGTGAAAGGCAACCCTGCTTGCCTTGCCCCCCAGGCACACCACAAACCTACTCAATTCAAGGGAGAAAGTGAAACGTTTGTCAACATGTACTTGTTTGGCACAGCTGTATAAAAACGATAAAGGTATTTAATTATGCTGGCTACTCAAGTCTGTAGCTATTAGAAGGAATTGGATGACAAGCATCCATCAGGTCACACTCACCTGAACACACCAGGGTGGAATTGCACCTGGGGTATCACATGTCTGGGTGAGCTGAAGCAGACTGGTCCTGACCTCTGAAAAGAGGTTGTGAACCCTTGGACAGGCTTAGTTTTCTCCAACAGAAAATAATATATAAGCACCAGTAATAGCATAGCTTGGGGAAGAGTGAAGAACCCTACCTTACTCCTGGCTTTTCTCATCAAAGTCCTGAGACCGGGTGTCTTGACCTTGCAGATTAAGAAACATCAAAGACTGAAGCCACTACAGACAAAAGTACAGCATCAGAGTCTCAATATTGTCACTTGCCTAATCTCTTAGATTAGTGCTTCCTTTTTCTTTTCCAGATGTTATCATTATCATGAACTACTTGCCAAACAAATGCCTGCTTGAAGTTTGGAGGCTTGTCTGGTTTCTCACTCTATCAGAGTATTTCAGCCATCATGGCTATCCCTCACTTCCCTTATAACAACACCTGTCACAGTGTAACATCAGAGAAGCTTTATCTTGTTTCCCAACCTCCGCCACTGAAAAACAGGAGTTAACACAAATGGTAAGAAAATGCTGGTATGTCTGGAGTGCCTTGTGCTGGCCCTCTGAGCCCAATCACATTACTGGATGTCAAAACTTTGCAAGGACAGAACTTGCAACAATTAATTAAACATTTAGTAAGAGTATTTTAGCCTCTGCCACTTCCCACCACAAATCAGTGCCATGTGCCTTATTTCTCACAGTTCCCTTGTTGTTCCCTTCAGCTTTCCACTTGTTTCCCTGGGGAGAACACCATCTCTTAAGAAACAAACAGTAGGAAAGGCTGGGGGCAGGGGGAGCCATGACAATAAATATCTGAACTGTTTGCAACCCGGATTCCTACAGAATTTGGGGAAAGTAACACAAGTTGCTTAGTGAAAACATTTCAAAAGACCATCCAAAATGCTCTTCTGAGGGGGATATGGAACATCATTTAGATGCCACATATGTCACACTAGTTATTTTGGAAACTCAAGCTGGAATTTTCTCTAGTCTTAGCTGTACACAAATCAAGATAATTAAAAAATTATAATGCATAATATATGGGTCTTCCTGGGATGAAGAAAACTAATTTGAAGGGTAATTTTCATAAAAATGAAATAAAAAACAGATTAGAAGATGTGCAATCCATGAAATATTAAAAAGTTTCATTTAGGTACTTGCTATAGGACTAACTTAAAAAAATAAAAAAGGTAATTTAAAAGATTGACTGGCCTCCCAGGCTGAGAGATGCAGAAACATTTAGATTATTAGTTCTGACGGATCCTTCATCTTGTTGTTTCTGCAGCTTCATCCTTTTTCAAAAATGTTAATAATTTATTTCTTTACAGTCTCTTTTACCTTGTTATTATAATTCCTTACATGGAGAGGTTTGTATCGAGTTCATTTACACCCTGAACATGAAGAGACAGAATCCCCTCTCTTTTAATATTACACTATATGCAACACAAATTGCATTTGCACTGCAAGTCCTAACTGGTGTCTTAATTGGTCAATATCTTTTGTCAGTTCAGCTAATTAACAAAAAACCAGAGCCATATTGTAACCCCGGTGCTATTTACATGAAGTATTGAACAAAACCAGACTAACAGGATTGACAGAAAAGGTAAATCAGAATCTGTCATTTATCACTTCTGCGTTTTTCCCCCAGCACTTCTAAATTTGTTTATTTGTACGAGGTGGAAGCTTTTGTCCTTGTATACACCTCTCTCTCTATACACACTGATCTGTAAAAAGTGTTTGTTTCTATAGGTAATCATCACACTTCAATACTTCACTAACATGGTAATTTTTCTTCAGAGTGGCGGTATTTATTCCAACGATTTACCTTCTTAAGCACACCATTCTCAGGTGCTTCTTAACAAATACATTTCTTCCATCACTTTCCAGCTGCACTCGTCTCGACATATGAATTCATAAACCCTACACATTAAAAGAATTCTATATCAGTGTTTTTATTTATAAACACATACTAAAATTGGTACAGAACTGTCTTTTCTCCTCCCATAATCAGTGCCACCAAGTCTAGATTAATGCTGGGATTTCAGCATAGAAACACAGTTTCAACTCCTTACATCCTAAGTCTTTTCTCTTTTTAACCAATTTTGCCTTTAGCCAAGAATTGTGGTAATGTAGAAATGAACCTGTCAGATGTAATTTCACTTCTCCAGTTCCTCCGTTGGAAAGCACAGAGCCATGCTGTTCCATCAGTGTGGGCACAACTGCTAGGAAGCCTTTAGCTAAAGTCCCTTTCTCAGTGTATCTCTCCTTGCATGTTTTAATTTAAAGAGAGACTATTAAAAAAAAGAAAATCATTTGGACATAGAACTCCTCATATTCAGAGGGAAAGCAAAGTTTTCATTGCTTACCTCCCGCAGCATAATCTGGTCATTGCAATAAGCACAGGTCCTAGAATGCAATATCAAGCGTGCATTGATTCACTTTACCAGAACAATAGTTTGCCATGATTACTTTCCTCATACCATTTATCCCTTGAACTAAAAATCATAGTTATTCACCAACTGAATTCTATCAAGCCTGACCATTGTTGGGGCAAGCAATAGCATAGAAAGCCCTTGTATAGATAGAGGCCCCTGTAGTAAGACACTGGGTAGATGAAAGCACAGACAGCACAAACAACTTGCCCAAGAGTTTGAAAAAAAACCTGCTATAGTGATTTAGGAATAAAATGTGGGACTCAGAGAAAGGACTGGCTTACAGTCTCATCGGGCTGCTCCCATGCCTTACACTGAGGAGCAAAATATTGCTCTTCGGGGTGTACGTATGATTTGATCTGGCAGGGTTACCTGGATCCTGTATGGTTGGTTTTCCAAGTAAGAGCAAACACTATTGAAATCTCCAGGTGGCCAATTCTCCCAGCAAACACTGCTGTAGACCCTGCCACACGTGGTACTCGGGGGGGTGGGGGGTGCGCCAGGAGGCCCAAAAGCCCAGTTACTCCCTCAGAGGGCGAGTACTGATGCTTTTTGCAGAGATTGCCCTCGATCAGGAGCACAGCATAGGGGAAGCATGGAAAAAAACCCACATGAAAACCATTGCAAATCTTTTAAGCTGGAAGGGTTTTTTTTCCTTCTAATTCTGTGCCGAGTGCATACCTGGAAGGAATTTGGAAAAATACTGAAGGCTGGTACCTTAGGGCAGTCTCTCACTGCTGTTCTCTGCACTTCAGCACAAACTTTCAGTGCTTTGCCAACAGCCCTCTCACACAGCTTAATCGGCATCCTGGCAAATCTTCATGCACGGGGATTTAAAGGAAAGAGATGTAGGATTTCTTCGTCAGAGCTATGTCATATGTATAGATTTCTCCAGGAGTCCCTTTGAGTCTCCTTATGGAAATAATGAAGCAATGGTAACAGCCAGAATTTGTCCCAATTTACTCATCCTTAAAGAAAACCAAGAAGCTACAGTGTGTACTGAATTACAAGAAAATAATCTTTGTTTACTGGACTAAAGCCTGTAGATCCTTACTTGATACAGAAAATGGAAGCAGTTTGGTGGTGAGCCAGCCAAGAAAAACATCCGTTGCTCAGCATGGCATCCAGCTTAACTAATCTTTGTTTTCCACAGGAGATGCTTTTTCAATAATTTCTAAGAGCTAAAGGACTTCATTAAAAACCATGCAAGCATTGATCCAGATGTTAAGCCTCTTTGTACAATGACAAGCCCTCTTGGAAAGCAGTAAAGAATAATTGGTTCATTGTCCTCCAGTCCTGAGAAAAAGAGAAGAATATTGCCTATTTATTTAATGTTACTGTATGGAGGAATTTGTTTCATTGTTTACATACTGTTTGAAATGCATTTAATTATAATGGTTTTGTGTAATTAAAGTGTAGGTAAACATTCTGTTTCAACCTAAATGCCTTGTTGTAGCACTGCAATTTGTTATGGTTACTAAGCCTGATACAAAGAAAAGCATAACACTTATGAGAAGCTTAGTTATTTTTAAATAGCCAGTGCTAAGCAGGAGTAATTTCTCAGTTGTTCCTTGTAGACACTTCTGTAGTTCTCATTTTTGTATTACTTTTCTATCAGCTTTAACCTTGGAAAGTGATAATCTTGTAAAAATAATTCTTAGAAGGGTAAAAAAACACCTAAATTAAACAGCAATCCCATTCACGATGCCAGAGAAATTTGTAGTACATTAATTTCTCTTCACAAATTTCTGTATAAACCTGGCAATGCCATTTTAAATATGGTCTTAGTAACGTGTTGTCCTTTGCAAATTTACTTAGACTCCAAAAACTATGATTAAGGAAGAAAAAAATTCCAAATAAACCTGGCTTTGAAACCTGAGCACTGGGTATCTGTAAAAGGTCACTGTTTAATATGCAATTTCTTTTTCAGTATCTCAGAAATTTAATCTTTCTGCTCCATTAGTGGAGATTACTGTGAATTTTCAGGAGAGTTATACTTTGATCTCCACTTTCCTTTAAGTCTGGGACATCTTCCTCAATCTTTCCTGCAAAGCCACACTGTTCACTACAAAGTGAAGTGCTTGCAAAGCAGCTGACTGAGCAAGCACCTGATTCCAGGTCTGTTAGTCAGTAGAACTATGACAAAATCATTTTTCTTGTTATATTTTTAAATGAAAATTAAAAAAATAATCTACACTAACACATTGCACATCAGGCTTTGATAAATGTCTCAATTCCCACTGTGCTGCCCTGATTCTTCCTATACTACCTTCCAGGTGACTTGCATCAGTGGTTATACCCATAAAACACACTATCTTGCTCTTCCAGATCCTAAAATACTTCACACTCATGTCCAGTTATTAAACCATTTAGTCCCTTGTCCTCTGCAGTGCTGGAGATCAGCAACAAAAAAAAAGAGTGACCTGGTGTTCTTCAGAGGCATTTTTAAATTTAATCCTGTGACATGTCCCAACAGGAAACATTTATATCCTGGTCTATTCATGTGAAAGTCAAAAGCCATCATGACTGCATTCCCAGTGATATCAAATTAAATTTTTAAGTAGCATTAAGTCCTTTTCCTTCTCCACAGATTTGGCACCACAGTGCACAGAGGAGGGAAGCAGGTACCCTGTGACTACCAGGTGACAGAGATTGAGATGATGTGAGACTTTGCTAAGCATTTCTTTGTAGGTCTTTCCTGTTACAAATGGTCATAATTAATGGTCTTATTCCATTTCTTAGAGTGCCAGAAAGACTTTACAGCAATTTAGTAGGGAAATGAAGTGAGAAGGCAGCAAGGGCTGAAGCTGTGTCCTGAAAGTGTTTTAGTAGTAGTGAGCTTGTAAGACACTGACTGGCATTTGTGGTGCCTGACCTCAGAAATCAAGCTTCAACAAAGGTGTGTTTTCATGGAAAAAGCCAAGAGCCAGTGTTGTTCTGTGTATTCTTCAAGTAGGGGAAGTTTTACCTCCACACGATACCAGGTAACTGTTTTCCTTAGGGTTATGGCAAATAAAGCAGATTTGTCCTATAATCTGGATAGC
Organism: Rhynochetos jubatus; assembly: GCA_027574665.1. Taxonomy (NCBI): domain Eukaryota; kingdom Metazoa; phylum Chordata; class Aves; order Eurypygiformes; family Rhynochetidae; genus Rhynochetos; species Rhynochetos jubatus. The sequence goes on from CM050655.1 coordinate 11,925,026, forward strand.
AAGCTTCCTCTGCTAGCATACCAGCATGCTTAGTTTTGAAATATACTGTTCACATTGGTTCCTTTCAGCCCTGAGAGTTAATGAACTGGTTCTATCAAGGATTTTTTTTTTTTAAATCCTAGTGTACTGTGATCTTCAGTTGTTACAAAGTGCTGAATTGAAATAAAACGAGAGAAAGTGTTTTGACATGAAAAACAACAGATCATGAATTGTAATTGTGTCTTAGCTGTGCAACCTACAAAAAATTAATTGCAGTAATGGTTACAGTAGAAGTTAGGAATTAACTGGTTTAATTTCATTACAACACAAGCAGACAACACCACCCAGGTGAAACATGCAGAATGCAGCCATTGCAAATTGCCACGCTAAGTCCTGTTGACAGCTAAAGAAGGGTAGGAGAGAGGATTACAGGAAAAGAAGTGGGCAGCAATTCAATTATCCTGAATCCTGATAACCTGAGTTTTATATGTTTCATGGTTGGAACAAGGCAGCAGCTGCTGCTGCTTTCTAATGCGCCCATCCCAGCTTCAATGAAAACAGGGGTGAGAAATTTGGGGTTTGTGTCACATGTACCTTGTGCTGGTTATGGCTGGGGTAGAGTGAATTTCCTTCCCTGTAGCTGGTATGGGGCTGTTTGGATTTGTGCGGGAAACAGTGCTGAAACACAGGGATGTGTCAGTTACTGCTGAGCAGGGCTTACACAGAGTCAAGGCCTTCTCTGCTCCTCACCCCACCCATGAGTGGGCTGGGGGTGCACAAGGAGCTGGGAGGGGACACAGCTGGGACAGCTCACCCCAACTGACCAAAGGGATATTCCAGTCCACATGGCATCATGCTCAGCATATAAAGCTGGGGGAAGAAGGAAGTGGAGGATGCTCAGAATGATGGCATTTTTCTTCCCAAATTACTGTTATGCATGATGGAGCCCTGCTTTCCTGGAGATGGCTGAGCACCTGCCTGCCCACGGGAAGTGGTGAATGAATTCCTTGTTTTGCTTTTGCTTTACCTATTAAACTATCTTTATCTAAACCCACAAGTTCTCTCTTCTGATCAGAATCTCTCCTTCTGATTCTCTCCCCCATCCCACCAGTGGGCAGTGAGCAAACAGCTGTGTGGTGCTTAGTTGCCAGCTGGAAATAAATGCACAACCACACCTTGATCATAAACACTGACTCCTTCAGTCAGAAAAAAACAACATCAAAGCAAAATTTAACCGAGTGTCAAAACCAGAAATGCTGAATTTGTAAAAAATGCATTTCAGAAATCAACTCCACTTAAAAAAAGGTAACAAACCAGAATCAAAGGCAAAGGAGTATCAGGACAGTTTTGATCAAGTTGCATTTCTAACTAAAAATAAAAACACATATGAAGCAATGGTAAATACATTAAGTATTTTATGTACAAGTTACATTAAATAAAGAATATTGTCCAGCAAAAGAGTTGATGTTAAAGAAAGTGTTTTGGCTCATGTTAGTAGTTTTACACAGAGATTCAATACAGTGGAGGAAATATTAGATGACAGTTTATAAAGTTAACAATTTATCTGGCAACTAAACCCCACTCTAGCTAAAGCTCTCACAGTATTACAAGTAGATTTCCAAGGCTTTGGTCATATGCTTAATATTTTTAAGTCAATTTCCCAAAGATTGAAGTTTGCTCAGAAACAGACAACCAAGCCACATGTTTTGGAACTGTTTTGCAACAGAACAGAACATGAATACAAGTAAATTTAAGTGTATCCTACATCAACCCTATAGGTACTAAATGTCTCTTTTTTTTGACTTTAGGGAGATACTTCTTGTCTGTTTTCACATATGTAAGATTCATGTGCTTATACTACTCATTTTTCCCTCCCCTCCTCAGTCAAGCAATTTAAAGAAAATCCTGTAAATGCTTTGCTTTCTCCAAGAAAGCAACAGGAAAAGTCTCTTTAAAAATAATCTGTTCATATATAAATTTGTTCTTCTACTCATCTACATTTTTTCAAATCCTGGAATTCAAGCTTAACAAATTCTACTTTGATAAAACGGTCTTATTTTTAGGTAATATGGGACAGAGTGCACACTGATTAGAATAACCTGAGCTTTCAGTGAATTTTAAAGTGTTTGATTGTAAAAACCTATGGATAGGCATGTTGTCTCAAAACAGCAGCACCAAAGCCCCTCTAGGAGAGCTGAAGATATTTGAACACTCCTAGAAGTGACATTTGAACACCTGGATTATCCAGGCCACAAATAAGGAACTAACATCCCCTTGTTATATTTGGTACTCATCTTTTCACCACAAAGGGAGAACTGTTACATCTGCAAAAATAATTCTAAATGTTCATTTATAAAAGTTATTTTACTTTACAAAAATTATACTTTATCATAACAGAAAATAAGCCTTCTATAACTAGTAAATGCACCTAAACAACCACCTCTCCACCTTCCCTAGCCCATTATAACCTATTAAGCAGGAGATGAAGACTTGCCCCCTGGAATTTGAACTGAAGATGCTGGGCACTGGAGCAATGTCCTCACTGTTAGATCACTTGTAAATTCCCAAATGAGCATTTCTCAGTGCTGAAACCTACTCTGCACTTATTTTTAAAGGGCTCTTAGAAAGGCTAGAGAGCCTAATGTTGGGTCCTGAATTCACAAACAACTCAGATTGCATGCAAATATTTAATGGTATTTTCATCTAGCCATGATTTTCAATTGACTCTGCCTTTATTACTATTTTTATCACCAAATTATTAGTGAATCAACATTAGTTCAAAATAAAAGAGGAAGGAAAAATAAGCCAATCAATCAGCCTTTTCAGCTTGAAGCAGGGTGATTAAACCAGGTCATTTCCACACAGAAAAATCAACTTAACTTGGTCTTTCCTAACATGACAGTGATTGTTTGAGAAATTTCTCTTTGTATTTGTAAGATTCTTATCTCCAATATACTTACATCACTAATATTACTGTAATTGAATAATTATGGACAGGTAGTGAAAGTACCTGTAGAAAATACTAAAACCTTCCGTCCCGTAGTGTTAAATTCTTGCCTAATTTGAGCACAAAATTTGAGGTAATCAAACATTTCAAGCTAGGTAGACCTAGCTATTTTGAGAATGGAAACCTTATTTCCTTTCACATCAAAGATGGTGTCAGAAACATCCAGCATCATGCAGAACAAGCATAACATAATTGAAATAAGTGTTCGGATCATGTATGTGTATTTTTTACATAACCAGCATGTCCCCAGCATTGCTAACAATCCTGAAATAAACTTGCTTTTTGTACACAGCATTTAAAAATTCAAGTATATTTCAGGCTGACAAGTAATGTCTGTGTTTTCAGAAGTTCAGAAGGCCTTGTGTGAGTGTTTTTTAAGCACCTGAAATGTGACACTCATTTAAACTGCAGATTCCTGTTCTGAAAGAATAAACCTAAGCTAGCAGATGTACCTTATCTACTACAGTCCTATGGATAATCGTTTGAAATAGAAAGGGAAAAGTTGATTAAAATAATTTGAGAGTTATTTCCACAACATAGCAATGTTGATAAATTTGAATGGGTGGGGGGAGCGCGGAGTCTTTGAAGCGCAGTGACTTGAAGTCCCATTATTTCAGACACTGGAAACTGGACTAAATAAAGCTGTAAAATTATGTGTATCTTCCTCTCCTGGAGGAGGAAAGTTTAGATTTATCAACTTCTCCCTTTTCTCTGCTTCTGGAACCAAACCTTTCTTCCTGCAACAAATTCTCTTAGTTTACCTGCCCCAAAGGACACTTGGCACCAGTAAAAAAAAAAAAAAAGTTTGATATGGCTATGGCAACAACCAACAACACAATCCCAGGTTGAACTTCACTTGGTATTACCTTGATATTATTTTCGTTTACAGTCCTTTTGATCTGTGATGCACTGAAATGTGTGAATCTCACTTGAAAAAGTAATCATACTTTATTTCAAAATTTGTCTCAGTTGAAGATGATCATTGTACTTTATACACTTTCATTCTGCAACTGCTTTTTCTATACATGTTTCTCAGAAACAGATATGTTTGTGGAAGACACATTTCACACCCAACAGAAAGAAAAATCCAGTCTGCAGTATTTGTAACATCACCCATCGTGAAACTTCACACACATTTTAATAAAGGAAGGATGTACAAGTTTGATACCTACTGTACAAGTTATTCAGGAAATTGTGTAACCAGTTCTCCACAATGGCATCCTTTTGGATTTATTCATCCAAATATTATTGTGCCAGCTCAAAAGAAAGAGGGACTTTATCACAGAAAATTTCCAATTGTTGACTGCAACTTTTCATCAAAATTACTGATGCAGAAAATTTTCTAATAACAAGACTTTCCTTTTTATGAAAAATACTAATTTCCTTATAAAAAAATATTTTGGTAAATTATCAAGCACCTCTCATAAGCACTGTTCAATTAATTATCTGCAATATAATACAGAGTGACAAGATGTAATGGGTGTGGTGTTATTCTTTCTTGGAAAGCTCACTAAACTCAGGCTGAAATTTTCAGTGACAGCAGCTGAATAAAGATGATCTCAGGCAAATAAGGTCATAAACTTCAGGAAAAACACAGCACAGAACAAATTGCAGTAAAGAGAATAAGGAATACCTTTTCAAAACGCAAACTTTTTGTTGGAATATTTTCTAGTTCATGAGTGAACAGTTTTGAGCCAAAGACCAAAATAAGCAGTATCCTAAAGAGAAAAAAAAATAAAATACATTCATCCATCCTAGGTCAGGTTCTTCTCTGTGAATTTCAGAGAGAATAACTCACCAGGAGGATAATGTTCAAACACCCACAATTTTCACATTTCCATTTCTCTTGCTGTCTCAGAGACCCTTCTTTTATGGTCAAAAGTGTCCATAAACACCCCAGCACACAAAGCGTAGCAGAGCTCAGAGAGAGACTCAAGGCAGCGTGAGGCCATGATTTCTTGGACAGCGAACAGTGATGCCTCCAGCAGCCACCCACCACCAGCAGGATCCTTCCCTTAAATAGATGGATACTTAAATATTGGGGTCCTTCCCTTAAGCAGATTGGTTCAACCACCACATTAAAAGGTCCCTAATCCCTTGCTGGAAAGTTGCCTTTTCAGAAATTTGGGAATCCTTTCAGTATGCAGATCTGAACACATTCACTTCTTGTGGCACATGCTTTTATTTGAAGGTGTGTTCAAAACTGTAAGAAAGGGCATGGCCAAGGTCCAATATTTAAATAACATCTGTGATTAAACTTTCACTTCACTTCCTCATTAAAAAAGCAGAAGGATAATATGCTTAAAATTAATGAAAGAGAAGATTAAGGGACTGAACAAATATAAAGAACACAAAATTGTTTTTGTAATTTGCAAAGTGTACCAGACTATTACACTAACAGGCAATTTAGAAATGCTGATTAGTACAAACAGAGAGACACAGAAGGAAAAAGGATGGATCTAGAAAGGTTGTGGATATAATTATGGGTGTCCTCAGAGTCTGACATATTAGCAAATTTCAAAACCCATTCCTAATGAAAATCCTTTTAATGAAACACATTCATGAAATCTGCATTGATGTTATTGAAGGGATCTAGACAGAAATTTACTTAGAAGAATTACTTCCATGCCAGTCAGTTTTTCCAATTTAATTTGGAGCAGCCTGAATTTACTGAAAAGTACAACATGGATTGATTTCTGAGGATCACATCTTGCAGTAAATGGCATTGTTCTGTCTGGGGAAGGAATTTGCCATCATTTCGCTCATGTGCTTGGTGGAGTTGGATCAATGCAGTGTCAAGCAAGAGCCTTGACTCTGGACTTTTTCCTGCAGAGCTCTCTGGAGACATAGCCGTGTACTGTACCAGCAATGCTCTTTGGCTCATTAAAAAAAGCATGTCTGCAAGCAGGGGCATGCTATTTCTTCACATCCACGAACAGTATGAACAGATTTCAGCTTTCAATAATTAATCTGGCCTTTCAGATTTCTGGCCTCTTAGTTTAGGTTGTGAAGTGATTTTAGGTAAAAGCACACTCAAGAGTAAGCAGCTCAATAAAACTGAGTTCAATTTTGGTTTAGGGAAAAGATCCTATTCTTCATGTTTCGATTATTGTCACTACTAAATTTGAACCCTAAGCCACTTCTGATTGACACAAATAAATGGTAACTGCTGCTAACTGTCAAAATCTAGAGGAAACCCATTAAAACTTCTCCCATTTCACTTCTAACAGGAAGAAATAGCATCAGGAAGCCCTTCTTCATCAGCAATGCCACAATAGATTCAGCGAACCGCATCACTCAAACGAATCATGCAAATACCATGAAATGAAGTTGACAGCCTTCAAAAGTGGCCGAGCAATGAACAACCCTCAAGCTATCAGATACCTCATTGATAACAACACCCAGATATAGGCTACTTATGGCCTACCTCAAGTTTGCAGCAAGACAATGGTAAACTATCACTGCATTCCTGTAAACTACCATCACATTCCTGTATCACATTATTTGCATTCTCAGTTACATTCATGAATGTCTTTTTTTTCCCTTCACCATCAGAAAGCACCTCAAATACAGAAACTGAGTGATGCACTCTTTCACCTATAGATCTGCCATAGAATTCACACAGGTACCATTAGCTAAAGCAGTAAAAATCCTCTCAAATAATATACATCTCTATACTGAAAACTATTTTTTGCAGATGACAGATCCTGAAAGCAGTTAAAAAGCTTTTACTACAACATGTTAATTTACAAACAATATTTCCTAGCTTTCAGAAATATTCCTGATCATAGTTCTACCCTCTGTAGTCGGAGGCAGATGTTATAAAATGTTGGGGTAGGGTTGTAACTTAAGTTTCACTTATTTATCCAATTCACTCCTATTTCAGGCTGTGCCCATACAGAAACTGTCACATGCAGCCTGCAAACAGTCATCATAAGACACTACTCTGCCTTGGCTAATCAGCTGTGGATGTTGAGTAATTCACTTACCAGTGCCCTACTGGCACTTCTCTTGTTTCAGTTATGACAATAGGCTTCCCGTTGCATTTCTCATGGTAGCAAGTGTGCTTTTCTCTTTGAAAGTACGTGTCAGATGAATTTTTTTCATTTTCATAGGCAAATACCTCCCGTACTTCAGATATATAAACTGAATTTCTATTAAAACATTTTCTTCACCTGACATTGGGAACTGCAGTCAGAAGGGATATTGATTGCCCTGTACAAATGCTTCAGTGTTAGTTTTAACAACACTGCCAGCCTGCTTCACCTAACATGCCAATATATTTAGCAAACCCCAATCTGCAGTCTGTCACACCACCACTGCACATTCGCTATTTTAAATTCTCATTCCATCACATTTATACAGTTACCTACGTAGTCACAGCCCCCCTTACAGCACACAGATTGCCGTATCCATCTGAATTTCTGAAGCAGGGAGAAAAAGCCTAAGGCAAGGATTTTAATGGAGCCACAGACCCTCTTGAGCTCCCTCCCCTTTTATTGGAAACCCAGTTTCAAACGTCCATCTACAGCAAGCCTCTAGATGTAGGCTTAGCTGGGCATCAGAGCTCTGTAATGGAGTATCATTCCACCATTTCTGCTCTGAAACGGCATGTGTTCACTGACTGCACCCAAACAAATTGCCTTCGGAGCCTGCTCCATCGGCAGGGCTGTGGTGTGTTGGGCAACGGCGAGGGGAGCCATCCTCTCCTGCAACCTGCTGCTTCTCACAACTTGGCGAGGTTTTCTTCTTGTGCCATGTGACAGAAATAGTGACATTTCCAGAGAATTATTTGCTCTACACAGTTGTTTTGGAAAGCGTGTATGTAATCAACTTTTAAAGCAGGGAATTGTTTATAAAACAATTGTGAGGGCTGAGGATTCAGTAATTACTCAGTGCAATTAGTCCCCAAAGTACTGTGAGACTGTTCTCAGGTGATCCAAGCTACAGGAACATGACAAGCACCTGAAAGAAAATCACAATCTCTCCACAAGAGGGCACTAGGGCAAACAATCACTTTGGGGAGGAAAAAAAAACAACACAGAAGGTAAAAGGAAAATAACTTCAATTTTCCTTGATCTGCCTATCTTCTTTTGAGTCCTCTGTCTCACCTGGGAAAGCAGACACCTACCATAAGGTGAAGCAAGCACAGAATGTGGTATAAAGTTAGATATTATCAATGCAGAATAGCATGGTTTCTTGCCCCTAAATACTACTGCCATCTCTTCAGGGGGCAGCCACCAGCTCACAGATTATTTTAAAAGTTTTTCCATGTAAAACCTTCATTCCAAACACCTCAGGAAAGAAAGGATTCATCATGGAAAACATGGTACAAAATTATGTGTTTGGTTTTTCTTGCCACTAAAATGTGCTGCCCTGCTCTCTCTTCAGTATTTACGACAAAACCAGCATCAGACAAAGCGCTTTTCCCCTAACAGATGAAGGGGAAAAATGGCATGTCTTCCTTGCTATACCACTGGAGAAATATGGCAAGTGGAATTCATGAGCATCACAAGGACCACTAACCCTGTGCTTTCTAGGATGGTCACTCTGTTACAGGTAATGCCTGCCAGGCAAACACATACCATCTCCCCTCCTGACAGCAGACCCAGCAGAGCACTTTTAATGCCTCAGTCCTTCCCAAATCAATTTTTAGTTTCCTGATTTAAATTGGCAGCAGCAGTGAAGCATCTCCCCTGTGGTACCTTGCCCTCCCAGGCTGCATCCACCCCATCAGATACCCAATAATTTGGGGTCAGTGAGCAAAAAATGCTCTGTCAACAGACAAAGGAGAGGTAGTGCTTTCTGCTGTTGGGATGGTGAAATAGCACCAGAGCAGATGAATCACAGCAAAATGTGGGTGGCTGTTTGGGAAAACACATTTCATCTTAAGTGTAGATACCTGCACTTAGATGAGTCATGCCCCGTTGTTTTCAAATCAATAATATGAACTCTTACTCGCACACAGGATAGACTTCATTGGCTCTTGAAGCCTAGACAAAACTCTGAACCCAGTGAAGGACTTGCTATTAGCTTTATGCATTTTTTGATTATTACCTCAGGAACCACATTCCCTGTCAACAGCCAAAGATCAGGTGAGAGTGCTGCGACGAGCAGGTTCCCATGGCAGGAGTCTCTCTGCACTGTGACAGGGGGAGAAAAGAGGTTCAGGGCTTCTTTAAACAGTATTAGTCACCAGAAGGGGGCAAGTGTGTTTCCCAGGGGAATATCGAATTTTTGAACACCCCAAACCCATCTAATTGAACTTGAGAGGAAATAATACTAACATTAATTCAGATTGTGTTAAAACCAATCTTGACAGCTTGGTCTGTTGCTTCACTTTTAAGATATCTCTGGATTCACTTACAGAATCCTGCAGGTGATAGGTCTGTACTTTGTCACAGTTCACAAGCTAGGTAGAAACACAAACAGAAATATTTCCTTGCCAGAATATCACCTCATCTGAAGTGCAACTAATAGGAAGGTCATTCTACCCTGTATCTTCCCCTCCCTCCCTTAAACACATAATTTACTACCACCACAGAGGTTTAGAAAGAAAAATCAGGGCATCTTATAATGATTCACAGCCAAGAGCAGCAGAGGCATTAATCATTCCCATCTTTAACTCTAAAAGCATATAGACTTCCGAAGATGATCAATGAGATGCATTTATGTATTATCTGGAAATCAAGTTTAGAAATGGAGACCAGAGGAAAAAAAAGTATATGAAATGTCCCAGTACTGTTTTCATGCACTCAAAATGCATGGCTTCTACTCATTTGAGGAGTAACCTTTCACATAAGCAATCCTATTATTTGCAATTCAAATTGTGATTCAAAAATACCAGGAAACATGAGCCAGAGGAGCAGAACGCAGGCAAACATGCTGGGTCTGCCTGTCTCTCTTTACAGGATGACTAAAGGAAGGATGCTGACGCTTGATAGCACAGTTGAAAACTGGAAGAGACCTAGTGTTATTTATCCTTCTGCCTGAATAGTCCTTGGTGATCTTTAACACTTTTCATATACATTTCTAGTGAGCCTTCTGCAGTCAGAAATGATGAAAGCAAAGGCACTGAATGTAAGCTCTGTCCAATGATACATAGCAAAAAGAAAAAGGCATTGAAAACTTCTGTAGCCAAGTGGCCAGCAGCAACAAAAACCATACGCAAGTAATGAGCAGAGGATGAGGCACACTATATGATTTTTTACATGTGTAGTAGCATAAAAAGGGTCCATAGTGTGGAAACTAAAGAAAAGTCCCTTCACTGTTTGTCAGGGTTTCATTGTGATAGTGATGCAGCGATAGAGACAGGTGCCCTTGCTACCAGGGCTTTAACTGGAAATTCAGCGTGGCTTTTTTGCCATTCTGTATCCCCCTTTGTATTCTTTATAAGAAAATGAGATGCTTTTATATTCTTTTTTACAAAGATGAAAGACAGACATTTTTAATCCCACAAACACTTTTTCCCATAACACAAGCTGAATCTCTGTAAATCAAACTATCACAGTTGTTAAACTCTTAGATTTCCCAATTATACAAAATTCAGTAATAAATGTTAGGGGACAAGGAAACAGAAAAGGTGACGGCAAAAGCCTCAAAAAAATTTGGTTTTGTTAAAAAGAAAATCTAGATTCCCCTTATACAAGTGGTTTTCTTAAAAATCAAATTGAATGTATTTTATAATTATGTGACATTTGCATTATTTAACTTCAATATAAAAAAATTAAAAAGCAAACTATTATCTTCCATTTCTTCATGTTTAGGTTTACTGTATCAGTAAGTTAACATACCATGAATCATATTTGAACTCTAAGGCTACTCTGTCTATTTAATTGTCACGACAGCAGCTGTATCTTCTGGTATCAAGGCAGTAGGAAAGGAATTTTAGCAATAAGATAGGACCATTTTGGATTATACACTAGAAACTGAACCAGAACTGATGAAATCAAGAGCAAGTTTGAAAAGTAACAGCAGAGAAACTGACAGCAAGCTTTAGTTCTGGGTCTTGGAAACTTCGGGAGCATATTTCATCTTGGAAACTGAAATAATCCTGAAGCAAACCTTTCCTGGAAGTCTTGATGGTCTCAAAACTGGGAGCAGGGTGAAGTTTGCATATTTGAGAACTCCCCACTATTTAGAAACCTTGTTTTCTGACTGCTCTCCTGCATAGCGACAAACGTACAAGGCAGCATCCCAATAAAACGGCACCTTGCGTTCCACCGGCGAGGGAATCGTTGCTTGGCATGCGGCGCATGGGCACTCCCCACCTGCAGATGCATTGCCCGTGTCAGTGTTATCTATGGAGAGTCAGTTTGCTTCTGTTACGGAGGAGAAACACTTACAGGATAATAAAAGCCACCAATACAAGATAAGAACCGTTAGCTGGAAATCATTTGTTAAGGCTGAGCACTGCCTTGGCAGTCCTGTCCTGCCAACCTGGTCGCTGGGGAGAGGCACTGCTTTACATAGCAGATAAAGCTCATCCTGACAGACAGATCTTTCTGCCCGTTTCCTGCAAGTTATCACCCACTGTTTTCCAAACACAAGTTCAGCTGTGCGCTCACTGATGCTTCTTGTCACCACAGTTCACAGACCACAGCAGATGCTACGCACAAGAAATTAGAAGTCTGGCTTCCACGCAGCCTCCACCCGCCTCTGCTACCACCAGTCCTGACCTGCCTGCCATCACACCCATCCCAGTAGGGCACACACTCCTAAAAAACTACAACCTGCACACAAGCACAAACCTCATGTCCCATGGGGCACACACAGCAGCACACTGGTGTAGTGCCAGGGTCTGTCTGGAGCAGTCCCCTCAGCTCCCTGCACAAGGTAGCTGTGACACTAACTCCTTGCTGTATCAGCTGCACAAAGCTCAACACCTGCTCCAGATGGGATCAGGAAAGGCCCCAAATTCCCTCCACCATGCCAGTGGTGCTCTGGCAAAGGAAAAGATTGCTACAAGTTGTAATTCATTTGTCTGCGCATAGTAACCTCTGATCTATGCTCCTTTCTCATGGAAGAGTGAAGAATGTGGTAACATGTTAAATTCACCACCTTCTATGGTGTCACTCCTTGCTTGTGAGTAATACGTGACAATGTAAGAATTATTTGAAGGAACATCAGAAATTTATCATTATCTTTATGATAAACTTTGCTAGAAATAAAGCCAGGAGGGTGTCTGTGATTGCCAGGAGCCTCTAGGTACCCAAAGGTGTTTAGGAAAAACTATGTCTTTTCCAAGGCTAGAAAACAGCTGAAACAAAAAAGCAGGCTCTGATAGCACATCATTACCAACAGAACCTCTTTTGTTAGAAGTAGGTTTAGTGCTACAAGGTACAGCTGTGGGTCAGTCTAAGTATATATGGAAAAGGAGTTACGGATCCTTTGTAGCTCAAAACAACAGACACGTATGTTAATATTAGTTTGCCATACAGGGCATTTTAAATGTCTCTGATGGTTTTAGGAATTCAGGTTTCCAAGATTTAGCTTGCTAGCACTTAAACCCAAGGACCTGCGTGTCACTGACAGTCATTAAATCCAATTAAAATTATACCTGCTCAGACATGGGTGTAGCAAGACAAAATGGCAAGAATGCCAGAGAGAATTCCATTTATTAAATAACTAAATCAAAACAAAGCAAGGGACATAAAAATTACTTTACCATTAGTGTAAAGTACCTCACATGCCTGAAAGGTGCACAGCCAAAGGTAATTCTCCGCATTTATATGGAAATCAAGATAGCCTACTGACTGAATGTATTATTGAATTCTGCTTTAATACGCTGACCCTTGGCTTTCTGCTGCTGTGAGCTTCATCCCAGATGAGCCTGTGGTAATGGAAGTCTGCTCGCGAGGCAGCAAACTCTTTAAAATATCTCCACTCAGGGCACAACTGGTAACCAAATTGAAAAGACCTGCAAAACAGTGATTTTCCATCCAAGATGAGAAGGTGGCTTGGTGGACCTATGCAGGAGGGGAGGGATGGGCAAGGACTTTGGGAATATGCAGGGCAGCAAGGAGCCTGGCAAGGAGAGCCAGCAGCCCAGCAGCATTCACCTTGCTCATCAAGCAGGTCTGCAGGTGAGCAGCAGCTGCAACTCGGCTGACCAGCAGTCTCCTCTGCAAAACCACCTCTCTGCTGTGATTTAAAGCAAGAGCCCTTTTTGTGCCTGCCAAGAGAAATCTCTCTCCAACTGCTCAAAGCTCAGATGAACTACTTCAAAAGAAAATAAGCATTTGTTGTTTCCTCTCTAGCAAAAACATACCCTAGAGCTTCAGGTTTATTACAGGCCACTACATTTGTGCTCCAGCTCCTAATAATGCCCATGGTGAATCAACATTAAACAAGGAAAGAGCAAAACAAAAGCAAAATGGACAAAAAAAACAGAGCAGTATGCTCATTAACAGTGTAATCAAGAGCTCCCTGCTGTCAACAGGTATCTTCTGAGTGGTTTTGCTGGATTTTTGCTTGGATTTCATCACTCTGACACCCTAACTGCATCCAGACCTGCGAGGAAGGCCACGCATAGCAAAGGAAGTACATGCTAGCAAGCACAACATCACAGAGGAGGATAGGGACCCCCCCACGCCCCCCACCAGACACCTTCCCCAGTGCGGACTGGTGCAGACAATAGCAGCATAAGCCAAGAAGAGGGCACAAGGAGCTGTTGAACCCGAATCTCCCCAATGAGACTGAGCTCTGATACCTCTCTTCTCCCTGAGCATCACAGGTAAATCCTGCAAAGCCTCAGAGACAAGGCCTGGCTGGCTAAAAGTTTCAGTTATCTGAGTCTCATCATCTTTTCTTAATTCCTCATTATTTAAGCTGTTTTGTGATACTGAACCCCTCAATGACTTGATTTCACACACCTTTGTCCTTCCTAATCCAACCACAAAACAAATCCCAGTCTCATCTGATAGGGCTGTCCTCTGAGACATAACTGCTCACACACAGTGAACAATTTCTGTGCTCAAATAGACCTGGAGTATCTCAGGTGCAGAGAAATCATTGGAGCACATGAGGATGTGCTTTTGACATGCAGATGTCCTATCAACTGTAGTGGTAAGCAGTATTTGAACATCGTAACTGGATATAGATTATGAAGCTCTTACTGCACAAATAAAGGATCCTTAACACAATCTGAGCTTTTCCAATAAAGTTTTCCTTTTTTACACGGGAAACAGCAGGTATTTTCTCAGCTTTAGTAAAAGGCATTGAGTATCTTCCCATATCTACTTTGTCTGTTCCCCCCTGCCCCTACTTGCCTGCCTTTAAAAGTTCCCCACAGAAGCAAGGCAGAGGTAAGTCCCAGCAGCACGCTGCCAAGGCACTGATTTTTGCTTTTATTCTTCAAGTTGGATATGCAGGAGGCAGCTGGACAAAAATAACTGGAGATGTATGAGGCATTTGGGGATGAACTTGTTGATTAGTAAATCCTGCTGTCAGTGCCAACTACTTTTTAATTTAAAAGCCCCAAACATCTACAGTATTAATTAGCTAAGTAGCAGTTTCTTCCATTGTTAACTTTCTCCTTGCAGCTACACAACACTGAATAAACATCCCATCACAGTCGCTGTTGTTGATACACAGCACATTTGCAGAGGCTTTCGGAAATCCTGCCACATCCCAGAAGGGCTCAAGCCCTTCAGCAGCAACCGCACCCCACCAGGCTGTACGCCTGTTAGCCCTACCCACCGCCAAACCAGGGGAGCAATAGGGCAGATGATGTCCTTGAGAAACCCATCATTACATGGGTTCACCCACCTTTGCAGCTATGGCTCAAGACAGTGAGGTTTGGGTTTGTTAATTTTTTTGGTCCTCTCCTATCCTGTTCCCTCAGCCTTAAGAGATGAGTGAGTACTCAGAGTACTATTTATTTCTTATCTTTTTAGCCTGAACAGTGTGATAGAATTAAACCAGTAAGTTATTACAGAAGCACATGGCTTATTATGAAGCTGTCATGGGACACTGAAATGAGACAGCCTTCGTGTCATCTTCACAAGGTACCTGCAGGAGCAGCAGCAGAGAATTGGCAAGGACTGCACTTGGCCTTTGCTTGGCTTTCCAGGGCAGGTTTCACTGAGCGCCTGGGAGCAGGAGGGACAAGTGCCCCATTGTGTGGGGTGCGTTAGAGGGAGGGCAGGCTGCACTGGAGCTGTACCAATTTTAAATTAGTTGATGTAAAAACCTGTGAGGTCGTGTGAACCAACACAAACTACATTTTCATACATTCTACTATGCAAGCACTGACAATTTGCACTGCTGTGATTAGAGACTTTTTATATTTCTCACCCTCTTAAAATGGCAGTTTCTTTCAAAAGACATACAATCTTTTGCATATAGCTTACACAGCCTCCAGAATACTGTTCTTTCAAAGCCTAAATAATGAGCGGGAGGAAACTATGAGCATGTGGTTGTACTACCTATGAAATGAAGTGACCTGAACAAAACACAGGTCTAACTATAAACAGTCCTTATCATGTTTACCATGTTGATGGCCTGTGAGGAGACAGAAAACACCACACTATAAATTGGTTTTTCTTATAAAATAATCTCTTGAAATTTTGGACTGTGAAGAACACTGTTCTATGGCCACCTGGGGTGCCATTTAATAAAGCTGTTTGAACAGCCACAGCATCCTCTGCAGACTTTCAAAATTAATCTGTGCCCCCCCCCCCCCCCCCAAAAATCTTGAGAGGGGAATCCTCACCTGTGACCAAGATTGTGAATGTGCATACTGTGGGCAGAACAAACTGATAAATGCACACTATATAGGAAAAACACATCAGTCAATATTGCTGCATGAGAGGGAGTTGAGCCCTCCTAAAGTTATAGCTGGACATTAAATACATAGAGAAGAGGTTTCTTTCTTACCTAAATTTATCTTTGATTTACATCTTGAGGCATAAGCAATACATCCTGCCTGCTGCTCACTCATGCATCCTCTTCACCTACGTGACTGTACCGACACTACAAAATACGTTGTGGCACTTTTGCTGGCTGGAGGAGCCAGTCACCCCACTGCAGCTCTGAACCTCGGCAAATCATACTTGAATTTTAGAGAGCACGATTTTATGCCTGTGCAAGGTGATGCTTACTGACATTTTGGGGGAAAAAAGTCTAACTCAGTCCCTAAGAAAAAAAGAATATTGTTCATAAACTATTGAATACAGAACCAGGCTTTTAGCTGTTCAGTTCAAATCTTAAAATAATCCAGCAGGAAGTTATGGGTGGAGAAATCTGCTATGTGCCTTGTTACAGGGTAATTCCAGCATCCCCCTCCTCCACACATTTATAGCCCTGGCCAGATCCCACTTGAGTCTACAGAAGTAGTAGGGGACCCGATGACACCCCAGCTGTGCAGGAGAACTGCGTAAGGGTACAACAGCAGGTGACATGCTATTTCCACTGGGGAAACTTCACATAAAAACATATTGGAAAAAGCTCAAACCTCCTGCTTCAGTCCTTAAAGCAAATGTGACACAGTTTCTCTGAACTAATCTGAACATCCCTTTTCTTGGCGCAGCAGTGATAGACACATTCTGGCTATGGCTCCAGAACATAAGACACCAAGTACCCCTGTAAATTCACACCTGATTTCCTGCAAACGCAATCCACTTTTTCTGCTTATGCTCTGCCAATGTACCTGGACACTTGACTCATCATTAGGAATAGCAAACACTGGTGAGGACAGCCAAAAGCAATTCAGAGTTCCTTATAATTTGAATTCAGTGGATCACTCCTCTTACAGTCGAGCAATGACATTTAATTCTCATTTGATTATGCACTGCACATTTGAATTGTGGGCTACTGAGCAGTGAAAAACTGGGAAATAAATCCATTACATTTTTTCTCCCTGTGCTTAAAATAATGCTCCATTCATCAGGTGGGATCCATCCCATCCATTGTTGGGATGGACTATGCAGAAATAGGATTCATGTATGCAGTGGTACCGATATTTGATCTACATGCAACACCAAAGCCTTTAAAGGCTCACGAACAGAAAGGATACTTTCAACATGCAATATACCCGCTATGCAAAAAGTAAAAGCAGCAATATGCATTTCCTGACACCATCCTGGTCTTATCTGGAATGTAAATGCAATTAGTCTTCAGACACTTGGGAGAAACGCATTTGCTTTTCTAACTGCATTCAAAATACTTTTGACACGCTTTCAAACCTGATTGTTAACAAATGTAATGCTTCTTTCAGTTTAACAGTATTAAGACAAACAATTTCCTTATATTTAGGCAACACTGTCTTAAAGTGAGAACAGCTAAAAATATGAAAAGCAAGAGTATCAAAGAGAAGTACCTAGTTAATAAAGTTTATTATTTATGTTTAAGAGGTTTTCAGTGTGACAGGCTGCTTCTCTTCTGTGCTTTGTTTCATTTTCCTGCCTTTCTTCTCAACCAAAGACAAAGAAAAAAACAAAATAAACACATACAATGCAGCTGCCAGAGACTTTGTTAAAAAGAAAACTGCTGGAGTATTCTTGTCTTTAAACAGGCAGGATGTACCACAGCTGGAAGATTCATAAAGAAACGAAACATGAAATGACATGTAAAGAAACTCGACAAACATCTTCCATCTACAAGTGCTCTAAAGCCTGATTCCTGAAAAAAAAAAAAAGCTTTGATACCTTCACAGTAGTAGTCTTCCCCGATAATTGTATTTGACAAATTCCTTTAGAAGTCAAAATCACCCTATTACTAAGCATATTTGCAACAAGGGGACAAAAAAAAAAAAAAGTAGCTTTTACCAAGTTACTCACTTCTTGCATATTTTCCCTAAGGGCCTCTCTAAATTTGTGCGAATGTTTGCAGCCCAGCTTTTGCTGTACAGTTCAGTTGTCCTATCTGCTGTGGGAGGGAGGATTCAGCATTCCTCACTACCAGTCACTCCAGATTTAAGTACTGAAAGAACAAACATCATCCCCCTCCTCCACTTTCAAATTCTACCTTTATCATTACTCACCCAGAGTCATGCTTTAATTGATGTCCCAGTGGAATACTTTCAGACAACTGCCAATGCAAGTGGCACACTGAGCTTATTTTTCATAGAAACAGAATGGTTTGGGTTGGAATGGACCTTAAAGATCATCTAGTTCCAACCCTACTGCCACCCAGCCTGGTCTTGAAGACAGTCAAGGATAAGCTCCATCTTCTCCTTAAAAATCTTGAATCTGTATATTCATTATCGTCTGGAAGAAACTGCAGCCACCCATCATTAAGATATGCTCTAGAAACACTTCAGAAGAAAGCAAACTTTCCCGGCTTTTACCTTCTCTTGCCATACAGAGCTCTCCTGATGGAATTTCAGAGGTTAATTTATTCTGCTTCTGGATGCTCTGCCTACCATTTCTTTGATTCTCTGCTACAAATTTGCAATCATAAAATGTTTGAAATTGGTCTCTAGCCAGAACTTGACAAGGTTTCCCCAGGTGATTTTTCTTCTCCATTACTTGATGTATACCAAACAACAGCATTTGGCTACACACACCAAAAAAAAAAAAAAAAAAAGAAAACAGAAAAACTATATGCCCTGAGAGGCACCAGCACACCTATTTCTTTAAGTCATTAAAGATAATGTAACAAACATCACTGCATATATTGAAGTAGAGTTGCACTGAGTTGGTCACGCAAGACACATCAGTGTGTGAATCAATGGACAAGTTTATGACCACCTCCTGCTCTATGATGCTGATTCACAGATTTGTAAGCTGCTAAGGCTATAGCTGTGTTTGGCCATTAAGGAGAGACATGTCTATGATCCCAGGGGCCACAAAAGCAAGCTGTCACTCCACCAAAAGCATACTCTGATAGAGGTGTGTTGCGCAGGGAGAACCCCAAATTCTCACATTACTTTATTTTCCCCATCTCAGCTGGCCACAGCTTATCCGTCAGTTTCAGTGGCTGCATTTTTCCCCATGAGTGTTTAAATGACACCATTGATCTTCAAGATGAGATATAAAATGGGATTTTCCCCTTTTTAAATTAGTCTTTTCCCTTCTTTCTAAAGAATCCATAAAATGCAAACATACACCATGAAACGGAATGCATGACTAAAACCACTGGCTCTGCAAAATGCTCATAATCATTTAATGGAAATCTGTGTTGGGGAAGTGCCTTAGGATGTAGGCCCTCAGTGGCATCCAGTGTTTCCTGAGGAATCAAAGAGGAAACTAAAGAACAGAGATGTTATTTAAATCTTAAAATTACATTTTTCCCTATAACTGCACATTTTCATAGTGATTAGAAAGCAATGCAAGACTCTGGGTATGCCTGTCTCAATAACAGAAACTTGGTTTTGTGGAATATACTGCAACATCCTTTTTTTTTTTTTTTTTTAGAATTACTAAAGGCAGATGGAGTCCACAGCTCTGCATTAGATAAAGAAAACTAGCTCAGTCTGATTTTTCTAAGCAGTCAACTGAGTATTAATGCAATTCATCCTTTCCTTTACATGTTTTAGTCAGACTATGCTAACCTGATCATGGATAAGAGTTTAAATACTATGTTTTGTATATTTCTGTTACGTATAACCTTTGGTTGCCTTGAGTAGCTTCTCTCAGAACATAATTTTTAACTCTTCTTTATATCAACAAGCATGCAAGCAGCTAACACGGGTATACCTGCACCCCACAGCGAGCTGGTTAGATTCAAGACTGTTCATCCACTTATTGCCTTTTTCCTGTAACAGTGGTCTTCTTTCACTTGAAGCAATACATGCCATTCTTTTTGGGCCAGCAAAATCCAACTTTTCACTTCTATAATGACCTATGCCACTGCTCATTGCCCTTTAGGATCAGTGGTCCAGCCAATTTCCCACCCACCTTACCATCCACAGCTAAGATGTGCTTTGCTGTATTTGCCCTGGTTTAGCTGGAGCTGCGTTAGCATACGTTACATCAGATATATTCAAGTATTTCCAGGTATAATAGATGGCAAAAATTGCTACAGGAATAGTCATGACAGCTGAATACAGGAAAGCTACAATCAAGCACAACTTTTAGCACTGGGCTGGCAAGAAGATGACCATATATGACAATGTATCTCTCCACAGCTGAAAAACAAACACCCCTTCAATCTCAAGTTTGCTGTTATGTGGAAGCCTACCAGTATTTATTGCAATAATGACTAATTTTTGGTCTTCTACATTTGATGTCCTATTCATTTTCCCCCTCAAAATAAATGCAATTAATTTTACTCCAGAACCATAAGGACAAAAAGCAAAGACTCGTATTTAACAAGCTGTGCCCAACAGCCAAACTAGTTTGGCTAATCTTCTTGAAGTTAGTCTACTTTTCTACTATTCTACTGTTTGATTAATGACTGAAAGCAAACACATAGATATCTACCAGGAAGGCTGCCTTTTTGTCTTTTTTTTTTTAAACATACCTCAGTCCATTTCCCAATTCTTTCTTTTCTGAAGCTGACAGTCCAAAGGAAAAACAATGACCAAAATATACATCATGACACTGTTACCATCACAAGAAAACACTCCTGATTTTCAGCTTGAACTATAAACCCCGTCAACAGTATGAGATTTAAAACAAGCTACACACTTTTCCTAGGCCTTTCTTAAAAGCAGTACTATCAAATCTGAGTTAAATTTTTGTTAGCAACCTTAGAAAGTACATGCATAAACGACAACTTAAGCATGAATAGTAATTCTGAATTGCAAATGACCTATAAACACAGAAAAATTTGAAAGTGAAATAGAGTGCAGTAAGATTTAACTAAGAATAAATTAAACCTGTGCCACCACTCTTTTCTGTGCCACAAACCTTTCTGTGCATGTTCTTTACTTTTTTACCCTGTCCATTCCTCACCCCCACCCATGATCATGCAGGGCTCTATTTCCTGGGTAGTGACTAGTGGGTGATTAGTAAAACTCTGATTAAACAATTCATTAGCACCAGCAGGCTTTCTGTTAACTGCTGAAGGATAAACTGAAACTCTGATTTCAGTTTAGATAAATAACTTAAAGTTTGTCCCCATTTTCAGGAGCATTTATGTCAAGTGGACACAGCAGCTTTTTCTTTGTTTGGATCATTAACTGGACAGGCAAGATTATTCATCAGCAGTGTGACTCAGTGATTTCTGACTGACTGAAGCAGAGGCAGTGATAATATGCACATCCATTCTAGCTATGATATGAGCATTTGTTCCTTCCCAACTCCCCACCTCCACAGGGAAGTATATATAGCATACATATTGTAATATCTCCACTATGCAGCATGTCACTGGTAAGCCACGAGAATGCTTAGAAAGCACACAAGTCAACTGTGAGTTTACTGTTGTTATTCCCAGTTTTCCCTATGCCTCCTTTAGCGCAAGGAACCTTGATTCCACACATTTATATGCCTTTTCTAGTGTGCACTGCACATTAGGTAGCCTAAGACAAAAATTTATTCCTTGGAACTTCATTTTGTCATACTGCAATTGTGACAAGCCCGTGGAAGGTGCTGTTCAAGCTTGTGTTTAGTCATCAACCCCCTTAAGCATTTAAAGCGCCTAATAAATTGATCACTTTGAACAACCTGAAGAGCAGTAACCACACTAAAAGTTAATTAAAACT